>JAYESD010000007.1:62820301-64269214 GCA_036927565.1 Tuctoria greenei | reverse complement strand
ATGCCCAAGCGGCCGGAGTGATCATCTCGTCTCTCTCAAGAGATGAGTTCAACCAGGTAGATGGACTTGAGGTGGCTAAGGATATTTGGGACACCCTCAAGACGGCTCATGAAGGCAACCGAGTCATGAAGGAGGCAAAGATTGAGCTCATCGAAGGAGAGCTTGAAAGGTTTGCCATTATGCATGGTGAATCTCCCCAGGAGATGTACAACCGCCTAAAGATTCTCATCAACAAGAGTAGATCTTATGGCTGCACCAAGTGGACCGACCACAAGGTGGTGAAGAGGATGATTCAGGCATTCATGCCTAGAAACGTATCTCTTTGCTCCATGATCCGAGAAAGCCTGGGGTTTGCTCGAATGACCCCGGAGGAGGTCCTAGGAAGGATCATCAACCACGAGATCATGGAGAAGGAGGTGCTCTTCTACAACGACCTCCAAAGGTTCACCGCCTCGAAGATGAAGGATGTTGCACTCAAAGCAACATCCTCCTCAAAAGAGCAAAAAGAAAGTGATGAGGAGAGCCTCGACATCGATGAGGAAGAGGCCCTCTTCATCAACAAATTCAAGAGGATGATGAGGAGAAGGAAAGGAGGATACAACAACGAGAGCAAGGGCAAGGAAAAAGCAAGGCCCAAAACAAAGAGAGCTTGCTACAATTGTGGCTAGTACAGGCACTTCATTGTGGATTGCCCACATGAAGAGGGCAACAAGAAGAAGGAGGGCAAGCCTCAAGAAAAGAAATTCTTCAAGAAGAAGAGGCCCTCCGGTCATGCCCACTTGGGCAAGGAATGGGACTCTAACGATGAGTCCTCCTCCAAAGACGAGGAGAAGGTGGCAACCATAGCCATCGGGAGGAGCTCCAAGGGAAGCAAGCTTTTCCCCAACCTCGACGACCACAAGCCAACTTGCCTCATGGCAAAAGAAGGAAGGAGAAAGGTTACTTCTCACTCATCCTCCTCCATATCTTCTCAAGATGAATTTGATAGTGCTAGTGAAAACGAACACATGCTTAAGGATATAAGTAAGAGCACTTTTCGTAGAATGAAATTGCACTCGGATGAAATCTTTGAGAAGCAGGAGCTCATATATATAGGCAAGAGGACATGCTCATCCTTGAAAATGAGAGATGTCAAGAGCTTATTGAGCTCCTTGAGCTTGAGAGAGAGAAGAGAAAGGCATTAGAGCATGAACTTGCTCTAAGCAAGAAAATGTGCTCAGGTCTTGAGGAGACAACCATTGGGCTCAAGGACGAACTTTGCAACTTGGTAAAAGTTAACAAGATCCTTGAAACTCAAGTTGAGTCCCTCAAGGTTAATGTAGCCTCTTCCTCCAAAAGCTCATCCTCCTCAAAGGTTGCATCCCAAGTAATCTCCACTTGCAAATGTTCAAACTTGATTCTTAAATTAAAGGATGATCTTAAGTTGACTCAAGGCAAACAAGCACCTAAGGGTGCTATCTTTGACAAAGAGAAGGTGGCGTATGCACCAAGTGCATACATCAACACAAGACCTCCCCATTTCAAGGATGGTATTGGTTATACTAGAGGTGGAAAGCAAAATGCTAAAACCTCCAAGTGTGTCAAATACTTAATTGTCTTTGTCAAGGGAAGCTCATCCCCAACTAAAATTGGAAAGAACATAACAACTAGCAATAAAATGCCTAAAACTGAACGATATCCTCTCTTTCAAGATTTTGATGCATCTTATGTTCTAATGAGGAACAAGTATTGCAAAGTCTTTGCTAGATATGTTGGGCCACTCCGCAAGAGCCCTAAGCCTTGCGTGTGGGTGCCCAAGTGCCTCACTACTAACGTCAAAGGACCCAATTTCGCTTGGGTACCTAAAAGGAAGGCATAATCTTGTTTTGTAGGCATACTCCTGCGGTGGATCGAAATGGGAGCTTGATATTGGATGCACCAACCACATGACCGGATAGAGGAAAATGTTCGTGGAGTATGAGCAAAATGATGATCCAAGTGAAGGGATCTTCTTCAGGGACAATAGCCGAGGGAAAATCCTGGGCTCCAGTAAAATTGTTATTTCCCCTCAACATTCTCATGTTTTGGATGTCGATTCCTTAGATTATAACCTATTATCCATATCACAACTATGTGACAAGGGTTATAATTGTGTTTTTACTAATGAGGGTGTGAGCGTCCTTAGAAGAAGGGATAACTCAATCGCTTTTAAGGGTGTGCTCAAGGGAAAGCTTTATCTTGTGGATTTCACCACGGATAAAGCTAAACTTGACACATACTTAATGGCGAAAACCAACATGTGGTGGCTTTGGCATAGAAGGCTAGCCCATGATGGGATGAGGAACTTACAAAAGCTTCTTAAGGGCGAGCACATCTATGGCTTGAAGAATGTTGTGTTTGAAAAGGATATGCCTTGTAGCGCTTGCCAAGCCGGGAAGCAAGTAGGAGCTCAACACCCGTCCAAGAACATCATGACGATGAAAAGGCCTTTGGAACTGCTACACATGGACCTTTTCAGGCCAATAACCTACATTAGCATTGGCGGTAACAAATATGGTCTTGTTGTTGATGATGATTTTTCTCGTTTCACTTGGGTATTTTTCTTGCATGATAAGAGTGAGGCCCACGGTGTCCTCAAGTGGTCCTTAAGGAGAGCTCAAAATGAGTTCACCTCAAGAATCAAAGCTATAATAAGCGACAACGGCACCGAGTACAAGAACACACAAGTGGAAGAGTTCTTGAATGAGGAGGGCATTAAGCATGAATTTTCAGCCCCCTACTCCCCTCAACAAAATGGGGTGGCTGAACGGAAGAATAGGACACTCATTGAGATGTCAAGGACGATGCTTGATGAGTACAAGACGTCGGACCGGTTTTGGGCAGAAGCAGTTAACACCGCGTGCCATGCTGTCAACCGGTTGTACCTCCACTGCCTCCTCAAGAAGACCCCCTATGAGCTTCTAGTTGGTAAGAAACTCAATATATCTTACTTTCGTGTCTTTGGAAGCAAATGTTATATTCTCAACAAGAAGCCTAGTACTTCGAAGTTCGCTTCAAAGTCTAATGAAGGTTTCTTGCTTTGTTATGATTCGAACATCCACGCCTATCGTGTCTTCAACAAATCCTCCAGGATTGTTGAAATAGCACGCGACGTGGTGTTTGATGAAACTAATGGCTCCCAAGTGGAGCAAGTTGATCAAAGTGTGTTAGATCAATAAGACTCTCCACAAGAAGCTCTTAGGAGGATGGCGCTTGGAGATGTTCATCCAAAAGAACAACCTCAAAACCCAAGTGATCAACCACAAGATGATGCAAGTCATCCCCCACGTGACCAAGTTGAAGATGGACAAGATGCACCTCAACATGATCAAGAAGACGAAGATCAAGGGGAAGGCATAGATCAAGGGGGAGACCAAGAAGAATAAGAGGATGATGATGACTCAAGAGTTCAACATCCACATCCTCGTGTGCATCAAAGTGTTCAATGGGATCACCCCGCTGACAACATCCTAGGAGAAATTACAAAAGGGGTAACTACTCGTGTTGCAAATTTTTGTGAACATTACTCCTTTGTCTCTTCTTTGGAGCCTCATAAGGTTGAAGACGCATTGAGAGACCCGGATTGGGTGGTGGCCATGCAAGAGGAGCTCAACAACTTTGAGAGGAACAAAGTGTGGGAGCTCGTCAAGCGTCCACAAGCAAATGTTGTGGGCACCAAGTGGGTGTTCCGCAACAAGCAAGATGAGCATGGCACAACTTGTGGCCAAGGGGTACTCACAAGTCACGACTTGTGGCCAAGGGGTACTCACAAGTTGAAGGTTTGGATTTCAATGAAACCTTTGCTCCCGAAGCTAGGCTAGAGTCAATTCTTATATTACTTGCCTTTGCTACTCACCATGATTTTAAGCTCTACCAAATGGATGTCAAGAGTGTGTTCCTAAATTGCCCAATCAAAGAAGAAGTCTATGTGGAGCAACCGCCAGGCTTTGAAGACCAAGACTTCCCCAACCATGTCTTCAAATTGCGTAAGGCTCTCTATGGCCTCAAGCAAGCTCCTAGAGCTTGGTATGAGTGCCTTAGAGACTTTTTGATCCAAAATGGTTTTAAGATAGGAAAAGCTGATTATACTCTCTTTACAAAGCACTTTAATGATGATCTCTTTGTGTGCCAAATATATGTCGATGAAATCATATTTGGTTCTACTAACGAAGTGTTTTGTGATGAGTTTTCCAAGATAATGATGGAGAGATTTGAGATGTCCATGATGGGGGAGGTTAAGTTCTTTTTAGGTTTCCAAGTCAAACAACTCAAGGAAGGCACGTTCATAAGTCAAACAAAGTACACTCAAGACATATTGAAGAAGATTGACATGGACAAGGCCAAACCCATCAAGACTCCAATGGCAACTAATGGACATCTCGACCTCAACGAAGATGGTCCAGGTGTGGACTAAAAGGTATATTGTTCTATGATTGGTTCTTTATTATATCTTTGTGCATCTAGACCGGACATGATGCTTAGTGTGTGCATGTGTGCACGTTTTCAAGCCGCACCTAAGCTGTGTCATCTGACCGCCGTTAAGAGAATTCTTAGATATTTAGTTCACACACCTACCCTAGGACTTTGGTACCCCAAAGGATCCAAGTTTAACCTTATTGGTTATTCCGATGCGGATTATGCGGGGTGCAAAGTTGATAGAAAGAGCACATCCAGAACATGTCAATTCTTGGGTAGATCCTTAGTGTCTTGGTCCTCCAAGAAACAAAACTCCGTTGCTCTTTCCACAGCCAAAGCGGAGTATGTCACAGCCGGAAGTTGTTGTGCACAACTTCTTTGGATGCGACAAACTCTAAGGGGTTATGGTATAAAGTTGTGTCATATTCCACTCCTATGTGACAATGAGAGCGCCATCAGAATAGCCCATAACCCAGTTGAGCATTCGAGGACAAAGCACGATATTAGGCATCACTTCTTGAGAGATCATTCCTTGAAGGGGAATATAGTGATTTCCCATGTAAGAATCGAGAACCAACTAGCCGATATATTCACCAAGCCCTTAGATGAGAAGCGCTTTTGTGAGCTTAGGAGTGAGCTCAATATCTTAGATTCTCAAAATGTGGCTTGAAACATGCACATCTAAGTGTTTACTTTGCACCTTATTCAAAAGAACGCATGTGTTTGAAAAATTCATCTCTATCTCAATTTTCCCTAAATTATTTGAAAAACTATTAACTTTGTGAATTATGGTCATAGTTTGATTGTTGATTTCTTACTGACCATGTTCATAAAGTTTTCTTGTGTAAATATGTCCAAAAGGATCCATTATCGTGGCTAAAACTCAATATATATATGTTTCCTGCCTTTAGCATCGGACTAGTCCGCCCAAAGGTCGGACAAGTCTGGACGCAGACTGGTCCGAGTCTGGTCCGCCGACCGGACTAGTCCGACCCCATATAGGACTAGTCCGGCTCCTGGGGACTTAAACCCCCAGGAGGCGGCCCGACCCCTCCTCTCTCTCCTCACTTGCCTCTCTCTCTCTCCCTCACACACAAAAACCGCCTCCTTAGGCAATTTTCGATTCTCTCCACCAAAAACCGTTTCCAACCCGTGCATTGGACCCTTTGGAGGTGTGGGAAACTTTCACTGCACGTTCCCAACGCGATCCATCACCGATCCCCTGATTTTTTGAGATTTGAAGAGGTATTCTCAACTTCTCGAAACTCTTCCTCATTCTTGATTCGTAGAGTTATTGATAGATGCCTCTTTACAAAAGTTGTTTCTAGTACCCTTGTGATCATAGCCTAGGAGTATTGAGACTTGTTTCGAAGATTTTTCGAACAATCATTAGGGTTAGGGTTCTTCCCGCGTAACCCAACTAGTCCGGTCCCAGACGGACAAATCCGATTTACACAGGACAAACCCTAACTTTGACATTTTTCTCGTGATCTCTTTCGCAATAATCCACTTCCTTGACCTCACCACTTATGTCCATAATGTGTTTGCAGCGACCATGTCGGGATCCGAGCATAGCTCCCCTTGCTCTAACCCCCAGGAGCTCTATGATGAAGATGCAGCTATGCAGTGTGCCATTGAGGAGAGCCGCAAGGAGCTTAGAAAGAAGAAGAGAGAGGAGCAGGAAGCACACAACTCCCAGGCTGCCGCAGCACAAGTATCCAAACAGAAGAAACTGGTGACAGTGGGAGACAAGGAAAAGGCCAAGGAGCAAGCCCAAGAAGAAGTCACTGAATGCCAGATCGAGAGAGATCCAAAGATGGGCAAGGCCCTGGTCCCTACCGAGCCCAAGAAGAAGAAGCCTTCTGTGAAGTCTCCAGCAAAGAAGGCCAAGGGCTTGGTCATCAAGGAGAAGGGGAAGGCCAAACCCATTGGTCCCCTGAATATGCACTCTCCAGCTCACAAACCGAACAGGCAGCCCAACCTGGCAGCCAATATCTTCAAGGGCAAAGGAGCTGAGAAGGCCCGAAGGCTGAGGACTGATAGAGTGTATGACTACGAGAAGCACAACGCTGATCCACGGTTTTGGTGTGATTTTCATTGCTATTATTATCGCTCAGTCTACCAAGCCATGAAGAATCCTGTAATCTAAGCTCAATGGGTCGATTGGGAATACATGGCCAAGAAGAAGAATGCAAACTTTGATGAAGTGATCGAAGCCGCTGAGCGCCACGGCATCAAAGACATTCTAGGTTTCAAGTATGACTGGAACATGGAGGTGATTGTGCAGTTTTACACAACTATCTTCTTTCACCCTCATGGCAACAGAGCCATCGCATGGGTGACGAATGGTGAGCAGTATTCTGCCACATTCGAAGAGTTTGCTAAGGCTGTAAGACTTGAGCACCACCTGTACCACGAGATCGTCATCTCGAATCTAAAGGCAGTGGACAGGGATGAGATGGCCTACATGTATCCTAGTCATGTTCCCTATGAGGTCGGGCTTGCAAGGAACATCAAGCCCTTCTACAGCATCCTGAACAGAATCCTAAGGTGGACCGTGGCTCCTAAAGAGAGTGATGCCAGGATTATACAAGGCAACCTGAGGCACCTCAAGGTGCCGATTGATGGAGATGAGATGTTCAATCTTGTGGGCTATATCTTCGATGACATCTTCAACATCTCCCACACTCCGAACCGTGCATGTGGATATGAACCCTACATTATGTGCTTCATCACGAAGATGGTCGGGCTTGTGTTTGCCAAGGATACAACTCATCAGCCCCTCCGTCCATCCCGAAGCCCGCTCGTCCGAAGAATGTCGAGCCTCCTTCCATCCGGGGATGCCAGCACCTCGCCCCATGGCACCCCCATCTCCGCCTCCGCCTCAGTCGATGAGCGCTTTCTTCAAGTGTTTCAAAGCCATCTTCGCCTCCTACCAAAAGATAGAGGTCCGCACTCAGCGGATGCAGAAGCGCCAAGAGAAGTACCTCAAGGCAGTGTGTGACAAGATTGAGGTCCCTATGTCACCTCCGGAGGAGAGCGATGGCGAGATCACCCCGTACCCCGACTTCACCGCTGACAAGATCGCCCATTTTCATGAGGACGGGAGCTCTTCCTGGGCGGCTCCCTCGGCACCGGTCTCCGACGATGACGAGGACTATGAGGATCCGGAAGCCTCGGAGGGCGATGAGGCAGCCGACAGCGAGAGGATGATGACTAGACTCTAAGCCTCTTAGTTTCCCTCTTCTTTTCCTTTTTGGTGTCTTGATGCCAAAGGGGTAGAGTTAGAGGGGGGTAGTAGTATTGTTTGGTTATTTTAAGCCTTGGACATGTTGCACTCTATATTGTAATATTTATGTTATGTGGATGTTTAAATTTGTGCAAGACTATGTTTGATTGTTTAATATTAATGTGATGCTTTAATTGTCTATCTTTTGATCACATTCATAACTATTATGTCTTGTCACAAATGTTGAGCACAACACGTAGGCACCCCACCATAACGTGTGTGTGTGTGTATGAAGGACTTCCTCAATCTTCTTTTCATGATGCATTCATTGAGGGGGAGTCACTCAAACACCCGCACGTTATGAAAACCAAATTTTATACTCTTATATGTTGAAGACATGATGTGTTGTCATCAATCACCAAAAAGGGGGAGATTGAAAGTGCATCTAGGATCCCCGTGGGTTTTGGATGATTGATGACGACAATTAAGTAACTAATGAGCTCAGTGATCTTAAGCACAGGTGTGGACTCGAGTGGAGTAGCAAACCCTCAAAAAGGAAAAGGATGGAAACGGCGGTATCGACTCGAAGAGTAGAAACCAGGGTTTCTAGCGTGTCGAGTTTAGACTAGCCGTATATGTAGGAGGGTGTGTGCGTAAAGTGCATAGAGATCAAGTTGGGAGCTCAAAACGGTTTAGAGATCAAAACCCATTGAGAGAAGAGTGTTAGAGTGGTCTGGCAGGAGAGGCCGGACTAGTCCGTGTCGTGGTAGTCATGGGGTGGGTTTTCGGGACTAAGTCCCAAAACCCGGACTTGTCCGTTTTAGGGCGGACCAAGAGGTCGTGACTGAGATCGGACTAGTCCATTGCGGGTACGGACTAGTCTGAGTTGTGAGAGCTGGGTGCTTCAGCGACTAGGTCTAGGAGGCCGGACTAGTCCGTGGTCTCCAAACTAGTTCGTTTTCACACGGAACAAAAGGTTCTGTGTGAGATCGTACTAGTCCGATTCAGACCGGACTAGTCCGTTATGGAGTGACCGTTTGAATTTGATTTTGGCGGGTAGCATGATGATTGCCGCGCAGTGTGGCAGTTGTCAGGATGTCAGTGGTCCCCAAAGGTCGGACTAGTCCGGGCCTGAGTTCGGACTAGTCCGCCTATCTGCTGAGGTCAGCAGTATGGGCTTGGGTCCTCTATAAATAGAGGACCCCCGGGTTCATTTGAACCATCTTGAAACCCTAGCGTCGCCACAACAAACTTTGAGCCTTCTAGAGCCTCTCTCTTGCCTACTTTCCCTGAAAAACTAATTCTTGTGTGGATTAGGGTTTAGTGAGGTGAAGAAGAGGAAGAACACCGCGCTTTGGCTCTCGGTTTGATCCCTTGTACTTGTTGAGTCTTTGTGACCTGTGGCTTGAGTTGTTCATTGTGATTTGTGATCATATTTGTGGTGGGAGCCTCAGATTGTGAGAAGCCCCAACGAATCATGTATTCACTCTTATGATAGTGGAGAACCGGTTTGGCCCTTGTGGCAAACTCGGTGAGGGAAGGGTTATTGAACCAAGGTCCTCTGTGGACTCCTCAATGGGGACGTAGATTCCTATGTGGAATTGAACCTCGGGATAAAATCCTTGTGTCCCTTGTGTTCATAGCTTTCATTTATTGCGCATTGCTTCTAGGATTAGCTTTACTATTTTTCGTTCATCATTTCCATTTCACTGTGATCATTTGCTCCATACTTGCTCTATAACTTGTTAAGGTTCACTGAATCATCCTTACGCTTTTCGCATCACAAAAATCCGACTAAAACTTGTTCGAAACACTTTTTAGGGTTTCCTTGCAGGCGGACCGGGCTAGTCCGCTCTCGAACCCCTAAGTACTGATTTCGTTTTATTAAGTCATCTCAGGTCGATTAGCCTATTCACCCCCCCCCCCCAACCTCTAGGCAACTTTCAGTCGACCAGTTGACTTTCATAATTTTATGATCGTCGGGTCCTATTAACCGACGCTCTTAGTCAGGTAAATGCGACGGCCCCGACGGCCTTTTCCTGAACCGACGGTCGTTTGCCTGTTTCTTGTACTGTATAATTGCGAAGGGTTCGGTTATGGTAAATGATCACTACACTTTGAAAGATATGGCACTTGTCAAAAAATTGAAATACAACTTGCTTTCTGTTTCACAATTGCTACATTAAAATTTGGAAATTATTTTCAATAAAAATTGCTGCAAAGTTGTAGATTCAAATAGTGAGCTTATTTTTAACATGTCTCGGTTTGGAAGAGTTTTTAAAGCTGATTTTGATATGTCTTCTTCTAAGCAAGGTGTCTAGTTGCTAATGATTCCAAAGACCTATATTTTTTGCATCGTAGAGTTGGTCACATAGGCTTTGATCATCTCACGTGTGTTAGTGCTTTTGATCGCATACATGGGCTGCCTAAGCTGAAAAGGGACAAAGAAATTGTGTGCTCTTCTTGTATACATGCTAAGATGGTTGCAGGTCCACATACTCCTCTCACAATGATCATGACAACTGAACCGGGTCAACTTTTGCAGCTTGACACCGTAGGACCTTTACGTGTTCAATCCTTCAGAGGTAAATGGTATGTTCTTGTGATTGTTGATGATTATTCTAGATACTCTTGGGTTTAATTTATGGCATCTAAGAGTGAAGCTTTTAGTCACTTTAGAACTTTATTTCTTAGATTATCAATTGATCACCAGGATCTTTAAAAGCAATTAGAAGTGACAAGGAACTGAATTTAAAAATCAATCGTTTGATCACTTTTGCGCTAAAAATGGAATAGATCATCATTTTTTTTCACCATATGTACCTCAACAAAACGGTGTTGTAGAAAGAAAGAACAGAACCTTAGTTGAGATGGCTAGAACTATGCTTGATGAATATCAAACTCCAAGAAAATTTTGGGTTGAGACAATTGTAACTGCTTGTTATGTCTCAAATCATGTTTTCTTGCATGCTAAGCTAGGTAAAACACCATATGATATTTGGTTTGGACAGAGGCCTAGAGTTGCACACTTTTGTGTTATTGGTTGCAAATGCTTTGTTAAGAAACATTGTAATCTTGATAAATTTGAACCTAGATCCATTGATGGCATGTTTCTTGGTTATCCATCTCATACTAGAGGCTACCGTGTGCTTTTACTTGACAATAACAAAATTGTGGAGACTTGTGAGGTGTCTTTTGATGAAGCTAGCACAGGTACTAGCTCAAATATTGCAGGTCCGGATCCATATCCGTAGGGGAGGAGCATTTTCGTTGAAGATGAGGAAGAAGTGGAGCTGCTGCCCAAAAATTCAGCAGCTAATGACTTTGGTTCAGCTCCGGATGTTGATTCTCAACCAGCACCGATAACCATCATTGCTGACCCAGGTCGTCCTCAAGTCACAAGCTCATCGATTTGTCATGAACATGAAGAAGAAGAAGCTTGTGAAGTGTCTACTCCCCTCCGGATTCTCAAAAGTCATCCTCCACAACAAATGATTGGAAGCTTGCACGAACGAGTCACACGGTCCAGGTTTTGCGATCCAAACTCTCACGCTCATTCTGCTTCTGTTGCTTCTTTTGAACCCAAAGATATATCACACACACTCACTAATGAATCTTGGATTATTACCATGTAAGAAGAGTTAGAAAATTTTGAAAAAAATAATGTTTGAAAACTTGTACCTCCACCTCAAGGTCACACTTTAATTGGAACTAAATGGGTGTTTAAATATAAACAAAGTGAGGATGGGGTTGTGGTTAGGAATAAGGCTCAGTTGGTTGCTCAAGGTTTCACACAAATTGAAGGTCTAGATTTTGATGAAACTTTTGCTCATGTTGCTAGATTAGAAGCCATAAGAAATTTGTTAGCTTTTGCTGCATCTAAAGTTTTCAAGTTGTATCAAATGGATGTTAAAAGTGCTTTTCTTAATGGCTATATAGATGAGGAGGTTTATGTCAAGCAACCTCCGGGTTTTGAAAATCTAGATTTTCCTAATCATGTTTACAAACTGTCCAAAGCCTTGTACAGTCTCAAACAAGCCCCTAGAGCATGGTATGATAGGTTAAAAACATTCTTACTTAAAAAGGGGTTTACCATGGGCAAGGTTGATAAAACTCTTTTTGTGCTTAAGCATGGCAATGACTCATTATTCGTTCAAGTGTATGTGGATGATATTATCTTTGGTTGTGCTTCTCATTATCTCGTGCACAAGTTTTTAGCTATGACGAGTTCAGAATCTGAGATGAGTATGATGGGAGAACTCACGTACTTGTTGGGGCTTCAAATCAAGCAAACTAAGGAGTGAACCTTTGTGCATCAAATGAAGTGTACAAGAGACCTTCTTAAGAACTTCAATATGGGCAAAAGCAAGACTCTTCGGACTCCAATGGGAACATCAGCGACACTTGAACTTGATGAAGATGGTGAACCCGTGGATCAAAAAGAATAAAGAAGCATGATCGGATCACTTTTGTACCTCACTGCATCAAGACCGGATATATAATTTAGCGTATGTCTTTGTGCACGGTTTCAAACTTCCCCACGTGCTTCACATCGTCAAGCCATCAATAGAATTCTCAGGTACTTACATGGAACTCAAGAATTTGGCATTTTTATTCCTTCTTCCTCAACCGTTACTTTGAAAGCTTTTTCAGGGCTGATTTTGGGGGTTGAAGTATTGATAGGAAAAGTACTTCCGGTGCTTGTCATTTTCTTGGTAATTCACTTGTTGCTTGGTCCTCTAGAAAAAAAAGTTGAAACACTTAATTCTTTGGATTGTTCAAACACTTAAGGACTATGGGGTAGATCTAGATAGTGTTCCATTATTTTGTGATAACACTAGTGCCATTTTCATTGCTAAAAACCCCGTGCAACATTCTAGAACTAAGCACAGTGACATTAGGTATCACTTTCTCTGTGATAATGTTGAAAAAGGAAACATTGTGCTTCGCCATGTAGATACCGAACAACAGTTGACTGACATTTTTACAAAACCTTTGAATTTCACTCGTTTTTGTTACATTCGTAGTGAAATAGGGGTTATGCATCCTCATGGCTTAAATTGAGGAGTTTTGAAAATTCTAAACTTTATGTGTGAATCTTAATTTAAAATAATATGAGCATAGTATTTCATACATATATGACTTTTTGATTCCTTTTACTTGCTGAAAGTTCTTACTACATTACTCATGTTATACATTTTGTAGTTTTTGCCATGACTAGTAATTGGAATAATTACTTATACTAAATCTGGTCACGATCGAACTTTCTTGTTGTTTTGAACTTGTTGCGTGCTCACAAGTGCTTTTAATAATGAAAAATTAATCAATCAACTATCCACATATTGAGATTTTATATTCAAATAAAAAATTGAGAAAAGATCTAGAGAATATGCACGCATCGCACTTCTTCTTTTGAGATGGCTTATCATTGCACTTAGATATGAACTTGGAAGAAGTTGTGTATGACTAAAACAATGTCCTTAAGCTTCTGATTGTCAAATGATATAGGCTTGGCTTGGTTGGTTAGAATAAGGCAGATGCGCATATAATCTCTTGCAAATTTCATATGATCAAAATTTGTGCTTAAAAAAAATTGCAGCGACAAGTATCATGCCTTCAGGTTTTCAAATATTTAAGTTTGTGAGATCATGACTTGCTTAAAATGAAAATTACATTTGATCTCTAGCATGGCTGACACTACTTTATGTATCTCATTATTGTGATAGTGTAAGTTACTTGATAGTATGACTTGAATGAGCTTTGTTCTATATGTATATGTTATAATGTGCTCATAACAAATTAAAATTTCTATTTTGTACCTTGCTGAATATATTGTCAAAGGGGGAGAAGTATTGTAGAGGGAGAAATAAGTATAGGGGTAGAAATTTATTTCTGTCGATTTTCAAAAAGGAGGGGAAATTGTTTTCAAAACTTTTCATGTGAATAAGCCAATGTTCGGATATTAAGTGGTATTGCCAATGCATTCGTCAAGGGTGAGATTGTGAGACCTATGTGTGCTGAATACATTGGCTATGGCGATAAAAGTTTTAAATACTATCAAAACACCTTTATCATCAAGGTCTGACTCTAGGTCCGAGCTCCAGCAAGGTCCGACGATAGGTCCGGTTTATTTTGGGTAGCTTTGGCAAGGTCCGATATAAGGTCTGACTTGCTTTGGCTAGGTCTGACTTCTTTCGCTAGGTCCTGCTAGCTTTGGTTAGCTCTGGCTCTAGATCCGACTTGCTTTGGTTAGGTCCGACTTCTTTCGCTAAGTCCTGCTAGCTTTGGTTAACTCCGGCTCTAGGTTCGACTAGCTTTGGTATGCTACTATCTTTGGTTAGCTCCGGCGCTAGGTCCTGCTAGCTTTATAAGTTCTAGCACTAGATCTTGTTAGTTTTGGTAAGCTCCGCTTAAAGATCCGGTTAGTTTTGGCAAGGTTTGAAGCTTGATCGCAGTGATTCTGCTTTTAATTTGCAATGATTCAAACTTGTTTATTTATTATGAAAAGTTTGTTTAGTTTTCTTTTACTAATTTTTGGTGTGTTTTTGTTGTTATGATTGATATCTTTTTGCTATGTTTTGCAACATACTTATGTGAGGTGCTCACTTAAGGTGTTGTGGTTATCAGAACTAACAAGAGTCAATCGAGGACTTGTGCTCGGAAGTATTGGTTGTTTATTCATGTGCAGGTGTTGCTTGAGTTCAAGACATGGCTGGTGACGCGATTCATTGAACTAGTTTTATGGAGAAGATGAGGTTCAACAACCAAGTTCGGGAGGAATTGTGATTGAGTTGATCGGGAGGTTGCGCAGCATGTTTGAATCAAGAACAATGCATATGAAGGTATCATAGACGTCGTTGGAAGATGTTTGCACGTGTGCAAGGAGTGCATGAACGTAGCTACATGGTTATAAGGCGTGATGAAGAGAAGTGAGCGTAAAGAATTGGTCGAAAAGATCCAATCGACAAGGTTATGAACTCAGACTGCGGCTGAGTCGTGTTTGACTCAAATATGAAATGTTTTGAGTTGGTTATGATAGGGCTTCGTGTGACTCACGAATTTGAGTTGTCTTAGGAATGTGGGATACATTCCTAACGTGTTTGGAAGTCTTAAGATTGCTTCTATCTGCGTATAGAAGAGTCTTGAGCAGTTATGGAAAGTTTCGATTCGTGAATTGAGTAGGATTAGAGTCCTAGTTAGGCTTGGGTTGGCCTAAGGGCTGGTTATATAAGCAAGATAGGCTAGAGCTCGTGGTGCACGACTTTGGAGCTGTTTCTCTTGTGTTTTGATCAATAAAATTTTAGTTTGAAGGAACTTTTGTGTCTTGTTCATCTGACTCGTTTTCGTCATGTCTTTCTGGTCGAGTTTCTTCACAGCACTACATTTCTTCGGTGGTTTTATCATAACTCGAGTTTCTCAGATCCGATTGACGTGATTCTTTTTAGGTTGTCTTCACAGATTGATTTTCTATCATGTGTGAAAATTTCACGATCACTGCATTTGTGGTTTTAGATCTATACGAATTTCTTTACAGTATTTCAGAACTATTTTTCTTGAGTAAAACAGATTGATCTTTGTTTGATCTATCGATCGTAACTTGAGTTTTTCTCGAAGGATTTTCGTGATTGTTTTGTGACGTCTTCATGACTTAATTCTCCACAATCTATGCTTGTTTAGTCTAATTAATCACCTTTAGGTTAGTCGCACACACGATTTCTTTAACAGATCGTTTTTCTGCTGAGAAGTTTTCGTTGCTTCCGCTGAAAAATTTTAATCTATCATTTACCCTCTTCTAGTAGGTTTACACATGTTCTTCGATCCTACAGATCGTGACCGCGAGAGTAATCTGATGGTAACGACGGCGGCGAACGATACCCAGTGCACAACGTCAAGCGCCGCACGCTAATCAGTGCCGTAAGGTCAAGAAGCTCGCATCGAATAGCAACATCGGCGCACGCATGGTCCAGCCAAACACGTACAGCGACCGAAGAAGAAGAACCGAGCCGGCGAACCAATGGGCCGATGAAGTTACTAAAGCAAACAAGCGGACAGACCGTTGGAAAGATAAATCGCAGTCGATGGTGCTTGGGTGTGTTGGAAAGATAAATTGCAGTCGATGGTGCTTGGGTATGTGGGCTGACACGCTTCTCGTTTATCTTTTTCTTTTGATCAACGTGCAGACAACTAACACGGCTTCAAAGGCTGCGCTGTCAGAGGCAAAACTACTGTCACACAAATTGATAATTACACTGTGTAGACATTGCATTTATTTTATTTAACATGCTGCCAAAAATGCGTGTCCTGTTGCTTCTAATATTGTCTCTGTTGGTGATGTGCCCTAGAGGCAATCATAACAATTCAGGTTAAAGCCTATTGGATATTTGATCCATAAGCAATTATGATACTAATGGGCCTGCGACCTAAAAGCCCATTAGTACGCCTATAAATATGAGGGGTAAGGCTAGGGGCTAATTATCCCACCACATGACAGCCCTAGTCGCCACCCCTCGAAGGCCTCACGCTGAGACCCTTGCCGCGCGCGCTGTGCTAGCACACCGGCGCACGGCGTTCCTCTCCGTACGTGTGGACTCCGTGGAGGCGCTGCTGCTACCGCTGCGCTGATCGGCTACGACGATCGTGATCGTCTACCTGCTGCTGTGACGAGGACAAGGAGAAGATGAACGAGATCGTCTACTTCCCCTACACCGACGCGTATCTACATTCCGTTGTGCTGCGCGTCTAGTGATAACGATCCATGACCTCTGTACTCGCATGTTTCCTGGGTGATGCGTTAGAGTTGCTAGAGTAGCGTACCGTAGATTACCAATAGTGGTATCAGAGCCGACTTGCGTAGTTTCTGGTCTGGATCTTGTTAGCAGATGGGATCTACTGCAGACATATTCATACGATGAATTTTATCGCACGGTTTTGGGGTTTGGAATTGGTTAGAGTAGATTGCGATCGTATATGACTAAAGGGTCAGTTCATGCTCCTTCTCTGCTGTGTGCGCAACCTGTCCCTACCGGCTGGAATCACCATCAGGACTAATCGCGTACATAGCTAACAGATTGAGCCAACAGACCACGGCCATGAGTCGCGATCTACTCATGAATAACCGATCACATTGAAAATTGAGGCATTATGAATGGCTCGGATTTGGGTTGATTTGATCAATTCGATGAGATTTTCATAGTGATTTCATAGATGCGATCTTTGTAATTCTGTTTGGTGTTCAGGGCGCTGCCTTGAAACCCGCAGGGGGGGCTCCCCCCTCGACCCCCCGCCCGCTAACCGGCTAGCGGGACCGCTGTTTTGCTGTCTGCTATAGCGATTACATAATATAGTTTCGCGCTAGAAATTGTTCTACGTTTAACTCGTTTTTGCAGGGAATGATGTGAATGGTATGGCCTTAATGTGATGTGATGATCTTTGTGTAAATTCGTGCAGCCTGCGTGTTGCAAACTTAACACAACCAGGTTGAGGTTGTCACATAATTGTATAACGACCTGCGTGTCTACTTGTGATGCTTGATCTCTTATGTAATTTATTTGGTAGCTATTAGTTGTATTAGCTTCTTTTATTATCATGGAGATGTCTTCAAGCATGGTGGAGATGGAGATCACCACAAGAAGGGAAGCATGGCAGCTCAGATCTTGATGGAACCATGGCGATAGAGACCATCATGATTCTAAAGGTCATACTATTCACAATGTGATATGATCATATGTCTGTGATGCTTATTACTATTCTTTTAATGCTTTTCTTATGGTGGATGTTTTGTCATGATAGAATAGCTTCCCTCACAAAAGTTGAGCATTTGATGTCATTTACCAATAGCTGCACCTATGATATTTTTATCGTTGTGTGGTAGGTTTGCCAAAGCAAAGTACCATCATCTATCATAATTCATAGGGTGAATGTTGGACATTCACATGCATAGTGTTGGTTTACTCAACAAAGCTATCAAAACGGTTTTGGGCTTTACGGAATAGAGTTGGCCATCCGGGGCATTGGATGTCACCCAATAAACAAGAGTCATATAGAGATATGATTAATAAAGGTTGTTTACCAATGTCACTAATTTTCTAGCAGTGAAGCCAAAGCTCACTAGGAATTAGTGAATATGGATCTTGAACCACTATATGTCGTTAGAGGGAAGGCGATGATCATATAGTGGTGATATCTTTTATTAAACTGTTAATAGAAGATTGGTACATAACATAGTGCTAAACCTTGCATATTTATTTTCTATTGTAGATAATGTCTGCTAGTAACAATTCTGGTTTCAATTTGCGATCTGTGCTTGAGAAGGAAAAACTCAATGGAGCTAACTTTATCGATTGGTACCGCAACCTGAGAATCGTTCTTAGGCAATAGAAAACCGAGTACGTTCTTCTGCAGCCTTACCCTGATGACCTCCCAGCTGATGCAACTAATGCATCACGTAGAGCTTATATGAAGCATTGCGATGATGCGCTTAATGTAAGCTGCCTCATACTCGCCACTATGTCCCTTGATCTGCAAAAACAGTATGAGCATACAGATGCTTATTCTATGATTGAGGGACTGTGTGGAATGTTTGAGAATCAAGCAAGGACTGAGAGATACAACATCTCAAAGTCCTTGTTCTCATGCAAGCTGGCGGAGGGTAGCCCGATCAGCCCTCATGTAATCAAAATGATTGGTTATATTGAAACTTTGGGCAAACTTGGTTCTAAACTCAAGTATGATCTAGCTATTGACGTGGTTCTCCAGTCGCTCCCACCGAGCTACGAGCCATTCATATTGAATTTTCAAATGAATGGCATGGAGAAAACTTTGGCTGAATTGCATGGGATGCTTAAAACAGCCGAAGAAAGCATTAAGAAAAACGCCACTCATGTGATGATGGTACAAAAGGAGAATAAAAAGAGGAAGTGTGTGACGCATCCTAAAGGCAAAGGCAAGGGAAAGGTTCCCGATGAGCCCTCAAGCTCAAAGTCTAAGCCAAAGGGCAAATCTGGCCCTTCTCCTGATGATGAATGCTTTCACTGTCATGGTAAGGGACACTGGTCTAGGAATTGCAAGAAGTACTTGGAGGATATAAAGAAGAAGAAGGGAAGTGAGACTTCCGCTTCAGGTATAAATGTTATAGAAATTAACATTGCATTATCTTCTAGTGAATCATGGGTATTTGATACCGGATCGATGATTCACACTTGCAAATCGTTGCAGGGTCTAAGTGAGACTAGAAGATTTGCAAAAGGCGAGTTGGATGTTCGTGACGGCAATGGAGCAAAGGTTGCGGTCATAGCTGTCGGAACTTACCACTTGTCATTACCCTCGGGATTAGTTTTGGAGTTGAATAATTGTTATTGCATTCCTACTTTGAGCAAGGACATTATCTCTTCTTCGTGTTTATAAGAAGTTGATGGTTATGAGATTGTAATAAAGAACAAATGTTGTTCTATTTATTACAATAATATTTTCTATGCTCAATGTCCATTGGTGAATGGATTGTATGTTCTTGATCTTGAGGATAAAACTGTCTGTAACATTAATACCAAAAGGGCTCGTCATAATGATCTAAATCCCACTTTTATTTGGCATTGTCGCTTAGGTCATATAAATGAGAAATGCATTGAAAAACTCCATAAAAATGGATTACTAAGCCAATTTGATTTTGAATCACTTGACACATGCGAATCTTGTTTGCTTGGGAAGATGACCAAAGCACCCTTCACTGGTCAAAGGGAGAGGGCGACTGACTTGTTGGGACTTATACATGCAGATGTATGTGGACCAATGAGTTCAAATGCCAGAGGTGGTTTTCAGTACTTCATCACATTTACTGATGATTTTAGTAGATATAGTTATGTCTACCTAATGAGGCACAAGTCTGAATCCTTTGAAAAGTTCAAAGAATTTCAGATTGAAGTACAAAATCAATTGGGCAAGACAATTAAACTTCTACGATCTCATTGTGGGGGTGAATATTTGAGCCATAAATTTTATGAACATTTGAAACAATGTGGAATTGTTCCACAGTTGACTCCACCTGGAACGCCTCAATGGAATGGGTTGTCCGAGCGGAGGAACCAAACCTTGTTGGACATGGTTAGGTGGATGATGAGCCAAGCAGATCTTCCACTATCCTTTTGGGGTTATGCTCTTGAAACTGCTGCATTTACACTAAATAGAGTCCCAACTAAGTCTGTTGAGAAGACACCATATGAGATGTGGACTGGGAAACGTCCCGGATTGTCTTTCCTCAAAGTTTGGGGATGTGATGTTTATGTCAATCGTTTGACGTCAGACAAACTCACTCCAAAATCAGACAAATGTTTCTTTTTGGGATATCCTAGGGAAACCAAAGGATATTATTTTTATAATAAAACAGAGGGTAAAGTGTTTACCGCTCGCAATGGTGTATTCTTGGAGAAAGAATTTCTCTCAAAAGGAGTTAGTGGGAGCAAGGTGCATCTTGAAGAAATTCAAGAAATACCTGAAAATGTTTCGGCATCCACTGATCCTATACAGGATTTACAAGATGTTGTACAACCAGTTGATGAAACACCAACCCCACGAAGGTCTACGAGGGTACGTCGTGCGACTGAAAAGTTAAAGCTTCTAACCACGGAGCAGCATGACATGGTATTGTTAGACAATAATGAGCCCACGACCTATACTGAAGCAATGACGGGACCCAACTCTGAGAAGTGGCTTGGAGCCATGGAATCCGAAATTGAATCCATGCATCAAAATCAAGTTTGGAACTTGGTTGATCCAATCGAAGGTGTGAGACCTATCGATTGTAAATGGATTTTCAAGAAAAAGACTGATATGGATGGAAATATTCACATCTATAAAGCGTGATTGGTGGCGAAAGGTTTCAAACAAATTCAAGGTGTTGATTATGATGAAACTTTCTCACCTGTTGCAATGCTTAAGTTTGTTCGGATT
Source organism: Tuctoria greenei (assembly GCA_036927565.1). Taxonomy (NCBI): domain Eukaryota; kingdom Viridiplantae; phylum Streptophyta; class Magnoliopsida; order Poales; family Poaceae; genus Tuctoria; species Tuctoria greenei. The sequence continues at coordinate 64,248,609 of JAYESD010000007.1, read as the reverse complement.
CTTCTAGCAATTGCTGCATATTTTGATTATGAAATATGGCAGATGGATGTCAAAACAGCCTTTCTTAATGGAAGTCTGACTGAGGATGTGTACATGACACAACCTGAGGGTTTTGTCGATCCTAAAAATGCTAGTAAAATATGCAAGCTTCAAAAGTCCATTTATGGGTTGAAGCAAGCATCTCGGAGTTGGAATCTACGTTTTGATGAAGTAATCAAAGGGTTTGGTTTCATCAAGAACGTAGAAGAACCTCGTATTTACAAGAAGTTTAGTGGGAGCGCACGTGTATTTCTGGTCCTATATGTAGATGACATATTATTGATCGGAAATGACATTCCAATGCTTGATGATGTTAAATCCTCATTAAGAAAAAGTTTCTCAGTGAAGGATTTAGGAGAGATAGCGTATATTTTGGGCATAAAGATCTATAGAGATAGATCTAAAAGGCTAATTGGATTAAGCCAAGATACATATATTGACAAGATATTGAATCGGTTCAATATGTAAGATTCCAAGAAAGGTTTCTTGCCAATGTCACATGGCATTACTCTGAGCAAGATTCAGTGTCCTTCGACACCTGATGAGCAAAAGTGGATGAGAGCGATTCCTTATGCTTCGTCTATTGGATCTATCATGTATGCCATGTTATGTACACGCCCAGATGTATCTTATGCTCTAAGTATCACGAGCAGATATCAATCAGATTTTGGTGAGGCTCATTGGACCATTGTCAAAAACATCCTTAAGTACTTAAGAAGAACTAAGGATGCATTCTTAGTGTTTGGAGGTGAAGAATAGCTCGTTGTAAAAGGTTACACTGATGCCAGCTTCCAAACTGATAAGGATGATTCTAGATCGCAATTCGGTTTTGTATTCTGCCTCAATGGAGGGGCAGTGAGCTGGAAAAGTTCCAAGCAAGATACAGTAGCAGATTCAACCACAGAGGCGGAGTATATTGCAGCTTCTAAAGCTGCAAAGGAGGCTGTTTGGATCAGAAAATTTTTTTCTGAGTTGGGTGTTGTTCCTAGCGCGTCCAGTCCTGTGGATCTCTACTGTGACAACAGTGGAGCCATCGCACAGGCAAAGGAGCCTAGATCACACAAACGATCCAAACACATACTACAACACTATCACCTCATTTGAGAGATCATCGATCGAGGTGATGTGAAGATATGCAAGGTGCACACGGATTTGAATGTTGCAGATCCGTTGACAAAGCCTCTTCCACAATTAAAGCACGAGGCACACACGAGATATATGGGTATTAGATACTTACATCAGTGATCATAGTGTGTAGTGGGAGACTTGTGTCACAGCTATGTTTATGTACTATTAAATAAATTGTTATGTGAGTAATCATTATTTACATTGATCATCAAGTATGTGACTTGTTCGTGAAACTCTTTGTTAAAAGTAATGTTACTCTAGATGATCCCTAGTCTATATCATTATATGAGATAATGATTGCATACAGACTAGCACATGTATTAATTGATGATCACGTTTCACGGATCATAGATATGGAGATATCGAATTAATAATGTGAACACATGTTAGTGAACATGGTGTTGGATTGACCCATTCCAAGACACTGCTGGGATTGTTATTTCCATATGTGCCATCAGTTGGTCTTGAGTGATACACCTGCTAGATCCTTAGACTTGAGATCGCCATTGTTTCTCACTATGCATAGTTGTGTACTTTGAGACTACCAAACACTACTCTGTAATTGGGTAGTCATAAAAGTAGTCTTCGGGTATATAATGAAACATAGAATGGGATGTGCGCGGATCACGATGGGATTTGCCCCTCCTTAATAATAGGAGAGATATCTCTGGGCCCCTCGAGATAGTTGGATTTGAAAGTGCATGGCCATGCCAAGGTGATTAAAAGTTAATCACGGTGACTAAAAGTTAGTCACGGAATGAATCCACTATTTGATCGAGTGAATGGTCGAGCTATCACAAGGATGGCACGCATCTCGCCTTGAGCTTGACTGGTATCGTGTGGCAAAGGGATTAGCATGTTGAATGTATCTAGGTTCGGCCGATATGATCTTTATATAAATTCGGGAGTCGGTATGTCCTGCTAGGTACCTCTACTGATTTGTGGTTGGAAATGGTTTCCATTCACAACCGATTGCACATGAACCTAACGGGTCACACACTTAAGGAGTTGGAATATCGAAAATCTTGGCTAGATGATTGTCTCTAGTGCAAGTGGAAGATTGTTGGTGATGTGCCCTAGAGGCAATCATAACAATTCGGGTTGAGGCCTATTGGATATTTGATCCATAAGCAATCAGGCCCGGCTCTGACCCTAGGCGGGAGGGGCGACCGCCTAGGGCCCAGCCTGCAAGGGGGCCCAATATTCCTCACGCAGGAATAGAGAATAGACTGCACCATCGTCTGATAGAGCGGGCATACAAGGCTATGAGCTACCAGGTCACGCTCACGCAGCTGGCAGGCGGCAGTTAAACTACTAGGATCGACGAAGACGACTAGATGCAAGAGCACGCGACATTCCGCAGAGCCAAGAGCATTGGAAGATTGAGGATGGTACCACTGCGGGACTTAATCACGCTACAGTGACCTTGCTGGACTTTAAGGAATGCATTCTTCTTTAATCTTTATTTTAATTATTGGTAAGATAATTGTTGTACATGGATACAAACCACATGGTGTGGCTTTCATGCAATTAAGATCGCAACAGGACCGTCGAGCCTTGTTAGCGACGAGTTGAGCCAATCAGCCATGTTATGTGTCGTATTAAGAAGAATATTAAGAACAATATTGACTTTGCAATTGTTCTCAACAATTTTTTAGGGTTTAACTATGTTACAAAGCATTGAAGCATTATTATCAATTAAATCATTAGAATTTAGTTTTTTTGAGGTAATCGTACATTCATGCTAAGAGAGATACATTTTTTATTTTTCCATCCTCATATGATGTTGATCAAGAGTTTAATATCTATCATTAGATATCTCAAACTAAAAATGTGTATCTAGATTTTTTACAAGTAAAAATAGTTATATCTATATATATATATATATATATATATATATATATATATATATATATATATATATATATATATATATATATATATATATATATATATATATATATATATATATATATATATATATATATATATATATATATATAGATATCCTTGGGGGCCCATATCGTCGATTTTGCCTAGGGCCCTTCAAAAGCTAGAGCCGGCCCTGTAAGCAATTAGGCTACTAATGAGTCTGCGACCTAAAAGCCTATTAGTACACCTATAAATATGAGGGGTAGGGTTAGGGGCTAATTATCCTACCACGTGATAGCCCTAGCCGCCACCCCTCGAAGGCCTCACGTCGAGACCCTTGCCGCGCGCGCGGTGCTAGCACACCGGCGCACGGCGTTCCTCTCCGTACGTGTGGACTCCGTGGAGACGCTGCTGCTACTGCTGCGCTGATCGGCTACGACGATCGTGATCGTCTACCTGCTGATGTGACGAGGACAAGGAGAAGACGAACGACATCGCCTACTTCCCCTACACCGACACGCATCTACGTTCCGCTGCGCTGCGCGTCTAGTGGTAACGATCCATGACCTTTGTACTCGCATGTTTCCTGAGTGATGCGGTAGAGTTGCTAGAGTAGCGTACCGCCGATTTCCCAACAGTCTCTTCTATAATTAAAAATGGTTGTGTAAGAGCAAACTTAGAGCAAAAAAGGGTAACTGAAGAAATTATAAATCCTATACCTCGTCGCTGCCCTCACCGCATCGAAGTTGCTGCCACCAGTTTATGATATTAATCACCTTTCACATGATCATTTGGAAAAGTACAGACTAAAAAGTGGAATAATTAGTATTATATGCCTCTCCTATGCCTAAATTTTTAATATCAATATTGCATTTGAACTATTTCTATTATAATTTCTTAAATTTAAATTTATCATGATATTTATTGTGTGCACATAAAAATATATTATAAAATATACCGATTTGACTAATAGTTTTATTGAAATGCATGTAATTTTTTATGGCATAACCTGTAGTAAAATCCTAAGTACGTCATTGTCCAAATGCCCCACCAAAGGTACTCTGGATCATTTGTTTTTATTTGAAAAGCGAAAACAGCAGGGATAACCTTCCTGTTGATACATTGACTGGATCACGCTTCTGAGGATGCAAGGATTCGTGTGGATTACTTCGGTCTGAACTGTGTACTCTGACATCCAGTTCAATTAGATGTGTTTGTCTTGCTTCATTTCCGTCAGTCGACATTGCAAATTGCACGTTTCACCGTTCGACATTTCCACCGTTGCACATGTAAACCTTACAATTTAAATAGCGCATAGGAACACATCATGTCTCAGCTCAATAATCACGCCTGAGAAAGCATCTATCAACCATGACACGATATAGGTTTTTATGTACACAGCGCTGTTGGAATATGACTTTATCTCATGTATGCTTACGTCTATAAATATAATTCATCTCTGTATTTGTACCTTAACTTACAATAATAGATCTGTTTCTCGTGAGTTTTTTATCCTCTACCTTAGTAAGTTTTTTTCACGTTAAATCTCGTGCTCTTTTTTTTTTTCTAACAAGTGGTATACAAAGCAGGTTAGATCTCTTTAGACTCTGTTTGGCATAACTGGAACTTGTTATAAAAGCAGCTTATCTTGAAAGCTGGTAGAAAGTAGCTTCTATTTATATCCTACTTTTAGTTCATTCTCGAAAACAGCTGAACTAATAAGCTGTCACAGAAGCTTCCTATTTAACACACAATCGGTTTATTTTTATGGAGAAGCTGCAGCATAAGTTGTGCCAAACAGACCCTTAGATTCGACTTTTGGAGTCGTCAGGCTTTCATCATAGCCGCCTTCGTACGAGATTGGATATCATCCTTTCGGTGCTACAAGACGCGCCGCCGTGCGAATCTCCTTCTGCAACTCCACCTGTGCCTCGTTCTCGTTCGTACTCCATGGTCTGCGCGTGGGCTGCAGCATGCTCTGGCTCCTTGCGGTCAAGGGATTCCTGACAAAGCCTGCGCCTCCCTTGTGTTGTCAAATCAACTTGGCCAGTACTAGTACTATCTACTGTACTTCCCACGTGAAGAAAAAAGGCGCAGGAAGCCGTGAAGTGAAGAAAAATTGACTTGTCTGCTACACGTACACAACCACAGAGCTCTAGGCAATTGTTATTTTTTTTATCTTCTTTGTTGTGCCGCACACGGGAAAACTATCAGATCTGATGTTGTTTTCTAAATCTTAGCTACACGCAAATAGGAAGTCTACTAGAATTTTATTTTATATATGATATTTGCTGCACGTCATGTCTACTAAATTGGATATTTCAAAATTTGATGAAAAAATCAGCTTTTCCATATGGCAGGTTCAGATGAAGGTCGTTCTTACTCAGTTGAGCGTGCGCATGACCTTGAATGAAAAACTAAAGATATGACACATGATAAATAGGAGGAACTCGATGAAAATGTTTTGTTCGCCTTGCAGCTCTGTTTGTCTACAAATGTTTTTCGTAAAGTCTTGAACGCAAAATCCGCAGCAGAATTGTGAAAGAAATTGGAGGAGCTTTATACGACTAAAAGTCTTGCAAATAAGCTCCGTCTTAAGGAACGAATGTATACTATTCGCATAGCGGAAGATACCTCTATTCAATCACATCTTGCTGAATTTAATTCAATTTGTGTTGATATTGCAACTTTGGATGTGAAAATTGATGATGAGGATAAGGCAATTTTGTTGGTTGTTTCTTTGTCTGCTTCGTTTAAGCATTTAAAAAATATGCTTTACGGAAATAATACATCACTCAATTTTGAGAATGTTAAGTCAAATTTGTTATCTAAGGAGAAATTTGATACTGATTCTCGTTCTGAGTAAAAAGGTGAGGGTTTCATTGTTCGAGGTCGAACTCAACAAGCGGACAGTTTTAGTAAATCAAGATCAAAATCTAAGTCTAGGAATCGTAAATCCAACATTTTTTGCCGATATTGTAAAGCTGATAATCATGAGATCTCCCAATGTTTTAAGCTGAAAAATAAGAAAGAAAGAAAAAAAAAAGAGTTGGAGAAATCTTCTGCTGAAGTTAGTATTGCTGAGAATTTAGATAGTGGGGAATCACTTATGGTCACCTCTAATGTTGAAAAGCGTATGTCCTGGGTTCTTGATTCGGCTTGCTCTTTTCACATTTGCTTGCACAGAGAGTGGTTTTCTGATTATTCTAATATTGGTAATGGTGATGTTATTATTGGTGATGAATCTTCACTTGAAATTATTTGAATTGGTTCTGTTCAAATTAAAGTTCATGATGGAACTTTTAAGACCCTTACCATTGTCTATTATATTCGAAAAATGAAGAGAAACCTTATTTCTTTGGGCACCTTAGAAGCAATGGGATTCAAATTTTCTGCTGATGATGGTGTTCTTAAGGTCTCTCAAGGTAACTTTGTGGTTTTAAAAGCAAATCGTATAAATAATCTATATTATTTGCAAGGACCCACGGTTACAGGTACTACAACTGTTTCTATTGCATCCAACACATTAAACACGAAGCTATGACATATGCGACTTGGTCATATGAGTGAAAAAGGTATGCATCTCTTGCATAAGAGAGGTTATTTGGATGATATTGGTAAATTCGAATTTTGTGAACATTGTGTTTTTGGCAAACAAAAGAGGGTCAGTTTCTCTTTATCGACTCATTGCATTAAAGGAATACTTGATTATATTCATTCTGATCTTTGGAGTCCTGCTCTTCATTGTTCAATTGGAGGTCGTGAGTATATGATCACATTTATTGATGATTTTTCTCACAAAGTTTGGGCTTATTTCTTCAAGCATAAAAATGAAGCTTTTCCGCCGTTCAAGTTGTGGAAAACTTGAGTTGAAAATTAGACTGGTAGAAAAATCAAGAAATTAAGGACCGATAATAGATTGAAATTTTGCAGTGGTGAGTTTGATTCGTTTTGTGCTGATCATGGTATTGCTAGAACTAGAACCGTTCCAGGTACACTTCAGCAAAATGGTGTTGCAGAAAAGATGAATCGTACTATTCTGAAAAGGTCTAGTTGTATGCTTTCTAATGCAAGTTTGTGAGAAAAGCAAAGTTTATGGGCTAAAAGTGCTTCTACAACATGTTATTTGATTAATCGCGCTCCTAATTTAGCGATTTATTTCAAAATTCTAGAACAAGTATCGACAGGTAAATATGTTGATTATTCCAACATTAAGATTTTTGGTTGCACCTCTTATGCCCATGTTAACAATGGAAAGCTTATGCCAAGAGCTCAAAAACGCATTTTTGTTGGCAATGGTTGTGGTGTCAAAGGATATCATTTATATTGTCCAGATTCTAGAAAGGTTATTGTCAGTCACGATTTTACTTTTGATGAGAGTACATTTAAATCTGCTGGAGGTATTTGTCGAAGTGTGCAATCGACACTTCCCCCGGTACTACTAGATCATAGCCCGCGGAGGTTCTTGATTGGTTGGGGCGCGCGTGAGATTACGAACAAGATGGTGACACGATGATTTTACGTGGTTCGGGCCGCCTGAGCGAAACTCCCTACTCCACGGGATGTGTGTTGTATTATAAATGTATGACGCTTGTGAGCGTGTGAGCTTAGTTGTCCCTTGTAGCGTGCAGCGCAATCCTTTTATAGTCCAAGGACTGGCCGTTACATTGTCAGTCTGGCTTGACATGTGGCTCTGGTGGTAGTTAATTACCTAATACACAATCTGTGTCTATTAAGCATAATTAACACTGTGATAACGCGCCTTAATGGTGGCATTACTGTTGCTAAGGGTCTTCTGATCATGTGGCAATAATATGGCATTAATGACACATAATCAGGTCTTATAACTGTAGCTTTAACTGTCCCTTGAATATCTGCACCGTTGGAGATCTGCCAGTCTCTTTGTTGCTGTCTAAGGTCCAGAGACTTGACACGTGGTGGCTCCGGAGCTTCCCATCATGTGGAGGCAGGTCCGGAGCTACTATACACGTGGCAGCACTGGAGCTTCCCTCTACAGGGGGTTAGGTCCGGGGTCACTAGACACGTGGCAAGACTGGAGCTTTTCTACAAGAGGAGTTAGTTCCGGCCTTGTGTTACACGTGGCAGTGTCGGAGCTACCCAAACGAGGGAGGCAGGTCCAGTGCTGTGTAACACGTGTAGCCTTCGAAGGTCTTCAACTCTAACGGGTGGAACTCCTCGGTGTTTCTTGCGGTATCATGGGGTACCCGGTACGCAGGGTATCGACAGTGGCCCTCGAGCCCACCTTTGGGAAAAACCCTTTGGGTAAAGTTATTCTACCAGAGGTGAGGCCATCTTCGATTCCTGTGGTGCGGCTTCAAAGGTCTTCTGATGTGCCGTTTTGGTGATGGTTAGCTGTTAAACCATCGCCGTGTGGCTTCTTTTGAATGCGACAGGTGAGATCCTCGCGTGCGGATCTCACGTGATTGAAGGTCGCCAGTTCCCAATGCAAAAACGGTATCGATTCCGTGCGCCTTGTCAGGCTGCCGCCCTCGGGCTTCCAACTTCCCATCATGACAACGGTTCATCTGGGGTAATAACTTCGGCTTTTCCGCCGGAGTGGACCCGGGCCCATTCGTCATTGACAGGGTAGATTTTTTGAAAATGTGATCTTGATCCCATTGCGGTTTCCATTCAAGCGTTGCGAAGGCTTACTTAAGGAAAGCACGCACGATTTGGGGACTCTTAATGCTTTCAATAGAACTTGCGCTCAGAGCCTCCCAACCTTCTCGTAGACATTCCAACTTTTGCTCCACTTTGTCGCGATGGAGTTAGGTTTTCCCCACAGTGGGATCAAGACCAACGAAGATCTGTCGATGGTCCGGACCTACATGGGGTGGTCCAGTGATTCCTGCAACTACGACATCTGCTATGGCAAGCTCCCCTTCAAGAAGGAGCGTGCCAGAGAGATGGTGTACTTCTCAGCGTATGCCATGGTGGGTCTGATCCCACCTTTTTCAATCTTCCTCTTAATGCTTATGGATTTCTATGGCCTCCAGCTTCATCACCTTGGCCCCCACTCTCTCTTGCTGGTGGCGACTGTCGTCCACTTCTGCGAGACGTGGGTGGGCGTGCCTCTGTGCATCAAGATGTTCTAGACCTTCTTCACAGTCCACACCACCGGGAATGGGACGGAGTTGATTGGCTTCTACTACTTCGTGAAGAGCAAGAACTGCCCCTTCAAGTACTTGAGGGCCTTCCCCTCCGGCATGTGGGACGACTGGAAGAAAGACTGGGTGATCATGCCATGGGGGAGCACGAGAGGTTAGAGTTGCCCAAGGGCCTTCCCAATGTAGACACCGATGCCTGGAATGTAGTTCTGGAGCTATCCGAAGCGTACAAGCCCATCTTAGAAAGGATCGAAGAATGCATAGAGGGTGAAGTGACCCCCAGATGGTCTTCGGTAATTTCTTGGTGAATAGGTGGGCTCTGCTGAAGACCAGGGAGTGGCGCGCTTGGGATTTCAATAGCGAGATGGATCATAACCGAATCGAAGTCGGTTTGAACACCAATTTGGATGAAGAAAGTTGAAAGCTCCATCTTAAGAAGTTTCAGCATGGATCTATCTCCCACGATGCCTTAGCTCCGCCGGTTGCCTTCCTGCCTTTGAACATGGTTCTAGAGATCAGTAGGGAGCTCTGAAGGAGAATGCCAGTGCTAGATGCCCTCGGTGTGGTCGAAAGACCCAGTACCTCTGGGATTGCGATCCCCGGAGCTTCAGAAATGGTGGCCCCCTGCTCCAAGCCTGAAGGTTGATGATGCTAGCAAGGGCAAAGACAAGGGCAAGGAGCCTGTCGAATCTTCCAGCTGGAAGAGGAAGCTGAGGCATGCTGATGGGAGCCCCATCGGGTCAGCTCCGACTTCAACAACCCCTTCTCCCCGACGTAGGAGATCTTCGGCGGCCACACCTTCTTCAGTGCTGGCGTCCTTGAGGGGCGCTTGCTCCGGTTGATCAACTCTAGTCCCAGTGCCAACCATGGGCTCCAGGTCCGAAGGTCCTTCCCAACCAAGGGAGGTCCCAGCTGAGGCGACTCCAGGTGCAGCGGATAGCTCCCGACCGAGGTCTTAGGCCTTTGCCTCTCCGGATATGGTGGGCTCTGACTTCGGGCCATAGAAGAAGAAATTTCGTGACGATTGGGGCAGTAGCGTCCCCAGGTAAGCATTGTCATCTCAACCTGAGCTGCCAACCTTGTCTTTATCATGTCTTTAATTTTCCCGATCTTTTGTTTCTAGGGTGTCAAGAAAGAAGTCTGAGGTTTTGGCACCTGCTGCAGTGACTTGAGGCTGAGCGTGCGGAAGCTCCATCTTCAACCCCTGGGCCTCCCCATGTGGCGGCAGAGGACACAGTGGCTCCATCGCCAGCTGTTGTGGACTTGGATCCAGAAGAGACACCAGAAACTCCCGTGGTAACGTCGAACCACACGGAAGAAGTTGATGAAGATGCGCCAGCGGCCGCAGCGCCGGCGGTTGAAGCTCCGGAGCAGGAGACAGAGATGGAGGAAGCTCTGCCATTTGATCCGGAGGTAACCGAAGCTCCGGTGCCTGTGTCAGAAGTTGTTGAAGATCCGACAATCGAGTCGGAGGTGCCCGAAGTTCTAGGTTCTATGTTGGAGGTTATTGAAGCTTCGGCACCTGAGCCAGATGCAATAGAAGTACCGGTGCCTGAGCTGGTGGTGGTGGGGGCTCTAGACAAAGCTCCAACATCCACCCCAGAGACGATTACTCTAGAGGCGACCATGTCCGAGCCGGAGCACCTAGAGGAGTCGGCGGCGGGCCCTCCACCTTCAAAGCCGTCAGTTGAAGATCCGGCGGGGGGACCTTCGGTGTCAGCTCCGGAGGTTGGAGTTCCCTCTAGGGACCCTCGTCAGCGGCGATAGAAGCAAAAGAGCTTCTAGGGGGCGGCCCTAGTGCCGCAGAACCATAGAGGACCACACTTGTGTGTGGGACCTAATTTTTGTACTAGAAGACCCCTTGGAGCCAACAGAGATGACCCCGACAGGCCCGAAGCCTATTCCTTTGGCGTTGTCTATCGACAACGCCTGCTCGAGTCTCCGTCAAGTCCAGCTCGCCTTCGACCATGACATCAATGTCCTCGAAGAAGAGCGCCACACCTTAAGGCGTTGGCACAACAGACATCATTTCGAAACCAAGTTGGCACAGACAAGTCTTGCCGAACAATGGAAGTGGGTCGAGAAGGAAAAGGCCCGGATGGAATATTAGGCCAGCTGCTGGATGAAAAGGAGGCCTCCATCAGGGCCCTCGATGCTATGTCTCGAGAAATTCTCGAGCACGCCAGGAAAAGCAGTGAGGCTGCTGACGATCGTCACGACAACCTCAACACGCTAAATGAAATTCTCCTGAAGCGCTGAGGGAAGAGAAACTACTGGAGATGCAGGAGGATATTTTGAAGAGAGAGGGGGAGCTCGCCCAGAAGCTGACTCTGGGAGAGCAAAACTTGGCAGACCGCACCAAAAAATTTGATCAGCGGTGCAAGGAGGAGGAAGAGAAGCACTGGAAGCTGGGGCAAGAGCTCTCTAAAAGAGAAGTTGATGTTGCCACTAGAGAGGAGAAAATGAGAGGCAGGGAGAAGGACCTGGCCGAACGGCGGAATCGCATTCACCGCTAGGAGACAGAGCTCGCTGACCGCGAAAAGCAAGTGGCTGAAAGCATTCAGCAACATGCCAAAGAGGTCGAGCGCATCGCCCGGGAGAGTTTGAAGCTTGCGGCCACCAAAAGGTCACTGGAGGAGTTGAAGAATGTGAGGGAGATTGAGTCCCGGAAAGTCTTGGACTTCTTGGGGCATGTCAATAGAGCTTTGGTGCCGCTTGGCTTCAGTACAGTACGTTTGGAGAACCCAGCGCTCGAGCTGGACCAAACGCTAGTGGCACTTAGTTGTACTGGCAGCGAACCTGACGTGATGGGTGATGTCATCGCCGACCAGCTAGAGATGGAGGGGAAATCTCTGGCCAAGAACGCCGCTGAATATGTTCTGGTGTGTTACAAGAGCCGAGACCCCCAACTTTCTCTAGATCCGGTCTTCAAAGGACCCATTGTCGAAGAAGAGGATGCCGCCAGGGCTAGCGTCCAAGAAGTTGCTGAGAGGATTGCCATGTTTTTCCACAGGACTTAGAGCCTCCAGTAGCTAGGACCTTTCTCTTTTGCCTTCTACTGTAATCCTCATTTTGTAATCCAATACTTCCGATGAATGAAATCCACTCTTTGAATGAACGAATTCCATTTTATGATTGTCTTCAATACATTTCCCTTTATCTTATTGGCCCCTGGTAGATGTACACAACTTGATTGTGAACATGAAACAAAAGGTTTGCCAATGTCTTGATGACTTAAACGCTTCAAACTTGTAGCTAGAATGTTTAGTATTTAGGTCCAAAGTTTACTTTCGACATCTTCAGGACCCTTTGTGACATTGACGACGGGCCCCCTGGGAGGTGTCGGAGCTTGATAGGTCCGACGGTGCCCACTGTCAACACATGAAATGTTGACAGCGGGCCCCCTAGGGTTGTCGGAGCTTGATAGGTCCGACAGCACCCACTATCAATGCATCAAACATCGACGGCGGGCCTCATGGGGTTGTCGGAGCTTGGTAGGTCTGACGGCGTCCACTTTCAATGCATCAAATGTCGACAGCAGGCCCCTGGGGTTGTCAGAGTTTAATAGTCCGACGAAGCCCACTGTCAACATGTAGAACGTCGATGGTAGGCCTCCTGGGGTTGTTGGAGCTTGGAAGGTCCGACGACACCCACTGTTAACGCATGAAACATCAACGCGAGCCCCATGTGATCGTCGGTGCTTCCCGGCTTTAACGATATCCACCATCAACGTAGAATACGTCGACGACGAATCCCCTCGGGGTGATTTATTCACCATCTTCACTTGGATTTTTATTATGCTTCATGTCGACGGCTGGTCCCCATGGGAGTTGTTGGAGCTTGGTAGGTCCTACGGCGCCCACTGTCAACGCGTGAAACGTCGACGACAGGCACCTGGGGGATGTCGGAGCTTAGTAGCTCCGGCATCGTCCACCATCGTCATGAGTTTTCATTTTTCCTGCGCATCAGAGACAAGAAAAACCATAAAATTCATCCTCTCGTCTATAACTCCTTTGCGTCTTACTTTTATTGTTTGAATTTTAGATCCAAAGGAAATCAATATGATAACAAGTACATTGTTGTATTCTCCCCGGATCCGAATGCCTTCTGGACCCGCCCTACTGAGGCCTGCCGGAATGTAGGTAGAGTGGCATACTTAGGGTGCTTGACCAGGCTAAGTCGATAGCGCACTCCGGACCTAACGATAGTTTTGGCATTAAGGCGAGTAGACCGTCTAGCAATGCTAAGATCCGAAAAAAATTGACAATGTAACTTGTAGAACATATGAAAAACTTTGGGCTAAAGCTTAAAAAGAATTGCACAACTTCGTTACAGACAAGAAGGAAAAGATAAAAAAAGAAAACGAGAATGTACAAAATTAATGCACATGGAGTCTGCTTTTGCACAACAATGTCTTTCATTATAGGTACGGATTATAGGGGAGACAAGGACACACTTAGGGTACGGAACCAGACTATGTGTGATATACATCTTGTTCTAACCCAGGGTAGGTAAGCGACATTTTCAGTACAGGGACCGAGTTAAATGTTGCTTGAACTGCCCGGACCCTCCCGTAAGGGTCCGAATGTTCTCCTAGAGGACCTACCCGACTTTGTGTATAGACTGTATAACTTACATTGTGTGTAATTACAGACTCACCTCCATGAAACTAAGCATAAAACATACGAAGGTGCTCAATTTCCAAGGATTAGGAAGCAGGGTCCCATCCTCAGTTGCCAAGCGAACACATCTGGGACGGGATACATTGTATCACACAGAAGGGACCTTCCCAGCTGGGGGAAAGCTTGTTCATCCCTTCACGAGTTAGTATTCTTTGCAGCACCAGATCGCCTTCCTTGAGCTGTCGGTTGCGCACATGCCTTTGATGAGAGCATCAGAGCGCCTTGCGATAATGTGCATTCCAAACAGGTGCTTGGCACCTTCCCTCGTCGATGAGGCCAAGGTATTCACGCCGGAGCTGGTCCTGCGCGGCTTCATCAAAGGTCCGGATCCGAAGCGACCCCATGGTGATCTCCAGTGGAAGGACCGCTTCAGCTCTGAACACCAGGAAGAAAGAAGTCTCTCCAGTTGACCGGCTAGGTGTTGTCCTACTCTCCCACAGTGCAGATGGAAGCTCCTCAATCCAGTTGACTTCATGTTTCTTCAGGCGCTCATATGTGCGCGTCTTGAGTCCTTTCAATATTTCTGTGTTTGCTCTCTCGTCTTGACAATTTACTTGCTGGGTGAGCTACTGATGTGTAGCTGACTTGTATGGCGAGGTCTTCGCAATACTCTTGGAATGCTGCACTAGTGAATTGGGTTCTGTTGTTAGTGATGACTCTGTTCGGAACTCCAAATCTGCAGACTATGGACTTCAAGAACTTGATAGTTGACTGCTTGTTAATAGTCACAACTGGAGTAGCTTCCGGCCACTTGGTGAACTTGTCGATGGTGACATACAGGAACCTGTAACCTACGACGACTTTCGGAAACCTCCCAAAATTTCCATACCCCACACATCGTATGGCCATGTAGAAGGTATCATTTGCAGTGCTTGAGCCGAAGTGTGAAATTGTATTGCGTGGAACTGGCACGCTTCACACTTTTTCACCAACTCGACTGCATCCTAGAGTGCTGTAGGCCAGTAAAAACCATGCTGAAAGGCTTTACCGACCAGCGTGCGGAAAGATGCGTGGTTCCTGCACTCGCCTCCATGGATCTCCGCGGGGAGCTCGCGACCTTCTTCCCTTGCAATGCACCGCATTAGGATGCTGTTGGCACCGCGCCGGTAGAGATCTCCTTCTACCAACATGTATCTTTTAGCCAACCTGATGATCCGATCAGCGGATGCACCGTCTTCAGGAAGGATATTGTCTTTCAAGTAGCTTTGGGTCTCCGAGATCCATGCATCGGAACTTGAATGTGGCCTAGGGGGGGGGGGGTGAATAGGCCTTTTTGAAATTTGTCAGAACCTGCAACACTTAATCACCAAATCAAAACTTGAGATATCGGACTAGTCCGGTAAAGTGCGGACTAGTCCGGTGTGTACCGACTAGGTTGATTAAGTTTGATTGATTACTTTGATTCTACGATGTATGCAGCAGAAATATATAGTTAATTTAAGTGTTGCAAGATGATGTACTAGGATACATCACAATTCAATCTTATACTTAGTGATTCAATGTAAAGTAAGCAATATTGACTCAAACCCTAGATTGTTGTAATGAATAAGAACAATGAACACAAAGCAAGACACAAGTGATTTATCCCGTGGTTCGGCTCCCACAGAGGCAACCTACATCCATGTTGAGGAGTCCACAAAAGGATCGGGTCTTCTCCAACACAACCCTCGTCGGATCGCCACCAAGGCCAATCCTCTTCCACTTATCACAAAGTGGTGAATAACCGAATTCAAAGGGGCCTTCTCACACGTTGACGGCTCCCCTAGATTACAACACAAAATACCACCAAGAACACACTCAAAAGATTACAATGAAATCACAAGGGTGTGTTAGAGAATCAAACCAAGAGCTCAATGAGTGTTGAACGTGTCTCTCCAATGATCTAGAATGTATCCTCAAAGGATTGATGTTTGTTGCACTTAATTTTGTGGAGAGATGTGCTTTTGAGGCTCTTGGGAGGTGTGATGTCGCTGAGTTCGAGAGAGTTTAAAGTTGGACCGTGCACCTCTATTTATATGGGATTTCTAAAAGTGACCGTTAGGGTTTAGAAAGATCGGACTAGTCCGTGGTGGACACCGGACTAGTCTGGTGTGCTGTGTGTAGCAAACCCTAAGTGTCCCGAAATATCGGACTAGTCCAGCTAGGAGCGGACTTGTCCGATTTCGCTTCCGGAAATCTTCGGACATAGTCCGATGGACATCGGACTTGTCCGGACAGTGAAACCCCAAGTGGTTATGAGGACAAGTCTGCACTTGGAGGACTCGTCCGATTTTGGTCAGAGAGTTTTTTATTCGGACTAGTCCGTGCTAATCGGACCTGTCCAATTTAGATCAGAATGAATATCGGACTAGTCCGATGGTGATCGGACTTGTCCGATTTTGTGTGACTTGTGAAGTTTTTTGAGGACTAGTCCATACTAGGGAGGACTAGTACGATTTTAGTCAGAGAGATATCGGACTAGTCCGATGGATATCGGACTTGTCTGATCTAGTGCAGAAGGGATATCGGACTAGTCCGGTGACATTCAGACTAGTCTGGTCTTGTATAAATTTGTTCAATGTGTGTGTTTAATTGTCATTGAGCTCTGTGGGTGTGTTTCCTTAACACACTCCATACACAATGATCTGCTATTCTTCTTCCTTGAGCTCATTTCCACTTTGCTCCTCATTCTCCCTTCTTTTTGGTACTTTGCTTATTTTGCTATTAAAACCTGTGCTCATCTAAACAAAGAGGTTAGGATATCATTTGCTTATCATAAATCATCCAAAACCCACAAGGGATTCCTATATGCACTTTCAATCTCCCCCTTTTTGGTGATTGATGACAACCAATTGAGATTTTACAAAATGTGATAAAAATTTGAGATTTTCATAAAGCATGCACATATGAGTCTAAAATACATCAAGCAATGAAAATATAATCTATATGTGCATTCTTTATGGTGGGATGCATAACTAAGTATATTGAAACAATGAGAATGACATAATTGACACTAATCAACCAAAACCAAGCATATATGTCATTCTAGGAACAACAACACAGTTTTCAATGATTACTTCTCAAGTAGATTAGAATAATGCATCACAGGACCATAATTAACTTAAGAACATAGCAAAAGCTTTACAACCCACAAAATAGTCAAAAAGCATAAAAGAGAGCTCTCTCCTCGCATCCTACAACTAAGACTAAGACTCCCCTCAATCTCTCCCTCTTTGGCACCAAGACACCAAAAAGAAGGAGAGGAGGGACCTAAAGTCTTCACTCCTCGCTGTCTGTCCTCTCATCGTCTTCATCGTCGTCTTCGGGCTGATGAGGAGGAGGAGGAGGAGGAGGTGCGGAGCCACTCGAGCCCCCAATGCCAAAGTAGGCAAGGTCAGAGGTGGTCAAGGGCCTGAGCTCGATGAAGTCTGAATCGGAATCATCGGGGATCACTGGAGATCCAATGGGCTCGATCTCCAGTTTCTGGCATATTTGCTTCACATTGGCCTTGACATACTTCATATCTTCCTTTCTTCTCTTGTTAAGCTTATGGGCCTTCACTTCGTCCTTTCTGCAGGAGGCGAAGATAGTAGTCAAGTACTTGAAGATCCCACTAGCAGATCCCCTTTGAGGGGCCGCTCTACTGGTAGGGGCAGCTCTTGCATCTTCACTTCTTGCCGGAGCCTCAGGACTGGAGGCCGGCGAGGGAGCAGCCTGGACATTTGCTTGTTGAGGCTTCTGAGGCCTCAATGGTGTGTGCTCCACATCCTTGACAAACTCAATCCCTGCGACTTTCTCAATCATGAACATGAGATAAGGGGCATAGCCACAGGATCGGTTGGGAGTACTAGAGATGTTGACCATATCATTCCAAATGTAGTCAGCCACATCAAACTGATGATTCTTGCTTATCACTCTCATCAGGGTCCGAAGATAACCCTGCACACTCCCAGCATCTCCATCTTTGGGAGCAATTATCTTCCTCAAGACTCTATTCAGAACCACAAAGAAGGGCTTCATGTTCTTTGTGGAGGGAGGGATGAACTTTGAGTTTGGCTCATAAAGGAATTTCATCCTTTCCTTCTCGATGACACCAATATTGTGGATGATCACATTGTCATTGCTCGAGGTGTCAAGATGCAACATCATTGCAAATTCCTCATATGTGATAGTGTACTTGGATCCATGAGTCATCCAAGTCACCCTTTCTTCTTCATCGCTTGCAAAGTGACAAGTGGCATTGAACTGGGCCACCACTTCATCATTCCAATTGTACTTGAAGGCAAAGAGGTCGTTCAAGCCATGTCTTTCATTTGCCGCAATCACTTCATCAAATGCGGAGCATCTCTTCTTCTCAAGGTGTGTCCAGTCAATCCACTGACTGCGCACCACCGATGTCTTCATCTGCAGGTATACAGCCCTGTAATAGTCAGCATGAAAATTGCTCCAAAATCTTCCATCTACAGGTTGCTTTGGATGATTGTAGCAATCCACACAGCGGAACTTGACCGCTTAGTTACTGCCCTTTCCATTAAACTTCTCTTCAATGGGGTCCCGGACCCCTTCCCTCGGAGCATGCAGCTTCAACAGGCCAACTGGACCCGTTGCTATTCCTTTGCCCTTGCCCTTGGCTAGGCGGGCACTTGCTGAGCTAGGGCCACCACCAGTGGTAGCCCTAGAAGCTGGCACCTTGGAGGCCGGCTTCTTCGCTAGCACTTTCCTCCGAGCCTGTGGAGGAGACGGAGCTGGCTCGGAAGGACGCTCTTGGCATTTCTTGCCATGGCTTGTCGAGGGCCGAGGTGCCACCTCGTGGTCCATCTCGGCCTCGAAATCAGAAATCTCATCATTTGTGCTCGACATGTCCAAGGAATTCGTTTGATTCTTGAAGAGGGAGGTGTTGAAGTCTGGACTTGTACGAGAACTTCAATCTTCGAGGGAGGAAGCTTGTTTTCCACCCGAATGTGGAACTTTTTGATGGATGGGGTGCAAAATCGCCTTGGGAGCTTGAGTGGGAGAGAGAGAACGCGTGAGGCAAGAGTGGAGGTGAAGAAATTAGGGTTTGGCGGCGGCTAGGGTTATGGACACGAAAAATCGGACAAGTCTGGAGATGACCGGACTAGTCCGAACTTTTCCAGAGGCTATATCGGACTAGTCTGTGGCCTATCGGACTAGTCTGGCCTAACCGGCACACTGCGAACTAGTCTGCATGGGCGGACTAGTCTGGGTAACCACGGACTAGTCCGTGGTCACCAGGAAAGAATTTCTTAGCCCATTCATATATATTTGAAGGTACATATTTACAAAATAGAGAGGCAAATCAAATCAAATAATCTTAATTAATAAGATCATTAAGCATACAACAATCATGCAATGATCATAATTTACCAAGATCTAATAATTAACATAGCTTTTCGGAAGAAACATGAGAGAGATTATTTCCACAATCTAATCAACATATTTTGAAGAATTCATGTATGCAACATTTCAAGCCACACTCCGAGCATCAAGGATATTTAGTTCATTTCGGAGTTCACAAAAGCGCTTTTCATCAAGTGGCTTGGTGAATATGTCAGCCAATTGCTTTGGGTGTTGACATGGGAAATGGCTATATCTCCTTTCATGGAGTGGTCTCTCAAGAAGTGATGCCTTATGTCTATGTGTTTGGTTCTAGAGTGCTCAACGGGATTATGGGCAATTTTAATGGCACTCTCATTGTCACAAAGGAGTGGAATACGGTTCATGTTATAACCATAATCCCTTAGAGTTTGTCGCATCCAAAGGAGTTGTGCACAACAACTCCCGGCTGCAACATACTCCACTTCGGCTGTGGATAAGGCAATGGAATTTTGTTTCTTGGAGGACCAAGAAACTAGGGATCTACCTAGGAATTGGCATGTACCGGAGGTACTTTTTCTATCTACTTTGCATCCGGCATAATCTGCATCTGAGTAGCCAATGAGATTGAATTTGGAGCCTTTTGGATACCAAAGACCAAGGTTGGGTGTATGAACTAAATATCTCAAGATCCTTTTTATGGCTGTCAAGTGACACTCCTTAGGATTGGCTTGAAATCTTGCACACAAATATACACTCAACATAATATCTGGCCTAGATGCACAAAAATAGAGTAGAGATCCAATCATGGAGCGATATACCTTTTGGTCGATGCTAGGTCCATCTTCATTGAGATCCAAGTGGCCATTTGTTGCCATGGGAGTCTTTATAGGCTTCGCCTTGTCCATACCAAAATTCTTGAGTATATCTTGCGTGTACATGGTTTGGCTTATGAACGTCCCTTCCTTTTGTTGTTGCACTTGGAATCCCAAGAAGTACTTTAGTTCTCCCATCATTGACATTTCAAACCTATATGTCATGATTTTACTAAATTCCTCACAAAAAGATTGATTAGTTGAACCTAATATTATATCATCAACGTAAATTTGAAAAATAAAAAGATCATTGTCAAAATTCTTTGTAAATAGTGTATAATCTACTTTGCCAATCTTAAAGCCATTTTCAATTAAGAAATCTCTAAGACACTCATACCTAGCTCTAGGAGCTTGTTTTATGCCGTAGAGAGCCTTACGCAATTAAATACATGGTCGAGAAACTCTTCGTCTTCAAACCCGGGGGGTTGCTCCACATACACCTCCTCCTTGATTGGTCCGTTGAGGAAGGCGCTACGACTTGTGAATACCCTTTGGCCACAAGTCGTGCCTTGTTTCTTGTCACCACCCCGTGTTCATCTTGTTTGTTGCGGAAGACCCACTTGGTGCCGACAATGTTCGCATTGGGTCTTGCCATGAGTTCCCACACCTCGTTCCGCTTGAAGTTGTTCAATTCTTCTTGCATTGCCACCACCCAGTCCGGATCATTCAATGCATCCTCAACCCTGCGTGGTTCCAAAAAGGATACAAACGAATAGTGCTCACAAAAGTTAGCTATGCGAGATCTAGTGGTTACTCCCTTTTGGATGTCACCGATGATATTGTCGATTGGGTGATCCCTTTGGACGCATTGGTGTACTCTTGGGTGTGGCACTTGAGGCGTTGAATCTTCATGATCATCTTCTTCTCCCCCTAAATGGTTGCCTTTGTTGACTTGTTGATATATTCGTATTCTTGTGGTTGACCTTGTGTGGAAGCCCCCCCTTGATCGTTGACCTCCTCTTGTGGTTCATCTTCCTCATACACGTGTAGAGGTGACTCTTGTGGTCGAACTTCACCTAAGGCCATTCTTTTCAATGCTTGACAAGGAGCTTCTCCTTTACCTAGAACACATGGATGAACTTGCTCCTTTTGGGAGCCATTAGTTTCATCGAACACTACGCCACGTGCTACTTCAACAAGTCCAGAGGTCTTGTTGAAAACACGATAGGTGTAAGTGTTCGAATCATAACCAAGCAAGAAACCTTCATCGGACTTTGAAGCGAACTTTGAAGTCCTGGGCTTCTTGTTTAAAATATAACATGGAGAACCGAAAACTCGAATATGAAATATTAGGCTTGTTACCGGTGAGTAGCTCATAGGTTGTCTTCCTAAGTAGTCGATGAAGATAAAGTCGATTTACGACGTGGCAAGCGGTGTTAATCGCATCTGCCCAAGATCGATCCGAGGTCTTGTACTCATCGAGCATTGTTCTTGCCATCTCTATGAGAGTTCGGTTCTTTCTTTTGGCAACTCCATTTTGTTGTGGGGAGTACAGAGCTGAAAACTCGCGCTTTATGACTTCTTCTTCAAGGTACTCCTCCACTGGTGTGTTCTTGACCTCCGTGCCGTTGTCGCTTCGAATGTTCTTGATTGTCAATGAGAATTCGTTTTGAGCTAGCTTGAAGAACTTCTTGAGTATTCCTTGTGTTTCTGACTTATCATGCAAAAAGAAAACCCAAGTGAAGCGAGAAAAATCATCAACAACTACTAAACCATATTTGTTACCGCCGATGCTTATGTAGG
The DNA here is from genome assembly GCA_036927565.1 of Tuctoria greenei. Lineage (NCBI taxonomy): Eukaryota > Viridiplantae > Streptophyta > Magnoliopsida > Poales > Poaceae > Tuctoria > Tuctoria greenei. Next base: position 64,226,829 of record JAYESD010000007.1, on the reverse strand, counting down.
CAACCGGACCAAATAAATCCATGTGAGGTAGCTCGAGCGGTCTTGTTGTAGTCATGATGTTCTTGGCGGGGTGAGGTGCTCCAACTTGCTTCCCGGCTTGGCACGCGCTACAAGGCCTGTCTTTCTCAAACACAACATCCTTTAAACCTCGGATGTGATCACCCTTGAGGAGTTTTTGAAGGTTCCTCATACCAACATGCGCTAGCCGTCTATGCCACAGCCAACCCATGTTGGTTTTTGCAATCAACAATGTGTCAAGTTCAGCTTTATCCTTGTTGAAGTCAACAAGATAGAGCTTTCCCTTTAACATACCCTTGAATGCAATGGAACCATCACTCCTCCTAGAAACGGTCACACCCTCGTTAGTGAACAAGCAATTATAACCCTTGTCACATAATTGAGATATAGACAGCAGGTTATAATCCAAGGAATCAACATGTAATAAATGAGAAAGTGTGTGCTAATATGCTATGGCAATTTTACCGGTACTGAGCACCTTCCCTTGACTATTATCTCCAAAATAGATGCCCTCATTTGGATCCTCATTCTCTTCATATTCAATGAACATTCTTCTTTCTTCGGTCATATGGTTGGTGCAGCCACTGTCTAACACCCATTTAGATCCACCGGATGAATAGGCCTGCAAAAACAATTTATGCCTTGGTTTTAGGTAACCAAGCTTGCTTGGGTCCTCGAAGGTTAGTCACAAGAGATTTGGGCACCCACAAATGAGACTTGGTGTTCTCATGGTGTGGCCCAACATAATGAGCATAAATTTTGCCAAAATTATTTCTCATTAATACATATGAGGCATCAAAAGTTCTAAACAATAACTGATGTTGTTTATGTACAGGACTAGTTTGGGAGGCCGAACTTGTTTTGAGGATCGGACTTGTCCGGACACCGACCGGACTAGTCCGTTGTTCATGGGTGTTTAATGTTTTAATCTGGGACTTTCCAGTTTGAGAGGGTCTTCCCTTTACAAAGGTAATCATGTCCTTGTTATTCTTATGGCTTCTAGCATGTTGATTTTCACCATAAGAGTAACCAATGCCATATATGACATTTGGATGTCTTTTGACCAAGTATGCACTTCGTGCATATTTGATCTTCTCCTTGTCAAATATGCCACTTTGGGCATGATGCTTATCCTTTGTAGAGGTTCGCTTGTCCTTCAAACTGGTGTCAACTTTATTACATGTACAAGCATAAGCAACCTTAGTTTTAGTGGGTTGAGAAGGTGAACTTGAAGAGGATGAAGGTTCACATTGCTTGAGTGACTCAACTTGCACTTCAAGGATCTTGTTAACCTTGATCAGGTCAGCAAGTTGGTCCTTGATTGTAGCATTTGAGTCGGTTAACTCCAAGCAAGTTTCCTTTCTTGAAGCTAACTCAAGCTCTAGTGATTTGCTTCGTTCCTTTTCAAGTTCTAGAAGCTTGTCAAGTTCGACATATTCCTCCTTTTGGGAGATGATCATGTCCTCTTGACGATGTATCAACCTCTCCTTCTCAACAAGTTGATCAAGTAAAATTTTCATTTTTGTGGCAGTTTTCCTATCTAGTCCGATAAGCATATCTTCATTATCACTATTGATTTCATCATCGTTAGAATAGGAATGCATGGAAGGGGGTTTGGTGTTTACCTTGCATTTACCTTCCTTTGCCATGAGGCAAGTGCCATTTCCCTTCCATGTGCCGAGTGTAGGGAAGAGAGTAGACTTCTTGGATGTCTTTTCGATGGCTATGCTAGCCATCTCTTCTCCTTTGGATGATGAGGACTCATCATTTGAGTCCCACTCTTTCCCTATGTGCGCTTGTTCGGCTTGTTTCTTCTTCTTGAAGAATTTCTTGGGTTGAGGCTTGGCTTCTTTAGTCTTCTTCTTGTTCTCTTCATATGGGCAATCAACTATAAAGTGGCTATACTCACCACAATTATAGCATGCCTGCCTCAACTTTTGGCTTTGTTCTTTCCTTCGCTTGATTTAGCACTATGTCTCTTCTTCATTATTCTCTTGAATTTCTTCATGAGCAATATCATGTCTTCTTCATCTAATTCACTGCTCTCATCATCACTGTCTTCTTCTAGCTGAGCTTCTCGAGGTTCTTTAGAAAGGGGCTCGAGGGTGGACTTCAAAGCAACCCATTTCTTCTTTGTCGAGGTGAGGTCGGAAATTTCCTTGACATGCTTTGCTTGTTTTTCCATCATCTCGAAATTGATGATTTTTCCAAGTAATTCATCCGGAGTCATTTTCTTGTATCCAGGGCTTTCTCTTATCATTGAGCATAGGGTGACGTTGCGAGGCATGAAGGCTCTGAGGATGAGCTTCACCACCTCGTGGTCATTCCACTTCTTGCTTCCGTATGATCGAACCTTGTTGACGAGCGTCTTTAACCAGTTATACATATCTTGAGGTGACTCGTCTTCTTCGATTGCGAATCTTCCTAATTCACCTTCGATCATTTCGATCTTTGCTTCACGCACATGACAGTCACCTTCATGTGCAGTTTGCATTGTGTCCCAAATCTCTTTAGCAATTTCGAGTCCATCCACCTTGGTGAACCCGTCCCAACTGAGAGAAGTGGTAATTACTGTCGCGGCTTGAGCATTTCGGTGAATTGCCTACTCTTGGCTTGGTGTGAGTTCTTCGTCGTCTTCCGGGATATCTATTTCTGTGCACACAATATGCCATATACTTGGATTGAGAGAGATTAGATGCATTTTCATATTTTGCCTCCACATTGAGTGATCACTTCCGTCAAAGTGTGGGGCTTTCCCAAGTGGGATAGACAAATAATAATTATTGTTGGAATTGAGACGATCATAGTTGAAAGGATATCGGGAGTAGTCGGTGTGACTACTCCCCTTCTTCTTTTCTTCAATCTTCACTTTCCCTTTAGAAAGTGTCTTCTTTCTTAGGAGCGCCTTTAGTTCTAGCGTCTCCTCATCGTTGTCCTCGAAGTCTTGAATGGCTTCAAGGAGCTTCTCCATCTTTAGGTTCTTGTCATCATCAACCTTTTCTTGGTTGTTGCTCTTGTGGATGTCCTTCATGTCCGACATGATCTTCTTCGAGCGATTAGTCCCTTTCTTGAAGAACCCTCTCTGATACCAATTGAATGTGGCCTAGAGGGGGGTGAATAGGCCTTTCTGAAATTTGTCGGAACCTGCAACACTTAATCACCAGATCAAAACATGAGATATCAGACTAGTCTGGTAAAGTGCAGACTCGTCTGGTGTGTACCGACTAGGTTGATTAAGTTTGATCGATTACTTTGCTTCTACGATGTATGCAGCGGAAATATACAGTTAATTTAAGTGTTGCAAGATGATGTACTAGGATATATCATAATTCAATCTTATATTTAGTGATTCAATGTAAAGTAAGCAATATTGACTCAAACCCTAGATTGTTGTAATGAATAAGAACAATGAACACAAAGAAAGACACAAGTGATTTATCCCGTGGTTCGGCTCCCACAGAGGCAACCTACATCCACGTTGAGGAGTCCACAAAAGGACCGGGTCTTCTCCAACCCTACCCTCGTCGGATCGCCACCAAGGCCAATCCTCTTCCACTTATCACAAAGGGGTGAATAACCGAATTCAAAGGGGCCTTCTCACACGTTGAGGGCTCCCCTAGATTACAACACGAAATACCACCAAGAACACACTCAAAATATTACAATGAAATCACAAGAGTGTGTTAGAGAATCAAACCAAGAGCTCAATGAGTGTTGAACGTGTCTCTCCAATGATCTAGAATGTATCCTCAAAGGATTGATCTTTGTTGCACTTAATTTCGTGGCGAGATGTGTTTTTGAGGCTCTTGGGAGGTGTGACAGCGCTAGGGTTCAAGAGAGTTTAAAGTTGGGCCGTGCACCTCTATTTATATGGGGTTCTATAAGTGATCGTTAGGGTTTAGAAGGATCGGACTAGTCCATGGTGGACACTGTACTAGTCCGGTGTGCTGTGTATAGCAAACCCTAAGTGTCCCGAAATATCGAACTAGTCCGGCTAGGAGCGGACTTGTCCGATTTCGCTTCTGGAAATCTTCAGACTAGTTCGATGGACATCGGACTTGTCCAGACAGTGAAACCCTAAGTGGTTATGGGGATAAGTCCGCACTTGGAGGACTTGTCCGATTTAGGTCAGAGAGTTTTTTTCGTACTAGTCCGTGCTAACATCGGACTTGTCTGATTTAGATCAGAATTAATATTAGACTAGTCCGGTGGTGATCTGACTTGTCCGATTTTGTGTGACTTGTGAACAGTTTTGAGGACTAGTCCGCACTGGGGAGGACTAGTCCGATTTTAGTCAGAGAGATATCAGACTAGTCCGATGGATATCAGACTTGTCCGATCTAGTGCAGAAGGGATATCGGACTAGTCCGGTGACATTCGGACTAGTCTGGTCCTGTATAAATTTGTACAATGTGTGTGTTTAATTGTGATTGAGATCTTGGGGTGTGTTTCCTTAACACACTCCATACACAATGATCTACTATTCTTCTTCCTTGAGCTCATTTCCACTTTGCTCCTCATTCTCCCTTCTTTTTGGCACTTTGCTTATTTTGCTATTAAAACCTGTGCTCATCTCCACAAAGTGGTTAGGATCTCATTTGCTTGTCATAAATCATCCAAAATCCACAAGAGATTCCTAGATGCACTTTCAAAACTAACTTGAGCTTTTGAGTCTTGTGTGCTGGGTTGCTCGGAGCTTCTTGCAGCACCTGTGACCCTTGGTGGACGCCATGGTAACAGGGCCACCGGGACTGCCAGCTTCGAGGTGCTGGTCTCGCCCCCTTCGCTTAGTTCGGTTGGCTGAGCTGTTGGTCTTGACAATCTCCAGACAAAAACTTCGTCAGGAGCCGGAGCTCCGGTTGAAGCCTTCATCGAGAGTTCATCAGCTTTAGTGTTGTTGAGACGCTGGACATGGCAAAGGTCCAGGACGTGGAAGTCTTTCTGGAGCTTCTGGACTTCAAGGAGATAAGCAGCTAGTTGAGGGTTGTTGTAGCTGCATTCACCCTTGACATGCTTGATAATGAGATGGGAATTACCCTTCACCAACATTTGCTTGACGCCATATGAAAGCGCCACCTTGAGCCCGTAGATGAGAGCTTCATACCCCACCATGTTGTTGGTAGCCTTGAAGTCAAGGTGCACCATATATTTGACCTTCTCCCCGGTCGGAGTGAGGAGAAGTATTCCAACTCCGGCCCCCTGCTTCTGCATGGAGCCGTCGAAGTAGAGGGTCCAGTCAGGATCGGTGAAGACCGGGACCTTGGGTTTTGGCTTCTTCTCACTGGGGCCCCCAGGATTTGATGGAGAAGGTGTCCACTCTGACACGAAATCAGCCAAGGCTTGACTCTTGATAGCTTTTCGTGGCAGGAATTCAAGATCAAATAATGCCAACTCTACTGCCCACTTGGCGATGTTCCCAGTAGAGTTGGTATTGTGCAGTATGGCATGTAGTGGATAGGAGGTTACCACTGATATCTTGTGAGCTTGGAAATAATGACGAAGCTTCCTTTAGGCAATAAGAACTGCGCAAAGCAGTTTATGCACCTCAATGTATCGAGTCTTGGCGTCGTTAAGTACTTCACTGATGAAGTACACTGGGCGTTCGACGGTTCAGACTCTCACAGAGGGGCCCGAAGCTTCTTCTTCATCAACCCGGACCCTCCAGGAGGGGTCCGGACCTTCTTGTTGAGCTTCTCAGACCCTCCCGGAGGGGTCTGGATCTTCTTGATCAGCCATATGAAATCCCTCAGATAAGATAGGTTGATCCTCTAGCATTTCGCCTTGAAGATACGTGCCTGGGAGCTGGGACCAGACTCGCCTTCAGGTAGCTCCGGACCCTCCCGGAGGGGTCTGGGCTCCTGAACTAGGGATGGCTCTGGTCTTTCCACGACCAGGACCATGCTTACAACTTCTGTAGTTGCAAAAATGTATAGCAGTAGAGGCTCACCAGGGATCGGAGCTACCAGGATTGGTAGTGTGGTGAGGAGCTTCTTGAGCTCTTGGAACACCTTTTTTGCTTCTTTGGACCATTGGAATGGCCTGAACTTTTTCAAGAGCTTGAAGAAGGGAAGTGCTCGCTCCGCCAGTCTTGAGATGAATCGGCTCAGCGCAGCTAGACATCCAGTCAACTTCTGGACATCCTTGATGCGGGTTGGGGGCTGCATATATTCAATGGCCTTGATCATCGCTAAGTTTGCCTCAATTCCTCGATGGGTCACCAAGAATCCGAGGAGCTTCCCGGAGCTGACCCCGAAGACACATTTGTCCGGGTTCAGCTTGGTGCACGTCACGAGCAGCTTGTCGAAGATGGCTTGTAGGTTGTCAAGGAGTGACTCCTTGTTCTTGACTTTAATGACGATGTCATCAATTTACACCTCCACCAAGTCCCTGATTAGCTCTCCAAATGTTTTGTGCATAGCTCGCACAAAAGTTGAAGCAGTGTTTTTGAGATCGAAAGGCATGGCAGTATAACAATACAATCCATCTAATGTTATGAAGGTAGTATGCTCTTCATCTTCCTTAGACATTTGGATCTGATGATATCTAAAATATGCATCTAGGAAACACGGTAGCTCAGACCCAGAGGTGGAGTCCACTATCTGATCTATTCTAGGTAGTGGAAATAGATCTTTTAGACATGCCTTATCAAGGTGGTGTAGACGATACACATCCAAAGTTTCCCGTCGGCCTTGGGTACAACAACTGGGTTTGCCAGCCATTTTGGATGATGAACCTCTCGGATGAGACCAACTTCGAGTAGCTTCTTGATTTCCTGTCGGATGAAGTTTTGTCACTCTACTGATTGCTTCCGAGGCTTTTGGTGTATTGGCCTGCGTTGGGATAAATCTTTAGGCTATGCTAAATCACCTCCCTAGGGATCCCTGGCGTTTGTGACGGTTGCCAGGCAAACACGTCAACATTCGTCTGGAGGAAAGTGATGAGCACGAGTTCCTATTTGTTGTCCAGACCTCCTGATATACGGGTAGTCTGGACAGCATCAGAACCAATTTGGACGACTTTCACGGGAACGTCAGTGTCGCCGCTTGGCTGCACGCGTGGTGCAGAGGTTGAGCCTCGGTGACGAGTGCTCAGAGGTTGAGCAGCTAGCTTCTTGCCAGATGTTCCCTCCTTCGTTGTAGCAAGCGCGTGAAGTTCTTTTAGCGCAGTGACTCCTGCAGTTCAATCTCCACGGATCTGAAGAACGCCCGAAGGTGTCGGCATCTTCAACACCAGATAGCCGTAGTGAGCTGCGGCCATGAACCTATACAGGGCAGGCCTACCTAGGATGGCGTTGAAGGGCAAGCTGATGTGTGTGACATCAAAAACCAGCTTCTCAGTCCTGTACTTCTCTCGGGTCCAGGTCACTGGGAGTATAATGGATCCGAGAGGGCTGATGACCCCTGGACCTACCCCGGAGAATGGACGTGAGGGGCGAAGGTCTGAGAGTCGGAGTTGGATCTTCACGAATGCCTCGTAGCTTAGGAGGTTGAGTGTCGCTCCTCCGTCTACCAAGACATGGTAGAGCTGGACGTTGTTGATAGTTGGGGACACCATCAGTGGTAGTTGGCCGGCTCTGATCATGTTCCTGGGGCAGTTTGTAGCATCAAAAGTAATGGGAGTGTCCATCCACCTCTGATGTGGTTCTGCCTTGTCGTTAGGAGCTGCGGCAGCCATCTCTCGCCGCATTGTCTTGAGGATGCGGCGGGAAGTGATATCCCAGGACCCTCCATATATGGTGTTGAGGGTCTTCCGATGCTCATTGTCGGAGACGTCAGAATCATCATCGATTGTCTTATAAACAGCCTTTAGGACCTTCTTTAGGTCCTGGAAGCCTAGCTCTGTATCAGGCGGAGCTTCGTCGACTTTTTATTTTCCTTCCCGCTGGCAGAAAGGAGCTTCTTCTCGGCGCTTGTTATAGCGCTCGACAAGGTTCTAGACCTCTTGGCAGTCTTCTAGACTGTGTTTGTCCGTTTTGTGGATCGGAAACCACATCTTTGGAAGCCGTCTTCTGACGAAGGTCGATGTCACTTTTCGGGGTGTGCCCCCGGCCACTCGGAAATGCAGCTGCCACAACAATAGGTGTGCCGGCCGACGGCTTCTTCTTGCCGTTGGATTTTTTCTTTTTCTTTCCATTACCAGAGGTAGTGGCTTCAGCTTTGGAGGACATTTTTTTAGCCCCCAGAGCTGGCTTGGAATGCATTTCCCAGCCCTCTACCGCTCGAGAGCACTTGTCAGCCAGGCTGAAGAGCTCTGTGACGCTGGTGACTTCTTTCGTCGCCAGCTTCTCCAGCATCTTCTTATCTCTGACACCCTGTCTGAATGCCACGATGACAGATGCATTGGAGATTGAAGGGATGGTATTTCGTACCTGAGAAAATTGCTGGATGAAGGATCGCAACGATTCTCCCGACTTTTGTTGTACAACAAAAAGGTCCAGTTTTGTGTCGGGTCGGGTGTAGGAACTCCCGAAGTTGGCGGTGAACTGTTGGCATAGCTCCACCCAACTATTGATATAGTCAGGCGGGAGACTCATAAACCAGGACTTGGCTGTCCCAGTCAGAGCCACTGGAAAGTAGTTTGCCATCACAGCCTCATTTTCACCCACCGTGAGAATGGCGGTTTCCCAGCAGATGAGGCAAAACTTCTGAGTCCACGGACCATGCCCGGGTGCATGGACAAGGCTGAACAGTCACTCCCTACTCCCATGGGAGGAGGATTTTCCTGAGCCTCCCGCCTTTTGCGAGCACGCTCGATGTGGATGCAGCCGTCCTGCTACCTGTAACGGCGGTCAAGTTCCGACCGTAGATCGTGCGTCGAGAGTCTCAACGCAGTGTGAGTGCGACGCGCCCCGGAGGGCAGCGACGTCGCCTGTTGAGACACAACACATCTCTAGTGTTGTGAATCTTGCGGACCAAGTCTTCTAGACAAGAAGACGTTGAGAAGGTGCCTGCCATGAAGGGGGAGGACCTTGGTTGCTGAGGCCATCGGCTACGTCTACAACCAGATGTTCCACATTAGCATGCCACTGCTCCATGGCACCCTAAGGGGTTCCTGGCAGCGGTGGGCATTGGAGAAGAGTACGCGCAACAATTAGCGTGTTCTCAGGGTTGTTATGCGTCGATACAGTGACTGACGCGGAGACTCCATCCTGCTGTCCAGCATTGTTAGCCAGAGCAGATGGTGGTGGTGAAGGTATGACGCCCGCCGGGACAACAACACCTGCTGGCTGTTGCACATTGCAGGGTTTCCCTCCAGCAGGTTGCTCAGCGTTGCCGTTGGACAAACATGCAGCGGAGTTCACCATCTTGAAATCTCAAGGTCCCCTACCTGGCGTGCCAGATGTCAAAGTGTGTGATCGACACTTCGCTCGGTACTACTAGATCGTAGCCCATGGAGGTTCTTGATTGGTTGGGGCGCGCGTGAGATTACGAACAAGATGGTGGCATGATGATTTTATGTGGTTCGAGCCGCCTGAGCGAAACACCCTACTCCACGGGGTGTGTGTTGTATGTATAAATGTATGGTGCTTGTGAGCATGCGAGTTTAATTGTCTCTTGTAGCGTGCGGCACAGTCCTTTTATAGTCGAAGGACTGGCCGTTACATTATCAGCATGGCCCGACATGTGGCCCTGGCGGTAGTTAATTGCCTAATACACGACATGTGTCTATTAAGCATAACTAACAGTGTGATAATGTGCCTTAATGGTGGCATTACTGTTATTAAGGGTCCTCTGATCATGTGTCATTAATATGGCATTAATGACACATAATCAGGTCTTGTAACTATAGCTTTAACTGTCCCTTGAATGTATGCACTATTGGAGATCCGCCAGTCTCTTCGTTGCTGTCTAAGGTCCGGAGACTTGACACATGGTGGCTCCGGAGCTTCCCATCATGGAGAGGCAGGTCCGGATCTACTATACACGTGGCAGCACCAGAGCTTCCCTCTACTGGGGGCTAGGTCCGGGGGTCACTAGACACGTGGCAAGACCGGAGCTTTTCTAAAGGGGAGTTAGTTCCAACCTTGTGTTACATGTGGTAGTGCTGGAGCTACCCAAACGAGGGAGGCGGGTCCAGTGTTGTGTAGCACGTGTAGCCTTCGAAGGTCATCAACTCTAACGGGTGGAACTCCTCAATGTTTCTTGTGGTATCATGGGGTACCCGGTACGTAGGGTACCGACAATATTACTACTACTGGTTCTTCATCCACACCTATACCTAAAACTACTGTTCAGAATCTTGAGGTAGATGTATCTATTAATGATGATTTTGTTGCTTCTGCTACTACACAGTCAGTTTCGACTCCTGCACCTCCTGTTATTGATAATCAGAGTATTGCAATTGATATACCTAGAAGGAATATCGTTTTTTCACAACAATATCATGACACCGATAGTATGGCTCATTATGCTTTCATTATTGCTCAAGATACTAATGGTGCATTTGAACCTTCTTCTTATTTGGAAGCTATCTCATGTGATAATTTATCTCAATGGTTAGTAGCTATGAATGATGAATTTGAGAGCCTTCAAAAGAATTCTACATGAGATTTGGTTGATTTTCCTGTAGGTAAAAGACCTCTAAAGTGCAAGTGGATTTATAAAAGAAAAGAGAATATACCTGGAGTTGAACCAGCAAGATTTAAAGCTCGTCTAGTTGTGAGAGGTTTTGAACAAAAGGAAGGTATTGATTTTAATGAGGTTTTCTCTCATGTTGTTCGTCACTCTTCAATTCGAGTTATGCTTCAATTGTTGCTATGTTTGATTTTGAGCTAGAGCAACTTGATGTCAAAACTGTTTTTCTTCATGGACATTTAGATGAGGAGATTTGTATGACACAACTTGAGGGTTTTTCTACTCCTGGCTAAGAGCACTTAGTATGTCATTTTAAGAAATCTCTTTATGGTTTGAAACAAGCTCCTAGATAGTGGTATAAAAGGTTTGACTTGTTTATGCTTGCACATGGTTATTCTAGAAGCAATTTTGATCATTTCATTTACTTCAAGCAGTTCTCCAATGGATCTTTCGTGTATCTACTGCTCTATGTTGATGATATGCTTATTGCTTCTCATGAAAAGCAACTAATTGATGAATGAAGACTCAACTCAGTGATGAATTTGATATGAAAGATCTTGGACCAGCTAAAAAGATTATTGGGATGGAAATTAAACGTGATCATTGTGCTGGTACTCTATTTCTATCACAGAAAAGTTACATTGAGAAAGTGCTTGAAAGGTACAATCTCAATAATTGTGAACCCGTTCCGACACCGCTTGCTTCACATTTTATGTTATCATCTTTTCAATGTCCTGATAATGAAGAAGATAGAGAGTACATGTCTCGTATTCCATATTCTAGTGTTGTTGGAAATCCCATGTATGCTATTATTGTACAAGACCCGATTTGGCTCATGTTCTTAGTGTGGTTAGCAGATTTATGCATAATCCAGGCAAAGCACATTGGAATGCAGTGAAGTGGATTCTTCGTTATTTGAAATGTACTTCTAACTTTGGATTATTATTTGACAAGAATTTAGTGAAGTCAAATGATGTTATTGGATTTGTTGATTCTAATTATGCTAGTAGTCTTGATAAAAGACGCTCCATCTCTGGTTATGTATTTTCTTTATATGGTTCTGCGGTGAGTTGGAAGGCTTCCCTTCAATTTATAACTGCTCTCTCTACTACTGAAGCGGAGTATGTTACTGTTACTGAAGGGGTTAAAGAAGCTATTTGGATGCGTGGTCTTGTTTCTGAACTCGGTGTTTCCCAGGATGTCATTAAGGTTAATTGTGGCAGCCATAGTGCAAGTTGTTTTACCAAGAATGACATGTATTAATTCAAGACCAAGCACATTGATATCAAGTATCATTTCATTCATGATGGTGTCGCAGAAGGCAAGATTGTTGTTGAAAAGATACATACAGATGAAAATACCATAGACATGCTTACAAAGCCATTATCTAATACCAAGTTCAAACATTGGCTTGACTTGATAGGCATTCGTGGAGCTTAGCACTTTAGTGGTGTTTGGGAAACAGTTTTTTGTAGATTTAGAGTCAGGGGGAGATTTGTTGGGATATGACTCTATCTCTTGTATGCCTACGCCTATAAATATAGGCCACCCCTATACTTGTACTTTAAGCCACAATAATAGATCTGTTTCCCATAGTTTTTTCTCCTCCACCTTGGGGGAGTATTTTCCACGTTAAATCACATGTTCCCTTTTTCCCTAACAAACTCGAACAGATCTAAACAAGGAAATCACGTTGAATCTTGAATACATATCACAGAAGTTCTTGAGAATGCCGTTGAACCTGTTGCCTGATCGTCGGTGCTGTCATTGAACGTCGCTGATGAACGGGGTAGGTGATGAACCCAATGGGTACGGGGGATGCCCTATGTTTCGATGAGAGATTTTGGTGCTGAACGAATTTGGTGGAGATCGATGTTGGTTGCCCGACTACCACAACGAGAATGGTGTGGCGCCTTGAGCGACAGTTACACCGTCTCCTGATAACTATGATTTGGGTGGAAGTCAACGTTGTGCTACCTGACTACAACAACCATAAGGGTGCTACGCCTTAGCGATAGTTACACCGGCTCCTATTGTTGCTGTTCTTGTCGTGCCAAGAACAGCCTTGAACCTGCAAGCAATCAAAGAACAAGCAAGAACAACATAACAAGCAAACACTCACGGGTATGATAAGTTGAGGTTCTGAATCAAGTAATCGCAAGGTCTCATCGACACTTTCGTTGCAAGGAAGTAGCAATGGCTAAACTTACAGAAAACCAAACCCAAGTTCTTCCTATGGCTGCTAGTTGCTTATATAGAGGAGGAAGACTAGAACTCAGAATGGAGTCACGAGTTTTGTTTGGCCTTTTCTGGGCAGATCAAGCGTCCTCTGCCTTTGATTCTTTATCCAATAGAAAGTATACGAAGAGACCTTTCCAGCAAGTACTTATTTGCATTAAACAACTTTGGGAGTTGAAAGTTATGCCCCTTGTAAGCTGGTACTTGCTGCAGTTACAAGGACCCCTCGGGTGGAGCAGTCTTCATTGCATTAATCCCTCATTCCTCCTAGATGGAGCAATTCCCAAGCACCAAATAATAACAAGATCATCACAAGGCTTTAATAGTTCTCCATTTGAAGGATAATTAGTTTGAAGAACCAGGAATGAATTCACCCGATAATTAAGTTCACGTGCACGAGCGCGTGTCATTGGACCTTGATTAGCCGCAAGTGGTGAATGGGCTACTGTTGTGGTTGTATCAATGATAGCGATGTCCTCATCATCCTCCCCTTCTTACAATTGAGTTGTCATCGACTCAAACGTGTCTTCCTCGCCCACATATGGTTTCAAATCTGCAATATTAAAAGAGGAAGTAACCCCAAAATGTGGAGGCAACTCAATTTTATATGCATTATTATTAATTTTTCGAAGCACTTTGAAGGGTCCAGCAGCTCTAGGTAGCAATTTAGATTTTCTCAAATCAGGAAATCTATCCTTTCTCAAAGGCACCCAAACCAAATCACCAGGTTCAAAAGTAACATGCTTTCTACCCTTGCTACCGGCTTGTTGATACTTAGCGTTCATTATCTCAATGTTTGTTTCAGTTTGCTCATGCATTTTAAGAATTAATTCAGCACAGCGAGGGGCATCAAAATTCAATTTCTCTGAAGGTGGCAGACCCAAAAGATCAATGGGAGCACGAGGGATAAAACCATATACAATCTAAAAAGGGCACAATTTAGTAGTAAAATGCCGCGAACGATTGTAAACAAATTCAATATGAGGCAAACATTCTTCCCATAATTTGATGTTATGTTTCAGAACATCCCTAAGCATGGTAGATAAACTATGGTTCACTACTTCGGTCTGTCCATCCGTTTGAGGGTGACAAGTGGTAGAAAAGAGTTTTTTCCCCCAACTTGGCCCATAAGGTTTTCCAAAATGACTAAGAAATTTGGCATCTCAATCTGAAACAATAGTGTTTAGGACCCCGTGCAAATGAACAACTTCTCGAAAGAACAAATCAACAATATGGGTAGCATCATTAGTTTTGTGGCATGGTATGAAATGTGTCATTTTAGAAAATATTTCCACAACAACAAAAATATTATCCCTCCTTCTTTGTTCTAGGCAATCCTAAAACAAAATCCATAGAAACATCCTCCCATGGAGCTTTCTGACAGGTGGTGCAACAAGCAACAAACCGCTCCACATCTCTTCTCATCTTTGGCCAAAACAAATGGCTTGCTAGGATGTCTTCTGTCTTCTTGACACCAAAGTGTCCCATCAACCCTCCACCATGTGCTTCCTGCAATAGTAAGATACGCACAGAACCAGCTGGATGCACAATTTGTTAGCTCGAAACACAAAATCATTAGTGACAACAAACTTGTTCTATGTTTTTCCTTCTTTACATTGTCGCAGCACATCTTTGAAATCAGCATCAAAATCATATTGTTCTTTAATTGTTTCCAAGCAAAAAATCTTAAAATCAAGTTGGGACAACATATTATAACGGCGAGATAAGGCATCCGCAATGACATTATCTTTTCCTTTCTTGTGTTTGACGACATAATGGAAAGGACTCAATGAATTCTATTCCACTTGGCATGTCTACGGTTCAGATTAGTTTGGCTCTTAATGTGCTTCAAAGATTCATGATCAGAATGTATAACAAATTATTTGGACCATAAATAATGTTGCCATGTTTTCAAAGTTCGTACTAGTATATATAATTCTTTATCGTAAGTGGAATAGTTCAGACTAGGCCCATTAAGTTTCTCACTAAAATAAGCAATAGGTTTCCCCTCTTGCAACAAGACACTTCCCAATCCAATACCACTACCACCACATCCCAATTCAAAAGTCTTACTGAAATCTGGTAATTGGAGAAGGGGTGTATGAGTTAACCTATTCCTCAAAGTTGCAAATGCAGCCTCTTGCGCCTTGCCCCATGTGAATGGAGCACCCTTCTTTGTAAGCTCATGCAATGGGCCTGCTATGGTGCTGAAGTCCTTCACAAAATGATGATAGAATCCAGCAGGTCCGAGAAAGCTTTGTACTTGTGTGACTGTGGTAGGAGCCGGCCAGCTGTGTATCGCCTCCACCTTGGCTTGATCGACTTCAATTCCATAACCTTTGTCGAGTAATTCCTATACTTGTCGCTGAATTTCCTTAGTCTCCTCCGGGTTGGTCCTGTATGGTGCTCGGTTTGGCGAAGAAGCCCCAGGGATGAGGTCAATCTGATGCTCAATCCCTCTCAATGGTGGCAGTCCGACTGGTACCTCTTCTGGAAACACATCAGTGTATTCCTGCAAAAGGTTAGTGACAGCAGGGGGCAAATCGCATGGTATGTCATGAAGTGAGAACAAAACTTCTTTTCAAGCAAACACATAGCAGATTGCATCATTATTTTTTAATTCAAACAAATCAGATTTGGAAGCAAGAAAACAAGCACTCTTCAATTTTATTTCATTCTTCTTGACATGAGCGAATTTGGAATTGTCAGTCTTAGGTTGTACTGATTCCAAGCAACATTTTAATTTTCATTTTGAGTAGATTTCTTATTTTTCTCTTTACAAGCTCTAGCAATACCATCCTTCAAAATAGCATCGGGAGACATAGGGTGCAAAACAAGCTTCTTCTCATTATGCATGAAAGAGTATTGATTTGATTTACCATGATGTAATGTATCTTTATCAAATTGCCGAGGTCGTCCAAATAGCATAGAGCAAGCTTGCATATGTACCACATCACAATCAATGTAATCATGACAGGAACCAATTGTAAATTCAACACGAACCAAACGTGTTACTTTAAGCTTACCACTGTTGTTGAACCATTGGATGTAGTATGGATGTGGAAGTGTTGTAATCCCAAGCTTCTCTATCATGGAAGCACTTGCTAAATTGTTGCAGCTTCCTCCATCAATAATAATGTGACACAATCGTTCCAAAACTACACACTTAGTTTGGAATAGATTGTGTCGCTGGTTCTGTTCAGCTTTGATCATTTGGGCACTCAAGACACGCCTCACAACAAGACTCTCATAGTGGTCTGCATGATCAGCCCCAATGTGCCCTTCATCATCATTTTTCTTTCCTGCATCTTGTGCAGCAAGCATGGCATATGTTTCATCATCTAAATCACTAGCGGATGAGTACTCACCATTTTCTCGTACAATCAGCACACGCTTGCTTGGGAGTCCCTTCGTAGGTGCCCAAAACCCTTGCACTGGAGGCGTTGAATGTCTTTTGTTCTCCCGGTGCAAGCGATGGAAGAAGAAGTGTTGGCTGCAACTTGGGTGGATCCTTTTGTTGTCTCGATAGCACACGAAGGTGCTGATTTTGATGTAGTCCTGGGCAACCGATTGGAAGCATTGTCCGGAGAATCATGCTTAAGACCAGCAGCACTTGAGTAGGACTGCCATGCGGTAGTATGACCTGCAGAAATGTTAGTTCTTGTGCGTTGTCCCTGCACTTCTCTTTCAGCCTTACAAGCAAGATGGAATAATCGAGTGATGTTAGTGTATTCCTTATAAGCCAACATGTCCTGAATTTCTCTTGTTAAACCACCCATAAGCCTAGCCATTGCATCCTCTTCATTTTCAACTAGGCCACATCGCATCATGCCTATTTGGAGTTCTTGATAGTATTCCTCAACAGATTTGTTGCCTTGCCTAAGTTGTTGTAATTTATGCAACAGGTCACGAGCATGATAGGAAGGAACAAAACAATGACACATGATTCATTTCAAGGCATTCCAAGTTTTTGATATGGTAGCTAGATTTCTAGTTTGATACTCATGCCACCAAACAGAAGTAAAGTTAGTGATTCACTAGTAGCAGCTCTAACCTTTTTATTGTCAGGGAAATCATGGCATGCAAATTTTTGATCTACTGATAATTTCCAGGACAGATATGCAACTGGATCATATTTCCCATCAAAGGGTGGTATGGAGAATTTAATGTTACGTAGGGAATCATAATTGTCATGTACCTCACGTCGTAGGGCTCGACCACCCATACCACAATGGTCGCGATGTGGCTGTCGTCGATACCTGAAAGGTCCATCATCAAGCTCGGTATCCACTGAATACTCCGCCTCGTTATATCTTGCAGCACTGCCAATGGAGTCATGGATGTCATCAACACGTCTTTACCTCTCTTCGCGTCTGTTGACGGCTGTTATATACCAATTTCATCCATCAATTTAACTCACTTATGTGAAGGATTTGTCATTTCTTGCACACATCACCTTTCTATATAACCCAATTCCACTTGGACTTGGAGAAATATGTGTATGCAGCATTTTATGCAGGAAATGAGGAAATGTAGAGGGACCAATCCTATAAAATATCATCTCAGCTAATCAGGCGACGACATGTGGCATCCCATGGATCAAATAGCCCACAAACAGAAGTATCCGAGGAGATCCAACGGTGTATCACCCAGATACATCAAGGGGGCCCACCTGCAGCCACCTAGAGGAAGCACTCCGTGTTTGGAGTGCTGACCAGGTCGGCCGAACCAGGGGTTCGTCTGACCCCTTCCTGGCACCAAATGCGGTCAAACGACGCGTGTTGGCTCCTCCTGGCTTGAAGGAGTCAATGGTGACTGATTGGCACGCTTTTGGTGGCGAGAACCGACTTCAACACTAGTATAAATAGGCCCCCTACCCCTCACTTCAACACACACCACTTGAACTTCATCTCTATTGTATACACTATCATCCATAGTCTTAGAGGAGTTAGGTTGTAGAGAGGAGAGTCTCTAGGCCCAAGTCCAAATCAGGAAAGGAGTAAGGAGTCTCTCTCTTCCCAATCCTACATTGGGAAAGGTATGGCTCATGTATTCTTTCTTGTATTTGTGACTTTATGCATAATAAAGATAGTATATTTTGTCTCTACTTATACATATACTTGGGCAAAGCATTTCTTGTTTGATTGTGGAGTCCATGTATGTGGAAGGTATAGCTTCTATGACTGTTTCATCATGAACATATCTCATTATCATAGAACCTATAGACCCCCACTATAGTCTAGTTAATTATAACAACTAGGTTAGTATGGATAATTATGTTGTGTATCAACATTGGTTCAATGATGATTCAATTCATTGCCTTAGGATGGCTTGTGCCTAGGCTCTTAAGGTAATTACTTAATATGCTACCATGGTGCTAGGATAGCTAAGTAGCATTGGATGTCTCGTAGACCCACGGATTGAAGAGGTAGGCAGTAGGTGGTGACAGCCCTATCTGTCCTTTGTAATCCTCCACGTTCGGCTATGCCACAAGCTCTTGGCGGGAGTCGCCCTAGTATTGTTGGGGGTAAGCCTGTGCACAATGTGTTGAACCACATAGCATAAGTATTCACTATTGATCTAGCTTATGGATAATTAGTTTAGGCTATGTATACGTACAATAGAGCACAGTAGGAGTACCTCCATAACTCTCAACCTTAACTAACCTCTAGGATCCTCTTACCCCCCCCCCCCCCTAGACTTGAAAGCTTTTGTGTGTGTCACACTACCTCCACTATTATTTTATCCATCCTTACTAGATTCTTACCTAGACCTTTCTATCCTTTCCACTTGATGATTGTTATATCTCTTCCCTGCCTTCCTTTGGGGTCAAATAAATGACACCCTTGGGAATACTCTTAAGGGGAAATGCTACAATGATATTTCCTTGCGCTTGCGGAATTCACTATGTGATCCAATAGAACCATTAACAAGCATTTCTGACACATCAATTGGAGATGTTTAGTTAATAGTGCATAAGAAATACCAACAAGCATTTCTGGCGCCGTTGCTGGGGATGATTTGTTAGCATATCTTAGGAGCCATCAACAAGCATTTCTGGCACCGTTGACGGGGAAGGCAAATAGATATATAACATGACTGAGTGAATAGGATAGAAACCTGAGTAGGATTTTAGTAGGATAACCATTCTTGTTTTCACATTTATTTTATATGTGAAAACATGGTAGTGTCTGGTTTCCGCCTGCCGGAAAACTTGGTTGAAGATCCCGAATCTCTTCTGAGAGACCGACCCTGTGTCGTTACTCCTCAGAAGATTCGAGCGGCAAAGCAAGCCAGCATTTCTGCACCAACAATCCAAACGCCAATGGCTCAGGAGACCCTTCGTGAGTTCTCAGCTCCCTCTGCTAACAATATGCCTATTGGGCCCACTGTTAACACGGGAGATGTGAACTTCGAGATCAAAACTGGCCTTATCACTATGGTGCAAGCCAACCCATTCTGTGGGAAGGCTAACGAGGATGCAAGTGCTCACATGCAATAATTCCTCGAGATCTACATCACTTTTAAGATCAAGGACGTGTCTCTGGATGCGGTCCGTTTGAGACTGTTCCCATTCTCTCTCCTTAGGAGAGCGAAAAAGTGGTTCCACGCGAACCGAAGTGTTGTAGACACTTGGGAGAAGTGTTCTACGGCATTCCTTGCAAAATTCTTCCCATTGGGCAAAACCTATGCCCTACGTGGAAGGATTTCCAGCTTTTAGCAAGAGCTCAAGGAATCTATTCCCGAAGCATGGGAAAGGCTTCAGGAATACATCCTAGCCTGTCCCCACCATGGGATGGATGACTGGCTCCTTATTCAGAATTTCTATAACGGGTTGATCCCATCAGCTCGTGACCATTTGGATGCTGCTGCTGGAGGAGCCGTCTTCTCATTGACGGTGCCAAAAGCTAAAGATCTTATTGAGAAGATGGTGTCAAACATGGGATGGAACGATGAGTGTCTCCATACCCGACAGCGAGGCATGCACACCTTGAAGGAGGTGGACATGATCGCTGCAAAATTGGACCTCCTAATGAAGAAAATTGATGGACAAGCCAGTGGTGAAGTGTCTGGCAATGCCTATGCCCTAGACTCTCACATCACGTGTGAAGTCTGTGGCAACACGGGTCATATGGGCAATGATTGCACAGAAACTCGAGAGTATGCCCTATACATCGTCAACAACGGAAATTTCAACAACAACAATGGATATCGTCCACGAGGTCAAGGGTGGGTTCAACAACGCCCATTCTTTCAAGGAGGGTACAACAACAATGGCAACCCTGGAAATCAGCCCAACTTGAGAGAACTTGCCATTAGCCAGCTCAAGATCAACGATGCCCTATCCAAGAAGCTGACAGCTAATGACAAGACCCTGGAAAACATCAATGCCAAGATTGAAGGACTATCCTTAGCATTCAAGAATCAACTAAGCTTCAACAAGATGTTGGAGACTCAGCTGGCACAACTTGCTGCAGTTGTCCCTCCATTGGAAAACAACAGAATTTTGGGGCAGCCAGAAGTCCCAGTGGAGAACGTCAATGCATTGATTACGAGAGGAGGAAAGACCACTCGTGACCCACCATATCCCACACAAGAAAAGAGTACAACTGAGCCTGAGAAGAAGGATGTCCCAAGTGAATTACTTGGTGAGAGAATGGTCAAACACTTTGAAGACACCAACTTATTGTCATTCCCTCACAGACAAAGGAAGCCAACAGTGGGTGAGCAATTCAACCGTTTTGTTGAGACCATCCAAAAGATCCACATCAATGTACCCTTGATTGATGCGATGCAAGTACCCACTTATGCTCGCTACCTCAAGGACATATTGAACAACAAATGGCCATTGCCCACCACTGAGGTCGTCAAGCTTACGGAAGACTGCAGTACAACCATCCTCAATAGGCTTCCTGAAAAGAAAAAGGACCCTGGATGTCCTACCATTTCATGCTCAATTGGTGATCACCACTTTGACAAGGCACTTTGTGATATGGGAGCAAGTGTTAGTGTGATGTCCAAGGTTGTGTTCGACCAGCTGAACTTCACAGAGCTGACTCCAACACCAATGCAGCTACAACTGGCTGACTCTTCAGTCCATTATCTAGCGGGTATTGCTAAAGACGTCCCGGTGAAGATCCGGAATTGCTTCATACCCGTGGATTTTGTGGTGCTAGACATGGACACTGAGAAAGATACATCACTCATTCTTGGGCACCCATTCCTCAGCACTGCAAAAACTCGCATAGATGTGGGAGCTGGAGAAATCCACTTCCATATCAATGGCAAGGAGGAAAAGTTTAACTTTCGGCGAAGATCAAAGCAATGCTCCATGATTCGAATCAAGTATCAGCCGAATGATAAACACATCAGAGAGGTCGAAGTCACACCTCCAAAGGTGGACTACTCATTGCATTCATGAGAAGATTAATCTACAAGGAGAATTCGTCGTTTTGACCACGCCAATATCCAAAGGCGACGGAATCGTCTGGACCTTCCCGAAGGCCCAAGTCCACCAAGCCTCCAAAGAAAGAATGGCGGAAGAAGAAATACAAGTCGTTCGAGCCCATCCCTCTGGGCCCGGATGTGAAATGAAGATGGAGGAATGTCCATCTCATCGGACAGTGGTGAGACCTACGCCAATAGGTTAAATTGGTAGTTATTCCAATTTGTTTTTCTTTCTTTCTTTTTTCCACCCCATTTGGATTTTTCCCATTGCATATCTGATTTTTCCTAGAAAGTGAGAATCTTATATTCTCAACTATCATTTTCCTTTCTTTATTTTCAAAAGAAATTTTTTATTGGATTTGAAAAAAGGTTTTTTATTTGAAAAACAATTTTTTCTGAGCTACACATGTGGCATTTCACCAACGTGCTAACTTTATAGCCGTTGGGGAGCCACTTTACAAAAGGGGAACCAAGGGGGGCCACCTGTCAGGTCGGCCGAACAGGGAGTGGAGCCAAATTGGCTCCCCTTCCTCTAACGGCTATATTTTGAACCCCAAGTGACCGTTGGAGGGTGCACCCTATAAATTGTGGCCGTGAGGAGAACCTCTCTTTACACACCACATCATTTTACACCTCCCCAAGTCACTCTCTAGCTCACCTTGTTTTTCTTGCTCTTCATTGCAACACTCTTGCTCAAATCCATCCTCAAAAAGATTTTATTTTGTTTGCATTTGCATTTGCATTTTACACTCAAGATTTCAAGAGGAGAAAATTCGTTGAGAGTTTTGTTTTCCAAACATCGCTTCTTTTCAGATTTTTCTCGCCTTGTTTTGTTCTTGCTTGTTGAACTCAAAAAGACATGAAGAGGTTGTTTGGAAAGAGGAAGGGGGCTGCAAGCTCATGCTATGGTGAAGGTTCTAGTGCACGCCTCTCTTCCATGGGTACAAGCCCAAGGAGGAGAAGTGTGTGTGAGGACACTCCCATGGAAGAGAGAAGCAACCCACTCCAACTTCTTCGTGATAACGACCTCGACATACGAAGCAAAGTTGAAGATCAAGCACACAGGCTTCTCCAAGATCGGTAACAAGGAATCGTGCGAGGGTTGCAGCCACAGGCATACAACTGATAATCTCTCCGGTCCATGAATACCAAGAGGAAGAGAACCCAACGGGTTATGCGCCCGGATGGACTCAACCTCCGACGTATGAGACTGGGGGATCATCTTGGCAAGAATGGCAAAGGGATCCACCCTTATACACTTCAAGCTCTAGCAGCTTGCCCCCAACATCCATGAGAGGACATCATTCCTTTTCGGCTAGAAGCCATCATGACTATAGCCAAGGAATGACGGACCTCACTAGACGTATGGGAGAACTTGAAGTGAGATCAGGTGACATCTACAGCACACTCCAAGAGCATGTTCAAGGTACCCAGGATTGGCAACAACACATGGATGCTCAATTCGCCAACTTCAACACGGCGCTACAACTACAACAAGCCGATCTTGCAGCGTACTTCCATCATCAAGGGTTCAACCCTTATCATGGAGGTAGTTGAATAACAAGCTTGGGGGAGGACCCCCACTTGAGGTAACATGTATCACATTCCTTGCATAGTTATTTTCCATCCATCCATCATCCACCTTGCATTTAAATATATATATATATATATATAAATAGGTTAGATTTTGTTTCATCAAATAAAGATGTGCGGTAAGAATGATTTAGAATTCACATAGATGAAATGATGAATAGTTGCTCTGTTTTATTTTCCTAAGTCTCTAGTTTACAACTTGCTACTCTCCGAATATTGCTTTCATTGGTCTGAAATACTTTTACCTTAATTTGGAAGTTGTGGGTAGCAAAAGCTTAATCTAATTCTAGGTTGTTGCAAGATTAGAATTAGTAATAGGGCTGCTAGTCCTAGTTTGAAAGTAAAACATTGATTTCTAGAGAAATTCTAAAAAGATTTAAGTTTCCCTCAATTGATTGTAAATACCTACCAAAGCCATATGATGTTCATACATAGACAAAACCTTATGCATATGCTATTTGCTTTCACACTGAGCCTAGTCAAACTAGTATAGACCTATGTGAGAAATCATTCACCTCTTTTTGAATTCAAGACTTCACTTGCACATGCCATACTTCTACACTAGAAGTAAGCAAAGCGTCCATCATATCCACCATACCACAACAAAAAGAAAAACTCCATGTTATTCATGTTTAGCACTATCTTTAAAATTCATTGCAAAGAAAGGGAGTAGAAAACATGGCTACAAAAAAATGAAAAAAAAAAGCATGCTTACATCATAAGCATGAGAAAAAAAAAGAGAGAGGGAAAAGAAAAGTAGCCATGTTTCATCCCTGCAAAAGAAAGAGAGATTATACCAAAAAGGAGTTATCTCAAGTATCCACATCTACTTCCACTCCATCACACATGCACTAGTCTTGAATCAAAAAGTTTTGATTTGAATTCTCCTAAGGCTTACGCTTTTGACTTAGCAATATATGTGATGCAAATATGCATGCTTACTTTCCTTACCAAGCTCCACATACAAGCCATATTCAATGAGTAGGAATAGTAGAGGCACAATGCTTTGGTGAGGAAATATTTCCACTATCAACAAAGGGGTGATTGAGAGAATCAAATTGAGGTACTTAATATCTAAATTGAATTCTCCAGGATTTAAGTGGAACTTGATTTCTAGGCTATGTTTGCTCCATTTGCTATTCTACCTTTCAACTACTCATGAATATGAAAAAGCATAAGCCCCATGATAACTTAAGAAAGGTAGAGTATCATAGCCAATTTCTGCAATACTAGGTAGAGTATCTTGTTGTGCATTAGATACTTTTGAAAATAAGACATTGTAGCAACTCCTGATCATCAACCAAAAGTCTTGACTTTGCTCGGGACGAGCAAAGGATAAGCTTGGGGAGTTTGTTGACGGCTGTTATATACCAATTTCATCTGTCAATTTAACTTAATTATGTGAAGGATTTGTCATTTCTTGCACATATAACCTTTCTATCTAACCCAATTCCACTTGGACTTGGAGAAATATGTGTATGCAGCATTTTATGCAGGAAATGAGGAAATGTAGAGGGACCAATCCTATAAAATATCATCCCAGCCAATCAGGCGACGACATGTGGCATATCATGGAACAAATGGCCCACAAAAAGAAGTATCCGGGTAGATCCAACGGTGTATCACCCAGATACATCAAGGGGGCCCACCTGGCAGCCACCTAGAGGAAGCACTCCACGTTTGGAGTGCTGACCAGGTCGGCCGAACCAGGGGTTCGGCCGACCCCTTCTTGGTGCCAAACACGGTCAAACAACGCGTGTTGGCTCCTCCTAGCTTGAAGGAGTCAATGGTGGCTGATTCGCGTGCTTTTGGTGGCGGGAACCAACCTCAACACTAGTATAAATAGGACCCCCTACCCCTCACTTCAACACACACCACTTGAGCTTCATCTCTATTGTATAATCCATAGTCTTAGAGGTGTTAGGTTGTAGAGAGGAGAGTCTCTAGTCCCAAGTCCAAATTGGGAAAGGAGTAAGGAGTCTCTCTCTTCCCAATCCTACATTGGAAAGGTATGGCTCATGTATTCTTTCTTGTATTTGTGACTTTATGCATAATAAGGATAGTATCTTTAGTCTCTACTTATACATATACTTGGGCAAAACGTTTCTTGTTTGATTGTGGACTCCATGTATGTGGAAGGTATAGCTTCTATGACTGTTTCATCATGAACATATCTCATTATCATAGAACCTATAGACCCCCACTATAGTCTAGTTAATTATAACATAACTAGGTTAGTATGGATAATTATGTTGTGTATCAACATTGCTTCAATGATGATTCAATTCATTGCCTTAGGTTGGCTTGTGCCTAGGCTCTTAAGGTAATTACATAATATGCTAGCATGGTGCTAGGATAGCTAAGTAGCATTGGATGTCTCGTAGAACCACAGATTGAAGAGGTAGGAAGTAGGTGGTGACAGCCCTATATGTCCTTTGTAATCCTCCATGTTCGGCTATGCCACAAGCTCTTGGCGGGAGTCGCCCTAGTATTGCTAGGGGTAAGCTCGTGCCCGATGTGTTGAACCACATAGCATAAGTATTCACTATTGATCTAGCTTATGGATAATTAGTTTAGGCTATGTATATGTACAATAGAGCATAGTAGGAGTACCTCCATAACTCTCAACCTTAACTAACCTCTAGGATCCTCTTACCCCCCCCCCCTAGACTTGAAAGCTTTTGTGTGTGTCACACTACCTCCACTATTATTTTATCCATCCTTACTAGATTCTTACCTAGACCTTTCTACCCTTTCCACTTGATGATTGTTATATCTCTTCCCTACCTTCCTTTGGGATCAAATAAATGACACCCTTGGGAATACTCTTAAGGGGAAATGCTACAATGATATTTTCGTGCGCTTGTGGAATTCACTCTATGATCCAACAGAACAATTAACAAGCATTTCTGACACATCAGTTGGAGATGTTTAGTTAATGGTGCATAAGAAATACCAACAAGCATTTCTGGCGCCGTTGTCGGGGATGATTTGTTAGTATATCTTAGGAGCCGTCAACAGCATCCAACCTGTTCCATCCTCTCCAATCGCTCAATGATTGCTGCAAGAGAAGTGTTAATAGCCCCAGCAGTGCTTTCAAATGTGGTCAACTTGGTGTTGGTACAAATCTACGTCGACTCTAATTGACTAATGCGTTCATTGGTGACTCGAATATCCTCGTTGAGGCATCTGAGTGCAGCTTTACTTGGCGTTCGAAATGTTGAATGATCCCCCTCGTATGTGGTGAATGTAGAGATGTCTCATTCGCATCAGTTGACATGGTTAGTAAAGAAAGGAAATACACTAGCAATCAGATTAATCCTAGCACTTAGTAAGAGGTGGTACGACACAATCACTTCCTCGCTAGCAAGAAATCAAGCTCTTACAAATTCTTACCACGCGATGCAGGAGGCGTCGGCAAACAGCAAGAACAACAAACGGTGGCTGCCACCACAACCATGTGGTCTTGTAGATGATTTTGTGGCGCTGTAGGTGGCTGCTAGAAATGAGTTGCACAAAGGAACAACTAGTATCACATTAGTCACAACAAGTTGAATAAATGTTCCATGATTGTACTGTGCTGGTCCTAGTCTAAACCTTGATAGAGAGTCGCAAGTTGTTACTCCACGTGATGTTAAATTTACTGCAGTAGAAAAGTTCGGACAACACGAACGTTGTGTTTTAATAAAACTTTCAAAACAGCAAGTTGAACTCCAAAACATGAAACAAATGTTGCACAAACTGTTTTTTTTTTGTACTGAGAAACTTTTTTCTAGCAATTTTAATTAGTGCGACTTTTCTTTTTTTGCACAAGCCTTTTTCTTGCTGATCCGTGCGGCTTTTCTTTTGTGTAGGATCGAAGAGCACGTGAAAAGCTACCAGAGGGGGGGTGAATGGTAGATTTAAAAATCTTATGCAGCGGAAACAATAAAACCCTAATCCCTTTGGTAGAAAAACGATCTGTTAAATAAATCGTGTATGAGACTAATCTAAACGTGTTTCACCGTGACAAAAGTGATAGATATCAGAGAGAATCAAGTCACGAAGACAATACAAAAAGAATTACTCAAATCCGTTGAGAACAACTCAAGTTATGATCAAAAGATCAAACACTGGTCAATCTGACCTACTCGAGAAAAACAGTTTCTGGAATGCTGAAAAGAAACTCGTGTAGCACAAAAACCACAAATCCAATGACCGTGAAATTTTGGCAGATGATAGTTAATCAAGTTGTGAAGACAACCGAAAAAGAATCACGTCAATTGGATCAGTAAAACTCGAGTTATGCTAAAACCACCGTCGAAAGGTAGTGCTGTCCAGAAACTCGACGAGTAAAACTTGTCTGGAACAAGTCGGACGAACAAGGCACAAAAGTTCCTTCAAACTATGAATTTTATTCAATAGAACACAAGAGGAACAGCCCCAAAGTCGTCTACCACGAGCTTTGGCCTTCCCTTGCTTATATAACCAGCCCTTAGGCCATCCCAATACAACTAGAACTCTAATCCTAATCCGATCACAATCGGAACTTACCATAACTGCTCAAGATTCTTCTATACGCAGATAGAAGCAATCTTAAGACTTCCAAACACCTTAGGAACGTATCCCACATTCCTAAACAACTCAAATTCGTGATACACACGAAATCCTAACATAACCAACTCGATACTTCCCATACCGAGCCATAACCAACTCTGCCGCAGCCAAAGTCTTCAACCGATACGATCCGATCCTTCCAATCAGATCTTCCTCCCATAATCCGTCTCTAGAAGCATATTGCCACGTCATGCACTGCATGCATACGTGCGAACACCTTCCTTCGACCTTCATATGCACTGCCCTTGATTCAATCATCCTGCGCGACCTCCTGACCCGCTCAACCACAGTTCCTCCCGAACTTGGTTGTTGGAACCTCATCTCCTCCTGAGACTAGTCCAATGGATCCTGTCACCAGCCATGACTTGAAGTCAAGCAACACCTGCACATGAATAAACAAACAATCCATACGAGCCCAAGTCCTCGACTTGACTCACGTTAGTTCCGAACACAACACCTTACGTGAGAACCTCACATAAGCATGTTGCAAAACCTCAGTAGAAAACGATATCAACCGTATCATCCAAAACGCACCAAAAACTTAGCAAATGAATACTAAGCAATCTTTCCAATCTTGTAAAGCAAGTACGAAACATTGCAAATAAGCAGTAGAAGCACTTTGGTCAAGTTCCGGACCTTGCCAGAGCAACCCGGAGCTTGAGCCGGAGCTAACAAGAAACACTGCAGTCAGGTTCCGGACCTTGCCAGAGCAACCCGGAGCTTGAGCCGGAGCTAACAAGAGCTAGTGAACCTAGCGCCGGAGCTTACCAAAACTAGTAGATCCTGGATCCGGAGCTTACCAAAACTAGTCGGAACTAGTCAACCCAAAACCGGAGCTAGACAAAGTAATTCGGAGCTTAGCAGAAACATGTCGGAGCTATCAGATATATGCCGGAGCTATCTAAGACATGCCGGAGCTAAACATAAAGCTCACCGGAGCTAACTAAGGCTGGTCAGACCTTACCAAGAAGCCGGACCTAGCATCTAACGTAGCCGGAGCTACCCAAAACAAGCCGGACCTATCGTCGGACCTTGCTGTAACTCGGAGCTAGAGTCGGACCTTGATAAAAAGGTGTTTTGGTGATATTTAAAACTTTTATCATCAAAGCCAAGTGTATTCACTACAAGCCAATGTATTCAGCACACATAGGTCTTACAATCTCCCCCTTGATGAATGCATTGGCAACACCATTTAAAATCCGAACATTGGCTTATTCACATAAAAGTTTTGAAAACAACTTCTCCCCTTTTGTAAAACAAACGTAAATGAAAATCTCTCTCCCTTTTGAAAATGAAAATGTCTCCCCCTTTATTATCTCTCCTTTTTTTTTAATGTGTGATTAATCTCTCCCCCTTTGACAATGTATTCAGCAAGGTAAAAGAGAAATTTTAATTGTTATGAGATATAAACAAATTATCTCTCCGTCTTTAGTTGTTATAACATATACTTATAAACAAAGCTCATCCAAGTCATACTATCAAGGAACTTACACTATCACATCAATGAGATACATAATGTAGTGTAAGCCATGCTAGAGAGCAAGTGTGATTTTCAATTTTAGCAGGTCATGATCTCACAAACTTAACTATTTCAAAACCTGAAAGCATGACACAAGTTGCTGTATTTTATTATTTTCAAAGCATAAATCTAGATCATATGATATTTGCAAGAGATTATATGCGCATCTGCCTTATTCTAACCAACCAAGCCAAGCCTATGTCATTTGACAATCAGAAGCTTAAGGACATGGTTTTAGTCATACACAACTTCTTCCAAGTTCATATCTAAGTGCAATGACAAGCCATCTCGAAAGAAGAAGTGCGATGCATGCATATTCTCTTGATCTTTTCTCAATTTATATTTGTTCATAAAAACTCAACATGTGAGTTGATTACTTGATAAATTCTTAATGATTAAAAGCATTTGTGAGCATGTAACAAGTTCAAAACAGCAAGAAAGTTCGACCATGACCAGATTTAGTGTAAGTAATTATTCCAATTACTAGACATGGCAAAAACTACAAAAAGTATAACACGAGTAATGTAGTAAGAACTTTCAGCATGTAGAAGGAATCACAAAGTCATATATGTATGAAATAATATGCTCATATTATCTTAATTTCAGATTCACACATAGACTTCCTAAGTTTCAAAAACTCCCCCTCAATTTAAGCCATGAGGATGCATAACCCCTATTTCACTACGAATGTAACAAAAACGAGTGAAATCCAAAGGTTTTGTAAAAATGTCAGCCAATTGTTGTTCGGTATCTACATGGTGAAGCACAATGTTCCCTTTTTCAACATTATCACGGAGAAAGTGATACCTAATGTCAATGTGCTTAGTTCTAGAATGTTGCACGGGGTTTTTAGCAATGCAAATAGCACTAGTGTTATCACAGAACAGTGGAACACAATTTAGATCAACCCCATAGTCCTTAAGTGTTTGAACAATCCAAAGAATTTGTGAACAAGCACTAGCAGCAGCTACATACTCAGATTCGGCTGTGGATTGTGCAACTGAACTTTGTTTTCTAGAGGACCAAGCAACAAGAGAATTACCAAGAAAATGACAAGCACCGGAAGTACTTTTCCTATCAATCCTACAACCCCCAAAATCAGCATCCGAAAAAGCTTTCAAAGAAACGATTGAGGAAGAAGGAAGAAAAATGCCAAATTCTTGAGTTCCATGTAAGTACCTGAGAATCCTTTTGACGGCTTGACAATGTGAAACACGTGGGGAAGCTTGAAACCGTGCACAAAGACATACGCTGAATTGTATGTCCGGTCTTGATGCCGTAAGGTACAAAAGTGATCCGATCATACTTCTATATTCTTTTTGATCCACGGATTCACCATCTTCATCAAGTTCAAGTGTTGTTGCTGTTCCCATTGGTGTCCGAAGAGGCTTGCTTTTGTCCATGTTGAAGCGTCTTAGGAGATCTCTGGTATACTTTGTTTGATGCACAAAGGTACCCTCCTTGGTTTGCTTGATTTGCAGCCCCAAAAAGTAAGTGAGTTCACCCATCATACTCATTTCAAATTCGGAACTCATCATTGCTGAAAACTTGGACACAAGATCATGAGAAGCACAACCAAAGATAATATCATCCACATACACTTGAACGAATAATGAGTCATTGCCATGATTAAGCACAAAAAGAGTTTTATCAACCTTTCCCATTGTAAACCCCTTTTCAAGTAAGAATGTTTTTAACCTATCATACCATGCTCTAGGGGCTTGTTTGAGACCATATAAGGCTTTGGACAGTTTGTAAACATGATTAGGAAAATCTGGATTTTCAAAACCTGGTGGTTGTTTGACATAAACCTCCTCATCTATGTAGCCATTAAGAAAAGCACTTTTAACATCCATTTGATATAGCTTAAAACCTTTAGATGCTGCGAAAGCTAACAAAATTCTTATGGCTTCTAATCTAGCGACAGGAGCAAAAGTTTCATCAAAATCTAGACCTTCAACTTGAGTGAAACCTTGAGCAACCAACCTAGCCTTATTCCTAATCACAACCCCATCCTCACTTTGTTTATTTTTATATACCCATTTAGTTCCAATTAAAGTGTGGCCTTGAGGTGGAGGTACAAGTTTCCAAACATTATTTCTTTCAAAATTTTCTAACTCTTCTTGCATGGCAATAATCCAAGATTCATTAGTGAGTGCGTGTGATATATCTTTAGGTTCAAAAGAGGCAACAAAAGCAGAATGAGCATGAGAGTTTGGATCGCAAAACCTGGACCGTGTGACTCGTTCATGCAAGCTTCCAATCATCTGTTGTGGGGGATGATCTTTGTAAAAACGTAGGGGAACAGATGTCTCACAAGCTTCTTTTTCATTAGGTTCATTGTAGATTGATGAGCTTGTGATTTGTGGATGATCAGGACCAGCAGAGGTGACAGCCGGAGCTTGTTCAATGTCCGGAGTTGGACACGTGTCAACTTCGGAACTACCAGGCAGTATCACCGGCTCTTCTTCATCTTCGAAAATACCCTCCCCCTGAGAATATGAATCTGGTCCTGCAACACCGGAGCTAGTACCTGGGCTAGCTTCATCAAAAGACACTTCACAAGTCTCCACAATTTTGTTAGTGTCAAGTAAAAGAACACGGTAGCCTCTAGTATGAGATGGATAACCAAGAAACGTGCCATCATTGGATCTAGGTTCAAATTTATCAAGATTACCATGTTTCTTAACAAAGCATTTGCAACCAAAGACCCGAAAGTGTGTAACACTAGGCCTATGTCCAAACCGGAGCTCATATGGTGTTTTACCTAGCTTAGTACGCAAGAAAACACGATTTGAGACATAACAAGCAGTTGCTAATGCATCAGCCCAAAATTTCCTAGGGGTTTGATATTCATCAAGCATAGTCCTAGCCATCTCAACTAGGGTTCTGTTCTTTCTTTCTACAACACCGTTTTGTTGAGGTACATATGGTGAAGAAAATTGATGATCTATTCTATTTTCATCACAAAAGTGATCAAAGAATTGATTTTTAAATTCAGCTCCATTATCACTTCTAATTGCTTTTAATGATCCTGGGTGATCAATTGATAATCTAAGAAATAAAGTTCTAAAGTGACTAAAGACTTCATTCTTAGACGCCATAAAATACACCCAAGAATATCTAGAATAATCATCAACAATAACAAGAGCATACCATTTACCTCCGAAGGATTGAACACGTGAAGGTCCTACGGTGTCAAGATGCAAAAGTTGACATGGTTCAGTTGTCATGATCATTGTGAGAGGAGTATGTGAACCTGCAACCATCTTAGCATGTCTACAAGAAGAGCACACAATTTCTTTGTCCCCTTTTAGCTTAGGCAGCCCACGTATGCGATCAAGAGTACTAACACGCGTTAGGTGATCAAAGCCTACGTGACCAAGTCTACGATGCCAAAAATATAAGTCATTTGAGTCATTTGCAACTAGACACCTATGCTTAGAAGAAGACATACCAAACTCAGCTTTAAAAACTCTTCCAAACCGAGACATGTTAAAAATAAGCTCACTATTTGAATCTACAACTTTGCAGCAGTTTTTATTGAAAATAATTTCTAGATTTTCATCTAGCAATTGTGAGACAGAAAGCAAGTTATATTTCAAATTTTTGACAAGTGCCACATCCTTCAAAGTGTAGTTATCATTTACTCTAACCGAACCCTTAGCAATTATAGGAGTTGAAGAATTATCGGCAAAAGTAACATTCTCTACACGTGACACAAAGGTGAGGGAGGAGAACCAATCTTTGTTACCGGACATGTGGCGTGAGCAACCTGAATCCACAATCCAAATATTCTCCTTCCTCAAGCGTGTAACCTACATAGAAGCACAATACGTCGATGACTCAATACTGGGGTTAGTCAAAAGGCATTTAGGAATCCAGTACTGAGTCATGCGACGTGCACCAGGAAAAACACGCGAATGCTGAGATAAAACAGCAGGTTTATGAGTCAAAGATTGAGGTTTTCTGTTCTTAATAGTTGATTTAGAAGTTGTTACTTGTTTAGAGTGAAAACCGGTAGCTCCGGATAAAAAAGCAGAAGGTCCGGGGGCAAAAACTGAAGCTCCGGAGGGAACAACAGAAGATCCGGTAACTCTCGGAGCTATCATAACTACCGGAGCTGCCTTTGTAGATTTCTTACCAGAAGGTCCGGAAGCTACCTTTCCAAATTTCTGACTCACTAAAGCAGGTTGTGTTTTTCTAATTGCACGGAAGTTATAAGATCTAGCAATTTTTCTTTCCTTTTTCTGTTGTTTAGCTAGTCTATAACAAAAATCTATGACATGACCATCTCTACCACAGAAGGTACAATGAAATTTAACTTTGTTTTCATGTC
Organism: Tuctoria greenei; assembly: GCA_036927565.1. Taxonomy (NCBI): domain Eukaryota; kingdom Viridiplantae; phylum Streptophyta; class Magnoliopsida; order Poales; family Poaceae; genus Tuctoria; species Tuctoria greenei. The sequence goes on along the minus strand of JAYESD010000007.1, from coordinate 64,193,504 downwards.
TAGATGAGCAAGCAATATTTTTATTTGAAATCGAATGAGGCAACACTCCTGCAGATTTAAAAACCACTTCTTTTTGCTCAGGAACTGTTTGAATCAAACCACTTCCTAATGACCTTACAATTTTAGGTGGATGTGCCTTAGCATGAACATGAGAATCAAAACCTAAACCAGTTTTATCTTTGCTAGACTTGGAAGAATTCAGCAGCAAGTTTAGATTCTTATCCCCATTACAAAACCGACCTAGTGTCCTATTCATGTCATCAAGTTTCTTGGACAAGTCTAGGCAGTTTTCACATGAAGTTTTTCCTTTTAGTTTGCAATTGGAACAAAATTTAACTTCATGAGAACGTAAAGCATTGTTCAACATAGAAATTTCATTCACAGCATCTTGCAGTTTCTTATCAAGATTTTCGCATGCAGAACAATGCAAGTCAATTGTAGAACAAGAAGCATCTTTTAAGTTTTTATCATTAAGTGCAGCAAGCTTTTTGTTCTTTTCAATTTCTTCATCAAGTCTGTCTAGAGTGGAAGAATGTGCACTTCTTAGAGAGGACAATTGTTCATAGATCAAGTCACATGAGGGACATGCATCATCACTAGGAATCAAAGTTTTTAAACGGTTAATTTCAGATTCTAGTGATTCAATTTTAGCAGCACTATCCCTAAGCTTTTTGTCCTTTTTCTTGACAATAATAGTTGCACGAGAAATAGCATCACACATTTCATTGCAGGTAGAACATACCTCATCATCGTCACTGTTGTGTTCTGCTTCCTCCTGACTTGATCTTGATCTTGCTTTGCCCGCCATGAAGCATAAGTTGGCCAAGTCATCATTCTCTTCATCACTTTCAAAATCAATGTCACTTGAACTGAGCTCTTGAAGCGCGGTGATGAAGCTGTTGATCATCTTGCGTCCTATGGTACCCTTCTTTTTCTTGTTGGAATTTCCAGAGGAGGTCCGGACCTTGCTTTGTTTTTCTTCCCGGGTGGTCGGACCTGAAAGGTTAGGGCATTCTGTACGAAAGTGTCCTATTTTACCACATTCAAAGCAGCGTTGAGGTCCGGAGCTTCCTCTCCTTCTAATTCTCACATTTTGCAATGCTTTTGAGAATCTAGTAGAGATGAGTGCCAACTCCTCTTCTGGAATTTCTTCGATCTGCTCCAGGGTTAGTGAGGACAATAAAGCAAGAGTATTGCAAGATGATGATTGGCCGGAGCTAGACATATCACGTTGTGAGACAAATGCAATAGACTTGTTTGGGTTCTTACGTGCTAGGATGTCAATTTCATGAGTTTTTAGTTTAGAATAAAGTACATCTAGTGTAAGAGAACTCATGACAGTTGATTCACGAATGGATGTCACTTTCATCTCCCAAACTGACATGTCTAATGCACTAAGAAGTTGTCTAGCATTTTCAGCATCAGAAAAATTAACATTGACACTACGTAAGTTGCTGAGAATTTTATTGAAACGAGCAAAGAGGTCATCGATAGACTCACCTGGTTGCATCTCAAAACGCATATACTCCTTTTTGAACATATCTTGTTTTACCTCCTTGATTGTGTTGGAGCCTTCATGATAATCACAGAGAGCTCTCCAAACGTCGTATGCTGATCGGAGGTGCGCGACACGATCAAAGTCGCTTTGAGTGAGTCCTTGGATGATCAAGTTTCGGGCTTTGTTGTTGTTGTCGACGTCCCGGAGGTTCGTGGCCGTGACTTGATCATTGGGTGGCACTTCATAAGGCTTATACACCTTCTCCCATATTGCAAAGCCTTGTGCCTGGATAAAAGCCTCCATGCGTGCCTTCCAAACCAGAAAATCAATACCAGCAAACACACAAGGTTTGGCGGAGTACTTCTCCATGATGATTAGTCAAAAACACGTGCAAATCACAAAGATTAGAGCACCGTGGCTCTGATACCAATTGTAGGATCGAAGAGCACGTGAAAAGCTACCAGAGGGGGGGTGAATGGTAGATTTAAAAATCTTATGCAGCGGAAACAATAAAACCCTAATCCCTTTGGTAGAAAAACGATCTGTTAAATAAATCGTGTATGAGACTAATCTAAACGTGTTTCACCGTGACAAAAGTGATAGATATCAGAGAGAATCAAGTCACGAAGACAATACAAAAAGAATTACTCAAATCCGTTGAGAACAACTCAAGTTATGATCAAAAGATCAAACACTGGTCAATCTGACCTACTCGAGAAAAACAGTTTCTGGAATGCTGAAAAGAAACTCGTGTAGCACAAAAACCACAAATCCAATGACCGTGAAATTTTGGCAGATGATAGTTAATCAAGTTGTGAAGACAACCGAAAAAGAATCACGTCAATTGGATCAGTAAAACTCGAGTTATGCTAAAACCACCGTCGAAAGGTAGTGCTGTCCAGAAACTCGACGAGTAAAACTTGTCTGGAACAAGTCGGACGAACAAGGCACAAAAGTTCCTTCAAACTATGAATTTTATTCAATAGAACACAAGAGGAACAGCCCCAAAGTCGTCTACCACGAGCTTTGGCCTTCCCTTGCTTATATAACCAGCCCTTAGGCCATCCCAATACAACTAGAACTCTAATCCTAATCCGATCACAATCGGAACTTACCATAACTGCTCAAGATTCTTCTATACGCAGATAGAAGCAATCTTAAGACTTCCAAACACCTTAGGAACGTATCCCACATTCCTAAACAACTCAAATTCGTGATACACACGAAATCCTAACATAACCAACTCGATACTTCCCATACCGAGCCATAACCAACTCTGCCGCAGCCAAAGTCTTCAACCGATACGATCCGATCCTTCCAATCAGATCTTCCTCCCATAATCCGTCTCTAGAAGCATATTGCCACGTCATGCACCGCATGCATACGTGCGAACACCTTCCTTCGACCTTCATATGCACTGCCCTTGATTCAATCATCCTGCGCGACCTCCTGACCCGCTCAACCACAGTTCCTCCCGAACTTGGTTGTTGGAACCTCATCTCCTCCTGAGACTAGTCCAATGGATCCTGTCACCAGCCATGACTTGAAGTCAAGCAACACCTGCACATGAATAAACAAACAATCCATACGAGCCCAAGTCCTCGACTTGACTCACGTTAGTTCCGAACACAACACCTTACGTGAGAACCTCACATAAGCATGTTGCAAAACCTCAGTAGAAAACGATATCAACCGTATCATCCAAAACGCACCAAAAACTTAGCAAATGAATACTAAGCAATCTTTCCAATCTTGTAAAGCAAGTACGAAACATTGCAAATAAGCAGTAGAAGCACTTTGGTCAAGTTCCGGACCTTGCCAGAGCAACCCGGAGCTTGAGCCGGAGCTAACAAGAAACACTGCAGTCAGGTTCCGGACCTTGCCAGAGCAACCCGGAGCTTGAGCCGGAGCTAACAAGAGCTAGTGAACCTAGCGCCGGAGCTTACCAAAACTAGTAGATCCTGGATCCGGAGCTTACCAAAACTAGTCGGAACTAGTCAACCCAAAACCGGAGCTAGACAAAGTAATTCGGAGCTTAGCAGAAACATGTCGGAGCTATCAGATATATGCCGGAGCTATCTAAGACATGCCGGAGCTAAACATAAAGCTCACCGGAGCTAACTAAGGCTGGTCAGACCTTACCAAGAAGCCGGACCTAGCATCTAACGTAGCCGGAGCTACCCAAAACAAGCCGGACCTATCGTCGGACCTTGCTGTAACTCGGAGCTAGAGTCGGACCTTGATAAAAAGGTGTTTTGGTGATATTTAAAACTTTTATCATCAAAGCCAAGTGTATTCACTACAAGCCAATGTATTCAGCACACATAGGTCTTACATTTTGCACTTGCCTTTTTCTCAACTTTGGATAGATAATGAAAATGGAATGAGAACAAGGTGGCACGAACTCGAAACTCTAGCGGTGAAAAACTTAGAACCAACAACTTGACACAAAAAGGCAACTGTGAATTCAACAAGTCGAGAGCTAAGTAGCCAAGCAAAAGGCTCAAAGTGTTTTTAGGATTTTTAGAGCAAACTTTTTTAGGCAAATGTGGACTGTAGATAAATGAAGAACAAGGAGAAGGAAATCTCTCACCGAGCAACCAGACTCTGATACCACTTGATGAACCCAACAGGTACAAGGGATACCCTATCTTTCGATGAGAGATGTTGGTGGTGAACGAATTTGGTGGAGGTCGATGTTGGTTGCCCGACTACCACAACCAAAATGGTGTGGCACCTTGAGCGACAGTTATACCGTCTCCTGATAACTAAGATTTGTGTGGAGGTCGACGTTGTGCTACTCGACTACAACAACCACGAGGGTTCCACGCCTTATCGATAGTTACATCGGCTCTTGTTGTTGTTGTTGTTCTTGACGTGCCAATAACAGCCTTGAAACTGCAAGCAATCGAAGAACAAGTAAGAACAACATAACAAGCAAACACTCACGGGTGTGATAAGTTGGGGTTCTGATTCAAGTAATCAAAAGGTCTCTTCGACACATGCGTTCCAAGAAAGTACCAATGGCTAAACTTACAGAAAACAAAACCCAAGTTCTTCCTATGGCTGCTAGTTGCTTATATAGAGGAGGAAGACTAGAACTCAAGATGGAGTCACGAGTCTTGTTTAGCCTTTTCTAGGCAGCTCAAGCATCATCTACCTTTGATTCTTTATCCAATGGAAAGTACACGAAGAGAACTTTCCAGCAAGTACCTATTTGCATTAAACAACATTGGGAGTTGAAAGTTATGCCCCTTTTAAGCTAGTACTTGTTGCAGTTACGAGGACCCCTCGGGTGGAGCAGTCTTCATTGTATGAGACCTATGTGTGCTGAATACATTGGCTTGTGATGAATATATTGGTTTTGACGATAAAATTTTGAATACTACCAAAACACTTTTTTAACAAGGTCCGGCTTGTTTTGGATAGCTCCGTCAAGGTCTGACTTGTTGTGGCTAGGTCTGACTAGCTTTGTTCAGCTCCAGTGCTAGGTACGTCTAGCTTTGGTCAGCTCCGGCGCTAGGTCCTACTAGCTTTGGTAAGTTTCGGCGCTAGGTCCTGCTAGCTTTGGTAAGTTCCGGTTCAAGGTCCGGTTAGCTTTGGCAAGGTTTGGAGCTTGATTGCAGTGGTTCTGCTGTTAACTTGCAATGTTTCAAACATGCTTTTTGGATTATGGAAATTTTGCTTAGTATTCACTAAGTTTTTGGTGTGTTTTGGTGGTTATGACTAATATCGTTTCACTATGGTTTGCAACATGCTTATGTGAGGTGCTCACGTAAGGTGTTGTGGTTTTAGAACTAACGAGAGTCAAGTCGTTGGACTTGTGCTCAGAAGTATTGGTTGTTCATTCATGTGCAGGTGTTGCTTGATTTCAAGACATGGTTGGTGACGAGATCCATTGAACTAGTCTTAGGGAGAAGATGAGGTTCGACAACCAAGTTCGGGAGGAATTGTGGTTGAGTTGATCGGGAGGTCGTGCAGCATGTTTGAATCAAGAACAATGCATATGAAGGTATCATGGACGTCGTTGGAAGATGTTTGCACGTGTGCAAGGAGTGTATGGACGTAGCTACATGGTTCCGATGCGTGATGAAGAGATGTGTACGTAAAGATTGGTTGGAAAGGTCCAACAGACTAGGTTATGGACTCAGGCTACGACTGAGTCGTGTTTGACTCAAATATGGAAAGTATTGAGTTGGTTATGATAGGATTTCGTGTCGGTCACGAATTTGAGTTGTTTTAGGAATGTGGGATATGTTCCTAAGGTGTTTGGAAGTCTTAAGATTGCTTCTATCTATGGATATAAGAGTCTTGAGCAGTTATGGAAAGTTTCGATTCGTGAATTGAGAAGGATTAGAGTCCTAGTTAAGTTTCGGTTGGCCTAAGGGCTGGTTATACAAGAAAGGGAGGCCCAAGCTCGTGATGCACGACTTTGGGGCTGTTTATATTGTGTTTTGATCAATAAAATTCATAGTTTGAAGGAACTTTCGTGCCTTGTTTGTCCGACTTGTTTTCTTCAAGTCTTTCTCGTTGAGTTTCTGCACAGCACTACCTTACTTCGTTGGTTTTACCATAACTCGAGTTTTACAGATCCGATTGACGTGATTCTTTTTGGGTTGTGTAACACCCTCATTTTCATGCATCATGCCCTACATGCACTCATATACATGTTTAACATTAACCCATAACAAGAGGAACAAGTTTAAAATTGATTTGGAACAAAACTGCACTTAAAAATGTAGGAAAGTGCGGATTAGTCCGGTTTTGCTGAGGACTAGTCCGATTTCTCTCTGTCTAAAAACGGACTTGTCCATTTTTGCTACGGATTAGTCCGATATTTGCCTCTGGACAACTTCGGACTTGTCCGATTTTGTGCGGACTAGTCCGATATTCCATGAATCCTTGAAAATTTGCTAAGTCCCTGGACTTTTCCGGACTAGTCCGGTGTTCCAGCGGACTTGTCCATTTTCCTTTCTGACTAAGATCGGACTTGTCCGATTTTTGGCCAGACTTGTCCGATTTTCTCTCTGGACGACTTCGGACTAGTCCGGTCCTGTCCGGACTTGTCCGATATTTTGTGACTCCGAGATTGACCTTTTGTTTTACGACTTGTTTCTTGGGTTTCACGTCAAGTGGGCCTAGGGACGTCGTGCCCAACTCTTTTAGATCCCATGTGGGACTCTAAACCGGCCTCTACTCATCCTAAACTCGAAATCCATCTAACCCTAGCCTCCACGTCTATATAAACAACCCCACCCCTTGGTTTGACATCTATTTGCCACTTTTCCACCCACCCAAACCCTAGTTCGTGGGGAGCCACCATCAAGGAGGGAGGAGAAGATCCCAAACAAGAAGAAGAAGAGGAGGAAACGAAGGAGGATCAAGATCTCCACCAAGTTTCGTCCTTCACCACCAATTCATCTCCAAGTTCATCACCAACCCTAGATCATCAAGATCCAAGTGTTACCTCCAAGTTTCTTGGTTCGTTGGAGTTCTAAACACCTGGTATACCTTCTATTCTCTTTTCCTTATGTGAATTCAACCCCTAATCTCCAAATTCATGTCGATCTAGAAAACCCTAATCTGCTGATCTCGTCAAGTGCAGACTTGTCCGGTCCCTAGCGGTTAGTCCGATCTTTCTGGTTAAATTGTGTTGAATTAATTCTAAAATTTGATCTAATCGACCCCAAACCTGTATAAACTTGTTAAAATCTATTAGAGCTAGTTAGTGATCATTAAAAGCAATCTAGTGACAAGTTCTACCTTGCATTGCATCAATCATGCATGTCATGTCATATTGAGTAATATTTGTGCACTCTTTGATTGTGTTTCTTGTCTTGTATGTTTATTGTGTGGATTAGACGGATTAGCGCTAGAGAGTGCCACGGAGGATCTACAACATTAAGAGTTTGAAGGCTTTGACCCTAATCAACAGCAAGAGCAAGGCAAGTGTCCTTGAAGCATATTGATCCTGTTTTTAAAATAAATGTTTTGTTTGCAAAACTGCATGCTGTGTCAATTTGATGGGAATCCTATGGTAGGAAGTTTACTAGACTTGCTAAACCACCCTTGTCACCTGGAATTTATGGTAGAGAGTCGGGAAGGGTTTTTACCTTTTTGCTTCGCTTAATCAACTGGGATGGGAAACAACTATATCACTCAATTTAATTATGCTTGGATGAGATTATGGTTAACATGAACTGGTTAAACATGGTATGGTAATGGATGATCTAAGCAAGCCTGGTATGTGGATGGGTTGGATGTTATGGTGGTTTGCTTGCTTTAGATCTAAGGACCGGTTCATGCGAGAATAAGCCAGGACTACAGTGCCACCACGAGGCCAAGTATGGGTGCGGCGTAGCTGATTAATTAGGGCTTTGCTAGTGCTGTTTGGACCATTGTGGATGCTCGGGGAAGGGGTAGTCGGATTGGGTTTGTTGATGATTGGTGGGACTACCCTGGGATCCGAATGGCTCAAGAGGGGGCCCTTGGTTGAAGATGTGCTCTGCGGGAGACATCGCCACCGGTGAAACCTCAGTGGGGTCTAAATAGGCTAGTAATCCCTTTGTAAAGGCTATTTTGTGATCTCTTGGCCACACACCAACGGAAGTGTGTAATGTGACCGACGGGTCATGGGCATAAGGGAGGTTCTTAGTCGCCGAAGGGTGATGAAATCACGAACACGTGGGTAAAGAGGTACAAACTCTGCAGAGTTAACTAAAACTATCATGATAGCCGTGCTCCCGGTTATGAGCACCTGGACAACTTCCATGATTAGAGGCAAATTGGAATTTGGGATGGTTATGGTTTGGTAATGGTTATGGTTTGGTAATGGTTATGGCTGGTTATGAGTTTATCTCTGGTATTGAGTCTGGTTATTGGCAATGGTGAAATCCGGAATTTTTGATGATGGTAATGAATTCAGATTTAGTATTACGGTATTACTTATGATTATGATGGGTTTACTTCACATACTTATACTATATTGCTTTTCAAATGTTTTAATTTACTTTTCAGCACTTTACCATTATTATTGTCGACATTTGAATAAGCCACATGTCATACTTTCCACACTCGCTGAATACGACATGTACTCACTCTTGCAATTCCCCCCCCAACAGTTGCAGGTCAGGATTGGGAGTTTAATGGCGATAATGCGGAGTTCTAGGCCGTGTCTACCGTCAGCTTTGCCTGTGGTGTTGATTGGAGCTGCGCATGCATACCCTGTCGCTTATGTTGCATAGTTGCTTAGTTTGCTTAATTAGTTTATTTCTACTGCATTAGTTGAATTTGTCATTAATATTCATTGGAGCTTGGATTCGAGGATAATATGGTTTGTGTAATAAAATTTGGTTAATTAATCTTGTCTTGTGGTAATTTTCTGTATACTCTTTTGTGATTGCACTCGTGTATGTGTGATGAACATCCTGGGCACACATATGCGTTAGCTTGGTTCATTTTCGGAACCGGGCGTCACAGATTGGTATCAGAGCCACAGGTTGACCGTAGGATGCAGCCTAGATAGAATGGACACTTTAGGACACATAGGAGCACTCAGGAATCGATGTGTTTTAGCTTGGAGTGCTGCTTGCTATATATATTTGTTGCTTGCGTGCTTAATAGAGGATTTTGGGATGCTTTAGCATTGCCATGTACACCTAGGCTAGTGTAGCTAGTTGTTTAGTTTCATATCCCTTGATGCATATAGTTGGGGTGTTTTCTAATTCTTACCTACAGCTTTTCTTCAGATGGTGAGGACTCGCAACCAGAGGGATGGCAATGATGAAGAGGAGAACAATGGAGTGCCTCAGAACAACAATGGGCAAGGATCTACTCAGGGAGCTATCAACATCGAGCAGCTATTGGCCATGCAAAACCAGCTCATGCAGACCATGATACAGACTATGGGACAGCTGCAGGCTGGCAATATCAACAATCAGCCCCACATGCCTCCACCGCCACCCCCACCTCCTCATAACCGATTGGGAGAGTTTATGAGGACTAGGCCGCCAACCTTTGCTCAAGCCGCAGACCCTATGGATGCGGATGATTGGCTCAAGTCCGTGGAGAAGAAGCTAGCCATTGTCCAATGCAGTGACCGGGAGAAGGTGCTATTTGCTTCTCATCAACTCGTTGAAGCAGCTGCAGATTGATGGGATTCTTATTGCAATGCTCATGAGAACCAAGAGAGAATTACCTGGGCGGAATTCAAGGAGAGTTTCCGTTCTCATTATGTGCCGAAAGGTGTTATGATCTTGAAGAGGCAAGAATTTGAGAACTTGAGACAAGGAAAATCAAGCGTGAATGAATATCTCAATAAGTTCACTCAACTCTCAAGATATGCGCCTGAGGATGTTAGCCGGGACAGCCGGAAGCAATACTTGTTCATGAGGGGATTGAACAATATGATCCAAGTGCAATTGCTCAACTGTGATTATGTCAATTTTCAGAAGCTTGTGGACAAAGCAATTGTGGTTGAGAACAAGATCCGTGAGATGGAGCAAGAAATCAAGAGGAAGGCGCCATATCAAGGACAGCAACAAGGAAGTAATGTGCGCCCTCGCTTTGCGCCGCCCAATGCGCCTCATTACAGCTCCTCTATTCCTGCTCAGCGCCCTGGTTATGCACCGCGCCCAACTCAGTTTGTGCAGCAGCGCCTTGTCATGTAAGCACCTAGGCCTCCGATGCCTTATGCACCTCGTGCTGATTTTCCTGGAGCCAATGTTCAAAACCAAGCTCGTCCCAATAATTCTGATGGAGTTAAGAAGTGCTATACTTGTGGAGAAGCTGGACACTTTGCACATCAATGTCCTAAGTCGGGCCTTGGTCGAGGAAGCAATGCATCGAGGCAAAACCCAAGACCTAATGGAGGACAGCCACAAGGAAGCTGTGGACAGCAAAATTTTGCTCGTGGCAACGTGAACCATGTCTCTACGGAGGATGCTCAACAAGCGGATGACGTGGTCATTGGTATGTTTCTCGCCAACTCCAACCCCGCGACTATGTTATTTGATTCTGGAGCATCGCATTCATTCATTGCATCGAAGTATGTTGCCAAGTATAGTTTGCCTATCTCTCATATGAAGTTTACTCTGTTGGTTAAGTCTCCTGGAGGAGAGATGAGGACAAATATAGTATGTCCAAAAGTAATCCTTAGAATAAGGGGGGTAGACTTCTCCGCCGACCTCATTGTTTTAGATTCTCAAGGGTTGGATATTATACTTGGTATGGACTGGTTGAGGAAGCACAATGGAGTTATTGAATGTGCCACAAAGACGGTGAAGTTGACCAATGAGGAAGGGATCACCGTAGAATTTGAAGCATCTCAAACCGCACAGAAGCAATTGGAATTGAATCATATGGACGGTGCCGCAATTGAGGAGATTCCGGTTGTATGTGAAATTTTGGATGTGTTTCCAGATGAGTTGCTAGGTATGCCACCCGATCGAGACATTGAGTTTGTTATTGATTTAATACCTGGAACTGCACCTATAGCTAAGAGGCCGTATAGGATGCCTCCTATGGAATTAGCGGAGCTCAAGAAACAAATTCAAGAGCAATTAGAGAAGGGTTTTATTCGCCCTAGCTCTTCACCTTGGGGAGCGCCCGTTCTATTTGTGGACAAGAAGGACGGATCCCAAAGGATGTGTGTGGATTACCGAGCTCTCAACGAGGTAACAATCAAGAACAAGTACACCTTGCCACGCATAGAAGACTTGTTTGATCAGATGAAGGGTGCTTGTGTCTTCTCTAAGATTGACTTGAGGTCGGGATACTTTCAAATGAAGATTAGACCATCAGACATACCCAAGACAGCTTTTAGGACACGGTATGGATCTTATGAGTACACCGTGATGTCTTTTGGATTGACAAATGCACCTGCCTACTTTATGTACCTCATGAATAAGGTCTTCATGGAGTACTTAGATAAGTTCGTTGTGGTGTTTATTGATGATATTATGATCTACTCGAAGGATGAGAAGGAACATGAGGAACACTTGAGGCTTACGTTGCAGAAATTGAGGGAGCATCAATTGTATGCCAAGTTCAGTAAATGTCAATTCTGGTTACGGGAAGTTTCCTTCTTAGGCCATATTATTTGCGGAGGAGGAGTATCAGTTGACGCAGGGAAGGTGAGAGATGTGCTTAAGTGGGAACCGCCACAGAATGTCAAGGAAATTCAGAGTTTTCTTGGGATGGCTGGATATTACCGTCGATTCATCAAGGACTTTTCCAAGATAGCCAAGCCTATGACGGAGTTGCTAACGAAGGGAAAGGCGTTCCAATGGACTGAAGCTTGTCAGGATAGTTTTGAGGAGTTGAAGAAGAGGTTGACAACAGCCCTGGTTTTGGTATTGCCGGATGTAAGCAAGAGTTTTGACATTTATTGCGATGCATCAAGACAAGGGCTTGGATGTGTATTGATGCAAGAAGGTCAAGTGGTCGCCTATGCGTCGAGACAATTGAAGAAACATGAGCAGAATTACCCCACGCATGATCTTGAACTAGCAGCCGTGGTACATGCATTGAAGATTTGGAGACACTATATTCTTGGACATAGGTGTGATATTTACACGAATCATAAGAGTTTGAAGTATATTTTCACACAAACGGATCTGAACTTGAGGCAACGAAGATGGTTGGAGCTCATCAAAGATTATGATTTGGGGATCAACTATCATCCGGGAAAAGCCAATGTAGTGGCCGATGCTTTGAGTAGAAAGGGAGTAAGCCATCAACTTACAGTTCGAGAGTTATCGTCCGAGTTATGCAAGGAGTTTGAACGGTTGAACCTTGGTTTGTAAACGAGATGGAGATGATGGAGTTAAACCCAACCTTGGAGCAAGGAATTCGAGAGGCACAAACCACAGATGAGGAGATCAAGGAAATCAAGGAAAGAATCGAAGAAGGGAGAGAATTCAGATTTGACAAGGATGAACATGGTACCTTATGGCTTGGAAAGAGGATCGTTGTGCCTAATGTAAAGCATATTCGGGAGACAATATTAAAGGAGGCACATGACTCGCCTTACTCAATTCACCCCGGTTGTACGAAGATGTACAAGGACTTGAAGACTTGCTATTGGTGGGATAGCATGAAAAAGGACACAGCTGAATATGTAGCATTATGTGATGTGTGCCAACGAGTCAAGGCGGAACATCAAAGGCCAGTCGGATTATTGCAACCGTTGAAGATTCCGGAATGGAAGTGGGAAGAAATTGGTATGGACTTCATAGTTGGGTTACCGCGTACTCAGTCCAGGTGTGACTCAATTTGGGTAATTGTGGATCGCTTAACCAAGTCAGCTCATTTTGTCTCTGTGAAGACCAAGTATACAGCTGCACGATTGGCCGAAATATACATGGAGCATATTGTTTGTCGACATGGAGTCCCTAAGAAGATAGTCTGGGATAGAGGTTCTCAATTTACCTCCAGATTTTGGCAAAAATTGCATGAAGCTTTGGGAACGAGGTTGAATTTTAGTTCAGCATATCATCCTCAAACGGATGGACAAACCGAGAGGACCAATCAGATTTTGGAGGACATGTTAAGAGCTTGTGCTTTAAAGCATGGGAAAAGTTGGGACAAAAGCTTGCCATACGCAGAATTTTCATACAACAGTAGTTACCAAGCAAGCTTGAAAATGTCACCATATGAAGCGCTTTATGGGAGGAAGTGTAGGACACCTTTATTCTGGAATGAGGCAGGAGAAACTCAAGTATTTGGTCCGGATGTGTTGCAAGAAGCCGAAAAGCAAGTCCAAATAATTCGTGGAAACTTGAGGGCTGCCCAATCAAGGCAAAAAGGCTATGCGGATAATAGGAGAAGGAAATTAGCCTTTGAAATAGGAGATTTTGTTTACCTCAAGGTGTCACCAATGAGAGGTCATAAGAGGTTTAACATAAGAGGCAAGCTCGCACCTCGTTATATTGGACCATTCAAGATTTTGGACAAAAGAGGAGAAGTAGCATATAAGTTGGAGATGCCAGCTCATCTTTCAGACGTACATGATGTGTTTCATGTTTCCCAACTCAAGAAGTGTCTCAGGGTACCGGAAGATCATGTGCCAATGGAAGAATTGGAACTAGAGGAAGATTTGACGTATGCCGAGCAACCGGTCAAAATCTTGGAAACCAAGGAGAGAGTCACAAGGAACAAGGTGATTCGATGGTGTAAAGTCCAATGGAAGCACCATACCGAAAAAGAAGCAACTTGGGAGCTAGAAGATGATCTCAAGAAGGAATTTCCCTATCTCTTCTCTTCCGCGTCGAATCTCGAGGGCGAGATTCATTTTAAGGGGGGTAGGTTTGTAACACCCTCATTTTCATGCATCATGCCCTACATGCACTCATATACATGTTTAACATTAACCCATAACAAGAGGAACAAGTTTAAAATTGATTTGGAACAAAACTGCACTTAAAAATGTAGGAAAGTGCGGACTAGTCTGGTTTTGCTAAGGACTAGTCCGATTTCTCTCTGTCTAAAAACGGACTTGTACGTTTTTGCTGCGGATTAGTCCGATATTTGCCTTTGGACAACTTCGGACTTGTCCGATTTTGTGCGGACTAGTCCGGTATTCCATGAATCCTTGAAAATTTGCTAAGTCCCTGGACTTTTCTGGACTAGTCCGGTGTTCCAGCGGACTTGTCCGTTTTCCTTTCTGACTAAGATCGGACTTGTCCGATTTTTGGCCAGACTTGTCCGATTTTCTCTCTGGACGACTTCGGACTAGTTCGGTCCTGTCCGGACTTGTCCGATATTTCGTGACTCCGAGATTGACCTTTTTTTTACGACTTGTTTCTTGGGTTTCACGTCAAGTGGGCCTAGGGACGTCGTGCCCAACTCTTTTAGAGCCCATGTGGGACTCTAAACCGGCCTCTACTCATCCTAAACTCGAAATCCATCTAACCCTAGCCTCCATGTCTATATAAACAACCCCACCCCTTGGTTTGACATCTATTTGCCACTTTTCCACCCACCCAAACCCTAGTTCGTGGGGAGCCACCATCAAGGAGGGAGGAGAAGATCCCAAACAAGAAGAAGAAGAGGAGGAAACGAAGGAGGATCAAGATCTCCACCAAGTTTCGTCCTTCACCACCAATTCATCTCCAAGTTCATCACCAACCCTAGATCATCAAGATCCAAGTGTTACCTCCAAGTTTCTTGGTTCATTGGAGTTCTAAACACCTGGTATACCTTCTATTCTCTTTTCCTTATGTGAATTCAACCCCTAATCTCCAAATTCACGTCGATCTAGAAAACCCTAATCTGCTGATCTCGTCAAGTGCGGACTTGTCCGGTCCCTAGCGGACTAGTCCGATCTTTCTGGTTAAATTGTGTTGAATTAATTCTAAAATTTGATCTAATCGACCCCAAACCTGTATAAACTTGTTAAAATCTATTAGAGCTAGTTAGTGATCATTAAAAGCAATCTAGTGACAAGTTCTACCTTGCATTGCATCAATCATGCATGTCATGTCATATTGAGTAATATTTGTGCACTCTTTGATTGTGTTTCTTGTCTTGTATGTTTATTGTGTGGATTAGACGGATTTGCGCTAGAGAGTGCCACGGAGGATCTACAACATCAAGAGTTTGAAGGCTTTGACCCTAATCAACAGCAAGAGCAAGGCAAGTGTCCTTGAAGCATATTGATCCTGTTTTTAAAATAAATGTTTTGTTTGCAAAACTGCATGCTGTGTCAATTTGATGGGAATCCTATGGTAGGAAGTTTACTAGACTTGCTAAACCACCCTTGTCACCTGGAATTTATGGTAGAGAGTCGGGAAGGGTTTTTACCTTTTTGCTTCGCTTAATCAACTGGGATGGGAAACAACTATATCACTCAATTTAATTATGCATGGATGATATTATGGTTAACATGAACTGGTTAAACATGGTATGGTAATGGATGATCTAAGCAAGCCTGGTATGTGGATGGGTTGGATGTTATGGTGGTTTGCTTGCTTTAGATCTAAGGACCGGTTCATGCGAGAATAAGCCAGGACTACAGTGCCACCACGAGGCCAAGTATGGGTGCGGCGTAGCTGATTAATTAGGGCTTTGCTAGTGCTGTTTGGACCATTGTCGATGCTCGGGGAAGGGGTAGTCGGATTGGGTTTGTTGATGATTGGTGGGACTACCCTGGGATCCGAATGGCTCAAGAGGGGGCCCTTGGTTGAAGATGTGCTCTGCGGGAGACATCGCCACCGGTGAAACCTCAGTGGGGTCTAAATAGGCTAGTAATCCCTTTGTAAAGGCTATTTTGTGATCTCTTGGCCACACACCAACGGAAGTGTGTAATGTGACCGACGGGTCATGGGCATAAGGGAGGTTCTTAGTCGCCGAAGGGTGATGAAATCACGAACACGTGGGTAAAGAGGTACAAACTCTGCAGAGTTAACTAAAACTATCATGATAGCCGTGCTCCCGGTTATGAGCACCTGGACAACTTCCATGATTAGAGGCAAATTGGAATTTGGGATGGTTATGGTTTGGTAATGGTTATGGTTTGGTAATGGTTATGTCTGGTTATGAGTTTATCTCTGGTATTGAATCTGGTTATTGGCAATGGTGAAATCCGGAATTTTTGATGATGGTAATGAATTCAGATTTAGTATTACGGTATTACTTATGATTATGATGGGTTTACTTCACATACTTATACTATATTGCTTTTCAAATGTTTTAATTTACTTTTCAGCACTTTACCATTATTATTGTCAACATTTGAATAAGCCACATGTCATACTTTCCACACTCGCTGAGTACGACATGTACTCACTCTTGCAATTCCCCCCCAACAGTTGCAGGTCAAGATTGGGAGTTTAGTGGCGATAATGCGGAGTTCTAGGCCGTGTCTACCGTCAGCTTTGCCTGTGGTGTTGATTGGAGCTGCGCATGCATACCCTGTCGCTTATGTTGCATAGTTGCTTAGTTTGCTTAATTAGTTTATTTCCACTGCATTAGTTGAATTTGTCATTAATATTCATTGGAGCTTGGATTCGAGGATAATTTGGTTTGTGTAATAAAATTTGGTTAATTAATCTTGTCTTGTGGTAATTTTCTGTATACTCTTTTGTGATTGCACTCGTGTATGTGTGATGAACATCCTAGGCACACATATGCGTTAGCTTGGTTCATTTTCAGAACCGGGCGTCACAGGTTGTCTTCTCAACTTTATTTTCTATCATTTGTGAAAATTTCACGGTCATTGGATTTGTGGTTTCTTATCTACACGAGTTTCTTTGCAGTGTTCCAGAGCTGTTTTTCTCGGGTAGGACAGATTGACCTTTGTTCGATCTTTCGATCGTAACTTCAGTTCCCCTCAATGTATTTTCGTGGTTCTTGTTGTGCCATCTTCGTGACTTGATTCTCTACAGTATATACTAGTTTGTTCACAGTTTAATACGTTTATATTAGTCGTACACACATTTTCTTTAACAGATCAGTTTTCTACCGAGGGGTGTTTTGTTGCTTCCGCTGAAAAGTTTTAATCTACCATTCACCCCCTGGTAGCTTTACACGTGCTCTTCGATCCTATAATTGGTATCAGAGCCACGGTGCTCTAATATTTGTGATTTGTACGTGTTTTGACTAATCAACATGGAAAAATACTCGACAAAACCTTGTATGTTTGTTGGCATTAATTTTCAGGTTTGGAAGGCACGCATGGAAGATTTTATACAGGCACAAGGCTTCACAATATGGGAAAAGGTGTACAAGCCTTACGATGTGCCACTGAAAGTTCAAGTCATGGCTACGAATTTAAAAGATATCGACAACAACAACAAAGCCCAGAACTTGATAATACAGGGACTAACTCAAAGCGACTTCGACCGTGTTGCACACCTTCGATCGGTGTACGATGTCTGGAGAGCACTCTGTGACTACCACGAAGGATCCAACACAATCAAGGAGGTAAGAAAAGATATGTTCAAAAAGGAATACATGCGTTTTGAGATGCAACCCGGTGAGTCTATCGATGATCTCTTTGCTCGCTTTAACAAAATTCTCAGCAACTTGCGTAGTGTCAACATTAACTTTTTGGATGCTGAGAACGCTAGGAAATTACTAAGTGCATTAGACATGTCAATCTAGGAGATGAAGTGAATCTATTGTCATGAGTATACTTACTTTATATGTGCTATATTCCAAGTTAAAAACTCATGAAATTGACATAATATCACGTAAGAACCCCAACAAGTCTATTGCTTTTGTTTTTCAACGTGACATGCCTAGCTCCGGTCAATCTTCATCTTGTGGTACAATTGCTTTGTTGTCCTCTCTAACCCATGAACAGATTGAGTAGTTTACAGAGGAGGAGCTAGCACTTCTCTCTACTAGGTTCTCAAAAGCATTGCAAAATGTGAGAACTAGAAGGAGAGGAAACTCTGGACCTCAACAATGCTTCAAATGTGGTAAGACAAGACACTTTTGTATAGATTGTCCTAACCTTTCAGGTCCTACTTTCTAGGAAGAAAAACAATCAAGGACGAAGCACTCCTCAACAAACGATAAGAAGAAGAAGAAGGGCTTTACAGGTCGCCAACTGGTGAACAATTTTATCTCCGCACTCCAGGAACTTGGTTCAAGCGACGTGGACATTAGAAGTGACGAAGATGAAGATGATTTGGCAAACTTGTGTTTCATGGTGGGCAAGTCAAGATCAAGTACGGAGGAGCAGGACACAATAGCGACAATGAAGAGGTATGTCCTACTTGCGAAGAAATGTGTGATGCTATTTCTCATGCCACTGTTATTGTTAAGAAAAATGACAAAAAGCTTAGAGACAATGTTGTTAAAATTGAGTCACTAGAATCTGAAATTAGTCGTTTGAAATCCTTGATTCCTAGTGATGATTCGTGTTCGTCATGTGACTTAATATATGAACAATTGTCCTTCCTAAGAAGTGCACATACCTCCACACTTGATAAATGTTAACTTAAAATTGAAAAGAACAAAAGGCTTGCTGCACTTAATATTGGAAACTTAAAAGATACTACTTGTTTTACAATTGATTTGCATTGTTCTAGTTGTGATGATCTTGATAAGAAGCTGCAAGATGCTATGAAGAGATTTCTGTTTTGAACAATGCTTTACATGCTCATGAAGTTAAATATTGTTCTAATTGCAAACTAAAAGGAAAAACTTCATGTGAAAATTGCCTAGAATTGTCTAAGAAACTTGATGATATGATTAGGATACTAGAGCAGTTTTGTATTGGGAACAAAAATCTAAACTTGCTATTGAATTCATCCAAATCTTGCAATGATAAAACTGGTTTAGGTTTTGATTCTCATGCTCATGATAAAGCACATCCACCTAAAATTGTAAAGTCATTAGGAAGTGGTTTGATTAAAACAGTTCCTAAACCAAAAGAGGTGGTTTTTAAATCTGCAGGAGTGTTGTCACGTTCGGGTTCAAATAAACATATTGCATCTAGACATGAACACAAAGTTAAATTTCATTGTACCTATTGTGCTAGAGATGGTCATATCATAGCTTTTTGTTCTAGACTAGCTAAACAAAATAAAAAGGAAAGAATACAAGCTAGATCTTATAACTCTCATGCAAAATTTGCTGCACATACTAAACCAAATGTCAGGAACATGCAACCTGCTGTTATGAGTCAAAAACATTCAAAGTTTACCTTCGGACCTTATGTTTTTACCTTCAGAGCTACTGATTTTTTGTTACACAAGTAACACCTTATAGGTCAGTAGTTAAGAATAAAAAATCTCAAACTTTGACTCATAAACCTGCTATTTTATCTCAGCTTTCGCGTGCTTTTACTGCTGCATGTCGTGTGACTCAATACTAGATTCCTAAATGCCTTATAACTAACCTCAGTATTGAGTCATCGATGTAATGTTCTTCTATGTAGGTTACACGCTTGAGGAAGGAGAATATTTGGATTGTGGATTCAGGTTGCTCATGCCACATGACGGTAACAAAGAATGGTTCTCCTTCCTCTCTTTTGTGTCACGTGTAGAGAATATTACTTTTGCCGATAATTCTTCAACTCCCATAATTGCTAAGGGTTCGGTTAGAGTAAATGATCACTACACTTTGAAAGATGTGGCACTTGTTAAAAATTTGAAATACAACTTGCTTTCTGTTTTACAACTGCTAGATGAAAATTTGGAAATTATTTTCACTAAAAATTGCTGCAAAGTTGTAGATTCAAATAGTGAGATTATATTTAACATGTCTCGGTTTGGAAGAGTTTTTAAAGCTGATTTTGATATGTCTTCCTCTAAGCATAGGTGTCTATTTGCTAATGATTTAAAGTACTTATATTTTTGGCATCGTAGACTTGGTCACGTAGGACTTTGATCATCTAACGCATGCTACTTCTCTTGATCCCATACGTGGCCTGCCTAAGCTTAAAGAGGACAAAGAAATTGTGTGTTCTTCTTGTAGACATGCTAATATGGTTGCAGGTTCACATACTCCTCTCACAATGATCATGACAACTGAAACGGGTCAACTTTTGCACCTTGACACCGTAGGACATTCACGTGTTCCATCCTTTAGAGGTAAATGGTATGTTCTTGTGATTTGTTGATGATTATTCTAGATACTCTTGGGTTTACTTTATGACATCTAAGAATGAAGCTTTTAGTCACTTAGAACTTTATTTCTTAGATTATCAATTGATTGCCCAGGATCTTTAAAAGCAATTAGAAGTGATAACAGAACCGAATTTAAAAATCAATCTTTTGATCACTTTTGTGCTAAAAATGGAAAAGATCATCAATTTTCTTCACCTTATGTACCTCAACAAAATGGTGTTGTAGAAAGAAAGAACAGAACCTTAGTTGAGATGGCTAGGAATGTGCTTGATGAATATCAAACTCCTAGAAATTTTTGGGCTGAGGCAATTGCAACCACTTATTATGTCTCAAATCGTGTTTTCTTGTGTGCTAAGCTAGGTAAAACACTATATGAGCTTCGGTTTGGACATAGGCTCAGTGTTACACACTTTTGGGTCTTTGGTTGCAAATGCTTTGTTATGAAACATGGTAATTTTGATAAATTTGAATCTAGATCCATTAATGGCATGTTTCTTGGTTATCCATCACATACTAGAGGCTACCGTGTGCTTTTACTTGACACTAACAAAATTATGGAGACGTGTGAGGTGTATTTTGATGAAGCTAGCCCAGGTACAAGCTCAAACATTGCAGGTTCGGATCCATATCCTCAGGGGGAGGGTATTTTCGAAGAAGAAGAAGAAGAGTCAATGATATTGTCTAATAGTTCCGAAGCTAGCACGTGTCCAGCTCTGAACTTTGAACAAGCTCCGACTACCATCACTGCTGGTCTTGATCGTGCACAAGCCACAAGCTCATCAATCTGCGATGAACCTTATGAAGAAGAAGCTTGTGAGACATCTGTTTCCCGACGGATTTACAAGAATCATCCCCCGCAATAGATAATTAGAAGCTTGAATGAACGAGTTACAAGATCTAGGTTTTTTGACCCCAATTCTCATGCTCATTCTGCTTTTGTTGCTTCTTTTGAACCCAAATATATATCACACGCACTCACTAATGAATCTTGGATTATTGTCATGCAAGAAGAGTTAGAAAATTTTGAAAGAAATAATGATTGGAAACTTGTACCTCCGCCTCAAGATCACACTATAATTGGAACTAAATGGGTGTTTAAAAATAAACAAAGTGAGGATGGGGTTGTGATTAGGAATAAGGCTAGATTGGTTGCTCAAGGTTTCACACAAATTGAAGGTCTAGATTTTGATGAAACTTTTGCTTCTGTTGCTATATTAGAAGCCATAAGAATTTTGTTAGCTTTTGTTGCATCTAAAGGTTTCAAGTTATATCAAATGGATGTAAAAAGTGCTTTTCTTAATTGCCACATAGATGAAGAGGTTTATGTTAAGCAACCGCCTGGTTTCAAAAATCCAGATTTTCCTAATCATGTTTTCAAACTGACTAAAGCCCTGTATGGTCTAAAACAAGCTCATAGAGCTTGGTATGATATGTTAAAAACATTCTTACTTGAAAAGGGGTTTACCATGGGCAAGGTTGATAAAACTCTTTTTTATGCTTAAGCATGGCAATGACTCATTATTCGTTCAAGTGTATGTGGATGATATTATCTTTGGTTGTGCTTCTCATGATCTTGTGTCCAAGTTTTCACCTATGATGAGTTCAGAATTTGAGATGAGTATGATGGGAGAACTCACGTACTTTTTGTGGCTGCAAATCAAGCAAACTAAGGAGGGAACCTTTGTGCATCAAACGAAGTATACAAGAGACCTTCTTAAGCGCTTCAACATAGACAAAAGTAATCCTTTTCGGACACCAGTGGGAAGAACAACAATGACACTTGAACATGATGAAGATGGTGAACCCGTGGATCAAAAAGAATATAGAAGCATTATTAGAATCACTTTTGTACCTCACGACATCAAGACCGGACATAAAATTCAACGTATGTCTTTGTGCACGGTTTCAAGCTTACCCACGTGCTTCACATCGTAAAGCTGTCAAAAGTATTCTCAAGTACATACATGGAACTCAAGAATGTGGCATTTTTCTTCCTTCTTCCTCAACCGTTACTTTGAAACCTTTTTTGGATGCTGATTTTGGTGGTTGTAGGATTGATAGGAAAAGTATTTTTGGTGCTTGTTATTTTCTTGGTAAATCACTTGTTGTTTGGTCCTCTAGAAAACAAAACTCATTTGCACAATCCACAGTCGAATCTGAATATGTAGTTGTTGCTAGTGCTTGTTCACAAATTATTTGGATTGTTCAAACACTTAAGGACTATGGGGTTGATCTAGATAGTGTTCTATTATTTTGTGATAACACTAGTTCCATTTGCATTGCTAAAAACCCCGTGAAACATTCTAGAACTAAGCACATTGACATTAGGTATCACTTTCTCTGTGATAATGTTGAAAAAGTAAACATTGTGCTTCACCATGTAGATACCAAACAACAGTTGGCTGACATTTTTACAAAACCTTTGGATTTCACTCGTTTTTGTTGCATTCGTAGTGAAATAGGGTTATGCATCCTCATGACTTAAATTAGGGGGGGGGGGGGTTTGAAGCTTCGGAACTTTATGTGTCAATCTAAATTTAAAATAATGTGACCATAGTATTTCATACATATATGACTTACATTTTGTAGTTTTTACCATGACTAGTAATTGGAATAATTACTTACACTAAATCTGGTCATGATCGAAGTTTCTTGCTCTTTTGAACTTGTTGCATGCTCTCAAGTGATTTTAATAATGAAAAATTAATCAATCAACTATCCACATGTTGAGCTTTTATGATCAAATGAAAAATTGAGAAAAGATCAAGAGAATATGCATGCATCACACTTCTTCTTTTGAGATGGCTTATCATTGCACTTAGATATGAACTTGGAAGAAGTTGTGTATGACTAAAACTATGTCCTTAAGCTTCTGATTGTCAAATGACATAGGCTTGGCTTGGTTGGTTAGAATAAGGCGGATGCGCATATAATCTCTTGCAAATATCATATGATCTAAATTTGTGCTTTGGAAAATAATAAAATACAGCAACAAGTGTCATGCTTTCAGGTTTTGAGATAGTTAAGTTTGTGAGATCATGACTTGCTTAAATTGAAAATTACATTTGATCTCTAGCATGGCTTACACTACTTTATGTATATCATTGTTGTGATAGTGTAAGTTACTTGATAGTATGACTTGGATTAGCCTTGTTTTACATGTATATGTTATTATGTGCTCATAACAAATTAAAATTTCTCTTTTGTACCTTGCTGAATACATTGTCAAAGGGGGGAAGTATGCAAGGGGGAGAAATTTATTTCTATCTCATTTGATTTTCAAAAAGGAGGAGAAATTGTTTTCAAAACTTTTCATGCCAATGTTCGTATTTTAAGTGGTGTTGTCAATGCATTCATCAAGGGGAAGATTGTGAGACCTATGTGTGTTGAATACATTGGTTTTGACAATAAAAGTTTTGAATACAACCAGAACACTTTTTTAACGAGGTCCGACGATAGGTTTGGCTTGTTTTCGATAGCTCCGGCAAGGTCCGACGTAAGGTCCGACTTGCTGTGGCTAGGTCCGACTAGCTTTGGTCAGCTCCGGTGTTAGGTCCGACTAGCTTTAGTTAGCTCTGGCGCTAGGTCTGACTAGCTTTGGTAAGTTCCAGCGCTAGGTCCTGCTAGCTTTGGTAAGCTCTGGTTCAAGGTTCGGTTAGCTTTGGCAAGGTTCGGAGCTTGGTCGCAGTGGTTCTGCTTTTAACTTGCAATGTTTTGAATTTGCATTTTGGATTATGGAAAGTTTGCTTGTTATTATTTTACTAAGTTTTTGGTGTGTTTTGGTGGTTATGACTGATATCGTTTCGCTATAGTTTGCAACATGCTTATGTGAGGTGCTCATGTAAGGTGTTGTGGTTTCAGAACTAATGAGAGTCAAGTCGTGGACTTGTGCTTGGAAGTATTGGTTGTTCATTCATGTGCAGGTGTTTCTTGAGTTCAAGACATGGCTGGTGACGAGATCCATTAAACTAGTCTTAGAGAGAAGATGAGGTTCAACAACCAAGTTCGGGAGGAATTGTGGTTGAGTTGATCTGGAGGTCGTGCAGCATGTTTGAATCAAGAACAATGCATATGAAGGTATCGTGAACGTCGTTGGAAGATGTTTGCACGTGTGCAAGGAGTGCATGGACATAGCTACATAGTTCTGAGGCGTGATGAAGAGACGTGGACGTAAAGAATTGGTTCGAAAGGTCCAACAGACTAGGTTATGAACTCAGGCTACGGCTGGGTCGTGTTTGACTCAAATATGGAAAGTATTGAGTTAGTTATGATAGGATTTTGTGTCAATCACAAATTTGAGTTGTTTTAGGAATGTGGGATATGTTCCTAAGGTGTTTGGAAGTCTTAAGATTGCTTCTATCTACGTATAGAAGAGTCTTGAGAAGTGATGAAAAGTTTTGATTCGTGAATTGAGTAGGATTAGAGTTCTAGTTAAGTTTGGATTGGCCTAAGAGCTTGTTGTATAAGCAAGGGAGGTCAAGCTCATAATGCACGACTTTGGGTTGTTTCTCTTGTGTTTTAATCAATAAAATTTGTAGTTTAAAGTAACTTTTGTGCTTTGTTTGTCCAACTTGTTTTCTTCAAGTCTTTCTCGTCGAGTTTCTGCACAGCACTACCTTGCTTCGGTGGTTTTATCATAACTCGAGTTTTACAGATCCGATTGCCGTGATTATTTTTGGGTTATCTTTACAACTTGATTTTATATCATCCGTGAAAATTTTGTCATTGGATTTGTGGTTTCTGATCTACACGAGTTTCTTTACAGTGTTCCGGAACAGTTTTTCTCAGGTAGGATAGATTGAACTTTGTTCCATCTTTCAATCGTAACTTGAGTTTCCCTCGACTTTTTTTCGTGATTCTTGTTGTGACGTCTTCGTGACATGATTCTCTACAACTATACTAGTTTTATCATAGTTGAACACGTTTATATTAGTCACACACACGGTTTCTTTAACAGATCGGTTTTTTGTCGAGGGATGTTTCGTTGCTTCCGCTGAAAAGTTTTAATTTACCATTCACCCCCCTCTGGTAGCTTTATACGTGCTCTTCGATCCTACACATTGCATTAATCCCTACATTTCTCCTAGTTAGATTAATTTTCAAGCATCTAATAATAACAAGGTCATCACAAGGTTTTAATAGTTCTCCATTTGAAGGATAATTAGTTTGAACAGCCAATAATAAATTCATATGATAATTAAGTTCATGTGCACGAGCGTGTGTCATTGGACTTTGAATAGCCACAAGTGGTGAATGGGCTGCTGTTGTGGTTGTATCAATAGTAGCGATGTCCTCATTAGTAGGGTTAAACAAAAGTTGTCTAAGTCTGTAACTTTATTGCCTGATTCGTTGATTGACCTACCGCAGCTATAAATAACCACCGGCTTACACTCTTGGACTCTCCCGTAATGCATGGACTCTAACATTTAAAAGACACTCACGTGGATCAGATTATTTCCAAACAGACTCGCGCCGGACACCTAGTGGACTCAAGTTTGGACTCACGCTTCAACTCTTAGCTGTAAGCCTGTAACAGATGCATATGGCAATTACCAAAAACTTAAACTAATTAAAACTAACACGTATTTCAATCAATCATCTGAGGCACGTGACATCTCTTCCTTCCGAAAAAAGCTCGTCCTTAAGGATGAATGAAGTCCCGCCGAAGATCCGAGTGTTCCAAAAAAAATTGGGCTGAGTCTTCCACGCACACAGACCGATCAGACGGATATGCGCAGATAAGTCGCTCGCTCCAAATCTTGTGCGCGCTCGTGGCACCTTCAATCAGTGGCGACCCAAGCGTCCTGGACATGGGGTCGAACAGTTGCGGTTGCCGACTCGAGCGAGATGTCCACCTTCGACTCGTGTGTGACACCTGCAGCCATCGCGCGCGAGCACAACCCTCTGCGCACGCCATCGGAAGACGCGCGCGGCCTGCACCGCTGCATGCTGTCAAGCCGCCAACGCGAGAGCGCACCGCCCGCAGCACACACCCGCAGTCAATGTGCGCGCTTACAGCATGCTATGCGCGGCTTGCACCGCTGCGTCGTGTGCACCGCGTGTGCCACCAGGATGCCGTGTGTGCGCTCGTTTTTTATCTCCTGTGCGGTTTGTCCTGGCGAGCAGTCATCGACCGACATGTGCATGGCTTCTTCTAGTAATCGGTCGTCGACCGGCACGTGCGTGACTTCTTCTAGCGAGCAGTCGTCTATCGCATCAGAAGCAGTGTCCAGATTTGAGGCAGTACGTTTCACCAGGCCCAGTAGCTCGTTGATTGACGAGTTCATCATGGCGATCTGAACTTGAAGGGTGTCAAAGTGCTTGGCGATCTGATCGCGCAGAGCGTCAAACGCATCTATCGTACCTTTGTTCATGCCCATAGGATCGTTACAGGATCGTGATACAAAATTGTCACAGACGTTCTTGAGGACGCCGCCGAATTTGTCGCCTGATCGTCGGCACCGTCGTTAGACGTCGCCGATGAACAGAGTAGAGGTAAAGAAACGTTGTCTAAACCTGTAACTTTATTGCCTGATTCGTTGATTGACTTGCGGCAGCTATAAATAACCACCGGCTTACAAACTTGGACTCTTCCCTAACATG
The DNA here is from genome assembly GCA_036927565.1 of Tuctoria greenei. Lineage (NCBI taxonomy): Eukaryota > Viridiplantae > Streptophyta > Magnoliopsida > Poales > Poaceae > Tuctoria > Tuctoria greenei. The sequence continues at coordinate 64,166,822 of JAYESD010000007.1, read as the reverse complement.
TATGGACTCTAACATTTAAAAGACACTCACGTGGACCAGATTATTTCCAAATAGACTCACGCCAGACTCCTAGCCGATTCTAGTTTGGGCTCACGCTTCAACTCTTAGCTGTAACAGATGCATATGGCGATTACCAAATTTAAACTATCAAAACTGGCACGTACTTCTTCTGTTTTTAAATACTTGTTGCTTTGTAGTTTATTTTTGAATTACAAAGTAACAAGTATTTAGGGGTAGTTTATTTTTGAATTACAAAGTAACAAGTATTTAGGGACGGAGGGAGTATTTAAACTAATCATCTGACGCATGTGACAATACATGACATGGATTTGCAACGAGCTAACAGATTCAGACAAGAAGTTTCATTCTCAATCACTCTCCCCGTCTTTTCTCTTTTGCCAGGCACACTGATATCTTGGTCCTGGGATTTTACAGTACAAAGAACTTGGATATCCTGTCTCATACTCTGTTATCGCGTCCAACTTATCATGAATTACTGGAACTGGATAAGGAGCTGGAAGCAGTGGAATTCGCTAGAGATCAGAAGGACTCCTGGAAGCGTATAGAAGCAGTGAACATTATTGAACTAGACAAGAGGCAGCTCCTTTGAGATAGATAGTAAAAACCCAACCCAACCCACCCCAAAGTGAGAAGGCTGTATGCTTACCATGCTCAAACCCAGAATATCTCCCTTTTTCAGTATTGTTTAGTTGTAACTATTTCTTTTTTCTGTGGAAATCAGGGTCACCACCATCTTCCAGAAACAAGAGGACTGTGCTTATCAGAAGAACAGACTGTTAGCACGGTGAGAGCTGTTTGAAACACCAAGTGAATTATTATGTCCTCGTTTAAAATCCATGCTCTACTCCAATTGTATTGTTTTCTGGACTCTGGTAGTTGGGAAATGGGATTGAGACAAGCAGGAGGCTAGTGCATTGCTAAGCAAAAAGAATTTAATTAGTTTAAATTTTATTTTGAGTAAAAAATGTGCCAAACATTTGGTTTAAGATCTGAATATCGTATTCATTAGTCCCAACAAGACAAGGAAAGCATTATAGCATCTGTAACAGGAGTTGGGCTCTGTTTCTCGACAAACAAGAGTGGTTCTGTTTTTTGGTTCATTTTCTTTTAGACTTGAGATCCTTTTGATGCAATTAAATTACCTGGTTGACCTTGATGAATTCTTTGCTATATTGTTTCAGACTTATTATTAATAAGCTATATCGTTTATTTTCTGCAACAGGTGGATGGACTCTACGCTCTTGACATGGATTTTGATGGAGAGACTTACAGGAGTTGCAGAAACTATTTATCAATTATGTAATGTGGATGTGAACATATTTGAAACAGTGGATGTGAATTATGTAATGTGGAAAAATTTGAAACAATATGGATGTGAACTTTGCAATAAGAACTTGTTTGTGAATTATAATGACTATCGTATTTATGGAACAAAAGGATGTGAATTTGCTTGTATGAAATGATTGTTAGGTGTATTTAGTGGTTGTGAATGACTGGATGGTGTATTTGTGGAACAAATGGACTGTGTGCATGGGAATGAAACAGTAGGCAGGTTTTGCTACTGAATCACATATTTTCGTGAACCAGTTGGAGGCTCACGAAAATAAGGACACTATATTTTTCGTAGGGTGATTGCTAGACGACAAAAATAAGAACTTCTATTTTTGTGGGTCATTGCCAAGCTGACGAAATTACTAACAAACAAATTTGTGTCCCTGGAACAGGCCCTTGAAAACGTTTTTTCCTCGGCTTCTAAGCTAGCTGACGAAAATATATATAATTTCGTGTGCTCCCGCTGGCCGACGAAAATATATGTAATTTCATGGACAGCCCACATAAATATAGGTAATTTCGACATCGTACTTTCATCGGCTCGAAACCCACAAAAATACGGTTTCATCCCACGAAAATAGCTATTTTTAAAAGTGCATCTAGGTCCCTTGTGTATTTTGGCTGATTAATGACAAACAATTAAAGGGCTAATGACTTTAGTTGAGTTCTTGCAGATATTTTAGTACGCAATGAAATTCACGAAAATTTAGAAAAGGCGCGAAAAGTGGAGTAGAAATAGATTTTCTATTTCTCCTTAAGTCCTAGGAAAATCCATACTATTAAGAGGGACATGACGCGTGGAAACTTAGTGAGTCAAATGGGAGCTCAACCTCTTGGGTATGTCTTAGGAAAACCCTTTGTGTCAAAGTCAAACTTGTCCGATACCTTGGGTCGGATAAGTCTGAAACCTCTCTGGTCGAATTTCAGACATTTTTGAAGTGGGTCGGACATGTTCCAGGTAATTGACTTAGAAAAATTTTCTAAGTGTCTAAAATCTCGGAATTGTCCGAGATGGGGGTTCAGACAAATCCGAGAAGTCTTTATTCGAATTCAGACATGTCTAAAGTGGGTCAAACATGTCCGAGGTAGACTTTTTCTGACTTAGTGCCTCGGATTAGTCTGAGTTGAAAACCTCTCCTTGTTTGACAGAATTGTCCGAGTTGAGTCGGACTTGTCCGATGCGGCTTTTGCGTGCAGATTCAAATCAAAGTGGTTAGTACTGTCTCTGTTGTCAGTACGTCAAACATGTCCGAGCTTAGGTTAGACTTGTCCAACGTGGGCTGTCACTTAACGGCTAAAAGCACTTTTTGAGTATAAATTGCTGGGGATTTTGTCCCCAAACCAAGCCTAACCCTACAGAATCTCAAAGTCGCCTCAAACCCTCAAGAAAGCCTCCTCCATTGTTCCCACTGGGGAAGAGTGAAGGAGTGATTGTGATATTTGGCAAGAGAAGTCTATAGGGGTTGAGCAACGTTTGATTCACTGAGTTTCTTCGTGATTGCGTGTTTGTTACGCTTGGGGTTCTCCCCTAGACGGCTAGGCGTCGCCCGACGAGTTCTTGTGTGATCTCTTGATTTGGAGAAGTTTGTAATCTTTTGCGATAGTGGAAGATCCAAGACTTGACCTTTGAGGCGTCTTAGCAAGGTTAGGGCTGTTAGGCCCGGTCCTTCGTGGACTCCACGACGGAGATGTAGGTTTCTTTGTGGAACCGAACCTCGGGAGAAAAACCTTGTGTCCATTGTCTCCATTTACATTTCCGCAAAGTTCTTACTTTCTAGTGATCATCTAGGTTTACTTTGTTTCTAGCTCTTAATCTTGTTTCCATCAACTTTAGAACTGCTATGACGTATTTCCATTCACTAGATTGCAGAAAAATTTCATTTTTGGTACTTTCTTGTAGGATCAGTCGGACTTATCCGAGCTAGGTCAGACTTGTCCGACTTCTGTCAGACAAGTCTGACTTGTATTGACAGGACAATTAAGTCTAGATTTTTTATTATTGCCTATTCACCCCTTCCTCTAGGCTACTTTCAATTGGTATCAAAGTAGGTCTCCCCACCAGGAGTCTAACAACTCGGAGAGAAGATGGGTGGAAGGGGTGAAAATGAGACTCCAATGATTGTCGACAGAGAGTACAAGACGAAGAACATGGATGTGCTCCAAGATGATCCAAATGACGACGAGGAAGTGCACCTACTCAAGGCGCGACTTCGCGAGAAGCTAGGTCATCTAAAGAAGGAGGACAGGTCCAAAGAAAAGGTGGCAACAATAGCCATGAAGAGACCAACTAAGAAAAACAAGCTCGTCCCCAACTCAGAGGACTCAAGACCAAAATGCCTCATGGCCAAGGAGAGAAGAAGGAAGGTTAAATCTAAACAATCTCCTTCAATTTCTTCACATGATGATTTTGAAAGTAGTACTGAAAATGAATATATGCTTAAATATATGAGTAAGAGTACATTGAAAAGATTGAAGATGTCGTCGGATGAGATATTTGAGAAGTAAGAGCTCATCAACCGTCAAGAGGGCATGCTCATCCAACAAAAGCAGAGATGTCAAGAGTTTGAGGAGCTATTGGATCTTGAAAGAGAAAGAAGCAATGCACTTGAGCGTGAACTTGCTTTGAGCAAGGAAAGTTGCTCAAATCTTGAGAAGACTACAATTTTGATAAAGAATGAACTTGTTAGCTTGACAAAAGTTAACAAGATCCTTGAAACACAAGTCGAGTCTCTCAATGTCAATGCACCTTCTTGCTCTAAAAGCTCACCTTCTACAAATGTCAAATCCGAAACACCTCTAGCTTGCAAATGTTCCAACTTGATGCTAAAACTAAAAGATGAGCTTAAAGTGGCACAAAACAAGCAAGCACCAAAAGGTGGCATCTATGACAAGGATAAGATGGCATATGCACATAGTGCATACATCAACATAAGATATCCTCTTGTCAAAGATGGTCTTGGCTATTCTAGAGAGAGGAAGCAAAATGCTAAGACTCCCAAGAATGGCAAAGACTTTATTTTTTTGTCAAGGAATATTCATACCACAACAACAAGGGAAATAACATTGCTACTTCACATAATATGACTAAAAATGAACCTCATCCATTGTTCTATGATTTTGATGCTTCATATGTTTTACTAAGGAACAAGTTTGGAAAGCCTTATGCTAGGTATGTTGGGCCACTCCGCAAGAGTCCAAAACCTTGTGTGTGGGTGCCCAAGTGCCTCTTGACTAACATCAAAGAACCCAACACCGCTTGGGTACCTAAAGCCAAGGTTTAACTCTATTTTGTAGGCATACTCCTCCGGTGGAACCAAGTGAGTTCTTGTTAGTGGATGCACAAATAATATGACTGGAGAGAGGAAGATGTTTGTGAAATATGAGGAAAACAAAGATCCAAGTGAGGGAATCTACTTTGGGGACAATAGCCAAGGGAAATCCTTGGCACCGGCAAAATTGCTATACCCCCTAATCATACTCTTTCAAATGTTCTACATGTTGATTCACTCAATTATAATCTTTTGTCCATATCACAACTATGTGACAAAGGTTATAATTGTCTTTTCACTAACGAGGGTGTGATGGTCACAAGAAGGAGCAATGACTCAATTGCTTTTAAGGGTGTGCTCAAGGAAAAGCTCTATCTTGTGGATTTCTCCGCGGATAAAGCTCAACTTGACACATGATTAATAGCAAAAACCAACATGGGATGACTTTGGTATAGAAGACTAGCCCATGTTGGGATGAGGAATTTTCAAGAACTTCTTAAAGGCGAGCACATCCGTGGTTTAAAGAATGTTGTGTTTGAAAAGGATAGGCCATGTAGCCCATGTCAAGCTGGAAAGCAAGTTGGAGGTCAACATCCATCCAAGAACATTATGAAGACAACAAGACCATTGGAGCTTCTATACATGGATCTCTTCGGTCCAATCGCCTACATAAGCATTGGCGATAACAAATATGGTCTTGTAATTGTTGATGATTTTTAATGTTTCACTTGGGTGTTCTTTTTGCATGACAAGAGCGAGACTCAAGGTGTCCTCAAGAAATACTTGAGGAGAGCTCAAAATGAGTTCTCCTTGAGGATCAAGACTATAAAGAGTGACAACAGCACCGAATTCGAGAACACTCAAGTTGAAGAATTTTTGGATGAAGAAGGCATCAAGCATGAGTTCTCGGCCCCCTACTCCCCTCAACAAAATGGGGTGACCGAGAGGAAGAATAGGACCCTCATTGAGATGTCAAGAACCATGCTTGATGAGTACAAGATGCCGAACCAATTTTGGGCGGAAGCGGTCAACACCGCTTGCCATGCCATAAACGGATTGTACCTTCATCGCATATTGAAGAAGACGTCCTACAAGCTCCTAATCGGTAACAAACCCAACATTTCCTATTTTCGTGTTTTTGGGAGCAAATGCTATATTCTCAACAAGAAGCTTAGGACTTCAAAGTTTGCTTCAAAGTCCGATGAGGGTTTCTTGCTTGGTTATAAATCAAACACTTACGCCTATCGTGTCTTTAACAAATCCTCTGGAATTGTTGAAGTATCACATGATGTAGTGTTTGATGAGACTAATGGCTCCCAAGTGGAGGAAGTTGATCGTCATGTGCTAGATCAGGAAGAAGCTCCACAAGTGGTGATAGGAAGGATGACACTTGGAGATATTCGACCACAAGAATAACCTCAAGACTCAAGTGGCCATCCCACACATCAAGCAAGCTCTTTCTCAAACGACCAAGTTCAAGACCCTCAAGATGTATCTCAACAAGATCAAAATGGAGGCAACGATAAAGGGAGAGACAAAGAAAATGAGGAATATGAAGATGAAGATCCAGGACCTCAAGCATCACACCCAAGAGTACATCAAAGCGTTCAACGGGACCATCCCGTCCACAACATCCTTGAAGATATCTCCAAGGGGGTAACTACTCGATATCGGGTTGCAAATTTTTGTTAACATTACTCTTTTGTTTCTTCCTTGGAACCTCACAAGGTTGAAGAAACACTACTAGATCCGGATTGGGTGGCGGTCATAAAAGAGGAGCTCAACAATTTTGAAAGAAATCAAGTGTGGGAGCTCATGAAGAGACCAAACGCAAATGTTGTTGGCACTAAGTGGGTGTTCCGCAACAAACAAGTGAGCACGGGGTGGTAACAAGGAACAAAGAATGACTTGTGGCCAAGGGGAACTCACAAGTCAAAGGTTTGGATTTCGATGAAACATTTGCTTCCATAGCTAGGCTTGAATCAGTTCGTATATTACTTGCCTTTGCTACTCACCATGATTTTAAGTTATATCAAATGGATGTCAAAAGTGCATTTCTCAATGGTCCAATCAAAGAAGAGGTGTATGTGGAGCAACTCCTGGGCTTTGAAGATCAATAATTTACCAACCATGTCTACAAATTGCGTAAGGTTCTCTATGGCCTCAAGCAAGCCCCTAGGGCTTGGTATGAGTGCCTTAGAGACTTTCTAACTCAAAATGGTTTCAAAATTGGGAAGGCCGACTATAATCTATCCACTAAGCATTTCAATGATGATTTGTTTGTTTCCCATGATATGTCGATGACATTATATTTTGTTCTACTAACAAAACTTTTTGTGGTGAGTTTTCTAAGATTATGACTAAAAGGTTTGAGATGTCGATAATGGGGGAGTTGAAGTTCTTCCTAGGATTTCAAGTGAAACAACTCAAGGAAGACACATTCATTAGTCAAACGAAGTACACACAAGACATACTCAAGAAGTTTGACATGGACAAAGCCAAACCCATCAAGACTCGAATGGGAACCAATGGGCATCTCGACCTTAATGAAGATGGTCAAAGTGTGTACCAAAATGTATATCGCTCCATGATAGGTTCATTGCTTTACTTATGTGCATCTAGGCCCGATATAATGTTAAGCATTTGTATGTGTGCTCGATTTCAAGCTGCTCCCAAGGTGTGTCATTTGATCGCCGTAAAGAGAATTATTAGATATTTAGTTCACACACCAAGCCTAGGATTTTGGTACCCCAAGGGATATAAGTTTACTCTCATTGGATATTTCGATGTGGATTATGCGGGGTGCAAAGTCAATAGGAAGAGTACCTCTAGAACTTGCCAATTCTTAGGTAGATATCTAGTGTCTTGGTGCTCAAAGAAACAAAATTCTATTGCTCTATCCACAGCCGAAGCAAAGTATGTCATAGCCGGAAGTTTTTGTGCACAACTTCTTTAGATGCGGCAAACTCTTAGGGACTATGGTATAAACTTGCACCATATCCCTCTCCTATGTGACAATGAGAATGCCATAAAAATAGCCCACGATCCAGTTGAGCATTCTAGGACCAAACACATTGATATCTGCCACCACTTCTTGAGAGATCTCCCAATCAAAGGAGACATGATTAACAACTTGTGGTAGAATCTTGTTGATAGAAAGATTGATTTGTGTAGTTTAGATAGAAGTTAGGGTTAAAACTGTACAGGTCAGATATGTCCGACATCTGCTGCGGACAAGTCTGACTCAGTTTGTCAGATAAGTCTGACTTTCGAGTAAGACAAGTCCTATCCTATGTAGCATTAACTTCTTAACTTCTATACAAACTATCAATCGATGATTCTATCATTCTTGCTTTGTTTCTTACCTATCCTTTTTGTCTATCTCTAGCCATGGCTCATGAAAATCAAGGTGCAAAGAGAGGAAAGAAAGCCACCGACAGTGAAGCATCAACTCAGGCCCCGAAGAGAGTCAAGCAGACTGTTCGTCATGCCAGCTCCGCTCAGGGAGCCATTGTTGTCTCAGGAGGCTCCAGTGGTGGTGCTCAAGCTGCTTAAGAGGATGTTGAGATTGGACCCTTGGTAGTACACGCACCGGAAGGCGACCCTCGTCGTCCAGAAGAGATGATCAACTACAGAGGAACCTTCCGAATGCTCAGCATCAGAGAGATGTGAAGTGCTATGATATGCCTAGGGTTGGCAGAGACCCTCACTTCTGGAGCTACTTTCACATGGATTATTATCGTTCTGTGCTCACCACAAAGACAAACTGATATGCATTGGATTGAAAGGCAGGCAGTACAACAGAAGAGAGATGCTCTATTTTCTAAGGTCAAGGACGCTTGTGAGTTCCATGGGTTAAAGGACATCAAGGGGATGCAATACCAATGGAATGTTGAAGTCATTCTTCAGTTCTATGCCCCCATATTCTATTGGACAGACAAGCATGGTTTCACCTGGATGACCAATGGTGAAAAATACACTGTCAGCTATGAAGATTTTGCTACCATGTTGGGTATGGAGCACTGTTTGAGGCATCCATTGAAGATCCATGAGGAGCCTCTTGTGACTACTAAGGAGATGTTGGACTTCCACTCATAGGGATACCCTGCTCAACCCCCTCACATCCACGGGCTACGTCCTTTCCATGTTGTGCTCAATCGTCTCATTCGAAAGACTATAGTCCCTAAAGACGGAGATGCCAACTGGATCAACGATAACAACCGCAATGTCATCAAGCTCCTTTCTAGCCAACATAAGTTTAATGCAGTTGACTACATCTATGAGGAGATTTACGTTGCTTCAAAGACTCCTGCTAGGTCTTGCTGTTATGCTCCTTACATCATGAAGCTTATTGAGACAGTTTTTGGCAAGAAATTTGTGAAGGATGTGGTGCATAGGCCTCTAGTGCCTCAGAAGCCTTCGAAGCTTCATCGTCCCGTGAGAGCTACTTCGGCACCATCTCAACCTAGCTCACCTAGGAGGCGCTCAACTCAGCCTCCTCCTCCTGTACCACAACAACCTTCTTGCTCTTTGGGACTCTTAAAGGTTCTTAAGGCTCTGTTCTCCATGTGCCGCTCCACTCAGATATCAGTCCAGAAGTTAGCCAAGCAGCATAAGAGAGGCATGGCATCCATTAGAGAGCACCTCCAGCTACCCCCTGCCCTTGTGTCACATGACAGCAAGGACAAAGTGCCTCTAGAGTTTCTCAAGTTGTCTGAGTTAGAGCTTGCCTTCTTCTCAGGGATAGGTGCTACTTCTAGTGCTCCCGCGGCTGCTCGTTCTGGTGATGATGAAGAAAGCAAGTATGAAGAGGAGCGAGAGAGTGGCAATACCGAAGGGAGCGACGATGAGTAGATACTAGGACTTTTTTAGCTTTTCTCCTTTTTGGTGCCTTGATGCCAAAGGGGGAGAAATATATATCTTAGTTATGGACATGTATCTATTTATTTTGTGTGAACTTTTTATCTTGTCATTCTACATGTGATGCATGTGATGCTTATGTTGCACTTATGTTATGAATGCTTAGTTTAATTCAAGTCCTTGATGATTATTCACTTGCTTTCATATAATGCATCGCAACGTCCTTCACACAAAATGCATGTAGGCACCGCACTAGTATTAAGAGTATATGAGCTCATTTAATCCTATTTTAATTGAAAGCTTATAGACCCTTAATACTCAAAATCAAAATATTTATCTAATTGTTGGAAGCTTTAATTGGTTTTCATCGATCACCAAAAAGGGGGAGATTGAAAGTGCATCTAGGTCCTTTGTGGGTTTTGGTTGATTAATGACAAATAATTAAAGGGTTAATGACTTTGGTTGAGTTCTTGCAGAGATTTTAGTATGGAATGAAATTCACGAAAAAGAAGAAAAGGCGTGAAAAGTGGAGTAGGAATAGGTTTTCTATTTCTCCTTGAGTCCTACGAAAATATGTACTATTAAGAGGGACACGAGGCATGGAAACTTAGTGAGTCAAATGGGAGCTCAACGTCTTGGGTAGGTCATAGGAAAACCCTTTGTGTCAAAGTCAGACTTGTCCGATGCCTTAGGTCAGATAAGTCTAAAACCTCTCTAGTCAATTTCAGACATGTCCGAATCTATATGCCAGATATGTCCAAAACCTCTCTGGCCGAATTTCAGACACGTCTGAAGTGGGTCGGACATGTCCAAGGTACATGACTTAGAAAATTTTTCTAAGTGTTTGAAAACTAGGAATTGTACGAGATGGGTGTTCAGACAAGTCCGAGAAGTCTCTGTTCGAATTTAGACATGTCCGAATGTAAGGACCGAATGCCCAAGAGGGGGGGTGAATTGGGCTTTCTTCGAAAAATTCTAAGCAATGAAACTTAATTTCTAAAGCCCAATTCCCTACGCACACTATCTATGCATTCTAGTAGATAGAAACTTTGCGGAATATAAAATGCATAAAAGTAAAGGAAAGGAGAAGGATGCAAACTCCCGAGGAGACAAGGATTTATCCCGTGGTCCGGCAAGATCGTTAAGATCTTCCTACATCCACGTTGTGGCACCCACCAAAGGGTTTTGCCACACCCAAGTCACCGAGACGAGGGGTCTTCACTATTCCTCTCCGTTTGCCTCCTTTGGCAAGGTGGAGCTCAAGCCTTATACAACTTCAACCTTTCGGGCTTCCACACACACCTTGGCAAGCTCCGGAAGTCTTCTCACAGTTACAAACACCAAGGGCACTCCCTTGAGGCTCTCACACTATCCTAGAGAGTCCACTCACCCAGAATGGAGGCACACAAGCTCTCTCTCTAGCTAGTTCTAGTCTAAATCTTGGTGTAAAGGTGATCGAAATGGTGTGGAAGTGATTGCTCTTGGTCTTGAATTCTTGTGGATGTTTTGATAGCTTCTGGTGATCAAGACTTGACGAAATGACGGGGTTAGGGGGTATTTATAGCCAGCCTCCCCGAAATAGCCATTGGAAAAGTAGGCTGGCAGAACTTTACTGTGAACACCGGATGATCCGATGTCTCCCCTTCAGTTATCATTGGTCTAATTACTTTGGCTGACGTCATTGTGTCAGATATGACCGTTGTTAGACCGATGTTGCTCCTGTCTTCTCATGGATGATCCGGTGGCTCTTCCTCCAGAATTTGCTTAATCTTGATGCTTACTGGAGTGATTGACCGATGTGTGTAAGTCTGTACATCGGATGATACGGTGCTACACTTGGTCCAATGGTATTGCAAACTGTACTGATGGACCGATGTCACTGAGCCATTCACATCGGATGATCCAGTGAGTACATTGTTCTGAGGTCTTCTTCTTCAGTTGAACCAACTCGACCGATGTGTACATTTCTGAAATTATCGGTTGATCCGATGAGTTGATTTTGTTTGCTTCGAGTTGTTTTGAGTGAATCTTTTGTGTCTTGCTCAGATGACCTCTTAGACATTTGTTTCATAAGTCTCTCTGATGATCTTCAAGCATTGTATGTTGTCAACTTATGGTTGAGTGACTTAGACATAAGAGCTTTCACTTCTTGTCTTTATCTCATTGATTTGATCTCAAAAGTTGATTGTATATGGGTCTCCAATGACATATTCATTTCATTTTATTGATTGATTATGGGGACCTTGCATTCACAAATTCATTAGTAAAGTTCAATGGTTGTCATTAATCACCAAAACCGTACTTCATGGGGGCCTAGATGCTTTCAATCTCCCCCTTTTTGGTGATTGATGACAACACAATAATCAAAGCGTAATAGTAATGAATTTTGATAGAATGAAACTTAAAGGAATATGCAATGAATACAGGATGTCACACTTGAAGCTTAAGCATCAATTAATAACTCAAGTGTGAATAAAAAGTGATCATAAACATAGATAAACACCAAATGAGCCCAATCAATTAATAACTCATGGAAATAAGTTCATTAGAGCTCAATAAGTAGCAAATGAGTAGCAAACACACCAAATGTAGCAAACACACTGAATTACAAGAATGATAAACGATAAATGATAAATGAGACTCCCCCTGACACTAAGACGATCCCCCTGACTCCTCTAACTCTTCTCCCCCTTTGGCATCAAGACACCAAAAAGCGATCCGAGTGCCTAAGGACCCTGAGTACTGGGCGCGATGACGAACTGGTCACCGTCGCCGTCGTCGGAGCTGCTGGCTGGAGTAGCGGTGAAGGGAGCTGCCGGAGCCGTAGGAGCCACCGTCGGTGCCTGCTGTGGAGGAGCTGCTGGAGTAGGGGCATTGACGACGAAGGCCGGCGACTGCTGGAACAGGGTCGTGGCCGGCAGCGGGGAGTGAGACGGAGCACCAGGAGCCAGAAGTGGAGACATGCTGAAGGAGGGAATCAGCGTAGAAGGTACTGGGGCCACTGGAGCGGCAGCTGGAGCCAGGACTGGAGGTGGTGGAGCGACTCCTGGCAACTGCGACGGGAGGGCAATCCCGGTCTGGGTGTAGAGGTTGGTGATCAACCCCAGGATGCCCATCATCGCCTGCTGCGTCTGCTGCTGCTGGTCGAAAGTGCGCTGGTGCATCTGGTCGATAAGCCCCATCAGCCTGTCAGTGTCTTCACGCCTCTCACGGGCGATCTGACGCTGCATCTCCTGCTGCTGCTGTAGAGCTCAAGGAGACGGGCAGCCTGCTCCGCTCGGGCCTGCTCGGCTGCCAGCCTGTCCAGACGCTGCTGCTCAACCATCTGCTGGAGGAGCGACGTCAGCTCTGACGGCTGCGTGACCTGCGCCTCAGTGACGGGAGGTGGAGTAGGTGGTGGCACTGTAGAGCCTCCAGCCTCTGCGTCGTGCTGCCTAGGTGAGGGCGAAGGAGGGAAGTACTCCTCGACACTGTCGTCGGTGTCGCTCTCTGACCAGATATGCTGCAAGTCCTCCCCCTGTGCCTCAGCCTCGGCAAGCCTCTCATCCTCCTTCTCTAAGTCAGACCAGTCCTCCTCAGAAAGGCGAGCCCTGACCTGACGCTCGACTGGACGGCCAAGGCGGCGGTCTCCAGGAGCTGGGGCACGGTAGTGACCGAACCGTGTCACACTCTCGTCAGTGAGACGGTCGTGCACGGCGGACTCCTCAGGGACCATCATGGTGAGCAGGTAGTTGATCCAGTGTCCATACACGAGCTGCCTCATCATCCCCACTCCATCTGTGATCACATCCTCCATCTCGCATATGAGGATGTCCACGATGTCGAACTCCATCCCGTTCATGATGTAGAACAGGAGAGTCTGCTGTAAGCTGGTGAAACCCTCCATGTAACCAGACCTCGGCAGGAGCGTGCGGCGCAAGGCGAGGTGCACTGTGCGTGCAGCTGGAGTCAACAAAGCTGGTACTCTCGGCTGGTCAGGAGAGAAGGTAGGACCGAACAAAGAACGAATCTCCTCCAGAGCTGGTGCCACTCCTCCAGTGAGCGGCCTCCTCGGCGGGTCTTCCTGACCATAGACCCTCTCATGCACGCAGGAGTCGTGCAAGTCCACTCCCAGCAGCTGTGCTAGTGTCTGCCTCGTCAAGTGGTAGTGTTGACCCATGAACATGAAGTCAATTGATCTTCTGCCCTCAGAGACATAGAGGGTGGCGTAGAAGACGCAGACCCAATCTTCCACATAGGCACTCCGCTCATATGCCATTAGCTGCACCAAACCTCGGTACCTCTCAAAATAAGGACGGATCTCCGTCTCTGCTGCCAAAGCTAGCTGACCCCAATCCAGATAGTTGTGCTGGAACAACTTGTGGCCTCGACGTTTGTAAGTCTCATAGAGTGACGCCTGGGTCACAGTCCAGAAGCGACTATCCACCACAGCCTCTCTGGGCTGCGGGTACCACTCCTCAAGCAGCACATTCCACCTGAGTTTGCGAAGCTGCTTGGCCTTCATCTTCCGGTAGTCGGTCAACCGGACTCCTTCAGCGACATGGACAGTGGTGTCCATCTCGTAGATAGCTCGCTGGGCCTCCCTATCCTCACGACGGTCAGCAGCCGTCGGTCTCGGACGAGGTGCTGCCGGGGGATGACCCCACGGGTCCGGGCTGAGCGCCGGCGGACGAGAGGCTCTTCCGGCTCTTCTTCGGCCTTGGAGTCGTCAACCACCGGAGGCTGCCTCGGACGAGCCTCACGGATCCTTAGGGATCCCCCTCGGCCACGCTCACGCTCCTCGGCGGCGCGAGCGGCCATCAAAGCCTTCTTCTCCTCCTTCGACAATTTTTGCTTCTTCGCGCCCGGCTCCGCGATAGCCTTCCCCTTGTTCTTCTTGTCGCGAGCCATTGCAATCGCTCGATTAAACAGAGTCAACGAGGGTGATGCGGAGATTGACGGGGTTGGGAAACCCTAGCGGCGATGGATGCACCGCGATGGCAATGTGCTTGACGGAGGTGAGGGAGAGCGATGGTGGTGCTTCGGTGGAGAGGCGGCTGCGGCGGTGATTGGAGAAGCGGCGGAGAGTGGTGGAGGCGGCGGCGCTTGGAGGCGGCGTCGCTTGGAGGTGGTGGCGCTTGGAGGCGGCGGCGCGTGGCGATGAAGGTGGTGGCGCGTTGGAGTTGGCGGCGTGTGGATGGAGGCGGCGGCGCGGCGACGGCGCGACGACCGGATGCGGCGGGCGGCGACGGGCGGCGGTAGAGGCAAACGCGATCAGGAAGAGAGAAACGGTACACGAATGGCCGGTTTAAATAGTGGGTCCAAACCCTGGCCGTATTTTTAGCACCGGATGGACCGATGTTAGAGAGATGAGATCATTGGTCGAATGGCACAGTAAGGGTATTCAAAAATGTACTGTTGATACCGGATGGTCCGACGTGGAAGAAAGTAGCATCGGTGGAGTTTGGCACAGCTCCAGAATTGTGAACTCCGGATCGACCGATGTTGTTCAGAATGAACTCGTCGGTTGAATTGAGATACTGAGTGAACTGACCCTTGGAGATTCAACACCAATTGATCCGATGAGGGATTGACCTAGGCATCGGTTAATCCGATGAGAGCAGAACAAAAACATTCCATATATGTCCTTTGACCAAACAAACAAGCAAAGAGGAACACATGTCTTAGGACATTTTGGGCAACCCCTTACCCCTCAAAAAGCTAATATGCCAATAGCTTGGCTAGGCCTTAAAGCAAATGGAACACCGAGAAAAATAGGAGGAAATTATCCAAATAAAATGTAAGTCCCATGCTTTGTGAGGTAGAGTATGAAGACTTCTATCTCTTTGAAGCATGTTCCTCTAGGCATTAACGCACCTAACATTTTGTTCTTTCCACCTTATATGAGTTGAGATATTGCATTTTAAACAATTATCTTTCTCATGAGGTGGGTTCCCCTTTGTGACAATCTACCGTATGCAATGCCAAACAAATTATAGTGCAAGAAATTTAAATATGAGTGCAAGTCTATATGGCAGGCATCATGCAAGGCATAAAGTAAATCTATCTTGCCAAGTTTGAACCTTTCAAAGGCTTCTTCAGGGAGAACCACTCTCCAAGCCTTGGGAAAACCCAAAAGAACCTTCATCCCAAGCTAACCCTTGCTCATCCCTATCCTTTGAGAGTTAGGCAAGACCTATATTATATGCATTCTTATATGATCATGGCAACTTACATGACATTTGATGCATCTAGCACATTTAATTCACTCCTTAGCCTAGAAAAAGTTTTCTCATCAAGTGGTTTAGTGAAGATATCCGCCAATTGTTCTTCGGACCTAACACCTCGCAATGAGATGTCTCCCTTAGCTTCATGGTCCCTTAATAAATGATGGCGAATATCAATGTGCTTAGTGCGGGAGTGTTGAACGGGGTTTTTAGCTATCTTAACCGCACTTTCATTGTCACAAAGGAGAGGCACACAACCAAGTTTAATTCCAAAGTCCAAAAGGGTTTGCTTCATATAAAGAATTTGGGCACAACATGCACCGGCCGCAATGTATACCGCTTCTGCCATGGACAAGGCGACAGAATTTTGCTTCTTGCTTGACCAAGATACTAGGGAACGCCCAAGCAAGTGGCACCCACCGGAGGTACTCTTGCGATCCACGCAGCATCCGACAAAGTCCGAATCCGAGTTTCCCATAAGATGGAATTTTGCACCTTTAGGGTACCACAAGCCCACACTAGGGGTATGCTTAAGATACCTAAGTATTCTAAAGACCACCTTCCTATGCGATTTTTTAGGTGCCGCTTGAAAGCGAGCACACAAGCATACACTAAACATGATATCAGGCCTAGATGCGGTAAGGTAAAGCAATGAACCAATCATAGGACGGTAGTTAGATTGATCAATAGGTTTACTGTCCTTATCCGCGTCGAGATGACAATTGGTTGCCATTGGAGTGCTTCTTGAGCTACAATCTCCCATCTCAAATTTCTTCAAGAGGTCCTTGGTATACTTCTCTTGATAGACGAAGGTCCCCTCTTGAAGTTGCTTGATTTGAAATCCAAGGAAGAAGTTGAGCTCTCCAATCATTGACATCTCGAATTCCCTAGACATCATTTTGCCAAACTCATGGCTAAGAGCTTTGTTAGTTGAACCAAAAATAATATCATCAACATAAATTTGACAAATGAACAAATCTCCGTTGATGTCCTTGGTGAAGAGTGTAGTGTCCACCCTCCCGATCTTGAATCCTTGCATGATGAGGAAATCCCGTAGTCGTTCGTACCACGCCCTAGGTGCTTGCTTGAGCCCGTAGAGCGCCTTGTGCAACCTATACACATGATTAGGATTCCTCGGATCTTCAAACCCGGGAGGTTGTTCAACATAAACAAGCTCGTTAATGTAACCATTAAGAAAGGCACTTTTCACATCCATTTGATAAAGTCTAATACTATGATGTGATGCAAAGGCAAGGAGTATATGGATGGCTTCTAGCCGGGCGACCGGGGCAAATGTCTCCCCAAAATCTAGTCCTTCAACTTGCGAGAACCCTTTGGCCACAAGTCTTGCCTTGTTGCGGACCACAACGCCATTCTCGTCTTGTTTGTTGCGGTACACCCACTTTGTTCCGATGACGTTCTTGTCCTTGGGTCGCTCCTCCAACACCCAAACTTCATTGTGGATGAAGCTGTTGAGTTCTTCTTGCATGGCCATTACCCAATTTGGGTCTTGGAGTGCTTCCTCAATATGAGTGGGTTCTACACACGAAACAAACGAGTAGTGCTCACAAAATGAAGCGAAATGGCGAGAACGTGTACTTACACCCCTTGACGGACTTCCAATGATTTGGTCCATTGGATGCGCCTTGGAGATGCGTCCATGCCTCATAAGTGGTTGTGAAGCACTTGGCAATGGTGATGCGTGTTGCTCCTCTTGTGGTTGGACTTGATCATGGACTTCTTCTTCTTCTTGATGTTGTTGTGCTTGTGAGTCTTGAGTCGGCAATGGATCATCCTTCTCTTCTTCGTCAACTTGAGGTGACATGGAGGTGTTGTTGTTGGAACTTGAAGCTCCCCCTTGATCATGGCTCTCCTCAACTTCCGGCTTGATGTCTCCAATGGTCATGTTCTTCATGGCTTCTCGTAGAGGCTCATCATCTATTTCATCATGACCAAAACTCTCCTCTTGGGAGCCATTAGTCTCATCAAACTCAACATCACAACTTTCTTCAACTAAACCGGTGGTTTGGTTGAATACTCGATATGCTTTTGAGTTTGATGCATAGCCAAGAAATATACCAACATCACATCTTCTTTCAAACTTACCGAGCCTTTTCTTGCGGTAGATGTAGCACTTGCATCCAAAGACTCGAAAGTAGGAGATGTTGGGCTTTCTCCCAATGAGAAGCTCGTACAGGGTCTTTTGAAGTAGTCGATGGAGATAGACCCTATTTGCGGCATGGCACGCCGTGTTGATTGCTTCGGCCCAAAACTTCTCCGACGTGACGTAGTCATTAAGCATTGCTCTTGCAAGAGTGATGAGTGTCTTGTTCTTCCTTTCAACGACACCGTTTTGTTGAGGGGTGTATGTGGCCGAAAACTCATGTTTCACTCCTTCACGGTCACACCACTCCCCAATGTTGTAGTTCTTGAATTCGGTGCCGTTGTCACTCCGGACCTTGATGATGGGAAATTGAAATTCCCTTTGAGCGCGGTTGGCGAAGGTCTTGAACACTTCCGGAGTTTCACTCTTGTCACCTAGAAATAGAGTCCAAGCATAGCGAGAATAGTCATCAACAATAATGAGACAATAGAGGTTACCGCCAAGGCTTTGATATGTGGACGGTCCGAAGAGGTCCATGTGGAGTAGTTCAAGTGGCTTGGAGGTTGACACCATTGTCTTCATTGGGTGGTGTGAAGCAACTTGCTTCCCGGCTTGACAAGCACTACAAAGTTTGTTCTTCTCAAATGTGACATCCTTCACGCCGGTTACCATCCCAAGCTTGAATGACTTCTTGAGTTTGCTCATCCCTATGTGCGCTATGTGTCGGTTCCATAGCCAACCCAAGCTTGTCTTGGTGAAAAGGCAAGTAGTCAAGCTAGCATTCTTGTTGGAGAAGTCCACTAGGTAGAGGTGTCCATGCCGAAATCCTTTGAAGACTATGTCTTTGCTTGTTTCACTACTCACAATAACATCATTTTTGCTAAATGTGCATGTTAGTCCAAGATCACATAGTTGTGCAATAGAAAGTAAATTAAAGCTAAGTGACTTAACGTACAAAACATTAGAAATGGATAAATCATTTGAAATAGCAATTTTACCTAACCCAATTACCTTTCCCTTATAGTTATCACCAAATGTGACTTGTTCATGATTGTCGGGGTTTTCTATGGTGGTGAACATACTATCATTGCCGGTCATATGTTTAGTGCACCCACTATCGAGTACCCAATGCTTTCCTCCAGCTTTGTAGTTCACCTACACACATGAATTCAATTTTTGACTTTAGGTACCCAAGCCAACTTAGGTCCTTGTATGTGTGATACAAGTGTTTTTGGGACCCAAAGTTGCTTGGGGAGCTTCCCCTTCATGCCCTTCATGTATTTGCCAATAAACCTTGCCTTCACCTTGCCATGTACTTTACTCAAGAGATAATAATGATCATTGAAAGTAGATTTATAGTTAGTAGGCAATTTAGGAGAAGGTCGGTTAGGAAGAGGACACTCCCTTGTGTGGTGACCAGTGACCTCACAATGTTGGCAATAAGAACCAACTTCCTTGATGAAGCTTGTTCTTAGCTCCGGTGAGGGCACATTTCCTTTGTTAGGCACCGAGAAGGATCCAAGTCCTCTCTTGTTGAAGGCCTTTGCTTGTTGGAAGAGGATTTCCTTGTGCTTGACTTCTCCTTTTGAAAGTCTAGCCACACTAGTGCGGAGACTCTCAATTTCTTCCAACAAGTCCTTCTGCCTAGCATTAGCTTTCAAAGGCAAAGACTTGTGCAAAGCATTAGTGGCATGAGAAGTAATGGATATCTTATCATTAAGAGTTTGCTTCTTCATATTTTTCAACTCTTGATCAAGCATGTCATGAGCAAGGTTAAGTGTTTGATGTTCTTGTATTAACTTGTTGTGCTCTTCCAAGAGTGTTTGGTGTGCTAAGTTAAGTTCATGATTATCTATCTTGATTTTAGCCTTTTCGTCCTCAATTTGCTTGACATGGGATTTGAGCGTGTCATGCCCTTTGAGTATGCTTTCATACTTGTCAAGCAAATCAAGGTTAGCACTCTCAAGTTTAGCACGAGTTTCTTCAAGCACTTTAACCTTACTCTTTTCCCTCTTAATGATAGCATGATATTCATTTATCAAAGAAGTTAAATCATCGGGGGAAAGCTCATCATCGCTAGAGTCATCACATACCTTGGTGTTACCTTTTGCCATGAGGCACATGGGCGGTGGATGAAGAGGTGCATCATCATTGTTGGCGATGGCGAGGTCGGCCAAGCTTTCTTCTTCCTCTTCACTCTCTTCATCACTTGTTTCTTCGTCGGTGACCCATTCATTTGCCTCACACATGAACACCTCCGCTGCAATGATGATCCAATCTCGTGCTCCTCCGCTGCAATGATGATCCAATCCTTCTTCCAGTCGTCCCACTTACTGGAAGGAAACGACTTCAAGTATTTGTAGGAGTAGTTCTTGCGCTTCACAAAACAGTAGAAGCCAAGAAACTCGAACCCCTTGCCGGTGGTGTGGATGGTGAAGAAGGTGCGGAAAAGCTCGACACAGGGGGGGATACCCACCCACATCTCGCAAAAGTGGACGAATGACGCCACGAGAAGAAGAGAATGGGAGCCAAGGTGATACAGCTGCAGACCATAAAAGTCTAGCAGCATCAAAAGGAAAGAAGAGAAAGGTGGGATGAACCCCACCATTGCGTACGCTCTGAAGTACACCATATCGCCATTGCGCTCCTTCTTGAACGGGAGCTTGCCGACGAGGACCAAATGGTTGAAGGAGCCGCTGGACCACCCCATGTAGGTCCGAACCTTCTTCAGATCATCATCACTCTTGAGGCGGCTCTTGGGGAGACCCAACTCCATCGCAGCAAAGCCGAGCAAAGGAAGGGAAGTTAGGCGGAGTTTGGGAGGCTCTGAGCGCAAAGATGATCAAAGGCGTAAAGAGTCCTCAAACCGTGTGCACTTTCCTTCTCAAGTAAGCCTCTGCGATGCATGGACGGAAACCACAGTGAGATCAAAGGCACTTTTCAAAAAATCTACCCCGTCAATGACGAGTGGGCCTGGGGCTACCTCGACGAAGAGATCGAGGTTCTTACCTAAGGCGAACCGTTGTCATTATGAGTGGCGGGAAACCTAAAGTCGGCGCTCTGACAGGGCACGCGGAACCAATACAATTTTTGTATTGGGAACCGACGACCTTCAATTGCGTGAAATCCGCACTCAAAGAACTCATCTGCCGCATTCATAACAATCCACGCGTTGGAGGTTCACTCCCGGATCGTCACTCTATTAGTGCATCAGAGGACTTTTGAAAATTGAAGCGCGGGAATCGAGAAAGGACCCACCTCCGACAGAGTAACTTAACCCAAAGGGTTTCTCCCAGAGGTGGGCCCGGGGGCCACTGTCGGTACCCTGCGTACCGGGTACCCCACGATACCGCAAGAAGTGCAAGAAAGTTCCACCCGTCAAAGTCGAAGGCCCTTGCAGTTCCCACATGTCACGTTGCACCGGACCCGCTCCCCTCACATGGCTGGCTCCCGGGTTAACACGTGTAAAATAAGACTGGAACTAAACTCTCAACCAAGGGAAGCTTCGGCTACTACACGTGTATAATAACCCCGGACCTAACCCCCGTTAGAGAGGAGCTCCAATGCCAACACGTAGACAGCAACCCGGACCTATCCTCCCGCAAGGGAAAGCTACAGATCTTCCACGTGTGGAGCCTCCAGACCTTCATCGCCAACATAAATACAAGCAGATCACGTCCATTATAAACATTCAAGGATAGTTAAAGCGGCATTTACAAGGCCTGATAACGTGTCATCAATGTCGTATTAATGACACACGATCAGTGCATTGTTAATAGGGGTAACGCAGCCATTAAGGCACGTTATCACACTATTAATCATACTTAATACTCTTTAGACAATTTATTAGGCCATTAAATACGCCAGGGCCACATGTCGGGCCAGGCAAGCTCTGTAATGGTTCGTCCTTCGAACTATAAAAGGGTTGTATCGCACAAACATCGGGAAGGGGAGGTCGATTCGACCTGATCCCGATGAATCCTAGCGAACATACTCGCACAATACAACAACACAAACCCCATGGAGTAGGGTGTTACGCTCAGACGGCCCAAACCACGTAAATCTCTGGTGTCATCATCTTGATCTTGATCTCTGTGTGTCCCAACCATAGAAGAACCTACGTGGGCTGCTTCTTAGCGGGTCCTGGGGAAGTGTTATAGCAAACACTTCGACAACGTCAGACATGTCCGAGCTTAGGTCATACTTGTCCGACGTGGGCTGTCACCTAACGGCTAAAACCACTTTTTGAGTATAAACTGTTGGAGATTTTGTCACCAAACCAAGCCTAACCCTACATAAACTCTCAAAGCCACTTCAAATCCTCAAGAAAGCCTCCTCGATTGTTCTTCACCCTCTCCAACCCAAATTCAATGTTCTTGGGGAAGACTGAAGGAGTGATTGTTTGATTTGGCAAGAGAAGTCCATAGGGGTTGAGCAATGTTTGATTCGCTAAGTTTCTTCGTGATTGCGTGTTTGTTACTCTTGGAATTCTGCCCTAGACGGTTAGGCGTCGCCCCGAGAGTTATTGTGTGATCTCTTAATTCGGAGAAGTTTGTAATCCTTTGTGATAGTGGAAGATCCAAGACTTGACCTTTGAGGCGCCTTGGCGAGGTTAGGGCTGTTAGGTCCGGTCCTTCATGAACTCCTCAACGGGGACGTAGGTTTCTTTATGGAATCGAACCTTGGGAGAAAAACCTTGTGTCCATTGTCTTCATTTACATTTCCGCGAAGTTCTTAATTTCTAGTGATCATCTAGGTTTACTTTGTTTCTAGCACTTAATCTTGTTTTCATCAACTACTAGAACTGCTAGGATATATTTCCATTCATAGATTGCAGAAAAACTTCATTTTTAGTACTTTCCTGTAGGATCAGTCAGACTTATCTGGGTTGGGTCAGACTTGTCTGACAGACTTGTCCGACTTCTGTCAGACAAGTCCGATTTTCAGTCAGACAAGTCCGACTTGTATTGACAGGACAATTTTTAATTAAGTCTAGATTTTCGATTATTGCCTATTCACCTGCCTCTAGGCTACTTTTAATTTTCGTCAACATTTTCCTTATTTTCGTGGATACATGGCCGACAAAAATATTTTAAATTTCTGTAATGTTAACAATGATAATTAGCTGCTAAGTACCTGTTGCCTAAAATTTCCCTAGATTTCAGGCGCCTGAAACCAATGATAATTGTTGTGCGCTCCAGAGAAGGAGCCAACAAGAGACGACCATGCATCTACTTTTCAAATGTTCCTTTACTGGAACATGCTGGCAGCAGCTTGGAGTACAGTGGCATCGTGATCGGCCTTTTTTCCTTTTGTTATCTATCCTGGAAGACAGCTTCTCGCATGCTTTCTTCATGGATATGCTCATCATTGCGTGCTGGAAAATTTTGGGCATCCGAAATAGAAAAATCTTTGAGAAGAATACCCCTTCCCACTCGCTATGGCCCAAGCTCTTCAATGACGAGTTTTTACAACAGACCTCTAGAATGCTCTTTCATAGTGCATCTCAAGCTATACTTTACTTCCTTCCCTTTTTCTTTGTATCTCTCTTAGTTTGTACTCTCTCTGTACTCAAATATTTATTGTTTTGCAGATTAAAATGAACTACAAAGCGACGAGTTTTGGAGCACGGAGAGAGTACTCTATCATGTAATAATATTATAACAGTAGGATCTCCTGCTGTTCTCTTTGTAAAAAAAAAAGAACAAGCATTAGTTGAATCCAATCGAAACATACCCACACCATTGGATATTCATCGACGATCTGCTCTCTTCGGACAAGCAAGGTGGGGAACAAGCAGCCCTCCTTCGCTGCTTGCTTCCCATGTTGATTGATATGCCGATCACCTCCTTCCTCTTCCCGTGGACAACAACTGTCAATTTGCCTCGCACCTCGCACCAACTCCGTAGATCGGCCGTGCTCCGCGTCGCCCTCCTAGCCACCCTCCATACTTGATGGCCTCCCTCATCGTGATTCGCGACCAAAGACCCTGGTCGTCGTGAATCACCTTCATTGGGTTAGATTAGAGCAACAAATCTTCCTATCGAGCGTGCACCACAACTAACCTGGAGCGAGCGAGGTCATCAGTTTGATGGTAGATGTGCATGGAATCGCAGCGGACTACAGCATGCACCTCCATGGAGCACACTTTTGAGTAGACTGGTTCTGGAGGGATTGGCTTCTGTAACGCTAAATGTGGATAGAGTAGCCCGCTATGGATAGTCTAACCAAACCACACGTATAGTATAGGTGCTTCTTACCACATCTTTTTTGCCATGTTTAAATATGGAGACAAGTAGAATTAAAACTCATTGGCGTAACCGTGTAGAAAGCTCGACAATATGATCTCCTACCTATTGCCAATGTAATTTTTTCTTATATATAAATACACAATGGACTATTATGTTTATACCCATACTTGCAAGTTCAATTGTAATTTTACACTTGAAATTTAAAGTTTGCGATTTTCTCTTTTTGAAACCACCCTCTACCCTTTTTTAACACGGTAAGTTGATCAGACTAAATGATTTATCAATAATAAATAAATTTATAACGAAAAAAAAAACAATGATACCCTTCTTTGTGATATTTTACGAAAGGAAAAATTATTCAGAGGATAAATTAAAGCAGAGGTTATCGGTACACGTAAAATTCCTGAAATTCTGGAAATTCAATATCAAATGATGGACTCCACCAATAATAAAAAAATTTGTGAAATTTCAGTAAAAGTTTGGAGAATTTTTTCTATGATTTTATTTCTATCTTCATTATAAAAAGTATTATTACTGAAATATTGTTTAAATACTTCTAAAATATTGTCGAAAAGCTCCTAAATAATATCAAATACTGCTGAAATATTGTCTAAATTATAAAAATTATGAGAAAGTTGATTATTATATTGAAATTCAACAATATTTTGAGATATATATATATATATATAATGTTGTTTAGAATATTACAAAAAACACGGCTATAAAAACACAAATTAAAAGTTGGGTAAAATCACAAGATCATTTATATTTTTGCCACATCAGAGTCCTACATGACATGTTTGCTTGTAACAGACAAGCAAGCAGACCACGTACGACTTTGATGTGGTAAAACCAGACTTGAAAACCACCAAGAAGGGTAAAGTAGATGGTTTTGCATATTTCAGGGTGTTAAGTAGATGTTTTTGTAGTTTGGGAGGTTAATTAGACCAAGCTTATACTTGGAGGGTTAAATAGACTTTTTTCTTCTAATTTTAAAGAGTAAAATTATAATTAAACTTGTAACCATGGCTAAAAACTCAATAGCCCGAGTACACAATGGTTCGTTAAATCTCTTCAGCTGTTACGTGATTTCCCATCTACAGTCGTCGTCTACTTTGCTTTGCATTTTCGCAGTTGACGTGCTCGATTGGAAGAAAACAAACGAACCCCAAAACTGGAGAAGGGAAAAAAACACGGCCGAGAAGATAAACAGAAGACTGGAGATCCGGTGAAATGGCGGCGCCGCCACCGGTGCCCCCGCCGTCCTGGAAGCCGGAGATCGGCCCTGACGGTATCGCCCGTGATTCCCCTGTAATCGCCTACACTGAGAAGGTCAGCAGCCACTCGCCCCACTCTTTCCTCTCCGAACGAGTTCTTGATCCGTCAATGGTTTGATGTTTGTTAATTGTTATGGGTTTCTTGACTGCGAGTCGGACTATTTGTTCGCAGGTAATTTTGGAGGAGCAGCTGCAACTGAAGAAGTAAGCCATTTTTCTAACCCCCACCCGCATCTGATCTTGTACCTGTTGCCTCAAAAATGCTTAGATCTGCATTGGCCTCTTTCACGGAAGTATAAATTTGTGCGTTTATAAATTTCATAAACATGGAAGAAGATACATTACGGCAGTATGAGTATGTTGCCCTACTCCAGTCCACATGCCCCGTCTTGAATTGTTTTACTGTGTCTTGCCAGTGATAACAACTTGACTATCGTGTCTTGCTAGTTAGACATAAGTAGACAATCTTATTTCACTCGCTTTTTAAATAAGGGAAATGTTAGGAGGAAGTTTACATTATGATAGGAGTGGCAAAATCAAAGTAAGCTTAGTGAACTGAAAGAAACATATAGATGCCATTACTGTGTCAGTAGATTTGCTATAACCGGGAATGTGGATGTCCAAGTACAGTTCATGTTAGGTTAGTAACAGTCTACTTTAGCATACTTCATGTTATAGTCCTGTAAACTAGTAACTGCAACATACTTCATGTCTGCACTGCTATTATGAGAACAAATGTCTTCAAAGTGGTTAGTATGTTGTATAGCAGGCTGATAATTGATTCTGTATAAGCCTGCTATTCTATTCTGCTTTCAATTATATGGCAGACTGATAACTGGTTGTGCAAATCTGTTACTCTGTTCTGCTTTCAAATTTCCTGCATCAGTGTTGTGCCTTTGCCTGATATTGTGTTTTTAGCATGTTCTTTGACCCATTTTTATTTTATACATATATTGACATCTCTAACTCCGCCTATGGTGTAATGATATAGCCGGTCCCAAACCCGGATAAAGGAGGAGGGGTTGTGATAGGCTTGGCGTGCCAGCAACTATACTTAGTCATTCTCATGGAAATGAAACCCATTGAAAATTCGTTGGGGCGTAACCCTCTTAGCGACGCACCATACCGGAACCCGAGTATGGTGTTAAGTGGGCGAGGGCCGGGTCGCCACCGTCTTAGTGGCGCACCATATCGAAACCCGGATGTGGTGTTAAATAGGCAAGGGCCGGATTGCCACCATCTTAGTGGCACGCTACATCATCGCCCAGATGTAGTGTTAAGTGAGCAAGGGTCTTTGCATCTTCCTCGACGGATGCGAAGGGTAAGGAAGCTAGCCGGGGAAACTAGGTTTCTAGTGGGTAGTTGGAATGTAGGATCCTTGACGGGAAAGCTACGAGAGTTAGTGGACGTTGCGATTAGGAGGCGTGTAAATATCCTTTGTGTACAAGAGACCAGATGGGCAGGTCAAAAGGCGAAAGAGGTTGAAAATACCAGTTTCAAGCTTATGGTATTCTGGCTCGACTGGAACTAGGAATGGCGTAGGCATCCTAATAGATAAGAGCTTCAAGGATAGAGTAGTGGATGTCCGTAGACGAGGAGATATGATCATCCTAGCCAAGGTAGTTGTGGGGGACCTTATCTTGAATGTCATTAGTGCTTATGCCCCACACGTTGGGCTCGACATGAGCACTAAGAGACAATTTTGGGATAGTAGTGTACCGGTAACCGAGAAGCTCTTCATAGAAGATCTCAATGGTCATGTAGGTACAACTAACATAGGTTTTGAGGGGGTACACGGAGGTTTTGGGTGTGGCGATAGAAACTAGGAGGGTATGGATATCCTAGACTTTGCTGTAGCCTATGACCTATTGGTAGCTAACACCCTCTTTAAGAAGAGACTATCTCACTTAGTGACCTTTACTAGTGCTCAACATTCTAGTCAAATCGACTATATTCTCATCAGGAGAAGGGAGAGAGGGGCATGTTTAGATTGTAAGGTGATTCCTGGAGAATGTGTTGTTCCACAACATAAACTTGTGGTAGCCGACTTTCATTTTTACGTGCGTGTGTCACGAGACAAAGGTGTTAAAACCACAAGAACAAAGTGGTGGAAGTTGAAGATGAAGCGCAACAATCATTCAAAAGGAGGATGATCGCAGAAGGACCTTGAAGCGAAGAGGAAGAATCGAAGGAGGATGGCGACTTACATTAGGAAGGCAGCTAGGGAGGTGCTGGGGTGGACAAAAGGTAAGAAACTTGTAAATAAAAACACTTGGTGCTGGAATGAAGATGTACAAAAAGCTATTAAGGAGAAGAAGCAGTCTTATAAGAGCTGGCATCATGAGAGAAGTACAAGTAACATGGCAAAGTATAGAGAGGCTAAGAAAAATGCAAGGCGTGTTGTGAGTAAAGCAAGGGGGCAAGCCTATAATGCACTATATGGGAGGCTAGGGACAAAAGAAGGTGAAAAAGATATATACAAGATGGCGAAACTTCGCGAAAGAAAGGTGAGAGATCTCAACCAAGTCAAATGCATTAAGGATGAGGCAGATCAAATTCTATTAAAGGATGAAGAAATTAGGAACAGATGGCGGGACTACTTCAATGGACTATTCAATGACGGGAATGAGAGCATTAGGTTCGAGTTGGATGACTCATTTGATGACACCAACAGACGATTCGTGCGGAGGATATAAGAGTCTGAGGTTAGAGAGGCTTAAAAAGGATGAAAGGGGGAAAGGCCCGCAACCCTAATGATGTCCCTATTGAGGTGTGGAGATGTCCGGGGGATGTAGCAATATTATGGCTCACTAAACTATTCAACCGTATTTTTCAGTCAAACAAAATGTCTGAAGAGTGGCGGAAAAATATTTGAGTACTCATCTTCAAAAATAAAGGAGATGTTCAAAGTTGTACTAATTACCGAGGAATTAAGCTCATGAGTCATACTATGAAGCTCTGGGAGAGAGAGATTGAACACCGCTTGAGGAAAGTGACCAATATCACTAAAAACCAGTTTGGTTTTATACCTGGGAGGTCCACTATGGAGGCAATTTTTTTACTCCGTCAGCTTATGGAGAGGTATAGGGAGCAAAAGAAGGATCTACATATGGTGTTTATTGACTTGGAGAAGGCATACGATAATGTACCAAGACCGGTCATGTGGTGGACACTAGAGAAACACAAAGTCCCAACAAAGTACATTAACCTTATCAAGGATATGTACAATAATGTGGTGACAAGTTTGCGCGTAAGAGATAGTGAGACTGACACTTTTCCTATCACAATAGGGCTACACCAAGGATCAGCCTTAAGTCCTTACATCTTTTCCTTAGTGATGGATGAGGTGTCAAAGGATATACAAGGGGATATCCCTTGGTGTATGCTCTTTGCTGATGATGTACTGTTGGTAGATGAAACTAGAGATGGTGTTGATAGAAAATTGGAGCTATGGAGGCAGACTTCTAAGGGGTTTAGACTTAGAACCAAGACCGAGTATATGAGATGCGACTTTAGTAATGTCGGGTGCGAGGATGGAAATGTTAGTTCACAAGGACAAGTAGTACGTAGGAGGGACACATTTCGATATTTAGGATCAATGTTACAAAGCAATGGTGATATTGACGAAGATGTTTGGCACAGGATCAAGATCGGGTGAATGAAGTGACGACAAGCATCTGGAATCTTATGTGATAAGAAAGTTCCACAAAAATTGAAAGGAAAATTCTATAGGACGGTGATCAGACCTGCGATGTTGTATGGAACAAAATGTTGGCCAACTAAAAGGCAACATGTCCAACAAATGAGTGTTGCGGAGATGTGCATGCTACGGTGGATGTGCGGTCACACAGGAAGGGACAAAATTAGGAACGAGGTGATACGTGATAGGGTAGGGGTGACACCGATTGAGAAGCTAGTCCAACATCGCCTACGGTGGTTTGGGCATATCCAGCGGAGACCTCTAGAAGCACCGGTTAACAGTGGGACTATAAAGAATAGAGAAAATTTTAGGTGGGGTAGAGGTCGACCAAGGTTGACATGGCAGGAGGCAGTGATACGAGACTTAAAGAAGTGAGACATACCTAGAGATTTGGCTCATGATAGGACTGTATGGAAATTAGCAATTCATGTGACAGAATCTTAGTTTATTCATATTTTGTTACTCTTATCTTTTTTCTTATTAACCCATTTATAAAATAAATAAAATATAGAATCTTATTTTATTTGTATTATTATTATATTTATTATTATTATTAGTTACTTTCATCTTATTTTCTATTACTTTTCTTCAAAATTGTTGGGTTTCATTTCTAGCCGACCCCAACTTTTTTGGGACAAAGGCTTGGTTGTTGTTGTTGTTGTAGTAGTACATATATTGACTTCTCTACCATTGCTTGGGCATGGCCTTGTTAGTATGCTTGATATGTGTAGGGTTATGCATCTTTCGCACTCAAGATGTATTATTATGTTCATAGGTCTGGGCCGACTCTTTATTTGAAAAATATGTTACAGTGTTGTAATTCTTAGTATTGGAGACATTGGACAACAGAACCATGTCTGTTTCACAGCCACGATTTTGAATGTCTATTCCCTTTACAATTACTATAGTTTCCATTTTATAGGGACCTATTTATGTTTAGTTATCTGCATATGTCAACTTTCTCTATTTTCTAATTCTACTGTGCCCACTGATGAGTGTCTCATTTTACCTTTTTATTACTTCTTTCGGACATAAAAGTAATGTTAACATTTCTCAGATACATTAAAGAAAACTATTCAAAAATCCGTGGTGTTGAAAAAGAGCTAGAGAATCTGACTTTAGAAATGAAACTGACAGCTGGGCCCAAGAAAGCAGGTAAGCATATAGCTGATAGTCTATAAATAGTATTCCACCTTGCTGCTGTTAACCTTCTTTTCTCTTATGAAATGGCCCAACTTGCTAATTATTTTATTTATTTATTTATTTATTGTTGCCTCCAGCACTTGAGCATTTAAGGAAAAAGATTGAATTGTCAACAGAGAGAATACGTTTGGCTAGGGTGAAAGAGGAACAGGCTAAGAAGGTTTGGATGGTTCATGTTCCTTCCTGATATAATGGCTTCAGTTAATCAGACTTATCTGATATAACTAGTATACTATTTGTTCCTATAATCATTTTATTTCCTTAACTTTCTGTTTATTGGATGCCCACATTTTGCATGGAAAGCTGCAACTCTCTTTGCATGAACAACCAATTTTGTCAAAGCTGAAATAGCACTATCAGGCAAACCCTAATGGCATTGCCCATAGATTTACAAAAAGCATCACATTTGGAATCTATGTTACTAGAATCACTAAGTTACATGGAAGTCTCTCTGGATCACTGTACTTACACAATTTTGAAAAGCCCTATTGCAGTAATGCAGTGCAGACTTGAAGTTACCAAACCATTTTGAGTGAAATGGGTAGTAGTTATGCCTGTAAAAACATTAATTTGGATGATAAAGTGAGTCTCATGTTTCAATATGCATAAGGATTTGATAATTTACTCTACCTTTTGTTATTACTTACTGGGAACCAGACCTTTAATGTCTTTTTTGGGCATCAATGATCAGATCCCTACCTTTCTTTTCTAAAGTTGTTTGGACAAACTTAAGTTGTTTTTTATAATCATTATTGACATCATAAGTTGTTCTTGGTAGTTTAGGCCTGGGAAGCTGCTGCACAAATTGTGAAAGATGAAGAGGATGCTAAGCAGAATCTATGTGATGATCTAAGTCGTCTGGTGTGTGTTTTATTTTACTTTGAAGACCATCCGCACATTAAGCCTTGTATTGTGTCAGGAGTATATTACTTACTTGATTTAATTAGGTCCAAGCGAGTGCTGCTTCCCAATATTCGAGATTAGAGGAGCTAAAGAAACGTTTAGAATCTCTAAATCCAAGCAGAGCTTGCATCGATGTTTCTGTAAGTAAATAATCCTAAAGCCCATGGACCAGTTCTCTTCATACTTGTAGAGTAACTTATTTTCCCTGACTGATTATCAGTTCCTTTGTTTTGTGTTTTGTAAAGATGATTTCTCACAATTTTTCAAAATTTAACAGGGGGATAATACTACACAGCAAGCCACCATAAATTCTGGGCCTCGGCAACCAAATGCTGACATTGCAACTGGCTCTTTAAGTAATGCTGCAGAACCTGCCACCCCTGGACAGCCACAAAGACCTTCCGATCGAGAAGAGAAGAGAAAACCATCAAACTCTGGCAGAGAGAGAGGTGGTTTGATGATCCTTCCCAAGGGAAGAGGGGGGTCTGCATCAGGATGGACCGGCTCTGGATTTGATGTAGATGGTGGCGCATAATGCCAGGATTTGTATGTTATTTAGCATTGAAATAATCCTCTGATTCTTATCCAACAAATAGTTTGCTCAGCTCGAACAATGTCACTGCCATTCCAAGGTAGACATTTGGATAATGTAATGTAATATTTATTGTTTTATTCATTTATATGACTTAAGTGCCAATATAATAAAACTGTAACTTATGTACCAGAACTGCAAATATTATCAAGGGAACGACTACAATGCAATCAGTACTCTAGTGTAATCGTGCAAAATTTAAATTTAAACCACACAATCTCCATCTAATGACTATCATATTTTTACACTTAAACCCACTCATCTGATAACATAAATAATACTTTAGATGGAGGGGTTTAAGTGTAAAATGCAGTAACCATTGGATAGAGATTGTGTGACTCAAATTTAATTTTTGTATGATTGCATCAGAATGCTGATTGCATTCTAGTTGTTCCCTATCGTCAGGTGAACTTATCTTTATAGAGTGGCTAATTCTTCCAAGTCCTTTTCAATTCTTTCAATAGACCAATTGCACATTTTTATGTCAAAGAAAGAGCGTACCTAGAGCCGAATTCTTACACAATGTGTGGTCTAGGATTTAGAGTTTGGGTTCTAGGGAAGGGTTAGTTATTTTTAGATAGTTTTTTCTCTGGTTTTGTAGAGAGGTTGGTTCGAATCCAAGATCTCATGACACAAGTAGAGGCACACTACCAGTTTGAACACATTATTATATTTTGTTTATAATTCATTTCCTCTTTTTTTAGTAATTGGACCGTATAAACTTTTGTCTTTAAATACAAGGGTACATGTAACTAAAAAGATGACCCTCCTATCGATGACTAGAAAAGAGAAATGTTGAAAATTATTGAAAAATAAACAAAAGGAAAAGAATGGAGTTGAAATTAGTTTGGGTTATTAAACCATAATTAATGTATCATATTAACTTATCTCAAATGGGAAAAGTCTAGATTCATAGTTTTTAGTAGGGGTGGGAGTTTGGGATTACCCGAAATTTCTGGTCGGGTAATTCAGGTTTTTAGAATTACTACTCGAAATTGTACCAAAATTTTGGATACTCGAAAATACGGGTTCAGATTCGTATCACCTGAACTAACCTAAAAACTCGTATGGTGTGCGCTCAGCTGCCGGAGATAGTGCAGTCGTGCCACAGAGGCGGCGATATGGCGATGGGGGAGGCACAAAATCTACACGGGGGAAGGGTGGTGGGGGGGGGGGGCAAGGTCTACCGAGGAAGGGTGGTGGGGGCGGCTGTGATGACGATATCACAACAGTGGATACACACATTGATATACAAGGACCAATCACAAGAGCAAGAGCACGATTGCTAAATTAGCAGGTGAACACGTTCCTAAATTCCTATCCATGTGAATTTGAGAATGGATTGCTATTTAATGATTTAATTGTTATTAACAACCATGGAGAGGATCAAAAAGTGAAGAGAGGATGACTTGAGGACATGGAGAACCAGCTGGGACGTCTACAAGTTGATAGAGACACACTCCAACTCGGATTCAAGTTCAACTCGGAGTCCAGGAGCAGTCCATCTTAAAACGGACGCCCAGAACGTATACAGACTCCATTTTCGATGTTCTACCTATGCACGGAAAGAGGAGAAAATAAAATTTTCAATGGCTATGGTCCCACATCAGATTGGTCCTTTGGGTCTTATATTCCGTATGAGTCCATTAGGGACACGTCTCAGGGTCTCTTGACCAAACCCTAGTCTTTAAATATTGTAGTCGCCAACCATAGTCGGTGGGTTTTGCTCAGATTAAACAGTTTCGCCATTGTACGGTCTGTCAGATCCCAATTTCGTGATTTCAGATTGCATCTTCTACGTTCTTGCTCGTGTTCTCGATTACACTTGTCGGGATTATCCTTCTTGGCATGGTCAAGCGTGTGAAGCATGATTGATAACCAATAGAGTAGTGTTGTAGTGATTGCAGAGGTATTCAAGTCTGCTCGAGTGCCTCGAATCATCAAAGTCGAGATTTCCACCTCAATCGACTTACCCTTTGTAAGATCCGGCCTAAACTACTCATCAGTCGGATCCATGCCCGAGGCGGCGAGAACTGATGAGTGAGGCGGCACAGGGGCTGCTCCAAGCCGGAGGTGAGGAGGGGTGGTGCAAGGATTGCCGGAGATGGCGCTCGCCTAGGCGGCGGATCTGTGCCCTAGAGACGGCAAGACGGTGATGTGGAAGGTGGCACACAGATTGCCCAAAGCTAAAGGTGGGGGGCGGCATAGGGGAGGGGACGTGGCGCTCGCAGTGGGGGGAAAGGATTCGTGTGGCGCTCGCCCAAGGGAGCGGGGGTGGCTCTCCCTGGAAGCACGTGGGAGGCGGCTCGGGTAAACATCGGCAGGGGCCTTGGTTCATGGGCTGGCTCGCCGCGTCGGATCGTGGTCATGGCACACAAGGCCATCAGGCCGGTTCGTTACTTCTGAAAATTCGGTTATCGGGCATCATTACCTAAATTACTCAAAATATAATCTTGATTTAGTTGATTCCTACCCGAAAAATGATTTTAGGTATTATTTTTTTGGGTTTTTTGAGTTTGGGTTCGGGTTTTTCTGGGTTTGTACTCCGGATTCAGGTTTTATACCCACGTCTACTTTTTAGTTTGGAAAAAGAGGATATTGTACTTTAGCTGCTCTAACTCGCTAACATTGAAGCACAAACGAAGGAAGACTTTGTGTGATCTGTAATACTCAAGATGCAAGTCATGAAATGTTGTCACTGTTATATTTTGGTGCCTTGATAC
Organism: Tuctoria greenei; assembly: GCA_036927565.1. NCBI lineage: Eukaryota > Viridiplantae > Streptophyta > Magnoliopsida > Poales > Poaceae > Tuctoria > Tuctoria greenei. The sequence goes on along the minus strand of JAYESD010000007.1, from coordinate 64,132,381 downwards.
TATTAATTGTTGGTTTTTGCTTGTCAGAAACAAATCGGTTGTTAAGCTTCATTGTGATGAACCTATCATATGTTATGTGTTATTGTCATGAATCTATTACTTGGAACTTGTTATTTGCCTTGAATTTGTAATACTCCATCATGTTGAGAATCAATCGTCTAGGAGGTCATCCTTGCGAAATGAACTTTGTATCTAACCTTCACTACACCATGTGGCAAAGGGGGAGGGCGAAGCGACGACGGCAGAGCTTCTCGACCATGTGGCGGTGGAAGCCGGCGACTGTACGGTGCTGGGGCTGTGTGGGGATCAATAGCAGCAGTTGGGAAAAGTTTTATCCGTTTCTTGTTGGGACCGGATGAAGACGTCCAAGTTAACGTCATGTGATGTCGTTTGGTGAGCTGTACAAAAGAGAAAACGTGGACCAGTAGGACTTTGACATGTATTGGGAGTATAGACAGGAGTACTGAACAGGAGTACTGAAACCCCATCCCCACCTCCACAGCCTGCCACCCCACCCCCACCAAAAGCACGGTGGGCGGTAGGAACCTTTAAATTTATATGTATGAGTATCTTCAGAAATGTAGCTCTAAACCTGCATAGGCCTAATGACGTCGAATGGGTCCAGACGAATGAAAGCTTATTTAACACTGTAGCAGCCCAAAAATCTACCGTCGCTCTTTCTATCGTGTTTTTTTTCTATCAATACGTATATTGTACGCACGCGCATCGCTGTTACATGCTGATCTTTCTGTGATCCATGGGATTATTTGCCTTCACTAATCTCGCTTGTTGGCTCGCCAGGAAAAAAAACGAATCACTTTGGCTCATCATACATTAATCAGCGTGTGTTTATGGTGATTTGAGAACAGAGCTCACGGTTTGGCTCAGAATAAGGTCAATCTCTTGTCCATTTGAGTAACTGAAGGCATCTGAAATCTTATTTGGTTCTTGCTCAAGGAATTTGAAGTCCCATACAAGAACTGCACTAGTTTTGTAAAAACACTGGGGGTATAGTTATCCCGTATTGAAATTAAGGATTTTTTTCAGAGCTGAATGTGCTACAAGTAAACTTGCTGAATGTTATGACTTCATCTTCAAAAGTTCGAGTTTTTGTGTATATTTTTTCTTATTATATATATATATTCTACATAAAATATATATTTATATAGCCACATAGAGCCCAGCAACGACTTCGCCCAGGGCTATTCAGAGTATAGAGCCCGCCCTGCCAGTGCCAGCACGCCGAGCTCTGCCGCAGCTGCGCATTGGGATCCTCATTGTTGCATCCGTCGAACCCTTGGTGATTGGGTTGACTGTTAGAAAACTAGATTCAAATAAGGAAATTTGCTATTAAATATTCGGGTACAGAAAACAAATCCTAAACAAAATATCATTGGCGTCGAACCTTCTTCTTCCTTTTCGTGTCTCTATGATTGCTTGATGAAGCGGTCATCTAGCCAATATGACGATGGCCATTAGAAGAGCAGTTAGAGGCTTTTTCTCCCCTTATTTTCTCTCTTAGTTGATCATTTTCTAATCATTGTGATTGATTGTCATTGATCCGAAAATCACCACATATTTAGACTGAGTAGAGGAGCACAAGAGGAGTCTCCAACCGTTAGAAGAGATGTGTCCCTCGATCAGAGATGCGTCCTTCGGTGGGTTGTGTCCCTTCATTAGGACACATGTTAATTATAATTAATAACATGATTAATTATCTTAATTACGAGTTCATAACTAACATTCTCTCCCTTGAAATTGGATCTTAAATATTACCCGCTTACATAATACTAAACTTAGTATCAATCTCCTCATGTTTGACATATAGGGCACGACGCATCGAAACAACCATTTACATATTGTTTGACTCAAAGATCAGAATATATCTCACATTCAGAAAATGACCTTACTTTTATTTTCGCCCCTAAGTATCTAGTAATCATAGGTTCTCTCTTAAACTCATGCTAGCCACGTGTTCAGTGAACACATTGGATGGAAGGCCTTTTGTTAGCGGATCCGCAAGCATTCACTTGATACTAATATGCTCAAGACTTAAGGTATAATCCTAAATTCTATCTTTTACAACATAAAACTTAATATCAATGCGTTTAACAGCACTACTCGACTTATTGTTGTGAGAGTAAAATACTGCGGACTCATTATCGCAGTATAACTTAAGTGATTTCCAATGCCGTCGGTCACTCTAAGACCATGTAAAAAATTCTTAAGCCAAACGTCTGCCCGGTGACCTCATAACATGCAACAAACTCGGCATATATTATGAACGATGCGGTGATGGTTTGTTTGAAGCTTTTCCACGAAATGGCTCCATTCTCGAGGGTGAATATATAACCTGACGTGGATTTCTTAGTATCCACACAACCTACGAAATCTGCATCTGAATATTCCACTACTTCAAGTGGGTCTAACTTACTATACGCTAACATAAGACCTTTTATGCCTTGCACATACCTTAATTCTTTCTTAATTACCTTCCAGTGATCAATCCTTGGATTGACCTGATATCTGCCAAGCATTCCAGTACAAATGCTAAGTCAGAGCGAGTACAAACTTGACCATACATAAGACTTCCGACAGCAGAATCATATGAAACCGACTTCATTTGATTGATCTCATACTGGTTCCTGAGACATTGAAAGTTCCCAAATTTATCACCTTTGACAATCAGAGCAGACAAAGGCTTGCTCTTGTGCATACTGTACTTTCTCATTACATTATCTAAGTATGCCTTTTGTGATAAAACTAATATCCCCTTATGTATATTTCGGTAAATTTCTATGCGCAACACATATGATGTTTCACCAAGATTCTTCATATTAAAATTAGAGGACAAGAATTTCTTAGTTTCTGATAGTAGATTAACATCACTACTTACAAGTAGTGTCTCATCCACATAGAGCACGAGGAAAATAAATTTCCCATTCTTAAATTTTGTATAAATGTAATTATCCTCCTCATTTTCTTTAAACCCAAATTTTCCTATTGTCTCATCAAACTTGAGATACCACTGCCTTGATGCTTGTTTAAGTCCATAAATAGACTTATTTAAATGGCATCACATATGTTCCCTACTGTTAACGACAAAACCTTCCAGTTGTGTCATATAGACGTTCTCATAAAGATCCCCATTGAGAAATGCTATTTTTCCATCCATCTGATGTAATTCTAAATCATAATGTGCTACTAAGGCCATAATGATTCAAAAAGAATCTTTACATGAGACGGGTGAGAATGTATCATTGTAATCCATGCCTTTTCTTTGAGTGAAACCTTTTGCCATAAGTCTGACTTTAAATTTATCAATATTCCCTTTGGAGTCACATTTAATTTTGTAGACCCATTTACATCCTACTGTTTTAGCTCCATTAGGAATCCCAACGAAATCTCAAACTTTATTTGCATCCATAGACCTCGCTTCATCCTCCATGGCTTTACGCCATTTAGATGATTGAATACTTCTCATAGCTTCTTCAAATATGGTGGGATCACTCTCTATTTGAATTGCTTCACTCATATAGATCTCATAATCGTCCGGAATGATCGATCTTCTTTCTCTTTGAGATCTTCTTAATTGCACATTATCATAATTTTGAGGTTGTTGCTGCTCTTCATTATTAATTGCATCAGGTTCAGAATTTTGAACATCTCTTATTATTTCTGTTGCCAATGGAGAACTAACAACAGGTGCTGAATTTTCAGCAACAATACGTAATGATAAATATGGTTCTTGAATCATAGGAATGGGTACATAAACCCGCTTCTTCTCAAGATTTATTTCACATCTTACCATACTCCCCCTGATTATGGCATCCTCTAGAAAGACGGCACATCTCGTTTTTACAAACTTAGTAAATCTTTCTGAACAGTAGAAACGATATCCTTACTCTTTTCTGCATAGCTAATAAAATAACAACTTATTGTCTCGGCATCCAACTTACTAATATTTGGGTTAAATATTTTTGTCTCAGCAGGACAGCCCCACATATGCATATAACTTAATGAGTGCTTACATCCTGTCCATAATTGATATGGTGTTTTTGGCACCGAGTTAGTAGGAATCCGATTTAGCAAGTGAATGGCGGTTTTTAATGCCTCTATCCACAAACTAACCGGCAATTCCGATTGACTTAACATGGATCTAACCATGTCCATTGGCGTAAGGTTTCGCTGTTCCGCTACTCTATTTCGCTAAGGCTCACCTAGTTAGAATATTGCGCGACTATGTCATTTTCCTGTAAGAACCGTGCAAATGGTCTAGGAACATGGCCATACAAGGTATGCTGACCGTAGTACTCACCACCACGATCGAATCTTACCACTTTTATCTTAATGTTGTGCTGATTTTCAACTTCAACCTTGAATATCTTAAATTTATCTAATGCTTCAGAGCATTCTTTAATTGGATAAATATAGCCAAAGCAAGAATAGTCATTCGTGAAGGTTATGAACGAGTCAAAACCATCAATGGATACTACAGAAAATGGACCACAAATATCCGTGTGGATTAATTCCAAAATTCCCGTGCTGCGTATGGCAACTTTCTTATTTTTCTTAACAAATTTGTCTTTAATGCAATATATGAATTCTTTTGAATACAAAAAAATCCAATTGAGAAAGAATCATTGTGAAATCGATTGCTAAATTCTCCCCCTCGAAATATGGCCTAAGCAACAATGCCATAATTTCGAAGACATTTCAGAATCAACCTTTTGCACTTATTCTTATGAGAGGAAATATGATTGTCGCTTACAACATTCACATTATCATGTATAGACAATAGGTATAGAATGCCTTGTCTCATAGCAATACCAACAATCTTATTATCATATTGAATTATACACTTATCTTTGCCAATTGGCATACATAACCATCATTGTCTAAACATGAAATTGAAATTAGATTTATACTTAATGAAGGTACATATAATACATTATGAAGTGTAAGTACAAAGCCATTTCTTAATTCTAATGGATAATCTCCTATGGCTTCAACTTCTACTTCATGGCCATTAGCAACTTTAATTGCCCTTTGCCCTCTTTTTAGGGTCCTCCTCATACTTAACCCATGCAAGGAATTACAAACATGCACAGTGGCACCTGAGTCAATCCACCAAGTAGATGGATTATAATCTAAATACAGGGATTCATCAAAAAAGGTAACAAATCATTACCATTTCTGCAACACCATTTAAGGAAGCCTACACAATCCTTTTGATGGTGGCCCTTTGACTAAACAAAAGCGACACTGGTCTTTCTCCATTTTTACATCCTTTCTATATGTGTGTTGTCAAAGTGTTGCAACGAAAATTCCCCCGATACTACTAAGTCGTAGTTCGTAGAGGTTCATATTCGATTGGGGTGCAAAGCAAAATCAAGTACAAGATGGTGACAAGAGAGATTTTACGTGGTTCGGGCCGCCTGAGCGTAATACCCTACTCCACGGGGTGTGTATTGATTGTAACAGCGAGTATCAGCTTGTGTGTGTGTCTGATCAGTTGAGATCGGATTGAATGCCTTCTACCGTGCAGCGCAACCCTTTTATATGCTAAGGATTGGCCGCTCCAGTTGAGCCCGGCCTGACAAGTGGCCCCGGGTGTATTAACTATCCTGTACACGATCTATAGTGTAATGAGGGGTTAATTGTGTGATAAGGTACCTTAACAGCAACGTTACCATTCTTAATATTCCCCTGATCTTGCGTTATTAATATGACATTAATGATGCGTTAACCAGGTCTTGTAACAGCTAATTGATAGCCCTTGAAAGTCTACATCGTTGGAGATTCCGCTGTCCTCCTGTTGCTGACGTAGGTCCGAGTGTTGACACGTGGAAGCTCTGGAGCTTCCCTCTACTGGGGTATAAGTCCGGTGTCGTTGGGCACGTGACAGTGTTGGAGCTTCCCTGAGGAGGGAGGCAGGTACGGCTCTGCAGGACATGTGGCAGCACTGGAGCTATCATAACGAGGGAGGCAGGTCTGGCTCTCCTAGACACGTGGCTCTACCGGAGCTACCTTGAGGAGGGAGGTAGGTCCGGTTACGTTGGATGCGTATCCCCTTCATACATCTGCCACTTAGACATAGGAACTCCTCGACTTTGCTGTGGTGTTAGGGGGTACCTGGTACGTAGGATACCGACAGTGGCCCCTGGGCCCACCTCAGGAAGAGGTCCTCAGAGAGAGGTTATGTTACCAGATGTGGGGCCATCATTGATTCTCGCGCTGCGGCTTCAAAGTCTTTTACTGGGCAGTTGAGGTGACGACAAATAGTTATACCACCGCCACATGGCCCTTCTTGATATGGCGAGTGGGATCCTGGCATGTGAATCTCACGCAATTGAAGGTCACCGGTTTTCAATACAGAGTTTGTATCGATTCCCAGCGTAATCTTTGTAGCCCTGTCAGGCTACCACCCTCGGGCTTTCAACTTCCCATCATGACAACGGTTCACCTGGTGTGACTTTTTAACAAAGTGGACCCGAGCCCCCTTGTCATTGACAGGGTCATTTGTAATTTAGGTACAGATGTAGTTTGCATTCAAGCGTTGCAGAGGCTTACAAAAGGGAGAAAGTTTGCACAGGAAGAGAAACCCTTACGCTTTCATTTGATCCAGCGCTCAGAGCTCTTCGCCTTTGCAACCTTTCTTCCACTTCTGCTGCACTTTGCGACGATGGAGTTGGGACGTCCTCGGAGCCGAATCTAGAGCAATGAAGAGTTGTCAAGGGTACGCAACTACATGGGGTGGTCGAGTGACTCCTTCAACGAGTCGATTCGCCTCAGCAAGCTCCCCTTCAAGAAGGAAAGCCCCGGGGAGATCGTGTACTTCACGGTGTTTGCCATGGTGGGACTCATCCCGCTGTTCTCCAACTTTCTGCTTATACTGTTGGACTTCTAGGGCCTACAACTACACCACCTCGGCCCCCACTCCTTCTTGCTAGTGGCAACATTTGTCAACTTTTGCGAGATGTGGGTGGGTGTGCCGCGCTGCATCGAGCTCTTTCAAACCTTCTTCAAGGTCCACACAACCGGGAAAGGGAATGAGCTTCTCGGGAAAGTGAAGATGTTCCCTTTCGGGAAGTGGGACGGCTGGAAGAATGATTGTGTGGTCATTAGGGTGGATCATCACGACATGCTGGAGCTGCCTGACAGCCTTCCAGCTGTTGACACTGACGCCTGGGAGGTGATTCCGACGTTGTCGGAGGAGTATCTTGACAAGGATTCGGGAGTGCATTGAAGGAGGAGTGACTCCTGTTATGGTCATCACAAACTTCCTAACCAACTGGTGGGCTCCGCTAAAGACGAGGGAATGGCCTGTATTGGCATTCAGTGGAAAGATGGATCCATACCGTATTGACACTGGTATCTGGTCCAATTTGGATGAAAAGGCTTTGAAGCTTCATCTACAGAAACTGCACAACAGAGCCGTTCACCCTGATGATCTGACACCTCGAATGAAGTTCCCGCCCCTGAACATGGTTCTAGAGTTCAGTAGGGAGCTACAAAGGAAGATGCCAGCACTTGGTGATTTGGGCCTTGTGGATAAGCGTCGGAGCACTCTTCCAGTGGTGATTGTGATCCCTGGAGCTCCTTGCCCTCACAAAGGCTCCAGGCCTACGCCAGTCAGCGGCAAAGGCAAAGGTCCCGCGGCTTCACCTCCCAAGAACTCAGCCTCAAGCTGAGGCAAGGAGAAAGCTCCCATCGAAGCCCTGAGTCGCAAGCGGAAGTTGACAAGAAGCGACAGAAGCAATGTGAGGGAAGCTCCAAAAGAAGTGACCCCATAGCCTCGTCAAAGGTCTGTGGTAGTCGTGCCCCCAACTTCGGCTGGTCCTTCGGCTCCATTGCCCACATCAGGCGCTGGGTTCGGCAAGTCTAATCTGGCCTCGTTGCCAGCAGAGGGCTCCAGGTACAGAGTAAATCCTTCGACGATGGAGGTACTAGAGGTAGCAGCGCCGACGGCCGCCTCAACACCTGGTTCGGGGCCTAGAGTGCCCGCCACACCAACGACGGTGGGCTCTAGCTCCAAATTTCCAAGAAAGAAGATTTGTGCCGACTTGAGCGGCAACATCCCCAGGTAAGGGCCAAACCTTCAGCTTTTGTCTTGATTTTATTTCTTGCTTTATTTTGAATTCTCTATGTCCTGTTTCCAGAGTATCGAGGAAGGAGGCTGCAGCTCCGGCACCTGCGGTAGCTACAGAGGCTATACGAGCTGAAGCTCTTGCCTTAGCTCTAATCCCTCCCCCAGTGGTTGTGGCGAACCACACGATAGCTCCGGTGCCGACTGTCATGGAGAGAAGTCCAGTACCACCGACCGAAGAACCCGTGGTAGCGCCGGACCACATGAAAGAAGTACTCGAGCAAGCTCTGGTGGTTTTGGAGCCATCTGCGGAGGTTCCGGCATCAGCGCCGAAAACCGATGAAGCCTCGACGGAAATTCCAGCACCAGCTCCGGAGGTGGCAACCCCATAGGTGACCTTGCCTGATTCTGCTCAAGAGGATCTGGCTGTTGGTGCTTTGACTTTTGAGCCGATGGCTGAAGATCCAGCTGTGGATTCCTCCTCACCAACTCCAGGAGTTGAAGATTCAGCGGCTGAACCGTTGCCAACTCCAGAGGTAGAAGTCCTAGCTGCAGGACCTTCCTCGACCGCGACAGAGATTGACGAGCAGTCGGAAATCAGCCCCGGTGACATGGAGCTGCTAGAGAACACACTTGCGCCATGGGATCCTAATGTTATTTTGGAAGACCCGTTGGAGTCAGCAGAGGCACCTCAGGCTGGCCCAGAGCCAATTCCCCTGGAGTTGTTAATCGACAATGCCTGCTCAAGCCTCCGACAGGTCCAACTTGCTTTTGACTACGACCGCAAGTTTCTCGAAGAAGAGCACAGCACCCTAAGGCGTTGGCGCAATAGGTTGCTCTTCGAGACAAAGCTGACACAGTCTCGACTGGCGGACCAGAAGGAGTGGGTGGCAAAGGAAAAAGCCCAACAGTCGCGCTTGAATAGGGCGCTAGATGAGCGAGAGGCCACGATTAAGGCCCTCGGCAAGAAGACTCAAGAGATCTACGAGCATGCGCAGAAGACCCATGAAATGGCTGACAACCGATCGAAGAGTTTCGAAGAGTTGAGGGAAACTCTCCTCAAGTGCCAAGATGAGCTCGACAATAAGGAGGCTGAACTCCAAGAGAAGGCAGATAAAATTCAGCAGCGGGACGATGAGCTCTCTCAGAAGCTGTAACGCGACGAACAAGACTTGGTTGTCCGCGTGGAACAATTCAAGTCATGGTGCGAAGAAGAAAAGCACCGGTTATGGTGGGTAGGTCAGGATGTAAGCAAAAGAGAAAGTGGCGTCTCTGTCTGGGAGGACAAGGTGAGGGCGAAAGAGAAAGACCTTGCAGATAGGCGAAACCAAGTACACCTCCGAGAGAAATAAGATGCCAACCAAGAGAAACTGCTAGCTGAACAAATTCAGCATCATGCTAAGGAGGTCGATCGCTTCTCAAAGGAGGGCTCTGCAGAGCTTTCATCTGCAAGGAGGTTGCTGGAGGAGCTCCGGAGCTCGAGGACAATTGAGTCTTAGCAAGTTTGGGACTTCCTCGGGCAAGCTAATGAAGCTCTGGTGTCTTTGGGGTTTAGTCTGGTTCGTCCAGATGACCGGAGCCAAAGATGGACAAAGCCCTGATAGCTTTGAACTCCGTCGGCAACAAGTTGGATGCTATGGAGACGTAATTCTCGACCAACTGGAGACAGAAGGAAAGTCCCTGGCCAAGAACGTTGCTGAGTATGTGCTGACGTGCTTCAAGAGCCGGGACCCAAAGATGTCTCTAGCTCCGGTGGTCGAAGGACCCATTGCCAAGGAAGAAGAAGCTGCCAAGGCCACATCCAAGAAGCTGCCCAGATGGTTGCCTCGTTCTTTGTTAGGAACTCCGGTAGCTAGGACTTTCCTCTTTGTACCTTCAACTTGTAAATCTTCAAATTTGAATAAATGAATGAAATCCTTTAAAATTCCATTTTTATCTTCAATACATTGCCTTTTTATCTTGTTGGCCCCCTAGTAGATGTGTTAGATTTATAGAGGACATCCACCATGAAGAACTTGACAATGTCTTGAAAACATGTTTGCTCTGAACTCGTAGCCAGTAGGATAGCCCCGAGATCTAAAAATTGCTTCCGTGCACTCCAAGGACCCTTTGTTACATCGACAGCGGGCCCCCTGGGAGGCATCAGAGCCTGGTAGCTCCGATCGCGCCCACTCTCAATGCGTAGAACATCGACAGTGGGGCCCCTGGGGGTTGTCAGAGCTTGTTACCTTCGACGACGTCCACTGTCAACACGTAGAATGTTGACGGCGAGCCCCTAGGGTGTTGTTGGATCTTGGTAACTTCAATGGCGCCCATTGTCAATGCGTAGAACATCGACAGCGGACCCCCTGGGGGTTGTTAGAGCTTGGTAGCTTCGACGACACCCACTGTCAAAGCGTAGAACGTCAATGGCGGGCTCCATGGGGGTTGTAGGAGCTTGGTAGCTCCGACGGCGCCCACTGTCAACGTGTAAAACGTCGACGGTGGGCCTCCTGGGGGTTGTTGGAGCTTGATAGCTCTGACGGCGCCCACTGTCAACACGTAGAACATCGACGGAGGGCCCCCTGGGGGTTGTTGGAGCTTCGTAGCTCCAACGGCACCCACTATCAATGCATAGAACATCGACAGAGGCCCCTCTGGGGGTTGTCGGAGATATTTGCTCCAGCACCATCCACCATTGCCCATGTCGCTTGCCGTCAATTGTTCATTTTTTCTGCGCATAAGAGACAACAAAAGCATTAAAATTTGTCCTTTCGTCAATGGTTCTATTGTGGCTTACTATGCTCGTTTGAACTTTATGTCCCAATTAATTCTTTGAAAAATATAAGTATTATGATTATATTTCCAAAAATCCATATGCCTTCCGGACCTGCCTTGTTGAGACCTGCCGGAGTACGTAGAGCGGCGTACTTAGGGTGCTTGACCAGGCTAAGTTGATAGCGCACTTCGGACCTGAGTTGGGTTTGGTTTTCAGGCAAGTAGACCATCTAACAATAATTGAGATCTAATGGAAAATCATCAAAAAGACTTATATATTTCTCATGAATTTTTAGGACCTTAATTCGCTCGGGTTGCACAACATTACTGTCGGTGGTTTTGATCCGGCAGATCTCCCGACACTACTAAAGTGTTAGAGGAGTTTGAGGTTCGGTATGGGCGCGCGGAGATTCAAGAAGGTGAGATGTCGAGTGACACAAGGGACACCAAGATTTACGTGGTTCGGGCCACCTGAGCGTAATACCCTACTCCACGGGGTGTGCTGATGTTGTATTGGATGTATGAGCTCAACGTGAGTTGATAGTGTAGAATGAGTGTGTCTGGTCCGTGTGTGTTCGAGTGTCTGTGTCCAGCGTCCGCTCTATGTATCGTCGGCCTGTCCTTTTATAGTACAAGGGCAGGCCGTTACAAGTTAGCCTGGCCCGACATGTGGCCTCGGCGGTTACTGATATTGATACACATTCAACACATTTAATTGCCCTTAATGACCGAGTTATGGGCTTTGACATCACCGTTACTGGTAATTAAGGTCGTCCGATCGTGTGTCATTAATATAGTATTGATGACACTTGATCGTGTCTTGAAGTCCTTGATTCCCCTTTGAAGGTCCGGAGCCGTTGTAGAGTCTTCCGAAGGTTAGAGGCTGAAGATCCGACGGTTGGACATGTGGCAGCGCCGGAGCACACTATGGGGAACAGATAGGTCCGGTGCTACCCAACACGTGTCAGCACCGGAGCTTCCCTCAGTCTGGGGTTAGGTCCGGGGGTGCCATTTCGGTACATAACCCAGAGCTTCCCCCTTGCGGGCGGTAGCTCCGGTTTGACAGTACACGTGGCGACCCTGGGACTAACCATGTTGGAGAAGCGGGTCCGGTTATGTCTGACATGCGGGCCTCCGAAGGTCTTCAAATCAAGTAGATGACTTTCCCTTGAGATCTTTGCAATCCCAAGAAGTATATGGTATCCAGGGTACCGACAGTGGCCCCCTGGGCCCACCTCTGGGGAAGACCCCTTGGGTGAAGTCATTCCGCCGGAGGTGGGTCCATCCTTCGACTTTTGAACTGAGTCTTCAAAGGTCTTCGGATGTGCCGTTGGCGATAGTTTGGAGTTAAATCCTCGCCGCATGGCATATCCCGTGTGCGGCAGATGAGATCTTCGGCGTGCGGATCTCACGCAATTGAAGGTCGCCGGTTTCCGATACGAAAACCGTATCGGTTCTGCGCGCCTTGTCAGGTCGCCGCCTTCGGGCTTCCCGCCTCATGATGACAACGGTTCGCCTGGGTAAGAACCTCGACTTGATCGTCAGGGTGGTCCCAGGCCCTCTTGTCATCGGCTGGGTGCAATTTTTGAGTAGTATCTTCGGCTTCCTTGCGGTTTCCATCCAAGCGTTGCGAGGGCTTACTTAAGAAGGAAAGCGCGCACCGTCTGGAGTTCTTTACGCCTCTCATCTGATCTTGTGCTCAAACTCCCAACTTGTGCTCGCTTTTCCTCTCTTGCCTTGCTGTGCCGCGATGGAGTTGGGTCTTCACGAGAGCCGTTTGAAGACTGAAGGTGACCTGAAGAAGGTCCGGACCCTCATGGGATGGTCCCCGGACTTCTTCAACCACCTGGTCCGCGCCGGGGGAGAGCTCCTGTTCGAGAAGGAGCACGCCAGCGAAATGGTGTACTTCTTTTCGTACGCCATGGTGGGGTTGATCCCACCTTTTTCCTCCTTTTTCTTGATGCTGCTAGAATTTTATGGTCTGCAGCTATACCACCTTGGCCCCCACTCCATTCTTCTTGTGTCTATCTTCATCCACTTCTGTGAGATGTGGGTGGGCATCCCCCCTGCATTGAACTCTTCCGGACCTTCTTCACCGTTCATACCACCGGTAGGAGCAATGAGTACCTTGGCTTCTACTACTTCGTGAAGTGCAAGAAGTGCCCATTCAAGTACCTCCGGTCGTTTCCCTCTGGAAAGTGGGATGACTGGAAGAAGGACTGGATAGTCATCCGTGTGGAGGAGCACGAGAAGCTGGAGCTACCCGAAGGCCTCCCCAACATTGACACTACAGTCTGGAGTGAAGCTCCGGTGCTAGCGGAAGACTTCAACCCTGCTCTGACCAGGATCCGCCAGTGCGTGGAGGGAGGATTAACTCCTCAGGCGGTGTTTTGCAACTTCCTGGTCAATAGGTGGGCACCGCTGAAGAGGAGAGAAAAACTCGCTTGGGCCCTCAACAACGTGATGGACAACGACCGGGTCGAGACGGGGCTGAAGTCCAACATGTCGGGGACAACCTTGGAGTTCCATCTCAAGAAGTTCCAGCACGGCATCGACGTCGCGGGTGACGACTTGACTCCGCCATCAGCTTTTCTTCCTCTGAACATGGAGGTAGAGTTCAGCAGGGAGCTCCGGCGGAAGATGCCTGTGCTTGATGACCTTGGTGTCGTTGAGAGAATATCAACCTCCAGGGTGGTGATCCCTGGGGCTTCCGAGGGTGGCTCCGACCCTGCCCCGAAGCCAAGGATCGAAGTCGTCGGCAAGGGCAAGGAGCCGACAGACAAACCCTTGAGCCGGAAGAGGAAGCTGCAGCATGCCGACAGAAGGTCCGTCAGGCCTACCACCTCTGCATCAGCTCCTTCTCCCCGGAGGGGGAGGTCTTCTACAACTGCGGTGGTTGTTCCCGCAGCGGCGTCCTCCCGGGGTGCTAGCTCCGGGTATGCGACTTCAGCACCAGGGCCGGTTGAGGCCTCTAGGTCCGGAGGTCCTTCCCGGTCGAGGGGGGCCTCGACTAAGGAAATGCCTGTGGTTGTGACGAGTTCCGGGGGGCCTTCCGGGGCTTCCATGCCGGCGGCGGCTATGGTCAGCCTAGAACGCCCGGGAAAGAGGTTCCGCGCAGGCTGGTGCGGAAGCCTCCCGAGGTAATTTTAATATTTACCTCAGACATTTGTTTTGTTGTAGTAATTTTTTTTAAGTTTCTTCATCCATCATCTGCAGCGTTCCCAAGAATAGGAGTGAGGCTCCACCCTCAGCCACAGCAGCTGACGCTGTGAGGGCGGAAACTTCTGCTCCTGTCCTGGTGCCGCCCCAAGTGGTGGCTGAAGCTGCGACAGCTCCGGCGCCAGCTGTCGTGGTCATGGACCTCGACTCATCCCTAGAGACTCCCGTGGTAGCGCCGGACCGCGGGAGAGAAGATGCGCCAGCGGCACCTGCTCCGGAGGTTGAAGCTCCGGGTCCTGGTGCAGAGATGATGGAAGCTCCGGCCGTTGAGCCGGAGGAAGCAGTAATTCTGGCCCCAGAGCCGGAAATTGTCGAAGCCCCAACAGTTGAGCCGGAGGTAGTTGAAGTCTCGGCGTGCGCGCCGGATGTTGAGGAAGTCCCGGCGGTTGGGCTGGCTACTTCTGAAGCGCTGGCCACAGAGCCGGTCGTTGTTGGAGCTCCGGCCGCAGGGCCGGTTGATGTTGAAGACTTTCCGGCTCCCGAGCTGGTTGTTGCGGAGGCATCAGCGCTCGAGCCCCCAATAGAGGAGGTGCCCAGGCCGGAGCCAGAAGCAGCCCCTCCTCCGGAAGTGTTGACATCGGAGGTACTCGCGGCTGAGCCGGAGTGCCCTAGTGGAGTCGCTGGCCCCCTGCCTGAGGGGGCAAATGTAGATCTGGCGGCGGGGCCTTCGGAATCACTTTCGGAGGTCGGAACTTCATCAGCGGGACCCTCCTCGATGGCGACTAAGGCCATCCCGGAGGACGGCCCTAGTTCCATGGAGACCCAGGGGACCACTCTTGTGGAGTGGGACCCAATTTTTGTATCTGAAAACTCGCTGGAACCAGCGGAGGAGACCCCAGCAGGTCTGGAACCTATCCCGTTGTCATTGTCTATTGACAACGCTTGTTCCAGTCTGCGTCAAGTTCAACTGGCCTTCTTCCACGACAGCAAGGCTCTTGAAGAGGAGCGCCAAACCCTTAGGCGGTGGCGTAACCGGCTCTACTTCGAGACCAAGCTAGCGCAGTCGAGGCTAGCAGATGACAAAGAGTGGATCAAGCGGGAGAAGGTCCGCCTGGAATACTGGGGCAAATTATTGGATGATAGGGAGAGTATGACTCGCGCCCTCGACGCTCAATCCCGGTCCATTTACGAGCAGACCAAAGCAGCTAACAGTGCGGCCGATGAACGCCAAGAGAGGCTTGAGGCCATTAACACTACTCTCATCAAGCGTCGGGAGGCACTTGAGGAGAGGGAGAAAAGTCTCGAAGATGAAGAGCAGAAACTCCTAGAGCTGTGGGATGACATCCTTAGGAGGGAGGAGGAGCTCACCGAAAAGGTGGCTCTGGCCGACAAGGGCCTCGAAGAGCGCGCCAAGAAATTGGAAGAGCGCTGCACTGAGGAGGAGGAGAAGGCCTGGGTGCGAGGGCATGAACTCTACGAGCAAGAGTGTGCCCTTGCTGCCAGGGAGAAGAAAGTGAGGGGCAGGGAGAAGGACCTGGTTGACCGCCGGAACAAGATCCACCTCCGAGAGGAGGAGCTCGGAAAACTCGAGAAGCGAGTTGCTGAAAAGATTCAGCAAAACGCCAAAGAAGTTGAGCACCTCGCTCGCGAGAATTCTGAACTGGTGGCGGCCAGAAGATCCTTGGAAGAATTGAAGGGCTTGAGGACAGCGGACTCCCTACAGATTTTGGAGTTCCTGGGCAAGGCCAACGACGCGCTGACACCGATGGGCTTTAGTCCCGTGCGTCCGGATGATCCGGAGCCGGAGTCGGACCTGGCGTTGCAGGCTTGAGCTCGGCAGGTGGCAAACTCTCCAAGGTGGGCGACATCATCGCGGACCAATTGGAGGTTGAGGGGCAATCCCTGGCGAAGAACGTCGCAGAGTATGTGCTGACGTGCTACACCAGCCGGAATCCCCAATTCCCTCTGGACCCGGTGCTTGGAGGTCCCGTCGAAGAAGAAGGCGAAGCCACCCGACCCAACGTGTCGGAGGTTGCTCAGAAGGTCGCCCAGTTCTTCCATAGGGTCTAGGACCATCTCCGTAGCACCCACTTGTATTCTCTCTTTTTCTTCCTCAATTTTGTAATCCCTTGTCTCCGGATGAATGAAATCCCCAAATTTTTGTGAATTTCACTTTTTGTCTTCACTTGGCCCCCTGGTAGATGTACACAATGTGATTGTGAACATGTACCAAGAGGATATTGTGTTTTGTTGAAGACTCATTTGCTTCGAACTTGTAGAGTGTAGGTCCGAAGTCTTCCATAGTTAAGGCCCCCTGAGGTTGTCGGAGCTTAGAAGCTCTGGCATTATCTATCGTCGGAGCTTAGTAGCTCCGGCAATAGTCCCTATCAACGCATAGAGCATCGATAGTTATTCCTCCA
This sequence comes from Tuctoria greenei, assembly GCA_036927565.1. Lineage (NCBI taxonomy): Eukaryota > Viridiplantae > Streptophyta > Magnoliopsida > Poales > Poaceae > Tuctoria > Tuctoria greenei. Next base: position 64,115,956 of record JAYESD010000007.1, on the reverse strand, counting down.
GCGTGTCGGTGCTAGTAGCTCCGGCAGTGACCTTTACCAACACGTAGTTTGTCGGCAGCAGACTCCGTTTGCGGGGTCTTCTCACCATCTTTTATTTAGCGTCGACGGTTGGTCCCCCTAGCTTTACCGGAGCTTGGTTACTCCGGTGATGCTCGTTCTCAATGCTTAACATCGATTACAAGCCATCTAGGGGAGTCGGAGCTTTGTTAGCTCCGACTTTTCTCCATCAACGTGGATTTTTTATTTTTCCTGCACACTAAAGCCAAGAAAAATAGCAAAATTCATTTCTTGTCTATAACTTCGCCGTGGCTTACGATTCTTAAGAAAATTTTAGGTCAAACGCGATTCTGAATACAACCGAATGTGTCATCTTTTCTTCCAGATCCAATTGTACTTGGACCCGCCTTACTTCGGCCTGCCGGGTTGTAGGTAGAGTGGCGTACTTAGGGTGCTTGACCAGGCTAAGTCGATAGCACACTCCGGCCCTAGGTTGGCTTGGCGGTATTCAGGCGAGTGGGCCACGAACAATATTTGAATCCAAAATAATCGACAATACAACTTGAATTGTATATGAACCAGTCGAACTAAAATTTCTTAAGAATTGCACGTCCTTGTTATAGACAAGAAAGAGAAAAAAAATGTTGAGCCTGTACAAAATAAATGCACGTGGAGTCTGTTTCACATGAAGATATCTTTCATTATAGGTCCGGGGTACAGGGGAAACGAGTACACTCTTAGGGTACGGAACCAGGCTAAGCGTGCTTAATTTCTCGTTTGACCCAGGATAGCTAGCCACACTTTTAGTCCTGAGACTGTGACAAGTGTTGCATGAACTTTGCGGACCTTCCGGGAAAGGTCCGGCTGTTCTCCCGGAGGAACTACTCAACTCTGTACAATGACTCTATAACATACACCTCAAGTTACTACAGACTCACCTCCGTGATATTAAGTGTAGAACTTACGGAGGTGCTCGATGTTCCAAGGATTTGGGAGAGGTGTCCCATCCTCGGTAGCCAAGCGAACGCTTTCGGGACGGGATATTTTAATCACTCGGAAGGGTCCCTCCCAGCTGGGGGAGAGTTTATTTAACCCTTCTCTCGATTGTATTCTCCGTAGCACCAGATCGCCTTCCTCGAGCTGTCTGTTGTATACATGCCGCTTATGATAGCGCCGAAGGGCTTGACGGTATCAGGCATTCCGAACAGCTGCTTGACACCTTCCCTCCTCAAGGAGGTCTAGGTCTTCACGCCAGAGCTGGTCCTGCGTGGCTTCGTCGAAGGTCCGGACCTGGAGTGACCCCAAGGTGATTTCCGGAGGAAGGATTGCTTCAGCTCCATACACCAGGAAGAAGGGTGTCTCTCCAGTTGACCGGTTTGGAGATGTCCTGTTGGCCCATAAAGTGGGTGGAAGCTCTTCAATCCAGTTGGCTCCATGTTTTTTCAAACGCTCATAGGTGCGCGTTTTGAGTCCTTTAAGGATTTCAGCATTTGCTCTCTCGGCTTGGCCGTTGCTTGCTGGGTGAGCTACGGAGGCATAGCAAACTTGAATGCCGAGGTCTTTGCAATATCCTTGAAATGAAGAGCTTGTGAATTGGGTCCCATTATCGGTGATGATTTTGTTTGGGACTCCAAATCTGCATACAATGGACTGCAAAAAGTTGATAGAAGATTGCTTGTTGATTGTCACAACTGGAGTTGCTTCCGGCCACTAGGTGAACTTGTCAATGGCAATGTACATGAACTTGTAACCTCCGATGGCTCTTGGGAAAGGTCCCAAGATGTCCATCCCCCACACAGCGAAGGGCCATGTAGGAGGTATCATTTGTAGGGGCTGGGCCGGTGTGTGAATTTGCTTTGCATGAAATTGACATGCTTCGCATTTCTTCACCAGCTCAGTTGCATCCTGGAGTGCTGTAGGCCAGTAGAAGCCATGCCGAAAGGCTTTACCAACCAGCGTGCGGGAAGACGCACGGTTCCCACACTCGCATCCATGGATTTCTGCGAGGAGATCGCAACCTTCTTACCTTGTAATGCACCGCATTAGGATGCCATTGGCACCGCGCCGGTAGAGATCCCCTTCTACCAACGTGTATGTTTTAGCCAATCTGACTACCCGATCAGCAGATACATCATCGTCAGGAAGGATGTTGTCTTTCAAGTAGCTCCGGATCTCCGAGATCCATGCATCGGAACTAACTTGAGCATTTGAGTCTTGCGTGCTGGGTTGCTCAGAGCTTCCGGCAGCACCTACGACCCTTGATGGCTGCCATGGTAACAGGGCCATCGGGACCGTCAGCTTCGGGATGCTGATCTCGCCCCCTTCGCTCAGTTTGGCAGGCTGAGCTGTGGGTTTTGACAACCTCCGGACAAAAGTTCCGTCAGGAGCCGGAGCTCCGGTTGACGCTTTCGTCGAGAGTTCGACGGCTTCAGCGTTGTGGGCACGCTGGACATGGTGGAGATCTAGGACTTCGAAGTCCTTCTGAAGCCTCTGGACTTCAAGGAGGTAGCAGCTAGCTGGAGATTGTTGCAGGAGCATTCAGCCTTCACTTGCTTAATGATGAGCTATGAATCTCCCTTGACCAGCAACTGCTTGACACCGTATGACAGTGCCACCCTTAGTCCGTAAATGAGTGCTTCATATTCCGCCATGTTGTTGGTCGCCTTGAAGTCAAGGTGTACCATGTATTTTACCTTCTCTCCGGTTGGTGCGAGGAGAAGGATTCCAGCTCCGCCCCCCTGCTTTTGCATGGAGCCGTCGAAGTAGAGGGACCAGTGAGGCTCGTTGAAGACCGGAGCCTTGTGTTCCGGCTTCTGCTCGCTGGGGCCCCCAGGGTTTGATGGAGACGGAGTCCATTCCGCCACGAAATCCACCAATGCTTGACTCTTGATTGCTTGCCTTGAAATGAATTCGAGATCGAATTCAGCCAATTCTGCTGCCCACTTCGCAATATTCCCAGTTGAGTTGGGATTATGCAAGATTGCTCGAAGTGGGTAAGAGGTCACCACTGAGATTTTGTGAGCTTGGAAGTAATGGCGAAGCTTCCTGGAGGCAATAAGAACTGCATAGAGCAGCTTATGCACCTCTAGGTATCGAGTCTTGGCATCATGTAGTACTTCACTGATGAAGTACACTGGGCGCTACATGGTCCAGACCCTCCCGGAGTGGCCCGAAGCTTCCTTTGGGTCCTGGCTGGAGGAACCCGGAGCTTCTTCAGAAGCGACCTGGACCCTCCCAGAGGGGTCTGGGTCTTCCAAAGTGACTTCTTGTGGATTCAAGTCTGGGAGCTGGGACCCAAACTCGCTTTCGGGATCCTCTGGACCCTCCCGAAGGGGTCTGGATTCCTGAGTATGGGGTAGTTCTGGTCTCTCCGCGACCAGGACCATACTGACGACTTCGTCAGTGGCTGAAATGTAAAGCAGCAAAGGCTCACCAGGGTTCGGAGCTACCAGAATTGGTAGGGTGGTGAGGAACTGTTTTAGCTCCTGGAATGCCTTTTCTGCTTCTTCAGACCATTGGAATGGTCCGAACTTCCTCAATAACTTGAAGAAGGGGAGTGCCCGTTCCGCCAGTCTTGAAATGAACCGGCTGAGGGCTGCTAGACATCCAGTTAGCTTTTGGACATCTTTGATGCGGGCTGGTGGCCGCATGTATTCAATGGATTTGATCTTCGCCGGATTAGCTTCTATGCCCCGGTGACTTACCAGGAAACCAAGAAGTTTTCCAGAGCTAACCCCGAAGACACACTTGTCTGGGTTTAGCTTTGTGCGGGTGACCCGCAGCTTATCGAAGACAGCCTGCAAGGTGTTAAGGAGTGACTCCTTGTTCTTGACCTTGACCACGATGTCATCGACGTACACTTCCAATATGTCTCTAATGAGTTCTTCAAAGGTTTTGTACATAGCTCGTACAAAGGTTGAGGCTTATTTAGCGTTGTGTAGTCGATACACATCCGAAGCTTCCCACCGGCCTTGGGCACAGCGACTGGGTTTGCCAGCCATTTTGGATGGAAGACTTCTCGGATGAATCCAGCTTCGAGCAACTTCTTCACTTCTTGTCGGATGAAGTTCTGTTGATCTACGGATTGCTTCCAAGGCTTCTGATGCACAGGCCGGGCGTCGGGGTAGATCTTCAGATTATGCTCAATCACTTCCCTGGGGATCCCAGGCATTTGTGATGGTTGCCAGGCAAACACGTCGACATTAGCCCGGAGGAAAGTGATGAGCGCGAGTTCCTATTTGTCGTTCAATCCCCCCGATATACGGGTGGTCTAAGAGGCATTGGAACCAATTTGGACGACTTTGACGGGAATGTCGGTGTCGCCGCTTGGGTGCACACGAGGTGCAGAAGTCGAGCCTCGCTGACGAATGCTCGGGGGTTTTGGAGCTTGCTCTTGCCTGGAGTCCTCCTCTTGCGCCGTGGTAAGTGCATGGACTTCTTCCAGAGCAGTTACTCCGGCAGTACGATCTCCGCGGATCCAGAGAACGCCTACTGGTGTTGGCATCTTTAACACCAGGTAACCATAATGAGCAGCTGTCATGAATTTGTACAAGGCAGGCCTACCCAAGATGGTATTGAAGGGTAAGTTGATCTAAGCAACGTCAAAGACCAACTTCTCGGTGCGATACTTCTCCCGGGTCCCGAAGGTAACGGGGAGGGTAATAGCTCCGAGTGGGGTAATGGCCCCCGGACCTACTCCGGAGAAAGGTCGGGAGGGGTGGAGATCCGAAGGTCGGAGCTGAAGCTTGGTAAAAGCTTCGAAGCTTATGAGATTGAGCCCCGAACCTCCGTCTATCATAACATGGTGGAGCTGGATGTTATTGATGGTAGGAGATACCATCAAAGGTAGCTGACCTGCTCCAACCATGCTTCGAGGGCAATCCGAAGCATCAAAGTGATGGCTGTATCCATCCACTTCCGATGAGGCTCCGCCCTGGCTATAGGAGCTACAACGGCCATGTCCCGACGCATAGTCTTGATGACGCGGCGGGAGGTAATGTCCCATGATCCACCAAAAATGGTGTTCATGGTCTTCCGACACTCATTGTCAGAGACGTCGGAATCGTCGTCGACGGAGGTGTAGACGGCCTTCAGGACCTTTTTGGGATCCTGAAAACCTAACTCCTCTTCAGCCGGAGCTTCGTCAACTTTTTGTTTTCCTTCCCTCTGTCCGAAAGGAGCTTCTTCCCGTCGCTTGTTGTAGCGCTCGGCAAGGTTTTGGACCTCCCGGCAGTCTTCCAAACTGTGGCTGTCCGTTTTGTGAATTGGACACCACACCTTGAGTTTGCCACCGTCTTCAGAAGACGGTCGAGGTCGCTTCTCGGGGCGTGGCCCCCGGCCACCCGGAGCTGCAGCAGCTGCAACATTGGATGCACCGGTCGACGGCTTCTTCTTGCCGTTGGTCTTTTTCTTCTTCTTGCCACTCCTGGAGGTAACGGCTTCTCCTTTGGAGGATTTCTTGTGATCCTCCGGAGTTGGTTTGGAGTGCATTTCACGGCCCTCCGCAGCTCTGGCACATTTGTCAGCCAAGCTGAAGAGTTCCGTGACACTGGTGATCTCCTTGATCGCCAGTTTCTCCAGCATCTTCTTATCCTGTACTCCCTGTCTAAATGCCATGATGACAGAGGAGCTAGAGATAGAAGGGATAGTGTTTCGTACCTGAGAGAATCTCTGGATGAATGATCGCAGGGATTCTCCTCCTTTTTGCACAACTGCAAAAAGGTCCAGCTCGGTGCCTGGTCGGGTGTAAGAACTCCCGAAGTTGGCGGTGAACTGCCGGCACAGCTCCTCCCAATTGCTGATGGAGTTGGGTGGAAGGCTCATAAACCAGGACCTGGCGGTCCCAGTTAAAGCCACTGGGAAATAATTGGCCATTACGGCCTCATTTCCTCCAGCTCCAAAGATAGCAGTGGAGTAAATCTGAAGAAATTCGACAGGATTAACGGTCCCATCGAACTTCTACGGCAGGTGAGGCCGAAACTTCTATGTCCACCTGACCATACGCAGATGCATGGCCAGGGCTGAACAGCCTCCTCCTACTCGTTCAGGAGCAGGAATGTCTTGAGCTTCTCGTCTTTCACGAGCACGCTCAATATGGACTCGACCGTCTTGTTGACGATATCAGCGATCAAGCTCCGCCCGGAGGTCATGAGTTGAAAGCCTTGATACCGTGTGAGTGCATCATGCCCCGGAGGGCAATGATGTCACCTGCTGTGATGCATCACGTCTCCTGTTGTTGGAAACGTGCGGACCAAGTCTGCCAGACAAGGTCCGTCGCTGCGATGGGGCCCGTCTTGAAGGGGGAGGACCCTGGTTGCTGATGTGGTCGGCTGCTGCTGCAACCAAGTGTTCCACATCGGCCCTCCACTGCTCCATTGCATCCCGGGATGCGTCCGGAGGTGGTGGCCGCTGAAGAAGAGCACGTGCTGCATGAAGCGCGTGTTCTGGGTTGTTAAGATTCGCCGACGCAGTGATTGACGCCGGTGCACCATCACGTTGTCCAGCTTGATTTGCTGGTGGAGGCGGCGGTGGTGGAAGTGTGACTCCTGCTGGAGCCGTGGTTCCTGCTGGTGGCTGCATATTGGAGGGGTTACCCCCAACAGCTTGAACAGTGGGATGACCATTGGATGATCCAACGGCTGAGTTCACCATTCTTGAAATCTCAGGCGCCCCTACCTGGCACGCCAACTGTCGGTGGTTTTGATCCGGCAGATCTCCCGACACTACTAAAGTATTAGAGGATTTTGAAGTTCGGTATGGGTGCGCGAAGATTCAAGAAGGTGAGATGTCGAGTGACACAAGGGACACCAAGATTTACGTGGTTCGGGCCGCCTGAGGGTAATACCCTACTCCATGGGGTGTGCTGATGTTGTATTGGATGTATAAGCTCAACGTGAGTTGAGAGTGTAGAATGAGTGTGTCTAGTCCGTGTGTGTTCGAGTGTCTGTGTCCAGTGTCCCTTCTATGTATCGTCGGCCTGTCCTTTTATAGTACAAGGGCAGACCGTTACAAGTTAGCCTGGCCCGACATGTGGCCCCGGTGGTTACTGATATTGATACACATTCAACATGTTTAATTGCCCTTAATGACCGAGTTATGGGCTTTGACAGCACTATTACTGGTAATTAAGGTCGTCCGATCGTGTGTCATTAATATAGTATTAATGACACTTGATCGGGTCTTGAAGTCCTTGATTCCCCTGTGAAGGTCCGGAGCCGTTGTAGAGTCTTCCGGAGGTTAAAGGCTGAAGATCCGACGGTTGGACACGTGGCAGCGCCGGAGCACACTGTGGGGAACAGATAGGTCCGGTGCTACTCGACACGTGTCAGCACCAGAGCTTCCCTCAGTCTGGGGTTAGGTCCGGGGGTGCCATTTCGGTACATAACCCGAAGCTTCCCCCTTGCAGGCGGTAGCTCCGGTTTGACAGTACACGTGGGGACCCTGGGACTAACCATGTTGGAGAAGCGGATCCGGTTATGTCTAACATGTGGGCCTCCGAAGGTCTTCAAGTCAAGTAGATGACTTTCCCTTGAGATCTTTGCAATCCCAAGGAGTATATGGTATCCAGGGTACCGACAATTACTATTGACAAGAAGGTATAAAATGAAATGAGCTTGTACAAATGAAATGCACGTGGAGTCTGTCTGTATAAAATGTTTCTCTTTAGGGTCCGATTAACAGGGGAAGACATTGACACACCTAAAGTACAATACCAAGTTAAGTGTGCTATTCATCTTGATCTAACCTAGGGAAGGTAAATACACACCTAAAATACAAGACCAAGTTAAGTTTGCCAGGACCCTCCCGACTCTGTCCATAAACTCTAAGAGATAAAACTTATACAAATACAGAGTCACCTCCGTGTAACTAAGTGTAGAAGTTACGGAGGTGCTCGATGTTCCAGGGGTTGATAAGTGGTATCACATTCTCTATCACCAAGCGAACGCATCTGGGGCGGGAAACTTTGATAACCCGGAAAGGACCTTCCCAACTGGGGGAGAGTTTGTTCATCCCTTCTCGAGTCAGTATTTGTCGCAGCACCAGATCACCTTCTTCTAACTGCCGGTTGCACATGAACCTTTAATGATAGCTCTGAAGCACCTGACAGTATCGTGCGTTCTGAACAACTACTTGGCACCTTGCCTTGTTGACGAGGTCTAGGTCTTCATGCCGGAGTCGGTCCTGCGTGGCTTCGTCGAAGGTTCGAACCCGGAGATAACCCATAGTGATCTTCGGAGGAGGCACTACTTAGCTCCGTACACCAGGAAGAAAGGTGTCTCTCGCATAGCCCGACTGGGTGTTGTCCGGCTTGAACACAAAGCAGACGGAAGCTCCTCTATCCAGTTGGTGCCATGCTTCTTAAAGCGCTCATATGTTCGCATCTTTAGTCCCTTGAGTATTTCTGCATTTCCTCTCTCGGCTTGGCCATTACTTGCCGGATTTCCTACTCTGGCATAGCTGACTTGTATGACGAGATCTTTGCAGTACTCTTGGCATGTTGCACTTGTGAATTGGATTCCATTGTCAGTGACGACTCTGTTCAGAACTCCAGATCTGCAGACAATGGATTTCAAAAACTTGATGGCTGATTGCTTGTTGATAGTCACAACTGGAGTAACTTTCGGCCACTTTGTGAACTTGTTGATGGTGACATACAAGAACCGGTAATCTCTGATGGATTTTTGGAAAGGTCCCAAAATGTCCATCCACCACACAGCGAATGGCCACGTGGGAGGTATCATCTGTAGTGACTGAGTCGGTGAGTGAATCCGCCTTGCATGAAACTGGCACGCTTCACATTTCTTTACCACCTTGACTGCATCCTGGAGAGATGTAGGCCAGTAAAAGCCATGCCGGAAGGCCTTACCGACCAACGTGCAAGAAGATGCATGGTTTCCGCACTCGCCTCCATGGATCTCCACGAGGAGCTCGTGACCTTCTTCCCGATAAATGCACCACATTAGAATGTTGTTGGCACCACTTTGGTAGAGATCCCTTTCTACCAACATGTATCTTTTAGCCAATCTGATAATTCGCTCAGCAGATACACCGTCTTTAGGAAGGATGTTATCTTTCAAGTAGCTCCAGACCTCCGAGATCCATGCATTAGAGCTTACTTGAGCTTCTAGATCTGGCGCACTTGGTTGCTTGGAGCTTCTTGTAGCGCCTACGATCCTTGGTGGACGCCATGGTAACAGGGCACCGGGACCGCCAGCTTCGGGGTGCTGGTCTCGCCCCATCACTCAGTTCTGCAGGCTGAGCAGTAGGTGATGACAATCTCCTAACAAAAACTCTGTCGGGAGCTTGAGCTCATGTTGAAGCCTTCGTCGATAGGTTGTTAGCTTCAGCGTTGTTGAGACGCTGGACATGGCGGAGATCGAGGATATGGTAGTCCTTCTGCAGCTTTTGGACTTCATGTAAATAAGCAGCAAGTTGGGGGTTGTTGCAACTGCATTCACCTTTGACTTGCTTGATGATGAGTTGTGAATCACCCTTCACCAGGAGCTGCAGATGCCATATGATAGCGCCACGTTGAGTCCGAATATGAATGCTTCGTATTCTACCATGTTGTTGGTTACCTTGAAGTCGAGGCGCACCATGTACTTGACCTTCTCCCCGATCGGAGCGAGGAGAAGTATTCCATCTCCGGCCCCCTAATTTTGCACGAAGCCATCAAAGTAGAGAGTCCAGTGAGGCTCGGTTAAGACCGAGACCTTAGGTTCCGACTTCTGCTCATCAGGCCTCCTGGAGTTGATGTAGAAGGTGTCCACTATGCCACGAAGTCAGCCAGCGCCTGACTCTTGATCGCATGTCCAGGTAGGAATTCAAGGTCAAATTCTTCCAACTCCGCTGCCCACTTGGCGATATTTCCCGTAGAATTGGGATTATGTAAAATAGCTCGCAGTAGATAGAAGTTAACACTAAAATCTTATAAGCTTGGAAGTAGTGATGAAGCTTCCTTGAGGCAATAAGCACTGCATACAACAGCTTATAAACCTTTATGTACCAAGTCTTGGTATCGTGAAGCACTTTGCTGATGAAGTATACTGGCCGTTGGACAGTTCGAACCCTCTTAGAGGGGTCCTAAGCTTCTTCTTCATCAACCCGGACCATCCCAGAGGGGTCCGAACCTTCTCCTTCTTATTGAGTGGAAACTCCCTCGGATGAGAGAGGTTGATCCACAAGCACCTTGCCTCTAGGATCCATGCCTGAGGGCTGGGATCCAGACTCGCCTTCAGGTAGCTTCGGACCCTCCCGTAGTGGTATAAGCTCCTGAGTTGAAGATGTTTCTGGTCTCTCCGCAACCAGAACCATGCTGACAACCTCCATAGTTGCAGCGATGTAAAGCAAAAGAGGCTCACCAGGCTCCGGGGCTACCATGATTGGTAGTGTCATGAAGAGTTGCTTGAGCTCCTGGAACGCCTTCTCTGCTTCTTCAGTCCAATGGAATGATCCGAACTTCCTCAATAGCTTGAAGAAGGGTAGCTCCCGCTCTGCCAGCCTTGAAATGAATCGGCTGAGCGAAGCTAGACACCTAGTTAGCTTCTGAACGTCTGTGACATGGGATGGAGGCCGCATCCATTCAATGGCTTTGATTTTTGCCAGATTTGCCTCAATTCCTTGGAGAGTTACCAAGAAACCAAGGAGCTTCCTTGATCTAACCACGAAGACACACTTGTCCGGGTTGAGCTTCGTGCACGTCAGGCGCAGCTTGTCAAAGACAACTTGGAGATTGTCGAGGAGTGAATCCTGGTTCTTTACCTTGACAACGATGTCATAAACGTAGGCTTCCACCAGGTCCCTAATAATATTCTCAAAGGTTTTGTGCATAGCTCGCACAAAAGTTGAGGCAACATTTTTAAGACCAAAAGGCATAGCTATGTAAGAGTACAACCCATCTACTGTAATGAAGGAATTATGCTCTTCATCTTCCTTAGACATTGGAATTTGGTGATATCTAGAATATGCGTCTATGAAACAGTAACTCACACCCGGAGGTAAAATCCACTATCTGATCTATTCTAGGTAGTGGAAATGGGTCTTTTGGACATATGTTATTGAGTGTGGTGTAGACGATGCACATTCGAAGCTTTCCGCCGGCCTTGGGGACAACGAATCGGTTTGCCATCCATCGTGGATGATGAACCTCCCAGATGAATCTAGCATCGAGAAGCTTCTTGACTTCTTGTCTCATGAAGTTCTGCCACTCAACGGATTGCTTCTGGGGCTTCTGTTGTATAGGCTATGCGTCGGGGTATAACTTCAGACAGTGCTTGATCACCTCCTTGGGGATCCCAGGCATGTGTGACAGTTGCCATGCAAATCAACATTTGCCTGGAGTAAAGTGACGAGCGTGAGTTCCCATTTTTCACCCAGTTCCCCGATATATGAGTGGTCTGGTTGGCATCAGAACTAATTTGGATGACTTTGACAGGAACATCGGTGTCACTGCTTGGTTGCACACGAGGTGCAGAAGATGAGCCACGTTAACGTGAACTCAGAGGTTGAGCAACTTGCTCTTTGCCAGACCCTTCTTCTTGCACTGTAGCAAGCGCATGAAGTTCTTCCAACGCAGTTACTCCAGCAGTGCGATCCTCTTAGATCTGGAGGACGTCTAAAGGAGTTGGCATCTTCAACACCAGATAGTTGTAATGGGCTACAACCATGAACCTATACATGACCGACCTGCCTAGGATGGCGTTGAAGGGAAGGCTAATGTGTGCCACATGGAACACCAGCTTCTCGAACATATAATTGTCCCGAGTCCCAAAATTCACAGAAAGAGTAACCGATCCGAGAGGAGTGATGGCTCCCGGACCTACTCCGGAGAAGGGACGTGAGGGCCAGAGGTCCGAGATGTTGAGATGGAGCTTCATGAAAGCTGCGAAGCTGAGGAGGTTGAGTGCTGCACCTCCATCCAATAAGACATGGTAGAGCTGGATGTTATTGATAGTCGAAGAGACCATCAAAGGTAACTGACCAGCTCCAATCATGTTCTTTGGGCAGTCCGAAGCATCGAAGGTGATGGCAGTGTCCATCCACTTCCGGTGAGGCTCTGCCTTGGAAGTAGGGGTTGCAGCAGCCACCTCTCGATGCAGAGTCTTCAGGATGCACTGAGAAGTGATATCCCAAGACCCTCCATATATCATATGGAGAGTCTTCCGTTGCTCATTGTCGATAAAAGTTGGAGTCGTCGTCAACAGTGTTGTAGACCGCCTTTAACGCCTTCTTGGCGTCTTGGAAGCCTTGCTTGTTGTTGCGTTCTTCTTGACACTTGTTGCTGTGTTCAACAAGCCTTTTGACCTCGCGTCAGTCTTCAAGATTGTGGGTTGTTGATTTGTGAATTGGACACCACATCTTTTCACCGTCGCTGTCTTCGGACGATGGTCGAGGTCGTTTGTCGGGGCTTGGCCCCCGATGACCAGGTGCTGCAGTAGCGGCAACGGTTGGTGTTCTGGCCAGTGACTTCTTCTTGCTACTGGACTTCTTTTTTTTTTCCACTGGCAGAGGTAGCAGCTTCAGATTTGGAGGAGGATTTACCAGCCTCTGCAGCTGGTTTGGAGTGCATTTCACGGCCAGCTCTGGCGCATTTATCTGCCATGTTGAAGAGCTCCATGACGCTGCTGACGTTTTTGGTTGCCAGCTTCTCCAACATCTTCTTATCGCGAACCCCTTGTCGAAACGCAACAACGACAGAGGCATTTGACATTGAAGGGATGGTGTTCTGTACCTGAGAAAACTACTAGATGAATGATCGCAGTGAATCTCCCAATTTCTATTGTACGGCAAACAGGTCCAACTCCGTTCCTGGTCGGGTGTAGGATCTCTCGAAATTGGCGGTGAACTGGCAACATAGCTCCCCCCAACTATAGATGGAGTCAAGAGTTAGACTCATGAACCAAGACCTTGCAGTCCCAGTTAGAGCCACGGGGAAGTAGTTGGCCATCATGGCCTCATTGCCTCCAGCTGCGAGGATGGCAGTGGAGTAAATCTGAAGAAACTCGACAGGGTTAACTATCCTATCGTATTTCTCTGACAAATGAGGCTGAAACTTAGGTGGCCACTCGACCATGAGAAGATACATGGTCAGAGCTGAACATCCTCCCCTCACTCCCAAGGGAGAAGAATTCTCGCGATCAACTCGTCGCTCGCGAGCGCGCTCGATGTGGACGCAACCGTCCTGCCTAGCGGCGGTCGAGATCTGACCGGAGGTCCTACGTCACAAGCCTCGATGCCGTATGAGTGTGATGAGCCCCAGAGGGAAGTGACGTCACTTGCTGAGAGGGCACACGTCTCCTGTGCTGCGACACCTTAGGAGAAAGTCTACCAGACAAGGTCCTATTCCTTGAAGGTGCCTGCCCAGCATGGGGCGGACCTTGGTTGATGATGGCATTGGCTGCAGCTACAACCAAATGCTCCACATCAGCACGCCACTGTTCCAGTGCGATGGGAGGAGCTTCAGGCACTGGTGGACGCTGAAGCAGAGTTCGCACCGCATTCAGCGCGTTCTCAGGATTGTTTGTCAATGCAGAACCGAAGCAAACACACCATCCTACTGAGATGGTGGTGGAACGACACCCGCTGGGACAACAACGTTGGCTGGCTGCTGCATGTTGGTGCGATTTCCTCCAACAGGCTGCTCAGCCAAGCCGATGGATGAAAGCGGCGGCAGAATTCACCATCTTGAAATCTTGAAAAGCTAATGCAATCCCCTTCCTGGTGCACCAAATGTCGAAGTGTTGCAACGACACTTCCCCCGGTACTACTAAGTCGTAGCCCACGAAGGTTCGTATTCAGTTGGGGCACAAAGCGAAATCAAGTACAAGATGGTGACAAGGGAGATTTTACGTGGTTCAGGCCGCCTAAACGTAATACCCTACTCCAATGTGTGTTGATTGTATGAGCGAGTATCAGCTTGTGTGCGTGTGTGATCAGCTGAGATCGGATTGATGCCTTCTACCATCCAGCGCAACCCCTTTATATGCTAAGGACTGGCCATTACAGTTGAGCCCGGCTGTAAGGATCGAAACGCCCAAGAGGTGGGGGGGGGGTGAATTGGGCTTTCCTTCAAATTTTAAGGCAATTAAAACTAACAACCTAAAGCCCAATTCCCTATGCGATTAAACTATGCAATCAATGTAAATTAAAGTTGCGGAATGAAGATTGCATAGGTGTAAAAAAGGGAGAGAGATGCAAACGCTCAAGGGACACGGAGTTTATCCCGTGGTTCGGTAAGATCACAAGGATCTTCCTACATCCACGTTGTGGCACCCACCGAAGGGTTTTGCCACTCCCAAGTCACCAAGACAAGGGGGTCTTCACTATTCTTCTCCGTTCGCCAACCTTGGCAAGGTGGAGCTCAAGCCTTGTACACTTTGGAATCCTCCGGGCTTCCACAATTCTCTTGGCAAGCTCCGGAAGTCACACACACCAAGGGACACTCCCTTATGGCTCTCACTACACTAGATACTCCAATCACCAAGAATGGAGGCACCCAAGCACTATCTCTAGCTAGTTCTAGCCTATCTCTTGGTGTACAAATGATGTACAAATGATGTGAAAGTGGTAGATCTATGTCTTGAATGCTCTAGGATGTGTAGAGTATGTCTGGGCTTCAAGTATTGTCGATTTGACAGGTTGAAGGGGTATAAATAGCCAGCCTCCACGAGATAGCCGTTGGAAAAGTAGGCTGACATCACTTCTCTGCGAACACCGGATGATCCGATGTCTCCCCTTCAGTTATCATCAGTCAAGGCCAAATTAGCTGATGTCACTGTGTCAGATATGACCGTTGTTAGACCGATGTTGACCTGTCTTCCCATCGGATGATCCGGTGGCTTCTTCCTCTAGAATTTTGCTTGATCTTGAAGCTTACTAGAGTGATCGACCGATGTGTGTAAGTCTACACATCGGATGATCCGGTGCTTCACTTGGTCCAATGGTATTACAATCTGTGATGATGGACCGATGTCATTGAGCCACTCACATCGGATGATCCGGTGAGTGCATTTGTCTGAGGTCTTCTTCTTCAGTTGAACCAACTCGACTGATGCAGTCAACTCAGAAAACATCGGATGATCCGGTGTGTTCAACTTGTTGACTTCGAGTTGTTTTGAGTTGTTCTTTTGGAATTTGAACTTGTGACCTCTTTGACACTTGTTTGAAATGTTGTTTTGATTGTCTTCAAGCATTGAGTGATGTCAAGTTAGAGCTTTCACTTCTTGTCTTCATATGATTTGATTTGATCTCATTTGTTGATTTTATATGGGTCTCCAATGTAATTTTGATTTCATTTGATTGAGTGTTATTGGGACCTTGCATTCACAAATTCATTAGTAATATCGAATGGTTGTCATTAATCACCGAAACCGTACCTCATGGGGCCTAGATGCTTTCAATCTCCCCCTTTTTGGTGATTGATGACAACACAATAATTTAAAGCGCAATAATAATGAATTTGATGATACAATACTCAAGTAGATATGCAATGAATACAAGATAAGACACATTAATCTTGTAGAAATCAAATGAAATTAATGGCACGAAAAGCTCAATCGATTAATAACATAAGCAAAAGTAACAAGCGGAAGAGTGCTTAATTGAAATTACATAAGAGTACTCAAGCACGAATATAAAGGATAAACACACGAGAAAACAAAGAGCAAACTCAAACTCAAACTCAAACTCCCCCTGAGACTATTACTACCACTCCCCCTGACTCCTCTACCTCTTCTCCCCCTTTGGCATCAAGACACCTAAAAGGGGTCAGAGAGCCTACAGACCCTGAGAGCTGGGCGCGATGACGAACTGGTCACCGTTGCAGTCGTCGGAGCTGGAGTCGCCGGTCGTAGGAGCTGCCGGACGGAGGGAGCTGGGGGGTCCGCTGCCGGTGCTGGAGGAGAGGAAGCAGGTACTGGAGGCACCGGTGGAGCTGGAGGAAGTGGAGCACTCACAACGGATGCCAACGTCTGCTGGAACAGAGTCGTCGCCGATAGAGGTGAGTGAATTGGTGCGCTGGGTGCCAGAAGTGGTGACATACTGATCGAAGGGATAGGAGTGGTAGGCACCTGAGCAACACCTGGAGTCAGTCCCAATCCAGGCTGCTGTGGAGGAAGGGCGATCCCGGTCTGAGTGTAAAGGTTGGTGGTCAATCCTAGGATCCCCATCATGGCCTGCTGGGTCTGCTGCTGCTGGTCGAGGGTACGGCGGTGCATCTGATCGACCAAGTTGGTGAACCGGTCCGTATCCTCTCGCCTCTGACGGGCGATCTCCAGCTGGAGCTCCTGCTGCTGCCGCTGCAGCTATGCCAGGTGAGCAGCCTGCTCAGCCCTGGCCTGCTCAGCAGTGAGCCTGTCCTGGCGCTGCTGCTCGATCATCTGCTGGAGTAGTGTCGACAGCTCTGACGGCTGCGACACCTGCGCCTCGGACACAGGAGGTGGTGTCGGTGGCGGAGCAGCTGATCCTCCTGCCTCGGCGTCGTGCTGCCTCGGTGAGGGTGGAGGAGGAGGGAAGTACTCCTCGACAACCTCGTCTGTGTCGCTCTCGGACCAGACGTGCTGCAAGTCTCCACCTTGAGCTTCTGCCTCAGCCAGACGCTCATCTTCCTTCTCGAGGTCAGACCAATCCTCCTCAGTCAAGCGGGCCCTGACCTGGCGCTCAACTGGACGGCCAAGGCGGCGGTCTCCAGGAGCAGGGGCACGGTCATGTCCGAACCGTGTCACACTTTCGTCAGAGAGACGATCGTGCACGGCGGACTCCTCTTGAACCATCATCGTGAGCAAGTAGCTGATCCAGTGCCCATATGCTAGCTGCCTCATCATGCCCACTCCATCGGTGATCACATCTTCCATCTCGCAGATGATGACATCCATAATGTCAAAGTCCATCCCGTTCATGATGTAGAACAGGATCGTCTGCTGGAGGCTTCTAAATCCCTCTAGATAGCCGGACCTCGGTAGGAGAGAGCGACGCAGGGCAAGGTGCACCGTGCGCGCTGCAGGAGTCAACAGGGCCGGAACTCTCGGCTGGTCTGGAGAGAAAGTGGGTCCAAAGAGTGATCTGATCTCCTCCAGAGCAGGAGCCACTCCTCCAGTGAGCGGCCTCCTCGGCGGGTCTGCCTGACCGTAGACCCTCTCATGTATGCAAGTGTCGTGCAGGTCTACTCCAAGCAACTGTCCCAACGTCTGCCTCGTCAAGTGGTAGTGCTGACCCATGAACATGAAGTCAATGGATCGTCTGCCCTCAGAGACGTAGAGGGTGGCGTAGAACACGCGGACCCAATCCTCCACGTAAGCACTCCGCTCATATGACAGTAACTGCACCAGGCCTCTGTACCTCTCAAAGAATGTCCTGATCTCTGTCCCTGCAGCTACTTCAAGCTGAACCCAATCCATGTAGTTGTGTTGGAACAGCTTGTGGCCACGGCGTCTGTAGGTCTCGTAGAGAGACGCCTGTGTGACCGTCCAGAACCGATTGTCCACCATAACTTCCCGGGGCTGCGGGTACCACTCCTCAATCAACACACTCCATCTGAGCTTCCAGAGTTGCTTGGCCTTCATCTTCCGGTAGTCCGTGAGACGGAATCCCTCACCAACACGGACTGTCGTGTCCATCTCGTAGATGGCCCTCTCGGCCTCCCTGTCCTCACGACGGTCGGCAGCCGTCGGTCTCGGATGAGGAGCAGCCTCGGTGTGACCGCCACGCGTCCGGGCTGAGCGCCGGCGGACGAGAGGCTCAACCGGCTCCTCTTCGGCCTCAGAGTCGTCGATCACGGGAGGCTGCCTGGAACGAGCCTCGCGGATCCTCAGGGACTCTCCTCGGCCACGCTCACGCTCCTCGGCGGCGCGAGCGGCCATCAAGGCCTTCTTCTCCTCCTTGGATAGCTTTTGCTTCTTCGCGGCAGGCTTCGCGACGGCCTTGCCCTTGTTCTTCCGGTCGCGAGCCATCGCGATCACGAGATTGCACGGAGTCGACGACGTGGCGAGAAGATCGATGGTCCGGGAAACCCTAGCGAGGTGGCCGGAGAAGACGGCGTTGCTCGGGTGGAGGTGCTTTGATGGAGGGAGGAGCGGTTTGTGCGTGGGGCGGCTGTGGCGGTGGAGAGAGGCGGCGGCGGCGCTTGGAGGTGAGGCGGCGCAGGTGGCGGTTGTGTCCGGCGGGAGTGGCACTGGGCGGTGGCGCTGTGGGCGGCGGCAGCCGGGGATGGCGGCGGTGGCGCCTAGGGCGGCGGCGGCGGCGGCTGCGTGCGAGGGAGAGGCGGCGGCGCGAGGGAGAGGCGGCGGCGCAAGGGAGACGGTGGTCGGTGGCGGCGGGAGAGAAGGGTGTCGGGGAGAGAGAAAGAGGCGGCGGCGCGCGGGATTAAATAGTGGACCCCAAACCCTAGCCGTTATTTTAACACCGGATGGACCGATGCTAGACAATATGAGCATCGGTCGAATGCAACAGTAAGGATATTCAAGAATTGCTGTTGACACCGGATGGACCGATGTCTAGGGTTTTGATCATCGGTCGAACATCACAGTAAGGGTGTTCAAAAGAGTGATGTAAACACCGGATGATCCGACGTAGGAGGAAGTAAACATCGATCGAATTGACCACAGCTCCAGAAGAGTGAACATCGGATGGACCGATGTTTTTCGGAATGAACGCGTCGGATCAATTGAAATTTTGACTGAACTGGCTCTTGAAGAATGAACACCTATTGATCCGATGAGGGATTGGCTTGGGTATCGGATAATCCGATGACAACAGAACAGAAACATCCCATATATGTCCTTTGACCAAACAAACAATCAAAGAGAAACACATGTCTTAGGACTTTTTGGGCAACCCCTTACCCCTCAAAAAGCTAATATGCCAATAGCTTGGCTAAACCTTAAAGCAAACGGAACACCGAGAAAAGTGGAGGAAAAATATCCAAATAAAATGTAAGGCTCATGCTTTGTGAGGTAGAGTATGAAGACTTCTATCTCTTTGAAGCATGTTCCTCTAGGCATTAAGGTACCTAACATTTTGTTCTTTCCACCTTATATGAGTTGAGATATTGTATTTTAAACAAGTCTCCTTCTCATGAGGTGGGTTCCCCTTTGTGACAATCTACCGTATGCAATGCCAAACAAGTTATAGTGCAAGAAATTAAATGAGTGCAAGTCTATATGGCAGAAATCATGCAAGGCATAAAATAAATCTATCTTGCCATGTTTAAACCTTCCAAAGGCTTCCTCAGGGAAAACTATTTCTAGCTCACCCCTATCCTTTGGGTGTTAGGCAAGACCTATATGATATGCATCCTTACATGAACATGGCAACTTACATGACGTTAGATGCATCTAGCACATTTAATTCACTTCTAAGTCTAGAAAAGGTTTTCTCATCAAGTGGTTTTGTGAAGATATCCGCCAATTGTTCTTCGGATCTAACACCTTGCAAAGTGATGTCTCCTTTAGCCTCATGATCCCGCAAGAAGTGATGGCGAATATCAATGTTCTTAGTGCGGGAGTGTTGAACGGGGTTTCTAGCTATCTTAACCGCACTTTCATTGTCACAAAGGAGAGGCACACAACCAAATTTAATTCCAAAGTCCAAAAGGGTTTGCTTCATATATAGAATTTGGGCACAACATGCACCGGCCGCTATATACTCCGCCTCCGCAGTGGACAAAGCCACGGAATTTTGCTTTTTGCTTGACCAAGATACTAGGGAACGCCCAAGTAAGTGGCACCCACCGGAGGTACTCTTGCGATCCACACGGCATCTGGCAAAGTCCGAATCCGAGTATCCCAAGAGATGGAAACTAGCGTTCTTGGGGTACCACAAACCTACACTTGGGGTGTGCTTGAGATACCGAAGTATCCTAAAGACCGCCTTCTTATGCGATTCTTTAGGTGCCGCTTGAAAGCGAGCACACAAGAACACACTAAACATAATATCGGGCCTAGATGCAGTAAGATATAATAATGAACCAATCATGGAACGGTAGTGAGATTGATCAATAGGTTTACCGTCCAAGTCCGTGTCGAGATGACAATTTGTCGCCATTGGAGTACTTCTTGTGCTACAATCTCCCATCTCAAATTTCTTCAAGAGGTCCATGGTGTACTTCTCTTGGTAGATGAAGGTCCCCTCTTGAAGTTGCTTGATTTGAAATCCAAGGAAGAAGTTGAGCTCTCCAATCATTGACATCTCAAATTCCCTAGACATCATGGTGCCAAACTCATGGCTAAGAGTTTTGTTAGTTGAGCCAAAAATAATATCATCGACATAAATTTGACAAATAAATAAATCCCCGTCGATGTCCTTGGTGAAGAGTGTAGTGTCCACCCTCCGGATCTTGAAACCTTGCATGACCAAGAAATCCCTTAGACGTTCATACCACACCCTAGGTACTTGCTTGAGCCCGTAGAGCACCTTGTGTAACCTATACACATGGTTAGGATTCCTGGGATCTTCAAACCCGGGAGGTTGCTCAACATAAACAAGCTCGTTAATATAACCATTAAGAAAAGCACTTTTAACATCCATTTGATAAAGCATTACATTGTGATGTGAAGCAAAAGCAAGGAGTATACGAATAGCTTCTAACCGAGCGACCGGAGCGAATGTTTCTCCAAAGTCTAGTCCTTCAACTTGTGAAAAGCCCTTGGCCATAAGTCTTGCCTTGTTGCGGACCACAACGCCATTCTCGTCTTGCTTGTTGCGGTACACCCACTTCGTTCCGATGACGTTCTTGTCCTTGGGTCGCTCCTCCAATACCCAAACTTCATCGCGGGTGAAGTTGTTGAGTTCTTCTTGCATGGCCATCACCCAATTTGGATCTTGGAGTGCTTCCTCTATATGAGTGGGTTCTACACACGAAACAAAAGAGTAGTGCTCACAAAATGAAGTGACATGGCGAGAACGAGTATTTACTCCCCGTGACGGACTTCCGATGATTTGATCAATCGGATGTGCCTTGGAGATGCGTCCATGCCTCATTAGTGATTGTGAAGCACTTGGCGGTGGTGAAGCATCTTGCTCGTCTAGTGGTTGGACTTGATCTTGGACTTCTTCTTCTTGTTGTTGGTGTTGTGTGGCTTGTGAATCTTGCATTGGCAATGGATCATCTTTCTCTTCTACTTCATCAACTTGAGGCGCCATAGAGGTGTTGATGTTGGAACTTGATGCTCCCCCTTGATCATGGCTTTCCTCAACTTCGGGCTTGATGTCTCCAATGGTCATGTTTTTCATGGCTTCTCGTAGAGGCTCATCATCTATATCATCATGACCAAAACTCACCTCTTGGGAGCCATTAGTCTCATCAAACTCAACATCACAACTTTCTTCAACTAGCCCGGAGGTTTGGTTGAATACTCGATATGCTTTTGAGTTTGACGCATAACCAAGAAAGATACCAACATCACACCTTCTTTCAAACTTACCGAGCCTTTTCTTGCGGTAGATGTAGCACTTGCATCCGAAGACTCGGAAGTAGGAGATGTTGGGCTTTCTCCCAATGAGGAGCTCATATGGGGTCTTTTGAAGTAGTCGATGAAGATAGACCCTATTTGCGGCATGGCACGCCGTGTTGATTGCTTCGGCCCAAAACTTCTCCGACGTGCCATAGTCATCAAGCATTGCTCTAGCAAGGGTGATGAGAGTCTTGTTCTTCCTTTCAACAACACCGTTTTGTTGAGGGGTGTATGTGGCCGAAAACTCATGCTTCACGCCTTCATGATCACACCACTCCCCAATGTTGTAGTTTTTGAACTCGGTGCCGTTGTCACTCCGGACCTTGATGATGGGAAGTTGAAATTCCCTTTGAGCACGTTTAGCAAAGGTCTTGAAGACTTCCGGAGTTTCACCCTTGTCACCTAGAAACAAGGTCCAAGCATATCTAGAATAGTCATCAACAATAACAAGACAATAGAAATTACCACCAAGACTTTGATATGTGGACGGTCCGAAGAGGTCCATGTGGAGTAGTTCAAGCGGCTTGGAGGTTGACACCATTGTCTTCATTGGGTGGTGTGAAGCAACTTGCTTCCCGGCTTGACAAGCACTACAAAGCTTGTTCTTCTCAAACGTGACATCCTTCACGCCGATCACCATCCCAAGTTTGAACGACTTCTTAAGCTTGCTCATCCCAATGTGAGCAATGTGTCGATGCCATAGCCAACCCAAGCTTGTCTTAGTGAAAACACAAGTGGTCAAGCTAGCATCCTTGTTGGAGAAGTCCACCAAGTAAAGATGTCCATGCCGAAAACCTTTGAAGATTAGTTCTTTGCTTGATTCACTGGTTACTACAACACCATTCTTGTCAAAGGTGCACGTTAGTCCAAGATCACATAGTTGTGCAATTGAAAGTAAATTGAAACTAAGTGACTTAACATATAGTACATTAGAAATGGACAAATCATGCGAAATAGCAATTTTACCTAAACCAATTACCTTCCCCTTTGAGTTGTCACCAAAGGTGACTTGTTCATGATTGTCGGGGTTCTCTATGGTGGTGAACATACCATCATTGCCGGTCATATGTTGAGTGCACCCGCTATCGAGTACCCAATGCTTTCCTCCGGCTTTGTAGTTCACCTACACACATGAAGTTAGTTTTTGAGTTTAGGCACCCAAGCCAACTTAGGTCCTTGTATGTGTGATACAAGTGATTTTGGGACCCAAAGTTGCTTGGGAAGCTTCCCCTTCATGCCCTTAATGTCTTTGCCGATGAACCTTGCCTTCACCTTGCCACCTACTTTGCTCAAGAGATAGTGGTAATCATTGAAAGTAGATTTGTAGTTAGGAGGCAATTTGGGAGAAGGACGGTTGGGAAGAGGACACTTCCTTGTGTGATGTCCGGTGACCTCACAATGTTGGCAATAGGAACCAACTTCTTTGATGTAGCTCGTCCTAAGCTCCGGTGAGAGCACCTTCCCTTTGTTGAGCACCGGGAAGGATCCAAGTCCTCTCTTGTTGAAGCCTTTAGCTTGTTGGTAGAGGATTTCCTTGTGCTTGTCCTCCCCCTTAGAAAGTCTTGCCACACTAGTGCGGAGACTTTCAATCTCGTCCATCAACTCCTTCTCCCTAAGGCTTGCTTTCAAAGGCAAAGACTTATCCAAAATATTAGTGGCATGTGAAGTAGTTGATACTTTGCCATCAAGGGTTTCCTTTTTCATGTTTTTCACTTTTAGTTCAATTGCTTCATAAGCACGGTTAAGCACTTCATGTTTTTGAACCAAGTCATTGTGCTTTCCCAAGAGTGCTTGGTTTGCTAAGTCAAGCTCATGATGATCAAGCTTGATTTGAGCATTTTCCTCCTCGATTTGCTTGACATGTGTTTTGAGCGTGTCATGCTCTTTAGTATGGTCACATACTTGTCATGCAAATCGAGCTTCGCACTCTCAAGCTTAGCACAAGCTTGTTCAAGTGCCTTAACCTTGCTCTTTTCCCTTTTTATGATGACATGGTATTCATTAATCATAGATGCTAATTCATCGGGGGAGAGCTCATCATCATCATCGCTAGAGTCTTCACGTACCTTAGTGTTAACTTTTGCCATGAGGCACATAGGAGGTGGACGAAGAGGTGAGTTGTCCTTGTTGACGATGGCAAGGCCCGCCAAGTTTTCTTCATCTTCATTCTCTTCGTCGCTTGATTCTTCATCTGTGATCCACTCATTGGCCTCGCACATGAAGACTTTTTGAGGCCCTCTTCTCTTCTTTGGAAAGAGTTTGGTCTTCTTGCCTTTGTCAAATTTCTTCTTTCCAAAGGAACGCTTGGGCTTGACCTCTTCTTCATCTTCATCGCTTTCTTCTAGCTTTCTATGCTTTCCCTTATGGTTGTCTTTCCTCTTGTCCGGTCTTGGACAATCATATGATATGTGGCCTTGGTCACCACAATTATAGCATGTCTTGTTTTCATCTTTTCTTGGGAGGAAGGCTTTCTTCTTGGGATCAAAAGAGTATCCCTTCTTTGCGATATTGGAGTTTAGACGTGAGAACTTCCTCATCATCAACGCAAGATCATCATCGTCATCTTCGCTTGTTGCTTGCTCTTCTTCGCTTGAGCTAGGCTCAACCACTTTCTTCTTCTTGGAAGTTGTCTTTTTGGTTGAAGCCTTGAGAGCAATGGTCTTTGACGATGACTCCTCCATCATTCCAAGTACGCTCATCTCATGAGCATGAATTTCTCCAATGAGCTCCGAGACTTCAATGTTGTCAAGTGATTCCTTTTGGAGCATTGAATTGATAACATTGTACTTAGGCTTGGGTAGAAGCATGAGGATCTTGCGGTTGATAAGTCCCTTACCAAGAGAAGCAATGTCAAGTGCGTTAATCTCCTCAATGAGCACATTTAAACGAGAAAACATTTGGTTGACATTCTCATGAGAAAGCATTTTGAATTCATCATACTTGGATTTGAGCAAGTGATATTTGAGTTCTTTAACACGAGATGAGCCCTCATGAATTTCAATTAAACATGCCCAAATTTCACAAGCTTTCTCTTTACTAGCAATTCTAGCAAATACGTCTTGACTTATGCATTCATAGATGGCATTTCTAGCCTTAGCATCCCATTTTAGTTGATCACCAACATAATTGAGATCTCCAAATCCCGCATGGGTCGCTTCTCAAACTTTGGGAGCAATGGCCTCTAGGTAGGCACGCATGCGTGCTTTCCAATAGGCAAAGTTTTTGCCCTCGAAGGTAGGAACCGAACCCCCATTCTTGGCCATTTAAGCTCTCTAGCGGTGAAGCTAGAATGATCCAATGAGCAACCTTGCTCTGATGCCAATTGTAAGGATCGAAACGCCCAAGAGGGGGGTGAATTGGGCTTTCCTTCAAATTTTAAGGCAATTAAAACTAACAACCTAAAGCCCAATTCTCTATGCGATTAAACTATGCAATCAATGTAAATTAAAGTTGCGGAATGAAGATTGCATAGGTGTAAAAAAAAGGGAGAGAGATGCAAACGCTCAAGGGACACGGAGTTTATCCCGTGGTTCGGTAAGATCACAAGGATCTTCCTACATCCACGTTGTGGCACCCACCGAAGGGTTTTGCCACTCCCAAGTCACCGAGACAAGGGGGTCTTCACTATTCTTCTCCGTTCGCCAACCTTGGCAAGGTGGAGCTCAAGCCTTGTACACTTTGGAATCCTCCGGGCTTCCACAATTCTCTTGGCAAGCTCCGGAAGTCACACACACCAAGGGACACTCCCTTATGGCTCTCACTACACTAGAGACTCCAATCACCAAGAATGGAGGCACCCAAGCACTATCTCTAGCTAGTTCTAGCCTATCTATTGGTGTACAAATGATGAACAAATGATGTGAAAGTGGTAGCTCTATGTCTTGAATGCTCTAGGATGTGTAGAGTATGTATGGGCTTCAAGTCTTGTCGATTTGACAGGTTGAAGGGGTATAAATAGCCAGCCTCCACGAGATAGCCGTTGGAAAAGTAGGCTGACATCACTTCTCTGCGAACACCGGATGATCCGATGTCTCCCCTTCAGTTATCATCGGTCAAGGCCAAATTAGCTGATGTCACTGTGTCAGATATGACCGTTGTTAGACCGATGTTGACCTGTCTTCCCATCGGATGATCCGGTGGCTTCTTCCTCCAGAATTTTGCTTGATCTTGAAGCTTACTGGAGTGATCGACCGATGTGTGTAAGTCTGCACATCAGATGATCCGATGCTTCACTTGGTCCAATGGTATTGCAATCTGTGATGATGGACCGATGTCATTGAGCCACTCACATCGGATGATCCGGTGAGTGCATTTGTCTGAGGTCTTCTTCTTCAGTTGAACCAACTCGACCGATGCAGTCAACTCAGAAAACATCGGATGATCCGGTGTGTTCAACTTGTTGACTTCGAGTTGTTTTGAGTTGTTCTTTTGGAATTTGAACTTGTGACCTCTTTGACACTTGTTTGAAATGTTGTTTTGATTGTCTTCAAGCATTGAGTGATGTCAAGTTAGAGCTTTCACTTCTTGTCTTCATATGATTTGATTTGATCTCATTAGTTGATTTTATATGGGTCTCTAATGTAATTTTGATTTCATTTGATTGAGTGTTATTGGGACCTTGCATTCACAAATTCATTAGTAATATCGAATGGTTGTCATTAATCACCGAAACCATACCTCATGGGGCCTAGATGCTTTCACCGGCCCGACAAGTGGCCCCGGCTGTATTAACTACCCTGTACACGATCTATAGTGTAATGAGGGGTTAATTGTGTGATAACGTGCCTTAACAGTGCCGTTACCAGTCTTAGTATTCCCCTGATCATGCATCATTAATATGACATTAATGATGCGTTAACCAAGTCTTGTAACGGCTAATTAATATCCCTTGAATGTCCGCGCCATTGGAGATTTTGCTGTCCTCCTGTTGCTGATGTAGCTCCGAGTGTTGACACGTGGAAGCTCCAAAGCTTCCCTCTACTAGGGGATACGTCTGATGCCATTGGACACGTGGCAGTGTTGGAGCTTCCCTGAGGAGGGAGGCAGGTCCGGCTCTGTAGGACATGTGGCAACACTAGAGATATCCTAACGAGGGAGGCAGGTCCGACTCTTCTAGACAGGTGGCTCTACCGGAGCTACTTTAAGGAGGGAGGTAGGTCCGGTTACGCGGGCTGCGTATCCGCTTCGTACATCATCCACTTGGACATAGGAACTCCTTGTCTTTGCTTGCGGTGTCAGGGGGTGCCCGGTACGCAGGGTACTGACAGGTGTTGTTGTGGAGCCTTACCCTTACCTTTATCATAGTGAAAAAAACCATGATTCTTAGTAGATTGCTTAGAAGAATAATTCTCTTCTGAGCCTTACCTTTTCCCTTCACGTAGTTTATAGCATCATTACCATGAAAGGCCTTAATCCTCTCTTCATCCTGAACACATATAGACATGAGTTTTTCTATGTTCCATAGTTCAGGTTGAGAGTTGTAGTTGATGACAAAAGTCTCATAATTCCTTAGGAAGTGAGGCAATGATGAGATGCACAATGAATTCATCTTTGATTCCCAAATCCATAGGCTTAAGCTTTGCATCCATATTTGTCTTCTTTAAGATGTGCTCATGCACACCAGCTCCATAATACTTTTTAGTAGCCAGCCTCTTGATAAGAGTGCTTGCAGCGGCCTTAAATTCTCTATCCATTGGAGGTATTCAATGGTAGTGTCCCATTCAGGGATTGCTTCAGGTCCCATTCAGGGATTGATCCCCGAATGGCCTCAGTGATAGTGCCCTTAATCACCATCAAACATTTCATGTTTTATTTCTTCCACTTATAACAATCAATGTCACAAGCCAATAACTCATTAGTATAATTCTTTGTCCTCTTTGCAAAGGACTCTCGAGTTTCATAAGTCTCTTGCACTGGAGCCACGGGCTCAATAGAATATGGAGTAGTCAGAGCCAAGTCTATCTCGTAGACTGTCAAAGCAATCTCCAACTTCTCTCTCCATCGCCCATAATTGCTTCCATTGAGTGGCTCAATGGAACCGATGAAACTCAATGCAGCATTAGCATTGGAGGAACCTACATAACAAAACACAAAAAGATCATAAGTGAATGCATAGAACCTAATTCTTCAAAAGAAGAATAGATGTCATAATACTTTTTGCTTTGGTTACTCGGCCAATAATGACAAAAAAATTACTAAACAACAAGCAATTTTATTTTCCACTTTGGTTGCTCAATCAAAATTGCATGCGTCTTAAAAATTTAAAATGATATAGCAATTTACCTCTTGCTTTGGTTACTCGACCAAATTGCTATGATATTTTAATATCAGTGGAAGCATAAAAACGGGTATAAAATATCTTAATTTCTTAATATTCCATAACATAATTAAATTAATTTTGCTGAGAATATACTTAATTTTAGGAGAAAAATATCCAAAAATGCAAGAAATCATGCAACGTTATGTGCAACCGAAAATACTTAATTTTTCTCAACAAAAATAATTTAATCAGTAGGTCCCACTTAATTTGCCCATAATTGAATTTCCGAAGAAATCAGAAAATTCTAAAATGACCCACTGCTGTAAAATTTGGCCCAAAGCCCCTTAATTATAAATCTAGAAATGGAAAACAAAAAATGGGCGCACAGCCCACTATTTAATGGGCTTCAGCCACTTAAACGAAAAACAAGGGGAGAAAATTTCTAAAACAGCCCACATGGCCCCCCTATTAGCACCCGTATAGGTTAAAAATCCTTTTACCAGGCGCCTGGGCTATTTGCTTGTTTGCAGCCCAATCAAAAAAACTGATATAAAATGAGCAGCCATGCCAGCCATTTTTACAATTTTGCATGGACCTCTGCTCAGCATAATGGGCTTCGGTCTCCTGAAAAATGATCAGAAAATGGCAAAAATCAAAGGGCAGCCCAGGTGGCTCAAGAACTCCACCCGCCTTGGCCTAAAAGCTTGCACACGGACGGCCAACGTGTGCCATGGACGTCCGATCCTGATCAAACGGTGGCCGATGTAAACCTTGATATGTATACCTGATCCACCGCACACCAGAATCCTAAAATCATTTCTCTTCCACACAGCCGCCGCAACAGCCTACTCTTCCTTGCTCCCTCCCTCTCCAGCCGTAAGCGAAGAGAGGAAAAGGGAGACAGAGAGACAGCCATGGCTGTTTAGCACATGGTGCTCCTTATCTTGCAGCCGTTTTGGAAGAGAGCCTTCCTCACCGGCGCCCGCGTTCTCGTGTGGGTGAGTGCGCTACCGTCGAGGTTGGCGTCATGTGACGCTTTTACTGCGGATCTGCTTTCATTTTTTTGTTTTTGTTTGTACAGATCCGTCTTCCACTTGCTGTCTGCGTTTCATTCTTATACACGTGCTTAGATCCAAAATCAAAACTCCGTTTGATTTCTTATTTTCTTACTTATTGCGGCGAACTTTTTCCTTACTACAATGTAACTTTTTTTTTTACTGTAGATCCGAAATCAATATTCAAATTGACTTCTTTTTTGTTTATCTTAATATGCTGTGGATGAACTTATCAAAAAACCCCGTAAATATTTATTGACTAAACCGGCTCTGATACCGTTATTAGAAAACTTGATTCAAATAAGGAAACTTAGCCACTAAATATTGAGGTACAGAAAACAAATCCGAAATAAAACATCATTGGCGCTAAACCTTCTTCCTCCCTTTTCGTGTCTCTGTGATTGTTTAATGAAGCGGCCATCTAGTCAATATAACGACGGCCACTAGAAGAGCAGTTAGAGGCTTTTTCTCCCCTTGTTTCCCCTCTTAGTTGATTGGTTTCTAATCACTGTGATTGATTGCCATTGATCCAAAAATCACCATATATTTTTACTTAGTAGAGAGACACAAGAGGGGGCCTCCAACCGTTAGAAGAGATGTGTCCCCCGATCAGGGACGCGTCCTTCAGTTGGTTGTGTCCCTTCATTAGGACACATGTTAATTAGAATTGATCACATGATTAATTATCTTAATTACGAGTTCATAACTAACATTGACAAGCGTCATCGTTTCGAAGGGGCCGTACGTGCGAGCACACTAAGAAAATCTGCATTGTACAAGAACTTCAGTAACCTATTTCATTTCCCTTGATATATAACAGGAGGAAAATATTGGGAAAAGACAGATGGAAAATCCCTTTTCTAGTAGATTTTTTTTCAACCAAACATATCATACTTTAAGGGCTTGTTTTAGATCGTACAAAGATTTTAATAATTTGAAATTAACACCTCATCCTTAATGTCTTCATCATCATCGTTAAAAAAATGCACTCTCTCTGAAAATATGCACCTGAACCTGCATTATTTTGACTAGCGTTGGTACAGTTGCCTAAAAACAACCATGGCAGTCTACGATGCCAAGAGAATAAATCTTTAAAAATATTGGCAACTATTGGCAACCAGATACTGATGCTTAGAAGACGGTGATAACCCAAAATAAGATTTAGAAGCCTTCCATATTGTGAAAATTTGAAGACTTAGTTATATTTTAAGTTTTCGATAAGAGTCACACCTTTAATCATAAATTTATCATTTTCCTTACTGGACCTTTTGCCACAATGGAGTGGAAGAAGCATCTTCAAAGTAGCACTTTATGTACGAGATACATGAGTAAGAGAGGAGAACATATCTTTATCACTGGACATATGACGAGAGGATCTAGAGTCCACCAACCGAATGTTCTGTTTTTCTGCGAGAAACCTACTTTGAGATAGTACAAGTTGACGTCTCGGTACTGTGGTTAGAGATGAGACATTTAGAAATTTGGTACCGAGCCACTCGACAAATAAAAAGCATAACACAAGGATTCTTATGTGAAAAAATATGTTTGCCATTTTCCATGTCGCTATCAACAGAAGTGTCTGCTTCACTCTAGGCACATGATGAGAAATAAAGTGTGCTTGTTTACTATTAGATCTAGCCTTAGTACTTTCTTTCTTTTGTTGCTGAGCTAGTCTAAATAAAAAATTTACTACATGTCCACCTCTACCATAATAAGTACAATTGTACTTAACATGATGTTCACCTTTAAAATTAGAAACGACACTTTACTTCATCTCAGTAGAAGGCAACGCCAGCAAATTTAAGCACAACCTTTCTTTGTTCTGTAAGCATTTTAAAATTTTCACTACCAAGAGATTTAACAACATTGGGTGGTTGTGATTTAATGTTACATAGGGATCAAAACCTAAACCTTTCTTTTGAGTGCTAATCATTGATTGATCTAGAATTAGGTTTTAGATTTTTCTTATCATTAGAAAAATATTCAAGTATCCATTGCAAATATCTTACACTACTACAAAAAGCATTTTCACAGGTGTCTCGATTTTTCAAACACAGACGGCCCGTAAAAAAATGCGACAGTAATGACGAATGATACAATAACCGCCCGCGATGACACAACATCACAGATGGATTTTAAGAAACAACCGTCTGGGTAAATACAATATTTTCTCAGACGGTTATTAATTAAGAACTGCTTGTGATGTAGCAAACATCACAGGCAGTTCTTAATTAACCAACGCCTGAAAAATACATGATTTTCACGGGTGGTCATTGTTTAAGAACCGTATGTACTGGTTCAATCATCACAATCGGTTTTATTGAAGAAACGCCTAGAGAAAGTCATTGTTTTCACAGGCTGCTTGTTAATTAAGAACCGCCTGTGATGCTGATAAGCTTCTGTCAAGCTAATCCCTGCACAATAAGCTCTTGTAGATGCAAGTAACACCCGTGGCTCATCATTCGGATTGTTGAAAGCATCAATTTGAAGCCTGACGATCTTTGGAAGGATTTTCTCATCCATTTGAAGGATTTCTTTTCTCCCGTCCATTTGAAAACTTAGGAAGATGCACCTTTCTCAGTTTTAATGCCTAAATATATTGACTAAAAATCAGTACCTACTTTCTTAGTGCTTCACACAAGCGAGGAAGCGAATAACTTCAATCACAAATCTTGTTTTTACACTTTCTTTATAGGGATTTAACCTTAATCTTTCAAGCATAGATTTATCAAATAAGTGAAGCTTCCTTATCATA
Organism: Tuctoria greenei; assembly: GCA_036927565.1. NCBI lineage: Eukaryota > Viridiplantae > Streptophyta > Magnoliopsida > Poales > Poaceae > Tuctoria > Tuctoria greenei. Next base: position 64,084,444 of record JAYESD010000007.1, on the reverse strand, counting down.
CATGTTAATGACAGTTATAAGTGAAGGATGTGTCAAAGCTGACAAAATATGAATCGGACTGAAGATAAAGAGATCCTGCATATGAATGACAATGTCCAGGTTAGACAACGTGAAGCTATGATGGCAACCTTCAACAACATGAAAAGTGATGTTAAGGTTATGCTTGCATCAACCAATGCATGTTGTGAGGGTATAACATCTGTTGGGGCAAGCATACCTGTGATGCTCCAACAAGTGTTATGCCCTCACAACATTCTTTTGTTGATGCAGGCATAACCTTGGCATCACTTTTCATGTTGTTGAAGACTGCCATCATAGCTTCATATTGTCTAACCTGGACATTGTCACTCATATGCAACATATCTTTGTCTTCAGTCCCATTGAGATTTCATTAGCTTCGACACACCCTTCACTTGTAACTGCCATTAACATGTCTGATGAGAAAGCTTCATTTATTGATAAATCTATGCTTGAAATATTAAGGTCAAATTCCTATGAAAAGGGTAGAAACAAGATTTGTGATTGAAGTTGTTCGCTTCGTCGCTTGTGTGAAGCACTAAGAGAGATGGTACTAATTTGTAGTCAATATATTCAGCCATTAGAAATGATAAAGTAGCATCTTCGTAAGTTTTTAAAATGGAGAGAAGAGAAAGAAATCTTTCAGAGGTTGTTTCGGTGTACTCAATCTAATTGGATTGAAGTGAAGAATGAACTAATTTTCTCCTCAATCCACCTCAAACAACTTATATTGAAGTAGATCAACTCCTATCCAAAGAAGCTCTCAAATGGATGGGAAGTATCGTCAAACTTCAATTGAAGCTCTTAACAATCCAAATGATAAGTCCCGGATGTTACTTGCTTCTACAAGAGCTTACTGTGAAGGGATTAGCTTGACAGGAGCTTCAAAAGTTGTGCTTCTAGATGTTGTTTGGAACTAAGCTGTTGGAAGGCAAACCTGATCATAATAGGTCAGAAGAAATTTATATACACATACAATTTGATAAATTATGGAACAGTTGAAGGTGATAAATCTGATAGTCAACAAGCCGAAAAGGACCACTTGTCCAAATTAGTCTTCTCTATAGAAGCTGAATTTAATACTGTTTGAAATATGCTATTAAAGCTAAAATAGAACAATGTTCTAAGTTGATTTCAATGATACAGATATATACAATATATGTCATATATTTGTTCCAGCATTGACATCTTCTCGCATATAGGGTTTCAAATCCTTTTTAATGCTTTACGCGCTTGATGTTTTCTGGTTCGGTGAAAGATTATATTCCTCTTCATTATCTCCCACATTATCAACCCCAACAATATTTTGCTTATCAGAAACAACTACATGAATCTTCTCAGTTTCAGGATCTTGTACATAAAAAATTTGTACAACACTATTGGCGAGAACCCACAGGTCATCTTTATAACTCACTTTATTCAAGTCTACAAGTGTCAACCCGTAATTGTCTATTTTCACACCATCAGGATGTTTGACCCATTGGCACTTAAATACGGGCATTACCATTCTTTTGCCATAATCGAGTTCCCATATTTCCTCTATGAACCCGAAGTATGTGGACTTCTGCCCTTGTGAATCATAAGTCTCAATACGAATACCACTATTTTGTGCAACACTCTTACCGTCTTTTTCTTTAGTGTAAAATTTGTAGCCATTGATGTCATATGCTTGCCATGATGTCACCAAAGTAGATGGGCCATACGCTAACTTCTTCATTGTTGTCTCTTCTATAGAGTTTCCATATAGTATATTTTTGTCGATTAACCATTCAGTGAAACATCTTCTGTGCTCTTTCATGATCCAATCCTTTGTGCGGTGATGGTTTTTTTTTTGCGAAGCTCAATTTGGTGTTCCTCGATGTATGACTCAGCTATTGCGAGCTGTTGTAGTACACCAAAATGTGCATGGTGTACATTCTCGTAATCTTGAACGATAAAAGTTTTCTTACCCACTTTGCCTCTTTCGCGTAGTCTACCCTCATGTACTGGTATAGGCACACCTATCGGTTTTCCATCCTTGATGTAATCACCGCAACCCTCAATCACTTCTTCAATGGTGTATCCTTGCATAATTGAACCCTCTGGGTGAGCATGGTTCCGCACATAATCTTTTAATACTCCTAAATATCTCTCCAACGAAAACATATGATGTAAATATAGTGGCACCAATGCTTTTATCTGATCAACAAAATGTATGATTAGGTGTGCTTGCATATCAAAAAAGGATGGTGGGAAACACATCTCAAGCTTTCACATAGTCTCGATGATGTATGTTTTCAGATAGTCTAAATCTTCACGTGCTATCACCTTTTGCGATACTGCATTGAAGAAGTAACACAAACATGTGATGACAACTTTTATATGCCCAGGTTTGATGACTCTTATTGCAATGGCAAGGAACACTATCATCATCATGTGACAGTCATGAGAATTATAACCGAATAAAGACAAGTCTTTCATAGAGACTAGTTTGTGAATGTTGGATGAGAAACTCGTGGGCACTTTGATCCCACGCAAGCATTCACAAATTGCTTTTTTATCTTCTAGCGTCAAGTTGTAGCTGGCTGGGGGAAGGTAATACTTCCGTTCGCTTTTTCTACTGGATGAAGCTCTGGTCTCAAATCAAGATTTACTAGATCCATACGTGAATTTAATCCGTCCTTTGTTTTCCTCAGCATGTTCAGGAAGGTCCCAATGATGTTGTCAAATACATTCTTTGTAACGTGCATCAAATCAATACTATGTAAAAATTCCAGATACTTCCAATACGGAAGATACTTGAAAAAATTGATTATTTCTTGAAAGCCATATCAGTTGTATCACCTGAAGATGTACTTTTATTTCTCTTGATTACTTTACATTTTTTGCCCTTACCGAAAGCAATATGAATGTTCTTGACCATTTCAAACTGTAAGGTTTTGGTGGAGTATCTTTTTTGATTTTGTTATCAAATTGTTCTTTCATCTTCCTATACTTGTGTGTATCTGTCAAGAATCGTCGATGTCTCATGTACACCGTCTTTCTGGATGAAATGAGGTATAGAAATCCAGTTCTATGCACGCACCTTACACAATATTTCTTCTCTTTAACTTTTCCCGATAATATAAACAGTCTGAGGTAATCAGGCACGGTAACGAATATCATTGCTCTTAGCGTGAAATACTCCCGCTTGTACTCATCCCATGTAAGTACCCCTTCATTCCACAATTTCGCCATATCTTCCATTAAAGTTCCAAGAACACATCAATTTTGATGCCGGGTTGTTTCGGACCTTGGATAAGAACAGATAACAAGATATATTTCCTTTTGTGACACAACCACGTCGGTAGGTTGTATATCGTTAAGACCACATGCCATGTGCTGTGTATGCTCCTTTTTTCACCACACGAATTCATTCCTTCTGTACCCAAGGCAAACCTCATATTTCTGATTTCCTTTGCAAATTCGAGATATTGAATATCAAAATTTTTCCACTGCGTTGTATCACCAGGGTGTCGAATATATTTTTCATTCTTCTTGCGTTGCTCGGAATGCCAACGCATAAGTTCAGCCTCCCTAGGGTTTGAGAACAAACGCTTCAAGTGATCAATTACCGGATAGTATCACATCACCAAGACATGATTTTTTCTCTTATTCTTCCCGTCTGCATCGCCAGAAGTATCGTCATCGTCACCTTCAGGAGCAATAATAAACTTCTTATTCTTCTGAGACTTTTTCATGTTGGTAACATACTGGTGATTGTAGTCCTTCTTATATCTACTGACACCACAGATGGGGCATCTAGTTGTGAGCTCATGCTCTTTACGATACAGAATACAATGGTTCACACAAGCGTGTATTTTTGTCACACCTAGTGCTATCGGGCAAAGATGTTTCTTCGCTTTATAAGTGCTTCTGGGCAGTTTATTTGGATTTGGAAGAATTTCTTCCAAAAGATTCAAAAGATTAGAGAAACTACAATCGGACCATCTATGTGTGGCTTTCAACTTTAGTAATTCTAGGACTACACGCAATGTAGTAAACTCTTTATCACAACCGTTTGATTCATCACATAAAACCTCCGTCACTGCATTCTGCAATGTCTCCATTTTACTTAATCCTTTGCTTGCTCCCATAGAAGTCAATACATATGGTTCAATGTGACGCAACATCTCCTCACAATCGAACTCATCATCATCATCACCATCTTGATTGTCACTACCATCATCGATATGAACATTATCGTCATCTAAACCTCTCTCATCATCTTTATCCACATCATGTGTATCTAACTCACCATGCTCTGTCCATATTGTGTAGTTTTTTTTGAAACCTCTTTTCACCAAATGAGATTGGATTACTATAGTATCCGTCCAAGCAATCTTATCTTCGCAGTCGATACATGGACATAATATGTCATCTATCTTTTGCAACTTCCCATGTCTCTTGGATGCTTCAATAAAATTTGCAACATTATGAATGTACATAGGATCGGGTCTTGGCATGTTATACATTCACGCTCGACGGTCCATGCTTCAATAACAGATTTTTTGTAAGATTTACAAAATTTGGCCACAAATATTCCCTAAAGGTCTTCTATAAAATGAATTTACATAGACATAACAAGATTGTATCATACGAGTGAATACTGGTATCATGTAGGTCTGTTCATAAGGGTTCCAAGCAATGTTTTCAAGTCGCCTAGTCGACCCTAGTCGCCTAAGGGGCGATAAGGATGACTAGGTCGATTAGTCGTCGACTAGGACGACTAATCACCCTCTGGTCGACCCTAGTCGTCCTCTAGTCGTCCACTACTTTTTTATGGAAAAAAAAGTAGTCGACAATATATATATGTACATATATAGCTAGTATATAACTATATATTGTTATATGTTCCTAGATTGAATTAAACAGGTGAAAAACATCACTACATGCTTCATATTGGTAAAAACCAGAGCAATAACAGAGCAAGGAGAGAGCATCATTGGAGGAACAAAGACTTATCATCAGAGTTTGAAGTTAGGCTTATTCATTAAAACATTTCATCAAACACGTGATGTGCTTGTATTCATCTTCAACCTTTAATCCTTCAAATCTACTTCTTGTTCTGTAAAATTCATGGGTGAGCTCAAGGGGAGACTAGACTACATCTTTCAACCTTTAATCATTCAAATCTACTACAAATCTCAAGTGGTTGGGGGGCTGGGGGGGGGGGCTGGACGCATATGCAAACACAACAAAACAAAACCGTGAAAAAAGAACAAATCAAAAACATAATAGTGAAGAAGAAGTCTCTTCTAACCTTTTAACTATTCAAAGGTTCATACTCTGATGAATGCAGTATCGGCCGGCGCAAGGTGGAAAATTTTGGTAGCCTCGCGGCGTCGATGGAAAATCTCCAGGGTTAGGTTTTCTGTGGTGTCCGAGGGGTCTTTATATAGGCGTTTGTTTTCACAGGCGGTTTTTAACTGCTTCTCAGGCGGTTGGTACTTAATAACCATCTTAGAAAATGTTTATCTCAGGCGGTTATTACTTACCACTTGCCTGAGATAATTGCTCGAGCCAGTTCTTCAGTTTTCTTTTCTCTTGCTTCTTTTTTGTTTAGATTCCAATATAAATACTCAAACATGTATAGATTTTGCAAATTGAGTCCAAATTCGATGATTCTTTCTTCTATATTTTTCAAATATTGACATCTACCACATGAACAAAAAATTTTAAAACTTGTATAGCCGACATTGTAATGTTTTGGTAAATATCAAATTAATTTATACTCACATATTATTCACATTTCTATATCTCCTAAAAAAGGATCCTTCACTGAAATTGGTTTTTATGAACATATTTGTATTATTTATACATGTATGAATTTTGTTAATTTTTTAAAGCATTCCAACATGTCAACATTCAAATTATCCACCATTCTAACTGAATGCTCATATACATATGAAGCATTCATCAAATTTTGAACACACATTGATTCAAAAAAAATTTAAAAAATCTAAAAAAATTCATAGAGGTTGGTATGATGACTAATAATGTCCATTGAAAAAAATAAATGAAAAAATCATTATATTTATCAAGATAGAAAAATGACAAATAGCAATTGTTATATGTTTTTTATGTTCTGACCAATTTCAAAGGCTTTATGAAGTGAAATTTAATGGTAACCTTTAATAATCAATCATATTACAAGAAAGTGGTATTTGGGCTTTTGAAAGGCCTCACATTTAATCAACAATATTAATTAAGAAGAAGTAAATATCTTCTCAGGCAGTTGGTACTTAATAACCGCCTGAGAAAAATGTTATCTCAGGCGGTTATTACTTACCGACTGCCTGAGATAGTTGTCCGAGCCTTTTCTTTAGTTTTATTTTCTCTTGATTCTTTTTTATTTAGATTCCAATATAAATACTCAAACATGTATAGATTCTGCAAATTGAGTCCAAATTCGATGATTCTCTCTTCTATATTTTCAAAAATTAACATCTACCACCTGAACCAAATATTTTAAAACTTGTGTAGCCGACATTGTAATGTTTTGGTAAATATCAAATTAATTTATAATCACATATTATTCACATTTGTATATCTCCTAAAAAAGATCCTTCACTGAAATTTGTTTGTATGAACATATTTGTATTATTTATACATGTATGAATTTTGTTAATTTTTAAAGCATTCCAATATGTCAAAATTCAAATTATCCACCATTCTAACTAAATGCTCATATACATATGAGGCATTCATCAAATTTTGAACACACATTGATTCAAAAAAATTGAAAAAAATCTGAAAAAAATTCATAGAGGTTGGTATGATGACTAAAAATGTCCATTGAAAAATAAATGAAAAATCATTATATTCATCAAATAGAAACATGACAAATAGCAATTGTTATATGTTTTTTATGTTCTGACCAATTTCAAAGGCTTTATGAAGTGAAATTTAATGTTAACCTTTAATAATCAATCATATTACAAGAAAGTGGAATTTGGGCTTTTGAAAGACCCCACATTTAATAAAGAATATTAATTAAGAAGAAGTAAAGATCTTCTCATGCGGTTGGTACTGAATAACCGCCTGAGAAAAAGAATATTAATAAATGAAAAGAATATTAATTAAGCTTACGTAAATATCTTCTCAGGCGGTTGGTACTGAATAACCGCCCGAGAAAAAGATTATCTCATGCGGGTATTACTTACCAACCGCCCAAGATAATTGCATCTTCACCGGCGGTTTATAATTCTCACCCGCCTGGGATAGCCCTCTTCTTAGGCGGTTGGTACTTAAAATCCATCTGAGAATATAGGCATCTATATATACCCCTCGGCCACGTTGGAAAAACCTAATCCGGGTGAAATCACTTAGACGCCGTCAGACTGCCAAAATTTCGTTTGCCGTCAAGTCTTCGCTGCTCTTGCCGCCGAGCTTCGCCGTCGCCGCCGAGATTCGCCATCGCCGCTGAGCTTCGCCGTCGCCGCCGAGCTTCGCCCTTGTTCTTTTGCTTCGCCCTCGCCACTTCCAGGTACATCGAGCGAAGCCCTTGCCGTCACCGCCGAAAGCTTCACGGTAAACCCTAAACCCTTCAACCTTCCCTCCTCCGTCCCCGTGCCTCCTCCCTCCTTGGTTAGGGTTCCTTGGTTAGGAACAGCATTGCTTTCCAGTGGGAAGGAAACAGGCCATGTGCATTTCAAAGGATTCAAAACCTCCAGTCCTATTAAAGGAATGCAAGCTTTGCTTAGTCTAATCAAAGGAATGCAAGATTTGCTTGCTCTCTCCATTTACTGCCATGCCTTTGTACTCACCTGTTATCTCTCACTTTCTGTAGTTAATAAAGTTTCATACTGTAAAACAAGCATATATTCATATTCATTCACAAATGGTCAGATATGTAGTTTAATAAATTTTGTTTGTGACTCAATGAACTTTATCTTCACTAATCATAAATTGTTATATAATTATCTAATTTAGAATTAGCTCTAATACATTTTTATTTTTCTAATTCATGTGTTAAAAATTTCTACAAGCCAAACAACTAAAGTTGTCAATTCCATTGTTTTCAATTCCTGTGGTTTTCTTACATTCCTCATTCCCATGTTTTTGTTCCCGCATTCCAAACAGAGCCTAGTTTGTTGAACTTGTTAGATATTCTAACTGCAATACTGCCATTTTTGGTGCTTGAAGACCATGCCATGAAATGAGTTTCTTAGGCTGTAGAGAGCAAAGTTGGGAAAGTGTTGTGTGGACACTATGTTTTGGGAGACGATGTTGTCAACCCTGCTTGGATACAGGAGAACCGATAAGTCGCTTTTTATAATCTAGTCACGACACCAAATGAGCTAGCTGGAGCCTGGAGAGGGTAGTTGGGTCATGTTGTTCATACTATTATATCATTCATTATGAATTTGTTCTCCCCAAATTAATAGAGTATTCCATCCAACTAGAATTCCACCAGAAGCCCCAAATGAGGAAGAGAACACATAGCCATTATATGTTTTTGGTGCTAGCTTTCATATAAAGGAAAACTCAATATTCACTTCATAAATTGTTTGACACGCACAAGTGGTTGATGGTTCTGCGGGATACCTCATGTAGAGTTAATATGTCATTCATTATTTTTTTATCTTATTAGTTCTAACATGGGAAGCCCTATGAAGACTGGTGCTAGTAGTAACAATAAAGAAGACAACATGGAGTTTACTGACTCCAACAGTTCAGGCTCCTTTCACAGTCCATTGTATCCTTTTCCGAATATAAAAATTAAAAAGACTCCAGAGGATCTAGACCTGAAATATGATCCTGCCGACGAGGTATGGATCATGAATCTTAACTTCAGCAGTTCAAGTTAATGTTTGTTGTCAAATATACGAAGTCCTATAATTATTTTCTACCTATATTAATCGCGAAGACAACGAGGTGACTTCGGCTCCTAAAACCGCAGAAGGTTCTCCAATGGATGAATCCTCAGGTTCACTCAAGTGGAAACGAGGGCAACGAGGTCCCAATAAGGGTCCATTGGACCGGAGTCCAGGTGGACTTCTCCAAGAACCACTAGATTCAGTTACCAAGTAACAAAATGCATGTAGTTTTCTTGTTAGAGACCTCGTGCCGATCATAATCGAGAATTGGAGGAAATTACACGAGGAGACCAAGAATGAGTTGTGGAAAAGGATAAAGAAACAATTCAAGTTCCCAAAAGGCGCGGAAGAAGCTATAAAGAAAGCAACATTGGTCTCTTGCGGCAAGAAGTTTCGTGGCTGGAAGAGTGAAATGAATGCATATGTTAAGGCCGATATGGTCCCTAGACCGAGGGATATGGGAAAAATCACACAATCTCAGTGACAAGAATTTGTTCGTCAAAAGACCACACCTGATGCTAAAGCCCTAAGTACAACTAGGTCAGAGCTTGCCAAAAATAACAAATACCATCATCGCTTGGGGTCTGCCGGCCCTCAAAGTCCAGAAATGGAATAAGATATTAGACAAAATTATCAGTAAGGGCAATCCTCACCCGTTAGAAGGCTGTGACGAGAGAACTCAACAGTGGGTCTTTGCTCGGTCAGTTTTGACCAGCGAGGGCAAACTTGAAAAGCCCGACTCTATGAATGAAGTAGAGGAAAAAAATGAAAGAAGTAATTGAAAAGCAACAGAAGAGTCTTTTCAAGCCGAAGAGGGAGAATGACCAACTTATCGCTATCCTAGGAAACCCTGAACGCAGTGGACGGGTTCGAGCAATCTCTTCTGAAATGTCTTGGCTAGATGGTTTCTTGAAAGATAAAGAGACATATAGAAGATGTAATAAGTTCAAGAAAACCCTTGATGAAATGATTGCTCAAAAGGTCAAGGAAAATGTGCAAGAAATAATGGAACAACTTAGACAATCGGGAATTAGTGGCACTGAGTACAACAATGGTTCCTGTGCTAAAGGAGCAATTGGTATCTCCAACTGCCTACCCTAGCAGCGTAGGTTCTGTGCCAGGCGCAGGGTCAACCCATAAGTTCGCTGTCGATGATATTTCTAGTGACAGATCTTGTCATATTCTTGTCTCGATCGGCAGAGTAGGGAACAAAACCAAACAGGTTGCCACTGCTATGGCAAAGCCTGATCGTGACTTCAACGGCAATCCACTTCTGTTGTATTATGATGTGATGCAAGTTCTTCAGTCATTGATAATAATTATGAAGATTATGAAGTAGACCACATCACACATGTGGGGATCGCGACTCTGGGGCAGGCTGTCAACCAATTAATCCTTTGGCACCAACACGATATCGTGTTGGACGATGAGCCGATTTCTAGCCCTGTCGCATCTCAAAATACTGCAACCCCGTCTTCTAAGGTGAAAGTCCAGGAAGATCCATTCCCGGTCCAAGAAGATCCACTCCCCCTATGTCTCAGCAAGGATGATAGTAACCTTGCTAGTAAAGATAACCAAGAGCAACAAGTTGGACAACAACTTCAAGCAGTACCAGAGCAAGCTGTTGCTAGTAAGGAGCAACCACTTGAGCAACAACTTGAAGTAGTACTAGAGCCAGCTGCTGGGAGTAAAGAACAGTCAGTTGAACAACAGGTCCAACAACAAGCCAGTGTCCAACTTCTGACGACTACTCCTCGATCATCAGTGCCTATCAAAGTTAGCTCATATGAAATTAAGAAACCTTCATCAGAAGTGTCAAAGTATTTGGAAAATATGAAGGAAATTATTAGAAAATTGAGTGCATCTTGTTCTTCTCATGAGCCAATATTAGAATATGTCGAGGAGTGGGAAGAAGACGATGTCATGTATAATCGGCGGATGACTTTAGTTAAAATAGGAGTTCCAATATACAAGATTGAGGATGTTCCTCCTAAATTTGAGAATGGGAAGTCGTTCATGACATCCATACAACTTCGCAAACAACCTACCCCACTCAAAAGAATGCACGAGTGGTACATCATTGCCAGCAAAAAATATGATCTTTCTTGTGTTACATTTTGTGTTCCAAAAGAAGCATTCTGGAGCACTGGAGAAAATAAACGAGTCATTTTATTTGAAGAGCTGTATACTCTTTTCCATCGGGGCATGCTCGAAATCAACCTACTACTCGTCTGGTGCTTGTAAGTGCCTCTAATATTTTGCATTTGCTTTTCTTACTACACGCATACACATTTCATGAGATTATAACAATTTTGGACTTCTTTAATAGGATGCAATACATGGATAATGAAAAGATGAAACGCAAGACAGGTATCCTTGATCCTACACGGATTGCAAAGACGCTATTCGACATCAAGGCGGATCATAACTCAGTACAATTCAAGCACATGATAAAAAAAGAATTTGAAAAATCAATCGCAAAACTTAAGAAGGATAGAAGGACAGAAGTTACAGCTTACATAGGGCATGCAATGTTTACCATTGTCAGAGACGGCAAGGACCTCGTAAAGTCTCCGTACCACTTCGAGTAAGTTTGACACATGACATTGAAATAGCAATTATTGCTAATTATTAACTTAACATGTGTGTTTGTATGTGTGCAGTAACCACTATATAATGATCTTCATCAGGCCAACGCAGGGTTTGACAACAGTCTTGGACTCAGCCGATTACCCACCAGATCGTTATAAAGATTTTCTTTCCATTTTGAAACTGTATATTTATTTGATACTTTTAATTTACACACATTTAGAATGTGTTAACACGTTTTATATGACATTTCTTGAATTACAACGCTTGGCGGTTTTACGCGGAATGGATTGATGGTCAGAGACCCCCTAATAAGAATGCATTCGACATTAAAACATATTATGCTTGTCCGAAGCAGCCTGCTGGGAGTGTCTTATGCGGGTATTATGTATGCGAGCATCTTCGGACCGCCAGCGAATATAGAGTGAATCGTGAGAATGTAAGTTATCCTTAATGTCGATATCTTATTTTCTTACTTTTGTGTTTCATTATTTTCAAATTTTGATTCCAACTTCAAAATTCAATTGCTCATAGTAAAACTGCTCCAAAAATACCAAATAAATTCCTGTATACTCTTACTTTGATTTATACTTTCAGATTATTCAAACCAACACATTCTAAATCTTGTTATGTGTTTCATTGCAGCACACGAAGAATGTGAATGAAGAATGGCCGGTTTGTAGAAGTATTCCTGGTGGAGGAGCCGACAAGATTGCTTCTGAACTGTGTCAATTCGTGCGTCGCGAAATTTTGCACAAAAGAGAAGAGTTCTTTGATGAGCATGGTGTAATAGCTGATGTGCGAGAACTTTCAGACTATGCTAATAGAAACAGTTTTTAGTGAAACATGTAAACTATGAGATGACTTGTATGTGTAACTTGTACATATGTATATTGTTTTAGTACAATTGACTTCTGTGATTATATTGTTGACTTCTGTGATGATATTGTTGACTTCTGTGATGATATTGTTGCTTTCTATGATTATATTGAATTGACTTAGAAATTAGAAATAACAGCAGCTTGTATTGCAAAGGTTATACCTTATTACAGGCGGTTATTTACCTACGGCTAGACCTGCCTGTGAAATATCATTATCGCAAGCGGCTAGATATAGGTAAAGAACTATCTGTGGTTACCTAATTATCACAGGCGGTTATTGTTATGATACAAACCGGCTGCGATAAAACTGTCTCCACAGGCGGCTTATCGTAGGTAAAGATCCGGCTGTGATAACACAATTATCACAGGCGGTTATATATGCTACACCCGTCTGTGATAATATGTCTTCATGGGCGGCTAGCCTAAGTAAAGAACCGTCTGTGATAATTTTTCTTCACAAGCAGATTCACTTCTGCGACAGTGAAATTGCAGATTATCACAGGCTCTTCGTTTCAGGCAGTTTTAGAAACCGCGTGTGATAATACGTTTGGACCCGCCTGTGATGAGGCTTATTGTAGTAGTGTTATCTTTTTTAAATGAACTACACAATTATGACAACAAGTTTTTTATTTTTGTTTTTGACAATTAGAGCATGATAAAACCTCATGTGTCAGCAAAGCATTGTCAGCATAATACAATTTTAATTCAAGAACTGTACAGCTGGAGCAATGAGTTGTACTATGCAAATCAGAAATAAAACAACTAGCGTCTTTAAACTGTTTATTACTTATCACAACTAGCTTCTCATTTTTCTTCCGTTCAACCTTAAGTTTCTCAAGAGTAGAAGCATGGACATCTCTTAATTAAACAAATATGCAACAAAGTAGAATCACATGAATTGCGAGAATCATCATCAGGAATTAAAGCTTTAAGTCTTGCAATTTCATATTTTAGAGAATCAATCACAAATCATGTTTTCTATGTTTCAGATTTCTTTTCTCTAATAATCAATCATTTGTCCTTGAAGATCGATAAACAATCACATGAGAGATCATCATATGAAAGATTTACCTCATTTTCCTTGCTGTCAATATCATCCTCTATTCAACTTCATTTCCTTGCCATAAGACACAAGCTTATCAAATTCTGTATTGTTTTTTCCCCTTGGATGAATTGTCTTCATCGCTGCTACCAGAATCAACATTGCTTATGTCAACTTGCTCAAGTGCTGATAAAACTGGATAACCGCCATTTTGTATGACATTCTTCTCTTTATGTCATTGAATGATTATTTATCTTTGCCCCCTTTGATAAGGAGTTTAGGCCCGATCTTTCGAAAGGTATGTCGATTGAAGTAGAGAACTCGATGTTGATGATTCTTGGCGCTCGAGCAGCTCAAATACCCCTACAATTACTACACTATTGCTCTGTTGGTTATCAATCGTGCTTCACACACTTGACCTTACCAAGAAGGCTAATCCTTGCAAGTGCAGCCGAAAACACAAGCAAGAGCGTAGAAGATGCGATCTGAAATCACAAAGTTGGAGTCTCGCAAACCGTAGAACGGTGAAAATATTAATCTAAGCAAAATTCACCGAATATGGTCAGCGTCTGCAGTACTTAAAGACTAGAGTTCGGTCAAGAGACCCCGATACACGTCTCTAATGGCCTCATAGAGATACAAGGCCCAAATGCCCAATACGGTGACGCAACACCGGAGAAAAATATGGACTCGACTTGTTTTTTTATGCCCAAATACTTTGGAGGAATTTTGAGGTGAGACTAGATCCATTGGAAAGCTTATGTTCTCTTCTTTCCGTGCATATGTAGAACGTCGAAAATGGAGTCCGTATGCATCCTGAGCGTCTGTTTTAAATGGACTGCTCCTGGATTCTGAGTTGAACTCGAGTCCGAGTTGTGGATTGTTTCCATCAACTTGTAGACGCCTCAGCTGGTCCTCCACGTTCCCAAGGCCTCCTCCATTCACTTGTTGGTCTTCTTCATGGTTCCTTATAATAATTAAATCATTACATAGCAATCCATTCTAAAATTCACATGGGTTGGAAGTTAGAAACGAGTTCACCTGCTGATTTAGTAACCGCACTCGTGCTCTTGTGATTGGTCCTTGTAGTTCAATGTGCGTGTTTGCTATTGTGATGTCCTCACCCCCACCCTCTTGAATTGGAGTCGTCCTCGACTCAAGTTCATCTTCTACTTCCAAGTATGGTCGTAAATCTAAAATATTAAATGTAGGACTAACTCCAAAATCGGGAGGCAACTCAAGCTTATATGCATTATCATTAATCTTTTCAATAATGTTAAAAGAACCAGAAGCTCGTGGCATAAGTTTAGTTTTTCTCAAGCCAAGGAATCACTCTTTTGGAAATATGCAACCACACCAAATCTCCGGTTTAAGTTTTACTTCTTTTCTATCTTTACTATCTGCAATCTTATACTTCTCATTCTCCTTTCAATATGAATGTGGCCAAAAGGGAGGTGGATAAGCATTTGAAACTTTTTCCTGCAACACTTAACAGAATTGTCAAATACAGGAAGACCGGACCAATCCGGTGTAGATGCAGACTAGTCTGGTGTGCTTGTTACACCTACGAAAAGATTTACTAATTTTGTGTTTTTCTTAGAACGTTATAGCAGTGGAATAGTAAATCAACTTTAGAGTTATTAACTGGTGAATATAGCAATTATGTTCTTCGAGAAATACAAAGTTAAAGGTGATTATGAGTATGATCAATTTTAACCCTAGACGGTGATAATTGCAAAAAGTAAAGATCAAGAACACGCGAGACAAATGATTTTTACCGAGGTTAGATCCCACAAAAGAGATCTACATCCTCGTTGAAGAGCTCATATAGAGCCAGGTCTCAACCTTCCCTTTACCTCGTTAAGTCACCATGATGGCCGACTTGAGTTCCACTACCACGGGGTAATCATCGAGTCGATGGAGCAATCTCACAAGCTGAGGGCTCACACAAGATTACAGCGAGAAAACAGATCAAATACACTCAAAAGATTTACAAGAATTGTAAGAGTGTATGATAGATCAAACCCCAAGAGCTCAACGATGCGTAGACGTCGCTCTTCCTTTCTCAAATCTTTATTCCCAAAAGATTTAACCTTTTAGGGCTTTAGATGTGTGGGGAGGAATGTTTTATTTGGGACGTGTGACGGCTCTAGGGTTCTTAGTTTATTGCTATGGGGTTGTGGATCACCTATTTATAGATATTTAGAAAAGTTACCGTTAGGGATCCCGATGGCCGAACTAGTTCGGTCTTGGCACAGGACTAGTCCGGTGTGCTGTGGTATGTGTGTGAAACATGCAGCAAACCCGAAACGCTAATTACTATGCATGAACCGGACTAGTCCGTATAGGACCCAACTAGTCCGTTGTGATTCCAGTAACCAAATCGGACTAGTCCATATGAAACATACTTGTCCGGTGAAAGGTGTGATTTATGTTATGTAGAAGGACTAGTCCGCATTTTGGGACTTGTCCATGCAAACAACAGAGAGTTAACCGTACTAGTCTTAATCATGTCGGGCTTGTCCGTATGGGAACAGAAAGCTTCAGTGAATTTCTTAACTTGTTGATTTTATCCCTTACTCTCTATGCAAAGTCGTGAGCTCTTGGGATATGTCTTTCACACACATCCTATACATTAACAACTACTTTGCGCTTCAAGTCTTCACTTCGGTTCTTCCCTTCCCATTCCTCATTTTTCACCTTTTTGTGCACTTATTATTTTTATTCTATGTGGACCTGCTTTCAGCTCAACCAATCTCATTGATCTCGTTTTTTTGTCATCAATCGTCCACAACCCACAAGGGTATGCATAGATGCACTTTCAATCTCCCCCTTTTTGGTGATTGATGACAACCATTTGAGATTTCACAATTAAGAGTAATAATTTGATTTTCATAAGGTGTGCATATATGAGAATGACAAATGTGGACAAGAGATACTTCTCACATATATGCACTCTTTATGGTGGGGTGCCCATAGAGTGTGTGTGAGCAATTATTGTGATGAGCATAACTGAAAATACAATAGTCATAATGAAGAACCATCACAAGAATATCATAATGGGCATCATACATCAGTATTAAACAAAATAGGCATCATCCAAATAGATACAATAGTTTTAAACTCAAAACAGCATAAAAAAATACAAGTCCAGGATCAATAGTCCTTAAGGCTCAAAATATACTACTAGTCTCAATCTCTCCCCCTTTGGCATCAAGGCACCAAAAAGGGAAAAACCGAGGGAAGCTTGGTCCTGTCCTCAACTTCATCTTCATGCTCATGCTGAGGAGAAGAAGGAACAGAGACACCGCCATGTCCAAGAGAAGCCAACTCTTGTCCTGTAAGAGGTGGGAGCTCTGTGGAGTTCTCTGCTGAGTCTTCAGAGATCTGAGGAGATCCCACTGGTTAAATGTCCAACTTCTCACAAATAGCCTTTATATTGTCCTTCATGTACTTCTCGTGCCTCTTTCTAGCCAAGTTTTCTTGTGTTGCTTAACTTCCACTTTGCGACAAGATGCAAAGATGGAGGAAAGCATCTTCAGTACACCGCTTGAGGACTCTCTGGAGGGTGGTGGAGCGGAGGTAGCAGCCTGAGCCCTTGTGCCTTCATGTGCTTGCTTTGACCTTTGTTCCCTTGTAGGTGAAGCAGGTGCATTGGGAACATTGTAGGTTGTGGGCTCCTAAGGCCTGAGACCAGTATGTTCAACATCCCTGATAAACTTAAGGCCGGTCACCTTCTCGATCATGTACATTATGTATTTTCACTATATCATTGTAGATATACTCAAACACGTTGAAGGTCCTTTTCTGGCTTATCACTCTCATCAAGGACCTTAGTGATCCTTGGATGCTCCCTTCATCTCCATTCTTTGGAGCAGTTGTCTTCCTCAAGATACTGTTTAGCACCACAAAGAATGGCTTCATGTATTTTGTGGTAGGTGGCTTTTATGGCATTGTTGTGTCATAGAGGAATGTGAGATCATCCCTCTCTAGCCCCTTCAAGTTGTGAATCACAATCTCATTGTCCAAAGTGTCTTCAAGATGTAGTATCTTAGCAAACTCCTCATACATGACATGGTATTTGGATCCATGTGTCATCCATGTGATTTCGTCCTCGTCATCACTCGAGAAGTAGCAAGTGGAGTAGAATTGGATTATGACTTCATTGTTCCGATTGTATTTGAAGGATAAGAGATCCTTTAGACCATGTCTTTCTAAAGCCTCTAGGACTTCACGATAACCTTGGCAATACTTTGACTCCATATATGTCACATCCATCCATTGGCTCATAAAAACTGGATTTCTCATCTTTTCGTACACATTCTCATAAAAATTTGCATGGAAGTGACTCCAGAATCTTGGGTCAGCCGCTTGCTTTGGCTGCTCATATACATTGATCTTCCTGAGTTTATCGGCCAAATCATTACATTTGCTAGTGAAATCATCTTCAGAGGGCTTCCTGTTTCTTTGCAAAGGTGCCTTCATCCTTAGTAGACAAATGGGTCAACTAGAGGCCTTTGCCCTTGCTTGTGCTTCTTCTTGGCGCCTTTGAGCTGCTGCCGGCACCATCCTTGCTTGAGGCTTCTTCACAACCACTTTCTCTTCCTTGGGAGCATAGAGTCAGGAAGAGAGGCGTGGGCATCATGGTCATGTCACTTCTTTCTTCTCAATTCTTTTGCCCTGGCCACTATCTCGCGATCACATTCGACTTCATAGTCAAACATGCTATCAGTCGAAGCGATCGACTTCGTGCCTGACACAGATAGTACAAGGTATGGTAAGAATAAAGTGAGTTAGTTTTTGTCGAGACATGAATTTAGAGGTTCAAACTATCAAGGGGACGGACTTGTGCGGTTTCAGAGTCCAGACTTGTCCGTGTGAACGGACTTGTCCGCACTAGGGCTTGGACTAGTCCGGTTTGGCCGTATGAACCCTAACTTCATATTTCTACAAATCTAAGCAAATTTGGTGCAAAAAGGTAGGAGGACAAAATGAATACATATAGCAATGCAATGTATACCATAGGAATCAAGGAAAGTGAGCCAAAATTGAGAAAAAGGTAAGAACTAGGGCTTGGAGTGATTTTTACCGAAATTTGAAGAATTTGATGGGAGGAGCAGAGTACGAGTCCGGATTAGTCCGGAGGAGGAAGCTCCGCCCTGGGGGGAATGATTCCCGCGGAGAAAAACATGATTTTGGTGGGGAAACAACGATTTCCCCTTAGGAGCTCTCGCTTGAGGAGAGGGAGTGCAATGGGGGTTGTGAGGAGGAAGAATAAAGGATTTGACAGCGAGCTAGGGTTAATCCCGATAGAAGTGGACTAGTTCGTACAAGGACCGGACTAGTCCGATACACCGAACCAGAGCCAGACTAGTCTTTAGCAATAGACTAGTCCGGGTCAATGGACAGATTTGAAACAGAACAAAGAGATTTTGGGAATTTGAACTAATATCGACCTTTAGGACAACATCTCATAAATAGTCTTGATGAATATAACCAGTAAGCAACCAAAAATCATTCAATGGCCATAATTTACCAGGATTCAATAATTAAAATAGCTTTTGAGAGAAAATCGAGATATGGGGTGAATTTTTGCAAAATAAGTAAACTTTGAAGAGCCAATCAAGTATGCAGTATTTGAAGCCATATTTCGAGCATCAAGTATATTTAGTGCATTTCTAAGCTCGCAAAATCACTTTTTATCTAATGGCTTGGTGACAATATAACATAATTGTTTCCCAGTTCTAACATGTGAAATTACTATGTCACCTTTTAGTGAATGGTCTTTTAGAAAATGATGATTTATGTCTATGTGTTTAGTTCTTGAGTGCTCTACAGGATTGTGTGCAATTTTTATGGCACTTTCATTATCACATAGGAGTGGAATACGGTTCCAATTGTAACTGTAATCCCTTAGAGTCTGTTGCATCATAAATAATTGTGCACAACAACTACTGGCTCCGACATACTCCGGTTTGGCTATAGAAAAGGCAATGGAATATTGCTTCTTTGAGGACCGTGAAACTAAGGATCTACCTAGGAATTGATAGGTTCTGGATGTGCTTTTTCTATCAACTTTGCAGTGTGCATAGTCGGCATTGGAATATCCTATAAGGTTGAACTTGGATCCTTTAGGATACCCAAGGCCTAAGTTGGGTGTGTGAACAAGGTATGTTAAAATTCTTTTTATAGCTATTAAATGACACTCTTTAGGTGCAGCTTGAAACCTTGCACATGTACGAACACTTAACATGATATCAGGCCTAAATGCAAATAAATAAAGCAGCAAACCTATCATAGATCGATATACCTTTTGATCTACATCTGGACTGCCTTTCGTTGAGGTCGAGATGCCCATTAGTTTCCACGGGAGTCTTTATGGGCTTGGCTTTTTCAGTGTTGAACTTTTTGAGGATGTCCTGTGTGTACTTGGTCTGGCAGATAAATGTGCCTTCTTTGAGTTGCTTCACTTGGAATCCAAAAAAGAACATTAGTTCGCCCATCATGGACATCTCAAATCTATCTATCATAATTTTACTGAATTCTTCATGAAAATATTCATTTGTAGATCCAAAGATGATGTCATCAACATAAATTTGACATATAAATAAGTGACCATAAAAATGCTTGGTAAACAATGTATAATCAACCTTTCCTATTTCAAAACCATTTTGAGTGAGAAAGTCCTAGGACACTCATACCAAGCTCTGGGAGCTTGTTTGAGGCCATAGAGAATCTTACGCAGTTTGTACACATGATTAGGGTACTCTTGGTCTTCAAAGCCCGGTGGCTGCTCCACATACAACTCTTCCTTGATAGGACCATTGAGTAATGCACTTTTGACGTCTATTTGATACAGCTTAAAATTATGGTGAGTAGCATAAACTAATAAATTCGAATTGACTCAAGTCTAGCTACGGGAGCAAAGGTTTCACCAAAATCCAAACTTTCAACTTGTGAGTAAATTTTGGCCACAAGTCATGTTTTGTTTCTAGTTACTACTTCATGTTCATCTTGCTTATTCCGAAAGAACCATTTGGTGACCATGATGTTCGCCTTTGGTCTTTCCACAAGCTCCCACACTTCATTTCTTTTGAAGTTGTTCAGCTCCTCTTGCATCGCCGTCACCCAATATGGATCTCTTAGTGCTTCATCAACCCTATATGGTTCCAAAGAAGAGACAAAGGAGTAATATTCACAGAAGTTAGCAACACGATATCTAGTAGTTACTCTCTTTGCAATATCGCCAATGATGTCGACGAGATGATCTCTTTGTACACTCTGATGTACTCTTGGGTGAGGCACTTGTGAGGTCATTTCCTCTTCATTGTCTTCGTTTTTATTGTCTCCCCCAAGATCATTGCTTTCATGATTATATTGATCATCTTGATCTTGCTGAGGTTGATCTTGTGTAGAAACTCCCCCTTGATCATTGTTCTCCGGTTGAGGTGCATCTTGAACACTTGAGTCTTGTGATTGCTCTTGAGGTCGAATATCACCAAGTGCCATTCTCCTCAAAGCTTGAAATGGAGCTTCTTCTTGATCTAGCACACACATATCAACTTGCTCCACTTGGGTGCCATTAGTTTCATCAAACACTACGTCACACGCCACTTCAACAATGACAGAGACTTTGTTGAAAACACGATAGGTGTAGGTGTTCGAATCATAGCCAAGCAAGAACCCTACATCAAATTTCGAAGTGAACTTCGAAGTCCTAGGTTTCTTGTTCAAAATATAATGTTTATTACCAAATACTCTAAAATAAGAAACATTTGGTTTGTTACCCGTTAGGAGCTCATATGGCATCTTCTTTAGAAGTCGATGAAGATATAACCATTTCGTGGCGTGACAAGCGGTGTTTACTGCTTCTGCCCAAAACAGGTCCGAAGTCTTGTATTCATCTAGCATTGTTCTCACCATCTCAATGAGTGTCATGTTCTTTCTTTTGGTCACCCGTTTTGTTGAGGGGAGTAGGGTGCCGAGAACTCGTGGTTTATTCCTTCTTCATCTAGGTACTCCACAACTTGAGTATTTTTGAACTCCGTTCTGTTATCACTTCTAAGTTCTTGACCTTGGAGGAGATTCATTCTATGCTCTCTTCAAGAACTTATTGAGGATTCCTTGGGTCTCTGATTTATCATACAGGAAGAATACCCAGTTAAATCTAGAAAAATCATCAACTATAACCAACCTGTATTTTTTACCGCCAATGCTTATATAAGCAATTGTACCAAAAGTATCAATATGTAGATGTTCTGGTGGTCTTGAAGTAGTCATCATGTTCATCGTAGGGCGTGGTGCTCCAACTTGTTTTTCAGCCTGGCATGCACTACACGACCCATCTTTCTCAAACACAACATCTTTCAAACCTCAGATGTGACCACCTTTTAAAAGTTTCTGCAGATTTCTCATGCTAATGTGGGTTAGCCATCTATGCCACAACCATCCCATGTTAGTTCTACAACTAAGCAAGTGTTGAGTTCGGCTTTATCTTTGTCAAAAACAACAAGATAAAGGTTTCCCTTCAGCATTCCCTTGAATGCAATTGAGTTATCGCTTGTTCTAAAAACTATCACATCGTCATTAGTGAATAAGCAATTGCATCCTTTGTCACATAGCTGAGATATGGACAAAAGATTGTAATATAAAGAATGAACATGTAAGACATGGGAAATTGTGTGTTGAGATGATATTGCAATTTTACCGGTGCCAAGGACTTTTCCTTGGCTGTTGTCTCCAAAGTAGATTCCTTCACTTGGATCTGCATTTCGCTCATATTCAACGAACATTCCCCTTTCTCTAGTCATATTATTTGTGCATCCACTGTCTAACACCCATTTTGATCCACTGGAGGAGTAGGCCTGCAAAATAGAGTTATGCCTTGATTTTAGGTACCCAAGCTTGCTTGGGTCGTCGAAGGTTAGTCACAAGTGATATAGACACCAACACACAAGTTTTGGGTCTCTTGTGGTGTGGTACTGCATATTTTGCATAAACATAACCAAATCTATTTTTCATAAGAACATAGGATGCATAAGAAGTATGAAATAGGGTTTGATGTTCATGTTTAGATGAGTTTTCGTTAACAAAAGCAATGTGATCTGTATTTTGAGCATTAGTGAATTGCTTTTTATCTCTTGTATACCCAAGACCATATTTTACATTAGGAGGTCTTGCGACCATATATGCACTACGTGCATATTTAATCTTTTCCTTGTGAAAGATGCCGCTTTGGGATGGATGCTTGACTTTCGGAACATTGGATTCATTTTTCACACTAGCCTTCATATTAGAGCATGTGCAAGTTTTAATTGGCATTGACTTGACATCTTGAGAAGGTGAGCTCTTTGAGGAGGAAGTGCCACTATGCTTGAGTGAATCAACTTGCACTTCAAGAATTTTGTTAACGCTTGTTAAGTTAGCAAACTCATCCTTGATTGCAACATGTGAGTCTTCTAGTTTTGAGTAAGTTTCCTTACTCAAAGCAAGTTCAATCTCAAGTGCCTTACTTTTCTCCTTTTCAAGCTCAAGGAGCTTTTCAACCTCATGATATTTCTTTCTTTCACGAATGAGCATATCTTCTTGGCGGTTGACAAGAGCTCCTCCTTCTCAAAGATCTCATCTGACAACAACTTCATTTTCCCTAAGGCAGTTTTACTCAATCCTTTTAACATTTCCTCATTTTTGCTAGCGCTATCAAAATCATCATTGAAGGAATGTAAAGAAGAAGGTTTAGATCTGACCTTTTTCTTGACCTCTTAGCCATGAGGCAAGTGTGGTTAGAGTTCTCTCGTCCTCCCATGTTTGGGAAGAGCATAGATTTCTTTGTTGGCTTCTTGATGGCAATCTGTTGCCATCTCCTCTTCATCTTCTAAGGAGGACTCATCGTTTGAGTCCCACTCCTTACCGATATGCGCTTAGTGTGCTTGCTTCTTTTCGTTGAACATCTTCTTTTCCTGCGGCTTTGACTCTTTCTTCTTTTTGTTTTCCTCATATTGACAATCAACCATGAAGTGTCCGTATTTGCCGCAGTTATAGCAAGTACATCGAGCTTTGGATTTTCCCTTCTCCTTACTCTTTACTTTACTTGAGTTGATGGCTTTTCTTCTTCTTATCATGCGCTTGAATCTTTTGATGAAGAGCACCACCTCTTCATCATCCATATTTGTGCTTATATCATCAATATCTTCTTCTTCATGTGTCTCACGAGCCTCCTTTCCTTTGGGATTGCAAGTCACCTTGAGGGAAATTCCTTCTTCTTGGATGAAGTAAGCTCTGCAAGGTCTTTCACATATTGATCTTCCTTCTCCATCATCTCTTGATTGATAATCTTTCCAAGAACTTCATCGGGGGTCATTCTGTGGAACCCCAAACTTTCCCTTAACACTGAACATAAGGTGACGTTGCGCGACATGAACGTTCTTATCATCCTCTTCACAACGTCATGATCAGTCCACTTATTACTTCCATAGGTATCGATCTTGTTAATGAGTGTCTTCATGCGGTTGTACATCTCTTGAGAAGTTTCACCATCCTCTATGGCAAATCTCCCCAATTCACCCTCAAGAATTTCAATCTTCGCTTTGTGGATGGAGCGGTTCCCTTCATGAGCAGTTTTCAGTGTGTCCCATATGTCCTTGACAACTTTGAGTCCATCCACCTTGGTGAACTCTTCTTGACTCAAAGATGAATTAATCACCGCAATGGCTTGTGCATTGCGATGAATTGCTTGTTCTTGCTCTGAGGTGAGTTCTTCATCTTTATCTAGGATATCTTGACCTGTACAGACTATGTGCCAAAGACTTGGGTTTTGTGGAATGAGATGCATCTTCATGTTGTACTTCCACATGGTATAGTCTGTTTCGTAAAAGTGGGGAGGTTTTCCCAAGGGAATAGAGATATAGTGATTGTTGTTTTTGAGCTTCTTATAATTAAAAGGATACCGAGAATAGTCTTGATGACTACCCCCTTTTGGCTTTTCATCTTCTTTCTTGCCCTTCTGGCTTAGAAGCTTCTTTCTCAGAAGCACCTTCAGCTGGCGCACTTCATCATCGTCGTGCTCATAGTCCTTAAGCACATCAAACACCTTGGTGTCTTGTTCGTCTTCAATGATGGGCATTTCCGGGATCTTGTTGTTCTTGTTGGTGGCCATGTGTCTCTCTGAGCGGTGAGTCTCCTAAATGGAGAGCCCTACTCTGAATCCAATTGAATGTGACCTAGAGGGGGTGGTGAATAGCGTTTGAAACTTTTCTTGCAATGCTTAACAAAATTTTCAAATACAGGAAGGTCGGACTAGTCCGATGTAGGTGCAAACTAGTCCGGTATGCTTGTTACACCTATGAAAATATTAATTGATTTTTGTGTTTTTCTTCAAACGTTTTTGCAGCAGAATAGTAAATCAACTTTAGAGTGATTAACAGGTGAGTATAGCAATTAGGTTCTTTGAGAAACACAAAGCTAAAGACGATTATGAGTAGATCAAGTTTAACCCTAGATGGTGATAATTGTGAAAAGTAAAGATCAAGAACACGTGAGACAAAGGATTTTTACCGAGGTTCAATCCCACAAAAGAGATCTACGTCCTCGTTGAAGAGCTCACACAGAGCCAGGTCTCAACCAACCCTTTACCTCGTCAAGTCACCACAAAGGCCGACTTGAGTTCCACTATCACGGGGTAATCACTGAGTCGATAGGGCAACCTCACAAGTTGAGGCCTCCCACAAGATTATAGTGAGAAAACAGATCGAATTCACTCAAAAGATTTACAAGAATTGCGAGAGTGTATGAGAGATCAAACCTCAAGAGCTCAACGATGCGTAGACGTCACTCTCCCTTTCCCAAATCTTTATTCCCAAAAGATTTAACCTTTTAGGGCCTTAGATGTGTGGGGAGAAGTGTTTTTGTGTTCTTGAGATGTGTGACGGCGCTAGGGTTCTGATGAGTAAAAGAGTATAGAGTAGCAGGTCCCGATCTTCTGATAGGTAATGGATAAATCGATTGATGGATATATCAATGTTGATGATCCGAGGCTCTCAAGGACAACATGAACAGCCCCTGCAATCACTACAATACCACTCCGTTGGTTATCAACCGTGTTTCACATGCTTGACCTCACCAAGAAGGCTAATCCCTGCAAGTGCAACCGAAAACACAAGAAAGAACGTAGAAGAAGCAATATGAAATTGCTAAATTGGGGTTCCACAAACCGATAAACGGCGAAACTGTGTATAACTTATTATCTAAGCAAAACACAATTGTTTATGGCGGTGGCTAGGGGGTATAAATAGGTAGGACGACATCTAAGGGGTGTTGGGGTCATGAACTAACCCTAAGACATGAAAATAAGAGATGTAGACTAGATACAAGGCCCAATGACCCAATACAGTGGCGCAGCACCCTAACAGATTCTGTACTCGATTATGCTTCAAAGATTACTGTTGACTCCAAATTTTTTTTGACATGGTACTAACGACATTAGAATGGTTATCCTCTATCCTTTCCGTGCATATGTATAATGTCCAAAATGGAGTTCGTATGCGTCTTGAGCGTCTGTTTTAGTGCAAAGTGCTCATGGGCTTCGAACTGGACTTGATTTTAAGTTGGGCTCGGTTTCCATCTTCTTTGCACGTATTATCTGGTCCTCCACGTCCCTAAGAATTCCTCCAAGTACTAATTGACCCTCTCCATGGATCCTAATCACAATTAAGTCATTAGATAGCAATCTATTCTCAAAAATATATAAGGAACATATAAGAACGAGCCCACCCCTAAAATTAATCATTGTGTGTGAACTCTAATGATTGCATCTTGTATTTCAGTAGAGTGTTGTGTGTATCTATATGAATGATGTCCTCATCATCCTTCCCTTCTTGAATTGGAGTCGTCCTTGACTCAAGCTCATCTTCTCTCATTTTTTGGTCCAAAAGTGCAACGCCATCAACTTCACTTGTATGCATGAAAGGAGGAGGCAAAGGTGGTGGACGACATAGTGCACCATCTCCATGTTCTATATTAGATACGCATGTACATTCACTCGAGCCAGGATCTCAAACAAATAAACAATGTACCGTGTTTGTATGTGCATTTATAATGTCCACAATCTCATCATTCTCCCTTTCTTGATGACAAGCCGTTCTCGGCTTGCTCGTAAGTCCAACATAAAACTTGCTTTGGAGGTAGAATGATCGCTGTCCATATTGCACAACCGCAACGAACAATGCTCCTCTTCTATATGTTGTCTCTGCTGCAAGAAAAAATAATAGAAAAACTTGCCAAGGCATTAGTAGTGTTAGTGCATACATTTACTTTACCATGTTGTTGCATCATAAAAGGACCTTTCTCATTTGAACATATGTAAACTTTATGCACCATAAACACACCACTATGTTCATATTTGCCTATAGCATGAAAAGTATTCCTTGTCAACAAAGGCAATTCAGTTTTCAAAAATATTCTTCTCTCTATAGTATCTAGATCATAAAGGGTGTCAAATTCAATATAACCTAAAGTATTTAGAGAAGACAACAATTTTTCAGCTCATCATTTTCACACGTAATGGGAATCAATGTTTAATTTCAGCACAGGTCGCTGTATTGAAAACAACAGCATCTAGGTCATGCACTTGTTGTGGCATAACAATAATAGAAGCATCAACACATAACTCATTATTATCGTAAGAATCAGTAGAAAAATCAACTAGTGATAAAGGTGTCATCAGAAAGAATTCATCTTGTTGGTGCTCATCGGTAGCATGATTGGTGACAAAATTCAACACATATGAAAATATCATACCTTGATTAAATGTAGAGCATTGTTCATTACCATTTTACTCTCATTTTCAGAAAGAAGTTCAAATGCATTATAGGCTGATTCATCAAAAAATTCAGAAAAGTTGTTCAACACCTCATTCTCAATTGCATCTACATTTATTTGTTCATGTTCCTACAAAAAGTTAGGCATAGGAAGAGGTGCAAGAAAAATTCTTCTCAAGTTCATGTATTTCATCTTTCCAATTAGATACATTACCAAAAGTTTCTCGCGTAAGAATTTTCATACCTTTCTATGTTCGGGGGTTTTCTAAATCATTTAAGTTCTTCTACCATGTTAATGCAAAATCAATTAATGCACTTGCAACATTCCTAAGTTTTCTCTTTTCACACATATGACATTGTTCAAAAATTTTATCAATCTCTATTTTCTGAGTAATATATTCATCGTAACCAAAACCATCATAAGAAAGAACAGATGGGATAATGTAATCACTTCTCGTGAAAGGGATTGTAAAGGTGGTATGAATGTGATGTGAAACCTTGGTTGATGTTTGATTCTTAGTGAGCAACTCTATCACCGTATTCATCATATCAATCATCTCAGCATATAATGCATGATTCTTGCTTTTACGTGACATTGTTAGTAGCAAACACAAGACAACAAAAAATATGTTCTATCTATCAAATACAAAAGATAATGGCAAAAAGTGGAATCACACACTCTCAAGCATCTTACCACGCTCATACAAGTGTTCTTACTGGCAATGCAGGTGGCAAACGGTAGCCAGTGTGAAGAACCAATCGAGAGTGGGGTGATTGCAAAGGTGTATGAATTCAACTCAAGAGAAAAGTGTAGCTTGGAAGGCACTTTATATCGTAGCAAGGATTAACAACAATGAAATCCGATAGTAAAGTTGAATAAGTGTCCAAAGTACTGATCAAAGTTGTTGTTCTAAATGTGTTCCTAGTAGTTCAAGCTAGCAAGATATGTAACAAAATAGCAGCCCTATCACTATCTCAAATCTCACAACAACCTAGAATTAGATCAAGCTTTTGCCACCCACAATTTCTAAATCAAGGCAAAGTAAATTTTAGCCAACGAAAGCAATATTTGCAGAGTAGCAAGTTGTAAATTTGGGACTTAAGAAAAATAAAACAGAGCAACTATTTATCATTTCATCTATGTGAATTCTAAATCATTCTTACCGCACATCTTTATTTGATTGAAAGCTAATGTGCATTACTTTTTTTTATATGCAAGATGAATGGTGGATGAATGGAAAATAAATATGCAATGGGTGTGAGGCAAGCTGCTAGATGTTGAAGTGGATAGGGAGGGCTCCCATGAGGTACTCAACCATCCATGAAAAGACGGTCATCTGGCCTCATACTCGTTGGATCCTCTTCCTCTTGGTACTCATGGACCGGGGATATTGTCAGAGTCATGCACATGGTCGTACTCCTTGCATGACTTGTAGTTACCTTTCCAGAGACATTACTTCTTCTAGCTTCCTTGATGGGAAGAAGATCAATGGTTAGTCTTTGACATTTGTACAAATGAAAATCCGGGTTAGGAAATTGAATTTCTTTGATAAAATCGGGATAGAAAAATACCAAAGAGCCAATATGATCATGCTTAATGCTATGTCCTCGCACTAGATAATATTCATTAATTAATTCTCATTCAGTTCAATGTACTTAAATGAAGTATATTCTAATGCTCCTATCGTAGTAGCAATGCGGGGAATCAATGAAGTGCATTCAATTGGCCCTGTCCTTGAAATATAATCTAACCATTGTGTCATCATGGCTAAAACAGGAGCAACTTTTATGTTCTTAATCATGGAAAATAAAATCCTCAGTTTATCATCACGGATTAATCTAACATCTCCTCTAGGGAACATAGTCATAGCCACCCTATGCATGAAGCGTACAGTAGGATTGTTCAAGTGGCTATTTCTAGGAGAATTACATGTGACCTCACTAGTCAATTCATGCCAAAAACTTTGTTTGTTAAATCTAGGCAAAATGTCTAAATCCAGCAAACAACGTTTATGAAAGCCTAGGATTTCACTTAGTTCTTTCCATAGGATGTTGTATTCTTTTTAAAATAATCTAAAAGTAATACCATCAAATCCTATTTTTAGGGTGCAAAGGAATTTTATAGTGAGAAGACACGAACCTTTCTCCTCTATGTGAGCAAAATTTCCCATCCTAATGCATGCCAAACGGAAAAGAATTCGGAATCCATACCTATTTTGGAGATCAAATCCGGATCATAAGCTTTAGTGTGATAAAACGCACGGTCTTGGAGGATCTTGCGTGCTTGGTCTTCAATTTCACTTTGTATGTCGAGGTCATTGTCGTGGAGAAGTTGATGCATGTTGCTCCTCTCACCCATGGGGGTGTCCTCACACACACTTCTCCTCCATGGGCTTGGTGTAGCAATGGAGGATAGGAGTGCACTTGAATCTCCACCATGGCTTGAGCTTGCAGCCCCCTTCCTCTTGCCGAACAACCTCTTCATTCCGTTCATGGACACAAAAAACGAGAACACTACAATGCAAAAAAACTCAAAAAGAAGTGATGTTAGTGGAAACAAAATCCTCGATGAATTTTCTCCTTGAAGAACATGAGAGCAAATTGCAAATGCAAATGAAAGCAAATCTTTTTGAGTTGGATTTGAGCAAGATTGCCTCAATGAAGAGCAAGAAAACAGAGTGAGCAAGTGAATAACTTGGTAAGGTGAAAATGAGGTGAAGTGTGAAGAGAGATCCTCCTCACGGCTGCAATTTATAGTGTACACCCCAACGGTCATAAGAGGCACAAATGTAGCCGTAGGAGGAGAGAGAGAGAGAGAGAGAGAGAGAGCCTAATTGATGCTTTCCCCACTTCGGCCGACCTGAAAGTTGGCCTCCCCTAGTCCCTCTTTTGGCAGGTGGCTTCTCATCGGTTATAAAATTAGCCCGTTGGTGAATTGCCACATTTGCAGCTCAAAAAAATTATTTTTGAATAAAAGTATTTTGCGAAAGCAACAATTTTCTTATATAAAGAAATAAAAATGATGGTTGAGAATATAAGATTCTCAACTTGCTAGAAAAATCAAATATGCAGTGGGAAAAATCAAACTAAGTGGGAAAAACCAAATGGGGTGAAAAGTCAAATAAAAGATAACTACCAATTATCCTATTGGCTAGGTCTAACCAAAGTACGATGAGATGCACTTTCCCCCCGTCTTCATTTCTTGGCATCCGCGCCCGGAGGAATGGGCTCAAACGGCTTGTCTTGCTTCTTTCGCCATTCCGTCTTTGGTAGTTTGGTGGACTTGGGTCTTTGGGAAGGACCGAGCTTCTCCGTCTTCTTGGGATGTCGGCATGGACGAAAAAACGAGTTCTCCGCATATATCATTTTTATCATAAATGCAATTAGAGGATCCACCTTTGGAGGTGTGACTTTGACCTATTGAATGTGTTTAGCATTCGACCCATACTTGATCCAAATCATGGAGCATTGTTCCATCTTTGGGAGAAAGTAAAACTTCTCCTCCTAGCCATTGATATGGAAGTGGATTTCTCTAGTTCCCACATCAATGCGAGCTTTTGTGGTGCTAAGGAACGGGCACCCAAGAATGAGCGGCGTATCCTTCTGGACATTCATGTCGAGCACCACGAAATGCACAGGTTTGAAGCAATTCCAGATTTTCACCGAAACGTCTTCAGCAATACCCACTAGATAACGGACTAAAGCGTCAGCTAATTAGAGCTGCATTGGTGTTGGAGTGAGCTCCGTGATGTTTAGCTTGTCGAAGACCACCTTGGGCATAACACTCACACTTGCTCCATGGTCACAAAGTGCCTTGTCAAAGTAATGAGCCCCAATAGAGCAAGATATGAAGGAATATCCAGGGTCCTTCAGCCAGTTTCCTTCCCATAGAGAAATCATGTTGACATCTTCCACGAGAGGTTTGGGCTGCCCTAGCATCTTGCCATTCTCCAATGGAGGAACAACAGCTGCCTGTTGAGCTAATTGGGTCTCCAACATATTGTTGAAGCTCAGTTGATTCTTGAAAGCAGAGGATAGAGCATCTATATTGGCATTGATGCTTTTGAGGGTCTTGTCATTAGCTCATAGCTTCTTGGATAAGGCATCATTAACTTCTAGCTGGCTAACGGCAAGCTCTCTCAAGATGGGTTGATTGCTATTGTTTCCATTGTTGTTGTACCCTCCATGAAACAAAGGGTGTGGTTGGTGTTGACGGCTGTTATATACCAATTTCACCCATCAATGATACTCAATTATCTAAAGGAAAGATCATTTCTTGCACACATCACCTTTCTACTTAACCTATTTCCACTTGTCCTTAGAAAAATAGTGCATGCAGACATTTTATGCAGGAAATGAGGTAAAAGAGGGGGAGCAATCGTATAAATTATCATCCCAGCCAATCAAGCACCGACACGTGGCATCACATGGATCAAATGGCCCACAAACTATAGTATCTGAGGCGATCCAACGGTGTATCACTCGTATCAGTCAATGGGACCCACCTGGGAGTCACCCTGAGGTAGCACACTTGAATTGGTCAACAATCGATTTTGACCGAACTCCCTGTTCGACCGAAGTGAATTTTGTGCCAACCTCGATCAACTTCCACATGTGGACTCCCTGTGGTGCCCTCATCACGATGAAGACTGATTCACATGCTTTTGTTGGTGGGAACATACCCTTCTCCAACTATATATAGGACCCCCTACCCTCACTTCACACACACACACCACCTGAGCATCATTCTATTGTATACACTACTTTTCTTAGTGCTTAAAGGAGTTAGAGTGTAGAGAGGAGAGTCTCCAGTTCCAAGACCAAATTGTAAAAGGAGTGGAGGGAGTCTCTCTTCCCAATTCCAAATTGGGAAAGGTATGGCTCATGTATTCCTTCTTGTATTTGTTATTTTATGCATAATAAAGATATTATCTTTACCCTCCTTTTATACATATGCTTGGATGAAGCGTTTGTTGTTTGATTGTGGAATCCATGTATGTGGTAGGAATAGTCTTTATGATTATGCCATAATGATCTTATTCTATCATCATAAACACAATAAACCCCACTATAGTCTAAGTAGTTATGATATGATCATGTAAATATGAATAACTCACTACTACAAAAAACATTTTTACAGGCGCTTCTATATTTTTTTACAGACGGTCCATTAAAAGTGCCGACTGTGATGTCAGATAAGTTAATAACCGCCTGTGATAATAGAATATCACAGGTGGTCCGTAACAAACAACCTCCTGTGAAAATGTATTGATTTTCACAAGCGGTCCGTAACAAAAACCGCCTGTGATAATAGTCATTATCACAGGCGGTCCGTAACAAACAACCACCTGTGAAAATATAATGATTTTCACAGGCGGTCTGTAACATAAAAACCGCCTGTGATAATGATAGATCCTCATTGGTCCGCTGCTTCATCCCACGGATCACTCTTGGACTTCGTATCTCCGCTGTTCGCTGCTTATCGATCCAACGACTCAGTTTAGAAGCCGCACGATAGATGTGTCTATAACAGCAACAGCCACGGTTCAGTCCGTGATCCTCCGTCAGCTCCCAAGGTACGGCTTCCGGCGGCATCTCCCAAGGCGCGGCTGCTGGCGGCCTCTCTCAAGGCGCGACTAAGGCGCGATTTCGGTTGCTCCAGACCTCGGCGGCTCCGGCGCGGCCTCCCGACAAGTGCGAGCCCTGCCGACGCGAGCACGGGCGCGGATCTGGCACAGTCCACCTCGGGCTCTCGACGGCGCGGCTGCCGGCGGCCTCTCTCAAGGCGCGACTTCGTTGCTCCGGACCTCGACGGCTCCGGCGCGGCCTCCCGACGAGCGCGAGCCCTGCCGACGCGAGCACGGACGCGGATCTGGCACAGTCTACCTCGGGCTCCCGGCGGCGCGGCTCCGGCGTGCCTCCCGGCGAGCGCGCGCCCTGCCGGCGTGAGCGCGGGCACAGATCCGATACGGTCTACCTCGGGCACCCAGTGGCACGGTCTACCTCGGGCTCTCGATGGCACGGCTCCTCCGGCTCCAAGCGGCACGACCTCGTCAGGCTTCGGGCGGCACGGCTCCTCCGGCTCTCGGCGGTGCGACCTCCTTCGACACTTGGCGGCGCTCTTCCGGCTCCCGGCAACGCGGCGGCCTCCAGGTGGCGCGGCCTCTTCTGACTCCTGGCGGCACATGTGATTTTTTTTGTTTCACTAGCCATTTTCACAGGCGGTTTTTAATTAAAAACCGCATGTGAAAATGTATTTTCACAGGCGGTTCTTAATTAAAAACCACCTGTAAAAATCTATTTTCACAGACGGTTTTTTATTACTGACCGCCTGTGAAAATACATTTTTACAGGCGGTTTTTATTAAAAACCGCCTGTGAAAATGTAGTTTCACAGGCGGATTATGCCACCGCCTGTGTTAATCGATCATTTTCACAGGCTCTTTGTTACAGGCGGTTTGTAAAACCGTATGCGATAATATGTTTAAAACCGCCTGAGATGAAGCATTTTGTAGTAGTGACTTATGCTTTGTCTCAACATTGGTTCAACAATGTTTAGGTTATTTATTGCCTTAGAGATGTACTTGTACTCGAGCCTCTAAGGTATTTACTTAACATGTAAGCGTGGTGCTTAGATAGTTAAGTAGCGTTGGATATCTCATAGACCCATGGATTGAAGAGTTAGGCAGTAGGTGGTGACATCCCTATCTGTCCTTTGTAATCCTCCAGGTTCGGCTATGCCAGATGCTCTTGGCGGGAGTCATCCTAGTATTGATAGGGGTAAACCCGTGCCCGATGTGTTGAACAACTTAGCATAAGGATTGACCATTAACATGCTCATTAGTACCCAACCTAGGCTATGTATATGTATATTAGAGGCATTGTAGGAGCAACTCACCAACTCTTAGTATAATCTCCATTAAGACCCATTTACCCTTTATAATAGATTGCTTAGATTGTGTCACACTACCCATATTATCAACTTACTCCTGTCATGATAATTGATTAGTATCCCCTAGCTTGATCATAAGATTAGTGTTTACTTTACTCTATTGCCTTCCTTTTGGATAAATACGATACCCTTCGGATACTCATGGGTGAGATGCTACAACAATATCTTCTGTGCGCTTGCAGATCTCATCTCTTTTGAGAGATAATCTGTGGTGTTAAGATCTGTCAACAAGCATTTCTGGCGCTGTTGCCAGGGAAGGCAAAGGAAGTAAAGGATAGCTATCACTTGTGATTAAGCTATAGGTACTCATAGTTATTAGACAGGATTACCCTTTCTTGTTTTCTCCTTTTGTGTGAAAACAGGGTAGCGTTGGCCAACCCATTTTATGGGATGGCCAACGATACCGCAAGTGCTCATCTACAAGATGATTCAAGGCGTACCTCAACAAATATCTGCTAGGCAACACCATTGTCTTTTGTTGAAGAATTTCAGCTTCCAGTAGGAGCCAAATTCATCCATCACCAAGCTTGGGGGAGGCTCCAAGAGTTCTTCTTGGTTTTCCTCCATCATGGGGTGGATAGTTGGCCTTTATCCAACACTCATGGCATGGGTTGGCTCCACCAAAACATGACCACATTCGTGCTAGAGCTGAAGAAGTCCTATTCTCATTCATCATGGATGAGAAGATGGTCTCCACTCAAGGGGTGTATTGAAGAATGCTCTAGTTCCCTTAGATTGCCATGCACACCACTTAACAAGGTGCAAATGTTAGCTAACAAACTACACCTCCCATTGAAAGATCATGAAGATCAACTCAATGGAGAAGTGTTTGGAATTACCCAAGTCATGGATATTCACATCATTTGTGAAAATCCATGACAACATGGGGCACATGGGAAAATTTTTCCAAAGACCCATGAGGATCATCTCCAAACAACAACTCCAATGGCTATTATTTCGAGGGTGGAATCAACATCACCCTTGTAATCAAGGAGGTTATGGGGATTTTAATGGACTTAAGTTCAACTAGCCTACCATGAAGTATCTTGTCTTTGGCCAAGCAATAAATCAAGACACCATGAAGCTCTTGGCCATGTACAAGAAACTTAATAAGCATTCAAGATCCAAGATGTCCCACAATCATTTGTTGGGATTCCTACCCTTCGACCAAGCCCGTGCAAGCCAAGGCAAGTGACATTGTGGATGAAGCATTTCTTGTTTGATCGTGGAGTCCACATGTCATCATGCCCAAGGAAGTCTTTGATCCATGATCAAAGTATGGGTTAACTCAAAGGAACATAAAGAAGGTCAAAGTGACACCCCTAAAAACAAAGGGACAAGCCTCACCTTGTTCAGGAAAGAATATCTTCAAGAGGGATAAGCCATCGCAACATCAACAAGTCTTCATCAAGGCGGCGAAGAGGCTAGGGCCACCATGTAGCCAACATGTCCGAATGATAGCCAAAGTAATTTTGGCATGTCAAGAAAGAATAGTTGTCCACATCTTCAACTCTGGGATTGGACAACAAATCATCACATTAAACAAGACGGAGGTACGTCCCACTGGTCGAAATTCAAAAATATTGTAAGACCTTGCCAATAGGTTAATTGGTAGTTATCTCATATTTGTTTTCTCAATTGAATATTTGAGTTTCCCATCAATCTTTGCATTTGCATTTAGCATGTTTGAATTTTCACACTTGCATGCTGGAAAGTAAAATTTCCAACCATCATAAAACTAGTATTTTGAGTTAGGAAATAAATTTATTTGGATATGAACCTTGGGGTAACCACTTGAATTCATCTTCCTAATTCGAACCAAATATATTTTCCCTTAATATTCATTGCATTTGCATGTTGTTTCAAGTTGGGCAAAACAATTTGACAGAGGGCACATCATGCTTTTGAGCTAACGTAATTTGTTTTCGAGTTGTTTTGTTTGTTCTTGATTTTAGTGCAGCCAGGACAAAATTAGTAAAGAGGTTGGAAGGCCTCATCAAGCCCAATTCACCATTGAAGAATTCAAGCATAGATCCCTCCATCAATCTCATTTTGAGTTCATGGTGGAGGAATGCTCAAGATGGTGGCCTAATGAAGGAGCAAGATGAAGCTCATTCAACTCCAACCTCAACTTGGTAGGAGTAATTGAACAATAAGGCTACATCAAAATCCATGGTCATGAGTTTCTCACACAACAACCTTCAACCCAGACTGCTCTTCAATGAGGTACAAGTTTAAAAAATTTTGTGCTTTGAATTGCATTAGGATTGAATGATTTTTGCTTACATTTGTAAGGAAGGTTCAAACCATCTCATCATTCAATTATTATGCATCCTCACGAGAGTAAGTGTTGGCATTGCTCTTTTTAGTTCTTCAAAAAGGAATGTCATCTTACTTGGAATAAATTTAAACAACTACCTAGAATTTCATAAGCATTGCTAAAATTGTCTTAGACATTTTCTTCCTAGGTAATGCTTATGGAATGACTTAATGTCTGAGTTGGTATTTAGCAACATAGGAATAGTGATGTCCATAATTTTGATTTGAAATTCATTCATAGATGAATCACTAATTTTCAAATTCCTAGGCAAGAAGTTAAAAATGTTCAGGAGGACAAAATCGAGAATCTTGTTTGCCATAATCCAAATGATAATATTTACTATTGTGTAAAAAGCTATGATGGTTAGAAAATTTAAAAAAATGAAGGGATCCATATAGTGTATTTATATCACTTGCATTGCTATGAGCAGGAGCTTTAGAAATGTGCAAATTGATTTATCCATAAAGCCCCAATCTTATCAATAAATAATACTTTGTTCATGGATATACATCTTTGGTTTTGTTCTTCCTCGTACGTACAGATAAAGATTTGATTACCTAACCCAAAAATTCATTTGTACAAGCATCGGGAGCTAACCATCCCTCTCTATCATAGAGGGGAAGTTTGCAGGAGTAGTATTACTATGAAGGCACTCAAAGATCTGATTGTTGGAAACCCTAAGAGGATTCCATTCCAACATCTCTTGGACAAGGAGTAAATTAGGATGGTTGCCACCTATCATAAATTAAGCCTGAATGTCAATCATAACTATACGGGTCGGAGATTTGACATGGAAACCCTCCATGAATAACCAATGGGCTGCTACGAATATGTCAGAACACTATGCTCTCAACTATTCTAAAGCACTCATTCAAGCTCAAGGGAATTGCCACCATCATTGGGTGTAAGTTATTCCTTTGAGGCTACAAGGTATGATGTACTTTAACCAAGGAATGACAAGATCACATCCAATGTATATTGGGTGCAAGTTGTTCCTATGTGTCTAGAAGGTATTTTATACCTTAGCCAAGGAACAATGGATCACACTCAACCCATGTTGAGTGCATGCCATCCATTTGTTGGTATAGGTATATTGTACCTTAGCCAAGGAACAACAGATCATACTCAACACATGTTGGGTACATGTCACTCCTTTGTGGCTAAAGGTTATCATTACCTTAGCCAAGAATGACAAATCACACCCAATGCATGAGAGGTACAAGTTATTCCTTTATGGTGAGAAGGTATGAAACACCTTAGCCAAAGAATGACGGAACACACTCAACACATGTTGAGTGCACGTCATTCCTTTGTAGCTAAAGGATATCATTACCTTAGCCATGGAATAACAAAGTACATCCAACACATGAGAGACCTTGAGGTGCACACGAGCAAAACAAACAACATTCTCTTCAACCACACTCATCGCTCCCGAGGGAAGCAACACAACATCGACACTCAACCCTCTATAGCCAAAGCCACACTTTAAAAAGGTTTGGCCAAACTCATGGCCTACCTCCGTCGCTGAGGATTCAACCCCTATCGCGGATCATGATCAAGAATAAGCTTGGGGGAGGACCCTCACTTGAGGTAACTTGTATCACACACATTGCACTTTATTTTCATCCATTCATCCACCTTGCATCTAAAAAAATGAAAATATAAATAATAACTTAGATTTGCTTGGTTTCAAATAAAGATGTGCAGTAAGAATGATTTAGAATTCACATAGATTAAATGATGAATAGTTCTCTATTTTTTTTCTAAGTCCCTAGTTTACAACTTGCTACTCTCGAAATATTGCTTTTATTGGTTAAAGTTAACTTTGCCATGATTTAGAAATTTTGGATAGCAAAATCCTAATCTAATTCTAAGTTGTTGTGAGATATGATATAGTGATAGGGATGTTATTTCTAGTTTAAAGGTGAAACTTAGATTTTCGGAGAAATTATAGAAAGATTTAAGTTACCCTCATTTGATTGGAAATACCTACCAAAGCCATCTGATGCTTTAGATTGATAAACCTTATGCATATGCTATTTGCCTTCGCATTGAGCCTAGTCGAACTAGTATAGTTCTATTTGAGAATTCATTCATTTCTTTTTGAATTCAAGACTTTACTTGCACATGCTATACTTCTACACTAGAAGCTAGCTAAATTCCATCATATCGTCATTACATAATAAAAGAGAAAAATCCATGCCTTTTATTCTCATTACTCTCTTCAAGTTTATTGCGTAACAAGGGAGTAGAAGATATGGCTATAAGAAAAAAGAAAAAGAAAATGCATGCTTACATCAGAAGCTTGAGAAAACAAGAGAGAAAATTAGCCATGTTTCATCCGTGCAAAAGAGTCTACATAAAAAAGGAGTCATATCAACATCTATTTCCACTTACATTCCATCACACATGCACATGTTTTTAATCAAAAAGTTTTGAATTGATTTCTCCTAAGGCTTACTCTTTTGACTGAGCAATATTATGCGTGGCCAATATGCCTACTACATTTCCTACCAAGCTCCACATACAAGCCTTATTTAGTGGTAGGTTTAGTATAGGCAAAGTTTCCTAGGTGAGGACATATTTCCACTACACACAAAAGAGTGATTGAGAGAATAAATTGAGGTACTTAGAATCTAAATTGAAACTCTCCAGAATTTGAGTGCAATTTGATCTCTAGGCTATGCTTGCTCCATTTACTGTTCTATCTTTCAACATCCCGTGAATATGAGAAAGCATAGGCCCCGTAATGACTTAAGATGGGTGAAGTATCATAGCCAATTTTTGTAATACTAGGTAGAGTATTTTGTTGTGAACATGGTACTTTTGAAAAGTAGAACATAGTAGCAACTCCTGATCATCAACCTAAAGTCTAGAATTTGCTTGGGACGAGGAAAGGATATGCTTGGGGGAGTCTGTTGACGGATGTTATATACCAGTTTCACCCATCAATAATACTCAATTATGTGAAGGAAAGATCATTTCTTGCACACGTCACCTTTCTACTTAACCTATTTCCACTTGTCCTTGGAAAAATAGTGCATGCAGACATTTTATGCAGGAAATGAGGTAAAAGAGGGGGATCAATCCTATAAATTATCATTCCAGCCAATCAAGCGCCGACACGTGGCATCACATGAATCAAATGGTCCACAAACAGTAGTTTCCGAGGCCATCCAACGGTGTATAACTCATATCAGTCAATGGGACCCACCTGGAAGTCACCCTGAGGAAGCACACTGGATTGGTCAACATCCCAGTTAGGTTGAACTCCCTGTTCGGCCGAAGAGAATTTTGTGCCAAACTTGGTCAACTTTCACATGTTGAATCCCTGTGGTGCCTAGATCACGATGAAGACTGATTTGCGCGCATTTGGTGGCGGGTACCGATTCTTCTTCAACTATAAATTGGACCCCCTACCCTCACTTCACACACACACACACCACTTGAGCATCATTCTATGCTATACACTACTTTTCTTAGTGCTTAGAGGAGTTATGTTGTAGAGAGGAGAGTCTCCAGTCCCAAGTCCAAATTGGGAAAGGAGTAGAGGTAGTCTCTCTTCACAATTCCAAATTTGGAAAGGTATGTCTCATGTATTCCTTCTTGTATTAGTGACTTTATGCATAATAAAGATATTATCTTTAGTCTTTCTTTATACATATGCTTGGATGACGTGTTTGTTGTTTAATTGTGGAATCCATGTATGTGGTAGGAATAGTCTTTATGATTATGCCATAATGATCTTATTCTATCATCATAAACACTATAAATCCTCACTATAGTCTAAGTAGTTATGATATGATCATGCTAATAAGAATAACTTATGCTATGTCTCAACATTGGTTCAATGATGTTTAGGTTAGTCATTGCTTTAGAGAGGTTCTGGTACTCAAGCCTCTAAGGTATTTACTTAACATGTAAGCGTGGTGCTTAGATAGTTAAGTAGCGTTGGATGTCTCGTAGACCAAAAAATTTAAAAGGTAGGGAGTAGGTGGTGACAGCCCTATCTTTCCTTTGTAATCCTCCATGTGCGGCTATGCCACAGGCTCTTGACAGGAGTCGTCCTAGTATTGCTACGGGTAAACCCATGCCCGATGTGTTGAACAACATAGCATAAGGATTCTCCATTAATATGCTCATTAGTACCCAACCTAGGCTATGTATATGTATATTAGAGGCATTGTAGGAGCAACTCACCAACTCTTAGTTTAATCTCTATTAGGACCCATTTACCCTTTAGATTAGATTGCTTAGGTGTGTGTCACACTACCCATATTATCAACTTACCCCTATCATGATAATTGATAAGTATCCCCTAGCTTGATCATAAGAATAGTGTTTACTTTACTCCATTGCCTTCCTTTGGGATATATACGAAACCCTTGGAATACTCATGGTGAAATGCTACAACGGTATCTTCCGTGCGCTTGCAGATATCATCTCTTTCAAGAGATGATCTGTGGTGTTAAGAATCGTCAACAGTTGGCCCCACCCTTGACCTCCTAGACGATAGCCATTGTTGTTGAAGTTCCCATTTTTGGCTACATATAGGGCATCTTCACGAGTCTCTGGGTAGTCATTGCCCATGTGACCCGTGTTGCCACAGACTTCACATGTGATGTGAGAGTCTAAGGCCCAGGCATTGCCGCATACTTCACCACTGGCTTGTCCATCAGTTTTCTTCATGTGGAGGTCTAATTTGGCAGCGATCATTTACACCTCTTCCAAGGTGTGCATTCCTTGCTAACAGTTTTGGAGACGCTCATTGCTCCAACCCATATTGGACACCATCTTCTCAATCAAATCTCTTGCTTTGGGCACCATCGATGAGAAGAAGGCTCCTCCAGCAGTAGCATTGACATGGTCACGGGCAGAAGGAATCAACCCATTGTAGGAATTTTGGACAATGAGACACCCGTGATCCCATGGTGGGGACAGACTAGGATGTACTCCTGCAGCCTTTCCCATGCCTCGGGAATAGACTCCTTAGGATCTTGCTAGAAGCTGGAAATTCTCACACGTAGGGTGTTGGTTTTGCCCAATGGAAAAAACTTGGCGAGGAATGCCGTAGAACACTTCTCCCGAGTGTCTACAACACTTTGGTTCGCATAGAACCACTGCTTCACTCTCCCAAGAATGGAGAACGGAAACAGTCTAAGACGGACATTATCAGGAGAGACGTACTTGATCTTGAAAGTGCTGCAGATATCAAGGAACTGTTGCAGGTGAGCACTTGCATCTTCGTTAGCCTTCCCACAAAATGGGTTTTCTTGCACCATAGTGATTAGGCCAGTCTTAATTTTGAAGTTCACATCTCCCATGTTAACAGTGGGCTCAATAGGCACATTGTTAGCTCATGTAGCTGAAAGTTCACGAAAGGTATTCTCGGCCATTGGCGTTTCAATTGCTGGTGCAGTAGCGCTGGTTTCCCTTGCCGCACGAAGCTTCTGAGGAGTAACGACATGAGGTCGATCTCAGAAGAGATTCAGGATTTTTAATAAAGTTTTCCGGCAGGCGGAAACCAGACATACACTACCCTGTTTTCACATTAAAATAAATGTGAGAATAAAGAAAGGTTATCCTACTAAAAACCTACCTAGAGTCCTATCCTAATCAATCAATCATGCAATACTTCAACTGCCTTCCCAAGCAACGGTGCCAAAAATTCTTGTTGACGTTTCTTATGTACAGAATAAATTCCGCAAGAGTACGAAAACTGTCTATGTAGCATTTCACCATAAAAGAGTATTCCAAGGGTGTCATTTATTTTATCCCAAGAGAAGGCTAGGTGGAAGTGTAGCAATCATCAAACGGAAAGGGTAGGATGGTCTAGGTAGGGTTCTAGTGAGGATGAATAATAGATAATTTTGAGGAAGTATGACACACACAAGAGCATTCTATTCTAAAGGTGATAAATAAATCCTATGGAGATTCGACTAAGAATTAGTGAGTTGCTCCTACAATGCCTCTAATATACATATACATAGCCTAGATTAGATACTAATGAGCATGTCAATGGTGAATCCTTATGCTAAGTTGTTCAACACATCGAGCACGGGTTTACCCCTAGCAAAACTAGGACGACACCTGCCAAGAGCATGTGCCATAGCCAAAGAAGGAGGATTATAGAGGACAGATAGGGTTTTCACCACCTACTGCCTACCTCTTCAATCTGTGGGTCTACGATGCATCCTACGCTACTTAGCTATCCTAGCACCATGCTAGCATGCTAAGCAAATACCTTAATAGTTCGGATACAAATATCATATGAAGGCAATGACTAACGTAAACATTGTAGAACCAATGTTGAGACATAGCATAAGTTATTCATATTAACATGATCATATCATAACTATTTAGACTATAGTGGGGTTTATAGTGTTTATGATGATAAATTATGATAATTATGGCATAATCATAAAGACTATTTGTACCACATACATGGACTCCACAATCAAACAAGAAATACTTCATCCAAGCATATGTCTAAGGAAGACTAAAGATAACATCTTTATAATGCATAAACATCACAAATACAAAAAGGAATACATGAGCCATACCTTTCCCAATTTGGAATTGGTAAGAGAGACTCCTTCTACTGCATTCCTAGTTTGGACTAAGGACTAGAGACTCTCCTCTCTAGAGCCAAAACTCCTCTAAGACTATGAAATATAGTGGATACAATAGAATGAAGCTCAAATAGGTTAAGTAGAAAGGTGATGTGTGCAAGAAATGGCTTATCCTTCACATAATTGAGTTATATCGACAGATGCAATTGAGACATAACAGCTGTCAATAAGGATCATGTAAATTCGATGACGTTGAGGATCGGATGTGGAATACACGTGTTTTCTTTTTTTGTTGAGAGATCATCATGTTTGAGGCTCATTGATCATGTTTGGGGTGTAGCATTCCTGTACAACTAACATGCATGTTAAAGACCTCGATCATGTTTGATGACGTTACGAATTTTCTCTTTTTGTTGAGAGATCGTCATGTTTGAGGCTCGTTGATCATATTTGGGGTAGCATCCATGGATATCTAACATGCATGTTAAAGACCTCGATCATGTTTGATGATGTTACATGTTTTTTTTTGAAGGATCGTCGTAGTTTGAGGCTGGTTGATCATGTTTGGGGCATAGCATGCATGGACAACTAACATGTATGTGAAGGACCTCGATCATGTTTGATAAGGTTGCATGTTTTCTCTTTTTGTTGAAAGATCATCATGTTTGAGTCTCCTTGATCATGTTTGCGGTGTTGCATGCATGGAAAACTAACATGGATGTGAAAGACCTCGATCATGTTTGATGACATTATGTACGTGTTTTCTCTTTTTGTTGACAGATCGTCATGTTTCAGGCTCATTGATCATATTTGGGGGTAGCATGCATGGACAACTAACATGCAGTGAAAGACCTCGATTATATTTGATAACATTACGTCTTTTTTTTAATTGAAAGATCATCATGTTTGAGGCTTGTTGATTATTTTATGGGCGTTGCATGCGTGGACAACTAACATGTATATGGAAGACCTCAATTATGTTTGATGACGTTACGTACATGTTTTCTCTTTTTGTTGAGAGATCGTCATATCTGAGGCTTGTTGATCATGTTTGAGGGTAGCATGCATGGAAAACTAACATGCAATGAAAGACCTCGATTATGTTTGATGATGTTACTTATTTTTTTCTTTTTGTTGAAAGACCGTCATAGTTTTAGACTCGTTGATCATGTTTGTGGCGTAGCATACATGGTAATATGCATGTAAAAGACCTCGATCATATTTGATGATGTTATGTATTTTCTCTTTTATTGAAAGATCATCATATTTGAGGCTCGTTGATCATGTTTGCGGCGTAGCTTGCATGGACAACTAACATGCATGTGAAAAACCTCAATCATGTATGATGACGTTACATATTTTCTCTTTTTGTTGAAAGATCGTC
The DNA here is from genome assembly GCA_036927565.1 of Tuctoria greenei. Classification (NCBI taxonomy): domain Eukaryota; kingdom Viridiplantae; phylum Streptophyta; class Magnoliopsida; order Poales; family Poaceae; genus Tuctoria; species Tuctoria greenei. The sequence goes on along the minus strand of JAYESD010000007.1, from coordinate 64,040,033 downwards.
ATGTTTGAGGCTCGTTGACCATGTTTGGGGCGTAGCATGCATGGACAACTAACATGCATGTGAAATAACTCTATCATGTTTGATGATGTTACATGTTTTCTCTTTTTGTTGAAATATCATCATGTTTGAGGCTCATTGATAATACTTGGGGCATAGTATGCATGAACAACTGACATGCATGTGAAAGACCTCAATCAAGCGCAGATATTGAATTTCAATCGTACCATCAGCCTGTAGGGTACTTTAGCCGCTGAAGGTGCTAGAAGATCGCGCACAGTGGGGCCATCAAAGCAGTCTGTAATATAATAGGAAAACATAACAGGTAGCAATGACTGGAAAGAAAAGTGTAGACAATGAACAGAGAAAAGAAAAGAAAGGATGAAAAAATGTTAGAAAAAGATTAGAAATACCGTACAGTTTAAGTTGAAAGAGCGTGGAGAACAAAACTTTGAAACAGGAAATCTTTTGACACAGATTAATCCGATCATGATGTTGTTTTTCTCTTCTTGTTTTGTGATGTTGTTTTTCTTGTTCCTTAGTGTTGTTTTTCTTATTTTGTAATGTTTCATGTTAATGAACTCAATGTTGTTTGTTAGTTCTATCTGTTATATTCTTTTCTATCTGTTGTTTAGTAAACTATTTGTTCTATTTGTTCTTGTTAATGAATGACCCTCCACACTGGTGGCCTCTAAAGTAACCTGTAAGGTACTTTAGCCACTGGAGGTGTCACGAGATCGTCCGTAGCAGGGCCTGCAAAGTAGTCTGTAAAATAACAAAAAAATGCAACAGGTAGCAACAACTGGAAAGAAAAGTGGAGACATTGAACAGAGAGAAAAGAAAAGAAAGGACGAGAAAAATGTTAGAAAAGAATAGGTAGTACGTACTATTTAAGGTGAAAGAGCGTGGAGAACCAAAATGTAAAACAGAAAATTTATTGACTCAGATTAATCTAGTCGTGATGTTGTTTTTCTCTTCTGGTTTTGTGATGTTATTTTTCTTGTTTCGTGATGTTTTTTTTTCTTATTTTGTAATGTTTTTTATGTGAATAAACTCAATATTTTTTATCTGTTCTATCTGTTGTTTAGTGAACTACCTGTTCTATTTGTTCTCTATTGATCCACAACCCTCCACACTGGCTTGTACGGTACTTTAGCCGCTGGAGGTGCTAGGAGATCGCCCGAAGCGGGACCTGCAAAGCAGTCTGTAAAATAACAGGAAAACGCAACATGTAGCGACGACTGGAAAAAAGTGGAGACAATGAACAGAGATAAAAGAAAAGAAAGGATGTTAAAATTAGAAAAATATAGGTAGTACGTAAGATTTAAGATGAAAGAGCGTGGAGAACCAAACTGTAAAACTTGAAAGCTTTTGACGCAGATTAATCCAGTCGTGATGTTGTTTTTCTCTTCTTATTTTGTGATGTTGGTTTTCTTATTTCGTGATGTTGTTTTTCTTGTTTTGTAATGTTTATTATTAATGAACTCAATATTGTTCGTCTGTTCTATTTGTTTTTTTGTTTTCTATTTGTTGTTTAGTAAACTATATGTTCTACGTTAATGAATGACTCTGCACACTGGTGCCATCTAAAGTGGCCTGTGTGGTACTTTAGCTGTTGTAGGTGCTAGGAGATTGCCCACAGCAGGACTTGCAGAGTGGTCTGTAAAATTACAAGAAAACGCAACAGGTAGCGATGACTGGAAAAAAAAGTAGAGACAACGAACAGAGAGAAAAGAAAAGAAAGGACGAGAAAAATGTTAGAAAAAGATATGTAGTATGTACCATTTAAGGTGAAAGAGCTTGGAGAACCAAACTATGAAACAAGAAATCTTTTGAGGCAGATTAATCCAGCCGTGATGTTGTTTCTTCTTCTTGTTTTGTGATGTTGTTTTTCTTATTTCATGATGATGTTTTTCCTTTTTTGGTAATGTTTTATGTTAATAAACTCAATGTTGTTCGTTTGTTCCATCTTTTTTTTTCTATTTGTCATTTAGTGAACTATCTGTTTTATGTTAATGAACGATCCTCCACTTTTGTAGCCTCTAAAGTGATCTGTACGGTACTTTAGCTACTGAAGGTGCCAGGAGATCGCTCGCAGCGGGGTCTGCAAAGCGGTCTCTAAAATAGTAGGAAAACGCAACAGGTTGCGACGACTGGAAAGAAAAGTGAAGACAATGAACAAAGAGAAAAGAAAAGAAAGAAAGAGAAAAATATTAGAAAAAGATAGGTAGCACGTACGATTTAAGGTGAAAGAGCGTGAAGAATCAAACTGTAAAACAAGAAATCTTTTGATGTTGATCAATCTAGTCCTTATGTTTTTCTCTTCTTGTTTTGTGATATTGTTTTTCTTGTTTCGTGATGTTGTTTTTCTTGTTTTGTTATACTTTATGTTAAAGAACTAAATATTGTTCGTCTGTTCTATCTGCTATTTTTTAATCTATCTGTTGTTTAGTGAACTATCTATTCTATATGTTCTCTGTTAATGAACGACCCTCCACACTGGCGGCCTTTAAAGTGGCTTGTACGATACTTTAGCAGCTAGAGGTGCCAGAAGATCGCCCGCAGAGGGACCAGCAAAGCGGTCTGTAAAATAACAAGAAAATACAACTGGTAGTGATAACTGGAAATAAAAGTGGAGACAACGAACAGAGAGAAAAGAAATGAAAGGACAAGAAAAATGTTAAAAAAATAGGTAGTACGTACCATTTAAGTGAAAGAGTGTGGAGAACCAAACTGTAAAACAGGAAATATTTCGACGCAGATTAATCCACTCGTGATGTTGTTTTTACTTTTCTTGTTTTGTAATGTTGTTTTTCTAGTTTCGTGATGTAGTTTTTCTTGTTTTGTAATATTTTATGTTAATGAACTCAATGTTGTTTGTCTGTTCCATCTGTTATTTTCTTTTCTATTTGTTGTCTAGTAAACCATCTGTTCTATCTGTTCTCTATTAATGAATGATCCTCCACTCGTGTGGCCTCTAAAGTGGTCTGTACGGTACTTTAGCTGCTGGAGGTGTCAGGAGATCGCTCATAGCGGGGTCTACAAAGTGGTTAGTAAAATAACAGGAAAACACAACAGGTTGCGACGACTGGAAAGAAAAGTGGAGACAATGAACAGAGAGAAAATAAAAGAAAATACGAGAAAAATGTTAGAAAAATATAGGTAGTACGTATGATTTAAGGTGAAAGAGCATGGAGAACTAAACTGTAAAACAGGAAATCTTTAGACACAGATTAATCCAGTCCTAATGTTTTTTTTCTCTTCTTGTTTTTTGATGTTTTTCTTTTCTTGTTTTATGATGTTGTTTTCTGCCAAAATATGAAGAGTCACGATGTTATTATTGCAACAGCTTGAACCTGCAGGAAGTTATTACCACTGGCCCTATCCCCCTATACACGGTGGTTCGATACGGTGTCATCACTACCACTACTCCTGTACACGGCGGTTCCATATGGTGTCACCAGTACCACAACCTCTGTTATGTCGCTTCGTAGTCTCGCGGTTATAATATAATTCTCCGGAGTCTCCCAAGAAACCGCAACCCCCAAATACTAGTACACTCTTGTTTCTCTTAGGTAGTTTCATTTCTCCGCCGCTCGTCGCTCAATTCATTACTAATACATATCTGGTAAAATCAAGAAGAAAAATGAGGAATATGCGGTTGCAGTCACAAATGAGATACTAACTCCTGCCCATCGTAATGAATTTATGGACCTGATAGCAGTGTACATCCAAGATTGTCAAGGTTAACACAAGCAAAATGTAACATATCTTCCTCTTTCTCCTCATAGCGTGTTAACTAAATTTTGTCTCCAAATGATCTAGAAAATAACTCCAGATTTGATGATTCCTTCTCTAGCGCACTGCTCAAAACAATGACGGTGGTCCAAGCAAGGTTGTGGTTTAGGATGGAGCTAGCTGACAGGCTCAAGGTGCTGCTTGAAGAGAAGTGTTGTGGGCTAGATATGCCGATCAATTTATTTTATGTTTATTGGATATTATGTAACTACTCGTTCTGTCAAGTTTAATTTGTTGGATGGAATGGGACTTTGGACACTACTTTTTGGTTCCATCGAAGTATTTAATCCTTGTTTATATCACTGTGTTGCTGCGGTTCAAGAGATTTTATGTGTATGCTTTATTTTGATCGGAATACCACCCCATTGCTACATTAACTTATTTAGATAACAAATTGTTAGAGCCAGATGCGCGCCCGTAGATGGGCCTCACGCATCATAGGGACAAACACCGAGCGGCCCAGCGCAGTTTCAGCCCACAAATACAATGTAAATCAACGCAGTTTCAGCCCATGAATCACAAGTGGCCCAGTGCAGTGTTGGGCCTCCTACGATAGCTTCACGTACGCTTTGTCTTGGCTGCCTGCCTGTGGCGGTCAATTTTTTTTTCACGCCGAATAAAGAAGGAAAATAATAAACAATTTTTTTATTACGTTACCCTTCGATCCGCAATGCCCCCTCTCCTGACTGTACGAAACCCGCTTGGAGGAGCATCCACCGGCCGCCGCGCTTGGAGGTGCATTCGTTGGTCGCCATGCTTGGAGGAGCATTCGCCGGCCGCACACTTGGAGGAGCATCCGCTGGCCACCGCGCGTGGAGGAGCATCAGCCGGCCGCCGCGTGTGGAGGAGCAACAACGCTAGGTACAATTGCTCACATAATGTTCTTGTACATCTATCCTCTTACAGATAGGTTGGTTGAATTGTAGGAAGCAATGTAAGGAGATAAGACATGGATGGGAAAAGACAGGGGTACAAAGGAGTGGCAGGATGAATGAAGTCATTTTTAGATTTTGCATGCCAAGGCACCTGTGAACGAGCAACTATGCCTTGTCCTTGCATGAGATATCATAATATTTGCCATAATACATGCAAGGATGTTCATTTTCACATGCTTTGTAATGGGATGTTATTGGATTATACTTGTTGGATACACCATGGCGAAAACCAGTTTAGAAAAATATTATTGAGCAATTAACAGATAATGAGGAGATAATTTCTGATGATGCTGCTATGGAAAATATGTTGTCTAGTCTACTTAGAGGCACTAATCATTGTGATACTTCAACAGATGTTGATGATCAAGAAAATGCTATAAACCAGCAGGAGCCAATTGGGTGTGCAGAGTCATTTTATGACTTATTAAATGATGCCAAAAAGGGATTGTATCCAGGTTGTGAGAAGGTGATCCAATTATCCTTCATTGTCAGGTTGTACCAGATAAAGTGTTTAAATGGTTTGAGTAGAAAAGCATGTGAGTCGATCCTTGAACTATTCTCATATGTGCTTCTAAAGGGCCGCTGCATTCCTAATACACTTGATAGAGTTCAGAAGTTGTTCGTGACCTTGGGCTGGACTGCCAAAAGATCAATGCATGTGTCAATGATTGTGTGTTATTCCTGAAGCACTTCTCTGCTGGTTAGATGCCCAAAATGCAGTGAATTAAGATAGAAAAATGTACTGTTGGGATGCAAGAGAGGCTTTACCTTGTGGAAAAGCCAAGAAGCTTGTAGCGCGCAAGATTCTATGATACTTCCCTCTTATTCCCCGTCTACAAACGTTTTATATAGAAGAATCAATGGCATCAAACATGCGCTGACACAAAGAAGAACGTATTGATGAAGGAATATTACGATACTGCAGATTCGAAAGACATGGAAGAATTTTGATAGCATTCACCAAAATTTCTCATCTGATCCTCACAACATAAGACTTGAGGTAGCATATGATGGTTTCAATCCTTTTGGAATAATGAATGTTTCTTACAGTACATGGCCTGTGAATCCCTTATAATCTACCACCTTGGTTGTGTATGAGCAACCTTATTGGGTGATGTAAATGATAATTCTTGGGTCAAAGTCACCTATAAAAAATATTGATGTGTATATGGAACCTTTGATTGATGAGCTACTGAAATTATGGTCTGATGGTGTTGAAACATATGACAGTTCAAAGAAAGAGACATTTCTCATGTGAGATTCTATATTGTGGACAATAAATGATTTTCCAGCATATGCAATGCTATGTGGATGAAGCACAAAAGGTAAGCTAGCATGTCCATACTGCCATATAAACACTTATGCCTTGTGGTTGAAATATGGACAAAAGCATTGCTACATAGGTCATTGTCGTTTCCTACCTCAAAATTACAGGTGGCGTCGAAACAAAGCTTCTTTCAACAACAAGATGAGAATAGAGAGGCTCCAACATCACTCTCTGGTGATGAAGTACTCCAACAATACAAGAGTTTTGATCAAGTGAGTTTTGGACAAACAAATAATAAGAGAAAGCGCACCGAGGAAAATAGTTGGCATAATTGGAAGAAGAAAAGTAACATGTCTGTAGAGATGTAATATCAAGAGCTACAAAAGAGTATGTTGCACTGTGGGGTACTAGAGGACATGGATGATAAAATAGCTCGTTTTTATGGGGGGGTTGAGACGTGAAATTCAGGAAATTATTGATTACAAGGAATATGATACTAATAATAGATTATTTCAGCTTGCTATGTTGGCAGAAAAGGAATTGTAGGGCCGCCAACAGCAGCAACAACGCACCGGGAGCACCCTCAAGCCGCTTTCGACGTCTGCACCACCCAAAATAGCACCATCTTTGAGTTTTTGTGCAGCCACTACACCATCCAATGGCGGCCAAAGAACTATACCTCCTGCTCCACCTTATCGCGTGGCGGAGGGCAGCAAGACGACATCATTCAAGCCTTCGTCTTTCACTCCTTTCAGTCGTATGTCTGACACTGCTTCCATGAACTTGGTCACATGATGAGAGATTGCCCGAGAAAATGAGCATACATAGCACGCGGCGATGGCGGGTATGATAGTACTTCAGATGTTGAAGATAAATATTCTCTTGTTACTAATGTTGCATGTCCAAATGACGAGCACTCTGATGAAGAGGTACTTGGTACAACAACGACGAAGAACTATAGGAGCATCATTGTGCAGCGTGCTTTGAGATCGAAAGTGGAGGCCGATGACAAGCTACAATGACACAACCTCTTCCACATGTTTCTCATCGTCAAGGACTGCCGTGTACACACTATAATTGATGGAGGCAGCTGAAATAACTTGGTGAACACAGACGTCGTCAAGAAACATGGTTTGACAACAAGAGCACACCCTCATCCGTACCACATTCAATGGTTCAACAACAGTGGTAAAGTTCAGGCAACACAAAAAGCGAGAATACATTTTTCAATTGGCTATTACAATGACTTTGCTGATTTTGATGCTGTGCCTACGGATGCTTGTTCTCATTTGTTGCGTCGTCCATGGGAATTTGATACGGATGCTATTCATCAAGGTAGAACTAATAAATATACTCTCATGCATAAAGGAATGAAAATCACTTTGCTTCCTATGACTCCTGCTAAAATTTTGTATTTTGAGAAGAGTAAAATTCGTGATGACAAATCAACAAAACTAAAATTTGAAAAAAGCAAGTCATTAATTTAAAATCACCTTCGCTGCTCACAACTAAATTTGACCTTGCTGATTTAATTGATGCTAAGGGGATGTGCTTTCTTTAGTACGTAAAGAAGCCATGTTTTAACTTCATAAATTTTTTATTGCTTTGCCCCCTGCTGTTGCTAACATTTTGCAGGACTTTACGGATGTGTTTCCCTCCGAGATACCCCCTGGTTTACCACCCATGAGGGGCATTGAACACAAGATCAACTTGATTCCAGGAGCAAGTTTGCCAAATCATGCAGCGTACAAGGCCAATCCAGAGGACACTAAAGAAATTCTGCGTCAAGTCCAAGATCTTTTGGACCGCAAGTACAATCATGAAAGGCTTGGCCCTTGCTCCGTTTCTTTTCGTTCCTAATAAAGATGGCACTTGGTGCATATGTGTTGATTGTTGAGTGATTAATAACATCACTATTCGATACCGTTATCCTATTCCTCACTTAGATGACATGCTTGATGTATTGAGTGGTGCATCATTTTCACAAAAATTGACTTACCTAGTGGTTACTACAAAAATTAGAATGGCACTAGAAGATGAATGGAAAACAACATTTAAAACCAACTTTGGACTTTATGAGTGGTTAGTCATGCCTTTTGCTTTAACTAATGCACCTAGCACCTTTATGAAATTAATGAACGAGGTTTTACGTACTTTCATTCGAAAATTTGTGGTGGTTTACTTCAATGATATTCTCATTTACAGCAAGTCATATGACGAACACCTTGATCATTTACGTGTTGTTTTTGCTATTTTGAGAGATGCACGCTTGTTTGGTAACCTCGAAAAGTGCGTTTTTTTCACCAATAGAGTCTTGTTTCTTAGCTATGTTGTTTCCTTGCAGAGAATTGAGATGGATGAGGCAAAAATTGAAGCGATCATCAGCTGACCAGCTCCAACAACCGTCACACAGGTGCGTAGTTTTCTTGGTCTTGCAGATTTTTATCGCTGCTTTGTGCGGGATTTCAGCACCATTGCAGCATCTCTACATGATCTAAAGAAGAAGGAAGTGCCGTTTTGATGGGGTAAACAGCAACAACAAGCTTTTGATGCTCTCAAATCGAAGCTTACACAAGCACCATTGCTGCAACTTCCTGATTTTGACAAGACCTTTGAGCTAGACTGCGATGCAAGGGGCATTAGTATTGGAGGCATTCTCGTACAAGGAGGTAAGACCGTTGCTATCTTTAGTGAAAAACTGCTTGTTCCTTCTCTGAATGATTCTACTTATGATAAATAATTGTATGCCTTAGTACTAGTTTTACAAACTTGGCAACATTATCTTTGGTCTAAGGACTTTGTCATACATTCCGATCATGAATCTTTGAAGTATATTAAGTGTCAAACCAATCTAAATAAATGACATGCTAAGTGGATTGAGTTCATAGAGTCATTTCCATATATCATTAAGCATAAGAAAGGGAAGGAAAATGTCATTGCTGATGCGTTATCTAGATGTTATACCATGTTGTTCCAACTTGATCATAAAAGATTTGGTTTGGAAACTATAAAAGCATTATATCCTACTGATTTGGACTTCAAAGATGCTTTTGAAAATTGTAGATAAGGAATAACTTGGAACAAATATGTGATGCGAGAGTGTCTCCTCTATCGTGCAGAACAAGCTATGCATTCTAGCTAGCTCTGTTCGCCTATTACTTTTGTAGGAAGCGCATGGAGGAGGTATGATCGGACATTTTGGAGTGAAGAAAACTGAAGACGTGCTATCCACACATTTCCTTTGGCCAAAGATGAGGCATGATGTCAAGCGCTACGTGTCACGATGCACTACTTGCAATAAAGCTAAATCTTGCGTTAACCCACATGGTCTTTATATGCCTCTTCCTGTTCCTGGTGTACCTTTGGCGGGTATTTCTATGGACTTTTTTTTTGGGATTCCCTGGGACTAAGAGGGGGAGGGACATTATTTTTTGTGATTGTTGATCGTTTCTCCAAAATGACACACTTTATACCTTGTTATAAGAATGATAATGCCTTACATATTGCTGATTTTGTTATGACGGAAATTGTTCGTTTACATGGTGTGCCAAATACCATTGTTTCTGATCATGATACAAAATTTCAAGTCATTTTTGGAGAACTTTGTGGTATAAATTGGGAACCAAATTGTTGTTTTCTACTGCATGTCACCCACAAATAGATGGACAAATCGAGGTAGTTAATCATTGTGTCACGAGTGTTTACGATATATAGAATTTGCTTACAACAGATCTGTTCACTCCATGACGAAGGTAAGTCCATTCTAGGTATTGTATGGTTTCAATCCCCGTGCTCCTATTGATTTACTAATTTTGTCTCCTTCTGAAACTATAAATTTGGATGCTACACAACGATCTGAATTCATTCTTAAGATGCATTAAACTACAAAGAAAAATATTGAAAAGATGACTGAGAAGTACAGGATTGCAGGTAGTAAAGGTAGAAAAGAAATAATACTTGAACCGGGTGATTTGGTGTGGTTACATTTGAGAAAAGAGCAATTTCCAGACTTGAGAAAGTCTAAACTTATGCCTTGAGATGCTGGTCCTTTTTATATTGTCAAAAATATTAATGATAATGCATATAAGCTTGAGTTGCCTCCCGATTCTGGAGTTAGTCCCACATTTAAAATTTCAGATTTGCGGCCATACTTCGGAGAATAAGATGAACTTGAGTCGAGAACGACTCCGATTCAAGAGGGGGAGGATGATGAGGACATCACAACAGTAGATACGCACATTGAACTACAAGGACCAATGACAAGATCACGAGCACGGTTACTAAATCAGCAGGTGAACTTGTTTCTAACTTCCTTTTCATGTGAGTTTGAGGATAAATTGCTATATAATTATTTAATTGTTATTAGAAACAATGGGGAAGAAAAAAATGTCAAGGGAGGAAGACTTGGGAACATGGAGAACCAGCTGGGACGCCCACAAGTTGATGAAAATAATTTACAACTCGGACTCTAGATCAACTCAGAGTCCAGAAGAAGTCCACCTTAAGACGGATATCCTGGATGCATACGGACTCCGTTTTCAATGTTCTACATATGCATAGAAATAGGAGAAGATAAACTTCCCAACGGCTCTGACCCACATAAAAATTCCTACAGAGTCATCAGGAATCGTTAAAACAAGTGGAGTCGAGATTTCTGTTCGGTGCTACGCCAATGTATTGGGCCTTGGGGCCTTGTATCCCGTAAGAGTCGATTAAAGACGCGTCTAAGAGTCATTTTGGCTGAACCCTAGACTTTAAATACTGCAGCCACCAACTATATTCGGTGGGTTTTGCTTAGATTAATAATACCGCCGTTCTACGATTTGCGAGACCCCAACTTCTCGATTTCAGATCGTGTCTTCTGTGTCCTTGCTTGTGTTCTAAGTTGCACTATCAAGGATTAGCCTTCTTGGCGAGGTCAAGCATGTGTAGCACTGTTGATAACCAACGGAGTGCTGATGTAGTGATTGCAGTGGTATTCGAGTTGCTCGAGTGCCGCAGATCATCAATGTCGAGTTTTCCATCAATCAACTTATCCATTACCTTTCGGAAGATCGGGCCTAAACTCCCTTGTCAATGATGGTCATGTAGCTCCACTGGGGGGGACAATAGCGAAGATGGTGATTTTTTATATAAGTATCGTGTGAGTTGTGAACTATTTGTGACAATAGATCCTAATGCAATTTTTTTATATAAGTACTATGTGAGCTTTGAACTAATTCTGATTCATAGCAACAGATCCTAATGCAAACTCGTGATATGTGGCGATAGATCCTAATGCAATGATTGTGTTCCTGTAAGCAATATTGATCAAGTGGAAAAGGGGTCGCTCGTAGAAAACAGAAACCGAACGAACTCATGGAATTTGTGGGTGGTTCTCTCAATTGACTTCACTGGCAAGTGGGCCAGCTAGCGTCAGCGCCCTCGTCCACCTTGGATCCCTTTGGCGCACTAACTAGTGAATCATGGCAACAGATCCAAATGCAACGATTGTGTTTCGTGGTGATAGATCCTAATGCCATGAACTAGTAAATCGTGGCAACAAATCCTAATGCAACGATTGTGTTCCGTGGCGATAGACCCTAAGACCATGAACTAGTACGATCTTGGCAATATATCCTAGTGTAATGATTTTGCTCTGTGGTGAAAGATCCTAATGCAACCAACTAGTGATTCGTGGCAACAGATTCTAATGCAATGATTGTGTTCTATGGCGATAGATCCTAACACCATAAACTAGTGAATCATGGCAAAGGATCCTATTGCAATGATTGTGTTCTATGGCGATAGATCCTAATAAACTAGTGATTAGTGGGTACAGATCCTAATGCAATGATTGTGTTCCGTTGCATTAGAATCCTAATGCAACAGCTTCCTGTTTTGTGGCAACAGATCCTAATGCAAGAATTGTGTTCCGTGTCGATAGATTCTAACGCCTCAAACTAGTGATTCATGGCTACTGATCCTAATGCAACGATTGTGTTCCATTGCATTAGGATCCTAATGCAACAGTTTTCTGATTTGTGGCAATAGATCCTAATGCAACGATTGTGTTATGTGGCGATAGATCCTAACGCTACGAACTAGAGATTCGTGGCTACAAATCCTAATGCAACGATTGTGTTCCATTGCAGTAGGATCCTAATGTAACAATTTCTTGATTCATGGCAACAGATCCTAATGCAACGATTGTGTTCCGTGGCGATAGATCCTAACTCCACAAACTAGTGATTCATGCCTACAGATCCTAATGCAATGATTGTGGTCCGTTGCATTAGGATCCTAATGCAATAGTTTTCTGATTCATGACAATAGATCCTAATGCAACGATTGTGTTCCATGGCGACAGATACTAACACCACAAACTAGTGAAGCATGGCAACAGATTCTAATGCAACGATTGTGTTGTGTGCCGGTAGATCCTAAAGCCATGAACTAGTGAATCGTGGAAAAAGACCAAGCTTAATGCAACAATTTAGTATTCGTTGCAGTACAATCTTGCAACAGGACAAAATACTTGTAGTGTGCATGGGTGCCTCGTTGTGTTCATTTTTGTCCACGCGTGAAGGTGGCCTCGAACCCCTTTTATAGCCGGTTCTCTAGTGGTCTATCTACCCTGGCTCCTCATAAATGGGGCGCATGGTACAATGTTTTTGTCAGCGCGCCTCCTGGGCCGCTTGTGTCATGGAAGTTGTCGCCATATTATTCATTCCTATCATGTCGTCTGGTCTGCTTCGTCCTTCTGTGCATGCTTGCTGCCGCACTGAGCGGGAGGCGACGAGCTAGGAGTGGCATCAGCTGGCACTATGCTCTGTGGTAGAGTCACGTTGCGAGTGGTTGTCCTTTCAATATTGAAACGGTCCGCATCATCCCACGTCCAATTGTGAGACCTATGTGCTGAATAAATTGGCAAATAGGCTAATAGCTAGGGTTTACATGTAAAGTTTTGAGTACCTGAGACACCCACTTCAGATTGTCCGAACTTGTTGGAACTAGTCACACACGTGAGGTGCACGTGTTTTTGTTTGGATTGTCCGAACTTTGCAGCACGTGAGCTTCATGTGAGCCAATGCTTTGGACTGTCTGACATTTCCTTTTATAATGAATAGTGGTTGTTTGGACGGTTCGAACTTGTGCTGAGATAGTCGTGTTGCTGCTGTGTTTTTCACTTGCAATATTTCAAACTTGCTTTTCGGCTTATGGGAAGTTTTCTTAGTATTCATTTACTAAGTTTTTGATGCGTTTGGGCTGGTCATGATGGATGTTATCTTGCTATGTCTGCAACATGCTTATGTGAGGTGCTCACATAAGGTGTTGTGGTTTTCGGACTAATGTGAGTCAAGTCAAAGACTGGTGCTCGAAAGTTGCTTGTTTGTTCATTTGCAAGTATTGGTTGAGGTCAAGACACGACCGATGATGGTGATCCATTGAACTAGTCTTAAGGATAAGATGAGGTTCAACAACCAAGTTTGGGATGAATTGTGGTTGAGTTGATTGGGAGGTCACACAACATGTTTGAGTCAAGAACAATGTATATGAAGGTATCGTGGATGTTTTGGAAAGTGTTTGCACATGTGCAATGGGTGCATGGACGTGGAAATGTCTAAGGCGTTGTGAAGAGATATTGCCATGAAGAATTGGCCAGAACGGTCCAACAGGATGGATTATGCCTCAGGCTGCAGCTGAAGCGGCTATGGTTCGAATATGAAAAGTTTCGAGTTGGTTATGGTTGGGTTTTGTATTGGTTATAGAGTTTAGTTGTTTGAGGAATGTGTGAGATGTTCCTAAGGTGTTTGGAAGTCTTAAGATTGCTTCTATCTACGTATGGAAGAGTCTTGAGCAGTTATGTAAAGTTTTGGTTGAATCCATGTAGGAGTAGGAAGTCCTAGTTGGCTTGGAGTTGCCTTAAGGCTAGTATAAAAAAAAGGAGTCTAGGGATCATGGTGGTGCAACTTATGATTGTTCCTCTTATGTTTTTGGTGAGAAAAATTCGTAGTTTAGAGGAGCTTTTGGGCCTTGCTCATCCGACTTGTTTTCGTCAAGTCTTTCTCGTCGAGTTTCTGCACTACCCAACGTTTCTTCTGTGTTTTGTCTATAACTCACGTTTTACTAATACAATTGATGTGGTTCATTTTGTGTTGTCTTCAAAACTTGATGATCTATCTTATATGAAAATTTCACGGTCATGGGTTTTATGGTTTTCGAGTTACACGAGTTTCTTTGTAGCGTAGCAGATCTATTCTTTTAACTCGAGTAGAACAATTTGACCTTTGCTCAGTCTTTTGATCATATGTCTAGTTCTACTCAATGTTTTCATGTGATTCATATTGTATTAGCTTTGATACTTGATTCTCGACAATTTATACTGGTATGGTCACATTTAGAAACGTTGAAAACACTTGCACACATGGTTTCTCTATCAGATTGATTTTCTACCAAGGGGTTTTTGTAGCTCCCGCTGAAAAAGTTTAAGTCTACCATTCATCCCCCCTCTGCTAGCTTTTCACGTGCTCTTTGATCTTACAATTGGTATCATAGTCACGATGCTCTAATCTCTTGGATTTGCACGTGCTTTAATTAATCATCACGGAGAAATATTACAAAAAACCTTGCATTTGATGGCATTGAATTTCAGGTTTGGAGGGCGCGTATGGAGGCATACATACAAGCATAGGGCTTCACCATCTGGGAAAAGGTCTTCAAACATTTCGACATGCCATCAATAAATCAAGTTATGACTGCAAATATAAGAGACGTCCACAACAACAACAAGGCGTGTAACTTGATCGAACAAGGATTGACTCAAAGCGACTTCGATCCATTTGCACACCTCCAATCTGCGCATGACCTGTGGAAAGCATTATGTGACTACCATGAAGGATCCAACACGATCAAAGAGGTAAGACAAGATATGTTCAAGAAAGAATATATGCGCTTTGAGATGCAACCTGTTGAGTCGATCGACGACTTCTTTGCCCACTTTAATAAAATTCTCAGCAACTTGCGTAGTGTTAATGTTAATTTTTCATATGCTGAAAATGCTAGACAATTATTAAGTGCATTAGACATGCAATTTTGGAGATGAAAGTTACATCTATTCGTGAATCCACTGTCATGAGTACACTTAGTTTAGATGTGCTATATTGCAAGTTAAAAACTCATTAACTTGACATTATCTCAGTAAAAACCCCAACAAGTATCTTGCATTTGTTTCTCAATGTGACATGCCTAGTTCTAGCAAATCTTCATCATGTGGTACACTTGCCTTGCTATTCTCTCTAACACATGAACAGATTGAAGAGTTTCGAGAGGTTGAGCTAGCACTTCTCTCTACTCGGTTCTCAAAAGCATTGCATAATGTGAGAACTAGAAGGAGAGGAAGTGTTGGTTCTCAAAGATGCTTTGAATGTGGTAAGACATGACATTCTCGTACATATGCCCCTAATCTTTCAGGTCCTACTACCCGTGATGAAATGCAAATAAAGTACAAGTCCTCTTTTGGTAGCAACAACAAGAAAGGGAAGGTGTTTACAAAACGACAAGTGGCAGAACACATTCTCTCTGCACTCCTAGATAACAACTCGAGCGATCTGGACTCCAAAATGATGAAGATGAAGAAAATTTGGCAACTATGTGTTTCATGGCAGGCAACTCAAGTTCAAGTATGTAGGAGGCTAAATGGATTAGCGACAATGATGATGTAAATCACTCATAGGAAGAACTATTGATGGTCTCTTTCGTGCTGCTACTATAATTAAGAAAAAGGACAAAAACATAGGAATAATGCTGTTAAAATTGAATCACTAGAATCTAAAATTAATCAGCTAAAATGTTTAATTCCTAGTGATGATTCTTCTTCCTCATGTGAACTGATATATGAACAGTTGTACTCCTTAAGAAGTACGCACACCTTCACACTTGATAAACTTGATCTTGAAATAGAAAAGAACAAAAAGGTGGTTGCACTTAATGATAAAAACATAAAAGATGCTAAATGTTCTACAATTGATTTGCATTGTTCTAGCTGTGAAGATCTTAGTAAGAAACTACATAATGCTAGGAATGATATTTCTGCTTTGAACAATGCTTTAAGTTCTCATGAGGTTAATTGTTGTTCTAATTTCAAACTAAAAGGAAATACTTCATGTGAAAACTGACTATACTTGTCTATGAAACTTGATGACATGCATTGGACACTAGAGCAATTTTGTCGTGGGAATAAGAATCTAAACTTGTTGTTGAAATCTTTCTAAGTCCTGTAATGATAAAACTGGTTTAGGTTTTGTATCTCATGCTCAGGCTAAGGCACATCCACCTAAGATTGTTAAGTCATTAGGAAGTGTTTTTGATTAAAACAATTCCGAAACAAAAAGAGGTGTTTTTTTAGGTAAAGTAGTATTTTATTGATCAAGGAACATCATTATATAGTTCATTACATAGTTCATTACGGATACGTTCGGGAATAACAGAAGCAAATATATTGCAAGAAGATAGATTGGCAGAACATGCCAATTTGTGTGCTAAAACATTCGAACTGCGTTTGGCAAATTTAAAGGAGCAAGACTCCAATCCTGCAGCAATGACTTTGAATCTTGTATCACAGCTCCCATTGAGGATCTATCTTGGACTAGTGAGGTGATTCGTTTTATGATAGAAAGACAATCAGAGTACATATGAAGTTTTGAAAAACCACGATCCTTTGCTATTGCTAGAGCTTGTCGAACTGCAATGCCTTCAGCCAATTCTAGACATGGGAAGATATTCAACCTTCCATTGCAAGATAGAAGATGGGCTCCCCTATTGTTGCGGAACACGGCACCCCAACCAACTTGCTTAGCAGAAGAGAATAAAGCTGCATCAACATGCACAATTACATGATCATTCTGTAGTAGATTCCAATCACCAACTAAAGATTGATTGTTCACATGTGATGGCATTTTCATTTTGAAAGAGTGATGCAGCATCAATTCAGCATAGGCAAAGATTTTAAGAGTGACGTGTAGGATCAGTCAACTCTAAGGTGTGCCTTGGCTTGTTTCTAGCATCCCAAATATACCATACTGTTACAACCATTACCATAGAGTTAATTTCCGTTTCACGAGTCAGAAAATCAAAAGTCCATTTTTTTTTGCAGAGGTCAGCCTCTTTCTACATAGTTTCATGTGGAAGCGCTCTTTCACCTTTCTCCATACCTCCTGTGCATACGAACACATCAGAAAAGTGTGCTCTACTCTTTCCACCTCGCCACAAAAAATGCATTTGGCCTCTGTTTGAATGTTTTGACGCACTAACTGGTGGCCAGTAGGTAGGCAATCATGCACCATGCGCCAGAGAGTTATTTTCATTTTATTAGGAACCTAAATGGCCCATAGAGTCTTCCACTGCTTAGTTTCTGAAAGCCAACTAGAACTTGATCCGCCGCCATCGCGATCTCGTATAGAGAGGAACGATGCCACTCTAGAAAAGTTATATGCTAATTTTACCGTGTAGGTTCCAGATTTTACATGAGGCCATGAAAGGATGTCTTCAACACCATATTTGCTAATTGGGATTTGAAGAATAGCATCAGCTAATGACTTGTGGAAAACAGTCCACACAATGTTATCATCCCAAGAAGTTCGATCCTCAGTCATTAAGAAATTAACTTTAGAATCTTCAGGAATTGGTATAGTAGGCGTAAAGGTACTAGCATTATAACCTGAAATCCAGTTGTCATGCAATATGCTGACACGTTCACCATTACCTATGCCCCACCATAGACCCTTTAGAACTAGATCTCGACCGAAAAGGATAGAATGCCAGGTGAATGAAGATTTTTGGCTATTTCCAGGATGCAAGAGATCTGAATCTGGATAGTATCTTCCTTTCAAAACTCTTGCAAACAAAGACAATGGATTTGTGATGAGTCTCCAGCATTGTTTACCCAACATTGCCTGATTAAATAAAACAAAATCATGAAAACCCATGCCACCAAGAATTTTTGGCGTGGACATCCAATCCCAGGAACGCCAATGCATATTTTTCTTTACATTTTCAAAACCCCACCAATGATCAGCAATACACGATCGCATTTTATCACATATCCAAACAGCAACTTGAAAGCAACTCATTGTGTATGTTGGAATAGCTTGCGCTACAGATTTAAGCCCAATTTCATTTCTTGCACGAGACAAAAAAGGTCGCTCGGACCAACGATTGACCCATTTCCGTATCTTCTCAGGCAATGCTTTAAAAGAAGATGTTATCTCCTTAGAAATTCCAATAGGTTGCCCCAAATACATATCTTGTTTAATTTCCTTATGAATCCCATACTTCTTATTCACTATATATTTTACTCTTTCTTTGCATTTTTGTCCAAAGAAAACTGAATACTTTTCAAAGTTAATCTTCTGTCCGAATGCCTCACAATATGTGTTTAGAGACTTTTTAAGGATGTTCATACTTTGAGGGTCATTACGTGAGAAGAATAAACTATCATCCGCAAAAAGTAAGTGTGAAATAGAGGGACCTCTTCTTCCGTTATGTAAACCATGTAGCACACCATTACCCTCCTCTTTGTGCAGAAGACATGATAACCCCTCTGTACATAATAGAAATAAATAGGGGCTGATCGGATCTCCTTGACATGTTTCTCTTGTAGGAATGACAGCCTTAGTAAGCACCGTTAACTTTAATAGCATACCTAGCCGTTGTCACACATCGCATCACCGATTCAATCCAAGTGGGAGCAAAATCGAGTTTGGAAAGGCATGCATGAAGATATTCCCACTCAATGTGATCATAAGCCTTCATCATATCAACTTTTAGTGCAAAGTATGGACTTTTGATATTATGAAAACGGATGGTGTTAAAACACTCGGACGCAATGACTGCATTATCAGTAATAAGCCTGCCGGGTACAAAGGCACTTTGGAACTCCGATATAATCTCAGTCAATAAATTCTTGAGCCTGTTAGCCATAACCTTTGAAGCAATTTTGTAAATGGCATTGCATAAACTAATAGGTCTGAATTTCGTATGATTATTTGCCTTTTCAGCCTTTTGAATAAGGACTATAACGGAGTCACAAAAACCCTCTGGGACAGCAGCACCTCCAGAAATCCACGGACCACTTCACATACTTCTTTATGAATGAGATCCCAATGTATTTCGTAAAACATGGCTAGAAATCCATCTGGACCAGGCGCTTTTGTAGGACCCATCTGAAATAAAGCATCTCTGATTTCATCTTCAGTATACGCTTGACATAAATTCTTGTTCATATTTTCATTGATTTTACAAGGAATAGAATTTAGTATTTCATCCATCGATCCAAAGGGTTTTGAACTGTAAAATTGTTCATAGAAGTTATGTACCATATCTTTGATCTCTCGTTGATCAAAACAAATACTTCCATCATTGTGCATTGGAGAGTGTATACGGTTGGCTTTTCTTCTTGCTGTTGCTCTTGCATAAAAGAAAGCAGTACTACGATCACCCTCACGAAGCCAATCAATTCGAGATCTTTGTCTTGCCATAGTTTCCTCTCTTTCAAAAAGTTCATGCAACTGAATTTCCACTTCTCTTTCCTTATTTAATATAGATGCGGTGACCTCCATTCGTCCAATGTTATGCAACACTTTATTTAGTCCCTGAATTTCTTTACGAACTGAACCAAAAGAATTTTGGCTCCATTTCTTCAATGAGATTGCAGTGTGATTCAGCATGACACATATCGATTCCATAGGATTATCCCTTCTGTAATCTGGATTCCAGGACTATTCCACATCTTGTTTATAATCCTCCGCTAGCCTCTACATAGCTTCATATCTGAAGTTATGATGTCTTTGTTCCTGAGAACTAATACGTCTAGTTGGCAGCAATGAAATGAATAAGGCGTAATGATCAGAAGTTGTGGTAATTATAGTCTGTACTTGACAATCTTCAAATAAGAAAGAAAATTTGGCATTAGCCACTGCTCGAGCCAACCTGACTCGAATATTACATTGAGCATCTTGCCTGTTGGACCATGTAAATTTGGGACCAACAAAACCCAAGTCAGTCAATTCACAAGCATCTAGAAAGTTGCGAAATAGATCCATTTGAGCATTTGATCTATTCCTGGAACCATAATGTTCATTATTAGAAGGAAACTCATTGAAATCACCACAACATATCCATGCATTATACAAACCATTATGTAAGCGTTGTAGCATGTCCCAAAAAATATGGCGTCATTCATGTCGTAGCTCACCGTAGACAAAAGTAGCACGCCATGGTGTACCACCTTCCATTAAGATCATGACATCAATAAAATGAGAATTATAGCCTCTTAGAGATAATGAAAAAGGTTTCTTCTAGAAAAGAACAAGTCCACCACTACGTCCTTCACAGCTAACAGCAATAGAGCTTGCGAACCCCAAGGACCACATAAAATCTGTTGCTTGAGTTTCTCTTAATTGTATCTGACAGGAATATGACACACTGTCGGTAAAACTTCACTAAGTAGCGAAGTTCGCCAATTGTCGCATCCGACCCCAAGCCGTGACAGTTCCAAACTAAAAGACTCATTGCGTCTGGCCAAGAAAAAACCACGAAGTCCCAAACAGCGGAGCAGTTTTTGTGAAGTCCAATTACAGAAATCACAGATCAAAGAACAGTTGAAGCAACTTGGGAATTGTTCTTGGGGCTCAAAAGAATGCCAATAAATCCCAATTGATGGATCAATGAATCTGTATTGCAGTTTTAATGAATGGTGTCCAAGAGAAACCAAATTGAGATTGAAAACTGCTACTCTAAAAAATTACTGCATCAACCAGAAATGAACCAATGAATGTGAATTCCAGTTGGCAGAATCAATAGATCAGGCGCCCAGAAATGGAGTTACTGCAGATTAGGTTGGAGAAACAGTAGCAGTTACAATTTGAAGAACAGCAGCAACTGTTGTGCGCCCAGGAAGAAAAACCAGTAACTGCTGCCATGCGCCAAGATCAACTGAACACCAATTCCAAGTATCAAATGTTGAAGAACAGTAGCAATTTAATGGCGACTGAAAATCAAAATAGAAGAAACCACCAACTGCTATGCGCCCAAGATGAAATTGAACCAAGGCACCCAGTAATGATGCGAGTTCCAATAAAGGGGTAGTGTTGATCGTCAATTGTGGTGAAAGACGATCACAGTAATCTCCATAAACCCAGATTAGAACAGCCACTCACCACTTTCCAATGATGAAAAGAGGACAGTAGTTAGGCCAATCTTGATGTACTGGAGAAAGATCTCTGTGAGAAAATCATAGAAGTGAGATGCACAGCCGCAACCACGCAATCACAGGGAGTCCCGGCCAAGAAATCGACAATCACCGGAGTGCATCGAATCCTTGGAGTGGACAGGGGAGTGCCGTGTGGGGGATTTTTGGGACAGAGGTGGTTTTTAATTCTGCAGGAATGTTGTGTCATTCGGTTGATAACAAACATGTTACTTGCTCATCTATACATGAACATAAAGTTAAATTTCATTGTACCTACTGTAGTAGAGATGGTCATGTCAAAGATTTTTTGTTATAGACTAGCTAAAATGTAAACACTACTACAATAAGCCTTATCGTAGGCGGCTCCAAACCTATTATCACACGCGGTTTTTAAAACCGCCTGAAACGAAGAGCCTGTGATAATCTGCAATTTCACAGACGGAGAAGTGATATCGCCTGTGAAGAAACATTATCACAGACGGTTTTTACTTATGCTAGCCGCCTGTGAAGATAAGTTATCACAGGCGGGTCGTGCAACATATATATCCGCATGTGATAATTGTCTTATCACAGGCGGGTCTTGCAGCATATCTAACCGCCTGTGGTAATGTTGTTATCACAGGCGGATGTTGACCTACATCAAGCCGCCTGTGAAGACCTTTTACCGTAGCCGGTTTCTACCATAACAGTAACCGCCTGTGATAATTAGGTTATCACAGATGGTTCTTTACCTGTATCTAGCCGCTTGTGATAATTGTTTTTCACAGGCATGCCTAGCCGTTGGTTAATAACCGCCTGTGATAAGGTATAACCTATGTAGTACTACTGCTGTTATTTCTAATTTCCAGGTCAATTCAATATAATCACAGAACAAAAATCAACAATATCATCACAGAAATAAAGTCAACAATATTATCATCACATAAGTCAATTTCACTAAAACAATATACATATGTACAAGTTACACATACAATTCATCTCATAGTTTACAAGTTTTCACTAAAAACTGTTTCTATTGGCATAGTCGCAAAGTTATGGCACATCAGCTACTGCACCATCTTCATCAAAGAAGTCCACTCTTTTGTGCAAAATTTCGTGACGAATGAATTGACAGAGTTCACCAGCAATCCTGTCGGCTCCTCCACTAGGAATACTTCTACAAATCGGTCATTCTTCGTTCAGATTCTTCGTGTGCTGCAATATAACACATAACAAGGTTTAGAATGTGTTGGTTTGAACAATCTCAAAGTATAGATCAAAGTGAGAGTATACAAGAATTTATTTGGTATTTTTGGAGCAGTTGTACTATGAGCAATTGAATTTTGAAGTTGGAATAAAAAAATGAAATAATGTTTCTGGTAATATTGAACAGTAGAGAATATAAGTATTAAATTATGCTAGTCACAATGAAAATGAAACACAAAAGTAAGAAAATAAGGTATCACCATTAAAGATAACTTACATCCTCACAATTCACTCTATATACGCCGGTGGTTCGAAGATGCTGGGATACATAATACCCGCATAAGACACTCCCAGCAGGCTGCTTCGGACAAGCATAATACGTTTTAATGTCCAATGCATTCGTATTGGAAGGTCTCTCACCGTCAAGCTGTTCCGCGTAAAATCGACAAGCGCTGTAATACAAGAAATGTCATATAAAACTTGTCAACACATTATAAATGTGTGTAAATAAAAATTATTGAATAAATGTACAGTTTCAAAATGGAAAGGAAATCTTTGTAACGAACTGGTGGGAAATCGGCCGAGTCCAAGACTGCTGCCATTCCTTGCGTTGGCTTGATGAAGATCATTATGTAGTGATCACTGCAAACATACAAACTCACGTGTTAACAATTATCAATAATTGCTATTTCAATGTCATGTGTCGAACTTACACGAAGTGGTACGGAAAACATCGCATGTCCTATGTAAGCTGCAACTTCTGTCCTTTTATCCTTCTTAAATTTTGCGATTGCTTTTTCAAAATCTTTTTTTTTTTCATGTGCTTGAACATTGCTGAGTCTCGATCCGCCTTGACGTCGAATAGCGCCTTTGCAATCCTAGTAGGGTCAAGGATACCTGTCTTGCGCTCCAACTTTTCATTATACATGTATTGCATCCTATTGAATAAGTCCAGAATTGTTATAATATCATGAAATGCGTATGCGTGTAGTAAGAAAAGCAAATACAAAATATTAGAGGCACTTACAAGCACCAGACGAGCAGCAGGTTGATTTCGAGCTTGCCCCGATGGAAAAGGGCATGCAACTCTTCAAATAAAACGACTCGTTTATCTTCTCCAGTACTCCAGAATGCTTCTTTTGGAATATGAAATGTGACGCAAGAAAGACCATATTTTGTCCTAGCAAGGATGTACCACTCATGCATTCTTCTGAGCTGGACGGGTTGTTTGCTAAGTTGTACGGATGTCATGAACGACTTTCCATTGTCAAATTCAGGAGGAACATCCTCAAGCTTGTATATTGGAACTCCTGGTTTAACTAAAGCCGTCTGCCGATTATACATGACACCGTCTTCTTCCCAGTCCTCGATATCTCCTAATGATAGCTCCTGAGAAGAACGAGATGCACTCGATTTTATAATATTTTCCTTCATAGTTTCAAAATATTTTGACACTTCTGATGAAGGTTTCTTATTTTCGTATGAGGTAAATTTGATAGGCACTGATGATCAAGGAGTAGTCGTCAGAAGTTGAACACTGGCTTGTTGTTGAACCTATTCTTCAACTGATTGCTCTTTACTCCCACCAGCTGGCTCTAGTACTACTTCAAGCTGTTGCTCAACTGTTTGCTCTTTACTAGCAACAGCTTGCTCTGGTACTGCTTGAAGTTGTTGTCCAACTTGTTGCTCTTGGATATCATCCTTGTTGAGACATAGGGGGAGTGTATCTTCCTTGACTGGGAGTGGATCTTCATGAACTTTCGCATTAGAAGATGGGCTTGCAGTATTTCGAGATGCGACGGAGCTAGAAATTGGCTCATCGTCCAACACGATATAGCGTCGGTGCCAAAGGATTATATGGTTGACAGCCTGCCCTAGAGTCGCGATCCCCTCAGGTGTTATGTGGTCTATTTTATAATCTTCATAATCACTATCAATGATCTGAAGAACTTGCACCACACCATAATACAACGGAAGTGGATTCCCGTTGAAGTCACAATCAGGCTTTGCCATAGCAGTGGCAACCTGTTTGGTTTTGTTCCCTGCTCTGCCTATCGAGACAAGAAGATGACAAGATTTGTCGTTAGCAATATCATTGACAGGGAACTTATGGGTTGACCCTGAGCCTGGCACAGAACCAACGCTGCCAAGGTAGGCAGTTGGAGATACTAATTGCTCCTTTTGCACCAGAACCATCACTGTACTCGGTGCCACTAATTGTCTCGATTGTCTAAGTTGTTCCATAATTTCTTGCATATTTTCTTTAACCTTTTGAGCAATCGTTTCATCAAGTGTTTTCTTAAACTTCTGGCGTCTTCTATATGTGTCTTTATCTTTAGGGAAACCATCTAGACAAGACATTTGAGAAGAGACCGCTCGAACCCGTCCGCTGTGTTCAGGGTTTCCTAAGATAGCGGTAAGTTGGTCATTCTCCCTCTTTGGCTTGAAGAGACCATTCTGTTGCTTTTCAATTACTTCTTTCATTTTATCCTCTACTTCATTTACAGAGTTGGGCTTTTGAAGTTTGCCCTCGTTGGTCAAACCTGACCGAGCAAAGACCCACCGTTGAGTTCGCTCATCCCACCCTTCTAATGGGTGAGGATTGCCCTTAATGGTAATTTCGTCTAATATCTTATTCCATTTCTGGACTTTGGGGGCATATCAGGCAGACCCCAAGCGATGATGGTATTTGTTCTTTTTTGCAAGCTCTGACCTAATTGCACTTAGAGCTTTAGCATCAGGTGTGCTCTTTTGGCGAACAAACTCTTGCCACCGAGGTTGTGTGATTTTTCCCATCTTCCTCGGGCTAGGGACCTTATCGGCCTTAACATAAGCATTCATTTCACTCTTCCAACCATGAAACTTCTTGCCACAAGAGACCAATGTTGCTCTCTTTATAGCTTCTTCTGTGCCTTTCGAGAACTTGAATTGTTTCTTTATCCTTTCCCACAACTCATTCTTGGTCTGCTCGGGTAATTTCCTTCAGTTCTCAGTTGTGATTGACACAACCTCCCTAACAATAAAACCGCATGCATTACGGTACTTGTTAACTGAATCCAGTGGTTCTTGGGGAAGCCCACCTGGACCAACCCTTGTTATGTACATGATGCGGTCCAATGGACCATTATTGGGACCTTGTTGCCCTTGTTTCCGCTTGAGTGAAGTTGAGGATTCATCCATTGGAGAACCTTCTGCGGTTTTAGGAGCCGATGTCACCTCATTGCCTTCGCGATTAATCTAGGTAGAAAAGAATTATAAGATTTTGTATACTTGACAACCAACATTAACTTGAACTGCTGAAGTTATGTTCGTGATCCATACCTCATCGGCAGGATCATATTCCGGGTCTAGATCCTCTGAAGTCTTTTTAATTTTTATATTCGGAAAAGGATCCGATGGACTGTGATAGGAGCTTGAACTGCTGGAGTCAGTAAACTCCATATTGTCTTCTTTATTGTTACTACCAGGACCAGTCTTCTTAGGGCTTTCCATGCTAGAACTAATAAGACAAAAAATCTAATAAATGACATATTAACTCTACATGAAGTGTTGCATGAAGAAAAAGATGGAAGCATTCTAGGATTTGATAAGGCATTCTAGGGTTTAAGGCGACTGACCAAAAGGTTCCTATACATTGCAAGGGTGACAAGCATGTTAAAGTTACTCACCATCAATGGCAATTTTATCTTCTTATTCTAAATAGGCTAGCTTCGTTCAGAGTGGCGACCACGTTCTTGAGGTTTACTAGGCGGCGCCTAGCTCCGAACCTATAAATGATCAAGCAAGGGACAAAAAGCAAATCCTTCATCCTTTTTCTAGTATCAAGAACCGCAAAGTTTGGCACTTGGATTTGGATGGTGAGGTGAGGCGAGGCGAGGTAGCCGCAGGCGAGAAGAGACACTCTTTTTCAGCGACCATCTCTACAACTGTGGGATTTGCACAGTAAAAAGAGATAAAAGACCCAAATTCTCAAATGAATCATGAATCCGGAAACATTCGCCAAAATCTAATCCTGGTGTGCACGGCCGCACCAAATGGGATCATCATGGCAGCAGGTTCAGCCATCATGAAAGGCATTATGTACCCCACATATGATGGCACCAAGGATTTCTCTTCTTCTTCTTCCTCCTTTCGTTCACCTCCCAAGCCCCAACTCACCCGACTCTTTTGTTACCTTTCCACTACTTTCTCTTAATCCATTGCCCGTCGATCATCTCAAAAACTTGTGTGATCCTGCACAGCTCCTGCCTAGATTAGAGGGCATTATCGTCCCCACTTTCAAGTTTCCTCTTATTCCCTGTCACTAGTTCTTCTGCCTACTGAATGAAAAACAACATGCTGATGCGTACTTGTGCAGATGCAGTGCCTAGAAGAGACTGATAGCAGCAGCAGCAACTAGCAAGCTCACTTTACACCAACAACCCAAGGATGCCTACCCACCGAACCCTAACCAAAGATGCCACCGAACTTGAAAATTTTTCGAATTCCATCGAACCCTAATCAAGGATGCCTACCATTTTCCAATTCCCGAACCCTAACCAAGGATATGCAACGCGGTGGTGAGGGCAGGGAGGGAGGCGGCACGGCGAAGGAGGATGGAAGGTCGAAGGGTTTAGGGTTTACCTTGAAGCTCAACAGCAACGGCAATGGCTTCGCTCGGCGTACCTGGAAGTGATGAGGGCGAAGCTCGGCGGCGACGGCGAAGCTCGGCGGCGACAGCAGCAAATGAAATTTTGGCAGCCTAACGGCATCTAAGTGTTTCGCCCGGGTTAGGTTTTTCCAATGCTGCCGAGGGGTATATATAAACTCCCATTTTGTCAGGCGGATTTTAAGTACCGACCGCCTAAGAAGATGATTACCTCAGGCAGGTTTTACTTACCAACCGCCTGAGAAGATACAATTATCTCAGACGGTTTGTAAGTAATACCCGCCTGAGATAAACATCTTCTCAGGCGGTTATTAGGTACTAACCGCCTGTGAAGATATTTACTTCTTCTTAATTAATACTTGATTAAATGTGGGTCCTTTAAAAAAGGCAAAATTCCACTTTCTTGTAATATTATTGATAAGTAAAGGTTACCATTAAATTTCACTTCATAAATGCTTTGGAATTGGTCAGAACATAAAAAATATACAACAAATGCTATTTTTCATTTTTCTATCTTGATGAATATAATGCTTTTTTCATTTATTTTTTCAGTGGACATTTTTACTCATCATACCAACCTTTGTGAATTTTTCAGATTTTTTTAAATTTTTTTGAATCAATGTATGTTCATAATTTGATGAATGCCTCATATGTATATGAGCATTTAGTTACAAGGATGGATAATTTGATGTTTGACATGTTGGAATGCTTTAAAAAAATTAATAAAATTCATACATGTATAAATGATACAATTATGTTCATACAAACAAAATTAAGTGAAGGATCTTTTTTTATGAGATACACAAATGTGAATAATATGTGAGTAGAAATTAAGTTGATATTTACCAAAACATTACAATGTCAGCTATACAAGTTTTAAAATATTTTGTTCAGGTGGTAGATGTTAATTTTATACAAATGTAGAAGAAAGAATCATCGAATTTGGACAAAATTTGCAGAATCTAAACATGTTTGAGTATTTATATTGGAATCTAAATAAAAAAGAAGCAAGGGATAAGGAAACTGAAGAACAATATCGGGCATTATCTCAGGCGGTTGGTAAGTAATACCCGCCTGAGATAAACATCTTCTCAGGCGGTTATTAAGTACCAACCGCCTGTGAAGTTATTTACTTCTTCTTAATTAATAGTATTCATTAAATGTGGGTCCTTTAAAAAGAAAAATTCCACTTTCTTGTAATATTATTGATAAGTAAAGGTTACCATTAAATTTCACTTCATAAATCCTTTGAAATTGGACAGAACATAAAAAACATACAACAAATGCTATTTTTCATTTTTCTATTATGATGAATATAATGCTTTTTTCATTTATTTTTTTAGTGGACATTTTTACTCATCATACCAACCTCTATGAATTTTTTCAGATTTTTTTAATTTTTTTTGAATCAATGTGTGTTCATAATTTGATGAATGCCTCATATGTATTTGAGATTTAGTTAGAATGATGGATAATTTGAAGTTTGACATGTTGGAATGCTTTAAAAAATTTAACAAAATTCATACATTTATAAATGATACAAATATGTTCATAAAAACAAAATTAAGTGAAGGATCTTTTTTTATGAGATACACAAATGTGAATAATATGTGAGTAGAAATTAATTTGATATTTACCAAAACATTACAATGTCAGCTATACAAGTTCTAGAATACTTTGTTCAGGTGGTAGATGTTAATTTTATACAAATGTAGAAGAAAGAATCATCTAATTTGGACACAATTTGCAGAATCTAAACATGTTTGAGTATTTATATTGGAATCTAAATAAAAAAGAAGCAAGGGATAAGGAAACTGAAGAACAATATCGGGCATTATCTGAGGCGGTTGGTAAGTAATACCTGCGTGAGATAAACATCTTCTCAGGCGGTTATTTAGTACCAACCGCCTGTGAAGATATTTACTTTGTTGTAAATTAATATTCTTGATTGGAATCTAAATAACCGCCTCGGGCATTATCACAGGCGGTTTGTAAGGAATAACCGTCTGAGATAATGTTTTTCTTAGGCAGTTATTTATTACCAACCGCCTGTGAAAAATTTAAAAACCGCCTGTGAAAAACTGACGCCCATATAAAGACCCCTTGCCACAGTCGGAACGTAACCCTGGAGAATTTTCCATCTCCGCAAGGCTGCCGAAATTTCCCATGGTTGCGCCTGCTCTGCCGCGCCGCCACCCAGCATGCACTGTTGCGCCGCCGCCCAGAGCCCGCACTGCCGCGCCACCGCCCAGACCCGCGGAGGCACGCCTGATCTACCCAGTCCCACATCGCGCCACAAGGTATAAATTCTCATAGTTTCCTTTTGCATGTTGTGTTGGTATATGGATTGTGTACTTTTGTATGTTGGTATATTCTCATAGTGTGTTGGTATATGGATTGTGTCATAGTGTGTTGGTATATGGATTGTGTCCTTTTGCATGTTGGTATATTCTAATAGTGTGTTGGTATATGGATTGTGTCCTTTTGCATGTAAATATATTCTCATAGTGTGTTGGTATATGGATTGTGTCACAGTGTGTTGGTATATGGATTGTGTCCTTTTGCATGTTGGTATATATGGATTGTACCCAAACCTGCGGGTAAAATATAGCACCCGTACCCTTACCCGACGGGTTTCTAACAGGTTTCGGGTACCCATCGGGTACCCGCTTTTAATATCCCAAATGGCCGGGCTGAAATTAAAGATGCAGTAGGGTTGGGCGTTGGCGACCATACCTCCTCATTGCTAGGTGACATCAATGGTGGTAGGGTGCAAAAGCCAGCCACAGGGCCATCTACAAGCGGCAGCGAGGTTGGGAAATGGCACCGGGGGTGGAAGGCGGCACCGAGGCCAGCTGCAGGTGGCGACAAGGACGGAGACAGTGTTGGAGGCACCGGGGCCAGCTGCCGGCGGCGGCAAGACCGAAATACGGAGGTGATGGCCGGAGCACATCGGATTGGGTACGGGTTGTAACCACGGGTAAAAAAGTCCACCCGTACCCGCACCCGTCGAGTGCAATACCCGTCGGGTACCCGTACCCGTGGGTATAATTGCCATCCCTAGATCCCACCCAGACCTAGCCCATGCCACTGGGCCTGTTTGCCCCACGACTTCAATCCTTCACCCCCGCTTGCTGCTCCCGATGCCTTCAACTCCATCCGCCTCAAGATGTCGCCCGTCTCCTACATTAGTTGCCCTAATCATACTTGTTATGTCTCTATAAATTCATTTTATAGAAGACCTTTAGAGAATCTTTGTGGCCAAATTTTGTAAATCTGACAAAAATTCTATTATTGAAGCATGGACCATCGAGCGTGGATGTATAACATGCCAAGACCCGATCCTATGTACATTCATAATGTTGCAAATTTTATTGAAGCATCCAAGAGACATGCGAAGTTGCAAAAGATAGATGACATATTATGTCCATGTATCAGCTGCGAAAATAAGATTGCTTGGACGGATACTATAGTAATCCAATCTTATTTGGTGAAAAGAGGTTTAAAAAAAAACTACACAATATGGAGAGAGCATGGTGAGTTAGGTACACATGATGTGGATAAAGATGATGAGAGAGGTTTAGATGATGATAATGTTCATATCGATGATGGTTATGACAATCAAGCTGGTGATAATGATGATGAGTTCGATTGTGAGGAGATGTTGCATCACATTGAACCATTTGTATTGACTTCTATGGGAGCAAGCAAAGGTTTAAGTAAAATGGAGACATTGTAGAATGTGGCAACGGAGCTTTTATATGATGAATCAAATGGTTGTGATAAAGAGTTTACTACATTGCATGCAGTCTTAGAACTACTAAAGTTGAAAGCTACGCACGGATGGTCCGATTGTAGTTTCTCTGATCTTTTGAATCTTCTGGCAGAAATTCTTCCAAATCCAAATAAACTGCCAAGAAGCACTTATAAAGCGAATAAACTTCTTTGCCCGATGGTACTAGGTGTGACAATAATACACGCTTGTGTGAACCATTGTATTCTGTATCGCAAAGAGCATGAGCTCGCAACTAGATACCCCATTTGTGGTGTCAGTAGATATAAGAAAGACTACAATCACCAGTATGCTACCAACATGAAAAAGACTCAAAATATAAGAAGTTTATTATTGGTCCTGAAGTTGACGATGACGATACTTCTGGCGATGCAGACGGGAAGAATAAGAGAAAAAATCCTGCCTTGGTGATGTGGTACCTTCCGGTAATTGATCGCTTGAAGCGTTTGTTTTCAAACCCTAGGGAGGATGAACTTATGCATTGGCATTCCGAGCAACGCAAGAAGAATGAAAAACATATACGACACCCTGGTGATGCAACGCAGTGGAAAAA
Source organism: Tuctoria greenei (assembly GCA_036927565.1). Lineage (NCBI taxonomy): Eukaryota > Viridiplantae > Streptophyta > Magnoliopsida > Poales > Poaceae > Tuctoria > Tuctoria greenei. The sequence continues at coordinate 64,008,628 of JAYESD010000007.1, read as the reverse complement.
TTTTGATATTCAGTATCCAGAATTTGCGAAGGAAATTATAAATGTGAGGTTTGCCTTGGGTACAGACGGAATCAATCCGTTTGGTGAAAAAGGAGCATACGCAGCACATGGCCCGTGATCTTAACAATGTACAACCTACCGACGTGGTTGTGTCACAAAAGGAAATATATCTTGTTATCTGTTCTTATCCAAGGTCCGAAACAACCCGGCATCAAAATTGATGTGTTCTTGGAACCATTAATGGAAGATATGGCAAAATTGTGGAATGAAGGGGTACGTGCATGTGATGAGTACAAGCGGGAGTATTTCACGCTAAGAGCTATGATATTCATCACCGTGCATGATTATCCCAGACTGTTTACATTATCAGGACAAATGAAAGGGAAGAAAAGTTGTGTTAGGTGCGTGGATAGAACTGGATTTCTATACCTCACTTCATCCAGAAAGACGCTGTACATGAGACACCGACGGTTCTTGATAGATACACACAAGTATAGGAAGATGAAAGAACAATTTGATAACAAAATCGAAAAAGATACTGCACCAAAACCTTACAGTGGAAAACTTGTGTTTGAAATGGTCAAGAACATTCATATTGCTTTCGGTAAGGGCAAAAATAGTAAAAGAATTAAGAGAAAGAACAGTACATCTTCGGATGATACAACTGACATGGCTTTCAAGAAACAATCATTTTTTTCAAGTATCTTCCGTATTGGAAGAATCTGGAATTTTTCCATAGTATTGATTTGATGCACATTATAAAGAATGTATTTGACAGCATCATTGGGACCTTGCTGGACATGCCGAGGAAAACAAAGGACATATTAAATTCACGTATGGACCTAGTAAATCTTGATTAGAGACCAGAGCGTCATCCAGTAGAAAAGGTGAACGGGAAGCATTACCTTCCCCCAGCCAGCTACAACTTGACGCTAGAAGAGAAAAAAGCAATTTGCGAATGCTTGCGTGGGATCAAAGTGCCCACGAGTTTCTCATCCAATATCCGCAAACTAGTCTCGATGAAAGAATTGTCTTTATTCGGTTATAATTCTCACGACTATCACATGATGATGACAGTTTTCCTTGCCATTGCAATAAGAGTCATCAAACCTGAGCATATAAAAGTTGTCATGACACATTTGTGTTACTTCTTCAATGCAATATTGCAAAAGGTGATAGCATGTGAAGATTTAGACTATCTGAAAACATACATCGTCGAGACAATGTGCAAGCTTGAGATGTGTTTCCCACCATCCTTTTTTGATTATGCAAGTACACCTAATCATACATCTTGTTGATCAGATAAAAGCATCGGGGCCACTATTTTTACATCATATGTTTTCGTTGGAGAGATATTTAGGAGTATTAAAAGGTTATGTGCAGGACCGTGCTCACCCAGAGGGTGCAATTATGGAAGGATACACCACTGAAGAAGTGATTGAGGGTTGCGCTGATTACATCAAAGATGGAAAATCGATAGGTGTGCCTATACCGGTACATGAGGGTAGACTATGTGGGAGAGGCAAAGTGGGTAAGAAAACTTTTATCGTTCAAGATTACAAGAATGTACACCGTGCACATTTTGGTGTACTACAACAGCTCGCAATAGCTGAGTAGTACATCGAGGAACACCAAATTGAGCTTCGTGATAAAAACCAAGACCGCACAGAGGATTGGATCATGAAAGAGCATAGAAGATGTTTCACTGAATGGTTAATGGACAAAAATATACGATACGGAAACACTATAGAAGAGGCAACAATGAAGAAGTTAGCTTCTGGCCCATCTGTTTTGGTGACATCATGGCAAGCATATGACATCAATGGTTACACATTTTACACTAAATAAAAAGACGGTAAGAGTGTTGCACAAAATAGTGGTGTTCGTATTGAGGCTTATGATTCACAAGGGCAGAAGACCACATACTTCGGGTTCATAGAGGAAATATGGGAACTCGATTATGGCGAAAGAATGGTAATGCCCGTATTTAAGTGCCAATGGGTCAAACATCCTGATGGTGTGAAAGTGGACAATTACGGGCTAACACTAGTAGACTTGAATAAAGTGGGTTATAAAGATGACCTGTGGGTTCTGGCTGATAATGTTGCACAAGTTTTTATGTTCAAGATCCAGAAACTGAGAACATGCACGTAGTTGTTTCTGGAAAGCAAAATATTGTTGGGGTTGAGAATATGGGAGATAATGAAGAGGAATATAATCAGTATGAAGAGATGTACCTTTTCACCGAACCAGAAAACATCAAGCGCGTAGAGAGAAGCATTAAAAAGAATTTGAAACCCTATATGCGAGAAGATGTCAATGCTGGAAAAAATGTATATAGCAATGCGAGATGATATATATTGTATATATTTGTATATTCTAAAATCAACTTAGAACAATGTTCTATTTCAGCTTTAGATAGCATGTTTCGAACATTATTAAATTCAGCTTCTGTTTCGAGCTCCTGTCAAGCTAATCCCTTCACAGCAAGCTCTTGTAGATGCAAGTAACACCCGAGACTCATAATTTGGATTGTTAAAAGCTTCAATTGAAGTCTGACGATACTTCCCGTCCATTTGAGGGCTTGTTTGGATAGGAGTACATCCAAACAAGCCCTGCAAGATTTTTTTATCTTCTCTCCATTTTGATAACTTATGAAGATGCTACTTTATCAGTTCTAATGGCTGAATATATTGACTACAAATCAGTACCATCTCTCTTAGTGCTTTACACAAGCGACAAAACGTACAACTTCAATCACAAATCTTGTTTTTACCATTTTCATAGGAATTTGACCTTAATCTTTCAAGCATAGATTTATCAATAATTGAAGCTTCTTCATCAGACATGTTAATGGCAGTTACAAGTGAAGGGTGTGTCGAAGCTAACAAAATATCAATGGGACTGAAGACAAAGAGATGTTGCATATGAGTGACAATGTCCAGGTTAGACAACATGAAGCTATGATGACAGCCTTCACGCTGTTTAACCTGGACATTGCCACTCATATGCAGGATCTCTTTATCTTCAGTCCGATCAGATTTCATTAGCTTCGACACATCTTTCACTTATAACTACCATTAACATGTGTGATAACGAAGCTTCACTTATTTGATAAATCTATGCTTGAAAGATTAAGGTTAAATCCCTATGAAAGTGTAAAAACAAGATTTGTGATTGAAGTTGTTCGCTTACTCGCTTGTGTGAGCACTAAGAAAGTGGGTACTGATTTTTAATCAATATATTTAGGCATTAAAACTGAGAAAGGAGCATCTTCCTAAGTTTTCAAATGGACAGGAGGGAAAGAAATCGTTCAAATGGATGGGAAAATCCTTCCAAGGATCGCCAGGCTTCAAATTGATGCTTTCAACAATTCAAATGATGAGCCGCGGGTGTTACTTGCATCTACAATAGCTTGGTGTGCAGGGATTAGCTTGACATGAGCTAAGCAACATCAGAGGCGGTTGGTAAGTAAAACCCGCCTAAGATAAACATCTTCTCAGGCGGTTATTAAGTACCAACCGCCTGTGAAAAATTTAAAAACCGCCTGTGAAAAACTGACGCCTATATAAAGACCCCGCGGAGGCACGCCTCTGCCCAGTCCCACATCGCGCGATGATGTACCTAAGTAAATTCTCATAGTTTCCTTACTATGCATTGCATGCTACCTTTTTCTTTGTATATTTTCATAAGCTGCTAGTTTTGTGTGTTGGTATATGGATTGTGTCCTTTTGCATTTGTGTACATATGCATTTGGACTCAATAATTTGGAAGTTTGGTCTTTTAGATATTGATGTCTCGGGTGTGTAGCCGATTGAAGGAGGAGAGCTTGGCGTGGCGCAAGAACCATCCCCATGTATGTACATATGGCACACCAGTCACATGGTTGTATATACATATGTATCTGTAATGGACTGATGAACTTAACTGTAGTTTGTTTTTCGTCTTGTTTGTTTTTGGTATTTTCGATTTCTCTTTGTAGGGTTTCTCTACAAAGCCTGAATCGGGAGATTTATTGAAGTGGCAGTGCATCGTCCCCAGTAAAGAAGGGGTAATTCATGAAAAATAAGCACAATATGAGTTTAACCATCGTCCTCCTATTAATAAATTTCTTTTGCAAACTGAATGGGAAGATGGTTACTACCCCTTGACAATCTCCTTCTCTGAGGACTATCCCTTAGTGCCTCCAAGATGCGCCTTTGAAAGTGGGTTCTTCCACCCAAATGTCCATCGTTCGAGAGCACTCTGCATCGGGATTCTTGATCAAGAGACTGTAAGATAGACCTATTTTGCTCATGTAATTAATACTTAAATGTTGTCGAACTTATTTGAACTGGTTTCTTATATTGCTTAAATTATATTTTATAGGGGTGGTGCAGTGCTTTTACAATCAAAACTATACTACTTGAAGTCCAGCGTTTGCTGCATCAGCCAAATGTGCCCGATGTTGAAAATGATTGCTATAATCTACTTATCAAGGTTAGATGAAACTTTGACTTAGTGACCAATGTAGGTTATTTATTCCTCCTTCGACATTTGTTAGTTTAAATAATGTCAATATTTTCAGGATCCAGCGGAATATAAGAGACGTGTTCGGGAGCAAGCAGGACGATACAATTTAGATTGATCGATGGGAGCTTCAGGAATAAGTTTAAATTCGAATTTAGTTTATAGGGCACACAATGTATGATCTATGGAATTCATAGAGTTGTGAATTACCTCTGAATTGCAATGTCATTTGCATTTGTTTATCCTTATATTGCAATTAAATCACTTAATTGCAATGTCATTGCGTTTGTTTATCCCTGCAACGGACGCTCACGATCTAGGGCACTCTGGCGTTTCCGGGGACACAAAATAAGTGGAAACAATGACTTTCCCTAGGCAGTTCTTCAATGAAAACCGCTTGTGATAATTGAACAACTACATACGGTTCTTACACAATGACAGCCGGTGAAAATACATGATCTTCTCAGACCGTTGTTAATTAAGAACCGCCTATGAAGTTCATTATATTACAGACGGTTCTTAATTAATAACCGCCTGAGAAGATCATGTATTTACCCAGGCGGTTGTTTCTTAAAATCCGCCTGTGATGTTATTTTATTGCAAGCAGTTCTTAAGTAATAACCGCCTGAGAAGATTGAGTATTTACCCAGGCAGTTGTTTTTTAGAATCCACCTGTGTTGTTCTTTCATCACAGGCGGTTATTATATCATTCGTCATCACAGTCACATATTTTTATGGACCGCCTGTGTTTGAAAAATTGAGGCGCCTGTAAAAATGCTTTTTGTAGTAGTGAAAGAAGCAAAGAATGCTAGCTAGGTCACATAACAATAAAGCAAAACTTGCTGCACGTGTTGAACCGAATGTTAGACACTTGCAACCTGCTGGGATGAGTCGGAAACATGCAAATTTTGCTCTCAAACCTACTGTTTTTCATACTACACATAACACATCTCGTAGGTCAATAGTTGGGTCCAAAAATTCTCAAACTTTGGCTCTAAAAGCCGCTGTTTTATCTCAATTTAGCGTGTTGTTTCTGTTTCACGTTGCATGACTTAGTACTGGATTCCTCAATGCCTTTTGACTAACCCCAATATTGAGTCATCGACACATTGTGTTTCTATGTAGGTTACACGCTTGAGGAAGGAGACCATTTGGCTGGTGGATTCAGGTTGTTCATGCTACATGACAGGTAACAAAAAATGGTTCTCCTCCCGCTCTTTTGTGTCATGTGTAGAGAATGTTATTTTTGCCGATAATTTTTCAACTCCTATAATTGCTAAGGGTATGGTTAGAGTTAATAATCACTACACTTTGAAAGATGTGGCACTTGTTAAAAATTTGAAGTACAACTTGCTCTCTGTTTCACAATTACTAGATGAAAATCTAAAACTTAGTTTCACTAAAAAAATGCTGCAAAGTTGTAGATTCAAATGGTGAACTTATATTTAACATGTCTCGGTTTTGAAGAGTTTTTAAAGTTGACTTTGATTGTCATCCTCTAAGCATAGGTGTCTAGTTGCTAATGATTCAAAAGGCTTATATTTTTTTGGAATCGTAGACTTGGTCACGTAGGCTTTTGTCATCTTGCACGAGTTAGTGCTCTTGATCGCATACGTGGGTTGCCTAAGCTTAAAATGGACAAAGATTTTGTGTGCTCTTCTTGTTGACATGTTAAGATAGTTGTAGGTTCACATGCTCCACTCACAATCACTATAGAAACCTGAAAGATTACATCGGCCAAATTAACTTACGTAGGCCGGCTGACGTAAGTAACTTAACTTACATCAACCGTTAAATGCTGATGTAAGTTTTGTAACTTACATCGGCCACATGCCTGCAACCGACAAAAGCAATTTTGCTGACGACATTAACGCGCTACTTACATCGGCCTGGGACCTGGACCGACGTACGTAAGGCGGCCGACAGAAGTTGTATGCTAATTACATAGGCCCAACCCTAGGTCGACGTAAGTTACACCGTGCAACGTAAGTAGAGGACTTAACCCTATCAGTGTGGACCGCGCGCGCAGCCCATTCCATGCTGCACGCCTCTTTCTCCTTCGCACCGCGCCGCGCACCACTTGGCCTCCATGCTGCATCGCCACTGTCGTGCTGTGCTGCCCCCACCCCGCCGCCTGCATCAAGCCCAGCCGCCCGCACTGCGTTGCCCCACCGCGGTGCCCGCACTCGACCCGCAACCCCACCGCACCACGCCACCACCTCATCGCGCCGCCGCCCCACCAGACCACGCTACCGCCCCACTGTGCCGCCTACACCGCGCCGCTGCCCCAATGCACCGCCCACACCAATGCGCACCCGCACCACGTTGCCACCCCACCGTGTCGCTGCCCCACCGCACCGCTCTGCCACCCCACCGCGCAGCACCCCACCAGACCGCGCCGCTACCCAACCACACCGCGCCACGGCCCTACTGCGCTGCCTGCATCGTGCCATCGTTCCAAAGCCGGAGCGCCGCCCCCAAGTCAGAGTGCTACCCACCACGCCCGAGCATGGTCGGCCACCTCCATCGAGCGGCACCAAAGTCAGTAAGCTGCCCCCTTTTTGCCACTGTTTGTATTGCTATTTTTGCAACTGTTAGTTGTTAGTTAGTGAGTACTTAGCTAGTTAGTGAGCACTTAGTTGTCAATTATCAATTGTTTAGCAATTAGTTTCAGTTAGTTGCAATTACATTTAATTGTTTCCCCAATGTTTGTATATTAGTTTCAATCAGTTGCAATTACATTCAATTGTATAGCAATTAGTTTCAATTTGTTGCAATTACATTCAAATTTTGATGACTGATTTAGTTGTTTAATTGCTTAATTCTTTTTTATTTACTAATTAGTTGTTTAATTGTTTAATTATTTTTTAAATATTTTGATTGCTTGAGTGTTTATTTATGATATGTATATAAACGGGCTCCGGGCCGGCTCAACCCGGCGGAGCCCATTTATGGCCCGACACAGCCATTTAGTAGTCACTTATCCGTATAGACGAGCACAAAGATGAAAAGCGATGGTGTTGACGACAAGCTCCCGCGCATGGGCGGTAGGATCCGACGGAGCATAAAGTACAACAACTTTCTCGTAAAGCCGCTCGACTATTAAAAGTGGGCCTAGTTGGTCATAACTTAAAATGGCTGATCCAGTTCTCTGTCTCTCTCTCAATCTTTATTCTCTCTCAAAAATGACTAAAAAAATGAGAAATTAACATAACATGTACAATATGGGTTACCCGTTTTGAAGCGGCCCATCTCACATGCGTTACACATGTGAGGCGTGTCGGTTCATAATCGTCCCTTTTTTGGACAGCTTAGGAGTGACAGAGGGGGCATGGCTTATGACGAGACTTGGGTCTGGATCTAGACGATATTTCAAAGGCATAACGATGTTGTTCTCTGTTGCACCATTTACGGGCGTGCAGTTGGAGAACAACAGGTTTATGCTGCCGAAATTTCGTCCGGATCCAGACCCTGCGTCTCGTCATGAGCACGCTTCGCTCGGTTACTCTTAGGTGGGTTTATGACCTATCCTTTCCAATAGATGTAGTGTCATGACATTAAATAAAGTATAAATGAACCATAATTTCTCTGGCTTTAAACTGCTGAGTCAAACTTGGGTGAAGATCGTAGTTTGATGTATACTGGTTGGAAGAGTAGAACAGGTGGTCACTCAAATGAGTGGACGCCAAGACAGAAGCTTTTGTAGAACGAGCTTTTTCGTTGTCAAACAACAATAAGGCACGGTGCCCATGTACGAAATGCCGGAATAAGAAGTTTTTGGACAAAGTGGAACTTTCAATGCACTTGTGTCAAAACGGTTACGTGTCAGATTATGAGTTGTGGACCTTCCATGGCGAGACAGCTTTTCAATCTGTACCAGAAGTGGAAGCGAATAATGATGATGACAAGGGGGTTGATATGATGGATGAGATGCTAGAAGCTATACAACCAGAGCTTATGGAGGATCCTCCTACAGTGGTGGTTAAAAAGATCTTTGAGCTTTTCAAAACTTCAGAACAATCGTTGCATGGACACACTGAAATGACAATCCTCACTTTTGTGACTTGACTTATGGCAATTAAGTCTAAGTACTTCTTTTCTAATAACTCTTTCAATGACCTCATCAATTTGTTCATCGATAGAGGGAGAGGGAGGGGAAGAGAGTGAGAGAATGAGAGGGGGGAGAAAGGAGTGAGAGGATGAAAGTTAGAGAGAGAGAGAGAGAAAGAGTGTAAGATGAATTTGTAACATGTCTAACTCTAATGTTCTTTTGTTGGGTTCGGTGATTGTTGACGGTCCTTAATTGTCAAATCTGATCGTCAATTCCCTGCATAAAAGATATAGATTGGACAACCAACATAGTGCTAAGAGTTATTTACTAACTATTTTCACAAGTGTTGGTGTAATTTTGTATGCAGGTGAATTATGCCCATAATAAGAGGTATTTACAGGGGCCACTCTAAGAAAAACACCTTCCGACCAATTAGGCGCAAGCACGAGGATTCATGGGTCCACTCGGAGGGGAAAACCACCTAAAAATCACCGGAATCACCAATACCCAGGACGGGCCCACAAAATAGTATCAGAGTGAAGTTTTGGTGCGATTGGAGCCGTTGGGGGTTCGGCTGAACCCCATGTTCGGTTGAAGCGGTAAACGCGCCAAATGCGGTCAACCGCCATGTGCTGGCTCCTCGCGGCTTGGAGATCATGATAGGAGACCGATTCCATCGCATTTCTTGGTGCCAAACTGACCTTTGGAGTGTATAGATAGGGGGTAGGGGGCTCTCTCACTTCACACACCAAAATTCTTGAGTCTAGTACTCCACTCCAAAGGTGTAGCGCTGCCCAGGTGCTTAGAAAATAGGGATAGAGTGTGAAAGAGGAGGAGGCCCAGTCATGTCGGGCTTCTTCCACTTAAGGATATTGTACGGGCTTGTCAAATCCTTTCCATCCTTGTACCTCGACAGTTCTTTCAATCTCAAGTAAGGTACATGATTTCCATTTGAGTTCATTTTTTTTAATTCAAGGAAGTTAATTCTTTAGTTGCTTTTTCGCTCATTGCTCTATTCATTTAGAGGCCCTACTCTTTGCTAGAGAGATTAGGGAAGTAATCGATAGAGTAGGCGTGGTGTATAGGCTTCACGTTGCCTTTGATTATCTTGTAGTCAACGGGTTGTAGAGGTAGGCGGTAGGTGGTGACAGACCTATCCGTTCGTTGTAATTCTCCACGTTCGACTACGATGTAGGCTCTATGCTGGAGTCGCCTGGCAGACCTGGGTAAGCCTGTGCCCAATACATGCTGCTATTGATCACTTGCTTTGAATTAGAACCCCTTCTCACAGGAAATCCAATCTATCCCTTGCCTATCACCAAGCTTCATGTCTTGGGGTGAACTAATTAGAAGATTAGCACCCACGTTCCTTGGATTCGATACCCTTGGGAATACTCTTTAAGGGGAAGTGCTACAACGGTTTCTCTGTGTGCTTGCGGATTTTCATCTGTGACATACCAGCTATCAACAAGCATTTCTGGCGTCGTTGCCGATGAATGGTTGTTGTTGATCTTCGAACCCTGTTCACCCTCATATCTATTTTTTATCTTTATTCCTTATCTTTCTACTATCTAAACTATGGAGCAACCCACCATTCGCTCTCTATCTGATCCTAAGGGTGAGTTCTGTGAGCCTCTGCCATCGGCGGATCCCATTTGCTCAACTAGCTATAAACTCCACCCTAGCATTATGGCCATGGTTCGGGAGCATTCCTTCTCAGGAACGGATTGTGAGAATCCCTACCATCACCTACGGGAGTTTGAGCAATTGCGTTCATTCCTCCTAATCAAGGGCATGACACAAGAAACCTTTAAGTGGAAATTGTTTCCCTTTTCCCTCAAGGGAAGAGTGAAGCAGTGGTACACTCATATCGTTGGGAGTGCAAATGGAAAATGGAAAGAACTTCGAGACAATTTTTGTCTTGCATTCTTTCAACTCTCCCATGTTGCCTCTCTGCAAAGGGAAATTCTCAACTTTCAGCAAATCGAGAAGGAATAGGTGCAGCCTAGGCTAAATTCTCATTGCTAACCAAATAAGGACCGGACTTGTCCATTCCCGAACACGTGTTATTACATCATTTTTGTTTCGCGCTTGACAAGGATTCTGCCCTCTACCTCAACAAAACGGCCGGAGGCTCTTTCCTCCATAAGACACCGAATGAAGGAGAGGAAATTCTAGAACGCATTCTAGAATATACATCCTTCATCGGCAGTCTAAATGAACCTCCTCAAGAGGAAGCCGAGTCGAGACATGAGGATTCCCCCATAGTCATCCCGAAACACATACTGCGTTCATCTAAAGTTGTGTTTATGAAATCCTCACTCGAACCAAAGACACTGATGTAAGAAGAAATTCGACCTTCGGAGCTTCTATTGTGCTCTGAGGAAGATCTTTTTGAAGATTTTGTGAATGCCTCAAAGTATTGTTATGGAAGGAAACCATTATTACCTCCCTCACTCTTTGGTCTGCCCAAAGGATGGGATTGATGGCAGAAGTTGAGCTTTCACCCAAAATAATTCGGGTAGACTCACCCCCAGCAACCATTCGTTGTCTTATTCAAGGGGTAATGGTGAACATCCTTTATAATCCCACAGTTGGAGCCAATATCATTTCCAAGAATTGTGCTTTAGCCATTTTGGGTTATCTACCCTTGGCTCCAACAAGAAAATCCTTCAGAGACTGCTATGGAAACATCAAGGAAGGATATGGGACTTTACAAAGCGTGTCTATAAGACACAAGAACATCGAGTTCTTCCTTGATTTTCATGTCTTTGAAGTCCAAGACTTTGATGTAATTATAGGGTTACTCATTGAGAAATTACTCATGGATGCACCCTCAAAAGGTAGCCTAGATGTTAAACTCGGAGGGAGGAAGTTTTCCATTACCATTTTGCGATCCAAGAACACATTAGCAGAACCTTCCCCAGAGAGTGAGCCAATCAAGGAAGCCATGGCCCTTCAATTCTTAGATTCTCCTGAAAATGAAGAAGAGAAACAATTCATCCAAGAAGAGGATGAATTGCAAGAGACATTTGATTTGCCCAAATAATAGCCATCACAAAAGCCCTCGATTGAGTTGAAAACACTACCTCCTGGCCTACACTATGCTTTCCTACATGGCAATGTGGAAGCTCTTGTCATCGTAAGTGACAAGCTTTCATAAGACAAAACTGCCAAACTCATGACCGTCTTAGAAAAGCATAGATCCGTCCTAGGCTACTCACTCCAAAACCTTAAGGAAATCAACCCTGCTCTTGGCACCCATCGCATTCCCACCGACCCATTTAACACACTGTCTAGGGAACCTCAAATGAGGTTGAACAATTCTATGCGAGAGGTTGTCAAGAAGGAGGTCTTGAAAATCTTGCACGCAGGGATAATTTATCCCGTTCCTCATAGTGAATGGGTTAGCCTTGTCCAAGCAGTGGCGAAGAAAGGAGGAATGACGGTCGTTCGAGATGAGAGCAATGAACTTATTCCTCAACGAACCATCACATTGTGGAGGATGTGTATTGACTACATAAAACTCAACAAGTCAGCAATGAAGGATCATTTCCCGTTGCCTTCCATTGATGAAATGCTTGAGCGGCTAGCGAAACATTCCTTATTTTGTTTCCTTGATGGGTATTCTGGTTACCATCAGTTTCCCATCCACCTTGATGATCAAAGTAATACCACCTTCACATGCCCTTATGGAACATACACCTATCAGCGAATGTCGTTTGGGTAATGTAATGCACCCACTTCGTTCCAAAGGTGCATGATGTCTATTTTCTCAGACATGATCGGGAAAATAATGGAAGTTTTCATAGATGACTTTTCCCTCTATGGAAAAACTTTTGATAATTGTCTTGAGAACTTAAATAGGGTCTTACAAAGATGCCAAGAGAAGAACTTGGTGCTAAATTGGGAAAAGTGTCGTTTTATGGTCTGCGAAGGCATCATCTTAGGACACTTGGTGTCCGAAAGGGGGATTGTGGTGGACAAAGCCAAAATTGAAGTTATTGAGGAGCTTCCACCTCCCACCAACTCTAAGGGTATCCATAGATTTTTAGGCCACGCGGGGTTCTACCGACGATTTATCAAGGATTTTTCCAAAATCGCTAGACCCCTCACTAGCCTATTAGCTAAGGATGTGCCCCTTGCTTTTGATGATGAGTGTCACCAATATTTTGACATCTTCAAGAAGGCACTCATCACAGCTCCAATCATTCAACCCCTTGATTGGACACTGCCATTCAAAATCATGTGTGATGCTAGTGATTGTGCCGTTGGAGCGGTCCTTGGCCAAACCAAGGATAAGAAGCATCATGCAATATCCTACGCTGGCAAGACTCTAACAGGAGCTCAGCTTAACTATGCCACAACTGAAAAGGAGCTCCTAGCAGTTGTCTTTGCTATCGATAAGTTTAGATCATACTTGGATGGAACAAAAGTCATAGTCTACACATACCATGTTGTTTTCAAATATTTGCTCACCAAGAAAGATGCTAAACCTTGGCTAATCTGATGGATTCTCCTACTCCAAGAATTTGACATAGAGATAAGAGATAAAAAGGGAGTACAGAATTATGTCGCTGATCACCTCTCACTTATGGAAATCTCAAATACACTGGACATACCCATCCATGATTTCCTACGTGATGATATCTTGCTCAAGGTGACCGACTCTAAACCTTGGTATGCGGACATCATAAACTTCATGGTTACAGAGTACATACCACTAGGGTAGGATAAGAAAAAGCTCATTTTTGAAAGTCGACGTCACCTTTGCGATGATCCATACCTCTATAGGGTATGTTCCAATGGATTACTTAGAAGGTGCGTCCCAACAATCGAAGGCACCAAAATCATCGGAAGATGCCATGGGGCCCCCTATGGCGGGCACTATGGTGTTCACCGTACTCAGGCAAATATCTGGCAAAGAAGATTCTTTTGGCCCTCAATGATGAGGATACAATGGAATTAATTCAAAGATGTCGGGAATGGAAAAAGCATGTAGGAATCACTGCTCACAATGCGATGCCACTCACATACAATATCCAAGTATAATTATTCGATGTGTGGGGGATTGACTTCATGGGACCAAAGTCCTATGATTGCTAGTATATTCTAGTAGCCATAGGTTTTCTATCCAAATGGGTAGAATCTCTACCATGCAAGCATGTTGATGCCAAGACCGCTCGGAAAATGTTTCATGAAATCATTTTCCCACAATTTTGAACTCCCTGAATGATCATAAGTGATGGAGGGTCTCATTTCATTGATAAGACCTTCTAGAGCTTTATGAGGGAGCTGTGGGTTAGGCATAAAATTGCTACTCCATACCATCCCCAAACGAGCGGTCAAGCAGAAACTTAAGACAAAAAAATCAAGAATATTCTACAAAAACTGTCTTTGAGATGGGGAATGGATGAAAGAACAAACTAATCAATGCAATTTGGGCATATTGTACCGCATATAAGACACCCATTGGAATGTCACCTTTCCAAAATGTCTACGGGAAAACTTGTCATTTATCCATAGAATTGGAACATAGAGTGTATTGGGCTATCAAGAAGTGGAACATGGATCTCCACGAAGCTGGAAAGTTGCACAAGATGCAAATTTCTGAACTGGAAGAATAGAGGGATAACGTGTACCATAGTGCCAAGATCTATAGAGAGAAAACCAAGAGGTGGCATGACAAAACAATTAAGCCTAAGGATTTCAAGCCTGGAGATAAAGTCCTACTTTTCAACTCTAGAGTCAAACTTTTTGGACATGGGAAACTAAAATGCAAATGGGAAGGTCCCTATATTGTGGTAGATAATTCATCTCATGGAGCAATTACACTCCAAAATGATGAAGGTCATCTATTCAAAGTAAATGGGCACCGTCTCAAGATCCTTTTAGAACCCAAAGAAAATTTGGACAAAGAGGAAGACGTAGTCAATTTGATTGACTTTAACGCCTATCCTCGAAGTTTGGTTAAATTTTCCATGTCCAATAAAGCAAACTCCAATCCTCACCACACCTTTCAATCATCCCACTATCTCCATTTGGCTAAGTAGGAGAGATTTAAAATGTAGAATATCATAAATATTTTCCTACTTAGGACTTAGGCGCTTATTTTGATTCCATCTTATGAAGTGCCTTTGTCAAATAAATTGTGACTCATCGGTGTAGTAAGGCCAGTAGAGTCTTCACTTTTCCATCTTTCTGTGTCAAATAAAGACAGGTACAAGAGCAAGTGTGTGGGGGAGGGGGTGGGGGTCCACAGGCCTCCCAAAGTGCAACATACCCAGACCATCATGAAAGAACAATTCATAGCATCGCATGAAGGACCACGAGAAGATTTGACGAAGCCATGGTGGCTTGGCCCACCCTTCTTCATTAAGGCGATGGTTTGCGCTCTCTCACCTCTTATCCCTCTATACTTGATTTTGAGTTGAATTTGATTATGCATGATAATATCATTAAAATCAACTCATTGGAAACTATAATTTTCCAATTTCCTATATCATATTTTGCTAGGGATTGGAATATGTCTACACCTCATTTAAATTTCACTACCATGTTCTTGAAGCACATATTAATTTAGGAAAAACATATAATCTAAGTATTTGATTGGTATGATATGGTAAATGAGTGAAACATGGAAACTCTCCATGCTGGAATTGAATTTTGGTATTGCAATTTGTAAAGTCATCAAATTTTTTCCATCCTCTCTCATTATAATTTAAATGTCGACCAAGGCCATATGATAGAAATATTGAAAACCACATGCATATGCAACTTTGCATTTTCATTGAACTTTGTCAAACTCTTGACCCTTTTGAGTAACTTGCATGATATCTTTGATTAGGAATTTCTTGTGCACTCCAGCATATTTCATGATTTTTACACATCCACCATCAAAAGATACTCCATGCAAATTCTACAAAATCCTCTCTGAATAAAAAGATGCACAAAAAGGAGTAGAAGGCATGGCTATAAGAGCTATAAAAAAAGGAGAGATAATTAAAAAGAAAAGAAAAGAGAGAGCCAATAAGTGACCATGCTTCATCCGTGCACAAAAAAAGAGAGTGATCAATTGGGAGTCATCATCACCATTCATCATCCACCATCCATAATAAGAGCACAAGTATTTCTTTAGTCATTCATTTTTGTTGCATGGTCTTCTCATGTGGATCTCGTTTTTGACTTAGTAATATATGAATTGCAAGTGAGCCAGTTTTATCCTTACCAAGCTCCACAAAAAGCCATATTTAGCTGTAGGAAAAGATGTGACAACTCATGCCAAGGTGAGTACTAAATACATTAAGAGACAAGAGCATTCTTTTGAGGAGTATGGAAATATCTTTTTGACTTGTGAAAATATAGCAATTTCAAAGTTTATTTCAGTAGGAGGAGTCCAGGTGAACTACATTCATGCTGTTCCATCTCTAAAACACCCAAGATGATGTAGTAGCCACTTATCAAAGGTTCTTGAATAAAGGTATGTGTTGAAATGTTTTGTATACATATTTCATACTCATACATGAATTATGATATCACTTAGTTCTTCTTGCCTTCACTCGAGAATGAGTAAAGGACTAAGTGTGGGTGGAGTTTGTCAATGGTCCTTAATTGCCAAATTCGACAGTCAATTCCCTACATAAAAGATATGGATTGGACAACCAACATAGTGGTAGGAGTTATCTACTAACTATGTCCACAAGTGTTGGTGTAATTTTGTATGCAGGTGAATTATGCCCATAATTAGATGTATCTACAGGGGCCAATCCAAGAAAAACACCTTCCAAACAATCAGGCGCAAGAACGAGGATTCATGGGCCCACATTGAGGAGAAAACCAACTAAAAATCACCAGAATCACCCATACCCATGATGGGAGCCCACATAACAGTGCTTTAGAGAAGTTTCAGTGCGATTGGAGCCGTTGAGGGTTCGACCGAACCCCAGTTCGGTCGAAGTGGTAAGCGCGCCAAACACGGTCAACTGCCACGTGTTGGCTCCTCACGGCTTGGAGATCACAATGGCGACTGATTGCATTGAATTTTCTGGTGCCAAACCGGCCTTTTGAGGGTATAAATAGGGGGTAGGGGGCTCCCTCACTACACATACAAAAAAGCATGAGTCTAGTACTCAACTCTAAAGGCATAGCGCTGCCCAAGTGCATACAAAATATGGAGAGAGTGAGAAAGAGGAGGAGGAGGAGGAGGCTTGACTTGTCAGGCTTCTTCCACTTAAGGATAGGGTTCAGGCTTGTTGAAACCTCTCCAACCTTATAACTTGATAGTTCTTTCAATCTCATGTCGGGTCCTGGGCTGTTGAACGAGACAAGGGCCGCATACACGTTCGGAAGGTGTTTTTTGATGGTTTCCACATGCGAATGAGCTCCGGGACCAATAACGGCAAGGTCACCAAACAACGGGAAATCCACCGATGTTGGGTCCTGAGCTGTTGAACGTGACCAGGGACGGATACACGTTTGTAGGGTGTTTTTTGATGGTTTACAGACGCGGATGAGCTCCGGGACCAAAAACGGCAAAGTCGCCAAAAAACGGGAAAACTGCTGATGACGTGTCCTGGGCTGTTGAACAAGACCAGGGCCGGATACACGTTCGGAGGGTGTTTTTTGATGGTTTCCACAGGCGGATGAGCTCCGGGACCAAACACGGCCAAGTCGGCAAAAAACGGGAAAACCGCCGATGTCGGGTCCTGGGCTGCTGAATGATACCAGGGCCGGATACACGTTCGTAAGGTGTTTTTTGATGATTTCCACATGCGGATGAGCTTCGGGACCAAAAACGGTAAAGTCGCCAGAAAACGGGAAAACTGCCGATGTCGGGTCCTGGGCTGTTGAACAAGACCAGGGCCGGATACACGTTCGGAGGGTGTTTTTTGATGGTTTCCACAGGCGGATGAGCTCCGGTACCAAACACGACCAAGTCGCCAAAAAACGGGAAAACTGCCGATGTCGGGTCCTGGGCTATTGAATGAGCCCAGGGCCAGATACATGTTCGGAGGGTGTTTTTTGATGGTTTCCACACGCGGATGAGCTCCGGGACCAAAAACGGCAATGTCGCCAAAACACGATAAATGTGCCAATGCCTGGTCCTGGGCAGTTCATCGAGACCAGGGGCGGATACACGTTCGGAGGGTGGTTTTTGATGGTTGCCACATGCGCCATTTGAGTTCGTTTATTTAATTCAAGCAAGTTAATTCCTTAGTTGCTTGTTCGTTCATTGCTCTATTTATTTAGAGGCCCTAGTCTTCGCTAGAGAGATTAGGGAAGTAATCGATAGCGTAGGCGTGGTGTCTATGCTTGACGTTACCTTTGATTATCTCGTAGTCCACAGGTTTTAGAGGTAGGCAGTAGGTGGTGACAGCCCTATCCATCTGTTGTAATCCTCCATGTTCGAGTACAATGTAGGCTCTATGTGTGAGTTGCCTGGCAGACCAGGGTAAGCCCGTGCCCAATACAAACTGCTATTGATCGACTTGCTTTGAAGAAAACCCCTTCTATTAGGAAATCCATTGCATCCCTTGCCTACCACCAAGCTCTGTGTCTTGGGTTAACTAGTTAGAAGATTAGAACACACGTTCCTTGGATTCGATACCCTTAGGAATACTCTTTAAGGGGAAGTGCTACAGTGATTTCTCCGTGCGCTTGCGGATTTTCATCAGTGACGTACCAGCTGTCAACAACGACGACAACGTGTGAGACACATGTGTGTTGAATACATTGGCTTTGTCGATAAAAGTTTTGAATACTTCCAAAACACGTTTTTCAACAAGGACTGACTCTATGTCCGAGTTCCTGCAAGGTCCAACGATAGGCTTAGCTTGGTTTGTGTAGCTCCTGCAAGGTCCGACGTGAGGTCTGATTTGCTTTGGCTAGGTCTGACTTCTTTGTCTAGGTCTGACTTTGTAAAAGCCCGTTTTTCGGAAGGACAAAAACGCAAAAATGCGAACTTAAAAATTTTGAAAATGGACTTGGAAATCCAAACTCACATGAACCATATGAGTTAACCAATGTTCACTATAAATAGGAACTTGTTAAAATTTTACCTATAAAACATGTTTGCCAATGTATATTGGAACTTAAGGTGTAAAATCTTTGAATTCCAAGTATTCACATTTTCAATGAAGAATTAAAGGAGAAAAGAAAATTAAATAGAGAGAAAGAAAAAGGAATTATTCCAACCCTAAAATGGGACATTCACAAAAATTCAAATCTAAGGCTGTAAAATTTTCCATGACCTTCTAATACTGCAAATAGACTCTCGGTAAAGTTACAAAATTTTTGAAGCACGTTGTCCATTTATTGGACACATACTGAGAGTTTAATCAATATCGACTTCAAATTTAAACTTTGTGCTCAACCTTGTCCAAATCAACTCCAAATTTTTCATGAGGTCCCTTTTGGTTCAAAAAGGTTAACTTCAAAGTTTCAGGATTTTTGAACCTAATCTACTATTTATTTCCTTGAGTCAAGTATCACCACTTGAATTCAAATTCAAACCTGAGTTCAAATTCAACTTGCTCAGTTTTGAAATCTGATTGCACCGTAAAATTCTCCACATTTTATTTAGTCACTGGGCCAAAGTTGACTATTTTTGAAGCATGTTTGCTAGCCCTATGTTAATTTTGGAAATAAGAGTGAGGGAGGTGGGTCCCACAGGTGGTCCCTACCAGTCAGGTCGGCACCTCCTCCCCTGCCTCCACGCAGCCGCATGCAGGCGCCACGGCGATGAAGTCGGCCTTATCGTCGCACTGTGGAACTCCCTCCCGGTCTTTATTTCGCTCCTGACCTCCCGTCCGGCCACAACACCGCTCCGCCTCCCGGCCACCGGCTCCTGCCGCCAGCGCTGCACCTCCTCCTCGCCGGCTCTGCTCGCGCCGCCGCTCCCCTGCGTCCTCCCGCGTCGCCTACCCGCTTGCTCCGCGTGCGCGACCGAGCCTGCCGCTCGCCTCCCTGCGGTTCGACCACTGCGCCGAAGTTCCTCCGCCCAGCGCCGCGCCGTACTCCCTGCCACCAGGAGGCCGTCGCCGCCTGTTCCGCCAACCACGCGCTCCAGCTGCGCCGCTAGATCCGCCGCCGGCATGAGCTCCAACGTCGCTGCCGTGCGCCACCATGGCAAACCGCGCCGCCGCGGATGCCTCACGCACGCGTCACCGTAGACGAATCCTGTTCCCAGGTTCGTTTCGTTATCGTCTTCGACGCCTCTGCCATTCGTTCTGCGTGCCATGACTTTTTGGCCGCCTGCATTTTTTCCCCTTCAGCAGCGTCGCACTCCGAGCGCCGCCGGCTCCTCCCTGCAGCGCGTGGTCGACTTCGGTCACCGTCCTCCGCTCTGCCCTTCACGCGCAAGCATGTTGTCGCTCAGGCTGCGTTTTTCCGCCGGCCGTGGCCGCCTCTGCTCGGGTCCATCGCGGACCGTGCCACCGTCGCCATTCTTCCTTCCCTGCTCGTGCGCCCAAACCGCGCTGGTGTGTTCGTCGCGCTGCCAACGCGCCTACTGACCGTTGCCTCTTGAAATTCCTCACCGCCAAGATAAGACCCGCGTTCTCCGTTCTTATACTCCAAGCTCGCCGCCGGCGATGTCCAAAGTCCTCAGCCTTGCACCTGCGTTGCCTCCCTGTCCTGGCGTCCATGTCGCGCCTCAACGCTGGCTGCGTCATCGATTTTCTCCCTCATGTCACGTGAGCACTCGCCCTGCTATCCAATCTACATTGCACGTTTTTGGCCGCCATGGATCCCCTGTCGACTAGCTCTGCCTCGTTCACATTCCTTACCTCAGACAGCCATGCCCTAGCGACGCCCCTGCTTCGTTCCTCACAGTACCGAGGCAACCACCGGCCTGGTTCATATGTGTCGTGTTCACGGTTTGGCCGCGGTGACCATGGACGGATTCTGCGAGTCGACGTCCTCCGCGCACCGCACCGTGGCTCAACACTGTAGGATCAAATAGCACGTGAAAAGCTACCATAGGGGGGGTGAATGGTAGATTTAAAAATCTTACGCAGCGGAAAAAATTAAACCCCAAACCCTTTTGGCAGAAAAACGATCTGTTAAAGAAATCGTGTGTGAGACTAATCTAAACGTGTTTCACCATGACAAAAGTGATAGATATCAGAGAGAATCAAGTCACGAAGACAACACAAAAAGAATCACTCAAATCCGTCGAGAAAAACTCAAGTTATGATCAAAAGATCAAACACTGGTCAATCTGACCTACCCGAGAAAAACAGTTTCTGGAATGCTACAAAAAAACTCGTGTAGATCAAAAACCACAAATCCAATGACCGTGAAATTTTGACATATGAAATCAAGTTGTGAAGACAACCCAAAAAGAATCACGTCAATTGGATCTATAAAACTCGAGTTATGATAAAACCACCGACGAAAGGTAGTGCTGTCCAGAAACTCGATGAGTAAAACTTGTCTGGAACAAGTCGGACGAACAAGGCACAAAATTTCCTTCAAACTACGAATTTTATTCAATATAGTACAAGAGGAACAGCCCCAAAGTCGTGCCCACGAGCTCTGGGCTCCCTTGCTTATATAACCAGCCCTTAGGCCAACCCAATATCAACTAGGACTCCAATCCTACTCTGATCACAAATCGTAACTTTCCATAACTGCTCAAGATTCTTCTATACGCAGATAGAAGCAATCTTAAGACTTCCAAACACCTTAGGAACGTATACCACATTCCTAAACAACTCAAATTCGTGACCCACACGAAATCCTATCATAACCAACTCAAATCTTTCCATATTTGAGTCAAACCCGACTCAGCCGCAGCGTGAGTCCATAACCTAGTCGGTTGGACCTTTCCGACCAATTCTTTACGTCCACATCTCTTCATCACGCCTCGGAACCATGTAGCCACGTCCATGCACTCCTTGCACACGTGCAAACATCTTCCAATGACGTCCAGTAACCTTCATATGCACTGCCCTTGATCTAATCATTCTGTGACACCTCCTGATCAGCTCAACCACAATTCCTCCTGAATTTGGTTGTTGGAACCTCATCTCCTCCCTGAGACTAGTCCAATGGATCCCGTCACCAGCCATGTCTTGAACTCAAGCAACACCTGCACATGAATAAACAACCAATCCATACGAGCCCAAGTCCTCGACTTGACTCAAGTTAGTTCCGAACACAACACCCTACGTGAGCACCTCACATAAGCATGTTGCAAAGCATATCAAAACAATATCAGCCATATCATCCAAAACGCACCAAAAACTTAGTAAAAGAATACTAAGCAAACTTTCCAACAATGTAAAGCAAGTACGAAACATTGCAAATGAAAAGCAGAAGCATTGCGGTCAAGTTCCGGACCAACCCACAGCAAGCCGGAGCTTGAGCCGGAGCTAACAAAAGCTAGTACTATGAAGCACCTGCCGGAGCTTACCAAAACTAGTAGATCCTAGCACCGGAGCTTACCAAAAACTAGTCAAAACTAGTCAACCCAAAACCAGAGCTAGACAAAGTACGTCGGAGCTTAGCAAAAGCATGCCGGAGCTATCAAATATATGCCGGAGCTAACAAAGACATGCCGGAGCTAAAGATAAAGCTCACCGGAGCTAACCAAAGCTAGTCGGACCTTACCAAGAAGTCAGACCTAGCTTCGAACATAGCCGGAGCTACCCAAACCAAGCTGGACCTACCGTCGAACCTTGCTGTAGCTCGGAGCTAGAGTCGGACCTTGATAAAAAGGTGTTTTGGTGATATTAAAAACTTTTATCATCAAAGCCAAGTGTATTCACTACAAGCCAATGTATTCAGCACACATAGGTCTTACAATCTCCCCCTTGATGAATGCATTGGCAACACCACTTAATATCCGAACATTGGCTTATTCACATAAAAGTTTTGAAGGCAATTTCTCCCCCTTTGTAAAACAAAAGTAAAATGATAAGAAAAATTATCCCATATTATCTCTCCCCCTTTATTATCTCTCCTTATGCTCATATTCTCTTTCTTTTCATGCTTATCTCTCCCCCTTTGACAATGTATTCAGCAAGTCATGAGATATAAACAAATTTTCTCTCCTCCTTTAGTTGTTATGAGCATATTATAACATATACATATAAAACAAAGCTCATCCAAGTCATACTATCAAGTACCTTACACTATCACATCAATGAGATACATAAAGTAGTGTAAGCCATGCTAGAGATCATATATAATTTTCAATTTAAGCAAGTCATGATCTCACAAACTTAACTATTTCAAAACCTGAAAGCATGACACTAGTTGCTGCATTTTATTATTTTTCAAAGGATAAATTCAGATCATATGATATTTGCAAGAGATTATATGCGCATCTGCCTTATTCTAACCAACCAAGCCAAGCCTATGCCATTTGACAATCAGAAGCTTAAGGACATGGTTTTAGTCATACACAACTTCTTCCAAGTTCAAATCTAAGTGCAATGACAAGCCATCTCAAAAGAAGAAGTGCGATGCATGCATATTCTCTTGATCTTTTCTAAATTTATATTTGTTCATAAAAACTCAACATGTGAGTTGATTACTTGATAAATTCTTAATGATTAAAAGCATTTGTGAGCATGCAACAAGTTCAAAACAGCAAGAAAGTTCGACCATGACCAGATTTAGTGTAAGTAGTTATTCCAATAACTAGACATGGTAAAAACTCAAAATGTATAACACGAGTAATGTAGTATTAACTTTCAGCATGTAAAAGGAATCACAGAGTCATATATGTATGAAATACTATGCTCATATTATTTTAATTTCAGATTCACACATAGACTTCCCAAGTTTGAAAAACTCCCCCTCAGTTTAAGCCATGAGGATGCATAACCCCTATTTCACGACGAATGTAACAAAAACGAGTGAAATCCAAAGGTTTTGTAAAAATGTCAGCCAATTGTTGTTCGGTATCTACATGGTGAAGCACAATGTTTCCTTTTTCAACGTTATCTCGGAGAAAGTGATACCTAATGTCAATGTGCTTAGTTCTAGAATGTTGCACGGGGTTTTTAGCAATGCAAATGGCACTAGTGTTATCACAGAACAGTGGAACACTATCTAGATCAACCCCATAGTCCTTAAGTGTTTGAACAATCCAAAGAGTTTGTGAGCAAGCACTAGCATCAGCTACATATTTAGATTCGGCTATGGATTGTGCAACTGAATTTTGTTTTCTAGAGGACCAAGCAACAAGAGAATTACCAAGAAAATGACAAGCACCTGAAGTACTTTTCCTATCAATCCTACAACCCCCAAAATCAGCATCCGAAAAATCTTTCAAAGTAACGGTTGAGGAAGAAGGAAGAAAAATACCATATTCTTGAGTTTCATGTAAGTACCTTAGAATCCTTTTGACGGCTTGACGATGTGAAACACGTGGGGAAGCTTGAAACTGTGCACAAAGACATACGCTGAATTGTATGTCCGGTCTTGATGCCGTGAGGTACGAAAGTGATCCAATCATGCTTCTATATTCTTTTTGATCCACGGGTTCACCATCTTCATCAAGATCAAGTGTTGTTGCTGTTCCCATTGGTGTCCGAAGAGGCTTGCTTTTGTCCATGTTGAAGCGCCTTAGGAGTTCTTTGGTATACTTCGTTTGATGCACAAAGGTACCCTCCTTGGTTTGCTTGATTTGCTGCCCCAAAAAGTAAGAGAGTTCACCCATCATACTCATTTCAAATTCGGAACTGATCATTGCTGAAAACTTGGACACAAGATCATGAGAAGAACAACCAAAGATAATATCATCCACATACACTTGAACGAATAATGAGTCATTGCCATGCTTAAGCACAAAAAGAGTTTTATCAACCTTGCCCATGGTAAACCCCTTTTCAAGTAAGAATGTTTTTAACCTATCATACCATGCTCTAGGGGCTTGTTTGAGACCGTATAAGGCTTTGGATAGTTTGTAAACATGATTAGGAAAATCTGGATTTTCAAAACCCGATGGTTGTTTGACATAAATGTCCTCATCTATGTAGCCATTAAGAAAAGCACTTTTAACATCCATTTGATATAGCTTAAAACCTTTAGATGCTGCAAAAACTAACAAAATTCTTATGGCTTCTAATCTAGCGACAGGAGCAAAAGTTTCATCAAAATTTAGACCTTCAACTTGAGTGAAACCTTGAGCAACCAACCTAGCCTTATTCCTAACCACAACCCCATCCTCACTTTGTTTATTTTTAAATACCCATTTATTTCCAATTAAAGTGTGACCTTGAGGTGGAGGTACAAGTTTCCAAACATTATTTCTTTCAAAATTTTCTAACTCTTCTTGCATCGCAATAATCCAAGATTCATTAGTGAGTGCGTGTGATATATCTTTGGGTTCAAAAGAAGCAACAAAAGCAGAATGAGCATGAGAGTTTGGATTGCAAAACCTGGACCGTGTGACTCGTTCGTGCAAGCTTCCAATCATCTGTTGTGGGGGATGATCTTTGTAAAAGTGTAGGGGAACAGATGTCTCACAAGCTTCTTCTTCATTAGGTTCATCGTAGATTGATGAGCTTGTGACTTGTGGACAATCAGGACCAGCATAGGTGATAGCCAGAGCTTGTTCAATGTCCGGAGCTGGACACGTGTCAACTTCGGAACTACCAGGCAGTATCACCGGCTCTTCTTCATCTTCAAAAATACCCTCCCCCTGAGGATACGGATCTGGTCCTGCAACACCGGAGCTAGTACCTGGGCTAGCTTCATCAAAAGACACTTCACAAGTCTCCACAATTTTGTTAGTGTCAAGTAAAAGCACACGGTAGCCTCTAGTATAAGATGGATAACCAAGAAACATGCCATCAATGGATCTAGGTTCAAATTTATCAAGATTACCATGTTTATTAACAAAGCATTTGCAACCAAAGACCCGAAAGTGTGTAACAGTAGGCCTATGTCCAAACCGAAGCTCATATGGTATTTTACCTAGCTTAGCACGCAAGAAAACTCGATTTGAGACATAACAAGCGGTTGCTAACGCATCAGCCCAGAATTTCCTAGGAGTTTGATATTCATCAAGCATAGTCCTAGCCATCTCAACTAAGGTTCTGTTCTTTCTTTCTACAACACTGTTTTGTTGAGGTACATATGGTGAAGAGAATTGATGATCTATTCTATTTTCAGCACAAAAGTGATCAAAAGATTGATTTTTAAATTCAGTTCCATTATCACTTCTAATTGCTTTTAATGATCCTGGGTGATCAATTGATAATCTAAGAAATAAAGTTCTAAAGTGACTAAAAACTTCATTCTTAGATGCCATAAAGAAAACCCAAGAGTATCTAGAATAATCATCAACGATAACAAGAACATACCATTTACCTCCGAAGGATTGAACACGTGAAGGTCCTACGGTGTCAAGATGTAAAAGTTGACATGGTTCAGTTGTCATGATCATTGTGATAGGAGTATGTGAACCTGCAACCATCTTAGCATGTCTACAAGAAGAGCACACAATTTCTTTGTCCCCTTTAAGCTTAGGCAGCCCACGTATGCGATCAAGAGCACTAACACGCGTTAGGTGATCAAAGCCTACGTGACCAAGACTACGATGCCAAAAATATAAGTCCTTTGAATCATTAGCAACTAGAAATCTATGCTTAGAGGAAGACATATCAAAATCAGCTTTAAAAACTCTTCCAAACCGAGACATGTTAAAAATAAGCTCACTATTTGAACCTACAACTTTGCAACAGTTTTTATTGAAAATAATTTCTAGATTTTCATCTAGCAATTGTGCAACAGAAAGCAAGTTATATTTCAAATTTTTGACAAGTGCCACATCCTTCAAAGTGTAGTGATCATTTACTCTAACCGAACCCTTAGCAATTATAGGAGTTGAAGAATTATCGGCAAAGGTAACATTCTCTACACGTGACACAAAAGAGAGGGAGGAGAACCAATCTTTGTTACCGGTCATGTGGCGTGAGCAACCTGAATCCACAATCCAAATGTTATCCTTCCTCAAACGTGTAACCTACATAGAAGCACAATACGTCATTGACTCAATACTGGGGTTAGTCAAAAGGCATTTAGGTATCCAGTACTGAGT
The DNA here is from genome assembly GCA_036927565.1 of Tuctoria greenei. Taxonomy (NCBI): domain Eukaryota; kingdom Viridiplantae; phylum Streptophyta; class Magnoliopsida; order Poales; family Poaceae; genus Tuctoria; species Tuctoria greenei. The sequence goes on along the minus strand of JAYESD010000007.1, from coordinate 63,982,010 downwards.
CACATGATGTGCAGTAGGAAAAACACGCGAAAGCTGAGACAAAACAGCAGGTTTATGAGTCAAAGTTTGAGGTTTTCTATTCTTAACTCTTTTAGCACAAAAACCAGTAGCTCCGGAGGTAAAAGCATCAGTTCCAAAAGACAAGGCTGAAGCTCCGGAAACAAAAGCTGAGGTTCCGAAGGAAACAAAAGAAGGTCTGGGAGCTCTCGGAGCTATCGGAACTATCGGAGCTGCTTTTGCGGATTTCTTACCAGAAGGTCTGGAAGCTACCTTTTCAAATATCTGACTCACTAAAGCAGGTTGTGTTTTTCTAATTGCATGAAAGTTATAAGATATAGCAATTTTTCTTTCCTTTATCTGTTGTTTAGCTAGTCTATAACAAAAATCTATGACATGTCCATCTTTACCACAGAAGGTACAATGAAATTTAACTTTGTGTTCATGTCTAGATGAGCAAGCAATATTTTTATTTGAAACTGAGTGAGACAACACTCCTGCAGATTTGAAAATCACTCCTTTTTGTTTAGGAACTGTTTGAATCAAACCAATTCCTAATGACTTTACAATTTTAGGTGGATGTGCCTTAGCATGAGCATGAGAATCAAAACCTAAACCAGTTTTATTATTGCAAGACTTGGAAGAATTCAGCAGCAAGTTTAGGTTCTTATTCCCATTACAAAACCGATCTAATGTCCTATGCATGTCATCAAGTTTGTTGGACAGATCAAGGCAATTTTCACATGAAGTTTTTCCTTTTAGTTTGCAATTGGAACAAAATTTAACTTCATGAGAATGTAGAGCATTGTTCAATATAGAAATTTCATTCATAGCATCCTGTAGTTTCTTATCAAGATCATCACAAGTAGAACAATGCAAATCAATTGTAGAACAGCTAGCATCTTTCAAGTTTTTATCATTAAGTGCAGAAAGCTCTTTGTTCTTTTCAATTTCTAACTCAAGTTTATCTAGAGTGGAGGAGTGTGCACTTCTTAATGTGGACAATTGTTCATAGATTAAGTCACATGAGGGACATGCATCATCACTAAAAATCAAAGTTTTTAAACGGTTAATTTCAGATTCTAGTGATTCAATTTTAGCAACACTATCCCTAAGCTTTTTGTCCTTTTTCTTAACAATAACAGTGGCACGAGAAATAGCATCACACATTTCTTCACAAGTAGGACATACCTCTTCATTGTCGTTGTTGTGTTCTGCCTCCTCCATACTTGATCTTGACTTGCCCGCCATAAAGCACAAGTTTGCCAAATCATCTTCGTCTTCATCACTTCCAATGTCCACGTCACTTGAACTGACCTCTTGAAGGGCGGTGATGAAACTATTGATCATCTTGCATCCTATGGTACCTTTCTTCTTCTTGTTGGAATTTCCAGAGGAGGTTCGGCCCTTGCTTTGTTTTTCTTCCCGGGTGGTCGGACCTGAAAGGTTAGGGCATTCTGTACGAAAGTGTCCTGTTTTACCACATTCAAAACAACGTTGAGGTCCGGAGCTTCCTCTCCTTCTAGTTCTCACATTTTGCAATGCTTTTGAGAATCTAGTAGAGATGAGTGCCAACTCCTCTTCTGGAAATTCTTCGATCTGCTCCAGGGTTAGTGAGGACAACAAAGCAAGAGTATTGCAAGATGATGATTGGCCGGAGCTAGACATATCACGTTGTGAAACAAATGCAATAGACTTATTTGGGTTCTTACGTGCTAGGATGTCAATTTCATGAGTTTTTAGTTTAGAATAAAGTACATCTAATGTAAGAGAACTCATAACAGTTGATTCATGAATAGATGTTACTTTCATCTCCCAAATTGACATATCTAATGCACTAAGAAGTTGCCTAGCATTCTCAGCATCAGAAAAGTTTACATTGACACTATGTAAGTTGCTGAGAATTTTATTGAAACTAGCAAAAAGGTCATCGATAGACTCACCTGGTTGCATCTCAAAACGCATATATTCCTTTTTGAACATATCTTGTTTTACCTCCTTGATTGTGTTGGAGCCTTCATGGTAATCACAGAGAGCTCTCCAAACATCGTATGCTGATCGGAGGTGCGCGACACGATCAAAGTCGCTTTGAGTGAGTCCTTGGATGATCAAGTTTTGGGTTTTGTTGTTGTTGTCGACGTCCTGTAGGTTTGTGGCCGTGACTTGATCATTAGGTGGCACTTCATAAGGCTTATACATCTTCTCCCATATTGCAAAGCCTTGTGCCTGGATGAAAGCCTCCATGCGTGCCTTCCAAACCTGGAAATCAATACCAGCAAACACACAAGGTTTGGCGGAGTACTTCTCCATGATGATTAGTCAAAAACACGTGCAAATCACAACGATTAGAGCAACGTGGCTCTGATACCAATTGTAGGATCGAAGAGCACGTGAGAAGCTACCAGAGGGGGGGGGGGTGAATGGTAGATTTAAAAATCTTACGCGGCGGAAACAATTAAACCCCAAACCCTTTCGGCAGAAAAACGATCTGTTAAAGAAATCGTGTGTGAAACTAATCTAAACGTGTTTCACCATGACAAAAGTGATAGATATCAGAGAGAATCAAGTCACGAATACAACAAAAAAAGAATCACTCAAATCCGTCAAGAAAAACTCAAGTTATGATCAAAAGATCAAACACTGGTCAATCTGACCTACCCGAGAAAAACAGTTTCTGGAATGCTGCAAAGAAACTCGTGTAGATCAAAAACCACAAATCCAATGACCGTGAAATTTTGACATATGATATATAATCAAGTTGTGAAGACAACCCAAAAAAAATCACGTCCATTGGATCTGTAAAACTCGAGTTATGATAAAACCACCGACGAAAGGTAGTGCTGTCCAGAAACTCGACGAGTAAAACTTGTCTGGAACAAGTCGGACGAACAAGGCACAAAAGTTCCTTCAAACTACGAATTTTATTCAATAGAATACAAGAGGAACAGCCCCAAAGTCGTGCCCACGAGCTCTGGGCTCCCTTGCTTATATAACCAGCCCTTAGGCCAACCCAATATCAACTAGGACTCCAATCGTACTCTGATCACAAATCGTAACTTTCCATAACTGCTCAAGATTCTTCTATACGCAGATAGAAGCAATCTTAGAACTTCCAAACACCTTAGGAACGTATCCCACATTCCTAAACAACTCAAATTCGTGACCCACACGAAATCCTATCATAACCAACTCAAATCTTTCCATATTTGAGTCAAACCCGACTCAGCCGCAGCCTGAGTCCATAACCTAGTCAGTTGGACCTTTCCGACCAATTCTTTACGTCCACATCTCTTCATCACGCCTCAGAACCATGTAGCCACGTCCATGCACTCCTTGCACACGTGCAAACATCTTCCAATGACGTCCAGTAACCTTCATATGCACTGCCCTTGATTCAATCATCCTGCGCGACCTCCTGATCAGCTCAACCACAATTCCTCCTGAATTTTGTTGTTGGAACCTCATCTCCTCCCTGAGACTAGTCCAATGGATCCTGTCACCAGCTATGTCTTGAACTCAAGCAACACCTGCACATGAATAAACAACCAATCCATACGAGCCCAAGTCCTCGACTTGACTCAAGTTAGTTCCGAACACAACACCCTACGTGAGCACCTCACATAAGCATGTTGCAAAGCATATCAAAACAATATCAGCCATATCATCCAAAATACAACAAAAACTTAGTAAAAGAATACTAAGCAAACTTTCCAACTATGTAAAGAAAGTACGAAACATTGCAAATGAAAAGCAGAAGCATTGCGGTCAAGTTTCGGACCAACCCACAGCAAGCCGGAGCTTGAGCCGGAGCTAACAAAAGCTAGTACAATGAAGCACCTGCCGGAGCTTACCAAAACTAGTAGATCCTAGCACCGGAGCTTACCAAAAACTAGTCAAAACTAATCAACCCAAAACCGGAGCTAGACAAAGTACGTTGGAGCTTAGCAAAAGCATGCTGGAGCTATCAAATATATGCCAGAGCTAACAAAGACATGCCGGAGCTAAAGATAAAGCTCATCGGAGCTAACCAAAGCTAGTCGGACCTTACCAAGAAGTTGGACCTAGCTTCGAACATAGCCGGAGCTACCCAAACCAAGCCGGACCTACCGTCGAACCTTGCTCTAGCTCGGAGCTAGAGTCGGACCTTGATAAAAAGGTGTTTTGGTGATATTAAAAACTTTTATCATCAAAGCCAAGTGTATTCACTACAAGCCAATGTATTCAGCACACATAGGTCTTACAAACACTCTCTATATAGCTCCACACCATCCACCAGTGAGCCCACACCTCGATTGAGCCGTGTGACATGGATGCCGACGGATATCTACATATCATCAAGTTCCGTGCTAGTCATCATCGACAACGTTCCTTGGATAATCGTCTGTGGTGACCGCCGTACGGACTCGAGCGGCGTCGAGCCCTGCGTCCGTGTTCTGCCTTGATGCCTATCCAATAGAAATCCAGAAGTTGACATTCCTTTTTCCTTTGTGTTGGGTTGGCATTTCCGCGCATGCACGTGTTACTTCGCCTTGAGCCGCATCAACGTCGATGTTGGCCACATGATGTCGTCGTGACATTCTGGGCCATCATCGTGTCCTGGCATCGAGGTGAAGGATGCATGTGATGTACATGGTACTAGAACACAACCACGACACATCAGTCGATGGTCGTTTAGCCAAATTAGGGTTTGGCCGAGGCGAGACTCGTCGAGCCCTGGGTGTAACCAAGGTGCTCGATAAAATGCCTTCTAGGTCAAATCCGGTGTGTCGGTGATCACTGATGACCTGGAGTAGAGGATGCAAGAACGTTGCGACCAACAAGGAGGACTAGACCAAGGGGAACCTTGGATAAGAGTTCCTTGGTTGTGTCGAGGATGTTCCGTAGCTGATCACAGGATTTGTTAACTTGGTGTACCATTTCTTCGACGACAGGTTCGTCGAGTCGCTTATCAACAATCGAGTCGACATCACTAGCCTTAAGACTCACAAGGTGGTGTTTGAGATTCCGCTCACCCCATTGACGAGTCCGGGTTGATGTGGACATCGCTAAGACGATCTTCTCGAGATGGCAAAGCATGCCTTCAGGGCAAGGTCTCGCATCATGTTTAAGTCCCGAGAGCATACCGATCTCACCTGGACAAGCTTGCGGGAGACACTGCATTAGTGTCGTCATGTAAGCATTTGAACGATGCTCAAGAAGCTTGCCGTAGAAACTACTTTACCAAAAAGTCATTTCAATGTTGTCTTGGTACTCACATCAGATTAACAGGGCTTGTTATGACTCTTTGAGTCCAAGCAATGTCGATCTCACTTCACTCCCAAGCATCTCTAGAGTTCCACCTTGATTCACCCTATTATTGAACACCGCGGCAACACTTCTCAGCTATGACTAGCTTTACTCCTTTACGAGTTAGAACAACTTCATGGGTCGACTGTTAAGTCGCGACCTTTGTCTTGTACACTCCACTCATACTCAAGCTTTTGATATCCCACCTTAATTTTTGGGTCTTCCTTACACTTCTCCGCCCAACACTTCCACACCATTCAGCTATATCGTCCTTGAGTGGCATAGCGTCAAGTGTTGAGTGCCAAGTTGCAATGTGTGCTTACGTTGCACCTTTCAATTCACATCTCGACACTACTATGACCACTGGACTCCATCCTTTGTTTATCCCCAAAACAGAGGCATATCTGTCCTTCCTAGTCAAACTCCTCATTCTTAGAGTTTACACAACCCCGTGGAGTCTATTATTAAATTACTTAATTACTTAATTACTTTTATGCATATCACGTCGATAGGAACGTGCTGATAGGTGATCGACAAGAAACTTCGCTTGGAGGAGAAGGCCAAGGTGTTTCCACTGAGGTTCCATGGCAGATTCTCCGGAGGAAGACCAAGCCCTAACAATTGACATTTATTCGAGTCGCAAACTAAGGCAAGCCCCGGTTTGCATTTAAGTTGTTTATAAAATTTTACTTTATCACCATGATGAGTAGTATATGAATTGTGCATTACGTTTAGGATGATTGATACTCCACATGCATGACCAAAAAATCCCAGGGATTGGTTGGAACGAGTTACAGTTTGACCTGTAGTAACTGCTTTGCTAATGCATAGGAAATTTGGTAGAAGTCGAGTAGTTGGAATCTACTCGCGAGAGATGTAGGACATATCTCACAGGATTGGTTAGATAGAAAATGGCATAATATAATGAAATGGAGACCGGTCAGGGAATGGATAGGAAGCGGAGAGAATTGAGTCTCAGTCGCATAGCCCTGCCTGTGTCGATTGAGGCCCGTCTGTATGCGGCCCCTTCGGACAAGCTTGACTTGTACTGGCAACATAATGGACATATGGAATCCAATAAACTGATGTAACTTGATAACTGGGGTGTCGAGGCCCATTAACTCACCATCGATAGGGGTGGGTTGAGGACAGTAAGGTGTAAATCGATCAGCGGACACAAGAGGTGTTCCGTGCGGAGACCTTCTGTTCGCGGAGGTGAGATGGGCTCGACGTTCGAGTTTCGTGTGAAAAGTGGCCATATACGCCTAGTACTGAAGTGTTATGTAGGTCCAGGTGTACTCGCTGACATTTCCGAACGACGTATGTGTCGTGTTGTCCGGGTGTGTCCTGATTGCACTCACTGTCCCTCACAGTAATAGAGTACCACTTGTTCACTGCGCCATGACGTAGTAAATACTAAAGAACCCAAAAAATACCATTGTATTGAATTATAATTACTTTGCAACCTTGTATGATTTAGAGATAGTATAATTAAAAGTTTACTGTTTCCCCATACTTTAGCTGTAATAGCATTATGTGCTCTGGGCATGTCATATCATCGGTAAAACGTTTCTTGTTTGATTGTGGAGCCCATGATGTGCCGTCCTCGGAGAATGTCATTTGCTACATAAAACCTGATTATAAGGATCCACTTGTAGGAGAGTCATTTATGCTTCACCTCACCTATGTTTTAGTGTCCCCCTTGCATATGTCTAGTGAGACAGGTTAGTCTTGCTGAGCCTTATGCTCACGTTTGCGCTTTAACGATTTCTGCTGTTCAGGTTGTACATGAGATATCGAGGTATCATGATAAATCTCATGTGAACCACGCCGCTGCTTAATGTTCGTCATGTTGCTAGTGAGAAGCGTCCTAGGGCATGGACGTGTTCTCTCCTGCTTAGTTAGGTGAGATTATGAGTATGTATTTTCCGCTACGTGTGTACCCCTGTGGTACACTCTTTTGTAAACTCTTCTTATTATGAAATGAAAACTTTATATGTTTCGGTATCCTTTTCGTGTGTGCTGTTAGGTGCCGCATCGCACGGCACCACCCAATGAGATCCTTGGATGTGTGGACTCCGGTCCCCATAGACATGGTATCAGATCTTTATTGGGAATAGCACGCTCGAAAAGAGCCTATTTTCGAAAACTCCAAAGTAGACGAGTGAAGTTTTGCTATATGCCCATTAAGGACTATTACTAGTATAAGTTATAAAGGTGGTGAACTAACTTGTTATATTATTCTGTAACGACGCTCCGTCTTCAAGGTAAGAGGTAAGGTACGCCGTCGAGAGCGGATCAATCTCGGTAAACTCTGCATACGAGATATGGTATGTGAAATTTTCGTGGCTTAGCACGGAAAGTTAATATGAGTCTATGAAACTTTGCATGTTTCTGAGAACATATGACACGCGGTACCCTAGCGTGACACAAAATTAGTGGGAGCCCCCATCGGGTGGTGTATAACCCAATAGTATGCATCTCTAGAACCATTCATGTTCTATGGGATCATGCGAAACACGTATGCCCGAGCGTGTATAAGCCGGTTTGTGCGGGAGTCTTTGCTGTACAGACGTATCTACAGCCATGTACCTCGAGACATGACCTCGCTCAAGGGCGACTCACACCAGAGTCGTATGCATTTACTTTTGATTATATCTTGTTGTGACTGCCTGTCGTGTTTCCCCGTGCCGCCCTTGAGGTGTGAAGGTGTGAAAGGGGAGTGTTTGTCTTCTGCAGGTACACTAACTCCAGTAGCGACCCATGTAGAATACATTTTCAAGTGACCGATATTAGGACCACCTCTAGACGTATCCGGATATACCGGGTTAGCCTTTTCTTTTGGTAAGGCACGTAGTACCGTCAGTATCCCACTTGATACTTTGACCATCCCCCACGAAAGAAATGGCTTCATATTCATATTTAAGTCCAAGTATCAGTTGCTGATATCTTATGGACAAGGTAAAATTTTTCTCTTCAAGAGTAGGTGAACCAGAGTTCTTTGTTCCTGGCGAGAGTTTTGCTCGACTTCGCTGGGTTGAGACTTTGGTTAAGCATGAAGATCCATAGTGATATGCTATGGATAAGAAGGTCGTCAATTCTCTTTTAAGATTCCATTTAGTTCCAAAAAAATTATTAGTTTTGAATTAAGTTCTAGCCATCGGACTTGAGTTTTGAGCTAAGTTTCAAAATTTGAGTTTGTTCCCAAATTCTTGTGTTTCAAAGCCGGTGAGTTCTGTTTTCGAACAGAATTGACCTGACTTTGAAATTCCATATCTCTTCAACCTTAAGGGATATGAATGCAATTGAATACTTTTTAGAAATCTTTTGAAGTCTTCTATAAGTTCTCTATTGACCTCCGAGCCAAAAGACGCTTTTATGATGATGAAAATGCACCGTTACCACAACAGCTGCTGTTCTGAAACTACATGGACCAGTATCTGAATTTTTGCCATATTTCATTGTAGAAAGCTCTTCTATTCCATTATGATACATTTCTGGAAAGGGGAAGAGCTATTATACAACTTTGTTATTCAGTGATACCTCAAATTCAGTTTATAACTAATTAGAAAACAGAGTTGAAGATAGTACATGTATATAGGTGCTATCTGAAACAGTCAGAAAAATTCTGAACTTTGAACGACCATAACTCTTAAACTAGAAATGCAACCTATGAATGTTTATACATGTATGGAAAGCTTAAAGAGTCCTCTATCAGCTTACTATTCAACACAAAGACTAAAACTCGCAATAACAAGGTCTAAATTGAAGTGTCGTTTAAGAGGTTCTGACAGTCTAGAAGAGGGGACAGAATCTGAACTCTTCACCAATTGAATCATAACTTTTTGCAGACTTCACCTCTGCAAGCCTACTTTATGGGGTTGGAAAGTATAGAGAGTCCTCTACAACGTTTCTATAGAACTCCAGAGCAGAATCCATCTCTAACATACTCAAAATTTCAGATTTCTAAACTTGATCAAATCTGGACAGCGAGTGGACAGTCCTGTATACAGTTACTGTTTCTCGCATAACTCGCTGTAGAATTGTCGAAAGATTCATAAATTTCATTTATGGAATCATGAGAATGTACGCAACAAGTTTTCTATGTATTATTTTTTTTTCAAATGTTGATGTTTGTATATCTGAAAATTGTGGACAAAATCAGCCTTAAACAAAGGAGGTGCTGTCCAAATTTTTCAGAAAAACTGTCAACTTTCAAATGCCATATCTTCTCAACCAGAAGTGATATGAGGGAAAGTAAGTACTCCTTAGAAATTTTAGGAAGTCCTCTACAATTTCTATATTCAGCTCAAGACCAAAATCGTTTCTTAAGTGGGTGAAATTTTCGAAATCGCAGAAACTGTCCGGGACTACAGGAAACTGGACAGCACTCTGAACTTTTCTGAATGTAACCCATAACTAGCATATTTTGCATCCAATGGTGTCGCGCGAGTAACCGTTGGAAAGGTTAGTGAGTCAGCTACAATTTTCGTAATTGGCTCCAGACCTGAATCTGTCGTCTACTTTTTCCAAATCGAGTTTGAATGCAGAGTGGTCAATCTGAACTGAATTCAAATTCTGAATGCTGAAATTTTACCCAACATCAAAAATTCATATCTTTTGAACCAGGACTTATATGAAGACAAGTAAGTACATTATGGAAAGCTTATTACCTTGGCTACAACTTTGTTAATAATAATATTTCCAGATTTCTAACGGAACAGTCTGAAAACTGTAGATCAAAACTGGTACTTTTTAAGCAGGTTCTGCTGAAAGTGCAGAAAATTTCTGCTGACTTTAAAATAGCATAACATGCAAACAAGAGATGATCTAGAGGAAAACCAATACTTTTTGGAAAGGCCTTGAAGTTTACGTTAACTTTGTTATTCACCTCAAGATCTGATTTTGCCATTAACTGGATAAAAATCGAGTTTGCGTTCAGACTGGTCGTTTGTCACCATAGCCTGGCCAGTTTGAACCTTTTGGTTTTTGTTAGGAATTTGGTTCTCGAGTTCAACTCAGGGAGTTTAATAACATCACAGGTGTTGTGATTAAACAATAATTACCACTAGAGTTGAGTATTAAACTCAATCAAATCTCTTTGGCTCGGTTGCTCATGATTAGTGTTCTAATTAGGCAACCGTGCACCTCACACTTTAAGGGTGTATTGAGCATGTGTTGCACTTCAACTAGTCAACGGCCCTCCCCGTAAGGATCGTTTGGGGTAAATTTCTCACTTACCTAGCTTAAACCTTAAGGGGGAAGGCGTGCACCTAGTAATCAAAGTGATACGTTCACGTAGGTGTCATACCAAGGTACATCGACACCGAACCAACGTGCTGGAAGCAATGCTCAAGTAAGTAGGACCGAGTACAGCATTGACTCATTGAGTCAATGAGAAGCTTAAGTAACGGATCACCTCGAACCTCGTTTCTTGTAGAACTCGACCATCGAGTTAAAGAAGTCAGTTGATTCTTCACGCTAAACCACTCCCTTGCTTCCGTCTCTGAGATGAGAAGCCATATGTGAGTAGTATGTGCTGGAGATTCTTTAGCAAGAACGTGGATCACTAACCAAGGTCGTGCCTAGCACAGTACATTGTCAACCACTTCGTGCAACCTACAGAAGTGATGAGAACCTTACTCTTCAAAGGTTACTCTCTTTGCAACTACTGAAGGTAACCCTGCCGCACCTTTTAAGGGGTAGACATAGTACTTTAAGAAAACTACGAGATGAAAAACCTGACCCTTTGTTAAGAAATCACATCTACCTGTAAGCTGTGATTAGCAAGCTTCAGGGAACTTCACCTCAACAAGAAGTTCATTTTGTTCCATTATGTACACTCCGTTGCTGTGAGATGAACCTCATCATTCCTTGTTAATGTTCTTACCTTGAAATTCTTGAATTTGGTCAAGACGTGAAAGTGACATTCGTTGTTCGACACTTTTAATGACCAAGTCACTTAATCCTTCTGTATCTAGGGTACTTCTGTTTGTGTCTGGGTTGTCTTACCTATTTTTGCTCAAAGCATAATACTGAATGCACCATACCTTGAATAATTATCCGCGGAGTTGCATTGTGTCTACATAACATCATCCAGTTTGTGATGCATCATGCAACGTAATCACTAATGAGTTTTGAGCAAGAATATGTGACCCCGTTCAGATACTTAAGTAGTGCCTAACATTTTTATGTTGTGATCAATTTTATCGTTCGCAACACCTTCGACTGGTTTCATTATCTTGAGTAGCACAAGGGACACCTTGTGACTAAAACACAGTTGAGTCCTTGTCCTTGACTTTTTGAAACCCAAATCGCCTTGAGTACTTGCAACTAAACAAACACTTGGACTTCCATCCTTGACTTGTTAGGTTCAAGTACCTTGATTGTTGCAACTATACCGTTCGTCATCGAGTGTTCATCAGTTCGATTATCAACCTTGTAAAATCCATGAAATCTCCTTCCTCGCGAGGATACCGTTCGATTGTCAACCTCGTGAAACTCTTTGGGTCCATCTAAGATCTTGCGTTGGTATATGGTAACCTTGATACTCCAAGAACCTTGTAGTTGCCATATGATTGAGTTCTTTGTTGTGTTGAAACATATGAGGATGCAGAATCCTTAAATCCCCGTGTGCCACCGCAAAAGGGTCTTCATCTTCTATTTCTATTGTTTGAAGATGTTGATATACCCAAAAACCTTGTAGTCACCATATGTTCCGTATTCCTGCTGTTTTCATCACATAAGAGTGTTGAGTGCTTTGCTACTCTTATGATACAGCTAAGGGATCCTATGGTTGACTAAACGTAAAACGAGGTTAATGATTGTTGTTTAACCTCATAAACCATCTTAACTCATGTCAAGGGAAATACCACATTAAGTTATAGGGACCTATGCAAAAACCCAGCAAGCAACCAAGAATCAATGCAAGGATAGTTTCAAACTATCAAGGTGACCCAGAGAAGCAAAGAACAAGTGCAAATTCTTCAATTCAAGACTAGGACAGAACAAGATGTCATGTCAATGTAAGAGTACAACAATAAAGGGTCGGTAACAAATGTGAGAGTTTTACGACGTGATATTGTCATGTCGAGCATTCCTGTCAAGATTTTCAACCTAAAGACTGGAATCACTTGAAGTAGACTTTAGAATTTCTTAAGATGCCTGAAGATAATCACTATTTCGTAGAACCCAGGTCTTTAAGGGCATTGCCATTTTCCTTAGTCAATGACCCTCTTTTACGGATCGTTCCCTCATCATTTCTGTTATTCTACTTGTTAGAATATCGGGACGAGATTCCTTTAAGGGGGGAAGGATTGTAAAAGCCCGTTTTTTAGAAGGACAAAAACGCAAAAATGCGAACTTAAAAATTTTGAAAATGGACTTGGAAATCCAAACTCACATGAACCATATGAGTTAACCAATGTTCACTAAAAATAGGAACTTGTTAAAATTTTACCTATAGAACATGTTTGCTAACGTATATTGGAACTTAAGGTGTAAAATCCTTAAATTCCAAGTATTCACATTTTCAATGAAAAATTATAGGAGAAAATAAAACAAAATCGAGAGAAAGAAAAAGGAATTATTCCAACCCTAAAATGGGACATTCACAAAAATTCAAATCTAAGGCTGTAAAATTTTCCATGACCTTCTAATATTCCAAAGAGACTCTCGCTAAAGTTACAAAATTTTTGAAGCACGTTGTCCATTCATTGGACACATACTGAGAGTTTAATCAACGTCGACTTCAAATTTAAACTTTGTGCTCAACCTTGTCCAAATCAACTCCAAATTTTTCCTGAGGTCTCTTATGGTTCAAAAAGGTTAACTTCAAAGTTTCAGGATTTTTGAACCTAATCTACTATTTATTTCCTTGAGTCAAGTATCACCACTTGAATTCGAATTCAAACCTGAGTTCAAATTCAACTTGCTCAGTTTTGAAATCTGATTGCACCATAAAATTATCCACATTTTGTTTAGTCACTGGGCCAAAGTTGACTATTTTTGAAGCATGTTTGCTAGCCCTATTTGAATTTTGGAAATAAGAGTGAGGGAGGTGGGTCCCACAAGTGGTCCCCACCAGTCAGGTCGGCACCTCTTCCCCTGCCTCCATGCAGCCTCATGCAGGCGCCACCGCAATGAAGTCGGCCTTATCGTCGCACCGTGGAACTCCCTCCCGGTCTTTATCTTCACTCCTCACCTCCCGTCCGGCCACAACACTGCTCCGCCTCCCGGCCACCAGCTCCCGCCGCCAGCGCCGCGCCTCCTCCTCGCCAGCTCTACTCGCGCCGCCACTCCCCTGCGTCCGCCCCCGTCACCTACCCGCTTGCTCTGCGCGCGCGGCCGCGCCTACCGCTCGCCTCCCTGCGGTTCGACCACTGCGCCGAAGTTCCTCCGCCCGGCGCCGCGCCGTACTTCGCGCCACCAAGAGGTCGTCGCCGCCTGCTCTGCCAACCACGCTCTCCAGCAGCGCCGCTAGATCCGCCGCCGGCATGAGCTCTAACGTCGCCGCCGTGCACCACCATGGCGAACCGCACAGCCGCGGACGCCTCACGTGCGCGTCACCGCTGACGAATCCTGCTCCCAGGTGCGTTTCTTTATCGTCTCTGACGCCTCTGCCATTCGTTCCGCGTGCCACGACTTTTCGGTCGCCTGCGTTTTTTTCCCCTTCAGCAGCGTCACGCTCAGAGCGTCGCCGGCTCCTCCCTGCAGCGCGTGGTCGACTTCGGTCATCGTCCTCTGCTCTGCCCTTTGCGCGCGAGCATGTCGTCGCACATGCCGCGTTTTTCCTCCGGTCGTGGCCGCCTCTGCTCGGGTCCCATTGCGGACCGTGCCACCGTTGCCATTCTTCCTTCCCTGCTCGTGCGCCCAGACTGCACTGGTGTGTTCGTCGCGATGCCAACGCGCCTACTGACCGTCGCCTCTTGAAATTCCTCACCGCCAAGCTAAGACCCGCGTTCTCCATTCTTATACTCCGAGCTCGCCGCCGGCGATGTCCACAGTCCTCAGCCTCGCACCTGCGTCGCCTCCCTATCCTGGCGTCCATGTCGCGCCTCAACGCTGGCTGCGTCGTCGATTTTCTCCCTCATGTCACGTGAGCACTCGCCCTGCTATCCAATCTACATTGCACGTTTTAGGCCGCCATGGATCCCCTGTCGACTAGCTCTGCGTCGTTCACATTCCTTACCTCGGACAGATGCCCTAGCGACGCCCCTGCTTCGTTCCTCACTGTACCGAGGCAACCACCGGCCTGTTTCATATGTGTCGTGTTCACGGTTTGGCCGCGGTGACCATGGACGGATTATGCGCGTCGACGTCCTCTGCGCATCGCACCGTGGCTCAACACGCTCTATATAGCTCCACACCATCCACCAGTGCGCCCACACCTCGATTGAGCCGTGTGACATGGTTGCCAATGGATATCTACATATCATCAAGTTCCGTGCTAGTCATCATCGACAACGTTCCTTGGATACTCGTCTGTGGTGACCGCCGTACGAACTCGAGCGGTGTCGAGCCCTGCGTCCGTGTTCTGCCTTGATGCCTATCCAATAGAAATCCACAAGTTGACATTCCTTTTTCCTTTGTGTTGGGTTGTCATTTCCGTGCACGCACGTGTTACTTCACCTTGAGCCGCATCAACGTCGACGTTGGACACATGATGTCGTCGTGACGTTCTGGGCCATCATCATGTCCTGCCATCGAGGTGAAGGATGCATGTGATGTACATGGTACTGGAACACAACCAAGACACATCAGTCGATGGTCGTTTAGCCAAAATGGGGTTTGGTTGAGGCGAGACTCGTCAAGCCCTGGGTGTAACCAAGGTGCTCGATAAAATGCCTTCTAGGTCAAACCAGGTGTGACGGTGATCACTGATGACCTGGAGTAGAGGATGCAAGAACGTTGCAACCAACAAGGAGGACTAGACACTACATTAGTCGAGATGGCAAATCATGCCTTCACGGCAAGGTCTCGCATCATGTTTAAGTCCCGAGAGCTTACCGAGCTCACCTGGACAAGCTTGCGGGAGACACTACATTAGTGTCGTCGTGTAAGCACTTGAACGATGCTCAAGAAGCTTGCCGTAGAAACTACTTTACCAAAAAGTCATTTCAATGTTGTCTTGGTACTCACATCAGATTAACAGGTCTTGTTATGACTCTTTGAGTCCAAGCAATGTCGATCTCACTTCACTCCCAAGTATCGCTAGAGTTCCACCTTGATTCACCCTATTCTTGAACACCGCGGCAACACTTCTCAGCTATGACTACAAGTTAGAACAACTTCATGGGTCGACTGTTAAGTCGCGACCTTCGTCTTGTACACTCCGCTCATACTCAAGCTTTCGATATCCCACCTTAATTTTTGGGTCGTCCTTACACTTCTCCGCCCAACACTTCCACACCATTCAGCTGTATCGTCCTTGAGTGGCATAGCGTCAAGTGTTGAGTGCCAAGTTCCAATGTGTGCTTACGTTGCACCTTTCAATTCACATCTCGACACTACTATGACCACTGGACTCCATCCTTTGTTTATCCCCAAAACAGAGGCATATCTGTCCTTCCTAGTCAAACTCCTCATTCATAGAGTTTACACAACCCCGTGGAGTCTATTATTAAATTACATAATTACTTTTATGCATATCATGTCGATAGGAACGTGCTGATAGGTGATCGACAAGAAACTTCGCTTGGAGAAGAAGGCCAATGTGTTTCCACTGAGGTTCCATGGCAGGTTCTCCGGAGGAAGACCAAGCCCTAACAATTGACATTTATTCGAGTCGCAAACTAAGGCAAGCCCCGGTTTGCATTTAAGTCGTTTATAAAATTTTACTTTATCACTATGATGAGTAGTATATGAATTGTGCATTACGTTTAGGATGATTGATACTCCACATGCATCACCAAAAAATCCTAGGGATTGGTTGGAACGAGTTACAGTTTGACCTGTAGTAACTGCTTTGCTAATGCATAGGAAATCTGGTAGAAGTCGAATAGTTGGAATCTACTCGCGGGAGATGTAGGACATATCTCACAGGATTGGTTAGATAGAAAATGGCATAATATAATGAAATGGAGACCGGGCAGGGAATGGATAGGAAGCGGAGAGAATTGAGTCACGGTCGCATAGCCCTGCCTGTGTCGATTAAGGCCCGTCTGTATGCGGCCCCTTTGGACAAGCTTGACTTGTACCGGCAAGATAATGGACATATGGAATCCAATAAACTGATGTAACTTGATAACTGGGGTGTCGAGGCCCATTAACTCACCATCGATAGGGGTGGGTTGAGGACAGTAAGGTGTAAATCGGTCGGCAGACACATGAGGTGTTCCCTGCGGAGACCTTCTGTTCGCGGAGGTGAGACAGGCTCGACGTTCGAGTTTCTTGTGAAAGGTGGCCATATACCCCTAGTACTGAAGTGTTATGTAGGTACAGGTGTACTCGCTGACATTTCCGAACGACGTATGTGTCGTGTTGTCCGGGTGTGTCCTGATTGCAATCACTGTCCCTCGCAGTAATAGAGTACCACTTGTTCACTGCGCCGTGACGTAGTAAATACTAAATAACCCAGAAAATACCATTGTATTGAATTATAATTACTTTGCAACCTTGTATGATTTAGAGATAGTATAATTAAAAGTTTACAGTTTCCCCATACTTTAGCTGTAATAGCATTATGTGCTCTGGGCATGTCATATCATCGGTAAAGCGTTTCTTTTTTGATTGTGGAGCCCATGATGTGCCGTGCTCGGAGAATGTCATTTGCTACATAAAACCTGATTATAAGGATCCACTTGTAGGCGAGTCATTTATGCTTCACCTCACCTATGTTTTATTGTCCCCCTTGCATATGTCTAGTGAGACGGGTTAGTCTTGCTGAGCCTTATGCTCACGTTTGCGCTTTAACGATTTCTGCTGTTCAGGTTGTACATGAGATATCGAGGTATCAAGATAAATCTCATGTGAACCACGCTGCTGCTTAATGTTCGTCATGTTGCTAGTGAGAAGCGTCCTAGGGCATGGACGTCTTCTCTCCTGCTTAGTTAGGTGAGATTATGAGTATGTATTTTCCGCTGCGTGTGTACCCCTGTGGTACACTCTTTTGTAAACTCTTCTGATTATGAAATGAAAACTTTATATGTTTCGGTATCCTTTCCGTGTGTGCTGTTAGGTGCCGCATCGCACGGCACCACCCAATGAGATCCTCGGATGTGTGGACTTCGGTCCCCACAGACAGACTTATTTTGGTTAGGTATGACTTGCTGTGGCTAGGTCCGAACAGCTTTAATAAGCTCCGGCACTAGGTTCGACTACCTTTGGTTAGCTCCGGCGCTAGGTTCGACTAGATTTCGTTAGCTCCAATGCTAGATCCTGCTAGCATTGGCAAGGTCCGGAGCTATATTGCAGTGGTTCTGCTATTATCTTGAAATGATTCAAACTTGATTTACATTTATTGAAAGCTTTCTAAGTATCCTCTTACTAAGTTTTTGGTGTGTTTTTGTGGTTATGTGCGATATCATTTTGCTATGGTTTGCAACATGCTTATGTGAGGTGCTCACTAAGGTGTTGTCGTTATCGGAACTAATGAGAGTCAAGTCGAGGACTTGTGCTCGGAAGTATGGGTTGTTTATTCATGTGCAGGTGTTGCTTGAGTTCAAGATATGGTTGGTGATGGGATCCATTGACCTAGTCTTAGGGAGAAAATGAGGTTCAACAACTAAGTTCGGGAGGAATTGTGTTGAGTTGATCGGGAAGTTGTGCAACATGTTTGAATCAAGAACAATGCATTTGAAGGTATCATGGACATCATTGGAAGATGTTTGCACGTGTTCAAGGTCTGCATGGACGTGGCTAAATGGTTCCAAGGCATGATGAAGAGATGTGGACGTAAAGAATATGTCGGAGAGGTTCAACCGACTAGGTTATGGACTCAGGATGCGACTGAGTCGTGTTTGACTTAAATATGGAAACATTTGAGTTGGTTATGATAGGATTTCATGTGGGTCACGAAGTTGGGTTGTTTTAGGAATGTGAGATACATTCTTAAGGTGTTTGGAAGTTTTAAGATTGCTTCTATCTGCGTATGGAAGAGTCTTGAGTAGTTATGGAAAGTTTTGGTTGAATCTGAGTAGGATTTGAGTCCTAGTTTGGATTGGGTGGGCCTTAGGGCTGGTTATATAAGCAAGGGAGGCCAAAGCTCGTGGGAACGACTTTGGGGTTGTTCCTTTTTTGTTTTTATCATTAAAATTCGTAGTATAAAGTAGCTTTTGTTCCTTGTTTGTCCGACTTGTTTTTGTCAAGTCTTTTTCATCGAGTTTCTACACAGCACTACCTTGCTTCGGTGATTTTATCATAACTCGAGTTTGACAGATCTAATTGATGTGATTCTTTTTAACTTATCTTCACAACTTTATTATCTATGATATGTGAAAATTTCGCGGCCATTGCATTTGTGGTTTGAGTTCTACACGAGTTTCATTGCAGTGTTGCAGATCTGGTTTTTCTCGGGTTGAACAGATTAACCTTCGTTCAATCTTTCAATCATAACTTGAGTTTTTCTTGACGGATTTCATGATTCTTGTTGTGACATCTTCGTAACATGATTCTCCACAATCTCTACTAGTTTTTTTACGTTTAGATTAGTCGCACACACGATTTCTTTAACAGATCAATTTTTTGCTGAGGGGTTTTTGTTGCTTCCGCTGAAAAAGTTGTTATCTACCATTCACCCCCCTACGGTAGCTTTTCACATGCTCTACGATCCTACAATTGGTATTCGAGCCACGGTGCTCTAATCTTTGATATTTTCACGTGTTTTTTACTAATCATCATAGATAAATACACTGTAAAACCTTGTGTGTTTAGTGGTATTGATTTTTAGGTTTGGAAAGCACGAATGGAATCTTTTCTCTAAGTGCGAGACTTCGCCATATGGGAAAAGGTGTACAAGCCTTACGACGGGTCTCCAAATGATCACGTTACAGCTACAAATCTGAGAGATGTCGACAACAACAACAAGGCTCGGAACTTGATCATGCAAGGATTAACTCAAAGTGTCTTCGATCGTGTTGCACACCTCCGATCTGTGTACGATGTGTGGAAAGCACTTTGTGACTACCACAAAAGATCCAACACGATCAAGGAGGTAAGGAAAGACATGTTCAAAAAAGAATACATGCGCTTCAAGATGCAACACAGTGAGTCCATTGATGACCTCTTTGCTCGCTTTAATAAAATTCTCAGCAACATGCGTAGCATCAATGTTAATTTTTTAGATGTTGGGAATGCTAGGCAATTACTAAGTGCATTAGACATGTCAATTTGGGAGATGAAAGTCACATCTATTCGTGAATCTAATTTCATAAGTACACTTACATTAGATGTGTGATATTCTAAATTGAAACTCATGAAATTGACATAATCTCACGTAAGAAACTCAACAAGTCTCTTGTATTTGTTTCTTAACGTGACATGCCTAGCTCCGACCAATCTTCATCTTGTTGTACACTTGCTTTGTTGTCCTCTCTAACCCTTGAGCGGATTAAGGAGTTTCCAAAGGAAGAGCTAGCACTTCTCTCTACTAGGTTCTCAAAAGCATTGCAAAATGTGAGAACTAGAAGGAGAGGAAGCTCCGGACCTCAACGATGTTTTATATGTGGTAAGACAGAACATTTTTGTTTGGATTGTCCTAACCTTTCAGGTCCTGCTTCCCTGGAAGAAAAACAAACAAGGACAAGGCACTCCTCTGCTAACGATAAAAAGAAGAAGAAGGATTTCACAGGTTGCCAACTGGTGAACAGTTTTATCTCCGCACTTCAAGAATTTGGCTCAAGTGACGTGGACATTGGAGATGAAGTTGATTTGGCAAACTTGTGCTTCGTGGCATGCAAATCAAGATCAAGTATGGAGGGGGCAGAACACAACAGTGACAATGAAGAAGTATGTCCTACTTGCAAAGAAATGTGTGATACTATTTCTCGCGCCATTGTTATAGTTAAGAAAAAGGAAAAAAAGCTTAGGGACAATGCTGTTAAAATTGAGTCACTAGAATCTGAAATTAATGGTTTGAAATGTTTGATTCCTAGTGTTTCTTCTTGTTCCTCATGTGATTTAATATATGAACATGTCTTCTCTAAGAAGTGCATACACCTCCACACTTGATAAACTTGAGTTAAAAATTGTGAAGAACAGAGAGCTTGCTGCACTTATCAATAAAAACTTGAAAGATGCTAGCTGTTCTACAATTTATTTGCATTGTTCTTCTTGTGATGATCTTGATAAGAAACTACATGATGCTATGGATGAAATTTCTGTTTTGAACAATGCTTTACGTGCTCATGAAGTTAAATATTGTTCCAATTGCAAACTAAAAGGAAAAACTTCATGTGTAAATTGCCTAGAATTGTCTAGGAAACTTGATGACATGAATAGGACACTAGAGCAGTTTTGTATTGGGAACAAAAATCTAAACTTGCTGTTGAATTCATCTAAATCCTGCAACGATAAGACTGGTTTAGGTTTTGATTCCCGTGCTCATGCTAAGGCACATCCACCTAAAATTTCAAAGTCATTAGGAAGTGGTTTGATTAAAACAGTTCCTAAATAAAAAGAAGTTGTTTTCAAATCTGCAGGATTGCTGTCTCATTCAGCTTCTAATAAACATGTTGCTTGCTCATCTAGACAGGAACACAAAGTTAAATTTCATTGTACCCAATGTGGTAGAGATGGTCATGTCATAGATTTTTGTTATAGACTCGCTAAACAACAGAAAAAGGAAAGAATGCAAGACAGATCTCATAACTCTAATGCAACATTTGTTGCACATGCTAAACCAAATATCAAAAACATGCAACCTGCTCTTATGAGTCAAAAACATGCAAAGTATGCTCTCAAACCTACTACTTTTCATGCTACAGATGTAACACCTCGTAAGTCAGTAGTTGGGTACAAAAATCCTCAAACATTGGCTCATAAATCTGCTGTTTTGTTTCAGTTTTCACTTGTTTTTCCTGTTGCACGTCGTGTGACTCAGTATTGGATTCCTAAAGGCCTTTTAACTAACCCCAGTATTGAGTCATCGACATATTGTGCTTCTATGTAGTTTACACGCTCGAGGAAGGAGAACATTTGGATTTTGGATTCAGGTTGCTCATGCCACATGACCAGTAACAAAAAATGGTTCTCCTCCCTCTCTTTTGTGTCACATGTAGAGAATGTTACTTTTGCTGATAATACTTCAACTCCTATAATTGATAAAGGTTCTTTCAACTACACTTTGAAAGATGTGGCACTTGTTAAAAATTTGAAATACAACTTGCTTTCTGTTTCACAATTGCTAGATGTAAATTTGGAAATTATTTTCACTAAAAATTGCTGCAAATTTGTAGATTCAAATAGTGAGCTTGTTTTAACATGTCTCGGTTTGGAAGAGTTTTTAAAGCTGATTTTGATATGTCTTCCTCTAAGCATAGGTGTCTATTTGCTAATGATTCAAAAGATTTATATTTTTGGCATTGTAGACTTGGTCACGTAGGCTTTGATCATCTAACGCGTGTTAGTGCTCTTGATCGCATACGTGGGTTGTGTAAGCTTAAAGGAGACAAATAAATTATGTGCTCTTCTTGTAGACATGCTAAGATGGTTGCAGGTTCACATACTCCTCTCACAATGATCATGACAACTGAACCGAATCAACTTTTGCACCTCGACACCATAGCACATTCACGTGTTCAATCCTTCGGAGGTAAATGGTATGTTGTTGTGATTGTTGATGATTATTCTAGATACTCTTGTGTTTACTTTATGGCATCTAAGAATGAAGCTTTTAGTCAATTTATAACTTTATTTCTTAGATTATCAATTGATCACCCAGGATCCTTAAAAGCATTTAGAAGTGATAATGGAACCGAATTTAAAAATCAATCTTTTGATCTCTTTTGTGCTGAAAATGAAATAGATCATCAATTTTCTTAACTATATGTACCTCAACAAAACAGTGTTGTAGAAATAAAGAACAAAACCTTAGTTGAGATGGCTAGGACTACGCTTGATGAATATCAGACTCCTAGGAAATTTTGGGCTGATGCAATTTCAACCGCTTGTTATGTCTCAAATCGTGTTCTCTTGCGTACTAAGCTAGGTAAAACACCATATGAGCTCCGGTTTGGACATAGGCCTAGTGTTACACACTTTTGGGTCTTTGGTTGCAAATGCTTTGTTAAAAAACATGGTAATCTTGATAAATTTGAACCAAGATCCGTTGATGGCATGTTTCTTGGTTATCCATCTCATATTAGAGGCTACCATGTGCTTTTACTTGATACTAACAAAATTGTAAAGACTTGTGAGGTGTCTTTTGATGAAGCTAACACAGGTACTAGCTCAAATATTGCAGATCTGGATCCATATCCGCAGGGGGAGAGTATTTTCCCTGAAGATGAGGAAGAAGTGGTTCTGCTGCCGGATAATTCAGAAACCAATGATATTGTTCGAACTCCTGATTTTGATTCTCAACCAACACCGACGATCACCATTGCTGGTCCAGATCATCCTCATGTCACGAGCTCATCGATTTGTGATGACCATGAAGAAGAAGAAGCTTGTGAAGTGTCTACTCCTCTCCAGATTCTCAAAAGTCATCCTCCAAAACAAATCATTGGAAGCTTGCACGAACGAGTCACACGGTCCAGGTTTTGCGATCCAAACTTTCACCCTCAATCTGCTTTGTTGCTTTTTTTGAACCCAATGATATATCACACACACTCACTAATGAATATTGGATTATTGCCATGCAAGAAGAGATAGAAAATTTTGAAAGAAATAATGTTTGGGAACTTGTACCTCCACCTCAAGGTCACACTTTTATTGGAACTAAATGGGTGTTTAAAAATAAACAAAGTGAGGATGGGCTTGTGGTTAGGAATAAGGCGAGGTTGGTTGCTCAATGTTTCACACAAGTTGAAGGTCTAGATTTTGATGAAAGTTTTGCCCTGTTGCTAGATTAGAACCCATAAGAATTTTTTTAGCTTTTGCTGCATCTAAAGGTTTCAAGTTATATCAAATGGATGTTAAAAGTTCTTTTCTTAATGGCTACATAGATGGGTTTATGTCAAGCAACCACCGGGTTTTGAAAATCCAGATTTTCCTGATCATGTTTACAAACTATCCAAAGCCTTGTATGGTCTCAAAAAGCCCCTAGAGCATGGTATGATAGGTTAAAAAAATTCTTAATTGAAAAGGGGTTTACCATGGGCAAGGTTGATAAAAATCATTTTATGCTTAAGCATGGCAATGACTCATTACTCGTTCAAATGTATGTGGATGATATTATCCTTGGTTGTGCTTCTCATGATCTTGTGTCCAGGTTTTCGGCTATGATGAGTTCAGAATTTGAGAAGAGTATGATGGGAGAACTCACATACTATGACACCCGGTTCCGAAAATGAACCAAGTGAACACATATCTATGCCCAGGACGTTCAACACACATACATGAGTGCATTCACAAAAGTATACACAAAAAGTTACCATAGAACAAGATTAATTAAGCACTTTTATTACAAAATTCAAAATATCCTCATATTACAACTCTAATGATTATTAATGACAAGTTTGAACTAATGCAACAGAATTAAACTAAATAAGAAAACTCTAAGACCTATGTGTGCTGAATACATAGGCTTGTAGTAAATACACTGGCTTTGATGATAAAAGTTTTGAATATCACCAAAACACCTTTTTTATCAAGGTCCGACTAGTTTTGTAAGCTCCGACGGGAGCTTGGTTGTAATAGTTTTGGTAAGCTCCGGCGCTAGGTTCTACTAGCTTTTGTTAGCTCCGGCTCAAGGTCCAGGTTGCTCTGGCAAGGTCCGGAACTTGACCGCATTGCTTCTGTTTTTATTTGCAATGTTTCGTACTTACTTTACATCTCTAGAAAGATTGCTTAGTATTCATTTGCTAAGTCTCTGGTGCGTTTTTGGTTGACATGGATGATATCGTGTTACTGTGGTTTTGCACATGCTTATGTGAGGTTCTCACGTAAGGTGTTGTGTTCTGAACTAACTTGAGTCAAGTCGAGGACTTGGTCTCGTATGGATTGGTTGTTTATTCATGTGCAGGTGTTGCTTGAGTTCAAGACATGGCTGGTGACGGGATCCATTGGACTAGTCTCAGGGAAGAGATGAGGTTCCAACAACCAAATTCAGGAGGAATTGTGGTTGAGCTGATCAGGAGGTTGCGCAACATGATTGAATCAAGAACAATGCATGTGAAGGTATCGTGGACGTCATTGGAAGATTTTTACACGTGTGCAAGGGGTGCATGGATGTGGCTACATGGTTCCGAGACGTGATGAAGAGATGTGGACGTAAAGAGTTGGTCGGAAAGGTCCAACCGACTAGGTTATGGACTCAGGCTGCGGCTGAGTCGGGTTTGACTCAAATATGGAAAGATTTGAGTTGCTTCTATCTGCGTATAGAAGAATACTAAGCAGTTATGGAAAGTTACGATTCGTGAATAGAGTAGGATTAGGTTCCTGATTTGAGTCGAGTTGGCATTCGAGCTGGTTATATAAGCAAGGGAGCCCAGAGCTCGTGGAGCACGACTTTGGGGCTGTTCCTCCTGTGTTCTATTGAATAAAATTCGTAGTTTGAAGGGACTTTTGTCCCTTTTTCGTCCGACTTGTTTCAGACAAGTTTTACTCGTCGAGTTTCTGGACAGCACTACCTTTCGTCGGTGGTTTTATCATAACTAGAGTTTTATAGATCCAATTGATGTGATTCTTTTTGGAATGTCTTCACAACTCGATTATATATCATATGTAAAAATTTCACAGTCATTGGGTTTGTGGTCTATGATCTACACGAGTTTCTTTGCAGAGTTCCAGAACTTTTTTTCTTTCTCGGGTAGGGCAGATTGACCTTTGTTTGATCTTTCGATCATAACTTGAGTTTTTTTCATTGGATTTGAGTGATGCTTGTTGTGTTGTCTTCGTGACTTGATTCTCTCTGATATCTAACACTTTCGTCATGGTGAAACACGTTTAGATTAGTCTCACACACGATTTCTTTAACAGATCGTTTTTCTGCCGAAGGGGTTGGGGTTTAATTGTTTTCGCTGCATAATATTTTTAAATCTACCATTCACCCCCCTCTGGTAGATTTTCACATGCTCTTCGATC
This sequence comes from Tuctoria greenei, assembly GCA_036927565.1. Classification (NCBI taxonomy): domain Eukaryota; kingdom Viridiplantae; phylum Streptophyta; class Magnoliopsida; order Poales; family Poaceae; genus Tuctoria; species Tuctoria greenei. The sequence goes on along the minus strand of JAYESD010000007.1, from coordinate 63,956,543 downwards.
CTACAATTGGTATCAAAGCCACAGTGCTCTAATCTTTGTGATTTGCACGTGTTTTTGACTAATCATCATGGAGAAGTACTCCGCCAAACCTTGTGTGTTTGCTGGTATTAATTTTCAGGTTTGGAAGGCACGCATGGAGGCTTTCATCCAGGCACAAGGCTTTGCAATATGGGAGAAGGTATACAAGCCTTACGAAGTGCCATCAAATGACCAAGTTACAGCTACAAATCTGAGAGATGCCGACAATAACAACAAGGCTCAAAACTTGATCATACAAGGATTAACTCAAAGCGACTTCGACTGTGTTGCGCACCTCCAATCTGCATACGATGTGTGGAAAGCACTTTGTGACTACCACGAAGGATCCAACACGATAAAGGAGGTAAGACAGGACATGTTCAAGAAAGAATACATGCGCTTCGAGATGCAACCCGGTGAGTCCATTGATGACCTTTTTGCTCGCTTTAATAAGATTCACAGCAACTTGCGTAGTGTCAATGTTAATTTTTCAGATGTTGAAAATGCTAGGCAATTGCTAAGTGCATTAGATATGTCAATTTGGGAGATGAAAGTCACATCTATTCGTGAATCTACTGTCATGAGTACACTTACTTTAGATGTGCTATATTCCAAGCTAAAAACTCATGAAATTGACATAATATCACGTAAGAACCCCAACAAGTCTATTGCTTTTGTTTCTCAACGTGATATGCCTAGCTCCGGGCAATCTTCATCTTGTGGTACACTTGCTTTGCTGTCCTCTCTAACCCTTGAACAGATTGAGGAGTTTCCAGAGGAGGAGCTAGCGCTCATCTCTACCCGGTTCTCAAAAGCATTGCAAAATGTGAGAACTAGAAGGAGAGAAAGCTCCGGACCTCAACGATGCTTTGAATGTGGTAAGACAGGATATTTTCGTACAAATTATCCTAATCTTTCAGGTCCTACCTCCGGGAAAGAAAAACAATCAAGGATAAAGCACTCCTCAACAAACGATAAGAAGAAAAAGAAGGGCTTTACAGGTCGCCAACTGGTGAACAGTTTTATCTCAGCACTCCAGGGACTTGGCTCAAGCGACGTGGACATTGGAAGTGATGAAGATGAAGATGATTTGGCAAACTTGTGCTTCATGGCGGGCAAGTCAAGATCAAGTATGGAGGAGGCAGAACACAACAGCGACAATGAAGAGGTATGTCCTACTTGCGAAGAAATGTGTGATGCTATTTCTCGTGCCACTATTATTGTTAAGAAAAAGGACAAAAAGCTTAGGTATAGTGCTGCTAAAATTGAATCACTAGAATCTGAAATCAACCGTTTAGAAACTTTGATTTCTAGTGAAGATGCATGTCCCTCGTGTGATTTAATATATGAACAATTGTCCTTATTAAGAAATGCGCACACCTCCACACTTGATAAACTTGAGTTAGAAATTGAAAAGAACAAAGAGCTTGCTGCACTTAATGATAAAAACTTGAAAGATGCTAGCTGTTCTACAATTGATTTGCATTGTTCTACTTGTGATGATCTTGATAAGAAACTGCAAAATGCTATGAATGAAATCTCTATATTGAACAATGCTTTACGTTGTCATGAAGTTAAATATTGTTCCAATTGCAAATTAAAAGGAAAAACTTCATGTGAAAATTGCCTTGTTCTTTCCAATAAACTTGATAACATGCATAAGACATTTGATCGGTTTTGTAATGGGAATAAGAACATAAACTTGCTGTTGAATTCATCCAAGTCTTGCAATGATAAAACTGGTTTAGGTTTTGATTCTCATGCTGATGCTAAGGCACATCCACCTAAAATTGTAAAGTCATTAGGAAGTGGTTTGATTCAAACATTTCCTAAACAAAAAGAAGTGGTTTTCAAATTTGCAGGAGTATTGTCTCATTCGGTTTTAAATAAAAATGTTGTTTGCTCATCTAGACATGAACAGAAAGTTAAATTTCATTGTACCTACTGTGGTAGAGATGGTCATGTCATAGATTTTTGTTATAGACTAGCTAAACAACAGAAAAGGGAAAGAATAGTTGCTAGATCTCATAACTTTCATGCAACATTTGTTGCACATATTAAACCGAATGTACAACATGCTGTTTTGAGTCAAAAACATTCAAAGTTTACCTCCGGACCTTCTGTTTTTTCCTCCGGAGCTACTAATTTTTGTGCTACACAAGTAACACCTTATAGGTCAGTAGTTAAGAAAAAAAAATCTCAAACTTTGACTCATAAACCTGCTGTTTTGTCTCAGCTTTCGCGTGTTTTTCCTGCTGCACGTCGCGTGACTCAGTACTGGATTCCTAAATTCCTTTTGACTAACCTCAGTATTGATTCATCGACGTATTGTGCTTCTATGTAGGTTACACGTTTGAGAAAGGAGAACATTTGGATTGTGGATTCAGGTTGCTCACGCCACATGACCCGTAGCAAAGATTGGTTCTCCTCCCTCTCTTTTGTGTCACGTGTAGAAAATGTTACTTTTGCCGATAATTCTTCAACTCTTATAATTGCTAAGGGTTCGATTAGAGTAAATGATCACTACACTTTGAAGGATGTGGAACTTGTCAAAAATTTGAAATACAACTTGCTTTCTGTTTCACAATTGCTAGATGAAAATCTGGAAATTATTTTCAATAAAAATTGTTGCAAAGTTGTAAGTTCAAACAGTGAGCTTATTTTTAACATGTCTCGGTTTGGAAGAGTTTTTAAAGCTGATTTTGATATGTCCTCCTCTAAGCATAGGTGTCTAGTTGCTAATGATTCAAAGGACCTATATTTTTGGCATCGTAGACTTGGTCACATAGGCTTTGATCACCTAACGCGTGTTAGTGCTCTTGATCGCATACGTGGGCTGCCTAAGCTTAAAGGGGATAAAGAAATTGTGTGCTCTTCTTGTAGACATGCTAAGATGGTTGCAGGTTCACATACTCCTCTCACAATGATCATGACAACTGAACCATGTCAACTTTTGCATCTTAACACCATATGACCTTCACGTGTTCAATCCTTTGGAGATAAATGGTATGTACTTGTAATTGTTGATGATTATTCTAGATACTCTTGGGTTTACTTTATGGCGTTTAAGAATGAAGTTTTTAGTCACTTTAGAACTTTATTTCTTAGATTATCAATTGATTACCCAGTATCTTTAAAAGCAATTAGAAGTGATAACAGAACTGAATTTAAAAATAAATCTTTTGATCACTTTTGTGCTGAAAATAGAATAGATCATCAATTTTCTTTGCCATATGTACCTCAACAAAACGGTGTTGTACAAAGAAAGAACAGAACCTTAGTTGAGATGGCTAGGACTATGCTTGATGAATATCAAACTCCTAGGAAATTTTGGGCTGATGTGTTAGCAACCGCTTGCTATGTTTCAAATCGTGTTTTCTTGCGTGCTAAGCTAGGTAAAACACCATATGAGCTCCGGTTTGGACATAGGCCTAGTGTTACATACTTTAGGGTCTTTGGTTGCAAATGCTTTGTTGAGAAACATGGTAATCTTGATAAATTTGAACCTAGATTCATTGATGGCAAGTTTCTTGGTTATCCATCTCATACTAGAGGCTACCGTGTGCTTTTACTTGACACTAACAAAATTTTGGAGACTTGTGAAGTGTATTTTGATGAAGCTAGCCCAGGTACTAGCTCAAACATTGCAGGTTCAGATCCATATCCGCAGGGGGAGAGCATTTTCGTTGAAGATGAGGAAGAATTGGAGCTGTTGCCTGAAAATTCAGCATCTAAAGACTTTGGTTCAGCTCCGGATGTTAATTCTCAACCAGCACCAACAACCGTCAATGCTGATTCAAATCATCCTCAAGTCACAATCTCATCGATTTGTGATGAACATGAAGAAGAAGAAGCTTGTGAGACATCTGTTCCCCTATGGTTTTACAAAGATCACCCCCACAACAGATGATTGGAAGCTTGCACGAACGAGTCACTTGGTCCAGGTTTTGCAATCCAAACTCTTATGCTCATTTTGCTTTTGTTGCTTCTTTTGAACCCAATGATATATCACACGCACTCACTAATGAATCTTGGATTATTGCCATGCAAGAAGAGTTAGAAAATTTTGAAAGAAATAATGTTGGGAAACTTGTACCTCCACCTCAAGGTCACACTTTAATTGGAACTAAATGGGTATTTAAATATAAACAAAGTGAGGATGGGGTTGTGGTTAGGAATAAGGCTAGGTTGGTTGCTCAAGGTTTCACTCAAGTTGAAGGTCTAGATTTTGATGAAACTTTTGCTCCCGTTTCTAGATTAGAAGCCATAAGAATTTTGTTAGCCTTTCCTGTATCTAAAGGTTTCAAGCTATATCAAATGGATGTTAAAATTGCTTTTCTAAATGGCTACATAGATGAGGAGGTTTATGTGAAACAACCACCAGGTTTTGAAAATTCAAATTTTCCTAATCATATTTACAAACTGTCCAAAGCCTTGTACGGTCTCAAACAAGCCCCTAGAGCATGGTATGATAGGTTAAAAACATTCTTATTTGAAAAAGGGTTTACCATGGGCAAGGTTGATAAAACTCTTCTTGTGCTTAAGCATGGCAATGACTCATTATTCGTTCAAATGTATGTGGATGATATTATCTTTGGTTGTGCTTCTCATGATCTTGTGTCCAAGTTTTCAGCTATGATAAGTTCAGAATTTGAGATGAGTATGATGGGTGAACTCACGTACTTTTTGGGGCTGCAAATCAAGCAAACAAAGGAGGGTACCTTTGTGCATCAAACGAAGTATACAAAAGACCTCCTAAGGCGCTTCAACATGGACAAAAGCAAGCCTCTTCGGACACCAATGGGAACAGCAACAACACTTGGACCCTATGAAGATGGTGAACCCGTGGATTAAAAAGAATATAGAAGCATGGTCGGATCACTTTTGTACCTCACGGCATCAAGACCAGACATACAATTCAGCGTATGTCTTTGTGCACGGTTTTAAGCCTCCCCACGTGCTTCACATCGTCAAGCCATCAAAAGGTGATGAGGACATCACTTCTATGGATACAAACAACACTCCATTGAACATACAAGATGCAATCAATAGAGTTCATACACAACAATTAATTTCAGAGGTGAACTCGTTCTTATATATTTCCTTATATGTTTTTGAGCATAGATTGCTACTTAATGATTTATTTGTGATTAGGATCCATGGAGAGGTTCAAGGAGTACTTGGAGGGAGTATTAGGGACGTGGAAGACCAGATAATTCGTTCAAAGAAGATGGAAACCGAACCAAACTCCAAATCGTATCCAACTCGGAGTCTAGGAGTAGTACGCACTAAAACGGACGTCCAGGACGCATACGAACTCCGTTTTGGACGTTCTACATATGCACTGAAAGGGGAGAGGATAAACTTTCCAATGGCGCCGGTCCCATGTCCAAATTCGTTCGGAGTGGACAGGAATCGTCGAAACAAAATCAAGTACAGAATCTGTCAGGGTGCTGCGCCACCGTATTGGGCCATTGGGCCTTGTATGAAGTCTAAGTCCATTATTTTCGTGTCTTAGGGTTAGGTCACGACCCTAACACCCCCTTGGACGTCCTACCACCTATATATACTCCATAGTAGCCGCCATAGACAATTAGGTTTTGCTTAGATCAATAATATCGCCGTTTTTCGGTTTGTGAAACCCCAATTCAGCAATTTCAGATTGCTTCTTCTACGTTCTTGCTTGTGTTCTCGGTTGCACTTGCAGGGATTAGCCTTCTTGGCGAGGTCAATCGTGTGAAGCACGGTTGATAACCAACGGAGCGGTGGTGTAGTGATTGCAGGGGCTGTTCGTGTTCTACTCGAGAGCCTCGGATCATCAACGTCGAGATCTCCATCAATCGACTTACCCATTACCTTTCGGAAGATCGGCCTCAACCTTTTCTCATCAAAAGGATTTTCAGGTACTTAAATGGAACTCAAGAATTTGGCATTTTTCTTCCTTCTTCCTCAACCGTTACTTTGAAAGCTTTTTCGGATGCTGATTTTGGGGTTGTAGGATTGATAGGAAAAGTACTTCCGGTGCTTGTCATTTTCTTGGTAATTCTCTTGTTGCTTGGTCCTCTAGAAAACAAAATTCAGTTGCACAATCCACAGCTGAATCTGAATATATAGCTGCTGCTAGTGCTTGCTCACAAATTTTTTGGATTGTTCAAACAATTAAGGACTATGGGGTTGATCTAGATAGTGTTCCACAGTTCTGTGATTACACTAGTGCCATTTGCATTGCTAAAAACCCCGTGCAACATTCTAGAACTAAGCACATTGACATTAGATATCACTTTCTCTGAGATAATGTTGAAAAAGGAAACATTGTGCTTCACCATGTAGATACCGAACAACAATTGGCTGACATTTTTACAAAACCTTTGGATTTCACTCGTTTTTGTTACATTCGTAGTGAAATAGGGGTTATGCATCCTCATAGCTTAAATTGAGGGGGAGTTTTGAAACTTGGGAAGTCTATGTGTGAATTTGAAATGAAAATAATATGAGCATAGTATTTCATACATATATGACTTTGTGATTCCTTTTACATGCTAAAAGTTCTTACTGCATTACTCGCGTTATACATTTTGTAGGTTTTGCCATGTCTAGTAATTGGAATAATTACATACACTAAAACTGGTCATGGTCGAACTTTCTTGCTGTTTTGAACTTGTTACATGTTCACAAGTGCTTTTAATCATTAAGAATTAATCAAGTAATCAACTCACAAGTTGAGTTTTTATGAACAAATATAAATTGAGAAAAGATCAAGAGAATATGCATGCATCACACTTCTTCTTTTGAGATGGCTTATCATTGCACTTAGATATGAACTTGGAAGAAGTTGTGTATGACTAAAACCATGTCCTTAAGCTTCTGATTGTCAAATGACATAGGCTTGGCTTGGTTGGTTAGAATAAGGCAGATGCACATATAATCTCTTGCAAATATCATATGATCTAAATTTATGCTTTGAAAAATAATAAAATGCAGCAACTAGTGTCATGATTTCAGGTTTTGAAATAGTTAAGTTTGTGAGATCATGACTTGCATAAATTGAAAATTACATATGATCTCTAGCATGGCTTACACTACTTTATGTATCTCATTGATGTGATAGTGTAAGTTACTTGATAGTATGACTTGGATGAGCTTTGTTTATATGTATATGTTATAATATGCTCATAACAACTAAAGGGGGAGAGATAATTTGTTTATATGCTCATGACTTGCTGAATACATTATCAAAGGGGGAGAGATAAGCATGAAGAGAGAGAGATAATGTGCATAAGGAGAGATGATAAAGGGGGAGAGATATGTGAATTTTTAATTTTTGTTTTTCTTCTCATTTTATTTCTGATTTACAAAAAGGGGAGAAATTGTCTTCAAAACTTTTAATGAGAATAAGCCAATGTTCGAATTTTAAATGGTGTTGCAAATGCATTCATCAAGGGGGAGATTGTAAGACCTATGTGTGCTGAATACATTGGCTTGTAGTGAATACACTGGCTTTGATGATAAAAGTTTTGAATATCACCAAAACACCTTTTTATCAAGGTCCGACTAGTTTTGTAAGCTCCGACGGGAGCTTGGTTGTAATAGTTTTGGTAAGCTCCGGCGCTAGGTTCTACTAGCTTTTGTTAGCTCTGGCTCAAGGTCTCGGTTTTTCATTTGCAATGTTTCGTACTTGCTTTACATCTCTGAAAAGATTGCTTAGTATTCATTTGCTAAGTCTCTGGTGCATTTTTGGTTGACATGGATGATATCGTGTTACTGTGGTTTTGCAACATGCTTATGTGAGGTTCTCACGTAAGGTGTTGTGTTCGGAACTAACTTGAGTCAAGTCGAGGACTTGGGATCGTATGGATTGGTTGTATATTCATGTGCAGGTGTTGCTTGAGTTCAAGACATGGCTGGTGACGGGATCCATTGGAGTAGTCTCAGGGAGGAGATGAGGTTCCAACAACCAAATTCAGGAGGAATTGTGGTTGAGCTGATCAGGAGGTTGCGCAACATGATTGAATCAAGAACAATGCATGTGAAGGTATCGTGGACGTCATTGGAAGATGTTTGCACATGTGCAAGGAGTGCATGGACATGGCTACATGGTTCCGAGACGTGATGAAGAGATGTGGACGTAAAGAGTTGGTCGGAAAGGTCCAACCGACTAGGTTATGGAGACTCGAATATGGAAAGATTTGAGTTGGTTATGATAGGTTTTCATGTGGGTCACGAATTTGAGTTGTTTAGGAATGTGGGATACGTTCCTAAGGCGTTTGGAAGTCTTAAGATTGCTTCTATGTGCGTATAGAAGAATCCTAAGCAGTTATGGAAAGTTACGATTCGTGAACATAGTAGGATTAAGTTCCTGATTTGAGTCGAGTTGGCTTTCGAGCTGGTTATATAAGCAAGGGAGCCCAGAGCTCGTGGAGCACGACTTTGGGGCTGTTCCTCTTGTGTTCTATTGAATAAAATTCGTAGTTTCAAGGAACTTTTGTGCCTTTTTCGTCCGACTTGTTTCAGACAAGTTTTACTCATCGAGTTTCTGGGCAGCACTATCTTTCATCGGTGGTTTTATCATAACTTGAGTTTTACAGATCCAATTGAAGTGATTCTTTTTGTTGTATTCAACTCTTTATTATCTATCATCTGTCAAAATTTCACAGTCATTGGGTTTGTGGTCTATGATCTACACGAGTTTCTTTGCAGCGTTCCAGAACTATTTTTCTTTCTCAGGTAGGGCAGATTGACCTTTGTTTGATCTTTAGATCATAACTTGAGTTTTTCTCAACGGATTTGAGTGATTCTTGTTGTGTTGTCTTCATGACTTGATTCTCTCTGATATCTAACACTTTTGTCACGGTGAAACACATTTAGATTAGTCTCACACACGATTTCTTTAACAGATCGTTTTTCTGCCGAAGGGGTTGGGGTTTAATTGTTTCCGCTGCGTAAGATTTTTAAATCTACCATTCACCCCTCTCTGGTAGTTTTTCACGTGCTCTTAGATCCTACACAAACTGAGCATAAAGGGTAGTGCGGCTCCAAGCAACACCACAGGCAAACCTGACGGCAGCACACAACCTAGAACTCCTCTTTAACGTCGTGATACTCCCAATCCTGACCTGTAACTTTTGGTGGTGGAATTGCAAGGGTGAGTACACGTCGTACTCAGCAAGTGTGGGAAAGTATGACATGTAGCTGATACAAATGATGAATATAATAATGGCTAAGTGCTGAAAAGTACATTAAAACATTTGAAAAGCAATATATTATATGTATGCAAATAAACCCATCATAAACCATGTAGTTATCATAATACTAGTCCATATTTCATTACCATCATCCATATTCAAGATTTCTCATTACCATTAACCATATCCATTGCCATAAACCATAATACCATCCCATAACAAGTACCAAACCATCCCAATACCAAAACCCCTCTAATCATGTAGGTCATCCAGGTGCTCATAACCAGGAACACGGCTATCATTATAGTTTTAATACTCTGCAGAGTTTGTACCACTTTTCCCACATGTTTGTGATTTCATCACCCGTCAGGGACTAAAGAACCTCCCTTATGCCAATTACACTTCCTTTGGTGTATGACCAAGAGATCAAAAAATAGCCTTTACAAAGGGACTACTAGCATGCACGGACCCACTGAGGTTTCACCGGTGGTGATGCCTCCAACTGAGTGCATCTTCAACCGAGGGCCCCCACATGTGCCATTCGAATCCCAAGGAGTCCCGCCACAAAATCCAAAGCCAATCCGACCCCCCTTCCTCGGTGCGCCAAATGATTTGCGCAGTACTAGCAATACCCTAATTAATCAGCTATGTCGCACCCATACTTGGCCTCGTGGCAGCACTGTCCTGGCATATTCTCGCATGAACCGGTCCTTATACCTAAAGCAAGCAACCACCATGTCTTCCAACCCATCCACATACCAGGCTTGCTTAGATCACCCATTACCATATCATGTTAACCAGTTCATATAACCATAATCTCATTAATGCATAATTAAATGGCATAGTTATTTTCCCATCACAATTAATTAAGTGACGCAAAAAGGTAAAAAGCCCTTCCCGACTCTCGACCATGTATTCCAGGTGACAAGGGTGGTTAAAAAAAGCTAGTAAACTTCCTATCATAGGAATTAACATCAAATTGACACATGCATGCAGTTTTGAAAACAAAAAAATTATTGTAAAAACAAAATCAATATGTTCAAGGACACTTGCCTTGCTCTTGGGCTTGATTTGGGTCAAAGTCTTCAAATTCCTGGTGCTGGAGGTCCTCCACAGCACTCTCTAGCGCAAAACCTTCTATTCCAAGCGACAAACATGCAAAACACAAAATTTAATCAAATAATACTCATATAGTACTCAATATGACATGACATGCATGATTAATGCAAATGCGAAGCAAAACTAGTTCATGAGTTGTTAATGATGTTTACTAACTAGTTCTAATAGCTTTTAACAAGTTTGGATAGGTTTTTAATTGATTCAAATCAACTTAGATTTAATTCAGCAGAAAACAGACAGCCAAACCGCACTAGTCCGCTTGGGACTGGACTAGTCTGCCCTTCGCAGAATCGGCAGATTACAATTTTCTAGATCGACGTGAATTTGGATAAATGGGGTTGAATTCACGTGAGAAAGAGGAAGTAGAAGGTCTACCAGGTGTTTAGAACTCCAATGAATCAAGGGTTTTGGAGGCAACACTTGGATCTTGACGATCTAGGGTTGATGAAGAAACTTGAAGGTGACTTGTTGATGAAGAACGAAAACTTGATTGAGATCTTGATCACTTGATCCTCTTTCGTTTCCTCCACTTCTTCTTCTTGCTTGGGATCTCCTTCTCCCTCCTCGGCGGTGGCTATCCACGAGCTAGGTTTGTGGTCTATCAATTGAGGCAAAGAGGTAAAAGGGTGGGGTGTTGGGTTGTTTATATAAGGGTTGAGGGTTAGGGTTTGATGTATTTTGAGTTTGGGGTGGGTGGAGGCCGGTGTAGGTCCCACATGGGCTCCAGAAGAGTTAGAAATGACGTCCTTAGGCCCACTTAAGGTAAATCCCAAAAACACATCATGGAACAAAAGATCAACTCAAAATCATGGTAACCGGACAAGTTCGCACTAGGCCGGACTAGTCCGATAATAGTCAGAGAAAAATCTGAGAAGTCCCGACTATATCAGACAAGTTCAAACTTTGTCATAGAGAAAAACGGTGTCCGCTAGATGTCGGACAAGTCCGTACAAGTCTAGGGACTTTGCAAAATTTCGAGGAATTGGGACATCGGACTAGTCCGCAACGAAAATGGACATGTCCGAATATATTAGACAACTTCGCACTTAGTCAGAGAGAAAAACGGTGTCCGCTAGATGTCAGACAAGTCTGTACAAGTCTAGGGACTTGGCAAAATTTCGAGGAATCGGGACACCGGACTAGTCCGCAACAAAAACGGACATGTCCAAAGGAGGTCAGAGAGAAATCAGACTAGTCCGCACCAAAAACGGGTTGGTCCACACATCTCAGAACTTTTGAGTGCGGTTTTGCTCCTAATTCCCTTTAAACTTGCTTACTTTTATATGACTTGATACTAAACATGTATATAAACTTATTCAATGCATGATGCACGAAAATGAGGGTGTTACACATACTTTTTGGGGCTGCAAATCAAGCAAATCAAGGAAGGAACCTTTGTGCACCAAACGAAGTATACAAGAGACCTTCTTAAACGCTTCAACATGAACAAAAGAAAGCCTCCTCGGACACCAATGGGTACAGCCACAACACTTGAACTTGATGAAGATGGTGACCTGGTCGACCAAAAAGAATATGGAAGCATGATTGGATCACTTTTGTACCTCGCGGTATCAAGACCGGACATACAATTCAACGTATGTCTTTGTGCATGATTTCAAGCTTCCCCACGTGCTTCACATCGTCAAGCCATCAAAAGGATACTAAGGTACTTACATGGAACTCAAGAATTTGGCATTTTTCATCCTTCTTCCTCAACCTTTACTTTGAAAGCTTTTTCGTATGCTGATTTTTTGGGTTGTAGGATTGATAGGAAAAGTTCTTCAGGTGCTTGTCATTTTCTTGGTAATTCACTTGTTGCTTGGTCTTCTAGAAAACAAAGTTCAGTTGCACAATCCATAGCCAAATCTGAATATGTAGTTGCTGCTAGCGCTTGCTCACAAATTCTTTGACTTGTTCAAACTATTAAGGACTATGGGGTTGATCTAGATAGTGTTCCACTGTTTTGTGATAACACTAGTGCCATTTTCATTTCTAAAAACCCCGTGCAACATTTGAGAACAAATCACATTGACATTAGGTATCACTTTCTCGGTGATAATGTTGAAAAAGTAAACATTGTGCTTCACCATGTAGATACTAAAAAACAATTGGCTGACATTTTTACAAAACCTTTGGATTTCATTTGTTTTTGTTTCATTCGTAGTGAAATAGGGTTTATGCATCCTCATGGCTTAAATTGAGGGGGAGTTTTGAAACTTGGGAACTCTATGTGTGAATCTGAACTTAAAAATAATATGAGCATAGAATTTCATACATATATGACTTTGTGATTCCTTTTAAATGTTGAAAGTTCTTACTACATTGCTCGTGTTATACATTTTGTATTTTTTGCCATGACTAGTAATTGGAATAATTACTTACACTAAATTTTGTCATGATCAAACTTTCTTGCTGTTTTGAACTTGTTGCATGATCGCAAGTGCTTTTAATCATAAAGAATTAATCAAGTAATCAACTCACATGCTGAGTTTTATGATCAAATATAAATTGATAAAAGATCAAGATAATATGCATGCATCACACGTCTTCTTTTGAGATGGCTTATCATTGCGCTTAGATATGAACTTGGAAGAAGTTGTGTATGACTAAAGTAATGTTCTTAAGCTTCCGATTGTCAAATGACATAGGCTTGGCTTGGTTGGTTAGAATAAGGCATATGCGCATATAATCTCTTGCAAATGTCATATGATCTAAATTTGTGCTTTGAAAAATAATTAAATTGCAGCAACAAGTGTCATGCTTTCAAGTCTTGAAATAGTTAAGTTTGTGAGATCATGACTTGCTTAAATTAAAAATTACACTTGATCTGTAGCATGGCTTGCACTACTTTATGTATCTCATTGACGTGATAGTGTAAGTTATTTGATAGTATGACTTGGATGAGCTTTGTTTTATATGTTTATGTTATAATATGCTCATAACAATTGAAATTTTTGTTTTGAACCTTGCTGTATACATTGTCAACGGGGGAGAATTTGGCACGATTACAAATTGAGCACACATTGCACACATTCACAAGTGTTTTTGGCATGATTCTTTTCAGGAGGGGGGATTTCGTATTTCTGTTTTTCTTCTCATTTTATTTCTGATTTACAAAGAGGGAGAAATATGTATAGGGGGAGAATTTTGTTTTCAAAACTTATCATGTAAATAAGCCAATGTTCGGATTTTAAGTGGTGTTGCCAATGCATTCATCAAGAGGGAGATTGTGAGACCTATGTGTTTTGAATACATTGGCTTTATCGATAAAAGTTTTGAATACTTCCAAACACCATTTCAACAAGGTCCGACTCTAGGTCTGAGCTCCTGCAAGGTCCGACGATAGGTCCGACTTGTTTTTGGTAGCTCCTGCAAGGTCCGACGTTAGGTCTGATTTGCTTTGGCTAGGTCCGACATCTTTGTCTAGGTCCGACTTATTTTGGTTCGGTCCGACTTGCTGTGGCTAGGTCTGACTAGCTTTGATAAGCTCCGGCACTAGGTCCGACTTATTTTGGTTCGGTTCGACTTGCTGTGGCTAGGTCTGACTAGCTTTGATAAGCTCCGGCACTAGGTCCGACTCGCTTTGGTTAGCTCCGGCGCTAGGTCCGACTAGCTTTGGTTAGCTCCGGCGCTAGATCCTGCTAGCTTTGGTAAGCTCCGGTTCAAGGTCTGGAGCTAGATTGTAGTGGTTCTGCTTTTATCTTCAAATGATTCAAATTTGATTTACATTTATGGAAAGCTTGCTTAGTATTCTCTTACTAAGTTTTTGTGTGTTTTAGCGGTTATGGCTGATATCATTTTGCTATGGTTTGGTTATCGGAACTAACGAGTGTCAAGTCAAAGACTTGTTGTAATCGTTACTCCTGGCAGCTCTATAGGATCACGGACTAGCCCCACAGACCAACACTAGTCTTTTCTGCGCAATTTGTCCTCACTCGTGCGCACCCGGAAAAACTTCCCGATCGGTCACCCATCCAAAAATTGTTCTGAGCCAAGCACGCTTAACCTCGGAGTTCTTTGCAGGTGAGCTTCCAGAAAAGAAGGTATACTTTGATGGTATGAGTATTCTATCAATTCTATTAAGCCTTGGGCCAGGATATCACAATCCACCTCCCTTAGAAGACCGACGTCCTCGTTGGTCAACTCCCAAGACAGGAACGTCCCCTCTTGGCCACGTCCATACGTTCAGTATTGGCACACGCACCATACCGTGTCCCTCCTAGAGGACCCACGCGTCATGCATACGTACCCACGTCCCTGACTCGTACGCACCCGTGAAATCGCAAGGGTCGGCTCTGATACCATTCTGTAACACCCCAGCCACTACGGGTCTTGCAGTCATTACTCCTGGCAGCTCTATAGGATCACAGACTAGCCCCACAGACCAACACTAGTCTTTTTTGCGCACTTTGTCCTCACTCGTGCGCACCCAGGAAAACTTCCCGGTCGGTCACCCATCCACAAATTGTTCCGGGCCAAGCACACTTAACCTCAGAGTTCTTTGCAGGTGAGCTTCCGGAAAAGAAGGTATACCTTGGTTGTATGAGTATTCTATCAATCCTATTTAGCCTTGGGCCAGGATATCACACTTGTGCTCGGAAGTATCGGTTGTTTATTCATGTGCAGGTGTTGCTTGAGTTCAAGACATGGCCTGTGACGGTATCCATTGAACTAGTCATAGGGAGAATATGAGGTTCAACAACCAAGTTCGGGAGGAATTGTGGTTGAGTTGATCGGGAGGTTGCGCAACATGTTTGAATCAAGAACAATGCAGATGGAGGTATCGTGGACGTCGTTGGAATATGTTTGCACATGTGCAAGGTGTGCATGGACGTGGTTACATGGTTCCAAGGCCTGATGACGATATGTGAACATAAAGAATTGGTCGGAAAGGTTCAACCGACTACGTTATGGACTCAGGCTGCGGCTGAGTCGTGTTTGACTCAAATATGGAAAGATTTGAGTTGGTTATGATAGGACTTCGTGTGGGTCACAAATTTGGGTTGTTTTAGGAATGTGGATACATTCTTAAGTGTTTGGAAGTCTTATGACTGATTCTATCTGCGTATGGAAGAGTCTTAAGCAGTTATGGAAAGTTTCGGTTGAATCTGAGTAGGATTTGAGTCCTAGTTAGGATTGGGTTGGCCTTAGGGCTGGTTATTTAAGCAAGGGAGGCCAGAGCTCGTGGGAACGACATTGGGGCTTTTCCTTATGTTTTGATCAATAAAATTCATAGTCTAAAGGAGCTTTTGTGCCTTGTTCATTCAACTTGTTTTTGTCAAGTCTTTCTCGTTTAGTTTCTGGACAACACTATCTTGTTTTGGTGGTTTAATCATAACTCGAGTTTTCAGATCCAATTGATGTGATTCTTTTTGGGTTGTCTTCAAAACTCGATTATATATCATCTGTGAAAATTTCACGGTCATTGGATTTGTGGTTTTGAATCTACACGAGTTTCATTGCAGTGTTGTAGATCTGAATTTTCTCGGGTAGAACAGATTGACCTTGGTTCAATCTTTCAATCATAACTTGAGTTTTTCACGACGGATTTTCGTGATTCTTGTTGTGACATCTTTGTAACATTGTTCTCCACAATCTATACTGGTTTTGTCACAATTGATCACGTTAGAGTAGTTGCACACATGATTTCTTTAACAAATCAATTTTCTGTTGAGGGGTTTTTGTTGCTTCCTCTAAAAAAGTTGTAGTTTACCATTCACCCCCTGGTAGCTTTTCACGTGCTCTACGATCCAACAGGATGAAAACTCCTTCGGCACAGCTACCGCCACCCGGAGGCATGCACGGAGATGAGCTTTTCGGCTTCGTAGGTAGTCTAGGGTCTAGTGTGTAGCCCGATCGGAGTTTGTGTTTTGATTGATGTGTTTCGAATAATTTGAGATTGTTTCTTGCTGATGTGTGTATATATATCTCTGTGCATTGTTGTTCTTTGAGTTCGCTATCGTGCAAGGCATGCAGTTTCTATTTTTTTAAAAATTTAAAACATAACTTACATCGGCTCTGGCAAGGCCGACGTAAGTTAGCCCAGGTTAACTCACGTCGGTCTGGCCATACCGACGTAAGTTAGACCATGAAACTTACATTGGCCCGGCCATAGCCGACGTAGGTTAGACCATGTAACTTACATTAACTACTAACGGCCAACGTAAGTAGTAACTTAAGTCGGCTGTTACCGACCGGCGTAATTAAGTAACTTACGTCGGCCACAGACATAAGTGCTTAATTATGTCTAAACTGCCACATCGGCCGATAACCGACATAATTAATGGAAAACCTTCATAATTAAGTAACTTACGTCGGCATTTGCCTTAATTACATCGGTCCTGGCTGATGTAATTGATCGGGCTTCCTATAGTGAATGACCATTACAACAGCATCAACACAACTTTTACACCATGACACCATAGGTCCCTCACGTGTTCAATCTTTTGGAGGTAAATGGTATGTTCTTGTGATTGTTGATGATTATTCTAGATACTCTTGGATTTATTGTATGGCATCTAGGAATAAAGCTTTTCATCATTTTAGAAGTTTGGTTCTTAGACATTCACTTGACCACCCGGATCCTTAAAAGCAATTAGCTGTGATAATGGAACCGAATTTAGAAACCAATCATTTGATCACTTTTTGCTGAAAATGGAATAGATCATCAATTTTCTTCACATATGTACCCAACAAAATTGAGTTGTGGAGAGAAAGAACAGGACCTTAGTTGAGATGGATAGGACTTTGCTTGATGAATATGAAACTCCTAGGAAGTTTTAGGCAGAAGCAATTGCAACAGCTTGTTATGTCTCAAATCGTGTTTTCTTGCGAGCTAAGCAAGGAAAAACACTGTATGAGCTTTAGATTGGATATAGGCCTAGTGTCACACTCTTTGGGGCCTTTGGTTGAAAAATTATTTGTTAAAAAACATGGCAATCTTGTTTATTTTGAAGCTAGATTTGTTGATGGCACGTTTATTTGTTATCCATCTCATACTAGAGGCTACCATGTGCTTTTACTTGACACTAACAAAATTATGGAGACTTGTGAGATTTCTTTTGATGAAGCTAGCCCAGGTACTAGCTCAAACATTGCAGGTCAAGATGCATACCCGTAGGGATAGAATATTTACATTGAAGATGAGAAAGAAATGGTACTTCTGCCCAAAAATTGAGAAGCTAATAACATTATCCTGATCCTGATTTTCATCCACAACCAGCACCTACGACTACCATTGTTGATCCGGATCATCCTCAAGCTACAAGCTCTTTGGTTAATGATGAACATGAAGAACAAGGAGCTTGTGAAGTGTCTACCCCCTCCACTTCCTCAAAAGTCATCCTTCACAACAAATTATTGGAAGCTTGCACGAGCTAGTCACATGGTCTTGGTTATACGATGCAAACTCTAATGCTCCTTCTACTTTTGTTGCTTCTTTTGAACCCAAAGATATATCACACGCACTCACTAATGGTTGAAAACTTGTACCTCCACCTCAAGATCACACATTAATATGAACTAAATGGGTGTTTAAAAACAAACAAAGTGAGGATGGTGTAGTGGTTAGGAATAAAGCTAGGTTATTTGCTCAAGGTTTCACACAAATTGAAGGTCCGGATTTTGATGAAACTTTTGCTCCTATTGCTAGATTAGAAGCCATAAGAATTTTATTAGTATTTGTTGCATCTAAAGGTTTCAAGTTATATCGAATGGATGTAGAGAGTGTTTCTCTTAATGGCTACATAGTTGAAGAGGTTTATGTGAAGCAACCACTGGGTTTTGAAAATCAAGATTTTCCTGATCATGTTTACAAACTGTCCAAAGCTTTGTATGGTCTCAAAGAATCCCCTAGAGCATTGTATGATAGGTTAAAAACATTCTTACTTTAAAAGGGGTTTATCATGGGCAAAGTAGATAAAAATCTTTTTGTGCTTATGCATGGCAATGACTCACTATTCGTTGATGTGTATGTGGATGATATTATCTTTGGTTGTGCTTCTCATGATCTTGTGTCCAAGTATTAAACTATGATGAGTTCAAAATTTGAGATGAGTATGATGGGAGAACTCACGTATTTTTAGGGCTACAAATCAAGCAAACTAAGGAGGCAAACTTTATGCATCAAACGAAGTATACGAAGGATCTCCTTAAGCGCTTCGACATGGAAAATAGCAAGCCTCTTCAGACACCAATGAGAATGTCGGTACCCTGCGTACCGGATACCCCTTGGAACCGCAAAGAGTGCAAAGGAGCTCCACCTATCTGAATTGAAGACCTCCGAAGGCCCCACATGTTACATGGAACTGGACCTGCCTCCCTTCTATGGTTAGTCCCAGTGCCGCCACGTGTATCGTAAAACCAGAGCTACATTCCATACATGGGAAAGCTCCAGACTAGATACCTGTGTGGCACCCCAGGACCTAACCCTCGGCAGAGGGAAGCTCCGGTACCAACACGTGTACAACAGCACTAGACCTACTCGTCCAAGACAGTAAGCTCCAGAGCTGCCACGCGTCCAACCGCTGGACCTTCAACCGCAACAGACAGATTGGTGGACCTCCAACGACTCGAACCTTCAAGGGACATTAAAGATTTCAAGACCCGATTAAGTGTCATTAATGCTATCCTAATGACACACGATAGGATGACCCTTAATACCATCAACACCACCATTAAGGGGCGTTACTACACTATTAAGGGGAATTAATTACATTAACCGTGTATTAGACATCAGTAACCGCCAGGGCCACATGTCGGGCCAGACTGATGGTGTAACGGCCAGTCCTTGTGCTATAAAAGGACTGGCCAAGCGATACACGAGGGATGCTTCCACACGCGCCTAAAACTCCCAGACACTCTAGTCTCTAACACTTAAGCGCTCAGACGCTCAATACAACAACAACACACACCCGTGGAGTAGGGTATTACGCCCAGGGGCCCGAACCACATAAATACTTGTGTCAAATCACCACCTTCTTCTGAATCTCTCCGTGCCCTAACCGAACTACAAAACTCTGTGGGCTACCAACGGTAGTACCGGGAGAACTGTCGGAATCACACTCTGACAGTTGGCGCACCAGGAAGGGGCGCCTGAGATTTGAAGATGGTGAATTCTGCTACTGGATTGTCCGATGGCAACCGTGCTGCGCAACATGCTGGGGGCAATCCCTCCAATATGCAGCAGCGAGTAGTTACTGTGGCTCTAGCAGGAGTCATGCCACCACCGCCACCATCCACTCTGGTGAATCAACCCGGATAGTGGGATGGGGCATCCGCGTACATCACTGCATCGATGAACAACAACCATGAACATGCGCTTCATGTTGCGCGTGCTTTTCTCCAACGTCCACCGCCTTTAGGAGCATCCCAGGGTGCGATGGAATAGTGGAAATCTGATGTGGATCATCTGGTTGCTACAGCAGCTGATCGCATCAGCAATCAAGGTCCTCCCCCCTCGGGGCCGACCCCATCACAGCATCGGACCTTGTCGGGTAGACTCGGTCTGCAAGATTCACAGCACAAGAGGGGTGCTGTGTCTCAACAAGCAACATTGCTGCCTTCTGGGGCGCGACGTACCCACACGGTAATAAGGATTTTGACTCACGACCTCAAGGCTGAGCTCGATCGTCGTTACTGGCAACAACACAGTCGCGTCCACATCGAGCGCGCTCGCGAGAGGCGAGAGGCTCGGGACAGCCCTGCTCCTGAGGGGGTAGGAGGAGGCTGTTATGCCTTGGCCATGCACTTACGCATGGTCAGATGGCCGCAGAAGTTTCGGCCTCACCTGCCAGAGAAATTTAACGGGACTGTTAATCCCGCCGAATTTCTCCAAATCTACTCCACCGCCATCCTTGCGGCTGGGGACAATGAGGCCGTGATGGCCAATTATTTTCATGTGGCTTTGACTGGGACCGCCAGGTCTTGGTTCATGAGCCTTCTGCCTGACTCCATCAACAGTTAGGCAGAGTTGTGCCAACAGTCCACCACCAATTTCGGGAGCTCATACACCCGACCAGCCATGAAATTGGACCTTTTTGCTATCAAGCAAAAGGGGGGAGAGTCCCTGTGATCTTTCATCCAGAAGGTTCTCCTAGGTAGGAAATACCATTCCATCTATCTCAAGCGCTTCTGTTATTGTAGCATTCAAGCAGGGCATTTGAGATAAGAAGATGCTAGAGAAGCTGGCGACCAAGGAAGTCACCAGCGTCACGAAACTCTTTAGCTTGGTAGACAAGTGTGCCAAGGCTGCGGAGGGCTGTGAAATTCACTCCCAACCACCTCCGGAGGTTAACAAAATGTCCTCCGAGGGTGAAGCCACTCCCTCCGGGAGTGGCAAGAAGAAGAAAAAGTCCAACGGCAAGAAGAAGCAATCGGCCGGCACACCTACTGCTGCAGCTGCTGTAGCTCCGGGTGGCCGAGGGCCACGCCACGAGAAACAACCTCAGCCGTTGTCTAAAGACGGTGGCAGCTCCAAGATGTGGTGTCTCATACACAAAACGGACAGCCACAACCTGGAAAACTATCGAGAGGTCCAGAACCTTGCCGAGCGCTACAACAAGCGCTGGGAGGAAGCTCCTTTCCATCAAAGGGAAGGAAAATAAAAAGTCGACGAAGCTCCGGCTAAAGAGGAGTTAGGCTTTCAGGACCCCAAACAGGTCTTGAAGGTTGTTTACACCTCCGTTGACGATGACTCCGACATCTCCGACAACGAGCGTCGGAAGACCATGAACACCATCTTTGGTGGTTTGTGGGACAACACTTCCCGCCGTGTCCTCAAGACAATGCGGTGGGACATGGCCTCTGTAGCTCCCACTACCAGGGCGGAGCCTCATCGGAAGTGGATGGATACAACCATCACCTTCAATGCTTCAGACTGCCTGCAGAACATGATCGGAGCTGGTCAACATCCACCGATGGTATCTCCGACCATCAACAGCATCCAGCTCCACCACGGAATGGTGGACGAAGGTTCGGGGTTGTACCTCATAATCTTCGAAGACTTCGTTAAGCTTCAACTCCGACCTTCGGATCTTCGGCCCTCTCGACCTTTCTCCGGAGTAGGTCCGGGGGCCATAACTCAACTCGGGGCCATTACTTTCCCGGTGACCTTCGGAACTCGGGAGAATTACCACACTGAGAAGTTGGTCTTCGACGTGGCGCAGATCAACTTACCATTCAATGCCATCTTGGGCAGGCCAGCCTTGTACAAATTCATGGCTGTTGCTCATTATGGCTACTTGGTGTTGAAGATGCCAACACCCTCAGGCGTTCTCTGGATCCACAAAGACCGCAACACCGGTGTTACTGCTCTGGAAGAACTCCACGCGCTTGCTACAACGCGGGAGGAAGAATCCAGAAAGGAACAAGCTCCGAAGCCTCCGAGCATTCGTCATCGAGGCTCAACTTCCGCACCTCGTGTGCAACCAAGCGGCGACACCGACATTCCTATCAAAGTTGTCCAAATAGGTTCCGACGCTGCTCAGACCACTCGTATATCGGGGGGTCTGAACGACAAATAGGAACTCGCGCTCATGACTTTCCTCCTGGCTAACGTCGACGTGTTTGCCTGGCAACCGTCACAAATGCCTGGGATCCCTAGGGAAGTGATTGAGCACAATCTGAAGATTTATCCAAATGCTCGGCATGTACATTAGAAGCCTCGAAAGCAATTAATAGAGCGACAAAACTTCATACGTCAAGAAGTGAAGAAGTTGCTCGAAGCTGGATTCATTCGGGAAGTCTTCCACCCAAAATGGCTGGCAAACCCAATCGTTGCACCTAAGGCCGGCGGGAAGCTTCAGATGTGTATCGACTACACTACACTGAATAAGGCATGTCCAAAGGATCCATTTCCACTACCTAGAATAGATCAGATAGTGGATTCCACCTCCGGGTGTGAATTACTGTGTTTCCTAGACGCATATTCTTGGTATCATCAAATCAGAATGTCTAGGGAAGATGAAGAGCATACTTCCTTCATCACAGCAGATGGATTATACTGTTACACTGCCATGCCATTCGGTCTCAAAAACGCTGCTTCAACGTTTGTGCGAGCTATGTACAAAACTTTTGGAGAGCTCATCAGAGATGTAGTGGAAGTGTACGTCGATGACATCGTCGTCAAGATCAAGAACAAGGAGTCATTCCTTGACACCTTGCAAGTTGTCTTCGACAAGTTGCGAATCACACGCACAAAGCTGAACTCGGACAAGTGTGTCTTCGGGGTTAGCTCTGGAAAGCTTCTTGGATTCTTGGTGAACCACCGAGGAATAGAGGCGAATCCGGTGAAGATTAAAGCTATTGAAGACATGCAGCCACGAGCCTGCATCAAGGATGTCCAGAAGCTGACTGGATGCTGCCCTCAGTCGGTTCATCTCAAGACTGGCGGAACGGGCGCTACCCTTCTTCAAATTATTGAGGAAGTCCGGACCATTCCAATGGTCTGAGGAAGCATAAGAGGATTTCCAAGAGCTAAAGCAGCTCCTCACCACTCTTACAACTTTGGTAGCTCCAAACCCTGGCGAGCCACTTCTGCTTCACATTTCGACAACCGATGAAGTTGTCAGCATGGTCCTGGTTGCGGAAAGACCAGAACCATCTCCAGTTCAGGAATCCAGATCCCTTCGAGAGGGTCCGGAGCTACCTGAAGGTGAGTCTGGGTCGCAGCCCCCAGGCCCGGATTCTCGAGGTGAGACGCTAGAGGATCAACCTCCTTCAACTGAAGGAATTACTGTTGCTGAACAAGAAGATTCAAACCACTCTGGGAAGGTCCAGGTCACTTCGGAAGAAGCTCCGGGTTCCTCTAGCAAGAACCTGGAGGTCCCGAAGAAGGTTCGAACCCCTCGGGGAGGGTCCGAGTTCATGAGGAGAAAAGCTCCGGGCCCCTCCGGGATGGTCCGGACAGTCCAGCGCCCACTGTACTTCATCAGTGAAGTACTCCATGATGCCAAGACTCGGTACATAGAGGTACATAAGCTGCTCTATGCAGTTCTTATTGCCTCTAGGAAGCTTCGTCACTACTTCCAAGCTCACAAGATTTCAGTGGTAACCTCTTATCCACTGCGTGCAATCTTGCATAACCCCAACTCTACTGGGAACTTTGCAAAGTGCACAGCGGAATTGGCCGAGTTCGATCTTGAATTCGTCTCAAGACAAGCGATCAAGAGTCAAGCATTGGTAGACTTTGTGGAGGAATGGACCCCTTCTCCATCAAATCCCGGGGGCCCAGTGAGCATAAGCCGGAACCCAAGGTTCCGGTATTCACTGAGCCTCACTGGACTCTCTACTTCGACGGCTCCGTGCAGAAGCAGGTGACCGGAGTTGGAATCCTTCTCCTTGCTCTGACCGGGGAGAAGGTCAAATACATGGTTCACCTCGACTTCAAGGCGACCAACAACATGGCAGAGTATGAAGCACTAATCTATGGGCTCAAGGTGGCACTATCATATGGTGTCAAGCAGCTGTTGGTAAAGGATGATTCGCAACTCATTATGAAACAAGTCAAAGGTGAGTGCTGCTGCAACAGCCCTCAATTAGCTGCTTATCTTCTTGAAGTCCAGAAGCTTCAAAAGGATTTTGATGTCCTAGATCTTTGCCATGTCCAGCGTCTCAACAACGCTGAAGCTGATGAACTCTCGACGAAAGCTTCAACCAGAGCCCCGGTTCCCGACAGAACCTTCGTCCAGAGATTGTCAAGACCAACAGCTCATCCTGCCGAACTGAGCGAAGGGGGCGAGACCAGCACCTCAAAGCTGGCCGTCTCGATGGCCCTATTACCATGGCGTCCATCAAGGGTCGTAGGTGATGCAGGGAGCTCCGAGCAACCCAGCACGCAAGACTCAAATGCTCAAGTTAGCTCCGATGCATGAATCTCGGAGATCCGGAGCTACTTGAAAGACAACATCCTTCCTGAAGATAATGTGTCTGCTGACCAGATAGTCAGATTGGCTAAAAGATACACACTGGTAGAAGGGGATCTTTACCGGCGTGGTGCCAACAGCGTCCTAATGCGGTGCATTACAAGGGAAGAAGGCCGCGAGCTCCTCGCGGAAATCCATGGAGGCGAGTGTGGGAACCACGCGTCTTCCTGCACGTTGGTCGGTAAAGCCTTCCGGCATGGTTTTTACTGGCTTACAACACTCTAGGATGCAACCGAGCTAGTGAATAAATGTGAAGCATGCCAGTTTCATGCGAAGCAAATTCACACACTAGCTCAACCTCTACAAATGATACCTCCTACATGGCCATTCGCTGTGTGGGGGATGGATATCTTGGGACCTTTCCGAAAAGCCGTCAGAGGTTACAAGTTCCTGTATGTCGCCATCGACAAGTTCACCAAGTGGCCGGAAGCAACTCCAGTTGTGACAATAAATAAGAAATCAGCTATCAATTTCTTGCAGTCCATAGTACGCAGATTTGGAGTCCCAAACAAGATCATAACTGACAACGGGACTCAATTCACAAGCTCTGCATTCCAAGGATATTGCGAAGACCTCGACATTCAAGTCAGCTACACTTCCGCAACTCACTCGGCGAGCAATGGCCAAGCTGAGAGAGCAAATGCAGAAATCCTAAAAGGACTCAAGACGCGCACATATGAGCGCCTAAAAAAACATGGAGCCAACTGGATCGAAGAGCTTCCGCCCACCTTGTGGGCGAATAGCACAACTCCAAAACAGTCAACTGGAGAGACACCCTTCTTCCTGGTGTATGGAGCTGAAGCAATCCTTCCTCCAGAAATCACCTTGGGATCACTCTGGGTCTGCACCTTCGACGAAGCCATGCAGGACCAGCTCCGGCGTGAAGACCTTGACCTCGTTGAAGAGGGAAGGTGCCAAGCAGCTGTTCGAAATGCACGATACCGCCAAGCGCTCCGGCGCTATCACCAAAGGCATGTGCATAACCGACAGCTCGAGGAAGGCGATTTGGTGCTATGGAGAATACAAACTCGAGAAGGGTTAAACAAACTTTCCCCCAGCTGGGAAGGACCCTTTCGAGTGATCAAAGTATCCTATCCCGGATGCGTTTGCTTGGCAATCGAGGATGGGATACTGCTCCCTAATCCTTGGAACATTGAGCACCTCTGTAAGTTCTACGCTTAATATCACAGAGGTGAGTCTGTAATTACACGTGATGTATGTTATAGCGTCATTGTACAGAGTCGGGTAGCTCCTCCGGTAGGACAGCCGGACCTTTCCTGGAAGGTCTGCAAAGTCCAGGCAACACTTGACACAGTCTCAGAACTAAAAGTGCAGCTAGTTACCATGGGTCAAACAAGAAATGCAACACACATAGCCTGGTTCCGTAACCTAAGAGTGTACTTGTTTCTCATGTACCCCGAACCTATAATGAAAGACATCATTATGTGAAAACAGACTCCACATGCATTTATTTCGTACAGGCTCATTCTTTTTTATTTTTCTCTTTCTTGTCTATAACAAAGTTGTGCAATTCTCAAGAAACTTTAGCTCGAGAAATTCATATATAATTCAAGTTGCTTTGTTAATTCCTTCGGGTCTTAACATTGTTTAATGGCCTACTCGCTTAAACGCCAAATCAATCTAGGTCCAGAGTGTACTATCGACTTAGACTGGTCTTACACCCTAAGTACGCCACTCTACCTACACCCCGGCAGGCCTGAGTAAGGTGAGTCCAGAAAACGATCGGACCTGGAGAAAATAAGCAAATGAACTTGATTATATATAGAATTGCAGTCGACCTAAAAATTTCTTTCGGGAATAGTATGCCGCAAACGAGTTATAGATAGGAAATGGATTTTACTGTTTTTCTTGAATTCAGTGTGCAGGAAAAATAAAAATCTCATGATGATGGTGGATGATGCCGGAGCTATCAAAGCTTCGACATCCCCTAAGGTGGCCCGCTGTCGATGTTTTAAACATTGATAGTAGGCATCGCCGGAGCTATCAAAGTTCCGGCAAATCTAGGGGTCCAGCCGTGAACGTGAAGAAAGGATGGTGGAAGGACACCCTAATGGGGTCTGCTGTCGATGCTCTACGTGTTGACAATGGTCGCTATCGGAGCTATTAAGCTCCGACAGCCCCAGAGGGCCAACTGTCGATGCTCTACGTGTTGACAATGGTTGCTGCAGGAGCTACTAAGTTCTGACAACCTCAGGGGGCCTGTACTGTCGACGACTTCGGACCTACACTCTACAAGTTTGAAGCACGCAGGTCTTCAACAAAATGCTACATCCTTTTGTACATGTTCGCAATAAAATTGTGTACATCTACTATGGGGCCAAGCGAGACAAAGGTCGAAGACAAAAAAATGAAATTCATAAATTTCTTGGATTTCATTCATCTGAGGACAAGAGATTACAAATTTGGAGAAAAGAAGAGAAGATACAAGTGGGGGCTACAGGGAGAAAGTCCTAGATCCTACGGAAGAACGAGGCAACCTTCTGGGGAACCTCCGACACGCTGGCCTTAGCAGCATCTCCCTCTCCGTTGATGGGACCTTCAAGCACTAGATCTAGTGGGAATTGAGGATCTCGACTTGTGTAGCACGTCAGCATGTACTCTGCGATGTTCTGCGCAAGGGATTTCCCTTCAGTCTCCAACTGATTCACGATGACATCACCCATCTTGTTGAGTTTGTTTCCCGCCGAGCTCAACGCCCTCAGCGCATGGTCCAGCTCTGGCTCCGGATCGTCCGGATGCACAGGACTAAAGCCCAACAGCGTCAGCGCGTCATTGGCTTTGCCTAAGAAGTCCCAAACTTGTTGGGATTCCGCATCCCTTGAGCCTCGCACCTCTTCCAAGGACCTTTTAGTCGCCACAAGCTCCGAACCCTCCTGGGCAAGGCGCTCGACCTCTATGCCATGCTGTCGAATCTTTTCAGCAACTTGCCCTTCGAGTTTAGAAAGCTCCTCTTCCCAGATGTGGATCTTGTTCTGACGATCAACCAGGTCTTTCTCCCGGCCCCGCACCTTCTTCTCCGGGGCAGCGACTTTGTTCTCCCTCTTGGTGAGGTCGTGTCCCCGCTGCCACGCTTTCTTCTCCTCACTCTCGCAAAGCTCCTCTAGCTTCTTTGTGCGCTCTGCGAGGCTCTTGTCACCCAGAGCCAGCCTCTGGGTGAGCTCCTCCTCCCTCTTCACGAGGTCATCCCGCAGCTCCATGAGTTTTTGCTCTTCATCTTCGAGCTTTTTCTCCCGCTCTACAAGATCCACCCGACGCTTGACGAGGCTGTCGTGGATCGCACTGAGCTTCTCCTGGCGATCGTTCGCTGCATCATTAGCAGCCACGACCTGTTCGTGTATAGCCCGAGACTGGTTGTCGAGGGATCACACCATGCTTTCAATCTCGTCCAGCAGCTGACCCCAGTACTCCATCCTGGTCTTCTCCCTCTTGACCCACTCCTTATCGTCAGCCAACCTTGTTTGCGCCAGTTTAGTGTCAAATTGGAGCCGGTTGCGCCACCTCCTAAGGGTTTGGCGCTCCTCCTCGAGGGCCTTGCTGTCGTGATAAAGGCCAGCTGGACCTGACGAAGGCTAGAGCAGGCGTTGTCGATGGATAATGACAGGGGATTGGCTCCAGACCTGCTGGGGTCCTCTCTGCTGACTCCAGCGGGTTCTCCATAACAAAAATTGGGTCCCACTTGACAAGAGTGGGCCCCTGAGCTTCTGTGGCACTAGGGCCACCCTCCGGGATAGCCTCGGTCGCCGCCGAGGAAGGTCCAGCAATGGGAGCTTCTACCTCTGGGCTTGGCTCCGAAGGTCCTGCCGCCAGGTCATCAGCAGCTGATCCCTCAAGTAGAGGACTAGCCGCTTCTTCTTGGCACCCTGGCTCAGGCGCGAGTACCTCCATAACTACCTCCTCCAGGGCAGGCGTTGAAGATTTGGCCGGAGCTGAGGCCACTACCGGCTCTGATCCTGGTGCCTCCTCCATCGCCGGTTCAGGTGCCGGCGCTTCGACCTCCACCAGTTCGGGAGCCAGCACCTCCACGCAACCGGCTCAGGTGCCGGAACTTCATCAACCACCGGCTCTGCCACCGGGGCTTCAACAACATCCGGCTCTAAGGCTGGAATTGCAGCTACCTCCAGCTCTAAGGCTAGAGCGTCCATCATCACAACATCCAAAATTGAAGCTTCAACCTCCGGAGCTGGTGCCGCTGGTACGTCTTCATTCCCATGGTCCGGCGCTACCATGGGATCTTCGGGAGATGAGTCGAGGTTAAGGACCACGACAGCTGGCGCCAGAGCTACCACCACCTCAGCCACCATCTGGGGTGGAGCTGGAACTAGAGCTGGAGCCTCCGCCTGCACAGCATCAGCCGCTGTCACAGGAACCTGAGCTTCAACCCCTTTTTTTGATACTCTGTGGATGAAGGGCGAAGAAACTCAAAATATGGTTACAAGAAAAATAATCAACAGAGGTAAAAAAGCAAATTTACCTTGGGAGACTTTCGCTCCAGCTAGCGCGGAACCTCTTCGTCGGACGCTCGGAGCCCGACACTATCGCAACTAAGGTAGTAGCTCCGGGAGGCCCTCTAGAGCTTGCTGCTACCGCCAACGACGTCTTGGTTGGCCCCCCCTCATCTGAGAAGGACCGTCGGACCTAGAGCCCTTAGCTGG
Source organism: Tuctoria greenei (assembly GCA_036927565.1). Taxonomy (NCBI): domain Eukaryota; kingdom Viridiplantae; phylum Streptophyta; class Magnoliopsida; order Poales; family Poaceae; genus Tuctoria; species Tuctoria greenei. The sequence continues at coordinate 63,927,629 of JAYESD010000007.1, read as the reverse complement.
CCCTAGTGCCGGAGTCACCTTGTCGGAGCTTGCGCTCCGAGGAGACGCCAATGCTGGAGTTGTTGTCGCCGTTGAAGACCTCCTCCGCCGGGGAGAAGGAGCTGCTGCGGAGGTAGAAGGTCTGACGGGCCTCCCGTCAAAATGCTTCAACTTCCTCTTTCGGCTGGAGGGCTCAGCCAACTCTTTGCCCTTGCCCATGACTTCAGCTCTCTGTCTCAGGGCGGAAGCAGGGCCACCCTTGGAAGCTCCGGGGATCACCAACCTGGTGGTCGGACGCCTCTCAACTTCACCGAGGTCGTCAAGCACCGGCATCTTCCGTCAGAGCTCCCTGCTGAACTCCGCCTCAATGTTCAGAGGGAGGAAAGCTGCCCGCAGAGTTAAGTCATCGCCCTCAACATCGATGCCATGCTGGAACTTCTTGAGATGAAGCTCCAGAGCTGCGCCTTCCAGATTGGACTTCAAACCGTTCTCAATCCAGTCATCGTCCATCACACTGTTGAGGGCCCAGATGAGCTTCTCCCTCTTCTTCAGAGGAACCCACCTGTTGACCAGGAAGTTGCAGAAGACCACCTAGGGGGTCACTCCTCCTTCCACACATTGGTGGATCCTGGTCAAAGCAGGGTTGAAGGCCTCCGACAGCACCAGGACTTCACTCCAGGCTTCAGTGTCAATGTTGTGAAGGCCTTCGGGCAGCTCCAGCTTCTCGTGCTCCTCTGCCGTGATGACAATCCAATCCTTCATCCAGTCGTCCCACTTGCCGGAATGGAATGACCTCAAGTACTTGTAGGGGCACTTCTTGCGCTTCACAAAATAGTAGAAGAAAAGATACTCATCGCTATTGCCGATAGTGTGGATGGTGAAGAAGGTACGGAAAAGCTTGACGCAGGGGGGAATACCCACCCACATCTCGCAGAAGTTGACAAATGTGGACACATAAAGAATGGAGTGGGGCCAAGGTGGTACAGCTATAGACCATAGAAGTCTAACAGCATCAAGAGAAAAGTGGGATCAGTCCCACCATGGCGTACGCAGAAAAGTACACCATGTCGCCGGCGCGCTCCTTCTTTAAGGGAGCTTGCCGGCATGGACCAGGTGGTTGAAGGAGTCGCTGGACCACCCCATGTAGGTCCAGACCTTCTTCAAATCGCCGTCGGTCGTGAGACGGCTCTTGCGGAGACCCAACTCCATCGCAGCACGGCGGGGCGAGAGAGGAAAAGCAAGCAAAAGTTTGGAGGATTCGAGCACAAGTTCAAATGAAGGCATAAGGAATCCCCAAACGGTGCACGCTTTCCTTCTTTAGTAAGCCCCCGCAACGCTTGAATGGAAACCGTAGAGGGGTCAGCGATACAGTTCAAAAACTTACCCCTGCCAATGACAAGGGGGCTTGGGGCCACCCTGACGATGGTCCTTACCCTAGGCGAACAGTTGTCATCATGAGAGGCGGGAAACCCGAGGGCAATGGCCTGACAGGGCACGCGGAACCGATACGATTTTCGTATAGGGAACCGGCGACCTTCAATTGCGTGAGATCCGCACGCGCAGATCTCACCTGCCGTATCCTGAAGATGCCATGCGGCGATGGTTTAACTGCGATCCACCACCTCAACAGCACACCCAAAGACCCTTGAAGACACGGCACAGAAATTGAAAGATGGACCCACCTGTGGCAGAATGACTTAATCCAAAAAGTCTCTCCCAGAGGTGGGCCCAGGGGGCCACTGTCGGTACCCTGCGTACCGGATACCCCTTGGAACTGCAAAGAGTGCAAAGGAGCTCCACCTATCTGAATTGAAGACCTCCAAAGGCCCCACGTGTCACATGGAACCAGACCTGTCTCCCTTCTATGGTTAGTCCCAGTGCTGCCACGTGTATCGTAAAACCGGAGCTACATTCCATAGATGGGAAAGCTCCGGACTAGATACCTGTGTGGCACCCCTGGACCTAACCACCGACAGAGGGAAGCTCTGGTACCGACACGTGTACAACAGCACCGGATTTAGTCGTCCAAGACAGTAAGCTCAGGAGCTGCCACGCGTCCAACCGCCGGATCTTCAACCGCAACAGATAGATTGGTGGACCTCCAACGACTCGGACCTTCAAGGGACATTAAAGACTTCAAGACCCGACTAAGTGTCATTAATGCTATCCTAATGACACACGATCTTATGACCCTTAATACCAGTAACGCCACCATTAAGGGGCGCTACTACACTATTAAGGGGAATTAATTACATTAATCGTGTATTAGACATCAGTAACCGCCAATGCCACATGTCGGGCCAAGCTGACGGTGTAACGGCCAGTCCTTGTGCTATAAAAGGACTGGCCGAGCAATACACGGAGGAGGCTTCCACACGTGCCTAAGACTCCCAAAAACTCTAGTCTCTCACACTTAAGCGTTCAGACGCTCAATACAACAACAACACACACCCGTGGAGTAGGGTAGTACGCTCAGGCGGACCGAACCACGTAAATACTTGTGTTAAATCGCCACCTTCTTCTGAATTTCCGCGCGCCCTAGCTGAACTACAAAACTCTGCAGGCTACCGATGGTAGTACCAGGAGAATTGCCAGAATTGAACTCCGACACAGAACAACGACAACACTTGAACTTGATGAAGAGGGTGAACCCGTTGATAAAAAAGAACATAGAAGCATGATTGGGTCACTTTTGTACCTCACGGAATCAATATCGGCATCAAGATCGGACATACAATTTACACAACATCTTTGTGGATGATTTCAAGATTCCCACGCGCTTCACATCGTCAAGCCATCAAAATAATTCTCATGTATTTACATGGAACACAAGAATTTTACATTTTTCTTCCTTCTCCCTTAACTCTTACTTTGAAAGCTTCTTCGAATGCTGATTTTGGGGGTTGTAGGATTTAGAGGAAAAGTACTCCGGACGCTTGTCATTTTCTTGGTAATTTACTTATTGCTTGGTCCTCAAGAAAAAATAGTTCAGTTGCACACTCCACAGCTTAATCTGAATATGTATTTGTTGCTAGCGCTTGCTTACAAATTTTATGGATTGTTCGAACACTTAAGGACGATGGGGTTGATCTAGTTAGTGTTCCACTATTTTGTGGCAACACTAGTGCCATTCGCATTGATGAAAACCCTGTGCAACACTCTAGAACAAAGCATATTGACATTAGGTATCACCTTCTTCGTAATAATGTTGAAAAAGGAAAATTGTGCTTCACCATGTAGATATCGAACAACAATTGGCTGACGTTTTTACAAAATCTTCGTATTCCATTCGTAGTGAAAATAGTGGTTATGCATCCTCATGGCTTAAATTTGAGTGGCAGTTTTTGCAACTTTGGAAGTCTATGTGTGAATCCGAAACTAAACATAATATGGACATAAGTGTTTCATACATATATGACTTTGTGATTCATTTTACATGCTGAAAGTTCTTACTACATTGCTCGTGTTATGCATTTTGTACTTTTGGCATGACTAGTGATTGAAATAATTACTCATACTAAATCTGGCCATGATCGAACCTTCTTGCTGTTTTGAACTTGTTGCATGCTCACAAATTCTTTTAATCATGAAAAATTAGCCAATCAATAAGCCCACATGATGAGCTTTTATAATCAAATGAAAAATTAGAAAAGATCAAGAGAATATGCATGCATCACACTTCTTCTTTTGAGATTGATTATCATTGCACTTAGATATGAACTTGGAAGAAGTTGTGTATGACTAAAACCATGTCCTTAAGCTTCTGATTATCAAATGACATAGTCTTAGCTTGGTTGGTTAGAATAAGGCGGATGCTTCATATAATCTCTTGCAATGTTCACAATATTTAAATTTGTGTTTTAAAAGATAATAAAAACAGCAACATGTGTCATGCTTTCAGGTTATTATAGTTGAGTTCGTGAGATCATGACTTGGTTAAATTTAAATTACACATTACCTCTTGCATGGCTTACACTACTTTATGTATTTTATTGATATGATAGTTTAAGTTACTTGATAGTATTGCTTGGATGAGCTTTGTTTTATATGTATATGTCATATTATGCTTATGAACTTAAAATTTCTCTTTTGAACCTTGCTGAACACATTGTCAATGGGGAGAAATTGGTCACACCTTGCACATTCACAAGTGTTTTGACTTACACGTTCTTCTCAGCAGGAGTGTACATCCTTAGGTGGACAATTTTTGGGTTTCTTCTCATTTGATTTTTTATTTTCAAAAAGGGGGCGAAATTTTAATTTTGTCAAAACTTTTCATGAAATGTGAATGAGCCATTGTACGGTTTCGTAGTGGTGTTGCCAATGCATTCATCAACGGGGAGATTGTGAGACTTAGGTGCTGAATACGTTGGCAAATAGGCTAAAAGTGAGGGTTTACATGTAAAGTTTTGAGTATACCTGAGACACCCACTTTGGATTGTTCGAACTTATGAGATCTAGTCACACACGTGAGGTGCATGTGATTTTGTTTGGATTGTCCGAACTTTGCAGCACGTTAGCTGCATGTGAGTACATACTTTGGACTGTTCAAACTTTTCCTTGTATAATGCATAGTGACTGTTTGGGCTGTCCGAACATTGTACGTGTTGAAACAATCGTGCAGCTTTTTGGCTTGTAGGAAGTTTGCTTAGTACTCATTTACTAAGTTTTTGATGCATTTTGGCTGCTCATGATGGATATTATCTTTCTATGTTTGTATGTGAGGTGCTCACGTAACGTGTTGTGGTTCTCGGACTAATGTGAGCCATGTCAAGGACTTGTGCTTGGAAAAGTTGCTTGCTTGTTCATGCTTGTTCATGTGCAGGTGTTTCTTGAGGTCAAGACATGGCTGTGATGGTAATCCATTAAACTAGTTTTAATGATAAGATGAGGATCAATAGCCAAGTTCGGGAGGAATTGTGGTTGAGTTGATCGGGAGGTCATGCAACATGTTTGAGTCAAGAACATTGCATATGAAGGTATCGTGGATGTTTTGGTAAGTATTTTTCACGTGTGCAAGGGGTGCATTGACGTGGCAACAATGTTCTAAGTCGTTGTAAAGAGATATGGACGTGAAGAATTGGCCGGAACATTCCGACAGGATGGATTAAGCCTCAGGCTACGACTGAAGCAGTTATGGTTCGAATATGGAAAGTTTCGAGTTGGTTAGGGTTAGGTTTTGTGTTGTTCACGAAGTTGAGCTGTTTTAGGTGTAAAAGTTCTAATTTATAAAGTACAAACTTCAGCTAGGAGGAATAAAAACAGGGTTGAGCAAAGAAATCTAAATTAGGTGTAAAAGCCCTAATTTATAAAGTAAAAATGAATTCAAACATCATGGGAGGGATGCAAATATTCAAAAAATGCTCCTTTTCAAAACTTGAAAAACTAACAATCTGATCTCACCATTGGATTCCTAATATTCCAAATAGCTCTCATGCAAAATTTCATGATTTTTGAGGCATGTTTGCTATTTAATTGGAGTGAGGCATTGAATTGCATCCAAATTCAAAATTCAAATTGGGGTTCAAAAGAAACCTGTCCAAATGTGGATTTGGATTTCAGAATCAGATTATCCATAAATGATTTTCCTTCCCCAAAAATATATTGAATTTTTGGACAAATATTGGTGGGTGAATTCATGAACCAGAGAATGGATGAGGGCGAGCAGCGGTGGGTCCCACCTGGCAGTCACACCTTGCTGTTGCCAACTCTGTTTTCTCACCGTGTGCCACCGCACGACATGCAGCTCCAGCGATCTGCCTGCCTGCTTGGTTGCATCAAGGCATGCTCTCTACACCTCTCCATATCTACATTTTTCTGACCGAAGTGGAAAAGCACCAAAGCTTTCTCCTCTGTTTCGCTCCCGCTACTGCACTCAGTGCCGCCTTGCCATTGCTTCATCTTGCCGGCCAAACGGCGCGAGGTATCGCGTGTTCCCAACAGAAAAAGGTGGCGCAACCCCGTGCTCGTAATTTCCATCCATCTACTTGCTTGTATTCTTGCTTATATGCGCTTTTTTCTGAAGTTTTTTTTGGCACCGCTCGGAGGTGAACGTGAAGGTCACCCTCTGCTCACCGTGGAGCCGACGTTCTAGGCCGTGTCAAGCTTCACTGTAAACTGCAAAAGGTGCACCTACCTGAGCTGCATGTGTTCACAAAATTTCAGGTTGAGTCGTGGACCGTAACTCAAGTATTCACAGTTTCCCCGACTACTTGAACATAGCTTCGGGTCTAGATCGTCGACTTAATTCCATTTCTATGTGCAATCATTATCTAATCCAGTACAAATACACATTTGTTTATTCTATTTTGTTTGCATATTTTCTTATTTTCTATTGAATCCAATTCCAAAATCATTCCTTACCGCACAAAATATAGGATTATGTTCACCACATACTATCGCACAACTCGGCAAAGAATCAATAGAATCCACCAAGTGGTGGCCGAGTTATGCTAGTTTTCCCTGCCGCCATGGGAAATCCCGTCGGTCCGCCGTCGAAGTCGACGTTTCTGCCTATTCGACCCATTTTCCTTCCTATATTCATCTTCCCCATGATGCTAGGAACATTTCTGATTGATTTCCGTGAAGTTTGAAGAACGGAGTGGTGGTTTCGACATGGCGGGAACCTTAGTGCCCGCTGCCGCCGTCACGCGTGCAATTTCGGCTATCGCCGGAGTTCACTGACTTCACCATTGTTATCAGCATGGTGGATTAGGCTTAGGAGGTGAGGGGCGCGAGGTTTAGCACAGGGGAACAGTGGGACGGTGAGCTTGCTGGCGTGTGCAGCCACGCTCCGCCACGGGCGCCGCCCGAGCCCGACGAAGACAACGCCAGGGTGGGTCCCCCGTGTCAGCGTCTTTTCTCTCTCTCTGCAGATTAGCATGTGGCCAGGGATTAAGTGTGGCTGTGCAGGGGTAACTCAATGGCCCAGCTGTGGCTGCAAGACTATTGTCCCATTTCAAATGGGTGGGCCCAATTCGATTAATTCAATCTTTTCCAATAAGAACAAATTCCAGATTTAATCCAAACATCAAAATACAATTACTCATAGTAGATTTTTTTCCAATAACTCAAAATAAATTCTGGTAGACTCATCTTGATCCCATCTTTGCTGTAGAGCAATTTGTTGGACATGAAAGTCCGAGAATTTTCATAATTAATTCTTTTGAGCTAACTAGTTGAGAAATTAATTACTCCTGTTATGCTAATTAGAAAATTCCCAATTTTGGTCAGAACACTCACTCAAGTACACTCTATCTCCAATAAAAATTTCAAATCTATCGGACGTAAATTACTTGGTAAAATAATGTTCCAATCTTCTACGTTCATTGAAAATTCAGAAATATACAGAAACATTTTCTGAATTTATTCCAAGCTTGTAAAAGAAATTCCTCCCTGTAGGATGCTCTTAAAATTATAACACAATTTTTATTTAACCAGTGAGACCTCCTCTACCATGATCATCCACTGTTAGCCATGTCCAAGCTACAGATTGAGTACCAAAATTTGGAGAATCCTTTTAATTGTTGGAATTTTAGAGACAACAAGCTTCCTTGAACATCCTGAATTCTTTGCCCATATCTTTGCCTCAGAATCTAGTATCCACTGTGAAAATACCAAAGCCAAATAAAAATATTTACATACCCATTCTGTGTTTAGAAGTTGATTCATATAGTTTCAATTTCACTTATGCACTTTATGCTATACAAATTATATAGTGACCTAGACCGAGGAGAGCCGGAGGCTTTGGACAGCATCCTAACTGGAGCTAACTTTGAAACTGACTCGCAGCCAGGCAAGCCCCGGTTTGCATTTAAGAGATTTTGCAAAGTTTTCATTTGTATCACTATTAAGTCTATAGATTGAATTGTATTATGTCTAAGGTGCATTGATACCCCAATTGCATGACCCACAATCCCATGGAGTATTTGGGTAGTTGTATAGCTCAATGTATAGAATTGCCATGCTAATGTTATATGAAATCCAGTAGAAGTCGAGTAGTTGACATCTACTCGCGAGATAGTTACACCGTCACACGTGATTGGTTTACTTTGAGAATGGGATATGAGTATTAATATGATATCAGGCAGTGGCGTAGGAAGCATCAAGACGTGGTCTTACATGCATAGCGCTGCCTGTGTCAATTGAGGACCGATCTGTGTGGGGCCCCGCTGAGCAAGTTTGAACTGTACCGGATGCATACTTGCTATATGGGAACTAGGAAATCGATGTAATTGGTTAACCTGGGCATCGAGGCTTACCCTACCGTTTTATAGTAGTGGCTTGAGGGCAGAAAGGTGTATATCTGCTGGCGGGCACATACACACTCTGCGCACAGACCTCCTACCCGTTATGTAAGGTCCGGTTTGGCATTTTGGTTTCCTTTGAAAGGTTTTTGCATACAATATAGTATTGAAGTGTGATTTGCTCCACTTCCGAAATGGGTGTATGTGACGTGTTATCCAGGTGTCTACTGACTGCAATCACTGTCCCTCGCAGTTATTTGAGCACTGCTTGTTCATTGTGTCATGACGTAGTAAATACTGAAGAAGCCAGAAGAATATGATGTATTGAATTATTATTGCTTTGCAACTATGATTGCTATATAATATGCTCACTAAAGTTACTTTTTATGAACCTTTAACCTGCTGCTAATAACTTGAAAAATAAGGATCAACATGTAGGCGAGTCATCTACTGCAATATCTATTCATTTCTTAAGTATCCCTGCATGTAGAGTTTCATGCTTAGGTGAGATGGTTAAGTCTTTTTGAGCCTTCATGCTCACGGTTGCTATGTTAAGTTATTTGCAAGTGAGACGTATGAGGAAGGGCCAGAGCATTAGGCGATGTCCCCGTCAGGGTATACCGCCGAGTGGGAGCCCTGCACGCCGCTGTGATCTAATGTGTGCTGCTAGTGTGTAGCATCCACGGGCTGGACGGTGGCACTTTTGCATAGCTAGGCTGAGATATTAGCTATGAGTATGACTTCCACTGTATATTATGTATTGTAAAAGACTTATTCCATTTCTATAAATAAAAGTGTATTTTCTCGTATTCTTTTCTTGTGTGCTTTTGGGTGCCGAATCGCACGGCACCACCCTCTGCGATTCCTGGAATGTGTGGACCCGGTCTTCACATTACAAATGTGTGAGATGTTCCTAAGGTTTTTGTAAGTCTTAAGATTGCTTATATATGCGTATGGAAGAGTCTTGAGCAGTTATGGAATGTTTCGGTTGAATCCAAGTAGGAGTAGGAAGACCTAGTTGGATTGGAGTTGCATTAAGGCTGGTTATATAAGTAATGGATTCCAGGGCTCATGGTGGTATGACTTGTGGATGTTCCTCCTGTGTTTTTGGGGAATAAGATTCATAGTTTAGAAAAGATTTTGTGCATTGTTCGTCCGACTTGTTTACATCAAGTCTTTCTCGTCGAGTTTCCTCGCTACCTGATTTTCTTCGGTGTTTTGATGATAACTTGTTTTACTCATCCAATTGATGTGATTCTTTTGTGTTGTCTTCACAACATGATGACCTACCATTTGTAAAAATTTCACGGTCATTGGTTATATGATTCTCGAGTTACGTGAGTTTCTTTGCGGCGTAGCAGATCTGTTTTTAACTCGGGTAGAACAGTTGGACCTTTGCTCAGTTTTGTGATCATATCTCAAGTTCTACTTGATATTTTCATGTGATTCTTATTGTGTTAGATTCGTGACTGGATTTTCTACAACCAATACTGGTTCGGCCATGTTTGAACATGTTGAAAACACTTGCACAAACGGTTTTTGTATTAGATTGATTTTCTAGCGATGTGTTTTGTACCTTCCGCAGAAAAAGTTTAAATATACCATTCACCCCCTCTGGTAGCTTTTCACGTGCTCTTCTATCCTAGACCATTGAGGGCCGCTACCCGCTCCCGAGCTCAGACTTGGGCGGGTTCGCTAACTGACCTCGATTTTTGGAGCTTGGGAGAGTCCGTCGTTCGACCTCGATGGTCGGAGGTCCCTCCTTGCACCGAAGGTAGGACATGGTTCGGGTCATAATATTGCTTTATGCCATTCGTTGATCCAATTTTCTTTGGTACTCGAGGTACAGAACCTCGTTAGTAAGCCCCAGCCTCTAGCTGAGTTGTATAGTCATCCGAAGGCAGATCCCACATTGTGTTTTGGTTCTTAGGGAAAAAAGTTTGATAAACACATTAGTATGAGTTCGTGATTTATCTTGGAACACCGTATGACTCAGGGTTTGAAAAGTAGGATACCAATCCTGGTCGTGCTTACTAAGCTACGCGGCGAGGCCCTGAGTCCCTTTTGGGGCCAGATTGATAGTTTTGTGAAACCTCTTTGCGCCTTGTCCGTGAGCCGTTCGTGCCTCGGAGGGAATGAGCTAAGCGGGAATTTTCCTTGATGGTCGAATTATCGAGCTTGGTGAGTTGTCTATCTGGTTAATTCAAATGGAACCCGATAATCTTGTTTTGTAAGGATAAGTTGAATTGATCGTCCTGTTTTGTAAGGAGCGACCTAGTCCAGGATTCATGCCCATGTTTCATTAAATCTTGCACGGGACACTTTGTGAAGCTCCTGGGCCATTGGGGTGTTGACCATCACTCTTGTTCCTTCCAGGCCACGTTGTAACCCATTTGTTCGAACGACCCAAAACTGGATCGGACCTCAAAAGTGGGCTAGAAGCTTAACTGCCTTACCTCGGCCTGTTGGGCCGATGTTGTGGACCTAGGTCTCCATGCCATGGAGAATGTGGGTGATGCATGATTCGATCGTCATGCAAGTTATGAGGGGGCGTGAGTAGTTATGCGGCTTTAAGTCAGTGCCGATTATGACATGATGAGGAGGCAAGGCGTGTTGAAGAGATCTTCGGGCATCACACAACTTTATGATGGTGCTGGATATAAGGAGGCATAATGTTCTTCTCCTACAGTGCCTGCTCGTGTGCCTCCCCATCAACCCAATGAGGCTATAAGAAGTGTGACGCTGCACCTATCTTCTCCCACACTTTCTTCTTATCCACGTTGAGTACTCTTCGCTTTGCATCATCGCATGCAAAACCAAAGAGTACTGATAGGGCAGCGAGCTGAGTTTGATGGACACAACCCTCTATTTTCATTGTAATCCCCATGCTCGAGCTGATGGTGCCTCGGGTGAGATCTCGCATCTTCTCAACTTGCGTTGCTAACTTGGTCAGTAAAGGGTCACCATTGCCATGTGTCTTCTACGACGTCTGCCTCGCCGGCGGAGAGTATGTCCCTGTGCTGTGTCATGACGAGATAGTGATGCTCCTCGAGTTCCCAACACAAAAGAAGGCTAGCCAAAAGCAGGGAAGGCGTAGGGCCTCTCGGGCAAGGACATCCTTCACACCTTCGTTGAGTGGAGGACCCAGTTGGTCCAGGTCCGAGGGCATCTGATGCGGCTTTGCTTGGGTGCGTAAGATGCTCTGTCGGGAAATAAGTTGGCCGCTTTGTATTCCCGTCCTTAGCACTGTATTTGGAGATGAGAGGTCATTGATGAGGATTGATGACTCAGAAGAGGAGCTCGAGGCTATCAAAAAGCAGGTCCTTGACCCCGTAGTGCATCGTTTAGCACCTGCATATGATGTATTACCCACTTTTTTATGTAATAGACCGAGCTTTCGTGAGCTTTGACCAAATTTTTTTCTTTGTGTTTTTTTATTTTCAACCAAACATCTTGCTCGATTTGTAGCTTTTAGAACTTTTGTAAATCTTAGCCATAGGTTGCGAGTCATGGGGGGAGTACTTTAAATAAAAGTGCTTTGGAAAAAGGAAACTTAAGATTGTATCATCGAGCTCTTAACGGGTGCGTAGCCCCGTGAGGTGTGGGGTGGTTGGTTTAGGAAATCCGCTGTGCCGCAATCAAATAGCCTTGTGTCGTTCGAGCTCCGACCATCGAGGTCATGGTCGAGGCCCCGAACAAGCTCATGCTCGGGCACAGTTTACTTTTGCGATAAAACAAACAAATGAAAGAAGTGGGGAAGGCACTTAGTTTTTTTACCATAATCCTATCAACTCATCATACATGATGGCCACGAGGCTTTCACAAGTAGAAACATCTAATGTGCTCTATGTTCCAAGCGTTGGGGAAAATGTTACCATTGGCATCTGTTGACAACTGTTATATACCAATTTCACCCGTCAATATAACTCAATTATGTGAAGGAAATACCATTTCTTGCACACATCACCTTTCTACTTGAACTATTTCCTCTTGTCCTTATAAGAATGGTGCATGCAGGCATTTTATGCAGGAAGAGGTAAAAGAGGGAGAGCAATCCTATAAATATCATCTCAGCCAATCAAGTGTCGACATGTGGCACCATATGGATCAAATGGCCCACAAACAGAAGTATTCGAGGCCATCCAACCATGTATCACATATATCAATCAATGGGACACACATGTAAGTGACCTATAGAAAGCACACCCCCAACGGTGCAATGGCCAGGTCGGCCGAAACACCTGTTTGGCCGACTAGTTCCTAGTGCCAAACACGGTTAACTTCCATGTGGCGACTCCTTGTGGTGCTCTAATTACGATGAAGACTGATTTGCACTCTTTTGGTGGCGAGAACCGACCCTTCTCCAGCTATAAATAGGACCCTACCCTCACTTCACACACACAGCTATAAACGAGTATTCATTCTGTTGTATCCACTATTCTCTATAGGTTTAGAGGAGTTTAGGCTGTAGAGAGGAGAGCCTCTAGTCCATAGTCCAAATAAGGAAGGATTAGAAGGAGTCTCTCTCTTCCCAATTCCAAATTGGAAAAGGTATGGCTCATATTTCCTCTTTGTATTTATGACTTTGTTCATAATAAAGATGTTATCTTTAGTCTTCTTTTATTCATATACTTGGATGAAGCCTATCTCGTTTGATTATGGATTCCATGTATGTGGTAGGAGTAGTCTTTATGATTATATCATAACAATCTTATTCTATCATTATAAACACTACAAACCCCCACTATAGTCTAATTAGTCATGATATGATCATGTTAATCTGAATAACTTGTGCTATGTCTCTACATTGGTTCAACAATATTTAGGTTAGTCGTTGCCTTACGATGGCTTGTGCCTAGGCTCCTAAGGTATTTACTTAATATGTTAGCATGGTGCTAGGATCGTTAAGTAGTGTTGAATGTCTCGTAGACCCACGGATTGAAGAGGTAGGCAGTAGGTGATGACAGCGCTATCTAGCCTTGTAATCATCCACGTTTGGCTATGCCACAAGCTCTTTGCGGGAGTCATCTTAGTCTTGCTAGGGGTAAACTTGATAAGACAATGCCACCTCCAAATATTTGTTTGAATCTTGTTGAAACTTCATATGATATTTCATAGAAAATAGCTATTCAAATTGGTGCATTGTGTTTTCCAGTATAACACGATGATGAGGGATATTTGGCTGCTGACAATTTAATGTGCAAGTAATATGTATTGCTGTTATCACACCATGCAAGGAAGGACGAATAAAGTTACATTCTTTAATTAACATGTCTAAGCAGAAGGTTATCATCATTGCCACATTATTTTACTAGTTTTACATGTAGAGTCCAGGTCGCATTGAGTCGAGGATAGTTTGTTAAATTAGTGGAGCCTGACTTGTCTATGCATTGGATTCCTACACGTAATGTGCCTTAGAGACAAAGTCAACCAGGCGTCCTAGTGTTTTTAGTTTCCTTAATTCCATCTGTGTCGGCGTGCACCTATATAGTCTAGGGCCGGCTATGTAGCAGACAGTTTTTCGTGATGTATTTTGGCTAGCATGAGTTTCTTCCTCCAAAAGCAAGAGATGGCGATCCCATCTGCCATGGAGAATTAAAGACAATCTTAATCTTTGGATTGTCGAGGACGTGTGCAGGAGTTTTCTGTGCGCACCTGGATCTTTCTGCTGGAATTCCCTTCTTTTGATTGTGGTGCTCCATGCTACTACGGGTGGAATAGTTTCTGTGGTTTTGTTTGCATCTGCTGTAAGCCAAACTCATCTATCCATACTGTTATACTACCGCTGCTATCTCATCACTGTGATTTGGCAATACTTTATATTTTATTGCTGAAAACTGCTGTTGTTCCTGAGGTCCATCGAGATCCATTTCTTTATCCAGCAGTATATCAAAAGAGCTCAGATAAGTTATCACTTGTTAATTAGTACCGTGAAAGATTGGGACAACATCACGAACACGCCCTCGTGTCCTTATCATCTGGTATCAGATTGCTAGGTTGCTCACGGTACGTCTTGCTGACTTAGTGTTATGGGTTACTACAACTTTGATTTATATGCTAAGTCTATGCCAAAGCTTTATACAACAAGTTGACCATCTGAGTACTATCAATGGGAGGGTGTTTCTGCTGGAGTGGTAAACTGCCATCAAACCAATTGGTAAATTTAGCGAAACGAACCTTCTGTGATTCGGTTTTGCAGTGGTGGTTCAATTTGCAGCGAGAATGTGGTTATGATGATTTTGATCATTGCACATCTTGGAAAGTGATGAGAGTTGCTCTACAGTGTAAATACGATCTGCCAATGGAGGATATTTTTTTATCCAAAGAGAACTGCAGCTACTACCACCAAATATTCTTTTGGCACCAAGCAAAATACATGTTCATCTTAAAGTGAATTCGTCATCGGAGTGAAATGCATGAACAAGTTCAGGACACAAGCTGGTAAGGTCACTGGTCCTAAACAAAAGCTTGTCTTTGCAGCGAATTCTTCTTCTCCTACCAAAAAAGATACAGTCACAATTCAAGGAAATATTTGCAAACAACGCAAGGTTCCTCAGTTTGCTGAATTGCCAAATAAATTGCTGCATTGCAAAAAGGATACGTCTTTTGCTTCTAGAATCTTCTTAGCTCTTATCCTACATATCATGAAAACAAGTCTATCTCTTCTTTTGTGCATGGCAGTATTGTTGTTCAATGCAACATGGTCGAACCAGTTGTTTTTGAACTTTCGTCTTTGTCTATCGAGCATGAGGCGAATCTTTCTGCTGTAAGCAGTGAAACTTCTGTTATGCAGCTGTCTGGTGATGCTAATAAATCCAAAATTAATGATGCTGATAATTTGGTGCAAGGCTTGTCATTGATTTCCCAGCAAGTTCAATGTGATGTTAGTATTGCTGTTTTGAAGGGGCAGCGTTGCACTATTTTCCGATCAGAGTGCAGAATTAAAGAGAAGGTATGCAAATTAATCATTGATGGTGGAATTTTCACTAATGTTATTAGTTCAGATTTGGTGCATGCATTATCTTTGTCAACATGGAGGTTGCCTACACCGCGCTATATGCAATGGATGAATCAAAGTGGTACACTGAAAATCACCCACTAAGCAAGAGTAAAATTTTGAGTTGGAAATTATATTGATATTGTTGTCGAAGTGTAGCAACGACACTTCCCTCGGTACTACTAAGCCGTAGTCTGTGGAGGTTCATATTCGGTTGGGGCGCAAAGTGAAATCAAGCACAAAATTGTGACATGAGAGATTTTACGTGGTTCGGACCGCCTGAGCGTAATACCCTACTCCACAGGGTGTGTGTTGATTGTATGAGCGAGTATGAGCTTGTGTGTGTTTGTGTGAGATTGGATCCCTTGTACCGTGTAGTGCAACCCTTTTATATACCAAGGACTGAGTGATACAGCTTTCGCCTGCCCCGACAGGTGGCCTCGGCTGTAATAAACAACCTATACACAATCTACAATGTTAAGGATGGCTAATAGTATAATAACGTGCCTTAATGGTAGCGTTACTAGTCTTGATATCCTTCTGATCATGCATCATTAATATGACATTCATGGCACGTTAACCTGGTTTTGTAACAGCTAATTGATAGGCCTTGAATGTCCGCGCTATTGGAGATCCCGTAGTCTTCCTGTTGCTGACATAGCTCCGGAGCATGACACGTGGTAGATCTGGAGCTTCCCTCTACTGGGGGATAGGTCCAGTGCTATTAGACATGGGGCAATGGCAGAGCTTACTTGAGGAGGGAGGCAAGTCCTGCCCTATGGGACACGTGATAGCACCGGAGCTACCCAAACGAGGGAGGCAGGTTTGGTGCTCTTGGACACGTGGCGATACCGAAGTTATCCTAAGGTTTAGAGTAGGTCCGATGCAACGTGACGCGTCTTTCCTTCGGACATCAGCCACATAGATGTTGGAACTCATCGACTTTTCCTGCAGTATCAAGGGGTACCCGGTACACAGGGTACCGACTGTGGCCTCTGGGTCGGCCTCAGGGAGAGGTCCTCAGTTGGTGGTTATGCTACCGGATGTGGGGCCATCATCGATTCCCACATTGCAGCTTTAGAGTCTTCCTGGGCAGTTGGGACGGCGGCAAGTTATGTCATCGCCGCGTGGCCCTTCTTGATACGATGAGTGGGATCCTAGCGTGCGAGTCTCACTCAATTGAAGGTTGTCGTTTCCCAATACGAAATTCGTATCGGTTCCCAGTGTAATCTTTGTAGTCCTGTCAGGCTGCCGCCCTCGGGCTTCTAGCTTCCCATCATGACAACGGCTCGCCTGGTGCGACTTTTTTTTAACAAAGTTGACGTGGGCCCCCATGTCATTGACGAGGTCATTTGAGACTCGAGTCTGGAGGTAGTTTCCATCCAAGCATTGCGGAGGCTTACTAAAGGGAGAAAGTCCACATGGGAAGAGAACTATTTACGCTTTCACCTGATCTTGTGCTTAAAGCTCCCCGTCCTTGCAACCTTTCTTCCACTTCTGCTCCACTTTGCGGCAATGAAGTTGAGTCTCCCTCGCATCCGAATCAAGGGCAATAGAGAGTTGTCGAGGGTCTGCACCTACATGGGGTGGTCGAGTGACTCCTTCAACAATTCGATTCGCCTCGACAAGCTCCCCTTCAAGAAGGAATGCCCTAGAGAGATTGTGTACTTCATGGTGTTTGCCATGGTGGGGCTCATCCTGCCATTCTCCAGCTTCCTGCTGATGCTACTGGACTTCTACATCTTGCAACTCCACCACCTCAGCCCCCACTCCTTCCTGCTAGTGGCGACATTCATCCACTTTTGTGAGATGTGGGTGGGTGTGCCGCCCTACATCGATCTCTTCAGGACCTTCTTCAAGGTCCACTGTTGACGGCTGTTATATACCAATTTCAACCGTCAATATAATTCAATTATGTGAAGGATTGATCATTTCTTGCACACATCACCTTTCTACTTGACCTATTTCCACTTGTACTTGGAGAAATATGTGTATGGGGAGCAATCCTATAAAATATCATCCCAGCCAATCAGGCAACCACACGTGGCACCACATGGATCAAACGACCCACAAACAGAAGTATCTGAGGCCATCCAACGGTGTAGAACCAATATCAGTCAATGGGACCCACCTGGCAGCCACCTGGAGGAAGTACGGGCCGTTTGGAGCCATGACCAGGTCGGCCGAACCAGGGGGTCGGCCGACCTAGTCCTGGTGCCAAACGTGGTCAACTTCCACGTGTTGGCTCCTCCCGGCTCCCTGGAGTCAATGACGACTGATTCGCGTGCTTTTGGTGGCGGGAACCGACCTCAACACTAGTATAAATAGGACCCCATACCCCTCACTTCAACACACACTACTTGGGCATCATTCTATTGTATACACTATCTTCCATAGTCCTTAGAGGAGTTAGGATGTAGAGAGGAGAGCCTCTAGTCCCAAGTCCAAATTGGGAAAGGAGTAGAAGGAGTCTCTCTTCCCAATTCCACATTGGGAAAGGTATGTCTCATGTATTCCTTCTTGTATTTGTTACTTTGTGCTCAATAAAGATATTATCTTTAGTCTTCTCTTATACATATACTTGGATAAAGCGTTTCTTGTTTGATTGTGGAGTCCATGTAAATGGAAGGTATAGTCTTTATGATTGTACTCTCATGATCACATATTATGGTCATAAACACTATAGACCCCCACTATAGTCTATGTAGTTATGATATGATTATGTTAATATGAATAACTATGTTATGCAATCAACATTGGTTCAACGATGATTTAGTTCATTGCCTTAGGATGGCTTGTGTTGCAGCTCTTAAGGTATTTGCTAAGTATGCTAGCATGGTGCTAGGGTATTTAAGTAGTGTTGGATGTCTCGTAGACCCACAGATTGAAGAGGTAGGCAGTAGGTGGTGACAGCCCTATCTGTCTTTTGTAATCCTCCACGTTCGGCTATGCCACAGGCTCTTGGCGGGAGTCGCCCTAGTATTGATAGGGGTAAGCCCGTGCCCGATGTGTTGAATAGCATTGCATAGAATTCATCATTGACATGACCATTAGTGTCTACCTTAGGCTATGTATATGTATTAGGAGCATTGTAGGAGAACCTCTCTAACTCTTATTCCAATCTCCCTCTAGGACCCATTTACCCTTCAGAATAGATTGCCTAGGTGTGTGTCACACTACCTCTATTATCAACTTACCCCCTATCCAGATAATTGATTAGTATCCCATAGCTTGACCATAAGAGTAGTATATACTTTACTCCATTGCCTTCCTTTGGGATAAATACGATACCCTTGGGAACACTCATAGGTAAAATGCTACAATGGTATCTTCCGTGCGCTTGCGGATCTCATCTCTTTACCAGAGATGATCCGTCGTGTTAAGAAATACCAACAAGCATTTCTGGCGCCGTTGCCAGGGAAGGCAAAGGAAGTGAAGGATAACTATCACTTGTGATTAAGCTATAGGTACTAATAGTTATTAGACAGGATTATCCTTGTTTGTTTTCTCCTTTGTGTGAAAACAGGGTAGTGTTGGCCAACCCATTGTATGGGATGGCCATCGAGGACACAAGTGCTAAATTGCAAGATGATTCAAGGCGTACCTCAACAAATGTCCGCTAGGCAACACCATTGCCTTTTGCGGGAGAATTTCAGCTTTTAGTAGGAGTCAAAGTCATCCATACCCAAGCTTGGGGAAGACTCCAAGAAGTTCTTCTTGGTTTGCCTCCACCATGGGGTGGATAGTTGGCTCTTCATCCAACACTCGTGTCATGGGTTGGCTCCACCAATCCATGACCACATTCATGCTGAAGCTCAAGGAGTCCTATTCTCATTCATCATGGATGAGAAGAAGGTCTCCGCTCAAGGGGTGGATTGAAGAATGCTCGAGTTCCCATAGTTCGTCATGCACACCACTTCACAAGGTGGATATGCTAGTTATGGAACTACACCTCCCATTGAAGTGTCATGAATATCCAAGTCGTTGGAGATTTGTTTGGATAATCCACGTCGTGAATATTCACATGATTTGTGAAAATCCATCTCATCATGGGACGCGTGGGAATTATTTCCCTAAGACCCATGAGGACCTTTTTCAAACAACAACTCCGATGGCTACTATTCACGAGGAGGTCAAGGGTGGAATTAACATCACCCTTCTATTCATGGAGGCTATGGATTTCCAAGGGATTTAAGTTCAACTAGCCTACCCTGAAGTATCTTGGACAAGAAGAAATCAAGACAACATTCACATGAAGATCTTGGCCAGGGACAAGAACTTAAGGAGCATTCAAAGTCCAAAATATCCCACATCACTTGTTGGGATTCCCACACTTCGACCAAACCCATTCAACCTAGGGCAAGTGACATTGTGGATTAAGTGTTTCTTGTTTGATTGTGGAGTCCACATGTCATCATGCCCAAGGAAGCCTTTGATCCATGATCAAGGTATGAGTTGATTCAATGGAATATCAATATGGTCAGAGTGACACCCCTAAGAAGGACAAAGCCTCACCATGCTCATGAATGAATATATTCAAGAGGGAGAACCCGTTGCTACAACATGTCTATATAAATACAACGGGGAGAGGCTAGGGCCACCATGTGGCCCACATGTCCAAATGACAGCCAAATGAGTTTGGCATGTCAAAACAGAAGAAATCGTCCACATCTTCAACTCCGGGATTGGACAACAAATCATCGAGCTGAACAGAACAAAGGTAAGTCCTACTCATCGGACTTCAAAAATTCAGTGAGTCCTTGCCAATAGGTTAATTGGTAGTTATCTCATATTTGTTTTCCAAATTGCATCAACGCTTGCATTTGCATGTTTGAAATTCCACACTTGCATGTTGGAAAGTAAAATTTCCAACCACCATAAAACTAAAAATTTGAATTAGGAGAGAAATTTAATTGGATATGAACTACGTGCACGGCCACTTGAATTTATGTTCCTAGTTCAAACAAAAAAGATTTGCTTTGATCCTCATTGCATTTACAAGTTATATCAAGTTGGGCAAGACAATTTGAAAATTGGGTTAAATTTGCTTTTGGCTAATATAAACCATTTTTGAGTTGTTTTGTGTGTTCTTGATTAAAGTGCAGCTAGGTAAAATTGTGAAGGGGTGGTATGGCAAGAAAATGGAAGGTTTCATCAAGCTCAAGTCACCATTGGGAGGATTTGAGAACACTTCTCTCCTTCAAACTCATTTTGAGTTTGAGGAAGAAAAATGTTCAAGATGATGACCCAATGGAGGAGCCAGAACCAAATCCATTGCCAAATCCAATCTCAACAATGCTTTTGACATCAACCATCAAGCCGACGCCGAAAATCAAGGTTGTGAGTTTCTCACACAAAGACCTTCATCACCAACTGCTCTTCAAATGAGGTATGAGTTTAGAATTTTTCATTGTTTGGTTGGCCATAGAATTGAATGTATTTGCTTGCATTTGTGAGGAAGGTTGACACTTCCTCATAATTTAATTCTCATGCATCCTCACAAGAGTAAGTGTGGGTATTGACTTTTGGATCTCCAAAAGGAAATCCCACCTTACTTGCAAAAATCTAAAACAAGTACCTAGAATCCTTTAAGCATTGTTTTGTTTTTGTCTAGGTTTAGAAATAAAACTTTTTGGCATGACTTAATTGGTGAATTGGCATATAGAAACTTGGGCATAGTGACAACCATAATTTTTAATTGAGCTTCATGCATAGATGGTGTCACTAGATTTCAATCTCCTAGGAATAAGTGATATCCTTGCTCTAAAATTGAATTACTTTTTTTGGAGGAGTGACTAAATTTTAAATTCCTATTGAAGTTCAGGAGGATAAAATTGAGAATCTTGTTTGTCATGGTCTAAATGATAAAATTTGCTCTTGAAAGCTAAGATGGTTAGAAACTTTAAAAGATGTAGGTATCCATATAATATATTTCTATCACATGCATTGCTATGAGTAGGAGCTTTAGAAAATATGCAATATGAATTATCCATAAAGCTCCACTCTTATCAATGAATAACACATTGATCATGGATACACTTGACATTGGAACCAATGCATCTTTGATTTTGTTCTTCTCCGTATGTACAAATGAAAGTTCGGTTATCTAACCCAAACGTTCATTTGTACAAGTATCGGGAGCTAACCATCCCTCTCTATTCAAGAGAGGAAGTTTGCAGGAGTAATATTACTATGCAGGCATTCAAGAAGCTGATTGTTGGGATCCCTAGAGGATCCCATTTCAACACTTATCGGAAATTATGCCCGAAGGTCAATCATAACTATACAAGGCTAGAGATTTGAAATGGGAACCCTCCACGAGCAACCAATGGGCTGCCACGAATGGGTGAGAGCATTATGCTCTCAACTATTCTAAGCACTCATTCAAGCTCAAGGGATTTGCCACCATCATTGGGTAGAAGTTATTCCTATGTGGCTAAGAGTTATGATGTACCATAACCAAGGAATGAAAAGATAACACCCAATTTATATTGGGTGCAAGTTGTTCCTATGTGGCTAGAAGGTATGTTGTACCTTACCCAAGGAACAACTCATCATACCCAATGCATTTTGGGCACATGTCACTCCCTTATGGCAAAAATATATGATACACCTTAGCCAAAGAACGACGAAACATACTCAATGTATGTTGAGTGCACGTCATTCCTTTGGATCTAAAGGTTATCATTATCCTAGCCAAGGAATGACAAATCACACCCAACACATGCAGACCCTGATGTGCAGACGATCAATATTGAAAACACTCTATTCAACCACACTCATGGTGTCCATGGGAGGAAACACAACAATCAACACTCAACCCTCCATTGTCAAAGCCACAACAAGGATAGGCCAACTCATGGCCTACATTCGTCGGTAGGGTTTCAACCCCTATCACGGACCTTGATCAAGAATAAGATTGGGGGAGGACCCCCACTTGAGGTAACTTGTATCACACCCACTGCATTTTTATTTCAAATCA
This sequence comes from Tuctoria greenei, assembly GCA_036927565.1. Lineage (NCBI taxonomy): Eukaryota > Viridiplantae > Streptophyta > Magnoliopsida > Poales > Poaceae > Tuctoria > Tuctoria greenei. Next base: position 63,905,425 of record JAYESD010000007.1, on the reverse strand, counting down.
TCCATTGCATATTTACCTTCCATTCATCCACCATCCACCATGCATCTAAAAAAACATAAAAATAGGAACTTAGATTAGCTTTGCTATCAAATAAAGATGTGCAGTAAGAATGATTTAGAATTCACATAGATGAAATGATGAATAGTTGCTCTGTTTTATTTTTTCTAAGTCCCTAGTTTACAACTTGCTACTCTCCGAATATTGCTTAAATTGGATAAAATTAACTTTGCCTTGATTTAGAAATTGTGGGTAGCAAAAGCTTAATCTACTTCTAGGTTGTTGGGAGATTTGAATTAGTAATAGGGCTGCTATTCCTATTTTGAAACTGGAACATAGATTTTCGGAGAAATTCTATCAAGATTTAAGTTTCCCTCATTTGATTGGAAATACCTACCAAATCTATATGATATTCATACATAGACAACACCTTATGCATATGCTATTTGCTTCCGCATTGAGCCTAGTCAAACTAGTATAGACCTATGTGAGAAATCATTCAATTCTTTTTGAATTCAAGACTTAACTTGCACATGCTATACTTCTACACTAGAAGGAAGCAAAATTCCATCATATCCACCATTCCACAATAAAAAGAGAAACTCCATGCTATTCATAGTTAGCACTCTCTTCAAGTTATTGCATAAAAAGGAGTATAAGACATGGCTACAAGAAAAATAAAAAGAAAATGCATGCTTATATCATAAGCATGAGAAAAAAAAAGAAAAATATGCTTACTCCATAAGCATAAAAAAGGTAGCCATGTTTCATCCTTGCAATAAAGAGAGTCTACATCAAAAGTAGTCATATCAATGTTATGCACATCCACCTCCATTCCATCACACATGCACAAGTCTTGATTCGAAAGTTTGAATTGATTTCTCCTAAGGCTTGCTCTTTTGACTTAGCAATATTATGTGTTACAAATATGCCTACTTACTTTCCCTACCAAGCTCCACATACAATCCATATTCAAAGATTAGGAATAGTATAGGCATAATGCCTTGGTGAGGACATATTTCCACTATACACAAAGGAGTGATTGAGAGAATCAATTGAGGTACTTATAATCTAATTTGAATCTCTCTGGAATTTAAGTGGAACTTGATATCTAGGCTATGATTGCTCAATTTGTTGTTCTATCTTTCAATTACCCATGAATAGGAGAAGGCATAACTCCCATAATGACTTATGAAGGGTGAAGTACCATAGCCACTTTTTGCAATACTAGGTAGAGTATTTTGTTGTGCACTTGGTACTTTTGAAAGGTAGAACATTGTAGCAACTCCTGATCATCAACCTAAAGTCTTGACTTTGCTCGGGAAGAGCGAAGGATAAGCTTGGTGGAGTTTGTTGACGGCTGTTATATACCAATTTCAGCCGTCAATATAACTCAATTATATGAAGGATTGATCATTTCTTGCACACATCACCTTTATACTTGACCTATTTCCACTTGTACTTGGAGAAATATGTGTATGTAGATATTTATACAAGAATTGAGGAAAAGTATGGGGAGCAATCCTATAAAATATCATCCCAGCCAATCAGGCGATGACACATGGCACCACATGGATCAAATGGCCCACAAATAGAAGTATCCGAGGCCATCCAACAGTGTAGCACCAATATCAGTCAAAGGGACCCACCTGGCAGCCACCTGGAGGAAGTACGGGCCGTTTGGAGCCCTGACCAGGTCGGCCGAACCAGGTCCTGGTGCCAAACGCGGTCAACTTCCACGTGTTGGCTCCCCCCGGCTCCCTGGAGTCAATGACGACTGATTCGCACGCTTTTGGTGGCGGGAACCGACCTAAACACTAGTATAAATAGGACCCCATACCCCTCACTTCAACACACACCACTTGGGCATCATTCTATTGTATACACTATCTTCCATAGTCCTTAGAGGAGTTAGGATGTAGAGAGGAGAGCCTCTAGTCCCACGTCCAAATTGGGAAAGGAGTAGAAGGAGTCTCTCTTCCCAGTTCCACATTGGGAAAGGTATGTCTCATGTATTCCTTCTCGTATTTGTGACTTTGTGCTTAATAAAGATATTATCTTTAGTCTTCTTTTATACGTATACTTGGACAAAGCGTTTCTTGTTTGATTGTGGAGTCCATGTAAGTGGAAGGTATAGTCTTTATGATTGTACTCTCATGATCACATCTTATGGTCATAAACACTATAGACCCCCACTATAGTCTATGTAGTTATGATATGATTATGTTAATATGAATAACTATGCTATGCAATCAATATTGGTTCAACGATGATTTAGTTCATTGCCTTAGGATGGCTTGTGCTACAGCTCTTAAGGTTTTTGCTTAGTATGCTATCATGGTGCTAGGGTAATTAAGTAGCGTTGTATGTCTTGTAGACCCACGGATTGAAGAGGTAAGCAGTAGTGTAAGACCTATGTGTGTTGAATACATTGGCTTGTAGTGAATACACTGGCTTTGATGATAAAAGTTTTGAATATCACCAAAACACCTTTTTATCAAGGTCCGACTAGTTTTGTAATCTCCGGTGGGAGCTTGGTTGTAATAGTTTTGGTAAGCTCCGGCGCTAGGTTCTACTAGCTTTTGTTAGCTCTGGCTCAAGGTCCGGGTTGCTCTGGCAAGGTCCGGAACTTGATCGCATTGCTTCTGTTTTTCATTTGTGATGTTTCGTACTTGCTTTACATCTCTAGAAAAGATTGCTTAGTATTCATTTGCTATGCCTTTGGTGCGTTTTTGGTTGACATGGATGATATCGTGTTACTATGGTTTTGCAACATGCTTATGTGAGGTTCTCACGCAACGTGTTGTGTTCGGAACTAACTTGAGTCAAGTCGAGGACTTGGGCTCGTATGGATTGGTTGTTTATTCATGTGCAGGTGTTGCTTGAGTTCAAGACATGGCTGGTGACGGGATCCATTGGACTAGTCTCAGGGAGGAGATGAGGTTCCAACAACCAAATTCAGGAGGAATTGTGGTTGAGCTGATCAGGAGGTTGCGCAGCATGATTGAATCAAGAACAATGCATGTGAAGGTATCGTGGACGTCATTGGAATATGTTTGCACGTGTTCAAGGAGTGCATGGGCGTGGCTACATGGTTCCGAGACGTGATGAAGAGATGTGGACGTAAAGAGTTGGTCGGAGAGGTCCAACCGACTAGGTTATGGACTCAGGATGCGGCTGAGTCGGGTTTGACTCAAATATGGAAAGATTTGAGTTGTTCATGATAGGATTTCGTGTGGGTCACGAATTTGAGTTGTTTAGGAATGTGGGATAAGTTCCTAAGGTGTTTGGAAGCCTTAAGATTGCTTCTATCTGCGTATAGAAGAATCCTAAGCAGTTATGGAAAGTTACGATCCGTGAACAGAGTAGGATGAGGTTCCTGATTTGAGTTGAGTTGGCTTTCGAGCTGGTTATATAAGCAAGGGAGCCCAGATCTCGTGGTGCACGACTTTGGGGCTGTTCCTCTTGTGTTCTATTGAATAAAATTTGTAGTTTTAAGGAACTTTTGTGCCTTTTTCGTCCGACTTGTTTCAGACAAGTTTTACTCGTCGAGTTTCTGGACAGCACTACCTTTCATCGGTGGTTTTATCATAACTCGAGTTTTACAGATCCAATTGACATGATTCTTTTTGGCTTGTCTTCACAACTTGATTATATATCATCTGTCAAAATTTCACAGTCATTGGGTTTGTGGTCTATGATCTACATGAGTTTCTTTGCAGCGTTCCAGAACTGTTTTTCTTTCTCGGGTAGGGCAGATTGACCTTTATTTGATCTTTCGATCATAACTTGAGTTTTTCTCAACGGATTTGAGTGATTCTTGTTGTGTTGTCTTCGTGAATTGATTCTCTCTGATGTCTAACACTTTTGTCACGGTGAAACACGTTTAAATTAGTCTCACACACGATTTCTATAACAGATCATTTTTCTGTCGAAGGGGTTGGGGTTTAATTGTTTCCGCTGCGTAAGATTTTTAAATCTACCATTCACCCCCCTCTGGTAGCTTTTCACGTGCTCTTCGATCCCACAATTGGTATCAGAGCCACGATGCTCTAATATTTGTGATTTGCATGTGTTTTTGACTAATCATCATGGAGAAGTACTACGCCAAACCTTGTGTGTTTGCTGGTATTGATTTTCATGTTTGGAAGGCACGCATGGAGGCTTTCATCCAGGCACAAGGCTTTGCAATATGGGAGAAGGTATACAGCCTTACGAAGTGCCATCAAACGATTAAGTAACAGCTACAAATCTAAGAGATGTCGACAACAACAACAAGGCTCGGAACTTGATTATACAAGGATTAACTCAAAGCGACTTCGATCGTGTTGCGCACCTCCGATCTGCATACAATGTGTGGAAAGCACATTGTGACTACCACGAAGGATCCAACACAATAAAGGAGGTAAGACAAGACATGTTCAAGAAAGAATACATGCGCTTCGAGATCCAACACGGTGAGTCCATTGATGACCTCTTTGCTCGCTTTAATAAGATTCTCAGCAACTTGCGTAGTGTCAATGTTAATTTTTCAGATGCTGAAAATCTAGGCAATTGCTAAGTGCATTAGATATGTCAATTTGGGAGATGAAGGTCACATCTATTCGTGAATATACTGTCATAAGTACACTTACTTTAGATGTGCTATATTCCAAGCTAAAAACTCATGAAATTGACATAATATCACTTAAGAACCCCAACAAGTCTATTGCTTTTGTTTCTCAACATAATATGCCTAGCTCCGGCCAATCTTCATCTTGTTGTACACTTTCTTTGCTGTCCTCTCTAACCCTTGAACGGATTGAGGAGTTTCCAGAGGAGGAGCTAGCGCTCATCCCTACTCGGTTCTCAAAAGCATTACAAAATGTGAGAACTAGAAGGAGAGGAAGCTCCGGACCTCAACGATGCTTTGAATGTGGTAAGATAGGACATTTTCGTACAGATTGTCCTAACCTTTCAGGTCCTACCTCCCGAGAAGAAAAACAATCAAGGATAAAGCACTCCTCAATAAACAATAAGAAGAAAAAGAAGGGCTTTACAGGTTGCCAACTGCTGAACAGTTTTATCTCAGCACTCCAGGAACTTGGCTCAAGCGACGTGGACATTGGAAGTGATGAAGATGAAGATGATTTGCCAAACTTGTGCTTCATGGCGGGCAAGTCAAGATCAAGTATGGAGGAGGCAGAACACAACAGCGACAATGAAGAAGTATGTCCTACTTGCGAAGAAATGTGTGATACTATTTCTCATGCCACTATTATTGTTAAGAAAAAGGACTAAAAGCTTAGGGATATTGCTGCTAAAATTGAATCACTAGAATCTGAAATCAACCGTTTAAAAACTTTGATTCCTAGTGATGATGCATGTCCCTCATGTGATTTAATATATGAACAATTGTCCTCATTAAGAAGTGCGCACACCTCCACACTTGATAAACTTGAGTTAGAAATTGAAAAGAACAAAGAGCTTGCTCCACTTAATGATAAAAACTTGAAATATGCTAGCTGTTCTACAATTGGTTTGCATTGTTCTACTTGTGATGATCTTGATAAGAAACTACAGGATGCTATGAATGAAATTTCTATATTGAACATTGCTTTACGTTCTCATGAAGTTAAATATTGTTCCAATTGCAAACTAAAAGGAAAAACTTCATGTGAAAATTGCCTTGATCTGTCCAATAAACTTGATGACATGCATAGGACATTAGATCGGTTTTGTAATGGGAATAAGAACCTAAACTTGCTGCTGAATTCTTCCAAGTCTTGCAATGATAAAACTGGTTTAGGTTTTGATTCTCATGCTCATGCTAAGGCACATCCACCTAAAATTGTAAAGTCATTAGGAAGTGGTTTGATTCAAACAGTTTCTAAACAAAAAGAAGTGGTTTTCAAATCTGCAGGAGTGTTGTCTCATTCCGTTTCAAATAAAAATATTGTTTGCTCATCTAGACATGAACACAAAGTTTAATTTCATTGTACCTACTGTGTTAGAGATGGTCATGTTATAGATTTTTGTTATAGACTAGCTAAACAACAGAAAAGGGAAAGAATGGTTGCTAGATCTCGTAACTTTCATGCAAAATTTGCTGCACATATTAAACCGAATGTACAACCTGCTGTTTTGAGTCAAAAACATTCAAAGTTTACCTCCGGACCTTCTGTTTTTGCCTCCGGAGCTACTGATTTTTGTGCTACACAAGTAACACCTTATATGTTAGTAGTTAAGAATAAAAAATCTCAAACTTTGACTCATAAACCTGCTGTTTTGTCTCAGCTTTCGCGTGTTTTTCCTGCTGCACGTTGCGTGACTCAGTACTGGATTCCTAAATGCCTTTTGACTAACCCCAGTATTGAGTCATCAACGTATTGTGCTTCTATGTATGTTACACGTTTGAGGAAGGAGAACATTTGGATTGTGGATTCAGGTTGCTCACGCCACATGACCGGTAGCAAAGATTGGTTCTCCTACCTCTCTTTTGTGTCACGTGTAGAAAATGTTACTTTTGCCGATAATTCTTCAACTCCAATAATTGCTAAGGGTTCGGTTAGAGTAAATGATCACTACACTTTGAAGGATGTGGCACTTGTCACAAATTTGAAATACAACATGCTTTCTGTTTCACAATTGCTAGATGAAAATCTGGAAATTATTTTCAATAAAAACTGCTGCAAAGTTGTAAGTTCAAACAGTGAGCTTATTTTTAACATGTCTTGGTTTGGAAGAGTTTTTAAAGCTGATTTTGATATGTCCTCCTCTAAGCATAGGTGTTTAGTTGCTAATGATTCAAAGGACCTATATTTTTGGCATCGTAGACTTGGTCACGTAGGCTTTGATCACCTAACGCGTGTTAGTGCTCTTGATCACATACGTGGGCTGCCTAAGCTTAAATGGGATAAAAAAATTGTGTGCTCTTCTTGTAGACATGCTAAGATGGTTGCAGGTTCACATACTCCTCTCACAATGACCATGACAACTGAACCATGTCAACTTTTGCATCTTGACACCGTAGGACCTTCACGTGTTCAATCCTTCGGAGGTAAATGGTATGTACTTGTGATTGTTGATGATTATTCTAGATACTCTTGGGTTTACTTTATGGGGTCTAAGAATGAAGTTTTTAGTCACTTTAGAACTTTATTTCTTAGATTATCAATTGATTACCCAGGATCTTTAAAAGCAATTAGAAGTGATAACGGAACTGAATTTAAAAATAAATCTTTTGATCACTTTTGTGCTGAAAATAGAATAGATCATCAATTTTCTTCACCATATGTACCTCAACAAAACGTGTTGTAGAAAGAAAGAACAGAACCTTAGTTGAGATGGCTAGGACTATGCTTGATAAATATCAAACTCCTAGGAAATTTTGGGCTAATGCGTTAGCAACCGCTTGTTATGTCTCAAATCGGGTTTTCTTGTGTGCTAAGCTAGGTAAAACACCATATGAGCTCCGGTTTGGACATAGGCCTAGTGTTACACACTTTCGGATCTTTAGTTGCAAATGCTTTGTTATGAAACATGGTAATCTTGATAAATTTGAACCTAGATCCATTGATGGCATGTTTCTTGGTTATCCATCTCATACTAGAGGCTACCGTGTGCTTTTACTTGACACTAACAAATTGTGGAGACTTGTGAAGTGTCTTTTGATGAAGCTAGCCCAGGTACTAGCTCAAACATTGCAGGTTCAGATCCATATCCGCAGGGGGAGAGCATTTTCATTGAAGATGAGGAAGAATTGGAGCTGCTGCCTGAAATTTCAGCATCTAAAGACTTTGGTTCAGCTCCGGATGTTAATTCTCAACCAGCACCGACAACCGTCAATGCTGATTCAAATTATCCTCAAGTCACAAGCTCATGGATTTGTGATGAACATGAAGAAGAAGAAGCTTGTGAGACATCTGTTCCCCTACGGTTTTACAAAGATCATCCCCCACAACAGATGATTGGAAGCTTGCACGAACGAGTCACACGGTCAAGGTTTTGCGATCCAAACTCTTATGCCCAGTCAGCTTTTGTTGCTTCTTTTGAACCCAAAGATATATCACACGCACTCACTAATGAATCTTAGATTATTGGCATGCAAGAAGTGTTAGAAAATTTTGAAAGAAATAATGTTTGGAAACTTGTACCTCCACCTCAAGGTCATACTTTAATTGGAACTAAATGGGTATTTAAAAATAAACAAAGTGAGGATGGTATTGTGGTTAGGAATAAGGCTAGGTTGGTTGCTCAAGGTTTCACTCAAGTTGAAGGTCAAGATTTTGATGAAACTTTTGCTCCCGTTGCTAGATTAGAAGCCATAAGAATTTTGTTAGCCTTTGCTGCATCTAAAGGTTTCAAGCTATATAAAATGGATGTTAAAAGTGCTTTTCTAAATGGCTACATAGATGAGGAGGTTTATGTGAAACAACCACAAGGTTTTGAAAATTCAAATTTTCCTAATCATGTTTACAAACTGTCCAAAGCCTTGTACGGTCTCAAACAAGCCCCTGGAGCATGGTATGATAGGTTAAAAACATTCTCACTTGAAAAAGGGTTTACTATGGGCAAGGTTGATAAAACTATTTTTGTGCTTAATCATGGCAATGACTCATTATTCATTCAAGTGTATGTGGATGATATTATCTTTGGTTGTGCTTCTCATGATCTTGTGTCCAAGTTTTCAGCTATGATGAGTTCAGAATTTGAGATGAGTATGATGGGTGAACTCACGTACTTTTTGGGTCTGCAAATCAAGCAAACAATAGAGGGTACCTTTGTGCATCAAACGAAGTATACAAAAGACCACCTAAGGTTCTTCAACATGGGCAAAAGCAAGCCTCTTCGGACACCAATGGGAACAGCAACAACACTTGGACATGATGAAGATGGTGAACCCATGGATCAAAAAGAATATAGAAGCATGATCGGATCACTTTTATACCTCACGGCATCAAGAACAGACATACAATTCAGCGTATGTCTTTGTGCATGGTTTCAAGCCTCCCCACGTGCTTCACATCGTCAAGCCATCAAAAGGATTCTCAGGTACTTACATGGAACTCAAGAATTTGGCATTTTCTTCCTTCTTCCTCAACCATTACTTTGAAAGCTTTTTTGGATGCTGATTTTGGGGGTTGTAGGATTGATAGGAAAAGTACTTCCGGTGCTTGTTATTTTCTTGGTAATTCTCTTGTTGCTTGGTCCTCTAGAAAACAAAATTTAGTTGCATAATCCACAGCTGAATCTGAATATGTAGCTGCTGCTAGTGCTTGCTCACAAATTCTTTGGATTGTTCAAACACTTAAGGACTATGGGGTTGATCTAGATAGTGTTCCACTATTCTGTGATAACACTAGTGCCATTTGCTTTGCTAAAAACCCCGTGCAACATTCTAGAACTAAGCACATTGACATTAGGTATCACTTTCTCCGAGATAATGTTGAAAAAGGAAACATCGTGCTTCACCATGTAGATACCGAACAACAATTGGTTGACATTTTTACAAATGCTTTGGATTTCACTCGTTTTTGTTACACTCGTAGTGAAATAGGGGTTATGCATCCTCATAGCTTAGATTGAGGGGGAGTTTTGAAACTTGGGAAGTCTATGTGTGAATCTGAAATTAAAATAATATGAGCATAGTATTTCATACATATATGACTTTGTGATTCCTTTGACATGCTGAAAGTTCTTACTACATTACTCGTGTTATACATTTTGTAGTTTTTGCCATGTCTAGTAATTGGAATAATTACTTACACTAAAACTGGTCATGGTCGAACTTTCTTGCTGTTTTGAACTTGTTACATGTTCACAAGTGCTTTTAATCATTAAGAATTAATCAAGTAATCAACTCACATGTTGAGTTTTTATGAACAAATATAAATTGAGAAAAGATCAAGAGAATATGCATGCATCACACTTCTTTTAAAATGGCTTATCATGGCACTTAGATATGAACTTGGAAGAAGTTGTGTATGACTAAAATCATGTCCTTCAGCTTCTGATTGTCAAATGACATAGGCTTGGCTTGGTTGGTTAGAATAAGGCAGATGTGCATATAATCTCTTGCAAATATCATATGATCTAAATTTATGCTTTGAAAAATAATAAAATGCAGCAACTAGTGTCATGATTTCAGGTTTTGAAATAGTTAAGTTTGTGAGATCATGACTTGCTTAAATTGAAAATTACATATGATCTCTAGCATGGCTTACACTACTTTATGTATCTCATTGATGTGATAGTGTAAATTACTTGATAGTATGACTTGAATGAGCTTTGTTTATATGTATATGTTATAATATGCTCATAACAACTAAAGGGGGAGAGATAATTGTTTATATGCTCATGACTTGCTGAATACATTGTCAAAGGGTGAGAGATAAGCATGAAGAGAGAGAGATAATGTGCATAAGGAGAGATGATAAAGGGGGAGAGATATGTGAATTTTGAATTTTTGTTTTTCTTCTCATTTTATTTCTGATTTACAAAAAGGGGAGAAATTGTCTTCAAAACTTTTAATGAGAATAAGCCAATGTTCGGATTTTAAATGGTGTTGCCAATGCATTCATCAAGGGGGAGATCGTAAGACCTATGTGTGCTGAATACATTGGCTTGTAGTGAATACACTGGCTTTGATGATAAAAGTTTTGAATATCACCAAAACACCTTTTTATCAAGGTCCGACTAGTTTTGTAAGCTCCGGTGGGAGCTTGGTTGTAATAGTTTTGGTAAGCTCCAGTGCTAGGGTCTACTAGCTTTTGTTAGCTCCAGCTCAAGGTCCCGGTTGCTCTGGCAAGGTCCGGAACTTGACCACATTGCTTCTGTTTTTCATTTGTGATATTTCGTACTTGCTTTACATCTCTGGAAAAGATTGCTTAGTATTCATTTGCTATGTCTTTGGTGCGTTTTTGGTTGACATGGATGATATCGTGTTACTGTGGTTTTGCAACATGCTTATGTGAGGTTCTCACGTAAGGTGTTGTGTTCGGAACTAACTTGAGTCAAGTCGAGGACTTGGGCTCGTATGGATTGGTTGTTTATTCATGTGCTGGTGTTGCTTGAGATCAAGACATGGCTGGTGACGAGATCCATTGGACTAGTCTCAGGGAGGAGATGAGGTTCCAACAACCAAATTCAGGAGGAATTGTGGTTGAGCTGATTAGGAGGTTGCGCAACATGATTGAATCAAGAACAATGCATGTGAAGGTATCGTGGACGTCATTGGAAGATGTTTGCACGTGTGCAAGGAGTGCATGGACGTGTCTACATGGTTCCTAGACGTGATGAAGAGATGTGGACGTAAAGAGTTGGTCGGAAAGGTCCAACCGACTAGGTTATGGACTCAGGCTGCGGCTGAGTCGGGTTTGACTCAAATATGGAAAGATTTGAGTTGGTTATGATAGGATTTCGTGTGGGTCACGAATTTGAGTTGTTTAGGAATGTGGGAGACGTTCCTAAGGTGTTTGGAAGTCTTAATATTGCTTCTATCTGCGTATAGAAGAATCCTAAGCAGTCATGGAAAGTTACGATTCGTGAACAGAGTAGGATTAGGTTCCTGATTTGAGTTGAGTTGGCTTTCGAGCTGGTTATATAAGCAAGGAAGACCAGAGCTCATGGTGCACGACTTTGGGGCTGTTCCTCTTGTGTTCTATTGAATAAAATTCGTAGTTTTAAGGAACTTTTGTGCTTTTTTCGTCCGACTTGTTTCAGACAAGTTTTACTCGTCGAGTTTCTGGACAGCACTATCTTTCATTGGTGGTTTTATCATAACTCGAGTTTTACAGATCCAATAGACGTGATTCTTTTTGGGTTGTCTTCACAACTTGATTATCTATCATCTGTCAAAATTTCACAGTCATTGGGTTTGTGGTCTATGATCTACACGAGTTTCTTTGCAGCATTCCAGAACTGTTTTTCTTTCTCGGGTAGGGCAAATTGACCTTTGTTTGATCTTTCGATCATAACTTGAGTTTTTCTCAACGGATTTGAGTGATTCTTATTGTGTTGTCTTCGTGACTTGATTCTCTCTGATATCTAACACTTTTGTCACGGTGAAACACGTTTAGATTAGTCTCACACACGATTTCTTTAACAGATCATTTTTCTGCCAAATGGGTTGGGGTTTAATTGTTTCCGCTGCGTAAGATTTTTAAATCTGCCATTCACCCCCCCTCTGGTAGCTTTTCATGTGCTCTTCGATCCTACAAGTAGGTGGTGACAGCCCTATCTGTCCTTTGTAATCCTCCACATTCGGATATGCCACAGGGTCTTGGCGGGAGTTGCCCTAGTATTGCTAGGGGTAAGCCCGTGCCCGATGTGTTGAATAGCATTGCATAGAAATTCATCATTGACATGCCCATTAGTATCTACCTTAGGCTATGTATATGTATTAGGAGCATTGTAGGAGCAACTCTCTAACTCTTAATCCAATCTCCCTCTAGGACCCATTTACCGTTTAGAATAGATTGCCTATGTGTGTGTCACACTACCCCTATTATCAACTTACCCCCTGTCCGGATAATTGATCAGTATCCCATAGCTTTACTCCATTTCCTTCCTTTGGGATAAATACGATACCCTTGGGAATACTCATGGGTGAAATGCTACGACGGTATCCTCCGTGCGCTTGCGGATCTCATCTCTTTACCGGAGATGATATTTGGTGTCAAGAAATACCAACATCCACACAACCAGAAGAAGGGAATGATCTTCTTGGTTTCTACTATGCTCGAAGTGCAAGAAATCGCCCTTCAAGTATTTGAAGACGTTCCCTTCCGAAAAATGGGACGGCTGGAAGAAGGATTTGATGGTCATGAGGGTGGATCACCACGACATGCTAGAGCTGCCTGACAGCCTTCTAGCCATTGACACAGATGCCTAGGAGGTGGTTCCAATGCTGTCAGAGGAGTACAACCCGATCTCGAGAAGGATTCGAGAGTGCGTTGAAGGAGGAGTGACCCCCCCCCCCCCCCCCCCCCCAATAGTCATCGCCAACTTCCTGTCAAATTTTGGGCTCCACTGAATACAAAGGAATGGCCTGCATGGGCATTCGGTGGAGAGATGGATCCATACCAGATTGATACTGGTATCAGGTCCAATTTGGATGAAAAGGCTTCGAATCTTCATGTACAAAAACTGCACCACATATCCATTCACCCAGATCATCTGACACCTCCGGCGGAGTTCCTGCCCCTGAACATGGTTCCAGAGTTTATGAGGGAGTTGCGGTAGAAGATGCCAGCACTTCACGATTCGGGCCTTGTAGATAAGCGTCGGAGCACTCATCCAGCGGGGATTGTGATCGCATAGCTCTTTGCTCTCATGAAGGCTCCAGACCTGCACCAGTCAGCGGCAAAGGCAAAGGTACCGCGACTTCACCTCCCAACAAATCAGCCTCAAGCCGATGAAAGGAGAAATCTCCTGTCGAAGCACTGAGTTGCAAGAGGAAGTTGACAAGAAGCGATAGAAGCACTGTGAGGGAAGCTTCGAAAGAAGTGACCCTTCAGCCTCGGCTAAGGTCTTGGTGGTCGTGCCCCCAGCTACGGCTGGTCCTTTGGCCCCAGTGCCCACATTGAGAGATGGGTACGACAAATCGACTCCAGCCTCAGCTCCAACCCCTCCCTCAGTGGTTGTGGCGAATGGCACGACAGCTTCGGCGCCGGCTATCGTGGAGACAAGTCCAGTACCAGCGACCAAAGAACCCGTGGTAGCACCGGACCACGTGGAAGAAGTACTCGAACAAGCTCCGGTGATTTCGGAGCCAGATGCGGAGGTTCCAACATCATTTTCGGAAATCAATGAAGCCCCAACGGGAGTCCAAGCGCCGGTCCTGGAGGTGGCAACACCAGAGGTGACCTTGCCCAATTCTACTCAAGAGGATCCGACTAATGGTGCTCCAACTTTTGAGCTGATGCCTAAAGATCCGGCTGCGGATCCCTCCTTGCCAGCTCTGAGAGTTGAAGGTTTGGCAGCTGAACACTCCTTGCTAGCTCCGGAGGTAGAAGCCCCAACTGCAGGACCTTCCTCGATCGCATTAGAGATTGATGAGCTTCTTGAGATTGTCCCCGATGACGTTGAGCTGTTTGAGACCATGCTTGCGCCGTGGGATCCTAATGTAATTTTGGAAGACCTGTTGGAGCCTGCAGAGGCACCTCATGCGGGCCGAGAGCCAATTCCACTGGAGTTGTCAATCTACAATGCCTGCTCAATCCTCTGAAAGGTCCAACTTGCTTTTGACTACGACTGCAAGTTTCTCCATGAAGAGCACAACACCCAGAGGCGTTGGCACAATGGACTACACTTCGAGACCAAGATGATGCAGTCTCGGTTGGCGGACCAGAAGGAGTGGCTGACAAAGGAAAAAGCACGGCTGTCGCGCCTAAACAGGACGATTAAGGCCCTAGACAAGAAGACACATTAGATCTACTAGCATGGGCAGAAGGCCCATGAAATGGCCGATAGCCACTGGGAAAGTCTCGAAGAGTTGAGGGAAACTCTCCTCAAGCGCAGATATGAGCTCAATAATAAGGAGGTTAGCCTCAAAGAGAAAGAAGATAAGATCCAACAGAGGGTGGATGAGCTCTCCCAGAAGCTGGCACATGGTGAACAAGACTTGGCTAACCGTGTGAAAGAATTTGAAGCTTGGTGCGAACAAAAGAGGCACCGATTATGGTGGGCAGGCCAAGATGTCAGCGAAATAGAAATTGTTGTCTCTGCCTGGGAGGACAAGATGAAGGCAAAAGAGAAACACCAAGAGGGTAGGCGAAGCCGAGTACACCTCCAAGAGAAACAAGTTGCCAACCAAGAGAAGCTGCTGGCTGAACAGATTCAGCATCATGCTGAGGAGGTCGAGCACTTCTCAAAAGAGGGCTTTGCAGAGCTTTCATTTGCAAGGAGGTCATTGGAGGAGCTTTGTAGCTCAAGGACAATCGAGTCTCAACAAGTTTGGGACATCCTCGGGCGAGCTAATGACGCTCTGGTGTCTTTGGGGTTTAATCCAGTTCGTCCGGATGACTCGGAGCCAGAGATGGACAAGGCCCTTATAGCTTTGAACTCTGCCGGCAACAAGCTGGACGCTATGGGAGATGTAATCGTCGACCAACTGGAGACAAAAGGAAAGTCCCTGGCCAAGAACATCGTCAAGTATGTGCTAACTTGCTTCAAGAGCCCGGACCCAAAGATGTCTCTAGCTCCGTTGGTCGAAGGACCCATTGTCGAAGAGGAAGAAGATGCCAAGGCCAGCGTCCTAGAAGCTACCCAAATAGTTGATTCGTTCTTTGTTTAGAACTCCAATAGCTAGGACTTTCCTCTTTGTACCTTCAACTTGTAAATCTCCAATTTTGAATGAATGAATGAAACCTTTCGAATTCCATTTTTGTCTTCAATACATTGCACTTTTATCTTGTTGGCCCCCCCGGTAGATGCGTTCAATTAATTGAAGACATCTACCATGAGGAACTTGACAATGTATTGAAAACTAGATAGTTCCAAACTCGTAGCTAGTGTGATAGCTCCAAGGTCTGAGTCTTGGCTCCGATATCTCCAATGATTCTTTGTTACATCGATGGTGGGCCCCCCTAGGAGTTGTCGGGGCTTGGTAGTTTCGACGACACCCATTGCCAACTCATAGAACATCGACGGTGGGCTCCCGAGGGTTGTTGGAGCTTGGTAGCTTCAACGACGCCCACTGTTAATGCAAAGAACATCGACAGCGGGGCCCCCTGGTTAGAGCTTGGTAGCATCGACGGTGCCCATTATCAATGCGTATAACGTCGATGATAGGCCCCCTAGGGTTGTTGGAGCTTGGTAGCTTCAACAACGCTCACTATCAATGCGTAGAACGTCGATGGTGTGCCCCCTGGGGATTGTCAGAGCTTGGTAGCTTCGAAGGCGCCCACTGTTAACGCATAGAATATCGATGGCTGGACCCCTGGGGGTTGTCGAAGCTTGGTAGCTTCGACGGTGCCCACTGTTAATGCGTAGAACATCGACAGCGCCCCCCCCCCCCCGGGGGGGGGGGTGTTGGAGCTAGTTGCTTCGGCAGCATCCACCATCGCCCATGTCACTTGTCGTCCACTGTTCATTTTTCATGCGCATAAGAGACAAGAAAAGCAACAAAATTGGTCCTCTTGACAATAGTTTTATTACGGCTTACTATCCTTATTTCAACTTTAGGTCCCAAATAATTCTTTGAAAAATATATAGTATTCTGATTATATTTCAAAAAGTCCTTATGCTTTCTGGACCCGCCTTACTGAGACCTGCCAGAATAGGTAGAGCGGCGTACTTATGGTGCTTGACCAGGCTAAGTCGATAGCGCACTCCGGACCTGTGTTGGCTTTGGTTTTCAGGCGAGTAGACCATCAAGCAATAACCAGGATATAATGGAAAATCTTCAAAAAGACTTACATATTTCTCATGAATTATTAGGACCTTAATTCACTCGGATTGCACAACATCATTATTGACCAGAAGGTATAAAATGAAATGAGCTTGTACAAATGAAATACACGTGGAGTTTGTCTGTATAAAATGTTTCTTATTAAGGTCCGACTAACAGGGGAAGACAAGGACACACTTAAAGTACAGGACCAAGTCAAGTGTGCTATTCATCTTGATCTAACCCAGGGAAGGTAAATACACACCTAAAGAACAGGACCAGGTTAAGTGGGCTAGGACCCTCCCGACTCTATCCTTAGACTCTAAGAGATACAACTTATACAAATACAGACTCACCTCAGTGTAACTAAGTGTACAACTTACGAAGGTGCTCTATGTTCCAAGGGTTGGGAAGTGGTATCCCATCCTCCATCGCCAAGTGAACATATCTGGGGCGGAAAACATTGATAACCCGGAAAGGACCTTCCCAACAAGTGGAGAGTTTGTTCATCCCTTCTCGAGTGAGTATTCGCTGCAGCACTAGATCGCCTTCTTCTAATTATCAGTTGCGCACGAACCTTTGATGATGGCGCTGGAGTGCCTGACGGTATCGCGCGTTCCAAACAGCTACTTGGCACCTTGCCTCATTGACGAGGTCCAGGTCTTGATGCCGGAACTGGTCCTGCATGGCTTCGTCAAAGGTCCGGACCTAAAGAGAACCTGTGGTGATCCCCGGAGGAAGCACTGCTTTAGCTCCGTACACCAGAAAGAAAGGTGTCTCTCCCACAGCCTGACTGGGTGTTGTTCGACTCGCCCACAAAGCAGAAGGGAGGTCCTCTATCCAATTGGAACCATGGTTCTTCAAGCTTACATAAGTGCGCGTCTTGAGTCCCTTGAGTATCTCTGCATTTTCTCTCTCAGCTTGGCCATTACTTGCCGGATGTGCTACTGAGGCGTAGATGACTTGTATGCCAAGATCTTCACAATACTCTTGGAATGCTGCACTTGTGAATTGGGTTCCGTTATCAGTGATGACTCTATTCAGAACTCCAAATCTGTAGACAATGGACTTCAAAAACTTGATGGTTGAATTCTTGTTGATAGTCACAACTGGAGTAGCTTCCGGCCACTTTGTGAACTTGTCGATGGTGAAATATAAGAACTAGTAACCTCCGACGGCTTTTGGGAGTCCCAAAATGTCCATCCCCCACACAGCGAATGGCCACGTGGGAGGTATCATCTGCAGTGATGGAGCCAGTGTGTGAATCTGCTTCGCGTGAAAATGGCACACTTCACACTTCTTTATCAGGTCGACTGCATCCTAGAGTGATGTAGGCTAGTAAAAGCCATGTCGGAAGGCCTTACTGACAAACGTGCGAGAAGACACATGGTTCCTACACTCGCCTCCATGGATCTCCACGAGGAGCTCGTGACCTTCTTCCCGGGAAATGCACCGCATTAGAATGCCATTGGCGCCACATTGGTAGAGATCCCCTTCTACCAATATGTATCTTTTAGCCGATATGACAATTCGCTCAGCGGATACACCATCTTTAGGAAGGATGTTGTCTTTCAAATAGCTACAAACCTCCAAGATCCATGCATCAGAGCTTACTTGAGCTTCTGGATCTTGCTCACTGGGTTGCTCGAAGCTTCATATATCACCTACGATCCTTGGTGAATGCCATGGTAACAGGGCCACCGGGACCGCCAGCTTCAGGGTGCTGGTCTCGCCCCCCTCACTCAGTTCGGCAGGCTGAGCTGTAGGTGATGACAATCTCCTGACAAAAACCCCATCAAGTGCCTGAGCTCCGGGCACGGCAGGTTGAAGCCTTCATCGAAAGGTCGTCAACTTCAGAGTTGTTGAGACGCTGGACATGGCAAAGATCGAGGACGTGGAAATCCTTCTACTGCTTCTGGACATCAAGTAAATATGCAGAAAGTTTAGGGTTATTGCAACTACATTCACCTTTGACTTGCTTGATGACGAGTTGTGAGTCACCCTTCACCATGAGCTGCCGGACGCCATATGATAGTGTCACCTTTAGTACGAATATGAGAGCTTCGTATTCCGCCATGTTGTTGGTTGCCTTGAAATCAAGGCGCACCATGTACTTGACTTTCTCCCCGGTCGGAGCAAGGAGAAGTATAGTAGATCCGACCCCCTTGCTTCTGCACAAAGCCGTCGAAGTAGAGAGTCCAGTGAGTCTCGGTGAAGACCGAGACCTTAGGTTCTCGCTTCTGCTCATCAGGCCCCCCTGGAGTTGATGAAGAAGGTGTACACTTCGCCACAAAGTCAGCCATCACGTGACTCTTAATCGCATGTCGAGGCAGGAATTCGAGGTCGAATTCTGCCAACTTCGCTGCTTACTTAGCGATATTTCCTGTAGAATTGGGATTATGTAAAATAGCTCGCACACGATAAGAAGTTACCACTGAAATCTTGTGGGCTTGGAAGTAGTGATGAAGCTTCCTTGAGGCAATAAGTACTGCATTTAACAGCTTATGTACCTCAATATACCGAGTCTTGGCGTCGTGCAGTATTTCGCTAATGAAGTACACTGGCCGTTGGACAGTTCACACTCTCTCAGAGGGGTCCGGACCTTCTCCTTCTTCTTGAGTAGAAACTCCCTCAGATGAGGGAGGTTGATCCACAGGCACCTTGCCTTTAGGATCCGTGCTTGAGGGCTGGGACCCAGACTCGCCTTCAGGTAGCTCCGGACCCTCCCGGATGGGTCTAGGCTCTTGAGTTGAAGATGTTTCTAGTCTCTCCGCAACCAGAACCATGCTGACAACCTCTGTAGTTGTAGCGATGTAAAACAAAAGAGGCTCACCAAGCTTCGGAACTACCATGATTGGTACTGTCGTGAGGAGTTTCTTAAGATCCTGGAATTCCTTCTTTGCTTCTTCATACTAATGGAATGGTCTGGACTTCCTCAACAGCTTGAAGAAGGGTAGCGCCCACTCTGCCAGCCTTGAAATGAATTGGCTGAGTGAAGCTAGACACCAAGTTAGCTTCGGACGTCCTTGACACGGGCTGGAGGCCGCATCTCTTCAATGGCTTTGATTTTTGCCGGATTTGCCTCAATTCCTCGATGAGTCACCAATAAACCAAGGAGCTTCTCGGAGCTAACCCCAAAGACACACTTGTTCGGGTTGAGCTTCATGCGCGTCAGGCGCAGCTTGTCGAAGACAGCTTGGAGATTGTCCAGGAGTGAATCTTGCTTCTTCTCCTTGACAACGACATCATCGACGTAGACTTCCACCAGATCCCTAATCAGCTCCCCAAAGGTTTTGTGCATGGCTCGCACAAAAGTTGAGGCAGCATTTTTAAGACCAAAAGGCATAGCTGTGTAATAGTACAACCCATCTACTGTAATGAAGGCAGTATGGTCTTCTTCTTCCTTAGACATTAGAATTTGATGATATCCAAAATATGCATCTAAGAAACACATTAATTCACACCCAGAGGTAGAATCCACTATCTGATCTATTCTAGGTAGTGGAAATGGGTCTTTTTGGCATGCCTCATTTAAGGTGGTGTAGTCGATGCACATCCGAAGCTTCCCGCCGGCCTTGGGTACAACGACTGGGTTTGCCAGTCATTGTGGATGATGAACTTCCCAGATGAATCCTTCGTCGAGTAGCTTCTTGACCTCTTGTCTGATGAAGTTCTGCCGCTCAATGGATTGCTTTTAGGGTTTTTATTGTATGGGCCTTGTTTCAGGGTATATCTTCAGATGATGCTCGATCACCTCCCTAGGGATCCTAGGCATTTGTGATAGTTGCCATGCAAACACATCAACATTTGCCTGGAGGAATGTGACAAGCGCGAGTTCCTATTTGTCAGTCAGACCTCCCAATATACGGGTGGTCTGATTGAACCAATTTGGATGACTTTGACGGGTATGTCAGTGTCGCCGCTTCATTGCACACAAGGTGCAGATGTTGCGCCATGCTGACGTAAGCTCGGAGGTTGAGCAGCTTGCTCCTTGTCAGACCCTTCCTCTTGCACTATAGGAAGCGCATGAAGTTCTTCCTACGCAGTTACTATAGCAATGCAATCCCCTCGGACCTGGAGGACACGTGTCGGAGTTGACATTCTCAACACCAGGTAGACGTAATGAGCAACGACCATGAACCTTTACAGGGTTTGCCTGCCTAGGAAGGCGTCAAAGGGAAGGCTGATGTGTGCCACATCGAATACCAGCTTCTCAGACCTATAATTATACTGAGTCCCAAAGGTCATTGGAAGAGTAACCGATCCGAGAGGAGTGATGGCTTTCGGACCTACTCTATAGAAGGGATGTGAGGGCCGGAGGTCCGGGATGTTGATCTGGAGCTTCATGAAGGTTGCAACGCTAAGGAGGTTGAGCGCCGCACCTCCATCCACCAAGACATGATAGAGCTGGATGTTATTGATAGTTGGAGAGACCATCAAAGTAACTAACCAGCTCCAGTCATGTTCTTCGGGCAGTCCGAAGCATCGAAGGTGATGGCAGTGTCCATCCACTTCCGATGAGGCTCCGCCTTGGCAGTAGGGGCTGCAGCAGCCATCTCATGACGCATAGTCTTCAAGATGCGCCGAGAGGTGATATCCCAACACCCTCCATATATCATATGAAGAGTCTTCTGACACTTATTGTCGAAGGTGTCAGAGTCATTGTCAACAGTGTTGTAGACCGCATTTAACGCCATCTTGGCATCTTGGAAGCCTAGCTCTTGATCAGACGGAACTTCACTGACTTTTTATTTTCCTTCCCGTTGGTGGAAAGGAGGTTCTTTTTGAAGCTTGTTGCTGCGTTCAACAAGCCTTTTGACCACGTGATAGTCTTCAAGATTGTGGGTTGCCAATTTGTGAATCGGACTCCACATCTTTTCACCATCGTCGTCTTCGGATGATGGTCGAGGTTATTTGTTAGGGCGTGGCCCCCGACCACCAGGTGCTGCAGATGCGGTAGCGGTAGGTGTACCGGCCAACAACTTCTTCCTACCGTTGGAATTCTTCTTCTTTCCACTACCGGAGGATGTAGCTTCAACCTTGGAGGAAATATTACCTGCGTCCGCAGCTGGTTTGGAGTGCATCTCTCGGCCCTCCGCAGCCCTAGCACATTAGTCAACTATGCTGAAGAGCTCCGTGACACAACTCGTCTCTCGCGAACGCGCTCAATGTGGACGTGTCCGTCCTGCCTCATGTAGCGACGGTCGAGCTCCGATCGGAGGTCCTGCGTCGGAAGCCTCAATGCCGCATGAGTGCGGCGAGCCCCAAAGGGCAGTGATGTCACTTGCTGCAAGAGCGCACGTCTCCTGTGCTGCGACACCTAAGGACCAAGTCCACCAGACAAGGTCATGTTCCTTGAAGGTGCCTACCCAGCATGGGGCAAACCTTGATTGCTGATCGCATTGGTTGTGGCTACAACAAAATGCTCTACATCTGCACGCCCTTGTTCCATCGTGCCCGGAGGAGCTCCTAGCGTTGGAGGACTCTGAAGTAGAGTCCACGTTGCATTCAGTGTGTTCTCAGGGTTGTTTTTCGATGCGAAGACTGCCAACACACCATCCTGCTGATATGGTGGAGGTGGTCGTGGAACGACACCCATTGGGACAACAACGTTGGTTGGCTGCTGCATGTTGGTGGGATTTCCTCCAGCAGGCTGCTCAGCCAAGCCGTTGGATGAAGCGGCGGCGGAATTCACCATCTTGAAATCTTGAAAAGCTAATGCGCCCCTAACTGGCATGCAAAATGTCGAAGTGTAGCAATGACAGTTCCCCCGGTACTACTAAGTCGTAGTGTGTGGAGGTTCGTATTTGGTTGGGGCGCAAAGCAAAATCAAGAACAAGATGGTGACACAAGAGATTTTACATGGTTCGGGCCTCCTGAGCATAATACCCTACTCTAGGGGGTATGTGTTGACTGTATGAGCGAGTATGAGCTTGTGTGTGTCTGTGTGAGATTGGATCCCTTCTACTATGCAGCACATCCCTTCTACATACCAAGGACTGGCTGTTATAGCTTTTGTCTGGTCCGACAGGTGGCCCCGACTTTAATAAACCACCTATACACAATCTACAGTGTTAAGGATGGCTAATAGTGTAATAATGTGCCTTAATGGAAGCTTTACCGGTCTTGATATCCTTTTGATTGTGCGTCATTAATATAACATTAATGGCGCGTTAACCTGGTCTTGTAACGGCTAATTGATAGCCCTTGAATGTCCGCGCCGTTGAAGATCCTGTATTCCCGTTGCTGACATAGCTCCGGAGCATGACACGTGGCAGGTCCAGAGCTTCCCTCTACTGGGGGATAGGTCTGGTGCTAGTAGACATGTGGCAATAGCAGAGCTTCCCTGTGGAGGGAGGTAGGTCCGGCCTTGCGGGACACGTGGTAGCAACGGAGCTACCCAAATGAGGGAGGCAGGTCCGTCTCTATTAGATACGTGGCGATACTGGAGCTACCCTAAGGTATAGGGTAGGTCAGATACAACAGGACACATCTTTCCTTCCAACGTCAGGCACTTAGACTAGGAACTCCTTGACTTTTCTTGCGGTATCCAAGGGTACCCGGTACGCAAGGTGCTGACAACTGTAGACTGTGATGTGGCACCGATGAGTCCGACCCATTTGTTATTGGGGAGGCCATGGCAATTTGATCTTAATGAAGCACATAGAGTTGTTCTAATAAAAGTGTGTCTCACGTGTTGAAGCCGATGAAGGAAAATGCTATCAAAGTAGAAGAGTTTCCTGCCGTTTTGAAAAAGAAAAAGGCACCCAAAGATACCCCAAAGCCGAGGATGACTTTGCTGCATGGGGGAGAGAATGATATGGTTGGTCTAGCTCCGATGCATGCTGATAGTAATTCCAAAGATGTCAAAATGCTCGAGGTTCATAGCTATGAAACTAGTTGCAACAATGAAAATAGTTTTTTGAAAATTTGATCAATATCTATGAGTTTGAAGGAGAGGAAGCAAGATATTTCATCTTATCCGAGGTCTACAAAGGATACTTTCGCTGGAGCTGAATTGAAAGTTAAATACAGGAATACAGTTGTTCCAAATAAAGAGGAAATTAATTAATGCACCCAAAAAGCTGAGGACGGCGTTGATCCAAGGAGAAGAGAATGATAACATAGTGACACCTCCAAATAACTGTTTGAGGCTCGTTGAAACTTCATCTGATATTTCAGACAAAATAGCTATTCAAATTTGTGCATTGTGTTTTTCAGTATACCACGGCGATGAGGGATACTTGGCTGCTGATAATTTACTGTGCAAGATGTATTTATTGCGGATATGACTCCATGCAAGGAAGGAAGAATAAAGTTACATTCTTTAATTAACGTGTCTAAGCAGAAGGTTAGCATCATTGCCGCATTATTTTATTAGTTTTCCATGTAGAGTCCACGTCGCATTGTGTCAAGGATAGTTTGTTAAAATAGTGCAGCCTGACTTGTCTATGCATTGCAGTCCTACATGTAATGTGCCTTAGAGACAAAGTCAACCAGGAGTCCCAACGTTTTATGTTTCCTTAATTCCATCTGTGCCGGTGTGCACCTATATAGTCTAGGGCCGGCTATGTAGCAGACAGTTTTTGGTGATGTATTTTGGCTAGCGTGAGTTTCTTCCTCCAAACGCGAGATGGCGATCCCATCTGCCATGGAGAATTAAAGCCAATCTAATCTTTAGATTGTGGAAGACGTGAGCAGGAGTTTTCTGTGCACGCCTGGGTCTTTCTGCTGGAATTCCCCTCTTTTAATTGTGGTGCTCCATGCTACTACGGGTGGAAGTGTTTCTTTGGTTTGGTTTGAACTCATCTATCCATACTATTATACTACCGCTGCTATCTGATCACTGTGATTTGGCAAGACTTTATATTTTATTGCTGAAAATTGTTATTGTTCCTGAGGTCCATCGAGATCTATTTCTTTATCCGGCAGTACATCAAAAGAGCTCATATAAGATATTACTTATTAATTAGTACTGTGAAAGATTGGGACAACATCACGAACACGCACTCGTGTCGTTATCAAAACCCGTGACTGATGTGTTGAACAGCTTAGGATAAGAATTCATCATCAACATATTCATTAGTATCTAACTTAGGCTATGTATTATATATTAGAGACATTGTAGGAGCCACTTCCTAACTCTTAGCCTAATCCCTCTTTGATCCATTTATCCCCCTTAGAGCATAATGCTCTTGTGTGTGTCACACTACCTCTACATATGTATTACCCATCCTCTCTAGAACCTTACCTAGACCAATCTTCCCTTTTCATTTGATGATTGCTATGCTTCCACTTAGAATCCTTAGGGAAAATATAAATGACACCCTTGGGAATAATCTTAAAGGGGAACTGCTACTTTGATAGTTTCTGTGCACTTGCGGATTTTAACTGTGACGTAAGAAACGTCAAAAATGCTTTCTGTCGCCGTTGCCAGGGAAGGCAACTGAAGTATTGCATGATTGAGTGAAAGGATAGGGCCATGGGTAGGTTTTTAGTAGGATAACCCTTGTTTGTTTTCGTATTTTATGTGAAAACATGGTAGTGTATGTCTGGTTTCCGCCTGCTGGAAAACTTTGTTGAAAATCCCGAATCCCTTCTGAGAGACAGACCTCGTGTTGTTACTCCTCAAAAGCTTTGTGTGACAAAGCAAGCCAGTGCTACTGCACCAACAACCGAAATGCCAATGGTTCAAGAGACCCTTCGTGAGTTTTCGGCTCCTTCTGCTAACAATGTGCTTGTTGGGGCCACTGTTAACACGGAGGACATGAACTTCAAAATCAAGACTCACCTGATCACTATGGTGCAAGCCAACTCATTTTGTGGGAAGGCTAACGAGGATGCAAGTGCTCACCTACAACAATTTCTTGAGATCTGCAGCACTTTTAAGATCAAAGACGTCTCTTCTGATGCCGATCGTCTTAAGCTGTTTTCGTTCTCCCTTCTTGAGAGAGCAAAATAGTGGTTCTATGCAAACCGAAGTGATGTAGTCTCTTCGGAGAAATCTTCTACGGCATTCCTCACCATGTTCTTTCCGTTTGGAAAGACTAATGCCCTACATGGAAGCATTTCCGGTTTCCAGCAAGACGCTAAGGAGTCTATTCCCGAGGCATGGGAAAGGCTTGAGGAGTATATCCCTGCCTGTTCCCACCATGGGATGGATGATTGAGTGATGATTTAAAACTTCGACAATAGGCTTATCCCATCTGCCTGCGGCCATGTGGATCTTGCTGCTGGAGGAGCCTTCTTCTAATTGACAGTGCCCAAAGCTAAATATTAGATAGAGAAGATGGTGTCCAACATGGGTTGGAGCGATGAGCATCTCCAAACCTGTCAGCGAGGCATGCACACCTTGAAAGAGGTGGACATGATCGTTGCTAAATTGGACCTCCTCATGAAGTAGATTGATGGACAAGCTGATAGTGAAGTATGTGGCAATGCCTATGCCTTATACTCTCACATCACTTGTGAAGTCTGTGGATTGGGACTCATATGCTGAAGGACCCTGGATATCCCTTGATATCTTGCTCGATTGGGGCTCATACTTTGACAAGGCACTTTGCGACCTTGGAGCAAGTGTGAGTGTGATGGCCAAGGTGGTCTTGGACCAACTAACTTCACGGAGGTTACTCGAACACCAATTCAACTCCAACTTGCTGACTCTTCAGTCTGTTATCCAGCGGATATTGCTGAAGACGTTCTGGTGAAAATCCAAGATTGCTTCATACTCGTGGATTTCGTGGTGCTCGAGATATACGTCGAGAAGGATAAGCCGCTCATTTTCGGGCGCTTGTTCCTTAGCACCGCGATGGTCCGCATAGATGTGGGAGCTAGAGAAATCAACTTCCATATTAATGGAAAGGAGGAGAAGTTTAACTTTCGCCCAAAGACAGAACACTGCTCTATGATTTGCATCAAGTATGGGCTGAATGTTAAAAGTATTCAATAGGTTGAAGTCACACCTCCAAAGGTGGACCCGCTCATTGCATTCTTGAGGAAATTGATCTATGCGGACAACCCGTCTTATTGTCCATGTCAACACCACAAGAAGACGGAGAAGGCCAGGCCTCCCCAAAGGCCCAAGTCCACCAAGCCGCTAAAGAAGGAATGGCGGAAGAATCAAGACAAGCCATCCGAGCCCATCCCTTCCGGCCCGGATGCCAAGAAATGAAGGAGGAAAAGTCCATCTCATCGGATTTTGGTGAGACCTAGTTAATAGGAAAGTTGGTAGTTATCTTTTATTTGATTTGTCTTTTCTCCTCATTTAGTTTTTCCACTTAGTTCATTTTTTCCCACTGCATATTTGGTTTTTCTTAGCAAGTTGAGAATCTTATATTTTCAACTATCATTTTTTAACTTTTTTATTTTTCACAAAAAAACTGTTGGTTTTGAAAAACGGTTTTATTTGAAAAACAATTTTCCTGAGCTGCAAATGTGGCATTTCACCAACGTGCTAATTTTATAACCGTTGGAAAGCCACGTGCCAAAAGAGGGAACTGGGGGGCCCACATCTCAGGGCCGCCGACCCCCCCCCCCCCCATTTGCCGACATGGGGAAAGAGCCGATTTGGCTCTCTCTCCTCCAACAGCTACATTTGAGACTCTTGTGACCGTTGAGGAGTGTACACTATAAATGGTGGCCGTGAGGAGCACCCCTCTTCACACACCACCTCATTTTACACCTCCCCATGTTACTCTTTTGCTCACATTGTTTTTCTTGATCTTCATTGAAGCACTCTTGCTCAAAATCCAACTCAAAAATATTTTCTTTCTTTTGCAATTTGCTCTCAAGTTCTTCAAGGGAAAATTCGTCGAGGGTTTTGTTTGCACTAACATCACTTATTTTCGAGGTTTTTTGCCTTGGTGTGTTCTTGCTTGTTGTGGCCATGAAAGGAATGAAAAAGTTGTTTGAAAAGAGAAAGGGGGCTGCAAGCTCAAGACATGGTGGAGACTCAAGTGCACGTCCCTCCTCTGTTGCTACACCAAGTCCACAGAGGAGGAGTGTGTGTGAAGACACTCCCATGGGTGAGATGAGCAACCCGCGACAACTTCTCCACGACAACGACCTCGACATACAAAATGAAGTTGAAGACCAAGCATGCAAGCTACTCCAAGATCGTGAGTTTTATCACATAAAAGCTTATGATCCAGATTTGATCTCTAAAATAGGTGCGGATTCCGAATTCTTTTCCATTTGGAGCGCATTAGGATGGGAAAAGTTTGCTCACACATAAGAGAGTGGTTCACGTCTTCTCACTATACAATTCCTTTGCACCCTCAAAATAGGATTTGATGGTATTACTTTTAGATATTTCAAAAAGAATACAACATCCTACGGAAAAAATTAAGTGAAATCCTAGGCTTCCATAAACGTTGTTTGCTAGATTTAGACACTTTTCCTAAGTTTAACAAACAAAGTTTTTGGCATGATTTCACTAGTGAAATCAAATGTAGTGCTCCTAGTAATAACCACTTGCATAATCCTACTTTACGCTTCATGCATAGATGGGTGGCTATGACTATGTTCCCTACAGGACATATTAGAGTAGTGCGTGATGATGTGCTGAAAATTTTATTTGCCATGGTTAAAAAGATAAAAGTTGCTCCAGTTATTGCCATGATGACACAATGGTTAGATTACATTTCAAGGACAGGGCAAATTGAATGCACTTCATTGATTACCCGCATTGCTACTAGGGTAGGAGCACTAGAATATACTTCATATGAATACAAAAAGAATTAATTAATGAAGATTATATAGTGCAAGGACATACCCTCAAGCATGAACAAGATTGCTCTTTAATATTTTATTATCCTTACTTTGTCAATGAAATTCCGTTACATAACCCGGATTTTTGTTTGTACAAATGCCGGAAGCTAACCATTGATCTTCTTCCCATTGAGGAAGCCCGAAGAAGTAATGTCTCTGGCAGGATAACTAGAAGTTGTGCAAGGAGAGCGGCCACGTCCATGCCTCCGACAACCTCCACGGTCCATGAGTATGAAGAGGAAGAGGACCCAACAGGTGATGCACCCGGATGGTCTCAACCTCTATCGTTTGAGACCGAAGGACCGTCTTGGCATGGAAGTCCGGGTGCCACGTTGGAGCCATTCCTATCCACTTCGAGCTCTAGCAGCTTGCCTCCAACGTCCATGAGATAACATTGTTCCTTTTCGGCTAGAAGCCATCATGACTATAGACAAGGAATGATGGATCTCACTAGACGCATGGGAGATCTTGAAGTGAGGACGAAAGACATCTACAATACACTCCAAGAGCATGTCCAAGGTACCAAAAGATTGGCAGCAACACATGAACACTCAGTTCATCAACTTCAACTCCACGCTACAACAACAACATGCCGATCTTGCGGCGTACTTCCTCACCAAGGGTTCAACCCTTATCATGGAGGTGATTGAAGAACAAGTATGGGGGAGGACCCCGACTTAAGGTAAATTATATCACATTGCATATTTATTTTCCATTCATCCACCATTCACCTTGCATATAAAACAAGCTTAAAATAAGTAGAGTAGATTTGCTTTCAAATAAAATAAAAGATGTGCGATAAGAATGGTTTAGAATTCAAATAGATGAAATGATGAATAGTTGCTCTATATTAATTTTCCTAAGTCCCTAGTTTACAACTTACTATTCTCCAAAATATTGCTCCCATTGGCTAAAATTAACTTTGCCTTGATTTAGAAATTGTAGGTAGCAAAAGCTTTATCCAATTCTAAGTTATATATAGTGATAGGGCTGCTATTCCTAGTTTGAAGTTGAAACTTAGATTTCCGGAGAAATTCTAAAAAGATTTAATTTACTCTCATTTGATTGGAAATGCCTACCAAAGCCATAAGATATGTTACATTGATAGACTTTATGAATATGCCATTTGTCTTCACATTGAGCTTAGTCAAACTAGTATAGTCCTACGTGAGAATTCATTCATTTCTTTTTGAGTTCAAGACTTCACTTGCACATGCTATACTTCTACACTAGAAGTTAGTGAAATTCCATCATATCATCAGACCGCAATAAAAAGAGAGAATCCATACCTTTCATGTTTAGTACTCTCTCCAAGTTTATTGCATAAAAAGGGAGTAGAAGACAGGGCTACACGAAAAAGAAAAAAGAAAATGCATGATGACATCAAAAGCATGAGAAAAAATGCATGCTTACATCAAGAGCATGAGGAAAAAAAGAGAAAATTAGCCATGTTTCATCCCTGCAAATAAGAGTCTACACAAATAGGAGTCATCTCAACATCCATTTCCATTTCTAATCCATCACACATGCACAAGTCTTGAATCAAATTTTTTTGAATTGATTTCTCCTAAGGCATGCTTTTTTGACTTAGCAATATTATGTGTTGCAAATAAGCCTACTACATTCCCTACCAAGCTCCAGATACAAGCCTTATTTAGTGGTAGGATGAGTATAGGCAAAATGCCTTGGGAAGGATATATTTTCACTACACACAAAGGAGTAAATGAGAGAATTAAATTTAGGTACTTAAAAATCTAAATTGAACCTCTTTGGAATTTGAGCGGAACTTGATCTCTAGGCTATGCTTGCTCCATCTGTTGTTCTGTCTTTCAACCACCCATGAATAGGAGAAGGCATAAGCCCCATGATAACTTAAGATGGGTGAAGTACCATATGCCAATTTTTGCAATACTAGGTAGAGTATTTTGTTGTGCACATGGCACCTTTAAAAAATGGAACATTGTAGCAACTCCTGATCATCAAACTAAAGTCTTGACTTTGCTCGGGATGATCAAAGGATAAGCTTGGGAGAGTTTGTTGACGACTGTTATATACCAATTTCGCGCGTCAATATAACTCAATTATGTAAAGGAAATACCATTTTTGGCACACATCACCTTTCTACTAGACCTATTTCCACTTGTCCCTGGAAGAATAGTGCATGCAGGTATTTTATGCAGGAAATGGGGTAAAAGAGGGGGAGCAATCCTATAAAATATAATCCCAACCAATCAAGCACTGACAAGTGGCATCACATGGATCAAATGGCCCACAAACAGAAGTATCCGAGGGCATCCAACGGTGTTTTACCCGTATCAACCAATGGGACCCCACATGTAAGTGACCTGAAGAAAGCACAACCCCAACGGTCAAATGACCAGGTCCGTCGAACCACCTGTTCGGCCGACTAGTTCCTAGCTCCAAGTGCGGTCAACTTCAACGTGGCAACTCCCTGTGGTGCCCTGATCACGATGAAGACTAATTTGCGCACTTTTGGTGGCGGGAATCGAGCCTTTTCCAGCTATAAATAGGACCCCTACTCTCACATCACACACACACACACCACTTGAGTATTCATTTTATTGTATCCACTATTCTCCATAGGTTTAGAGGAGTTTACGCTATATAGAGGAGAGCCTCTAGTCCATAGTCCAAATTAGGAAGGAGTATAAGGAATCTATCTCTTCCCAATTCCAAATTGGGAAAGATATGGCTCATATATTTCTCTTTGTATTTGTGACTTTGTTCTTAATAAAGATGTTATCTTTAGTCTTCTTTTATTCATATACTTGGATGAATCATTTCTCGTTTTATTGGGGATTCCATGGATGTGGTAGGAGTAGTCTTTATCATTATGCCATAACAATCTTATTCTATCATCATAAACACTACAAACCTCAACTATAGTCTAATTGTTTATGGTATGATCATGTTAATAAGAATAACTTATGCTATGTATCAACATTGGTTCAAAGATGTTTAGGTTAGCCATTGCCTTAGGATGGCTTGTGCCTAGGATCCTAAGGTATTTACTTAATATGCTAGCATGGTGCTAGGATAGTTAAGTAGCATTGGATGTCTCGTAGACCCACGGATTGAAGAGGTAGGCAGTAGGTGCTGACAACCCTATTTCCATGTTCGGCTATGCCACAGGCTCTTTGCGGGAGTCGTACTAGTATTGCTAGGGGTAAACCAATGCCCGATGTGTTGAACAACTTAGCATAAGAATTCATCATCAACATGTTCATTAGTATCTAATTAGGCTATGTATATGTATATTAGAGGTATTGTAGGAGCCACTCCCTAACTCTTAGCCTAATCCCTCTTTGACCCATTTATCTGCCTTAGAATAAAATGCTCTTGTGTGTCTCACACTACCTCTACATATCTATTACCCATCCTCACTAGAAACATACCTAGACCAATATGTAGGATCGAAGAGCACGTGAAAAACTACCATAGGGGGGTGAATGGTAGATTACAATTTTTTCAGTAGAAGCAACGAAAACCCCTCAACAAAAAATTGATCTGTTAAAGAAATCATATGTGTGACTACTCTAAACATGATCAGTTGTGACAAAACCAGTACAAATTGTAGAGAATAAATTCGCAAAGACGTCACAACAAGAATCACAAAAATCCATTGAGAAAAAGACTCATGTTACGATTGAAAGATCAAACAAAGGTCAATCTATTCTACCGAGTAAAAACCAGATCTGTAACACAGAAATGAAACTCGTGTATATAGGAAACCACAAATCTAATGACCGTGAAATTTTCACAGATGAAATATAATCAAGTTTTAAAGACAACCCAAAAAGGATCATGTCAATTAGAACTGTAAAACTCGAGTTATAATACAACCACCAAAAAAGGTAGTGTTGTGCACAAACTCGATGAGAAAAATTTTTCTGAAACAAGTCGGACAAACAAGGCACAACATCTTATTTAAACTATGACCTTTATTCAATAAAACACAATAGAAACAACTCAAAATTCGGGCACCACAAGCTTTGGCCTCCCATGCTTTTATAACCAGCCATGAGGCCAACCCAAACCAAACTAGGACTCCGAACATACTCAGTTTCCACCGAATGTTTTTATAACTGCTCAAGACTCTTCCATATGCAGATAGATGCCCATACGAAGCTTCCCGTCGGCCTTGGGTACAATGACTGGGTTTGCCATCCATCGTGGATGATGAACTTCCTAGATGAATCCTGCGTCGAGTAGATTATTGACTTCTTGTCTGATAAAGTTTTGCCGCTCAATGGATTACTTCCGAGGTTTTTGTTATATGGGCCTTGCGTCGGCGTATATCTTCAGATGATGCTCGATCACCTCCCTAGGGATCCCAGGCATTTGTGATAGTTGCCATGCAAGCACATCAACATTTGCCTGGAGGAATGTGATGAGCGCGAGTCCTATTTGTCAGTCAGACCTCCCAATATATGGGTGGTCTGATTGGCATCAGAACCAATTTGGACGACTTTGACGGGTATGTCAGTGTCGATGCTTTGTTGCACACGAGGTGCAGAAGTTGAGCATGCGCTATAGCAAGCGCCTAAAGTTCTTCCAGCGCAGTTACTACAGCAATGCGATCCCCTCGGATCTAGAGGACTCCTGTTGGAGTTGACATCTTCAACACCAGGTAGTTGTAATGAGCTACAACCATTAACGTGTACAGGACTTGCCTGCCTATGATGGCGTTGATGGGAAGGTTGATGTGTGCCACAATGAATACCAGCTTCTTGGACCTATAATTATCCCGAGTCCCAAAGATCACCGAAAGAGTAACGATCCGAGTGGAGTGATGAATTTCGGACCTACTCTGTAGAAGGGACGTGAGGGCCGGAGGTCCGAGATGTTGATCTGGAGCTTCACGAAGGCTGCAAAGCTAAGGAAGTTCAACATCGCACCTCCATCCACCCAGACATGATAGAGCTGGATGTTATTGATAGTTGGAGAGACCATCAAAGTAACTGACCAGCTCCAGTCATGTTCTTCGAGCAGCCCGAAGCATCGAAGGTGAAGGCAGTGTCCATCCACTTCCGATGAGGCTCTGCCTTGGCAGTAGGGTCTGCAGCAGCCATCTCCTGATGCATAGTCTTCAGGATGCGCCGAGAGGTGATATCCTAGGACCCTCCATATATCATATGAACAGTCTTCCGACGCTTATTGTCGGAGGTGTCGGAGTCGTCGTCAACAATGTTGTAGACTGCCTTTAACTCCTTCTTGGCGTCTTGGAAGCCTAGCTCCTGATCAGACGGAGCTTCACTGACTTTTTGTTTTCCTTCTCGTTGATGAAAAGGAGGTTCTTCTTAAAGCTTGTTGCTACGTTAAACAAGCCTTTTGACCTCGTGACAGTCTACAAAATTGTGAATCGGACATCACATCTTTTCACAGTCGTCGTCTTTGGATGATGGTCGAGGTCATTTGTCAGGGCGTGGCCCCCGACCACTAGGTGTTGCAGCTGTGGAAGTGGTAGGTGTACCAGCCAACAACTTCTTCCTTCCGTTGGACTTCTTCTTCTTTACACTACTGGAGGCAGTAGCATCAACCTTGGAGGAAATTTTACCTACCCCCGCAGCTGGTTTGGAGTGCATCTCTCGGCCCTTCGCAGCCCTAGCACATTTGTCAGCTAGGCTGAAGAGTTCCGTGACGCTACTGAAATTTTTAGTTGCCAGCTTCTCCAGCATCTTCTTGTCTCGAACCCCCTTTCAGAATGCAACGACGATAGAAGCATTTGAGATTGAAGGAATGGTGTTTCGTACCTGAGAAAACTGTTGGATGAATGATCATAGTGACTCTTTTGATTTTTGTTGTACGGCAAGCATGTCCAGCTCTATGCCTGGCCGGGCGTAGGAACTCCCGAAGTTGGCGATGAGCTGGCGACATAGCTCCTCCCAACTGTAGATGGAGTCAAGAGGTAGACTCATGAACCAGGACCTTGCAATCCCGGTTACAGCCACAGGGAAGTAATTGGCCATCACAGCCTCATTGCCTCCAGCTGCGAGAATGGCAGTGGAGTAAATCTGAAGAAACTCAACGGGGTTGACTTTCCCGTCGTATTTCTCAGACATATGAGAATGAAACTTAGGTGTCAACTTGACCATGCGAAGCTGCATGGCCAAAGTTGAACATCCTCCCCCCACTCCCTGGGGAGAAGGGTTTCGCGAGCAAGTCATCTCTCGCAAACGAGCTCAATGTGGATGCGACCGTCGTGCCTCATGTAGCGGCGGTCGAGCTCTGATCGGAGGTCCTACATCCGAAGCCTCAATGCCTCATGAGTGCGGCGGGCCTCAAAGGGCAGTGATGTCACTTGATGGGAGAGCGCACGTCTCCTGTGCTGCGACACCTAAGGACCAAGTCCACCAGACAAGGTCCTGATCCTTGAAGGTTCCTGCCCAACATGGGGCAAACATTGATTGCTGATCGTATTGGTCGCGGCTGCAACAAAATGCTCTACATCTACGCGCCATTGTTCCATCACGCCTGGAGGAGCTCCTAGCACTGGAGGACGCTGAAGCAGAGTCCACACTGCATTCAGCGTGTTCTCAGGGTTGTTTGTCGATGCAGAGACCAACACGAACACACTATCCTGCTGAAATGGTGGAGGTGGTGATGGAACGACACCCATCGGGACAACCGCATTGGCTGGCTGCTGCATGTCAGTGGGATTTCCTCAAGCAGGCTGCTCAGCCAAGCCGTTGGATAAGTGGCGGCGGAATTTACCATCTTGAAATCTTGAAAAGATAATGCGTCGCTAACTGGCGAGCAAAATGTCAAAGTGTAGCAATGACACTTCCCCCGGTTCTACTAAGTCGTAGTCTGCGGAGATTCGTATTCGGTTGGGGTGCAAAGCAAAATCAAGCTCAAGATGGTGACACGAGAGATTTTACATGGTTCGGGACGCCTAAGCGTAATACCCTACTCAAGGGGGTGTGTGTTGATTGTATGAGCGAGTATGAGCTTGTGTGTGTCTGTGTGAGATTGGATCCCTTCTACTTTGCAGCGCATCCCTTTTATATACCAAGGACTGGCTATTACAGCTTTTGCCTGACCGACAGGTGGCCCCGGCTGTAATAAACCACCTATACACAATCTACAGTGTTAAGGATAACGTTCCTTAATGGATGCGTTACCGGTCTTGATATCCTTCTGATCGTACGTCGTTAATATAACATTAATGGCGCGTTAACCTGGTCTTGTAACAGCTAATTGATAGCCCTTGAATGTCCACGCCGTTGAGGATCCCGTAGTCTTCCCATTGCTGAGATAGCTTCGGAGCATGACACGTGGCAGGTCCGGAGCTTCCCTCTACTGGGGGATAGGTCCGGTGCTAGTAGACATGTGGCAATAGCGGAGCTTCCCTATGGAGGGAGGCAGGTACGGCCCTGCGGGGCACGTGGTAGCATCAGAGCTACCCAAACGAGGGAGGCAGGTCTGTCTCAATTGGACACGTGGCGATACCGGATCTACCCTAAGGTATAGAGTAGGTCTGATACAACAGGACGCGTCTTTTATTCGGACGTCAGCCACTTAGACTAGGAACTCCTCGACTTTTCTTATGGTATCGAAGGGTACCCGATACGCAGGGTGCCGACAACTGTAGACTGTGATATGGCACCGATGAGTCCGTGACATTTATTATTGAGGAGGCCATGGCAATTTGATCTTGATGCATCACATAGAGTTGTTCTAATAAAGGTGTGTCTCACGTGTTGAAGCTGATGAAGGAAAGTGCTATCAAAGCAGAAGAGTTTCCTAATGTTTTGAAAAAAGAAAAAGGCACCCAAAGATACCCCAAAGCCGACGACTGCTTTGCTGCATGGGGAAAGAATGATATGGTTGGTCTAGCTCCGATGTGTGCTCATAGTAATTCCAAAGATGTCACAATGCTTGAGGTTCATAGCTATGAATCTAGTTGCAAAAATGAAAATAGTTTTATGAAAATTCGATCAATGACTATTAGTTTGAAGGAGAGGAAGCAAGATATTTCATCTTATCTGAGGTCTACAGAGGATACTTTCACTGGAGCTGAATTGAAAGTTAAATACAGGAATACAGTTGCTCCAAATAAAGAGGAAATTAATTAATGCACCCACAAAGCTGAGGACGGCGTTGATCCAAGGAGAAGAGAATAACAACACAGTGACACCTCCACTGTTTGAGTCTCATTGAAACTTCGTCTAATATTTCAGAGAAAATAGCTATCCAAATTGGTGCATTGTGTTTTTCAGTATACCACGGCGATGAGGGATACTTGGGTGCTGATAATTTACTGTGCAAGATATATTTATTACAGATATCACTCCATGCAAGAAAGAAAGAATAAAGTTACATTCTTTAATTGACGTGTCAAAGCAGAAGGTTAGCATCAGTGCCGCATTATTTTTTTAGTTTTCCATGTAGAGTCCAGGTCGCATTGAGTCAAGGATAGTTTGTTAAAATAGTGGAGCCTGACTTGTCTATGCATTGCAGTCCTACATGTAATGTGCCTTAGAGACAAAGTCAACCAGGAGTCCTAGCGTTTTAAGTTTCCTTAATTCCATCTGTGCCGGTGTGCACCTATATAGTCTAGGGCCGGCTATGTAGCAGACAGTTTTTGGTGACGTATTTTGGCTAGCGTGAGTTTCGTCCTCCAAGCGCAAGAGATGGGGATCCCATCTGCCATGGAGAATTAAAGTCAATTTAATCTTTAGATTGTGTAAGACGTGAGCAGGAGTTTTTTGTGCACGCCTGGGTCTTTCTGCTGGAATTCCCCTCTATTGATTGTGGTGCTCCATGCTACTACGGGTGGAAGTGTTTTTGTGGTTTGGTTTGAACTCATCTATCTGTACTATTATACTACGGCTGCTATCTGATCACTGTGATTTGGCAAGACTTTATATTTTATTGCTGAAAATTGTTATTGTTCCTGAGATCCATCGAGATCTATTTCTTTATCTGGCAGTATATCAAAAGAGCTCAGATAAGATATTACTTATTAATTAGTACTGTGAAAGATTGGGACAACATCACGAACACGCACTCGTGTCCTTATCAAAACCCGAGACCAATGTGTTGAACAACTTAGCATAAGAATTCATCATCAACATGTTCATTAGTATCTAACTTAGGCTATATATATATATATATATATATATATATATATATATATATATATATATATATATATATATATATATATATATATATATATATATATATATATATATATATTAGAGGCACTGTAGGAGCCACTTCCTAACTCTTAGCCTAATCCCTCTTTATCCATTTATCCCCCTTAGAACATAATGCTCTTGTGTGTGTCACCCTATCTCTACATATCTATATTACCCATCCGCTCTAGAACCTTACCTAGACCAATCTTCCATTTTCATTTGATGATTGATATGATTCCACTTAGCCTCCTTTGGGAAAATATAAATGACACCCTTGGGAATAATCTTAAAGGGGAATTGTTACTTCGCTAGTTTCCATGCACTTGCGGATTTTATCTGTGACATAAGAAACGTCAACAATGCTTTTCGTTGCCGTTGTCGGGGAAGGCAGCTGAAGTATTGCATGATTTAGTGAACAGGGTAGGACCGTGGGTAGGTTTTTAGTAGGATAACCCTTGTTTGTTTTCGTATTTTTTGTGAAACATGGTAGTGTATGTCTAGTTTCCGCTTGCTGGAAAACTTTGTTGAAAATCCCAAATCTATTCTGAGAGACTGAGCTCGTTTTTATTACTCATCAAAAGCTTCATGCAGCAAAGCAAGCTAGTGCTACTGCACCAACAACCGAAATGCCAATGGTTCAAGAGACCCTTCATGAGTTTTCGGCTCCCTCTGCTAACAATGTGCCTGTTGGGCCCACTATTAACACGGGGGATATGAACATCAAAATCAAGACTCACCTGATCACTATGGTGCAAGCCAACTCATTTTGTGAGAAGGCTAACGAGGATGCAAGTGTTCACCTGCAACAGTTCTTTGAGATCTGCAACACTTTTAAGATCAAGGACGCCTCTCCTGATGCCAACCATCTTAGGCTGTTTCTGTTCTCCCTTCTTGGGAGAGCGAAACAGTGGTTTTATGCGATCCGAAGTGATGTATACACTTCAGAGAAATGTTCTACGGCATTCCTCGCCAAGTTATTTCTGTTGGGCAAAACTAATGCCCTACGTGGAAGCATTTCCAGTTTCCAGCAAGATGCTAAAGAGTCTATTCCCGAGGCATGGGAAAGGCTTCAGGAGTACATCCCTGCATGTCCCCACCATTGTATGGACGACTAACTAATGATTCAAAACTTCGACAATGGTATTATCCCATCCGCCCGTGGCCATGTGGATGCTGCTGCTGGAGGAGCCTTCTTCTAATTGACATTGCCCAAAGATAAAGATTAGATTGAGAATATGGTGTCCAACATGGGTTGGAGCAATGAGCGTCTCCAAACCCGTCAGCGAGGCATGCACACCTCGAAAGAGGTGGACATGATCGTTGCTAAATTTGACCTCCTCATGAAGTAGAATGATGGACAAGCCGATGGTGAAGTATGTGGCAATGCCTATGCCTTATACTCTCACATCACTTGTGAAGTCTGTGGATTGGGGCTCATATGCTGAAGGACCCTGGATATCCCTTCATATCTTGCTCGATTGGGGCTCATACTTTGACAAGGCACTTTGCGACCTTGGAGCAAGTGTGAGTGTGATGGCCAAGGTGGTCTTCAACCAACTGACTTCACGAAGGTTACTCGAACACCAATGCAGCTCCAACTGGCTGACTCTTCAGTCCGTTATCCAGAGGGTATTGCCGAAGACATTTCGGTAAAAATCCAGAATTGCTTCATACTCTTAGATTTCGTGGTGCTCGACATAGATGTCAAGAAGGATACGCCGCTCATTCTTGGGCGCTTGTTCATTAGCACCGCGAAGGCCCGCATTGATGTGGGAGCTAGAGAAATCAACTTCCATATTAATGGAAAGGAGGAGAAGTTTATCTTTCGCTCAAAGACAAAGCAATGCTCTATCATTTGCATCAATTATGAGTTGAATGTTAAAAACATTCAAGAGGTCGAAGTCACACATCCAAAGGTGGACCTGATCATTGCATTCATGAGGAAATTGATCTATGCAGAGAACCCGTCTTATCGCCCATGTCGACACCCCAAAACGACGGAGAAGTCTAGGCCTCCCCAAAGGCCCAAATCCACCAAGCCGCCAAAGAAGGAATGGCAGAAGAATCAAGACAAGCCGTCTGAGCCCATCCCTTCTAGCCCGGATGTCAAGAAATGAAGGAGGAAAAGTCCATCTCATCGGATTGTGGTGAGAGCTAGCCAATAGGAAAATTGGTAGTTATCTTTTCTTTGATTTGTCTTTTCTCTTCATTTAGTTTTTCCACATAGTTGATTTTCCCCACTGCATATTTGGTTTTTCTTAGCAAGTTGAGAATCTTATATTTTCGACCATCATTTTTTATTTTTTTTTATTTTTCACAAAAAGAAAACCGTTGGTTTTGAAAAAGGGTTTTATTCAAAAAATAATAATTTTCCTGAGTTGCAAATGTGGCATTTCACCAACGTGCTAATTTTATAGCCGTTGGGAAGCCACCTGCCAAAAGGGGGAATAGGGGGGCCTACATTTCAATGCCGCTGACCCGCCCTCCCCACGTTCAGCCGACATGGGGAAAGAGACAATTTGGCTCTCTCCCCTCCAATAGCTACATTTGAGCCTCTTGTGACCGTCGAGGAGTGTACACTATAAATGGTGGCCATCAGGAGCACCCCTCTTCACACATCACCTCATTTTACATGTCCCCAAGTTACTCTTTTGCTCACATTTTTTTTTCTTGATCTTCATTGAAGCACTCTTGCTCAAAATCCAACTCAAAAATATTTTCTTTTCGTTTGCAATTTTCTCTCAAGTTCTTCAAGGTAAAATTTTTCGTGGGTTTTGTTTGCACTAACATCACTTATTTTTGAGGTTTTTTGCCTTGGTATGTTCTTGCTTGTTGTGGCCATGAAAGGAATGAAAAGGTTGTTTGGGAAGAGAAAGGGGGTTGTAAGCTCAAGACATGGTGGAGACTCAAGTGCACGTCCCTCCTCTGTTGCTACACCAAGTCCACGGAGGAGGAGTGTGTGTGAAGACACTCCCATGGGTGAGAGGAGCAACTCGCGACAACTTCTCCACGACAACGACCTTGACATACAAAATGAAGTTGAAGACCAGGCACGCAAGCTCCTCCAAGATCGTGAGTTTTATCACACAAAAGCTTATGATCCGGATTTGATCTCCGAAATAGGTACGAATTCCGAATTATTTTTCATTTGGAGTGCATTAGGATGGGAAAAGTTTGCTCCCATAGAGGAGAAAGGTTCAGGTCTTCTCACTATACAATCCCTTTGCACCCTCAAAATAGGATTTGATGGTATTACTTTTCAAGTTTTTCAAAAAGAATACAACATCCTATGGAAAGAATTAAGTGAAATCCTAGGCTTCACTAAATGTTATTTGCTAGATTTAGACACTTTGCCTAAGTTTAACAAACAAAGTTTTTGGCATGAATTCACTAGTGAAATCAGATGTAGTGCTCCTAGGAATAGCCACTTGCACAATCTTACTTTATGCTTCATGCATAGATGGCTGGCTATGACTATGTTCCCTACAGGACATATTAGGGAGCTGAAAATTTTATTTGCCATGGTTAAATAGATAAGAGTTGCTCCAATTATTGCCATGTTGACACAATGGTTAGATTACATTTCAAGGACAGGGCAAATTGAATGCACTTCATTGATTCCCCGCATTGCTACTAGGGTAGGAGCACTATAATATACTTCATTTGAATATAACAAGAATTAATTAATGAAGATTATCTACTGCAAGGACATACCCTCAAGCATGAACAAGATTGCTCTTTAATATTTTATTATCCCGGCTTTGTCAATGAAATTTGGTTACCTAACCCGAATTTTTATTTGTACAAATGCCAGAGGCTAACCGTTGATCTTCTCCCCATCGAGGAAACTCGAAGAATTAATATCTCTGGCAGGATAACTAGAAGCCATGCAAGGAGAGCGGCCACGGCCATGCCTCCGACAACCTCTACGGTCCATGAGTATGAAGAGGAAGATGACCCAACAGGTGATGCACCCGAATGGTCTCAACCTCCATCGTATGAGACCGAAGGACCGTCTTGTCATGGATGTCCGGGTGCCACGTGGGAGCCATCCCTATCCACTTCAAGCTCAAGCAGCTTGCCTCCCACGTCCATGAGAGGACGTCGTTCCTTTTTGGCTAGAAGTCATCTTGACTATAGACAAGGAATGACGGATCTCACTAGACGTATGGGAGATCATGAAGTGAGGACAAAAGATATCTACAATACACTCCAAGAGCATGTCCAAGGTATTAAAAGATTAGCAACAACACATGGACGCTCAGTTCATCAACTTCAACTAAACGCTAAAACAACAACATGCCGATCTCGCGGCGTACTTCCTCATCAAGTGTTCAACCCTTATCACAGAGGTGATTGAAGAACAAGCATGGGGGAGAACCCCGACTTGAGGTAAATTATGTCACATTGCATGTTTATTTTCCATTCATCCACCATTCACCTTGCATATAAAAAAACTTAAAATAAGTAGAGTAAATTTGCTTTCAAATTAAATAAAAGATGTGCGATAAGAATTTTTTAGAATTCACATAGATGAAATGATGAATAGTTGCTCTGTCTTAATTTTCCTAAGT
Organism: Tuctoria greenei; assembly: GCA_036927565.1. Lineage (NCBI taxonomy): Eukaryota > Viridiplantae > Streptophyta > Magnoliopsida > Poales > Poaceae > Tuctoria > Tuctoria greenei. The sequence continues at coordinate 63,863,546 of JAYESD010000007.1, read as the reverse complement.
CCCTAGTTGACAACTTACTATTCTCCACAATATTGCTCCCATTGGCTAAAATTAACTTTGCCTTGATTTAGAAATTGTAGGTAGCAAAAGCTTAATCCAATTCTAAGTTATTGTGAGATATGATATTGTGATAGAGTTGATATTCCTAGTTTGAAGTTGAAACTTAGATTTTCTGAGAAATTCTAAAAAAATTTAAGTTACTATCATTTGATTGGAAATACCTACAAAATCCATAAGATATGTTACATTGATAGACCTTATGAATATGCTATTTGTCTTTGCATTGAGCTTAGTCAAACTAGTATAGTCCTATGTGAGAAGTCATTCATTTCTTTTTAAGTTCAATACTTCACTTGCACATGCTATACTTCTACACTAGAAGTTAGCGAAATTCCATCATATCATCATACCACAATAAAAAGAGAAACTCCATACCTTTCATGTTTAATACTCTCTCCTAGTTTATTGCATAAAAAGGGAGTAGAAGACAGGGCTACAAGAAAAAGAAAAAAGAAAATGCATGATTACATCAAAAGCATGAGAAAAAATGCATGCTTACATCAAGAGCATGTGAAAAAAAAGCGAGAAAATTAGCCATTTGTCATCCCTGTAAATAAGAGTCTACACAAATAGGAGTCATATCAGCATCCATTTCCACTTCTAATCCATCACACATGCAAGTCTTGAAACAAATTGTTTTGAATTGATTTCTCCTAAGGCTTGCTTGTCTTACTTAGCAATATTATGTGTTGCAAATAAGCCTACTACATTCCCTACCAAGCTCCAGATACAAGCCTTATTTAGTGGTAGGATGAGTATAGGCAAAATGCCTTGGGAAGGATATATTTTCACTGCACACAATGGAGTAAATGAGAGAATCAAATTTAGGTACTTAAAAATCTAAATTTAAACTCTTCGGAATTTGAGCAGAACTTGATCTCTAGGCTATGATTGCTCCATTTGTTGTCCTGTCTTTCAACCACCCATGAATAGGAGAAGGCATAAGCCCCATGATAACTTAAGATGGGTGAAGTACCATATGCCAATTTTTGCAATACTAGGTAGAATATTTTATTGTGCACATGGCACTTTTGAAAAATAGAACATTGTAGCAACTCCTGATCATCAACCTAAAGTCTTGACTTTGCTCGGGATATGCAAAGTATAAGCTTGGGAGAGTTTGTTGACAACTGTTATATACTAATTTCACGCATCAATATAACTCAATTATGTGAAGGAAATACCATTTCATGCACACATCAACTTTCTTCTTGACCTATTTCCACTTGTCCTTCGAAGAATAATGTATGCAGGTATTCTATGCAGAAAATGAGGTAAAAGAGGGGTAGCAATCCTATAAAATATCATCCCAGCCAATCAAGCGCTGATGAGTGGCATCACATGGATCAAATGGCCCACAAACAGAAGTATCCGAGGGCATCCACTGATGTATCACCCGTATCAATCAATGGGACCCCACATGTAAGTGACCTGAAGAAAGCACAGCCCCAACGGTCCAATGACCAGGTCGGTCGAACCACTTGTTCGACCGACTAGTTCCTAGGTCCAAATGCGGTCAACTTCAACGTGGTGACTCCTTGTGGTGCCCTGATCACAATGAAGACTGATTTGCGCGCTTTTGGTAGCGGGAATCGACCCTTTTCCAGATATAAATAGGAGCCCTACCCTTACTTCACACACACACCACTTGAGTATTCATTCTATTGTATCCACTATTCTCCATAGGTTTAGAGGAGTTTAGGCTGTAGAGAGGAGAGCCTCTAGTCCATAGTCCAAATTAGGAAGGGGTACAAGGAGTCTATCTCTTCCCAATTCCAAATTGGGAAAGATATGTCTCATATATTTATCTTTATATTTCTGACTTTGTTCTTAATAAAGATGTTACCTTTAGTCTTCTTTTGTTCATATACCTGGATGAAGTATTTCTCGCTTGGGGATTCCATGTATGTGGTAGGATTAGTCTTTATGATTATGCCAAAACAATCTTATTCTATCATCATAAACACTACAAACCTCCACTATAGTCTAATTGTTTATGATATGATCATGTTAATAAGAATAACTTATGCTATGTCTCATCATTGGTTCAAAGATGTTTAGGTTAGTCATTGCCTTAGGATGGCTTGTTCCTAGGATCCTAAGGTATTTACTTAATATGCTAGCATGGTGCTAGGATAGTAAAGTAGCGTTGGATGTCTCGTAGACCCACGGATTGAAGAGGTAGGCAGTAGGTGCTGACAACCCTATATGTCCATGTAATCCTCCATGTTCGGCTATGCCACAGGCTCTTTGCGGGAGTCGTACTAGTATTGCTAGGGGTAAACCCATGCCCGATGTGTTGAACTACTTAGCATAATAATTCATCAAAAAAATGTTTATTAGTATCTAACTTAGGCTATGTATATGTATATTAGAGGCATTGTAGGAGTCACTCCCTAACTCTTAGCCCAATCCCTCTTTGACCCATTTATCTGCCTTATAATAAAATACTCTTGTGTGTCTCACACTATCTCTACATATCTATTATCCATCCTCACTAGAAACTTACCTAGACCAATCTATAGGATCGAATAGCACATGAAAAACTACAAGAGGGGGTGAATGGTATATTACAACTTTTTCAGCGGAAGCAATGGACACCCCTTGGCAGAAAATTAATCTATTAAAGAAATCGTATGTGCGTGTACTCTAAACATGATAAATTGTGACAAAACTAGTATAAATTCTAGAGAATCAAATCATGAATACGTCACAACAAGAATCACAAAAATCTGTTGAGAAAAAGACTCATGTTACGATCGAAAGATCAAACGAAGGTCAATCTGTTCTACCAAGCAAAAACCAGATTTGTAACACAGCAAAGAAACTCATGTATTTAGGAAACCACAAATACAATGGCTGTGAAATTTTCACAGATGAAATATAATCAAGTTGGGAAGACAACCCAAAAAGAATCACGTCAATTGGATCTGTAAAACTCGAGTTATGATAAAACCACCAAAGCAAGGTAGTGTTGTGTAGAAACTCGACGAGAAATTTTTTTCTGAAACAAGTCCGACAAACAAGGCACAAAAGCTCCTTTAAAATACGATCTTTAGTCAATAAAACACAAGAGAAACATCCCAAAATTTGTGAACCACGAGCTCTGGCCTCCCTTGCTTATATACCCAGCCATGAGGCCAACCCAAACCAAACTAGGACTCATAACCTACTCACTTTCCACCGAAACTTTCCATAGCTGTTCAAGACTCTTCCATACATAGATAGAAGCAATCTTAAGACTTCCAAACACCTTAGGAACGTATCCCTATATACGGCTGTTATATACGAATTCCACCTGTCAATATAACTCAATTATGTGAAGGAATTGTCATTTCTTGCACACATCACCTTTCTATTTAACTTTTTTCCACTTGTCCTTGGAGAAAATGGCGCATGCAGAAATTCTATGCAGAAGTGGAGTGAAACAATGGGATGGATCCTATAAAATATCATTCCAGCAATCAAGCGATGCCACGTGGCACCACATGGATCAAATGGCCCACGAACAGAAGTATCCAAGGCCATCCAACGGTGTACCGCAAATATCAGTCATTAGGACCCACCTGGAAAAAACCTAGAGGAAGCACACAACAAAAGGGGCCAAGACAAGGTCGGTCGAACCCCCTAGTCGCCCGACTAGGTCCTGGCACCTTTCGCGGTCAAACGCGATGTGTTGGATCCTCCCGTCTTGAAGAGGTCATGGGTGACTTATTCGTGCACTTTTGGTGGCGGGAACCGACCTTCTCCAAGCTATAAATAGGACACCTCACCCCTCACTTCAACACACACAAGTTGAGTATTCATCCATTGTGTCCACTACTCTCCATAGGTTTAGATAAGTATAGGCTGTAGAGAGGAGAGTCTCTAGTCCATAGTCCAAGTAGGAGAGGAGTAGAAGGAGTCTCTTCGCAATTTCCAATTGGGAAAGGTATGGCTCTTATATTCCTATTTCTTTTTGTGACTTTATTCATAATAAAGATGATATCTTTAGTCTTCTATTGTTCATATACTTGGATGAAGTGTTTCTTGTTTGATTCTGGATTCCATGTATGTGGTAGGAATAGTAATTATGATTGTGCTATACCATTCTTATTACATCATCATAAACGTTATAAACCTCCACTATAGTCTAATTAGCTATGATATGACTATGTTAAGATGAATCACTTATGCTATAAATTAACATTGGTTCAACGATAATTTAGTTCATTGCCTTAGGATGGCTTGTCCCTAGGCTCTTAAGGTAATTACTTAATATTGTAGCATGGTGCTAGGATAGCGTTGAATGTGTCATAGACCCACAGACTGAAGAGGTAGGCAGTAGGTGGTGACAGCCCTATCTGTACATTGTAATCCTCCATGTTCGGCTATGCCACATGCTCTTGGCGGGAGTCGCCTAGTGTTGCTAGGGGTAAACCTGTGCCCGATGTGTTACTCTACTTAGCTTGAGAATACATAATTAATATAACCATTAGTAACTAACTTAGGCTATGTATATGTACATTAGAAGCATAGTAGGAGAATCTACCTAACTCTTAGCCTAGTCCCTCTATTACCTCATTTATCACCTTAGGATAAGATGCTCTTGTGTGTGTCACACTACCTCAATTACACTTTATCCATCCTTGCTAGAACTCTACCTAGACCAACCTAGCATCTCCATTTGATGATTGCTTTGCTTCCACCTAGCCTTCCTTTGGGAAAATATAAATGACACCATTTAGGATTACTCTTAAAAGGGGAAATGCTACATCGATAGTTTCCGTGTGCTTGCGGACGTTCATCTGAGATTTAAAACCTACCAACAAGCATTGTTGGCACCACTGCTAGGGATGAATTGTAAGTAGTGTTTAGGAAATATCAACAAGAATTTCTGGCGCAGTTGCCGAGGAAGGCAGCCGAAGTATTGCATGATTGAGTGAATAGGATAGGACCCAGGTAGGTTATAGTAGGATGACCCTTCTTTGTTTTTGCATTTTATGTGAAAACAGGGTAGTGTATGTCCGGTTTCCGCTTGTCGGAAAACATTATTGAAGATCTTGAATCCCTTCTGAGAGATCAACATTGTGACGTTACTCCTCAGAAGCTCCGAGCAGCAAAGCAAGCCAGCGCAATTGCACCAACAATCAAAACACGAATGGCCTAGAAGACTTTTGTTAGTTTTTGCTCCCTCTGCTAACAATGTGCCTGTTGGGCCCACTGTTAAACTAGGAGACGTGGACTTCGAAATCAAGACTGGCCTGATCACTATGGTGCAAGCCAACACATTTTGTGGGAAGGCTAACGAGGATGCAAGTGCTCACTTGCAACAATTCCTTGAGATCTGTAACACTTTTAAGATTAAGGATGTATCAATTGATGTTTTCCGTCTTAGGATGTTCCCATTCTCTTTTTGGGAGAGTGAAATTGTGGTTCTATGCAAACCAAAGTGTTGTAGATACTTGGGAGAAATGTTCTACGACATTCCTAGCCAAGTTTTTCCCGTTGCGCAAGACCAATGCCCTACGCGAAGGAATTTCCAGCTTCGAGCAAGATGCCAAGGAATCTATTCCTGAGGCTTGCAAAAGGCTGCAGGAGTATATCCTAGCCCGTCCCCACCATGGAATGGATGATTGTCTAGTTACCCAAAACTTCTACAACGGGTTGATCCCTTCCGCCCGTGACCATGTTGATGCTGCTGCTGGAGGTGCCTTCTTCTTATTAAAGGTGCCCAAAGCCATTGATTAAGAAGATGGTGTCAAACATGTGTTGGAGCGATGAGCGTCTCCATATCTGCCAGTGAGGCATGCACACCTTGAAGGAGGTGGACATGATCACTGCCAAATTGGACCTCCTTATGAAGAAAATTGATGGGCAAGGAAATGGTGAGGTATGTGGCAATGCCTATTCCTTAGACTCCCACATCACATGTGAAGTCTGTGGCAACACGAGCCATTTGGGCAGTGACTTCACAGAAACCCGTGAGGATGCCTTATACGCAGCCAACAATGGTTGTCGTCCAGGAGGTCAAGGGTGGGGCCAATCATGCCCATTCTTTCAAGGAGGGTACAACAATAATGGCAACAATGGAAATCAACCCAACTTGAGAGAACATCCCATTATCCAACTCAATATCAATGATGCTCTATCCAAGAAGTCGTCAGCTAATGACAAGACCCCAGAGAGCATCAATGCCAAGATGGAAGGACTATCCTCATCCTTCAAGAATCAATTGTGTTTCAACAAGATGTTGGAAACCTAATTAGTTCAACTTGCTGTTGTTGTTCCTCTAAAGCAAAAAGTGAGTGCGGTGGCTACGAGAGGTGGCAAGACCACTCGTGACCCACCGTATCCCACACAAGAGAAGAGGACAACTACAAAAGAGAAGTAGGATGTACCAGTTGGCATAAGTGAACCACTTAGTGAGAGGATGGCCAAGCAATTTGAAGACACCAACTTATTTCCATTCCCTCACAGGCAAAGGAAGCCAATGGTGAATGAGCAATTCAATCTCTTTGTTGAGGTTATCAAGAAAATTCACATCAATGTGCTCTTGATTGATGTGATGCAAGTACCTACTTATGCTCGCTATCTCAAGGACATATTGAATAACAAGCGGCCATTACCCACCACTGAGGTTGTCAAGCTTACGGAAGACTGCAGCGCAACCATCCCTAACAAGTTTTCGGAACAGAAGAAGGACCCTAGAGGTCCTACAATTTCGTGCTCAATTGGGGCTCACCACTTTGACAAGGCCCTTTGTGACCTTGGAGCATGTGTGAGTGTGATGCCCAAGGTGGTTTTTGACCAGCTAAACTTGATGGAACTTACTCCAACACCAATGTAGCTCCAACTGGCTGATTCTTCAGTTCGTTTTCTGGCGGGTATTGCCAAAATGTCCCAGTGAAAATATGGAACTACTTCATACCTGCGGATTTCGTGGTGCTCGACATGGAGGTCAAGAAGGATGCGCCGCTCATTCTTGGGCGCCCATTCCTAAGCACTGCGGAGGCTCGCACGATGTGGGAGCTAGAGAAATCCACTTCCATATCAATGCCAAGTAGGATAAGTTTAACTTTCGCCCAACATTGGAGCAATGCTCCATGATCCGCATTGGGGCAAGTGTTAAAGACATTCAAGAGATCAAAATCACACCTCCAAAGGTGGACCCGCTCATTGCATTCATGAGGAATTTGATCTATGCGGAAAACCCGTCTTATCATCCACGCTGACACCCCAAGAATACGGAGAAGCCCGGGCCTCCCCAAGGGACCATGTCCACCAAGCCGCCAAAGAAGGTATGGCGGGAGAAGCAAGACAAGCCATCCGAGCCCATCCCTCTGGGCCCGGTTGTCAAGAAATGAATAAGGAGGAATGTCCATCTCATCGGACGGTAGTGAGACCTAGCCAATAGGTTAAATTAGTAATTATCCTTTTCTTTGTTTTTCTCTTATCTTTATTTGGTTATCTCCATTTAGTTTGATTTTCCCCACTGCATATTTGCTTTTCTTAGTGAGTTGAGAATCTTATATTCTCAACTATCATTTTTATTTCTTTATTTTTCACAAAAATAAAATTGTGGGTTTTGAAAAAAGAGTTTTTATTTGGAAAACAATTTTTTGAGCTGCAAAAGTGGTATTTCACCAACGTGCTAATTTCATAGCCGTTGGGAAGCCACCTGTCAAAAGGAGGAACAGGGGGGCTTACCTGTCAGGTTGGCCGACCCCCCTGTTCGGTAGACTAGGAGAAAGAGCCATTTTGGCTCTCTCTCCTCCAACGGCTACATCTGGCTTCCTAGTGACCATTGGGGATTGCACATTATAAAAGGTGGCCGTGAGGAGCATTTCTCTTCACACTTCACCTCATTTCATAGATCCCCAAAGTCACTCTTGCTCAAATTGTTTTTCTTGCTCTTCATTGAAGTGCTTTTGATTAATTCCCAACTCAAAAAGATTTGCCTTTATTTGCATTTGCAATTTCCTCTCAAGTTCTACAAGGAAAATTCGTCGGGGTTTTGCTTTTGCTAACATCACCTCTTTCATGTTTTTGCCTTGTTGTGTTCTTGTTTGTTGTGGCCATGAAAGGAGGGAAGAGGTTGTTTGGAAAGAGGAAGGAGGCTGCAAGATCAAGCCATGGTGGAGACTCAAGTGCACACCCCTCTTCTGTTGTTACACCAAGTTCATGGAGGAGGAGTGTAGGAGAGAACACTCCCATGGGTAAGAGGAGCAACCCTCATCAACTTCTTCACAACGATGACCTCGACATCCAAAGTGAAGTTGAAGATCAAGTGCAAGCTCCTCCAAGATCGTGAGTTTTCTCATACGAAAGCTTATGATCCGAAATTGATCTCCAAAGTAGGTAAGGATTTCGAATTCTTTTCCATTTGGCGTGCATTAGGATGGGAAAACTTTGCTCACAAAGAGGAGAAAGGTTCACGCCTTATCTCCATACAATTCCTTTGCACACTCAAAATATGATTTGATGGTATTACTTTTATATTATTTCAAATGGAGTACAACATCCTATGGGAAGAATTAAGTGAAATCCTAGGCTTCCATAATGTTGTTTGCTAGATTTAGATACTTTGCCTAAGTTTAACAAACAATGTTTTTGGCATGATTTAACTGGTTAGGTCAGATGTAGTGCACTTAGGAATAAAAACTTGCACAACCCTACTTTATGCTTCATGCATAGACGGGTGGCTATGACTATGTTCCCTAGAGTAGATGTATGGATAGTGCGTGATGATGAGCTGAAAACTTTGTTTTCCATGACTAAAAAGAAAAGTTGCTCCAGTTATTGCCATGATGACACAATAGTTAGATTACATTGCAAGAGTAGGGCCAATTGAATGCACTTCATTGATTACTCGTATTGCTACTAGGGTAGGAGCACTAGAATATTTTTCATTTGAGTATATTGAAAATGAAAGATAATTAATTAATGAAGATTATTTAGTGCAAGGACATACCCTTAAGCATGATGAAGATGACTCTTTGATATTTCATTATCCCAGCTTTGTCAATGAAATTCAGTTACCTAACCCAGATTATCATTTGTACAAATGCCGTAGGCTAACCATTGACCTCCTTCCCATCGAGGAAGCTGGAAGAAGTAATGTCTCTAGCAGGGTAACTATAAGTCGTACAAGGAGAGCGGCCGTGCCCCCAACAACTTCCACTGTCCATGAGTACGAAGAGGAAGAGAACCCAACAAGTGATGTACCCGGATGGACTCAACCTCCTTCGTATGAGATTGAAGGTCCGTCTTGGCATGGATGGCATGGTGCCACATGGGAGGACACCTATCCACTTCAAGCTCTAGCAGCTTGCCTCCAAAATCTATGAGAAGATGACATTCCACTTTGGCTAGAAATCATCGTGACTATAGCCAAGGAATGACAGACCTCTCTAGACGTATGGAGGAGCTTGAAGTGAGGACGGGTGACATCTACAACACTCTCCAAGGGAATGTCCAAGGTACCCAAGACTGGCAAAAACACATGGACGCTCAATTCACCAACTTCAACTCCATGCTACAAAAACAACGAGCCAATCTCACGGCATAATTCCGTCATCAAGAGTTCAAACCTCATCACGGAGGTGAGTGAAGAACAAGCTTGGGGGAGGACCCCCACATGAGGTAAATTGTATCAACCCCTTTGAATATTTATTTTCCACTTACCCATCATCCACCTTGCATTTAATAAAAATAGGATAGTTTTAATTTCAATAAAATAAAATATGTGCAGTAAGAATGACTTGGAATTCACATAAAGGGAATGATGAATAGTTGCTCTGTTTGTATTTTCCTAAGTCCCTAGTTTACAACTTACTACTGTCCAACATATTGCTCTTATTGGCTTAAATTGCCTTCGCCTTGATTTGGAAATTGTGGGTAGCAAAATCTTAATCCATTCTAAGTTGTTGTGAGATATGATATAGTGATAGGGCTGCTATTCCTAGTTTGATAGTGAAACTTAGATTTCTGGAGAAATTCTAAAAAGATTTAAGTTATCCTCATTTGATTGGAAATACCCACCAAATCCATATGATATGATATTGATAGACCTTATGCATATGCTATTTGCCTTCACATTGAGCTTTGTCAAACTAGTATAGACCTATGTGATATTTCATTCATTGCTTTTTGAATTCAAGACTTCACTTGCACATGCTATACTTCTACACTAGAAGTAAGCAAAATTTCCATCATACCACCATTCCACAATAAAAAGAGAAACTCCATATCCTTCATGCTTAGCGCTCTCTCAAAAGTTCATTGCATAAAAAGGGAGTAGAAGACATGGCTACAAGAAAAAGAAAAAAATAAGAAAATGCATGCTTACAACATAAGCATGAGAAAAAAAAAGAAAGAAGAAAAAGTAGCCATGTTTCATCCCTACAAAAATAAGAGAGTCCACTCAAAAAGGAGTCATCTCAAAAATATCCACATCCACTCTATTCCATTTCACATGCACAAGTCTTAAACCAAATTGTTTTGAATTGATTTCCCCTAAGGCTTGCTCTTTTGACTTAGCAATATTATGTGTTGCAAATGCTACTATATTCCCTACCAAGCTCCACATACAAGCCTTATATAGAGGTAGGATGAATTTTAGGCAAAAAGCCTTGGTGAGGAAATATTTCCACTACACAAAAAGGAGAGACTTGAGAGAATCAAATTGAGACACTTAAAATCTAAATTGAACTCTCAGGAATTTGAGTGGAACTTGATTTCTAGGATATGTGTGCTCCATTTGCTGCTCTATCTTTCAACCACCCATGAATAGGAGAAGGCATAAGCTCCATAATGACTTGAGATGGGTGAAGTACTGTGCCAATTTTTACAATACTAAGTAGAGTATTTTGTTGTGCACAGGGTACTTTTGAAAAATAGAACATAGTAGCAACTCCTGATCATCAAACTAAAGTCTGGACTTTGCTCAGGACGAGCAAAGGGTAAGCTTGGGAGAGTTTGTTGATGGCCTTTATATACCAATTTCACCTGTCAATATAACTCAATTATGTGAATGAATTGTCATTTCTTGCACACATCACCTTTCTATTTAACCTATTTCCACTTGTCCTTGGAGAAAATGGTGCCTGCAAGAATTCTATGCAGAATTGAAGTAAGACAAGCGGATGCATCCTATAAAATATCATTCCAGGCAATTAGGCGATGCCACGTGGCACAACATGGATCAAATGGCCCACAAATAGAAGTATCTGAGGTCATCCAAAGGTGTAGCATCAATATCAGTCAATGGGACCCACATGGCAGGGATCTGGAGGAAGCACACCGCAAAAGGGGCAAGACCAAGTCAACCGACCCCCCTAGTCGACAGACTAGGTCCTGGTGCCTTTCGAGGTCAAACACCACGTGTTGGCTCCTCCCGGCTTGAAGATGTCATGGGTGACTGATTCACGCGCTTGTTGGCAGGAACAAACCCTTCTCAATGCAATAAATAGGACCTCTCACCCCTCACTTCAACACACACCACTTGAGCATTCATCCATTGTATCCACTACTCTCCACAGGTTTAGAGGAGTGTAAGCTATAGAGAGGAGAGTCTCTACTCCATAGTCCAAGTAGGAGAGGAGTAGAAGGAGTCTCTTCCCAATTTCCAATTGGGAAAGGTATGGCTCTTATATTCCTATTTGTATTTGTGACTTTATCCATAATAAAGATGATATCTTTAGTCTTCTATTGTTCATATACTTGAATGAAGCATTTCTTGTTTGATTGTGGATTCCATGTATGTGGTGGGAATAGTAATTATGATTGAGAGGTAGGCAGTAGGTGGTGACAGCACTATTCGTCCTTTGTAATCCTCCACGTTCGGCTATGCCATAGGCTCTTGGCGGGAGTCACCTAGTGTTGCTAGGGGTAAACCCGTGCTCGATGTGTTAATCCACTTAGCATGAGAATTCATAATTAATATAATCATTAGTAACTAACTTAGGCTATGTACATGTACATTAGAAGCATAGTAGGAGTATCTACTTAACTCTTAGCCTAGTCCCTCTATTACCTCATTTATCCCCTTAGGATAGGATGCTCTTGTGTGTGTCACACTACCTCAATTACCCTTTATCCATCCTTGCTAGAACCCTACCTAGACAAACCTAGCCTCTCCATTTGATGATTGCTTTGCTTCGACCTAGCCTTCCTTTGGGAAAATATAAATGACACCCTTTGGGAATACTCATAAAATGGAAAATTCTACATCGATAGTTTCCGTGCCCTTGCGGATGTTCATCTAAGATTTAACCTACCAACAAGAATTTCTGGCACCACTGCTAGGGATGAATTGTTAGTAGTGCGTAGGAAATATCAACAATGCCACATTTCTAAAACAAGTCAATTTTGTGCTCACCGCGGAAACCTATCATAACCAACTTAAATATTTCCATATTTGAGTCCAACCTTACTCAGCCGCAGCCTGAGTCCATAACCCAGTCGGTTGGACCTTTCCGACCAATTCTTTACATCCACATCTCTTCATCATGACTTGGAATCATGCAGCCACGTCTATGCACTCCTTGCACAGGTGCAAACATCTTCCAACGACGTCCACGATACCTTCATATGCATTGTTCTTAATTCAAATATGTTGGGCAACCTCCCGATCAACTCAACCACAATTCCTCCCGAACTTGGTTGTTGAACCTCATCTTCTCCCTAAGACTAGTTCAATGGATCCCGTCACCAGCCATGTCTTGAACTCAAGCAACACCTGCACACGAATAAACAACCGATACTTTCAAGCACAAGTCCTCGACTTGACCCTCGTTAGTTCTGATAACCACAACACCTTACGTGAGCACCTCACATAAACATGTTGCAAACCATAGAAAAACAATATCAGCCATAACCACCAACACACACCAAAAACATAGTAAAAGAATACTAAGAAAGCTTTCGATAATCCAAAAAGAAAGTTAGAAACATTGCAAGTTAAAAGCAGAACCATTGCAATCTACCAGCGGACCTGTCCAAAGCTAACCGGACCTCGAGACGAAGCATACCAAAGCTAGCAGGACCTAGTGCTGGAGCTTACCAAAGCTAGTCGGACCTGGCGCCGGAGCTTACCAAAGCTAGTCTGACCTAGCGCCGGAGGTGACCAAAGCTAGTCGGACCTAGCCACAGCAAGTCGAACCTAACCAAAATAAGTCGGACATAGACAAAGAAGTCGGACTTAGCCAAAGCAAGTCGGTGCTAACTTCGGACCTGGCCGGGGCTACCCAAAACAAGCCGGACCTATCGTCGGACCTTGCAAGAGCTCGGACTTAGAGTTGGACCTTGTTAAAAGGGTGTTTTGGCAGTATTCAAAACTTTTATCGTCAAAGCCAATGTATTCAACACACATAGGTCTCACAATCTCCCCCCTTGATGAATGCATTGGCAACACCACTTCAAATACAAACATTGACTTATTCACATGAAAACATTTTAAAACAATTTTCTCCCCAAAATATTTATCCCCCTTTGTTATCAGAAAAAAATGAGAAGAATTCTCTCTCTGAGAAGAATTGTGCCAAAACACTTGTGAATGAGTGCAATGTGTCATCAATTTCTCCCACTTTGACAATGTATTCAGCAAGGTACAAAAGAGAAATTTTAATTTGTTATGAGCATATTATAACATATACATATAAAACAAAGCTCATCCAAGTCATACTATCAAGTAACTTACACTATCACATCAATGAAATACATGAAGTAGTGTAAGCCATGCTAATGATCAAATGTAATTTTCAATTTAAGCAAGTCGATCTCACAAACTTAACTATTTCAAAACCTGAAAGCATGACACTTGTTGCTACAATTTTCATTTTTCAATATAATTTAAAGCACAAATTCCGATCATATAACATTTCCAAGAGATTATATGCCGCATTTGCCTTATTCTAACCAACCGAGCCAAGCCTATGTCATTTGACAATCAGAAGCTTAAGGTCATTGTTTTAGTCATACACAACTTCTTATAAGTTCATATCTAAGTGCAATGATAGGCCATCTCAAAAGAAGAAGTGCGATGCATGCATATTCTCTTGATCTTTTCTCATTTTTATTTGATCATAGAAGCTCCACATGTGGATAGTTGATTGATTAATTTTTCATTATTAAAAGCACTTGTGAGCATGCAACAAGTTCAAAACAGCAAGAAAGTTCGATCATGACCAGATTTCATGTAAGTAATTACTCCAATTACTAGTCATGGCAAAAACTACAAAATGTATAACATGAGTAATGTAGTAAGAAGTTTCAGCATGTAAAAGGAATCACAAAGTCATATATATATGAAATACTATGGTCATATTATTTTAAATTTAGATACACACATAGACTTTCCAAGTTTCAAAACTCCCCCTCAATTTAAGCCATGAGGATGCATAACCCCTATATCACTACGAATGAAACAAAAACGAGTGAAATCCAAATGTTTTGTGAAAATATCAGCCAATTGTTGTTCGGTATCTACATGATGAAGCACAATGTTTCCTTTTTCAACATTATCACAGAGAAAGTGATACCTAATGTCAATGTGCTTTCTTCTTGACTGTTGCACGAGATTTTTAGCAATGCAAATGGCACTAGTGTTATCACAAAACACTGGAACACTATCTAGATCAACCCCATAGTCCTTAAGTGTTTGAACAATCCAAAGAATTTGTTAGCAAGCGCTAGCAGCAGCTACATATTCAGATTCGGTTGTGGATTGTGCAACTGAGTTTTGTTTTCTAGAGGACCAAGCAACAAGAGAATTACCAAGAAAATGAAAAGCACCCGAAGTAATTTTGCAATCAATCCTACAACCCCCAAAATCAGCATCCGAAAAAGCTTTCAAAGTAACGGTTGAGGAAGAAGGAAGAAAAATGCCAAATTCTTGAGTTCCATATAAGTACCCGAGAATTCTTTTGATGGCTTGACAATGTGAAGCACGTAGGGGATCTTGAAATCGTGCACAAAGACATACACTGAATTGTATGTCCAGTCTTGATGTCGTGAGGTACAAAAGTGATCCGATCATGCTTCTATATTCTATTTGATCCACGGGTTCACCATCTTCATCAAGTTCAAGTGTTGTTGTTGTACTTATTGGCGTCCGAAGAGGCTTGCCTTTGTCCATGTTTAAGCGCTTAAGAAGGTCTCTTGTATACTTTTTTGATGCACAAAGGTACATTCCTTGGTTTGCTTGATTTACAGCCCCAAAAAGTACGTGAGTTCTCCCATCATACTCATCTCAAATTCTGAGCTCATCATAGCTGGAAACATGGCCACAAGATCCTGAGAAGCACAACCAAATATAATATCATCCACATACACTTGAACGAATAATGAGTCATTGCCATGCTTAAGCACAAAAAAAGTTTTATCAACCTTGCCCATGGTAAACCCCTGTTTAGGTAAGAATGTTTTTAATCTATCATACCATGCTCTAGGGGCTTGTTTGAGACCGTACAAGGCTTTGGACAGTTTGTAAACATGATTAGGAAAATCTAGATTTTCAAAACCCAGTGGTTGCTTGACATAAACCTCGTCATCTATGTAGCCATTAAAAAAAGCACTTTTAACATCCATTTGATATAACTTGAAACCTTTAGATGCAGCAAAAGCTAGCAATATTCTTATGGCTTCTAATCTAGCAATAGGAGCAAAAGTTTCATTAGAATATAGACCTTAAATTTGTGTGAAACCGCAACCAACCTAGCCTTATTCCTAACCACAACCTCATCCTCAATTTGTTTATTTTTGAACACCCATTTAGTTCCAATTAAATCGTGACCTTGAGTTGGAGGTACAAGTTTCCAAACATTATTTATTTCAAATTTTTTCTAACTCTTCTTGCATGGCGATAATCCAAGATTCATTAGTGAGTGTGTGTGATATATCTTTGGCTTCAAAAGAAGCAACAAAAGCAGAATGAGCGTGAGAGTTTGGATCGCAAAACCTAGACCATGTGACTCGTTCGTGCAAGCTCCCAACGATTTGTTGTGAAGGGTGACTTTTGAAGATTCGGAGGGGATTAGACCCTTCACAATCTCCTTGTTCTTCATGTTCATCACAGATCGAAGAACTTGTGGCTTGAGGACTATCTGTACCAGCTGCAGTAGTTGTTGCTGCTAGTTGTGGTGCAAAATCAGCAGCGTGATCAACGTCATTTGCTTCTGAATTTTGGCGCAATAGCACCACTTCTTCGTCTTGTTCGATGAAAATACTCTCCCCCTGTGGATATGGATCTGGACAAGAAATATTAGAGCTAGTACTTGGGCTAGCTTCATCAAAAGAAAGCTCAGACATCTCCACAATTTTGTTAGTGTCAAGTAAAAGCACACGGTAGCCTATAGTATGAGATGGATAACCAAGAAACATGCCATCAACAGATGTAGCTTCAAATTTATCAATATTACCATGTTTCTTAATAAAGCATTTACAACCAAAGACAAGAAAGTGTGTGAAACTAGGCCTATGTCCAAACTGAAGTTCATATGGTGTTTTTCCTAGCTTAACATGCAAGAAAACACGATTTGATTCATAACAAGCAATTGCAATTGCATCCGCCCAAACTTTTCTAGGAGTTTTATATTCATCAAGCATAGTCCTATCCATCTCAACTAAGGTTTTGTTCTTCCTCTCTACAACAACGTTTTGTTGAGGTACCTAAGGTGAAGATAATTTGTGATCTATTCCATTTTCGACACAAAAATGAACAAACGATTGATTATTAAATTCAGTTTCGTTATCATTTCTAATTGCTTTTAAAGATCCTGGGTGATCAATTGATAATCTAAGAAATAAAGTTCTAAAATGACTAAAAGATTCATTCTTAGATGCCATAAACTAAACCCAAGAGTATCTAGAATAGTCATCAACAATCACAAGAAAATACTATTTAGCTCCGAAGGATTGAACACGTGAAGGTCCTACACTGTCAAGGTGCAAAAGTTGACCCGGTTCAGTGGTCAGGGTCAATGTGAGAGGAGCATGTGAACCTCCAACCATCTTGGCATGTCTACAAGAAGGGCATAATTTTTCTTTGTCCCCATTAAGCTTAGGCAGTCCACGTATGCGATCAAGAGAACAAACACGCGTTAGATGATCAAAGCCTACGTGACCAAGTCTACGATGCCAAAAATATATGTCATTTGAATCATTAGCAACTATACACCTATGCTTAGAGGATGACAGAAAGTGCATCTAGGATCCCCGTGGGTTTTGGATGATTGATGACGACAATTAAGTAACTAATGAGGTTAGTGATCTTAAGCACAGGTGTGGACTCAAGTGGAATCACAAACCCTCAAAAAAAAAGGAAAAGGATGGAAACGGCGGTGTCGACTCGAAAAGTAGAAACTAGGGTTTCTAGCGTGTCGAGTTTAGATTAGCCATATATGTAGGAGGGTTGTGCGTAAAGTGCATTGAGATCAAGCTGGGAGCTCATAGTGATTTCGAGATCAAAACCCATTGAGAGAAGAGTGTTTAAGTAGTCTGGCAGGAGAGGCTGGACTAGTCCTTGTTGGTGGCTGGACTAGTCAGCTCTTGGTCGGCCTAGTCTGTTTTTAGGTGGACCAGGAGGTTCTGACTGACTTCAGACTTGTCCGTAGTGGGACGGACCAGTCCGGGGTAGTCATGGAGTGGGTTTTCGGGACTATGTCCCAAAACCCAGACTTGTCCATTTTAGGTCGGACCAAGAGGTCCTGACTGAGACCGGACTAGTCCGCTGTGGCTACGGACTAGTCCGGGTTTGTGAGAGCTGGGTGCTTCAGCGACAAAGTCTGGGAGGTCAGACTAGTCTGCCCTGGTCGCCAGACTAGTCCGTGGTCCCCACACTAGTCCGTTTTCACACGGAACAAAAGGTTCTGCGTGAGATCGGACTATTCTGGTTTGGACCAAACTAGTCCGTTATGGAGTGACCGTTTGATTTGATTTTGGCAGGTAGCATGACGATTGCCGCGCAGTGTGGCAGGTGTCAGGAGTGGTCCCCAAAGGCCGGACTAGTCCGGGCCATAGGCCAGACTAGTCCACCCATCTGCTCAGGTCAGTAGTATCGGCTTGGATCCTCTATAAATAGAGGACCCCCAGGTTCATTTGAAAAATGAAGAAACCCTAGCGCCGCCACAACAAACTTTGAGCCTTCAAAAGCCTCTTTCTTGCCTACATTCCCTCAAAAACTAAATCTTGTGTGCATTAGGGTTTGGTGAGGTGAAGAAGAGGAAGAACACCGCTCTTTGGCTCTCATTTTGATCTCTTGCACTTGTTGAATCTTTGTGATTTGTGGCTTGAGTTGTTGTTTGTGATTTGTGATCATATTTGGGGTGGGAGCCTCAGATTGTGAGAATCCCCAACGAATCTTGTATTCACCCTTATGACAGTGGAGAATCGGTTTGGCCCTTGTGGAAAACTCAGTGAGGGAAGGGTTGTTGAACTAGGTCCTCCGTGGACTCCTCAACGGGGACATAGATTCCTGTGTGGAATCAAACCTTGGGATAAAATACTTTGTGTACCTTGTGTACTCCGCTTTCATTTATTGCGCATTGCTTCTAGGGTTAGCTTTACCGTTTTTCGTTCATCATTTCCATTTCACTGTGGTCCTTTGCTCCATATTTGCTCTATAACTTGTTAAGGTTCACTATATCATCCTCACACATTTTGCCTCACGAAAAACTGACTAAAACTTGTTAGAAGCACTTTTAGGGTTTCCCTGCAGGAGGACCGGACTAGTCTGCCCCCTAAGTACTGATTTCGTTTTATTAAGTCATTTCAGGTCAATTAGCCTATTCATCCCCCCTCTAGGCAACTTTCAATGGTATCAGAGCAGGACTCTCCACAAAGAGTCTAATGACTAGGAGAGGAGATGTCCGAAGTGGGGAATGACAAAGTCTCGACCAATGGATTCCAAGCAACCCATGAGGAGATGGTTGTCTACCAAGAAAAACCGACGGATGACGAAGAGACTCGCCAGCTCAAGGGGAAACTTCAAGAGAAGTTGAAGATTCCAAAGGTTGACTCTTCAACCTCTACAACAGGTGGCACGACCCACTACAACCAACAAGGCTACAACTATGAACGCCTTGTCTCCAACAACCACTACCTCCCTATCCCACTGGGAAAGCCTCCCCAATTCGATGGAACCGACTACGGGGTGTGGAAGCACAACATGAAGATCCACCTCGTGTCACTCAATCCTTCATTGTGGCAAATCGTGTTCACCGGGGTGCATATTCCAAAGAATGAGGAAGACATCACTCCGGAGCAAGCCATGCTCCTTCAACGCAATGCCCAAGCGGCCGGAGTGATCATCTCGTCTCTCTCAAGAGATGAGTTCAACTGGGTAGATGGACTTGAGGTGGCCAAGGATATTTGGGACACCCTCAAGACGGTTCATCGAAGGAGAGCTCGGGAGGTTTGCCATTATGGATGGTGAATCTCCCTAGGAGATGTACAACCATCTAAATCTCCTCATCAACAAGAGTAGATCTTATGGCTGCACCAAGTGGACCGACCAAGAGGTGGTGAAGAGGATGATTCGAGCATTCATGCCTAGAAATGTCTCTCTTTGCTCCATGATACGAGAAAGCCCGGGGTTTGCTCAAATGACCCCGGAGGAGGTCCTAGGAAGGATCATGAACCACGAGACCATGGAGAAGGAAGCGCTCTTCTACAACGACCTCCAAAGGATCATCGCATCTAAGATGAAGGATGTCGCACTCAAAGCAACATCCTCCTCAAAAGAGCAAAAAGAAAGTGATGAGGAGAGTCTCGACACCAATGAGGAAGAGGCCCTCATCATCAACAAATTCAAGAGGATGATGAGTAGAAGGAAAGGAGGATACAACAACGAGAGCAAGGGCAAGGAAAAAGCAAGGTCCAAAACAAAGAGAGCTTGTTACAATTGTGGCGAGTACGGGCACTTCATTGTGGATTGCCCACATGAAGAGGGCAAGAAGAAGAAGGAGGGCAAGCCTCAAGAAAAGAAATTCTTCAAGAAGAAGAGGCCCTCCGGTCATGCTCACTTGGGCAAGGAATGGGACTCTAATGATGAGTCCTCCTCTGAAGACGAGGAGAAGGTGGCAACCATAGCCATCGGGAGGAGCTCCAAGTGAAGCAAGATTTTCCCCAACCTCGACGACCACAAACCAACATGCCTCATGGAAAAATAAGGAAGGAGAAAGGTCACTTCTCACTCATCCTCCTCCATACCTTCTCGTGGTGAATTTGATAGTGCTAGTGAAAATGAACACATGCTTACGGGATATAAGTAAGAGCACTTTGCGAGAATGAAATTGCTTTCGGATGAAATCTTTGAGAAGGAGGAGCTCATCTATAGGCAAGAGGGCATGCTCATCCATGAAAAGGAGAGATGTCAAGAGCTTATTGAGCTCCTTGAGCTTGAGAGAGAGAAGATCAAGGCATTAGAGCATGAACTTGATCTAAGCAAGAAAACTTGCTCAAGTCTTGAGGAGACAACCATTGGGCTCAAGGACAAACTTGGCAACATGGCAAAAGTTAACAAGATCCTTGAAACTCAAGTTGAGTCCCTCAAGACTAATGTAGCCTCTTCCTCCAAAAGCTCATCCTCGTCAAAGGTTACATCCGAAGTAATCTCCACTTGCAAATGTTCAAACTTGATCCTAAAATTAAAGGATGAGCTTAAGTTTACTCAAGGCAAACAAGCACCTAAGGGTGCCATCTTTGACAAATAGAAGGTGGCTTATGCACGAAGTGCATACACCAACACAAGACCTCTCTATGTCAGGGATGGTCTTGGTTATACTAGAGGTGGAAAGCAAAATGCTAAAACCTCCAAGTGTGGCAAAGACTTGATTGTCTTTGTCAAGGGAAGTACATCCCCAACTAAAATTGGGAAGAACATAGCAACTAGCAATGAAATGCCTAAAACTTAACCGCATCCTCTCTTTCATGACTTTGATGCATCCTATGTTCTAATGAGGAACAAGAATGGCAAAGTCTTTGCTAGATATGTTGGGCTACTCCGTAAGAACCCTAAGCCTTGCATGTGGGTGCCCAAGTGCCTAACCACAAAGTCAAAGGACCCAACTCCGCTTGGGTACATAAAGGGAAGGCATAATCTTGTTTCGTAGGCATACTCCTCCGGTGGATCAAAATGGGTGCTTGACAGTAGATGCACCAACCACATGACCGAAGAGAGGAAAATGTTCGTGTAGTATGAGCAAAATGATGATCCAAGTGAAGGGATCTTCTTCGGGGACAATAGCCGAGCTAAAATCCTTGGCTCCCGTAAAATTATTATTTCCCCTCAACATTCACTTTCTAATGTTTTGCATGTTGATTCCTTAGACTATAACCTATTGTCCATATCACAACTATGTGACAAGGGTTATAATTGTGTTTTTACTAATGAGGGTGTGAGCGTCCTTAGAAGAAGGGATAACTCAATCTCTTTTAAGGGTGTTCTCAAGGAAAAGCTTTATCTTGTGGATTTCACCGTGGATAAAGCTCAACTTGACACATGCTTAATGGCGAAAACCAACATGGCGTGGCTTTGGCATAGAAGGCTAGCCCATGTTGGGATGAGGAACCTGTAAAAGCTTCTTAAGGGCGAGCACGTCTATGGCATGAAAAATGTTGTGTTTGAAAAGAATAGGCCATGTAGCGCTTGCCAATCGGGGAAGCAAGTAGGAGCTCAACACCCGTCCAAGAACATCATGGCAACAACAAGACCTTTGGAACTGCTACACATGGACCTTTTCGGGCCAATAACCTACATTAGCATTGGCGGTAACAAATATGGTCTTGTTGTTGTTGATGATTTTACTCGTTTTACTTGGGTATTTTTCTTCCATTATAAGGGTGAGACCCACGGTGTCCAGTAGAGGTTCTTAAGGAGAGCTCAAAATGAGTTCACCTTAAGAATGAAAGCTATAAGAAGCGACAATGGCACCGAGTTCAAGAACACACAAGTGGAAGAGTTCTTGAATGAGGAGGGCATTAAGCATGAATTTTTAGCCCCCTACTTCCCTCAACAAAATGGGGTGGCTGAACGAAAGAATGGGACACTCATTGAGATGTCAAGGACGATGCTTGATGAGTACAAGATGTCGGACTGGTTTTGGGGCGGAAGCGGTTAACACCGCTTGCCACACCATCAACTGGTTGTACCTCAACCACCTCCTCAAGAAGACCCCCTACGAGCTTCTAGTTGGTAAGAAACCCAATGTCTCTTACATTCGTGTCTTTGGGAGCAAATGTTATATTCTCAACAAGAAGCCTAGGACTTCGAAGTTTGCTTTAAAGTACGATGAAGGTTTCTTGCTTGGTTATGATTCGAACAGCCATGCCTATCGTGTTTTCAGCAAATCCTCTGGGATTGTTGAAATAGCACGCGACGTGGTGTTTGATGAAACTAATGGCTCCCAAGTGGAGCAAGTTGATCAAAGTGTGTTAGATCAAGAAGACTCTCCACAAGAAGCTCTTAGGAGAATGGAACTTGGAGATGTTCATCCACAAGAACAACCTCAAAACTCAAGTGATCAACCACTAGATGATGCAAGTCATCCCCCACGTGACCAAGTTGAAGATGGACATGTTGCACCTCAACATGATCAAGAAGACAAAGATCAAGGGGGAGGCATAGATCAAGTGGGAGACCAAGAAGAAGAAGAGGATGATGATGACTCAAGAGTTCAACCTCCACATCCTCGTGTGCATCAAAGTGTTTAACGGGATCACCCCATTGACAACATCCTAGGAGACATTACAAAAGGGGTAACTACTCATTCTCGTGTTGCAAACTTTTGTGAACATTACTCCTTTTTCTCTTCTTTGGAGCCTCATAAGGTTGAAGACGCATTGAGAGACTCGGATTTGGTGGTGGCCATGCAAGAGGAGCTCAACAACTTTGATAGGAACAAAGTGTGGGAGCTCGTTGAGCGTCCAAAAGAAAATGTTGTGGGCACCAAGTGGGTGTTCCGCAACAAACAAGATGAGCATGGGGTGGCGACAAGGAACGAGGCACGACTTGTGGCCAAGGGGTACTCACAAGTCGAAGGTTTTGATTTCAATGAAACCTTTGCTCCTGTAGCTAGGCTAGAGTCAATTTGTATATTACTTGCCTTTGCTACTCGCCATGATTTTAAGCTCTACCAAATGGACATCAAGAGATCATTCCTAAATGGCCCAATCAAGGTGGATGTCTATGTTGAGCAGCTGTCGGGCTTTGAAGACCAAGACTTCCCCAACCATGTCGTCAAATTGTGTAAGGCTCTCTATGGCCTCAAGCAAGCTCCTAGAGCTTGGTATGAGTGCATTAGAACTTTTTGATCCAAAATGGTTTCAAGATAGGAAAAGATGATTATACTCTCTTTACAAAGCACTTTAATGATGATCTCTTTGTGTGCCAAATATATGTCGATGAAATCAAATTTGGTTCTACTAACAAAGTGTTTTGTGATGAGTTTTCCAAGATAATGACGGAGATATTTGAGATGTCCATGATGGGGGAGTTAAAGTTCTTTTTAGGTTTCCAAGTCAAACAACTCAAGGAAGGCACATTCATAAGTCAAACAAAGTACACTCAAGACATATTGAAGAAGTTTGACATGAACAAGGCCAAACCCATCAAGACTCCAATGGTGACTAATTGACATCTCGACCTCAACGAAGATGGTCCAAGTGTGGACCAAAAGGTATAATGTTCTATGATTGGTTCTTTGTTATATCTTTGTGCATCTAGACCGAATATTATGCTTATTGTGTGCATGTGTGCACGTTTTCAAGCCACACCTAAGGTGTGTCATTTGACCGCCATTAATAGAATTCTTAGATATTTAGTTCACACACCTAGCCTAGGACTTTGGTACCCCAAAGGATCCAAGTTTAACCTTATTGGCTATTCCTATGTGGATTATGCGGGGTGCAAAGTTGATAGAAAGTGCACATTTGGGACATGTCCATTCTTGGGTAGATCCTTAGTGTCTTGGTCCTCCGAGAAACAAAACTCCATTGCTCTGTCCATAGCCGAAGCGGAGTATGTCGCAGCCGAAAGTTGTTGTGCACAACTTCTTTGGATGCGACAAACTATAAGGGATTATGGTATAAACTTGCGCCATATTCCACTCCTATGTGATAATGAGAGCACCATCAGAATAGCCCATAATCTAGTTGAGCGTTCGAGGACAAAGCACATTGATATTAGGCATCACTTCTTGAGTGATCATTCCTTGAAGGGGATATAGTGATTTCCCATGTAAGAACCGAGAACTAACTAGCCGATATATTCACCAAGCCCTTAGATGAGAAGCGCTTTTGTGATCTTAGGAGTGAGCCTAATATCTTAGATTCTCGAAATGTGACTTGAAACTTGCACATCTGAATGTTTACTTTGCACCTTAATCAAAAGAACGCATATGTTTGAAAAATCATCTCTATCTCGATTTTCTCTAAATTATTTGAAAAACTATTAACTTTGTCATAGTTTGATTGTTGATTTCTTACTGACCATGTTCATAAAGTTTTCTCGTGTAAATATGTCCGAAAGGATTCATTAAAGTGGCTAAAACTCTAGATATATATGTTTCAACCTTTTTGCACCGGACTAGTCCGCCCAGAGGCCAGACAATTCCAGACGCAGACTTGTCCGGGTCTGGTCTGTCGACGGGACTAGTTCGGCCCCATATTAGACTAGTCCGGCTCCTGGGTACTTAAACCCCCAGGAGGCGGCCCGACCCCTCCTCTCTCTCCTCACTTGCCTCTCTCTCTCCCTTATGCACGAAAACTCCCCCCTTAGGCGATTTTCGATTCCCTCCACCAAAAACCGATTCCAATCCGTGCATTGGACCCTTTGGAGGTGTGGGAAACTTTCCCCGTGCGTTCCCAACGCGATCCATCACCGATCCCCTCGATTCTTCAAGATTTGAAGAGGTACACTCAACTTTTTGAAATCCTTCCTCATTCTTGATTCGTAGAGTTATTGATAGATGCCTCTTTACAAAAGTTGTTTCTAGTACCCTTGCGATCATAGCCTAGGAGTATTGCGACTTGTTTCGAAGATTTTTTGAAAAATCATTAGGGTTAGGGTTCTTACTGCGTAACTCGGACTAGTCTGGCCCCGGGACGGACAAGTCCGGTTTACACAGAACAAACCCTAACTTTGACCTTTCTCATGTTCTCTTTCACAATATTCCACTTCCTTTACCTCACCACCTCTATCCTTAATGTGTTCGCAGCAACCATGTCAGGATCCGAGCATAGCTCCCCTTGCTCCAACCCCCAAGAGCTCTATGATGAAGAGGCAGCTATGCAGCGTGCCATTGAGGCGATACGCAAGGGGCTCAGAAAGAAGAAGATAGAGGAGCGGGAAGCACATAATTCCCAGGCTGCCGCAGCACAAGTCTCCAAGCGGAAGAAGCTATTGACAGTGGGAGAGAAGGAAAGGGCCAAGGAGCAAGCCCAAGAAGAAGTCGCTGAACGCCGGATCGAGAGAGATCCAAAGAAGGGAGAGGCCTCGACCCCTGCAGAGCACAAGAATAAGAAGCCCTCTATGAAGTCTCCGGCAAAGAAGGCCAAGGGATTGGTCATAAAGGAGAAGGGGAACGCCGAACCCATTGGCCCCCTGAAGATGCATTCTCCAGCTCCCAACCCGAACAAGCAGCCCAACCTGGCAGCCAATATCTTCAAGGGAAAAGGAGCTAAGAAAGCCCGAAGGCTGAGGACTGACAGAGTGTATAAATACAAGAAGCACACTGCCGATCCACGGTTTTGGTGTGATTTCCATTGCGATTATTATCGCTCAGTCTACCAAGCCATGAAGAATCATGTCATCCAAGCTCAATGGGTCGATTGGGAATACATGGCCAAGAAGAAGAATGCGCCCTTTGATGAAGTGACCGAAGCCGCTGAGCGCCGTGGCATCAAAGACATTCTAGGGTTCAAGTATGACTGGAACGTGGAGGTGATTGTGCAGTTTTACACAACTATCTTCTTTCACTCTCATGGCAACTGAGCCATCACATGGATGACGAATGGTGAGCAGTATTCTGCCACATTCGAAGAGTTTGCTAAGGCTCTAAGACTTAAGCACCACCTGGACCACGAGATCATCATCTCGAATCTGAAGGCAGTGGACAGGGATGAGTTGAACTACATGTATCCTAGTCATGTCCCCCATGAGGCCGGGCTTGCAAGGAACATAAAGCCCTTCTACAGTATCCTGAACAAAATCCTGAGGCGGACCGTGGCTCCTAAAGAGGGTGATGCTGGGATCATACAGGGCAACCTGAGGCACCTTCTGCTGTTGATTGATGGAGAGAGATGTTCAATCTTGTGGACTATATCTTCGATGACATCTTCAACATCTCACATACTCTGAACCGTGCATGCGGATATGCACCCTACATCATGTGCTTCATCAAGAAGGTGTCAGGGCTTGTGTTTGCCAATGATACAACTCATTAGGCCCTCCGTCCTCAGATGCCTCCATCCATCTCAGAGCCTTCTCGCCGGAAGAATGTTGAGCCTCCTTCCCATCCAAGGATGCCAGCACCTCGCCCCGTGGCACCTCCATCTCTGCCTCCGCCTCAATCGATGAGCGCTTTCTTCAAGTACTTCAAGGCCGTCTTCGCCTCCTGTCGGAAGGTAGAGGTCCGCACTCAGCGGATGCAGAAGCGCCAAGAGAAGTACCTAAAGGCCGTGTGCGACAAGCTTGAGGTCCCTATGTCTCCTCCGGAGGAGAGCGATGGCGAGATAACTCTGTACCACGACTTCACCGCCGACGAGCTCGCCTAGTTCCATGAGGACGAGAGCTCTTCCCGGGTGGCTCCCTTGGCACCGGTCTCCAACAACGACGACTAGGAGGACTACGAGGATCCGGAGGCCTCGAAGAGCGATGAGGCGGTCGACACCGTGGAGGATGATATCTAGACTCTAGGCCTCTTAGCTCCCCTCTTCTTTTCCTTTTTGGTGTCTTGATGCCAAAGGGGGAGAGTTAAAGGGGGGTAGTAGTACTTGGTTAGTTATTTGGATCCTTGGACATGTTGCACTCTATATTGTCATCTTTATGTCATTTGGATGTTTAAATTTGTGCAAGATTATGTTTGATTGTTTAACATTAATGTGATGCTTTAATTGTCTATCTTTTGATCAAATTCATAACTATTATGTCTTGTCACAAATGTTGAGCACAACACGTAGGCACACCACCATAACGTGTGTGTGTATGAATGACTTCCTGACTTCCTCAATCTTTCTTTTTCATGATGAATTCATTGAAAGGAGTCACTCATACACCCGCACGTTATGAAAACAAAATTTTATACTCTAATATGTTGAAGACTTGATGTGTTTTCATCAATCACCAAAAAGGGGGAGATTGAAAGTGCATCTAGGATCCCCATGCGTTTTGGATGATTGATGACAACAATTAAGTCACTAATGAGCTCAGTGATCTTAAGCACAGGTGTGGACTCAAGTGAATCACAAACCCTAAAAAAAGGAAAGGGATGGAAACAACGGTGTCGACTCGAAAAGTAGAAACTAGGGTTTCTAGCGTGTCGAGTTTAGACTAGCCATATATGTAGGAGGGTGTGTGCGTAAAGTGCATTGAGATCAAGCTAGGAGCTCAAAGAGGTTTAGAGATCAAAACCCATTGAGAGAAGAGTGTTTAAATAGTCTGGCGGGAGAGGCCGGACTAGACCGTGTTGGTGGTTGGACTAGTCCGCTCCTGGCCGGCATAGTCCGTTTTTAGGCAGACCGGGAGGTTCTAACCGACTTTGGACTAGTCCGTAGTGGGACACACTACTTCGGGGTAGTCATGGAGTGGGTTTTCGGGACTATGTCCCAAAACCCGGACTTGTCCGCTTTAGGCCGGACCAAGAGGTCCTGACTGAGATTGGACTAGTCCGTTGTGGCTGCGGACTAGTCCGGGTTTGTGAGAGATGGGTGCTTCAGCGACTAGGTATGGGAGGCCAGACTAGTCCGCCCTGGTGGTCGGACTAGTCCGTGGTCCCCAGACTAGTCCGTTTTCACATGGAACAAAAGGTTCTGTGTGAGATTGGACTAGTCCGGTTTGGACTGGACTAGTCCGTTATGGAGTGACCGTTTGAATTTGATTTTGGCTGGTAGCGTGGCGATTGCCGCGCAGTGTAGCAGGTGTCAGGATGTCAGTGGTCCCCAAAGGCCGGACTAGTCTGGGCCATAGGCCGGACTAGTCTGCCCACCTGCTGATGTCAGCAGTATGGTCTTGGATCCTCTATAAATAGAGGACCCCCAGGTTCATTTGAAAAATGAAGAAACCCTAGTGCCGCCACACCAAACTGTGAGCCTTAAAAAGCCTCTTTATTGCCTACTTTCCCTCAAACACTAATTCTTGTGTGGATTAGGGTTTGGTGAGGTGAAGAAGAGGAAGAACACCTCTATTTGGCTCTCGGTTCGATCTCTTGCACTTGTTGAATCTTTGTGATCTGTGGCTTGAGTTGTTCTTTGTGATTTGTGATCATATTTGGGGTGGGGGCCTCAGATTGTGAGAAGCCCCAACGAATCTTGTATTCACCATTGTGATAGTGGAGAACCGGTTTGGCCCTTGTGGCTAACTCGGTGAGGGAAGGGTTGTTGAACCCGGTCCTCCGTGGACTCCTTAACGGGGACGTAGATTCCTGTGTGGAATCGGACCTCAGGATAAAATCCTTGTGTCCCTTGTGTACTTCACTTTCATTTATCGTGCATTGCTTCTAGGGTTAGCTTTACCATTTTTTGTTCATCATTACCATTTCATTGTGGTCCTTTGCTCCATACTTGCTCTATAACTTGTTAAGGTCCACTGCATCATCCTCACACATTTCGCCTCACGAAAAACCGACTAAAACTTGTTAGAAGCACTTTGTAGGGTTTCCCTGTAGGAGGACCGGACTAGTCCGCCCTAGGACCTGACTAGTCCGCCCCTAAGTACTGATTTCATTTTATTAAGTCATTTCAGGTCGATTAGCCTATTCACCCCCTCTAGGCAACTTTCAATGACATGTCAAAATAAGCTTTAAAAACTCTTCGAAACCGAGACATGTTAAAAATAAGTTCAATATTTGAATCAACAACCTTGCATCAATTTTTAATGAAGATAATTTCCAGGTTTTCACCTAGTAATTGTGAAACAGAAAGCAAGTTGTATTTCAAATTTTTAACAAGTGCCACATCCTTCAAAGTTTAGTGATCATTTACTTTAACCGAACCCTTAGCAATTATAGGAGTTGAAGAATTATCGGCAAAAGTAACATTCTCTACACGTGACACAAAAGATAGGGAGGAGAACCAATCTTTGTGACCAGTCATGTGGCGTGAGCAACCTGAATCCACAATCCAAATGTTATCCTTCCTCAAACGTGTAACCTCTTCATTGTCGTCTTTATGTTCTACCTCCTCCATACTTGATCTTGACTTGCCCGCCATGAAGCAAAAGTCTTCCAAATCATCTTCATCATTGTCACTTTTGATGTCCACATCACTCGAGCCAAGTTCTTGAAGTGCGAAGATAAAATTGTTTACCAATTGGCCTCCTGTAAAACCTTTCTTTTTCTTGTTGCTGTTTGAGGAAGAGTGTTTCATTCTTGTTTGCTTTTCCTCCCGAGAAGTAGTACCTGAAAGGTTAGGGCAATCCATGTGAAAATGTCTTGTATTACCACATTCGAAGCATCATTGAGGTTCGACACTCCCTCTACTTCTAGTTCTCACATTTTGCAATGCTTCTGAGAACCAAGTAGAGATGAGTGCATGTTCTTCCACTGGAAACTCTTCAATCTTTTCAAGGGTTAGAGAGGACAACAAAGCAACTGTTCCAAAGGATGAAGATTGGCTGGAGCTAGGCATGTCATGTTGAGAAACAAATGCAAGAGACTTCCTAGGGTTCTTACGTGAGATTATGTCAATTTCATGAGTTTTCAATATGGAATATAAAACATCTAAATTAAGTGTACTCATGACAATAGATTCACAATTAGATGTGACTTTCATCTCCAAAATTGACATCTCTAATGCCCTTAGTAATTGTCTAGCATTCTCAACATCTGAAAAATTAACATTGACGCTACACAAGTTGCGAGCAATGAGGTTGTCGATGGACTCACCTGGTTGCATCTCAAAGGGCATGTACTCCTTTTATAACATGTCTTGCCTTACCTACTTGATCGTGTTGGATCCTTCGTGGTAATCACATAGAGCTTTCCAAACATCATATGCAGATCGGGGGTGAGCAACACGGTCGAAGTCGCTCTGAGTTAGTCCATGTATGATCATGTTCTGAGCCTTGCTGTTGTTGTTGACATCTCTCAAATTTGTAGTTGTGATTTGATCGTTTGGAAGCACGTCATAAGTCTTGTACACATTTTCCCATATGGTGAAGCCTTGCACCTGGATAAAAGCTTCCATACGTGCCTTCCAAACATCAAAATCAATATCACTAAACACACAAGGTTTGGCGGAGTATTTCTCCATGATGATTATTCAAAACACGTGAAAATCTCAAATATTAGAGCACCGTGGCTCTGATACCAAATGTAGGATCAAAGAGCACATGAAAAACTACCAGAGGGGGGGGGTTAATTGTAGATTACAACTTTTTTAGCAGAAGCAACAAAAACCCCTTGGCAGAATACTGATCTGTCAAAGAAATCGTGTGTGTGACTACTATAAACGTGATCAATTGTGACAAAACCAGTATAGATTGTAGAGAATCAATTCAGGAAGACGTCACAACAAGAATCACGAAAATCCGTCAAGAAAAACTCAAGTTACAATCGAAAGATCAAACAAAGGTCAATCTGTTGTACCGAGTAAAAACCAAATGTGTAACATAGCAAATAAACTCGTGTAGATCAGAAACCACAAATCCAATGACAGTAAAATTTTTACATATGAAAGATAATCAAGTTTTGAAGAGAACCAAAGAAGAATCACATCAATTGGATCTATAAAACTCGAGTTATGATAAAACCACCAAAGGAAGGTAGTGATGTGCAGAAACTCGACGAGAATAACTTGTGTGAAACAAATCAGACAAACAAGGCACAAAAGTTTCTTTAAACTACGATCTTTATTCAATATAACAAAAGAGGAACAACCCAAAATTCGTGCACTACGAGCTCTGGCCTCCCTTGCTTATATTACCAGCCACGAGGCCAACCCAAATCAGACTAGGACTCGTAACCTACTCAGTTTCCACCAAAACTTTTCATAACTGCTCAAGACTCTTCCATACGCTCAAGAATCACTAGGGATGAATTGTTAGTAGTGCGTAGGAAATATCAAAAATGCCACATTTCTAAAACAAGTCAATTTCGTGCTCACCACGAAAACCTATCATAACCAACTTAAATCTTTCCATATTTGAGTCAAACCTTTCTCAGCCGCAGCCTGAGTCCATAACCCAGTCGGTTGGACCTTTCCGACCAATTCTTTACATCCACATCTCTTCATCACGCCTTGGAATCATGCAGCCACGTCTATGCACTCCTTGCACACGTGCAAACATTTTCCAACGACGTCCACGATACCTTCATATGCATTATTCTTAATTCAAATATGTTGCGCAACCTCCCGATCAACTCAACCACAATTCCTCCCGAGCCTGGTTGTTGAACCTCATCTTCTCCCTAAGACTAGTTCAATGGATCCCGTCACCAGCCATGTCTTCAACTCAAGCAACACCTGCACATGAATAAACAGACGATACTTTCCAGCACAAGTCCTTGACTTGACCCTCGTTAGTTCCAATAACCAGAACACCTTATGTGAGCACCTCACATAAACATGTTGCAAACAATAGAAAAACGATATCAGCCATAACCACCAACACACACCAAAAACATAGTAAAAGAATACTAAGAAAGCTTTCGATAATCCAAAAAGCAAGTTGAAACATTGCAAGTTAAAAGCAGGACCATTGCAATCTAGCACCGAACCTTGCCAAAGCTAATCGGACCTTAAGACGAAGCTTACCAAAGCTAGCAGGACCTAGCGCCGGAGCTTACCAAAGCAAATCGGACCTAGTGCTGGAGCTTACCAAAGCTAGTCGGACCTAGCGCGAGAGCTGACCAAAGCTAGTCGGACCTAGCCACAGCAAGTCGGACCTAACCAAAATAAGTTAGACCTAGACAAAGAAGTCGGACCCAGCCAAAGCAAGTCAGGCCCTACGTTGGACCTTGCCGGAGCTACCCAAAACAAGGTGGACCTATCGTCGGACCTTGCAAGAGCTCGGACCTAGAGTCGAACCTTGTTAAAAGGGTGTTTTGGCAGTATTCAAAACTTTTATTGTCAAAGCCAATGTATTCAGCACACATATGTTTCACACAATCTACCCTTTTCATTTGATGATTGCTATGCTTCCACTTAGCCTTCCTTTGGGAAAATATTAATGACACCCTTGGGAATACTCTTAAAGGGGAAATGCTACTTCGATAGTTTCCGTGCGCTTGCGGATTTTTACCTGTGATGTAAAAAACGTTAATAGCATCCTTCAAGTGGTTAGCCTCAGGCCGTATGATATCCGCCACAACATACGGGGCCTCCCCGGGCCGTATGATGCCTGCCCCAACATACGGGCCATCCCATGGGGGTAACACCTTGTACTTGTCCTTGTTGGTTTGGACATTTTGTAGGACCAAATAATCGACTTGGAAGGCTCGGGGTTAGACCCATCTGCTATGGTAGCGTGTAGTTCCTTCTAGTACTTGGCTGACCGCATGATGGTGGTGGTGTGGGATTCGTCCAGCTGGTCGATGGAGCTCTGTTGCGCTTCCTCAAATCAAGGCTTGTCATAGGCCTCGGTCCAGGGTCAGCCATACTCCAACTCAATCGGTATGATGACTTCTGAGCAATACACCATGAAGGATGGCGTATATGTGGTTGACCGGTTAGGCATAGCGTGCAAGCTCCACAAGACGGATAGCACCTCTATGGCCTATCATCCTGCGAACATTTTGAGCTAATAAAAAATGCGGGGCTTGAGCCCCTGTGGAATCATGCCATTGGCATGTTCGACCTACCCATTCATACGGTGTGTGCCACCGAGGCCCAGTCGACTCGGATGTTGAAGTCATCAAAGAACGCGAGGACAAAATTTTCCACGAGCTGCATGTCATTGTCGATGATGAAGGTGTTGGGCATCCCGAAGTGATGCATAATGTTGCAGAAAATGTTTGCTGCATGATCGGATGTGACCATGGCAAGCAGCTTTGCTTCTATCCACTTTGTGTACTTCTCAATCGTGACGAGGAGGAATTTGAACCCCTTGGGCACCTTCTTAAAGGGACCGAGGGGGTCGAGCTCCCACACAGCAAATGGACACGTGATGGGGATGGTTTGGAGATCTTGGTCTAGGCAAGTGCATCTACCGAGTAAAGTACTAATAGCCTTTGCAGGTGCACACGATTCACTCGACGCTGGTGATGGACGCCAGCAAGGAAAGCCCTATCGGTACACCTTGCCACCAATGATCTAGTGGTCACATGATGGCCGTAGATCCCCTCATAGATGTCAAGGAGGAGCACCCTCCCATTGGCTGCTTGAGATGGATCATTGGAGGATGCTCGTGATGCTACACGGGAAGGGCATCGACCACGATGAATATCTTGGCCAGGCAGGTAAGCCGCAAAGCCTCAATTTCATCAGCTAGAGCTCGAGTCCTTCGAACTTGTCCTCCAGCATTCATGCTTTCCGGCAGTAGGTGGCCATGCCCAGGTCATGACAGCTTGACTCCTTCATCATGTGACTAATCACCAGCTCGGAGCCCCCCCCCCCCTGTCCGCACGTAGAGGCATCGTATGCTGATCTCAATGGTGAACCGAAGGCCATTGAGGAGTGCCTCGTACTCGATGAGTTGTTGGTCGCATTGAAGTGCAAGCACCACACATATCTAAGTTGGTCTCCCTTCGAGGAGGTGAAGATGATGCCACTCCCAGCGCTGTTGAGGGTCACAGAGTGTTGAAGTGCATCGTACAGTACTCCGGTCAGTCGGTTCCATAGAGACCAACCTCTCCATCTACTTTGTGACGAAGTCAACGAGGGCTTGAGATTTTATTATTGTGTGAAAGTTGTCTAGAGGAGGATGAACAGGAAATATGACCTGAAACGACTTAATAAAAGAAGATTAAATAGCAGAGACTGGACTAGTCTTGGTCAGGGCCAGACTAGTCCGTTCAACACACAAGAGAAACCTAAAAACTTGATTTATATATGTTTTAATTTGATTTTAGTCCAACAAAAGGTGGATACACAATCTAGCAACTTAATACGAGTTGGATTGTTAAGTATGAGAGATTGGATTGCAAGATTTTGTTGATGAACTATATCATGAACAATATGAATTCTAAAATCAATTCTAGTGAAGAGAGAAAAGCAAAGTGACAAGTGAGACAAGAATTTATCCTGAGGTTCAGCTTCACGGAGAAGCCTATATCCCCGCTGAGAAGTCCACAAAGGACCGGGTCTCACTTGACCCTATTCTCACCAAGCCACCACAAATGGTCGGCTTGGATTCCACTAATCACAAGGGGTAACTACAATGTTCCTGGGGCTTCTCACATATTGAGGCTCCCACAATGATCCACAACAGAAAACACACAAATCTCAACAGCCACAAGTCACAAACATGCAACACCAATTGTAAGAGATCAAACCGAGAGCCAATGCAAGAATAATTCCTTCTCTCCACTTCCTAAACCCTAATGCACTCAAGATTTGGTTCTAGAGGTCAAGTAGGAAGAGAAGAAGGCTTTGGAAGGCTCAAGGAAGCTTGTGGCAGCACTAGGGTTCTAGAGTTCTTATTTGGAGATCGGGGAGTCCCTTTTTATACGAGTCCCAAATCCAGCTGTTGCCACTATATATTGTGCAAACTAGTCCGGCCAGGACCTTGGACTTGTCCGGCCTACATGGTCTACGTTACATCACACTTTGTAGTGGGTGAGGTACCTATTATCGTTTAAACCTCAAACAGTCATGGCACAGAGGACTAGTCCGACAAACAACGGATTAGTCCGAACTGCAGTAGAATGTCTTGGTTCGTCTAAAAAAAGATAAGTCTAGACTTATCAGACTAGTCCAGCCAACTGGGGCGGACAAGTCCGACCAATAGTACTTAGCCTCAGAAGTTCCCATCTCACATAGCCACACATTAGTCTGGCTCCCAACGGACTAGTCTGAACTACAAAAATACCCTTTAGTCTGGCTTAAACCAGACTACTCTTGTTGGTCCGGACTAGTACGACCTTTATCGCGGACAAGTACAGCCTCCCCACACATAGCTCAAAAAACTCTCACAAAGTGTACAATGGACTAGTCCGCCCCAAACGGACAAGTCCGAAGTACAACAAAAACCTTTAGTCCGTCCCAAAATGGACTAAGACGACTCACCCGGACTATCCGTCCCGGAACCCAGAAAACCCGATCACTAGGGTTTTCTCTAATCAAGGCTTATCACACAGGTTCTCTCTGAACTAAGACTTTGGGCCCTCTTCTATGATCTCAGTGCACTTGATCCACACACCCTAACACACACTAGGCTGGTCTAAACTCAACACATAAGAAACCCTAATTTCTATGCTTGAATTTCCGATGCCCATTTCAGTTTTTTCCTTTTGGAGGGTATTTCTTCAATTTCAGTTCCACACTTGTGCTTAAGATCAGCTAATCTCATTATTCTCTCAATTTGTCATCGTAAATCATACGAAACGCACGGAGATGCCTAGATGCACTTTTAGTCTCCCCCTTTTTTGTGATTAATGACAACACATTAAGCTTCAACAAAAATGATATTAATTGATTTCCATAATAAATGTGTGTATGAGTAACTCCACCTAAATGTATGCATCATGAATGAAAAATTTCATGGAGTTATCATACATAAACATGTTATGGTGGGGTGCCTACAAGTTGTGTCCATGATTTGTCATAAGGAATAAAAAAATAATGAATATGCATAAGAGATAAGCAATTGAACTTAAGCATCACATCAGAATTAAGTTAAAGCAAACATCACTTTGTTCTTAACACAAATCAAGTCTTACAGAAATTGAACTGCGAGTTTTTAAAACATAAGACAAGTCCATGGGATCAACAAAAGAGACAACACCAAGAAATGTACCCCCTTCAACTCTCCCCCTTTGGCATCAAGACACCAAAAAGGAAAATAGGAAGATAGTCCTACAATCTACTCCTCTTTGTCGTCGCACTGCTGCTCGTACTCACTCTCGGTGGATTTCGGGTCTTCATTGTTATATTCATCATTGGAGGTTGCGGCCTTGGAGATGCCATCTTCCTTGAACTGAGCAAGTTCATAGGCGGTGAACTATGGAAAAAGACTCAACTCTCCATCACTCTCCGTGAGGGAGACAATGGAATCTCGAACTTGCCGCACACCGCCTTGATGTATTTCTCTTGGCGTTGCTCCATGCAACGAGCCCCAACTTCCACTTTTTGACAAGAGGTGAAAAGTGCCTTGAAGGACTTGAAGAAGCCGCTCAAGGATTGTGGTGGAGAAGAAGATGGAGGCGCCACTGGACGAGAGGAGGACACAGGAGTGTCGTCATTCTTCCTTCTTGAGGTAGGGGGATTGGGAGGAGGAATTTGAGGACGAAGTCTTCTATGGTTGACATCCTTCTTAAAGGTGATTCCTGACACCTTCTCAATCTAACACATCACATACAGTGCATATCCACATGATCTATTTGGAGTGTGCGAGATGTTGAAAATGTCATCATAGATATAGTCAACCACATTGAATCTTTCTTATCCATCGAGCAACACCATCAAGTGTCTCAAGTTTCCTTGTATGACCCCCTCATCTCCATCCTTGGAGGCTATGGTCTCCCCAATACACGGTTGAGCATACAATAGAATGGCTTTATATTCCTTTTGTGTCCCGCCTCATAGACCGCATGGCTTGTATACATGTAGTCCAAATCATCTATAGCAATGGCCTTGAGATTTGAAATGATGATCTCGTTGTTAAGTTGATCTTCCAGGCCAAGGATTTGAGCAAACTCCCAATAAGTGATTGTGTATTGATCACCATTTGTGAGCCAAGTGACCCTTCGATCTCCTTGCTTGTTGAAGTACAAGGTGGAGTAAAACTACACAATGACCTCAATATTCCAATCATACTTGAAACCCATGAGGTCCTTAAGCCCAAGATGCTTTGTAGCTTCAATAACTGCATTAAAGGCATTGTGGTTCTTCTCTGCCATGTAGTCCCAATCAATCTATTGGGCATCTGCCACTGGCATCTGCATCCTCATGTCTCTAGTTCTATAGTAGTCACACTGGAAGTCACACATAAACTGACGGTCGGCAGTGTTCTTCTAAAAATCTGTACACGTCATCCATCCTCAACCTCTATGCTTTCTCGGCCCCCTTTCCTTTAAATAGATTTGCTTCAACTGTAACTTGGTGTTTAGGGTTCCTTGCGAGCGATGACATCTTCAATGGGCCACTGGGTTGTGAACACCCCTTTTTACCCTTCTCTCTTATTAAGATGCCAACTTGCGCCTTGCTAGCGGGCTTCTTTGCAACCAGATTCCTCTTCTTTTGCGGTTCATCCGCCGGTGCCTTGCCTTTGTCCTTTGCACTTGTAGCCTCTTGAGTTCGCTCTTTCTAACCCATAGTCACAAGCCTCCTCTTCCTTGGGGCTTGTTCGGTGGTAGCTGAGTTATGAGCCTCTCGTTGTTGTTTCTTTGCTTTCCTTGCCTCAGCCCACGACTCGAGGAGAGCTTGAGCGAGCTCTCGCTCCTCAGGGTACGGCGATAGGTTTCTTGCCTCGCCGCCTCGCACCCTGAATTAGATAGGGGGAGTTGTCATGGTTCGATATCGTCCCAAAGAAGTGATAAACATGAGAGAATATTAGTCCAAGGAAGTGGATCATTGCGTTAGAATTCACTAAAATAGTAAAAAATAGGGTTTTATACTGTGAAACCCAGACTTGTCTGCTCTAGGGCTAGACTAGTCAGGTCCATAGAGTAGGAACCCTAATCTTAACATTTTTTTGTAAAATCTACGGATTGGGGCACATTATTCCTAAGCTAGGATCACAATGACATGGAGAACAACATTTGTGAAGAGGTTTCTACCAAAAGACATAGGAATATTGAATTTTGAAGGCTTTGGGGTTAGGTCATGAATACCTCTTTGAATCTTTAAATCACCGAAATGCGAATGAAGAAACGTGCAAGGATGCGCGGGGAAAGGTTCCCACACACCTTGGGGCTTCAATACATGGATTGGGGTTGGTTTTTTATGGGTGGAATCGAAAATCGCCAAGATTAGTGTGCGGTTTTTGCGGTTGAAGAGAATGAAGTGGAGAATGAAGCGTCGGAGCCCTCCTCGAGAGCTTAAGTCCCTAGGGGCCGGACTAATTCGGCTGATGTGACACCTGGTTCCAAAAATGAATCAAGTGAACACATATGTGTGCCCAAGACATTCAACACACATACACGAGTGCATTCACAAAAGGATATACAGAAAATTACCACGGAACAGGATTAACTAAGCACCTTTATTACACAATTCATAATAATCCTAAATTACAAGCTCTAATGAATATTAATGACAAGTTTGAACTAATGCAGTGGAACTAACTAATTAAACAACTAAGCAACTAAGCAAATAGGGTATAGCGCAGCTCCAATCAACACCTCAGGCAAAGCTGACAGCAAGCACGTCATAGAACTTCGCACTATCATCGTTATACTCCCAATCCTGACTTGCAACTATTGGTGGGGGAATTGCAAGGGTGAGTACATGTTGTACTCAGCAAGTGTGGAAAGTATGACATGTAGTCAAATGATGAATATAATAATGGCTATGTGCTGAAAAGTACATTAAAACATTTGAAAAGCAACATATTATATGTATGTGAAGTAAACCCATCATAAACCATAATTATTAACATAGTACAAGTCCATATTCCATATCCATCACCATTATACCAGATTTCACCATTACCATTAACCCTGTCCATTGCCATAAATCATAATACCATCAATGACCATAACCATGTTATTGACCATAATCATAACCAATACCAAACCATCTCGAATCCCAAGTTTCCCTCTAATCATGTGAGGGTCCAGGTTGCTCATAACTTGGAGCACGACTATCATGATAGTTTTTAAGACACTTTGCAGAGGTTGTACCGCTTTACCCACGTGTTTGTGATTTCATCACCTCGCAGTGACTAGAACCTCTATTATGCAGTCTCACACTTCCGTCGGTGTGTGGCCAAGAGATCACAAAAATAGCCTTTACAAAGGGACTACTAGCATGTAGGGACCCACTGAGGTTTCACCGGTGGCGATGTCTCCAACTGAGCACATCTTCAAACAAGGGCCCCCTCTTGTGCCATTCAGATCCCAGGGAGTCCCGCCAACCATATCCATACCCAATCCAACTCCCCTTCCCCAGTGCACCAAATGATCCGCTCAATACTAGCAATACCCTAATTAATCAGCTACATCGCACCCATACTTGGCCTCGTGGTAGCACTGTAAATCTTGGATGGTCTCTCCACGAACCGGTCCTTAGATCTAAAGCAAGCTAAACAAGCATAACTTCCAACCCATTCACATACCATGCTTGCTTAGATCACCCATTACCAAGTCATATTAACCAGTTCTTATTAACCATAATCTCATTACTACATAAATAAATAGTATAGTTGTTTTCCCATCCCAATTGATTAAGCGAATCAAAAAGGTAAAAACCCTTCCCGACTCTCTACCATGAATTCCAGGTGAGAAGGGTGGTTAAAAAATCTAGTAAACTTCCTATCATAGGATTCCATCAAATTGACACAAGCATGCAGTTTTGAAAACAAAACATTTATTTTAGAAACATGATCAATATGTTCAAGGAGACTTGCCTTGCTCCTGTGCTTGATTGGGATCAAAGACTACAAACTCCTAGTGCTGGAGATCCTCTATGGTACTCCCTAATGCAAACCCGTTTAATCCGCACAATAAACATACAAGGCAAGAAAATCAATCGATAAGTGCACATATTTTACTCAATATGACATGACATGCACGATTGATGCAAATGCGAAGTAAAACTTGTTAATGAGTTTTTAATGATGTTTACTAACTAGTTCTTATAGTTTTTAACAAGTTTGAACAAGTTTGGAATTGATTCGAAACAATTTAGATTTAATTCAACAGGAAATAGATTGCAAAATTGGACAAGTCCGCAGGAGGCCGGACAAGTCCGCACTGCGCAGGAACAACAGATTAGGGTTTTCCAGATCGTCATGAATTTGGAGATTTGGGGTTGAATTCACATAAGGAAAAGGAAGTAGAATGCATACCAGGTGTCTAAGACTCCAAAGAATCAAAAGTTTTGGAGACAACACTTGGATTTTGAACATCTAGGGCTGATGAAGAACTTTGAGGTGAATTGGTGATGGAGAACGAAACATGATGGAGATATTGATCCTCTTTAGTTTCCTCCTCCTCTTCTTCTTGCTCAGGATCTCCTTCTCCCTCCTCGGTGGTGGCTCTCCACGAAATAGGGTTTGGGTGGACTTCAATTAAGGCAAAAGGATGTTAAGTCAAGGGGTGGGGTTGTTTATATAGAGGTGGAGGCTAGGGTTTCAATGAAGTCGAGTTTGGTGAGGGTTGAGGCCGGTGTGGGGTCCCACATGGGCTCCAAAAAGAGTTAGACACGATGTCCTTAGGCCCACTTAAGGTAGAACCTAAAAACAAGTCGTGAAACAAAGAATTAATCGGAGTCATGATTTAGCGGACAAGTACGAAAAAGGACCAGACTAGTCTGAAGATGGACAAAGTGATATCAGAAAAGTCCGAACTGTATTGGAGAGGTCCGAACTTGGTCAGAGAGAAATCAGACAAGTGTGGCCAAAACCGAACAAATTCAATTTTAGTTTGAGGAAAAACGGACAAGTCCGCTAGAATACCAGACAAGTGCGGACAAGTCCAAGGACTTAGCAAATCTTCCAAAGAATTGGAATATCGGACTAGTCCGCAACAGACTGGACAAGTCCAAAAGTATCCAGAGAGCAAAACAGACTAGGCCGCAGCAAAGACAGACTAGTCTGATGGAGGTCAGAGAGAAATCGGACTAGTCCGCACAGAAAACGGACCAGTTCGCACTTCCCAGAATTCTTAAGTGCGGTTTTGCTCTAAATTCATTTTAAACTTATTTCTTCTTATGTGGATTAATTTTAGACATGATTAATGAAATTATGCAATGCATGATGCATGAAAATTAGGGTGTTACAAACCTA
The DNA here is from genome assembly GCA_036927565.1 of Tuctoria greenei. Lineage (NCBI taxonomy): Eukaryota > Viridiplantae > Streptophyta > Magnoliopsida > Poales > Poaceae > Tuctoria > Tuctoria greenei. Next base: position 63,822,244 of record JAYESD010000007.1, on the reverse strand, counting down.
TCCCCCTTAAAATGAATCTCACCCTCGAGATTCGACGCAAAAGAGAAGAGATAGGGAAATTCCTTCTTGAGATCGTCCTCCAACTCCCATGATGCTTCAGATTCTGTGTGATGCTTCCATTGAACTTTACACATCTAATAGTCTTGTTCCTTGTGACCCTCTCCTTGGTTTATTTTTATCAGTTTCTCGGCATAAGTCAAATCTACCTCTAGTTCCAATTCTTCCATTGGCACTTGTTCTTCTGGTACCCTCAAGCACTTCTTGAGCTGGGAAACAAGAAAGACATCATGAACATCCGCTAAGTGAGTTGGCACCTCCAACTTATAGGCCACTTCTCCTCTTTTGTCCAAAATCTTGAATGGTCCAATATAGCGAGGTGCTAGCTTGCGTCTCATGTTAAACCTCTTATGACCTCCCGTTGGTGACACCTTGAGGGAAATGAAGTCTCCCACTTCAAAGGCTAGTTTCCTTCTCCTATTGTCCGCATAGACTTTTTGCCTTGATTGAGCAGCCCTGAAGTTCTCGCGGATAACCTAAACTTGTTTTTCAGCTTCTAGCAACACATCCGGACCAAATACTTGAGTTTACCCTGTCTCAATCCACAACAAAGGTGTCCTACACATCCCTATAGTGCTTCATAAGGTGACATTTTCAAACTTCTTGGTAACTATTGTTGTATGAAAACTTTGCATATGGCAAGCTCTTGTCCCAACTTTTTCCCATGCTTCAAAGCACAAGCCCTTAACATATCCTCTAAAATCCGATTGGTTCTCTCAGTTTGTCCGTTTGAGGGTGATATGCTGAGCTGAAATTCAACCTTGTTTCCAATGCTTCATGCAATTTTTGCCAAAACCTGAAGGTAAATTGAGAACCTCTATCTGACACTATCTTCTTTGGAACTCCATGCAAACATACTATTCTTACCATATACAGTTCAGCCAACTTCTCTTCATTAAAAGTGGTCTTGACGGGAATAAACTGAGCTGACTTGGTCAAACGATCCACATTTCCCAAATCGAGTCATAACCGGACTGGGTACGCGGTAAACCAACTATGAAGTCTATACCGATTTCTTCTCACTCCCATTCCGGAATCTTTAATGGTTGCAATAATCCGGCGGGTCTTTGATGTTCCACCTTGACTTGTTGGCACACATCACACAATGCTATATATTCTGCTATGTCCTTCTTCATGCTGGCCCACCAATAACACGTCTTCAAGTCTTTGTACATATTTGTACAACCAAGATGAATTAAGTATGGCGGGTCATGTGCCTCTTTTAATATTGTTTCCCTAATATGCTTATCATTGGGCACGACAATCCTTTTTCCAAGCCATAGGGTACCCCGTTCATCCTCATCAAACCTGAATTCTCTTCCCTCTCGTGTCCTTTCCTTGATTTCCTGAATTTCCTCATCCTTTGTTTGACCCCCTCAAAGTTCTTGCTCCAAAGTCCGATTTAACTCCATCATCCCTATCTCATTTACAAATCCAAGGTTCATCCGTTCAAACTCCTTACAGAGCTCGGATGGCTGCCCTCAAACCGCGAGTTGATGACTTACTCCTTTTATACTCAATGCATCAGCCACGACATTAGCCTTCCCTGGATGGTAGTTGATTCCCACATTATAATCCTTGATGAGCTCCAACCATCTTCATTGCCTCAAATTCAGATCTGTTTGTGTGAAAATATACTTAAGGCTCTTATGATCCATATAAATTTCACACCTATGTCCAAGGATATAGTGTCTCCAAATCTTCAATGCGTGTACCACGGCTGCAAGTTCCAAATCATGTGTTGGGTAATTATGCTCATGTTTCTTCAATTGTCTCGATGAACATGCAACCACTTGACCTTCTTGCATGAGCACACATCCAAATCCTTGTCTTGATGCATCACAATAAATATCAAAACTCTCACTCACGTCTGGCAATATCAAAACTGGAGTTCTTGTTAATCTCTTCTTCAACTCCTCAAAACTCTCTTGACAAGCTTGAGTCCATTGAAATGCTTTCCCCTTCATTAGCTACACCTTCATTGGCTTGGCTATCTTGGAAAAGTCCTTGATGAACCTACGGTAATGTCCAGCCATTCTAAGAAAACTTCTAATTTCCTTGACATTTTGTGGGGGTTCCCATTTCAACACGTCTCTCACTTTTCCGAGGTCAACTGATACTCCTCCTCCAGAGATGATATGACCCAGAAACAACACTTCCTTCCACCAAAACTGGCACTTACTGAACTTGGCAAACAATTGGTGCTCCCTCAATTTCTGCAACGTAAGCCTCAAGTGTTCCTCATGTTCCTTCTCATCCTTCGAGTAGATCATAATGTCATCAATAAACACCACAACAAACTTATCCAAGTACTCCATGAAGACCTTATTCATGAGGTACATAAAGTAGGTAGGTGCATTGGTCAATCCAATGGACATTATGTTGTACTCATAACATCCATATCGTGTCCTGAAAGCGGTCTTGGGTATATCTAATGGTCTGATCTTCATTTGAAAGTACCCTGACCTCAAACCAATCTTGGAGAAGACACAAGCACCCTTCACTTGATCGAACAAGTCTTCTATGCGTGGCAAGGTGTACTTGTTCTTGATCGTCACCTCGTTGAGAGCTCGGTAATCCACACACATCCTTTGCAATCCATCCTTTTTTTCCACAAACAGCACGGGCGCTCCCCAATGTGAAGAGCTTGGGCGAATGAAACCTTACTCTAGTTGCCCTTGAATCTGCTTCTTGAGCTCCGCTAATTCCTTATGGGGCATCCTGTATGGCCTCTTAGCTATAGGTGCAGTTCCAGGTATTAATTCAATAACAAATTCAATGTCTCCATCAGGTGGCACACCTTGCAGCTCATTTAGAAACACATCCAAAAATTCACACACCACTGAATCTCCTCAATTGCGGCACCGTCCATGTGATTCAGCTCCAATTGCTTCGGTGCGTGTTGGGATGCTTCAAATTCTATGGTGATCCCTTCCTCATTGGTCAACTTCACCGTCTTCGTGGCACATTCAATAACTCCATTGTGCTTCCTCAACCAGTCCATACCAAGTGTGATGTCAGATCCTTGAGAATCCAAAACGATGAGGTTGACAAAGAACTCTACCCCCCATTATCCTAAAACTTACTTTTGGACATATTATATTTGTCCTCATCTCTCCTCCAGGAGACTTAACGAATAAGGTAGACTTCATATGAGAGATAGGAAAACTATACTTGGCAACATATTTTGATGCAATGAATGAATGCGATGCTCCAGAATCAAATAACATAGTCGCCGGGATGGAGTTTGCGAGAAACATACCAATCACCACGTCATCCGCTTGTTGAGCATCCTCCGTAGAGACATGGTTCAAGTTGTCGCGAGCAAAATTTTGTTGTCCACAGTTCCCTTGCGTCTATATGTCTATTGGGTCTTGGGTTCTGTCTTTTAGCATTCCTTCCCTGACCAAGGCCTGACTTAGGACATTGATGTGAAAAATGTCATGCTTCTCCACACGTATAGTACTTCCTTGTTGCACCCGAATTATTGGGACGAGCTTGGTTCTGAACATTTGCCGCAGGAAAGTTGGCACAAGGTGCATAAGGCATTGGAGGCCTAGGCGCTTGCATAACAGGGCGTTGATGCACAAGCCGAGTTGGGCGCGGTGCATATCCAGGGCGATGAGCAGGCGCAGGAGAGCTGAAATATGGTGCATTTGGTGGTGCAAAGCGGGGGCGCACATTACTTCCTTATTGTTGTCCTTGATATGGCGCCTTCCTCTTGTTATCTAGTTCCATCTCACGGGCTTTGTTTTCCACAACAATTCATTTTTCCACAAGCTTATGGAAGTTTGCATAATCATAGTTGAGCAGTTGAACTTGGATCTTATTGTTCAAGCCTCTCATGAACAAGTATTGCTTCCGGCTGTCCCGGCTCACATCCTTAGGCGCATACCTTGAAGTTAAGTTAATTTGTTGAGATATTCACCCACACTCGATCTTCCCTGCCTCACGTTCTAAAATTCTAGCCTCTTTAAGATCATAACACCTTCCAGCACATAATGAGAACGGAACCTCTCCTTGAACTCAGGCCAAGTAATTCTCTCTTGGTTCTCATGAGCATTGCATAGAGAATCCCACAAATCCGCAGCTGCTCCAACAAGTTGATGAGATGCAAAGAGCACCTTCTCCCGGTCACTGCATTGGACTATTGCATGTTTCTTCTCCACGGACTTGAGCCAATCATCAGCATTCATCGGGTCAGCGGCTTCAGCAAAGGTTGGTGGCCTAGTCCTCATAAACACTACTAACCGGTTATGAGGGGGTGGGGGTGGCAGTGGAGGCATGTGGGGCTGATTGTTGGTGTTGCCACCCTGCAGCTGTCCCATAGTTTGTATCATGGTCTGCGTGAGCTGGTTTTGCATAGCCAATAGTTGCTCAATATTGATAGCTCCATGAGCAGGTCCTTGTCCATTGCTGTTCTGAGGTGCTCCATTATTATCCGCCACATCGTTAGCATCCCTCTGGTTGCGAGGTCTCACCATCTGAAGAAAAGCAAGAGATAAGAATTTAGAAGACGTCCCCAACTATATGCATCAAGAGATATGAAACTAAATAACTACCTATAGAATCCTACATGGACATGGCAATGCTAAAGCATCCCAAAATCCTCTACTAAGCACACAAGGAAACAATATATAGCAAACAGCACACCAAACAAAAACACCTCGGTTCCTGAATTCTCCTATGTGCTCTAAATTGTCCATTCTATCTAGGTTGCGTCCTACGATCAACCTATGGCTCTGATACCAATTTGTGACACCCGGTTCTAAGAATGAACCAAGTGAACACATATGTGTGCCCAGGACGTTCAACACACAAACACGAGTACATTCACAAAAGGATATACAGAAAATTACCAAAGAACAGAATTAACTAAGCACCATATTACACAATTCATAATAATCCTCAATCACAAGCTCTAATGAATATTAATGACAAGTTTTAACTAATGCAATGGAAATAACTAATTAAGCAACTAAGCAAATAGGGTATAGCATAGCTCCAATCAACACCACAGGCAAAGTTGACGGCAGGCACGGCCTGGAACTCCGCATTATCATCATTATACTACCAATCCTAACCTGCAACTATTGGTGGGGGAATTGAAAGGGTAAGTACATGTCATACTCAGCAAGTGTGGAAAGTACGACATGTAGCTGATTCAAATGACGAATATAATAATGGCTAATTGCTGAATGGATGTTGAACTCGAACTTTCTTTCCGGCTTGGCATGCGCTACATGGCCTATCCTTTTCAAAAACAACATTCTCCAAGCCACAGATGTGCTCGTCCTTAAGAAGTTTTTGCAAATTTCTCATCCCAACATGGGCTAGTCTTCTATGCCAAAGCCACCCCATGTTGGTTTTTCCCATTAAACAGGTGTCAAGTAGGGATTTATCCGCGGAGAAATCCACAAGATAGAACTTTCCCTTGCGCACACCCTTAAAGGTAGTTGAGTCATTGCTCCTTCTTGTGACGGTCACACCCTCATTAATGAAAAGAAAATTATAACCTTTGTCACATAGTTGTGATATGGACAACAAGTTATAATTTAGTGAATCAACATGTAAAACATCAGAAAGAGTAAGACTAGGGGATATATCAATTTTACTGGTGCCAAGAATTTTCCCTTGGCTATTGTCCACAAGGTATATTCCTTCATTTCGATCTTCATTTTCTTCATACTGCACAAACATTTTCCTCTATCCAGTCATATGGTTTGTGCAACCACAATCAAGGACCCACTTTGTGCCACAGAAGGTGTATGCCTACAAAATAGAGATAAACCTTGGTTTTAGGTACTCAAGCGGTGTTGGGTCCTTTGGTGTTAGTCAAAATGCACTTGGGCACCCACACGCGAGCTTTTGGACTCTTGCAGAGTGGCCCAAGATACCTAACATAAGGCTTGCCAAACTTGTTCCTCAATAAAACATATGAAGAATCAAAATCATGGAACAATGGATGAAGTTCATTTTAGGCAAGTTAAGCGAAGTAGCAATGTTCTTTCGCTTGTTGTTGTGATATGAACCTTCCTTGACAAAAACAATCAAGTGTTTGCCATTCTTAGGAGTCTTAGCATTTTGCTTCCTCTCCTGAGAATAACCAAGAACATCTTTGATAAGAGGATGTCTTGTGTTGGTATATGCACTTCATGCATATGCCATTTTATCCTTGTTAAAGATGCCACCTTTCGGTGCTTACTTGTTTTGTGCCAATTTGAGCTCATCCTTTAGTTTGAGAATTAAGTTAGAGCACTTGCAAGCTTGAGTTGCTTCGGATTTGACATTTGTGGAAGGTGAGCTCTTAGAGGAAGAAGGTGCATTGATCTTGAAAGACTCAACTTGTTTTTCAAGGATCTTGTTAACTTTTGTCAAGTTAACAAGTTCATCCTTTAGCACAATTGTTGTGTCCTCTAGATTTGAGCAAGTGTCCTTGCTCAAAGCGAGTTCACGCTCATGTGCCTTGCTTCTTTCTCTTTGAAGCTCTAAGAGCTCCTCAAACTCTTGACATCTCTCCTTTTCTTGGATGAGCATGTCCTCTTGACGGTTGATGAGCTCTTCCTTCTCAAATATGTCATCCGAGAACAACTTCAATCTTTTTAAGGTGCTATTACTGATATCTTTAAGCATGTGTTCACTTTCACTAATACTATGAAAATTCTCATGCGATGAAATTGAAGGAGATGGTTTAGATTTAACCTTCTTTCTTCCCTCCTTGTCCATGAGGCATGTTGTCCTTGAGCTCTCCAAGTTGGGGAAAAGCTTGTTCTCCATTGTTGACCTCTTCATGGCAATTGTTACCACCTTGTCTTCATATTTGGAGCAGGAGTCTTCATTTGAGTCCCACTCTTTTCCAAGGCGGGCTTGTCCCGATTGCTTCTTCTTGAAGAATTTCTTCTCTTGGTACTTGAATTTCTTCTTCTTTTTGTTGTCTTTGTGTGGGCAATCCACGATGAAGTGGACATATTCCCTACAATTATTGCAAGCCCTCTTTCCTCTTGTCTTGGACTCGTCCTTGTTCTTGCTGATGGTAGCTTGCTTTCCTTCTTCTCATCATTCTTTTGAACCTATTGATGAAGAGCACCTCTTCCTCATCGGTTTTGAGGTTCTGCTCAAAACTTTCTTCTTGTTCTTGGGATTTGGATGATGTTGCTTTGAATGCAACATCCTTCTTCTTCGAGAAGGTGAGCTTTTGGAGATCATTGTAGAACATGACCTCTCGCTCAATCATCTCGTGGTTGGTAATTCTTCCAAGCACTTCTTCTGAGGTCATTTTTGTAAACCCCGGACTCTCACGGATCATGGAGCAAAGAGCGACATTTTGAGGCATGAATGCCCGAATCATCCTCTTCACAACTTCGTGGTCTGTCCATCGGGTGCATCCATATGAACAGATCTTGTTGATGAGGACCTTGAGGTGGTTGTACATGTCTTGGGGGGTTTCACCATCCATGATGGTGAACCTTCCATGTTCTCCTTCGATCATTTTGATCTTTGCCTCATTATGACTTGGTTGCCTTCATGCACCGTCTTGATCGTATCCCAAATGTCCTTGGCCACCTCCAACCCATCGATTCGATTGAACTCTTCTCGAGTCAAGGAGGAGGTGATCACTCCAACCGCTTGAGCATTGCGGTGGAGTAGGACAGCTTGCTCCGGGGTGATTCCTCTTCATTCTTCGGAAGATTAACACCTGTCAAAACAATTTGCCACAAGCTAGTATTTAAGGATATTAAATGAATCTTCAGGTTATGCTTCCATATAGTGTAATCATTTCTATCAAATTGAGGAGGTTTCCCCAAGGAATAGACAAGTAATGATTGCTAGAAGTTAAGCGCTCATAATTGAAAGGATATCGGTTGTAGTCTTGTGAACCACTCCTATAGACGTCCTTGGTCTCATTAGTCGCCTTGTTCTCCTTCTTGGGAAGACCAAGCTTCTCGGGAAGTTGTGCCTTGAGTTGGCGGACTTCTTCGTCATCATTGGGATCATCTTGAAGCACATCGACATTCTTCGTCTTGTCATCTCTATCAATGATCATTGGAACCTCATTTTCACAACTTCCGACCATCTTCTCTCCGAGTGGTTAGACCCTTGATGGTGAGACCTGCTCTAATACCAATTGAAAGTTTCCTAGAGGGGGTGAATAGAAAATATGACCTGAATGTATTAATAAAATGAGATTAAATAGCAGGGACTGGACTACGTCATTTACCCATCCTACGTGACTCCTCACTAGAACACCCCCCTCTCTCCATGATCTTGCCACTCCTACCCTTTTCCTTCCTTTGGGATAAACAAATAACGATACCCTAGGGAATACTGTTGGGTGTATTGCTATAGTGGTACTTTTGTGCGCTTGCGAAACTCATTTTGCTTTGGTTTAGGATAGCCTAGTGCATCTGCAGAACTAGCCTTTGCTGCTAGGATGAGCTATAGACATTAAGAAATACCAACAGGCCACCATGTGCCCCACTTCTCCAAGTGGCAGCCAAAAAAGGTTTGTCATCTCAACAAGAGAAGTCATCCATGCCTTCATCTTCGCGCATGGACGACACATCATCACGCTAAACAAGACGCAGTTAAGTTCTGCTCATCGGTCTTCAAAAATCAGGTGAGTCCTTGCCAATAGGTTAATTAGTAGTTATCTCATATTTGATTTTCCAATTGTATATTTGAATTTCTCATCAAACCTTGCATTTACATTTAGCATGTTTGAATTTTCACACTTGCATGTTGGAAAGTAAAACCTGCAACCCACATAAAATTAAAATTTGATTTAGGAGATAAATTTATTGGGATATAAACTTTGGGCATAACCACTTGCATTCATCTTCCTAATTCAAACCAAAAAAATTTCCCTTGTTTCTCATTGCATTTGGAAGTTGTTTCAAACTGGGAAAAACAAATGTCTAAAGGGTTCAATTTGCTTTTGGGCTAACGTAAGCCGTTTTCGAGTTATTTTGTTTGCTATTGATTAAATTGCAGCCAAGACAAAATTTGTGAAGAGGTTGTCTGGCAAAGAAGAGTGTAAGCCTAATCAAGCTTAATGCACTATCGTGAAGATTCAAGAGAATATCCCTCCACCATGAACTCATTTTGAGTTCAAGGTGGAGGAATGCTCAAGAAGATGGCCCGATGGAGGAGGAAGATGAAGCTTCATTCATTTTCAGCTCCAACCTCAACTTGGCAATAGACATCGAACATGAAGGGCTACACCAAAATCCATGGTCATGAATTTCTTACACAATGAGCTTGGACCCTGCTCTATGATTGAGGTACGTGTAGCATCGAAGAGCGCATTAAACGTTACTAGAGGGGGGGGGGTGAATGGTAGATTAAAACTTTTTCAGCAGAAGCTACAAGAACCCCTCGGCAGAAATCGATCAGTTGGAGAAATCAGTGTGCGTGACTAATCTAAACATGATCAATTGTGACAAAACTATTGTAGATTGTAGAAACTCAAATCACAAAAACATGTCAACAAGAATCATGAAAATTCATCGAGTAAAACTCAAGCTATTATCAAAAGATGGAGAATGTCAAACTGTCCTAGCCATAGTTGAAATCATATCTGCAACGCTGCAAAGAAACTCATATAACTCAAAAACCACAACTCGAATGACTATGAAATTTTCGCATATGATAAAGCATCAAGTTTTGATGAAAAGAATAACATCAATTGGATAAGTAAAATGTGATTTATGATTGAAACACTAATGCAACGTCTGGCTGTCCAGAAACTCGGCGATAAAACTTGCCAAAAACATGTCGGACGAACAAGGAACAAAAGCTCCTCTAAACTATGAATTTTATTGATTAATGCACAAGAGGAACAGCCCCAAATTCGTCTACACACGAGCTCTGGCCTCCCTTTGTTATATAAACAGCCCTTAGGCCAACCCAATCCTAACTAGGACTCCTATTCCTACTCAGTTTCAACCGAAGCTTTTCATAGCTGCTCGAGACTCTTCCATACGCAGATAGAAGCAACCCCCAAACAAATTAGGAACGTCCTAAAGAATCCTAAAAAAAGTCAACTTCGTGCCTACCACTAAATCTAACCAAACCAAACTCGAAACCTTCCATAAACGAACCATAACCACCTAGGCCACAGACTGAGGCATAATCCAGCCAGTTGGACCCTTCCAGCCATATCTTTGCATCCATAACTCTCCTCCACGACTAGGAACAATGTTGCCATGTCCATTCATCCCTTGCACACATGCAAACACTTTCCAAAAACATTCACGATACCTTCATATGCATTGTTCTTAACCCAAACATGTTGCGTGACCTCCCGAGCAACTAAACCACAATTCCTCCTGAACTTGGTTGTTGAACCTCATCTCGTACCTGAGACTAGTTCAATGGACACCATCACCAGCCATGTCTTGACCTCAAGCAACACCCGCACATAAACAAACAAGCAGCTTTTCTAAGCACAAGTCCTCGACTTTATTCACGTTAGTCCAAAAAATCACAACACCTTATGTGAGCACCTCACATTAGCATGTTGCAAACATAGCAAGATAATATCCACCATGATCAGCCAAAACACATCAAAAACTTAGTAAAAGAAAAACTAAGCAAACATCTCATATGACAAAAAGTAAGTTTGAAACATTCCATGTTAAAAACATAACAGCCGCACGGATATTCGAGCAAAAGGAAGATCAGACAGTCCAGAACAGCCACTATGCATTATACAATGAAAAGTTAAGATAGTTCAAAATGAAAAAACACGTGCAACTCTCATTTGGCTATTTACGGACAGTGCAAAACAAGTTCCCGCAAGTTTGGACACTCCGCAGTAAGTGACGCAGGTGTACTCAAAACTTTGCATGTAATCCTATACTTTTAGCCTAATTGCCAATGTATTCAACACCTAGGTCTCACAATCTCCCCCTTGATGAATGCATTGGCAACACCACTACGAAATTGAACATTGGCTCATTCGCGTCGCATGAAAAGTTTTGACAAAAGAAAATTTCTTCCCCTTTTTTAAAATAAAAAATCAAATGAGAAAAAAATCCAAAATCTCCCCTTTGGATGTCCACTCCCCCTGAGAAGAATGTGTAAATCAACACACTTGTGAATGTGCAATGTGTGACTGTCGATACCTGGCATACCTGGTACCCTCGCGCACAAGCTAGAGCTGCCTAGGCACCCTGTGTTCCAGTAGAGGCATCGCCGGAGGTCGCCACGTGTTCAGAAGGCCCAGACCCATATGCCTCAGATGTGGGGTCTAGGATACCCGCAAGAGGCCTCAAAGTAGAGTTCAGCTCCCCCTTGGAGATGAGCTCCCAAGCAGCCACTTGTCCAGCAAGTAAGGGTCCCTCTCCGCCGTGAGACAGGGCTTCGTTCCTGCCACGTGGTCCGAGGCATCAGACAAGCCACCTTCAATATAGGCAGGCTCCGGCACTGCCATGTGGTCCGTAAGATAGGACCCGACCTCCTCCGCGGAGGTGAGTTCTTGAGCTTCCACGTGGTCCGTAAGACAGGACCTGACCTCCTCCGCGCATGTGAGCTCCTGAGCTGCCACGTAGTCCAGCCACTTGCCCTCGATGGAGAGTTGCGGGAGTTAAGAGGGAGGTGCACCATCTCCCTATCAAGGATTGAAGATATGTGTCTTCCCCAGACGCATGGCGCGACGCACACCTAATGTCAGGTACTACTACGATGTATCGCATCGCAGTGAAGGCGTCGCAGGCCTATCTGGCGAGTCTTCAAAGCCACAGTCAGAGGAAGCTTATGCGAGAGGCGTTAGATCTTTAGGATAAGATCGCCTAAAGACCACTTGTTGGGCCCCAGACCCCACTTGTAAGGCGTCCGACCTTGTAATAAAAGGACTGAACCGCCATTGTAACAAAGGACCAACAATCGAATCCCCGATACACACACACATACACACACTAGCAATACAATCCACCGTGGAGTAGGGTGTTATGCTCCTTGCGTCCCGAACCACGTAAAAACCATCATCTCATACAATCTAATATGTGCGTACACTTGATTGAGGCCTAAGCCTTGCCAAACAAGAACCTTCGCGGGCTGCTCCTTAGTAGATCCTAGGTAAGTGTCATATTAACACTTCGACATTTTGCACGCTTTGTAGGGGCTTTTTCCCTCAAAAAAGTCGTAGCGCTTTCCACCATGGTGTTCATTAGGCCCAAGGAAGGTAGTTTCCGCGGCTGTCGTTCGGTGACCAGATCCATCACTCGAGCGGTGCTCTTTGGTCCATCACGCCCTCGTGCAGGTACAGCTGGCCAGGACGGCGCGTCGTGACACATCTCGGCCCAATCAGCTCCCTCGACGCCGCCGACAGCAAGCCTAGAGAGCACTCTGGCAGCAGCTAGTGCTCTTCTCCACCACCCACCGTCATTGAACGCTTCCCAAGGAGTGGCTCAGTAGTGGGTCCAAGACATCGACAACTTCATCGTCGCATCCATCAACTCCCCTAACAGGGGAAGGCATCACGTGTCGCTATCACGCACACCGTCCATCGACCATCGCACTCCTCCGATCTTACGAGCGCTGGTCGGCTCCTTGCGAAGGACTTGAGGGCTGAGATTGACCGTCGTCAAGCTCACATGGATGGCCAAGTCATAATCGAGCAGCAGCGAGAGAGGCGGCGCAACCTCGACACTGAATATGGCCCCCAAAGCCCTGTTCATGAGGCGTCCTCCATCCAGGGTGCAATGCCGATAAATCCTCTGCTACCTAACCTGGAGTATGTCAGCTCAACAACCGCCCCCCCCCCCCTGCAGTATTCGGTGCAGCAGTACATGCAGCAGCAATACTTAGTCCAGCCAGTACCGTTGCAGCAACACATGGCACAGCCAATGCCACAACCGCAGGTCCCTTAGGCGCAGCACGTCGTGCATTAGACCCCCCCCCCCCCCCCCCGTTATGCTGCCCCGTATGCCTCTCCGGCAAAGCGCGTCAGAGGCTGCGTGGTGTCGGCTCCGTACCTCCGCATCATGACGTGACCACGCAAGTTCTGACCACATCTGCAAGAGAAGTTTGACGGAAGCGTCAACCCGGCCGAGTTCCTGCAGATCTACAGCATGACACTCCTTGCTATAGGAGCGGATGAGCCCATCCTGGCGATCTACTTCCCGGTCGCCCTGATCGGATCGGCCCACTCGTGGCTGGTGAACCTCCCCAAGGGGTCTATAACCTCTTGGGATGAGCTATGCCAACAGTTCACGGCAAACTTCGGCAGCTCCTACATGCATCCCGGCAACAAGCTCGACCTCCACGCCGTGCGACAGCAACCCAAGGAGACACTGCGATCATTCATCTAGCGTTTCTCCCGGGTACGCAACTCCTTCCCTAACATCCCGAGTGCCTCTGTCATAGTGGCGTTCAGCCAGGGGGTGCATGACTGCAGGATGCCTGAGAAGTTAGCTACGCACAATGTGGAAGACGTATCCGAGCTCTTCTCCATCGCCGACCAGTATGCTACGGTGGTAGAAGGTCGCGACTGGCATGCTCAGCCCACCCTCGGGGCGGGTGAGGCTGTCCAGACCGGAGAAGGAGCCTTTACCCATGGTAGCGGCAAAAAGAGGAACAAGAATTGAGGTGGCGGCCAGAAAAAGCCGTTGCATGGATCCCCTATCGCAGCAGCAGCCGTGACCGGCGGTGGCAAACCCCCACGCCCCGAGAAGTGCCTGCATCAGCCACCTGCCGCTGACGATGACGTCGAGTCTTGCCTGATGCACAAGACTCGCGACCACACCCTGAGCGAGTGTCGAGATATCAAGAGACGCTTCGAACGCTACCAAGAGCGGTCGCAGCAGCGCCCGGACAATGCCCCATTCCGCCAGCTGGAGGGCAAGTAGAAGGTCAACCCCAAGGTCGACGATGACGAGGAGATCTAGAAGCAAGAGTGGGCTATCAAAGTGGTCCAGCAAGACAAGGACTCTGACGCCAGCAGTGACCACAAGTGTCGCAAGACACTCCACATCGTCTTCGGATGGTCTTGGGATCCCGCGTTCCAGAATGTAGTCAAGACCCTTTGCGATGTAGTGGCTTTGATAGCCCCTGCCCCCACTCCGACACTACACCACCGGTGGAAGGAGATACCGATCAGCTTCGACACCTCCGACTGCCCCAGAAACATGGCCGGGGCAGGGATTCTACCTCTCCTGGTCGCCCCCACCATTGCCAACGTCAAGCTCTACTACGTCTTGATAGATGGTGAGGCCGGACTCAACCTCCTCAGTCATGCAACCTTCGAGCAGCTGCAAATCCCGGTATCCAAGCTCACCCCCTCGAGCCCATTCTCAGGGGTGGATCAGAGAGCATCATCCCATATGGAAACATCCATCTCCGGGTGACCTTTAGGACACCCGACAACTACAGATGTCACCGATGTCAGCCTCCCCTTCAACGCTATCATCAGCAGGCCTGCCCTGTACTGATTCATGGCTGTAGCCCACTATGGCTACCTCATCCTGAAGATGTCGACCCCCTCCATCGTTCTCAGGATCCGCGGAGACAGCACTGCTGCGGTGTTAGCCTTGGAGCAGCTCCAAGCCCTCACAGTAGACCCAAGACATGTCCCTGGCAGCACTGGATCAAGTGAGCATCCGCCGAGCTCTTGTCGGCGCAGAGCACCCACTACACCCTCTGGTAGCACCAACACCCCCGTCAAAGCTCCCGAGCTTAGTCTCGGCTTTGCTCAGACCACTCACAAGGCGGGCGGTCAAGTCAGGAAGTAGGGATGCTCGCTCATTGCCCCTCTAGTAGCTGTAGACAACGAGGTTGCCCCGTAACCATCACAGCTACCCTTGGAGCTTTGGGCACCCCTATTGTAAATATTAAGCTTAGTAGGGCAGTGAAAAGGTTTTCATAGGACCTAGGAGCAGCATTAAGGACAACCGAGGTCCAAGAGGGTCAGGTCCAGAGTGTGCAGTCAGCTTAGCTTGGTCCCAAACCCTAAGCCTGTACACCCTGCCTCCCTCATCATCCAGAAGCAAGTTGTTGCCCTCTTTTGTAAAAAGCCTGTCTCCCCTTATGAACGCTGATAAAAATGAATCACTGTTTTACTTCATGTTTTCTTAAAAACATTGTTCATTTAATTACATGTTAATTTTATGATCATGCCATACAAGACTCATTTATTGTATATTACCTTTATATGCACAGTTGTACACTTTGTAGCTCACCCATGCTGGAGACATGCAGTCCTACTACAGGCGGGTTCGCATGAGGTACCTGCAGTGTGTGAGGGGTTCTTCCGGCTGCTCTCGTCATTAGGGTCCTGTGACGCAGAAGGTTTCCAAGGAAAGGCATGTGTCGAGCACGAGGTCCAGGGGGTGTAAATTGCTTAGCCTGGTTCTATACCCTAAGCATACACCCCGCCTCCAAACGCTACAACCGAGTACTAGGGACATAAAGCTCACACCCTGAGGACGACGAGAGCCGAACCCCGGAGCACCAATGAATCGAATTATCCAAGCCCTGTGCATCAGTCTAGGATAGTAAGACATGACAGAGCTAAGGGAGAGGAATAGGTAAAACCGACGAGCAGACTAGTCCCCCCTCTTTCTATCATATGTGCAGGACAGCCAACTCTGGCACCTCCCAAGGGGTCCGTCGTCGATGTTCCAACACGTCGACAACAGCAACAACCGTGGATAAGTGAGTAAACTCTTCTGACCCTCTCTTGTTGCTAACAGGGTTCTCTTCTGATAAGCCCGTACACCAGGGGTCTGCCGTCAACGTATCTATGAAAATGGTGGACGACGCTGGAGCATTCGGCTCCAGCACCTTCCAAGGGGCTCGCCGTCAACATCACTACAATGATGGTGGGCGACAACGGAGCATCCAGCTCCGGCACTTCCCAAGGGGCCTGCCGTCTACGTCTCTGCGATGATATTGGGCGACGCCAGAGCATCCAGCTCCCGCACCCCCCAAGGGGCCCGCCGTCGATGTCTCAGCATGCCAACAACAGCAAAAAGCGCGGATAAGTGAGTAAACTCTACTGAATTGCTCTTGTTGCTAATAGGGTTCTCTTGTGATAGCCTGTACACTAGGGGCGTGCCATCATTGTATCTACGAAGATAGTGGACGATGCCAGAGCATCTAGCTCTGGCACCTCCCAAGAGGTCTGCCGTCGGCATATTTATGACGATGGTGGGCGTCGCCGGAGCATCCAGCTCCGGCACCTCCAAGGGACCTACCCTCGACGTTTCTACGACAATGGTGGACAGCGCCGGAGCCGCCAGCTCTGGCACTTCCCAAGGGGCCTGCCGTCAATGTCTTAGCACGTCAATGACAGCAACAAGCGCAGATAAGTAAACTCTCCTAGCTCACTCTTGTTGCTAAGAGGGTTCTCTTGTGATGGCCTATACAGCAGGGGCCTGCTGTCAATGTTTCTACAACGATGGAGGGCGATGCCGGAGCAGCCAGCTCCGGCACCTCCCAAGGAGCCTGTCGTCGACATCTTTTACAACGATGGTAAGCGACGCTGGAACAGCCAGCTCTGGCACCTCCCAAGGGGCCTACCGTCGACCTTTCTACGACGATGGTGGGCGACGCTGGAGCCTCCAGCTCTGGCACCCCCAAGGGGCCTGCCGTCGACGTTTCTACGATGATGGTGGACAACGCTGGAGCAGCCAGCTCCGGCACTTCCCAAGCGGCCTGTTGTCGATGTCTCAGCACGTCAACAACAACAACAAGCGTGGATAAGTGAGTAAACTCTCCTGGCTCGCTCTTGTTGCTAACAAGGTTATCTTGTGATAGCTTGTACACCAGGGGCCTGTCGTCGATGTTTCTACGACAATGGTGAGCGACACCAGAGCAGCCAGCTCCGGCATCTCCCAAGGGGCCTGCCGTCGACATCTTTACAACGATGGTGGGCAATGCTGGAACAACCAGCTCTAGAACCTCCCAAGGGGCCTGTTGTCGATGTTTCTACGATAATGGTGGGCGATGTCAGAGCAGCCAGCTCTGGCACCTCTCAAGGAGCTAGTCGTCGACGTCTCAGCACGCCAACGATAGCAACAAGAGTGGATAAGTGAGTAAACTCTACTACCCCGCTCTTGTTGCTAATAGGGTTCTCTTGTGATAGCCTGTACACTAGGGGCCCGCTGCCAACATATCTACGAAGATGGTGGACAACGCCGGAGCATCCAACTTCGGCACTTCTCAAGGGGCCTCCCATTGACGTATCTACAATGATGGTGAGCAATGCCGGAGCAAGAAGCTCTGGCACCTCCCAAGAGGCATGCCATCGACACTTCTGCGAAGATAGTAGATGACGTTGGAGCATCCAGCTTTCGCACCAGCCAAGGGGCCCGCCATCAACGTCTCAGCATGCCAATGACAACAACAAGCGTGGATAAGTGAGTAAACTCTCTAGCCATGCTCTTGTTGCTAACAGAGTTCCCTTGTGATAGCCTGTACACCAGGGGCCTGCCGTCCACGTATCTACGAAGATGGTGGACAACGCCGTAGCATCCAGCTCCGGCACTTCCCAAGGGGCCTATCGTTGACGTATCTACGATGATGGTGGGCGACGCTAGAGCAACCTGCTCCGGCACCTCCCAAGGGGCCTGCCATCGACGTTTCTACGACGATAGTGGGCGACACCAGAGCAGCCAGCTTCGGCACCTCCCAAGGGGCCTGCCGTCGACATATCTGCGATGATGGTGGGCGACACTGGAGCAGCCATCTCCGGCACAAAACAAGGGACTTGTCGTCAACGTGCCATGACGATGGTGGGTGACACTGAAGAAATTGACTCCAACTCCCCTGCTCTGCTAGGGGCCTATCTTAGACATCTTGCGATCAAGTGGTAGATGTGCCCAACCAACTAACCACATCTACCAAGGTACCACTAAGGGGGTTCCATAGGCAGGAAGTCAACAGGCAACACTTCGGCCATATCAGTGGTGCAATCGTTGGTCCTCAAAAACTAACAAGCTTGACAAAGGTTCTGCAAACCCTTAAGCAGCTAAGTACTCAGAGCAACAGTTGAGAAGCACAAAGACAAGCCAAGATGTCAAACAAAAATTCCAATTCATTAAGGAATATTTACTAAGGGTCGAACCAGGGATACAAAGACGGGCTGCTAACCTCAGTCCTTGGCAAATTGCGCTATGACATGTTGGCGACATCCTTAATCTCTGCTGCTTTGTCTCCTCGCACTCCTCAACAGGGCCTCCAAAAATTGGCTCCAGCGGAACCTCGGGGAACCAGCTCTGTTAGCACACCATGACATGGGATGCCATTATCTCGGCCACCGCTCTGCCCTCGGCTTCAAGACGCTCGACCAGCCGATGCTCCTGCTGATCGAGCACCCGGGCGCGACGCTCTGAAGTCAGCTCACGAGTCTGGACGACAAGATCCAGCAGGAGGAGTTCCTGGCGCTCAACAAGGTGCTGCTCTTGATTCCGCGCCAAGTTGCTCTCCCGAAGCTCGCATGAGACTGCGGCCTGACCCGCTATGCCTCGACCTGATGAAAGTGCATCTAGGAATCCCTTGTGGGTTTTGGATGATTTATTACAAGCAAATGAGATCCTAACCACTTTGTTGAGATGAGCACATGTTTTAATGTGAAAATAAGCAATGTGTCAAAAAGAAGGGAGATTGAGGAGCAATGTGGAGAAGAGCTCAAGGAACAAGTGTAGTAGATCATTGTGTGTGGAGTGTGTTAAGGAAACACATCCCAAGAGCTCAAACACAAATAAACACACACATTGCACAAATTTATACAGGACCGGACTAGTCCTACTGACACCGGACTAGTATGATATCTCTCTGCACAAGATCGGACAAGTCCGATATCACCACGGACTAGTCTGATATCTTTCTGACTAGAATCGGACTAGTCCTCCCCAGTGCGGATTAGTCCTCAAAACACTTCACAAGCTGCACAAAATCGGACAAGTCCGATCACACAATGGACTAGTCCGATATCATTCTTATCTAAGTCGGACAAGTCCGATATTTGCACAGACTAGTCCGAAAACCCTCTGACCTAAATTGGACAAGTCCTCCAAGTGCGGATTTTCACCCAATTCACTTAGGGTTTCACTGTTCCGGACAAGTCCGATGGTTATCGGACTAGTCCGAAGATTTCCAGAAGCGAAATTGGACAAGTCCGCTCCTAGCCGGACTAGTCCGATATTTCGGGACACTTAGGGTTTGCTACACACAACACATCAGACTAGTCCGGTATCCACCACGAACTAGTCTGATCTTTCTAAACCCTAGCGGTCACTTTTAGAAACCCCATATAAAGAGATGTGCATGGCCAAACTTTAACATCTCTCGAACCCCTTCGCCGTCACACCTCCCAAGTGCCTCAAAAACACATCTCTCCAAGAAATCAAAATCCAAGAAGATCAATCCCTTGAGGATACACTTTGGAACATTGGAGAGACACAAATCATCACTCTTGAGCTCTTGGTTTGATTCCCTAACACACTCCTGTGATTTTCATTGTACTCTTTTGAGTGTGTTCTTGGTGGAGTTCTTGTTGTAATCTAGAGGAGCCCTCAACGTGTGAGAAGTCCCCTTGAATTTGGTTATTTACACTTTGTGATAAGAGAAGAGGATCGGCCTTCGTGGCGATCCGACGAGGGTAGGGTTGGAGAAGACCCGGTCCTTTTGTGACCTCCTCAACGTGGATGTAGGTTGCCTCTGTGGGAACCGAACTTCAAGATAAATTGCTCGTGTTCTTACTTTGTGTTCATCATTCTTATACATCATATCAATCTAGGGTTTCAATCAATCTCACTTACTTTACATTGAAACGTCAAATATAAGATTAACTTGTGGTATACCCTAGTTCATAATCTTGCAACACCTCAATTACAAGTATATTTCTGCTGCATACATCTTGGAATCAAATTAATCGATCATACTTGATTAACCTAGTCAGTACACACCGAACTAGTCCACACTTGACCAGACTAGTCCAATATCTCAAGTTTTGATCTGGTTGTTAAGTGTTGCAGGTTCCGACAAAATTCAAAAAAGCCTATTCACCCCCCCCCTCTAGGCCACATTCAATTGGCATCGGAGCAGGTTCTTCAAGAAGGAGACTAATCGCTCAAAGAGATTATGTCGGACATAAAAGACGTACACAAGTGCAACAACCAAGAGAAGGTTGATGAAGATAAGAACCAGAAATTGGAGAAGCTCCTCGAAGCCATTCAATGCTTCGAGGATGACGATGAGGAGACGCCAGAACTCAAGGCGCTCCTAAGGAAGAAAACCCTTTCCAAGGGAAAGGAGAAAGTTGAAGATGAAAAGAAGAAGAAGGGAAGTAGTCACACCGACTACTCCTGATATCCTTTTAACTGCGATCATCTTAATTCTAGCAATAATCATTATTTGTCTATCCCTCTAGGAAAAGCCCCACACTTTGATGGAAATGATTACCCAATGTGGAGGCAAAATTTGAAAATGCATCTAATTTCTCTCAATCCAAGTTTGTGGCATATTGTGTGCACAGGGATAGATATCCCGAACGACGACGAAGAGCTCACACCAAGCCAGGAGCAGGCAATTCATCGAAATGCCCAAGCCGCAACAGTCATTACCTCTTCGCTCAGTCGGGACGAGTTCACCAAGGTGGATGGACTCGAGATTGCAAAGGAGATCTGGGACACACTACAAATCGCACATGAAGGTGATCGGCATGTGCGTGAAGCGAAGATCAAAATGATCGAGGGCGAATTGGGAATATTCGCAATCGAAGAAGATGAGACACCTCAGGATATGTACAACCGACTTAAGACGCTCATCAACAAGGTTTGATCGTACAAAAGTAAGAAATGGAAAGACCACGAGGTGGTGATGCTCATCCTTAGAGCTTTCATGCCTCACAACGTCACCTTATGCTCCATGATTAGAGAAAGCAACGGATATAAGAGAATGACTCCGGATGAGCTACATGGAAAAATCATCAATTTCGAGATGATGGAAAAGCAAGTGAAGCATGTCAAGGAAATTGCCAACCTCACCTCGGCAAAGAAGAAAGGGGTTGCTTTGAAGTCGACCCTCAAGCCCTTATCTAAAGAGGTGCGAGAAGCACAACTAGAGGAAGACGGTGATGATGAGAGCAGTGATTTGGATGAAGATGACATGATACTATTCTTGAAGAAATTCAAGAAAATGATGAAGAAGAGACAAGGTGCCAAATCAAGTGAAGGAAAATACAAGGAAAGATCAAAGTCAAAATTGAGGCGGGCATGCTGTAATTGTGGTGAGTATAGCCACTTTATAGTTGATTGCCCATATGAAGAGAACAAGAAGAAAACCAAAGAAGCAAAGCCTCAACCTAAGAAATTCTCCAAGAAGAAGAAACAAGCCGAACAAGCTCACATAGGGAAAGAGTGGGACTCAAATGATGAGTCCTCATCATCAGAAGA
Source organism: Tuctoria greenei (assembly GCA_036927565.1). Classification (NCBI taxonomy): domain Eukaryota; kingdom Viridiplantae; phylum Streptophyta; class Magnoliopsida; order Poales; family Poaceae; genus Tuctoria; species Tuctoria greenei. Next base: position 63,800,789 of record JAYESD010000007.1, on the reverse strand, counting down.
AGAAGAGATGGCTAGCATAGCCATCGAGAAAACATTCAAGAAGTCCACTCTCTTCCCTACTCTCAGCGCATGGAAGGGGAACGGCTAATGCCTCATGGCAAAGGAAGGTAAACACAAGGTAACAACAAAACCCTCTTCCATGCATTCCTATTCCAGTGATAGTGAAGTTGAGAGTGATAATGAATATATGCTTATTGGATTAGATAAGAAAACAGCCACTAAAAAGAAATTTTTACTTGATCAACTTGTTTAGAAGGAGAGGTTAATACATTGTCAAGAAGACATGATTGTCTCCCAAAAGGAGGAATATGTCGAACTTTACAAACTTCTAGAGCTTGAAAAGGAGTGAAGCAAGTCATTGGAGTTTGAGTTAGCTTCAAGCAAGGAAGCTTGCTTGGAGTTAAACGACTCAAATGCTGCAATCAAGGAGTCACTGGAGTTTGAGTCACTCAAGCAAGGTGACCCTTCATCCTCTTCAAGTTCACCTTCTCAACCCATTAAAACTGAAGTTGCTTCTACTTGTACATGTGGTAAGGTTGACACCAGTTTGAAAAACAAGCCAACCTCTACCAAGGGCAAGCATCCTGCACAAAATGGCATATTTTACAAGGAGAAGATCAAATATGCACGTAGTGCATACTTGGTCACAAGACCTCCAAATGTCAAATATGGCATTGGTTACTCTCATGGTGAAAAGTAACATGCTAGAAGCCATAAGAATAACAAGGAAAGCATTGCCTTTGTAAAGGAAAGATCCTCTCTAACTAGAAAGTCCAAGGTTCAAACATTGAACACACATGAACACAGGACTAGTCCGGTCGGGGTCTGGACAAGTCCGGTCATCCGGACAAGTCCGATCTCCCAGACTAGTCCTGTGTATAAACAACAACAACTTCTATTCAGAACCTTCGATGCATCTTATGTCTTAATGAGAAGTAATTATGGAAAATTTTATGCTCATTATGTTGGGCCACGCCATGGGAACGCCAAGTCTCATGTGTGGGTGCCCAAATCCCTTGTGACTAACCTGAAAGGACCCAGGCAAGCTTGGGTACCTAAAACCAAGACATAATTTATTTTTGCAGGCCTATTCCTCCGGTGGATCCAAATGGGTGCTAGAAAGTTGCTGCACCAACCATATGACCGGAGAAAGAAGGATGTTCGTTGAATATGAAGCAAATGAGGATCCAAGCGAGGGCATCTATTTTGGGGACAATAGTCAAGGAAAGGTGCTTGGTACCGGTAAAATTGCCACACCACAACACACTCTTTCTCATGTATTAAATGTTGATTCCTTATATTATAAGCTGCTATCCATATCTCAATTATGTGACAAAGGTTATAATTGCTTGTTCACTAACGAGGGTGTGATCGTCTCTAGGAGGAGTGATGGTTCCATTGCCGTCAAGGGTATGTTAAAGGGAAAGCTTTATCTTGTTGACATCAACAAGGATAAAGCCGAACTTGACACCTGCTTGATTGCAAAGACGAACATGGGTTGGCTGTGGCATAGACGGCTAGCGCATGTTGGTATGAGGAATCTTCAAAAACTCCTCAAGGGCGATGACATACGAGGATTAAAGGATGTTATTTTTGAGAAATACAGGCCTTGTAGCGCGTGCCAAGCCGGGAAGCAAGGTTGAGCACCTCATCCCGCAAAGAACGTCATGACTACAACAAGACCGCTCGAGCTATTTCACATGGACTTATTTGGTCCAATTGCCAACATAAGCATCGGTGACAACAAATATGGTTTAGTAGTTGTTGATGATTTTTCTCGCTTCACTTGAGTTTTCTTATTACATGATAAGTCAGAAACACATGGAATACTCAAGAAGTTCTTCAAGCGAGCTCAAAATGAATTCTCATTGACAATCAAGAACATTCAAAGCGACAACGGCACGGAGTTCAAGAACACACAAGTGGAGGAGTACCTAGATTAAGAAGGCATAAAGCACCAGTTTTCAGCTCCGTACTCCCCTCACCAAAACGAGTTGCCGAAAGGAAGAACCGAACCCTCATAGAGATAGCAAGAACAATGCTCGATGAGTACAAGACCCCGGATCGATTTTGGGCGGAAGCGGTCAACACCGCTTGCCACATCATAAATCGACTTTACCTTTATTGACTACTCAAGAATACATCCTATGGGCTACTCACCGGTAACAAGACTAACATATCATATTTTCGAGTTTTTGGTTCCAAATGTTATATTTTGAACAAGAAGCCTAGGACTTCAAAGTTCGCTTCGTAGTCCGATGAAGGTTTCTTGCTTGGTTATGATTCGAACACTTACGCCTGTCTTGTCTACAACAAGACCTCCGGACTTGTTGAAGTAGCACGTGACGTAGTGTTCGATGAAACTAATGGCTCCCAAAAGGAGCAAGTTGATCCGTGTGTGCTAGATAAAGAAGAAGCCCCATGTCAAGCATTGAGAAGAATGGCGTTAGGCGAAGTTTGACCACAAGAGCCACCTCTACATATGCATGAGGAAAACGAACCACAAGAGGAGACCAATAATCAAGGGGGAGCCTCCATACAAGATCAACCTCAAGAAAGTGAAGATGATCAACAAGCCAATGAGGGCAACCACTTAGGGGGAGAAGAAGATGATCATGAAGATTCAAGACAGCAAGTACCACACCCAAGAGTACACCAACGCATCCAAAGGGTTCACCCAATCGACAACATCATCAGTGACATCCAAAAGGGAGTAACCACAAGATCTCGCATAGCTAATTTTTGTGAGCATTACTCGTTTGTGTCCTTTTCGGAACCACACACGATTGAGGATGCATTGAAGGATCCAGATTGGGTAGTGTCCATGCAAGAAGAACTCAACAATTTCAAAAGAAACGAGGTGTGGGAGCTAGTCGAAAGACCCAAATCCAACGTCGTCGGCACTAAGTGGGTCTTCCGCAACAAACAAGATGAACACGGGGTGGTGAAAAGGAACAAGGAACGACTTGTGGCCAAAGGGTATTCACAAGTCGAAGGTTTGGATTTCGATTAAACCTTTGCTCCTGTATCTAGACTTGAGTCCATTAGAATATTACTTGCATATGCTACTCACCATGATTTCAAGCTCTATCAAATGGATGTGAAAGGCACCTTCCTCAACAGACTAATCAAGGAAGAGGTGTATGTGGAGCAACCCCCCGGATTTGAAGATGAAGAGTTCCCCGACCACGTATTTAAATTGCATAAGGCTCTCTACGGCCTCAAACAAGCTCCTAGAGCTTGGTATGAGTGTCTTAGAGATATCTTAATTGAAAATTGCTTTAAGATCAGTAAAGTGGATTATACATTATTCACAAAGAACTTTGACAATGATCTCTTTGTTTGTCAAATCTATGTTGATGATATAATCTTTGGTTCATCTAACAAATCTTTTTGTGAAGAGTTTAGTAAAATTATGACAGACAGGTTTGAGATGTCTATGATGGGAGAGCTAAAGTAATTCTTGGGATTCCAAGTGCGGCAACAAAAGGAAGGGACATTCATAAGCTAAACTAAGTACACTCAAGATATACTCAAGAAGTTTGGGATGGACAAGGCGAAGCCCATAAAGACTCCCATAGCAACGAATAGCCACTTGGATATCAATGAAGATGGACCTAGCATCGACCAAAAGGTATATCGTTCCATGATTGGATCTTTACTTTACTTATGTGCATCTAGGCCAGACATTATGTTGAGTGTATGTTTGTGTGCAAGATTTCAAGCCAATCCTAAGTAGTGTCACTTGACAGCCGTAAAAAGGATATTGAGATATTTAGTTCATACACCCAACCTTGGTCTTTGGTATCCAAAAGGCTCCAAATTCAATCTCATTGGTTACTCCGATGCATATTATGCCGGATGCAAAGTAGATAGAAAAAGTACCTCCGGTACATGCCAATTCCTAGGTAGATCCCTAGTTTCTTGGTCCTCCAAGTTAACAAAACTTCATTGCCTTATCCACAGCCGAAGCGGAGTATGTTGCAGCCAGGAGTTGTTGTGCACAACTCCTTTGGATGCGACAAACTTTAAGGGATTACGGTTACAATATGAATCGTATTCCACTCCTTTGTGATAATGAGAGTGCCATTAAAATTGCCCATAATCCAGTTGAGCACTCTAGAACCAAACACATAGACATCTGACATCACTTCTTGAGAGACCACTCCATTGAAAATAGATATAGCCATTTCCCATGTCAACACCGAAAAACAATTGGCCGACATATTCACCAAGCCACTTGATGAAAAACGCTTTTGCGAGCTTCGAAATGAACTAAACATCCTTGATGCTCGGAATGTGGCTTGAAAATTTGCATACCTGTATGAATTCTTCAAAATATGTTGATTGGATTGTGAAAATTATCTCTCTCAATTTTCTCTGAAAAACTATGTCAATTACTAGATCTTGGTGAATCATGGTCATTGCTTGATTGTTGTTTACTTACTGATCATATTCATCAAGATTGTTTGATTTGATTTGCCTCCCTATTTTCTAAATATGTACCTTCAAATATATATGCATGGGCTAAGAAGTTCTTTCCTGGTGACCACGGACTAGTTTGTGGTTACCCGGACTAGTCTGCCCATGCAGACTAGTCCGCAGAGCGCCGGTTAGACCGGACTAGTCCGGTAGACCACGGACTAGTCCGATATAGCCTCAGGAAAAGTTCGGACTAGTCCGGTAATTTCCGTACTTTTCCGATTTTTTGTGTCCATAACCGTAGACGCCGCCGAACCCTAATTTCCTCACCCCCCCCCCCCACAATTGCCTCAAGCCTTCTCTCTCCGTGCTCGAGCTCCCAAGGTGATTCCTTGTTTTCTCCACCAATAAGCTCCACATTTGGGAGGAAATCAAGCTTCCTCGCTCGGAGATTGAAGTTCTCGTACTTGTCCGGCCTTCAACACCATCCTCTTTGAGATTCAAGCGATTTCTTCGGTAATTTTCCCCCAAACCCTAGAAATCCCTATTTTCTTCATTGTTGATCGAATAGCCTAGCATCTCTCACTATATACATGCTTCCTTGATGTATTACATTGATGTTAAGCTAGTTGTGCATTAGGAATCACCATTTGGCTCGTTGCTTAGGTTTTTGAGGATGAATACCGGACTTTTCTGGTCCTTGCAAGGACAAGTCCGGTCACCCGGACTAGTCCGTGCCTGTACACCGGAGTTGTCCGATTTTTCTGAACTCAAACCTAACCTTTCAATTCCTCAATGCAATTCCCTTTAATCCTTTCTCACCCATACCTTGTACAATCCATTCTCAGGGAATGTCGCACTCTCACGACGAAGTTTCCGACTTCAAAGCCGAAATGGAACAAGAAGCCCCACTTCGGTCCTCGACGGACCAAAGAAAGAACCAACCTTCCGAGCCGGCCCAATCTCCTCCTCAATATCAGAAGAGGGTGGCTCGACGAAAGGTTCCTACCTCCTAGGCCTCCGCCGGTGGTGGCCGTAGCTCGGTGAGTGCCCGCATAGCCAAGGGCAAGGGCAAGGGGATCACAACGGGCCCGATTGGCCCCCTGAAGATGCCAGCTCCGAAGCAAGGGGCTTGGGAGCCCGGAGAAGAAAAGTTCAATGGTAAGGGAAGTGACTCAGTGGCTAAGTTCTGCAATGTTGATTGCTACATCCGTCCGAAGCAAGCTGTGGATGGCAGATTTTGGAGCAATTTCCATGCAGATTTCTACAAGTCTGTGTACCTCCCCATGAAGACACTTGTAGTGCGCAGCCAGTGGATTGATTGGGCACACTTTGAGAAGAAGGGCTTCTCACCATTTGTTGAAGTGGTGGAGGCAGTTGAGAGGCATGGCCTGAAGGATCTCTTCGCCTTCAGGAACAACTGGAATGATGAGGTCATCGCGCAATTCTTTGCGACTTGTCATTTCTCAAGTGATAATGAAGAGAGTGTTACTTGGATGACTCACGGATCCAAGTACAGTATAACTTATGAAGACTTTGCATGCCTGCTACACCCTGACACCTCAAGCCTTGACAACTTGGTCATCCAGAACATAGGTGTTATTGAGAAGGATAAGATGAAATTCCTCTATGAGCCCAACTCCAGGTTCAACCCTCCCTCCACAAAGAACATGAAGCCCTTCTTTGAGGTCTTGAACAGAGTCTTGAGGAAGACAATTGCCCCCATGGATAGGGATGCTGGGAGTGTGCAAGGCTATCTCCGGACCCTGATGAGGGTCATAAGCAAGGACCGCAAGTTTTATGTGGCTGACTATATCTGTAACGATATGGTCAAAATCTCTTGCACACCCAACAGGTCATGTGGCTATGCTCCGTATCTTATGTTCATGATTGAGAAGGTCACTGGCATTGAATTTTTCAAAGATGTGGAGCATCTTCCTTTGAGGCCCCAGATGCCTCAAAAGCCAAGCATTCAGGCTGCTCCATCTCCGGCCTCCAGTCCTGAGGCTCCAGCAAGAGGAAGTGGAGATGCCAGGGCTGCCCCTTCCACTAGGGCAGCCCCTCAAAAAGGATCTTCAAGTGGCATCTTCAAATATTTGGCTGCTATCTTTGCTTCCTGCAGAAAGGCCGAGGTGAAGGCCCACAAGCTTAACAAGAGAAGAAAGGAAGACATGAAAGATGTCAAGGAAAATGTGAAGCAGATTTGCCAGAAACTGGAGATCGAGCCCATTGGATCTCCGGTAATCTCTGATGATTCTGACTCCGACTACACTGAGCTCGGGCCCTTGACTCCCTCCGAGCTTGCCTACTTTGGCATCGGGGGCTCGAGTGGCTACTCACCTCCTCCTCCTCCTCATCAGCCCAAAGATGAAGATGAAGAGATGAGAGGACCGGCAGCGAGGCTTGAAGAATTTAGGTCCCTCCTCTCCTTCTTTTTGGTGTCTCGATGCCAAAGGGGGATAGATTGAGGGGGAGTCTTAGGTCTTAGGTCTTAAGCTGTAGGATGCGAGGAGAGAGCTTCCTTTATGCTTTTTGTCTATTTTGTGGGTTGTAGACTTTTAATATGCTATTTTGGTACTTATGGTCCTGTGATGAAATGCTTTGAACTACTTGTCAAGTAATTGATGAAATCTACGATTTTGCTCTTAGAATGACATATATGCTTGTTGTTGGTATGTTAATGTCAATTATGTCATTCTCTTCTTGTTTATTGTTTCAATGCACTTAGTTATGCATCCCACCATAAAGAATGCACATATGGATCATGTTTTCATTGCTTGATGTATTTTAGACTCATATGTGCATACCTTATGAAAATCTCAACTTTTTGTCATATTTTGTGAAATCTCAATTGGTTGTCATCAATCACTAAAAAGGGGGAGATTGAAAGTGCATCTAGGAATCCCTTGTGGGTTTTGGATGATTTATGACAAGCAAATGAGATCCTAACCACTTTGTTGAGATGAGCACAGGTTTTAATTTGAAAATAAGCAAAGTGCCAAAAAGAAGGTAGAATGAAGAGCAATGTGGAGAAGAGCTCAAGGAACAAGTGTAGTAGATCATTGTGTGTGGAGTGTGTTAAGGAAACACACCCCAAGAGCTCAAACACAAATAAACACACACATTGCATAAATTTATACAGGACCGGACTAGTCCGACTGACACCAGACTAGTCTGATATCTCTCTGCACAAGACCGGACAAGTCCGGTATCACCACGGACTAGTTCGATATCTATCTGACTAGAATCAGACTAGTCCTCCCCATCGCGGAATAGTCCTCAAAACACTTCACAAGATGCACAAAATCGGACAAGTCTGATCACACAACGGACTAGTCCGATATCATTCTGATCTAAATCGGACAAGTCCGATATTGGCACGGACTAGTCCGAAAACCCTATGACCTAAATCAGACAAGTCCTCCATGTGCGGACTTGTCACCCAATTCACTTAGGGTTTCAATATTCCGAACAAGTCCGATGGTTATCGGACTAGCCCGAAGATTTCCAGACGCGAAATCGGACAAGTCCGCTCCTAGCCGGACCAGTCGGATATTTCGAGACACTTAGGGTTTGCTACACACAGCACACCGGACTAGTCTGGTATCCACCATAGACTAGTCCGATCTTTCTAAACCCTAACGATCACTTTTAGAAACCCCATATAAATAGATGTGCACGGCCAAACATTAACATCTCTCAAACCCCTGCGCCGTCAGACCTCCCAGGAGCCTCAGAAATACATCTCTCCACAAAATCAAAAGCCAAAAAGATCAATCCCTTGAGGATACACTTTGGAACATTGGAGAGACACGATTCATCACTCTTGAGCTCTTGGTTTGATTCCCTAACACACTCCTATGATTTTCATTGTAATCTTTTGAGTGTGTTCTTGGTGGAGTTCTTGTTGTAATCTAGGGGAGTCCTCAACGTGTGAGAAGGCCCCTTGAATTTGGTTATTTACCCTTTGTGATAAGAGAAGAGGATTGGCCTTCGTGGTGATCTGACGAGGGTAGGGTTGGAGAAGACTCGGTCCTTTTGTGGACTCCTCAACGTGGATGTAGGTTGCCTCTACGGGAACCGAACCACGGGATAAATTGCTTGTGTTCTAACTTTGTGTTCATCATTCTTATACATCATATCAATCTAGGGTTTTAATCAATCTCACTTACTTTACATTGAAACATCAAATATAAGATTAACTTGTGGTATACCCTAGTTCATAATCTTGCAACACCTCAATTACAAGTATATTTCCGCCGCATACATCTTGGAATCAAATTAATCGATCATACTTGATTAACCTAGTCGGTACAGACCAGACTAGTCCACACTTGATCGGACTAGTCCGATATCTCGAGTTTTGATCTGGTTGTTAAGTGTTGCAGGTTCCAACAAAATTCAAAAAGGCCTATTTACCCCCCCCCCCCCCCCACTCTAGGACACATTCACCTGAGCCATCATTGCTTGGGTTGCTGCCTCTTGCTCAGCAACAGTGGCCTCCCGCTCAGCAATGGTGGCCTCATGGCGATTGTGGGCCTCCTGACCCGCTTAGAGGGTGCGTATGCGGGCATCAGCTACCTCGCTGGACACCTTGGCGTCGGCCAGAATCCTCTGGGACATGGCGTCTTTGGCCTTCATAAGGTGGCGCCTCAACTCTTCTTCCTCCCGTAGGTGCTTCACCTTTGCATCGGCAATTGTGGACCTCAAGAGGTCCTCCTAGGACAGGAGGCGATCACCCTCCGCTTGCTGACTCTCCCACTTTGCAGCAAGGGCCCTCTGAGCCCAGTAGAGGTTGTACTGCACTAGGTCGATGCTGGACTGCGCCAGAGCCATGACGTCGAAGAGACACTCTGGCTCTGCCGAGGCCAACAAGGGTCACCCGGTAACCATCTTGGGAACCTCTCCCTCTTCTGGCGATGAAGGCAATACAACTAGTACTAGGGGCCTCCTCTTTGGGGATTGAGCAGAAGCTGTGGTGCTGTCCGAAGCAGCAACACCACCATCGCCCAAGGAGCAACCTGCCGGATTAAGAACCTCGGAGGTCGGTCCATCAGCCCCCTGAGTCGGCTCCGACATCGTCTCTGGTGCAGCAGTCGGAGGTGCCTCCGGAATGGTGACTGGAGAAGCTTCGCTACTCGCGCCAGGCGCAGGCGCAGGAGCAACTCTCCCCTGAACCGGCTTGGTAGTCTGTTTCGCCGGTGTAGCCGTAGCCCCTTGGGTCATCTTCGAAGCACTCTGGGACACTACCCCAGGCGGTAAGGGCGTCTCAACAGCTGATGTGGCCCTGCAAATAAAAACCAAGGTCTAATCAATTAACAAAAACAGGCGAGATAACGGAGCAAGATTTGATAAGAATGCCTTAGTGACGTCCCCGGAAGCTCCAACGGACCTCCACCTTTGGCGGCCCTAAAGTCGCGGGCCCTAACAACGATTTGGCATGCGAGGCTGTCCCGGCCGGGCCTCCACCAGAACTACCAGCGATGCCGCCACCCTACGTCGCCGTATCTCCATCGACTCCAATGGAGCCACTCCCGGAGCCACCTATCGAGCTGCTGCCGATGTCGGCCCGGGGCGTCTTGGCCTGAGGCTCCGTACGCATAATGCTCCAGGAGCCCCCTGTGGCACCTTGGACTACGTTGGCAGCAGGGATGCTGAACGATGTGCTGACCATAGACATTGGCGGAGCCACCTCTTGACGGACTGAGCCTCCCCCCAAACAACCGATGACACCCAATGATGACGAGGAGCTCGCCAGAGGACGTTGACTTGAAGTGAAGGCCACCTGTAGTGGTGCATTCAGCGGTGATCGAGGGCGCTTTTCCTTCCCAACCTTGACCACCAGTGACTTCCCCTTCTCCGTGTCGAGGAGAGGTGCCTTCCCCTTGCCTGCGTTAGGGACCGGCACCTTGCCCTTCTCTCTGATAGAGGGTGTGTCCTCCGCCCTTGAAGCTTCAGAGCCTAGAGCAGGTGCAGACTCCTGTGGAGGGTCAACGATAGCTAGCCCGCTGCTCTCATGACCAACCTGCCGTGGTGCAAGACCGAGCGCGTCCAGGTTTGACATCTCCTTCAGAGTCTTCATCCAAAGGTCCCGATTCGTGCAAGGCGGTAGGCAAGACCGCGGGAAGATGAAGACGTTGTGCGACAGCAGGTCATCACACACCTTGAACATTGCATCGAGCACCTCTTGTGGGGTCGTCTCTATTTCGCGACCCCGCAGCAGCCGGGTGCCATCCTGTGGCCCGAAGTAAAGCCATGCAGGGCAGCAACGGTGCTGGAGGGGAGCCAAGCATCAGTGAATGAAGTCCGCCATCACCATCAGCTCTGATAGGCCATGATCCGCCAAGAATTGGATCCTCTCCATCATCGGGGTGTAGGCCTGCTCCAACTCTGGGTGCTCTCCCATGTCTCCTTCCTGAGTATCGCAAATCCAGTGGGCATGACGATGTGATCGTGGGCATCGACCTGTATGATCACCCAGTCCCTCCTTGAGTCGGCCCACTTTGCTGAGGAGAGCGGGGTGATTTAATTGAGGGTGTTGTCGGCTCGATGCTGGAAGCAGTAGCCGCCAAGGAAGTTTTCTTTGTTCTTCTTCCCGGCCCAGCTCAGCACAAAGAACTGTCAGAACATTGGCACAAACGGGAACACCCTGACGAACATCTCGCAGAAGTGCGAGACCACCGCCGCCACCACCAGGGAGTTCGGCAACAAGTGGTTATGCTGGAGCCCAAAGACCTCCAGGAGCATCACCAAGAAGGAGGAAATGGGAGGAACGAACCCGGAGTATGCATACTCCAGGAAGAAGACGATGTCCGTCTCCCCCAACTTCAGAGGTAGGGTGCCTTGGCGGATCGGATCCCACCGCACCTTGTCCTCCCAGCAAAACAAGCGCCTCACAGGCACTACATCAACTATGCGAGAAGGAGGCAAGGCTGAGCCCATTGGCGTAGGAGTCAAGAACCACGAAGGTGGAAAGATAGTGGGTGCACAAAAGGAAGATGAAGTCTCGAACATTGGGAAGAGCATAAGGAAGAACCACCTTTGCCCCTAAAGGTTTCCATTTAACTCCCCGTTAGGCATTCGAGCACATCAAGCAGATTGCTTGGGGTCGAAACCCACTGCTCAACCCATAGCATCCTTGATGGCAGGGCCCAGGCCCCTTGTTAGGGAGATCGGCCTGAAGGGGCATCGACACGAGAAGGCAACCCGACGGTTCCCATAAAAGAGGGAGTAGAAGGAGCGGAAGTGCAACAGCCGCATTGGGAACCATCGCAGTAAAGAAAATGCATCAAGCAAAGATCCCGTGAGCACAAGAACTCAATGAGAGAGGGACACGTGGCCACAACGGCAGAGGCATGCACCGCTTCGGCTGATCAAGAAAAAATTAAAAGGCAACGTGGGAAAACAGGATAGGGCTCCACCCCCGGGCTCGTCGCCTCACCCCCAGGGTGGACCTAGGGGCCATAGTCGGTACTCTGCATACCAGGTACCCTTGCGCACAAGCTAGAGCCACCTAGGTACCCCGCCTTCCAATAGTGGCAGGGCCCGAGGGCACCATGTGTTCAGAAGGTCTGGACCCATCTGCCTCAGATGCAAGGTCCGAGGTACCCGCAAGAGACCTCGAAGACGATTTCAACACCCCCTTGGAGACGAGCTCCCAAGCAGCCACATGTTCAGCAGGTAAGGATCCGTCTCCTCCGTGAGATAGGGCTCCGTTGCTGCCACGTGGTCTGAGGCATCAGACATGCCACCTCCCGTATAGGCGGGCTCTAGCGCTGTCACGTGGTCAGTAGGACGGGACCCGACCTCCTCCACGGAGGTGAGCTCCTTAGCTGCCACGTGGTCCATAAGACGGGTCCTGACCTCCTCCGCGGTGGTGAGCCCCCGAGTTGCCACGTAGTCCAGCCACTTGCCCTCGACGGATAGTTGCGTGAGTTAAGAGGGAGGTGCGCCTTGTCTCTGTCAAGGATTGAATATAAACGACGCATGGTGCAGCGCACGCCTAATGTTAGGTACCGCTACGAACAATCGCAACGCAGTGAAGACGCCACTAGCTTATCCCACTCTGCCAAGTGGGTACCTTACGGCGACAGATACTGATGGATGGGACATCCCCTGCCATTGTCACCAACAGCGCATGGGCTACTGACGACTCAGGCGGCAGACGGCGAGTCTTCAAAGCCACGGTCAGAGGATGCTTATGTGAGAAGCCTTAGATATATAGGATAAGATCGCCCCGGGACCACTTGTCAGGCCCCAAACCCCACTTGTAAGGTGTTCGGCCTTATCTATAAAAGGATCGGACCGCCGCTGTAACAAAGAACTAACAATCGAATCCCCGATACACACGCGCATACAGACACTAGCAATACAATCCACCGTGGAGTAGGGTGTTACGCGACTTGCGGCCCGAACCATGTAAAAATCATCGTCTCATACACTCATAAGCATGTACACTTGATTGAGGCCTAGGCCCCACCGAACAAGAACCTCCGTGAGCTGCTCCATAGCAGATCCGGGGGAAGTGTCGCATTAACACTTCGACAGTGACCAATCCCCCCTTTGACCATGTATTCAGCAAGGTGCAAAAGAGAAATTTTGATTTTTATGAGCATAATATGACATATACATATCAAACAAAGCTCATCCAAGCCATACTATCAAGTAACTTACAATATCACATCAATGAAATACATAAAGTAGTGTAAGCCATGCTAGAGATCAAGTGTATTTTCAATTTAAACAAGTCATGGTCTCACAAACTTAACTATCTCAAAACTTGAAAGCATGACACATGTTCGTGCATTTTTTATTTTTCATTATCATTTAAGGCACAAATTTTGATCATATGACATTTGCAAGCGATTATACACTGCATCAGCCTTATTCTAACAAACGAAGCCAAGCCTATGTCATTTGATAATCAGAAGCTTAAGGACATGGTTTTAGTCATATACAACTCCTTCCAAGTTCATATCAAAGTGCAATGATAAGCAATCTCAAAAAAAGAAGTGCGATGCATGCATATTCTCTTGATCTTTTCATATTTTTCATCTGATCATAAAAGCTCAATATGTGGGCTGTTGATTGATTAGTTTTTCATGCTTAAAAGCCCATGTGATCATGCAACCAGTTAAAAACATCAAGAAAGTTCAATCATGACCAGATTTACTACAAGTAATTATTCCAATTACTAGTCATGGCAAAAACTACAAAATGTATAACACGAGTATTGGAGTGAGAAGGAATTACAAAATCATATATGTGTGAAACACTTATGCACATATTATTTTTTTAATTTTAGATTCATACATAGACTTTCTAAGTTGCAAAACACCCCCTCAATTTAAGCCATGAGGATGCATAACCCCTATTTCACTATGAATGAAAGAAAAACGAGTGAAATCAAGAGGTTTTGCAAAAATATCATCCAATTGTTGTTCGGTGTCCACATAGTGAAGCACAATGTTTCCTTTTTCAACATTGTCATGGAGAAAGTGATACCTAATGTCAATGTGCTTTGTTCTAGAGTGTTGCACGATGTTTTTAACAATGCAAATGGCACTAGTGTTGTCACAAAACAGCGGAATACTATCTAAATCAACCCCATAGTCCTTAACTATTTGAACAATCCATAAAATTTGTGAGCAAGCGCTAGCAGCAGCTACATATTCAGATTCGACTGTTGATTCTGCAACTGAACTTTGTTTTCTAGAGGACCAAGCAACAATTGAATTATCAAGAAAATGACAAGCACCCGAAGTACTTTTCCTATCAATCCTGCAACCTTCAAAATCAGCATCCAAAAAAATTTGAAAGTAAAAGTTGACGAAGAAGGAAGAAACATGCCAAATTCTTGAGTACCATGCAAATACCTGAGAATCCTATTGATAGCTTGGTGATGTGAAGTATGTGGGGAAGCTTGAAATCTTGCACAAAGACATACGCTGAATTGTATATCCGGTCATAGAACCCCGATCATGCTTCTATATTCTTTTTGATCGACGGGTTGACCTTTTTCATTATGTTCAAGTGTTGTTGTTGTTCCCATTTGCGTCCAAAGATGCTTGCTATTCTCCATGTTGAATAGCCTAAGGAGATATTTCATACAATTCATGTGATGCACGAAGGTTCCCTCTTTAGTTTGCTTGATTGGCAGCCCCGAAAAGTATGTGAGTTCTCCCATCATACTCATCTCAAATTATGACTCATTATAGTTGGACCGTATGACTCGTTCGTGCAAGCTTCCAATATTTTTTTTTGTGGAGAATGACTTTTCAGGATCTGGAGGGGGGTAGAAACTTTACAAGCTTCATCACCTTCATCATAAATTGAAGAAATTGTAGCTTGAGAATGATCTGGACCAGCAGTAGAAGTCGTTGGTGCATGTTGTGAATCAAAATTAGGAGCTGGGATGATGTCATTAGCTGCTGAATTTTGGGGCAGCAGCATCACTTCTACCTCACCTTCAATGAAAATACTCTCCCTCTACGGATACGCATCTTGACCTGTAATATTAGATCCAGTACCTGTGCTAGATTCATCAAAAGAAACCTCACAAGTCTCCACAATTTTGTTAGTTTTAAGTAAAAGCACATGGTAGCCTCTAGTATGAGATGGATAACCAAGAAACATGCTATCAACAGACCTAGCTTCAAATTTATCAAGATTACCATGTTTCTTAACAAAGAATTTGCATCCAAAGACCTTAAAGTGTGTGACCCTAGGCCTATGTCCAAACTAAAGCTCATATGGGGTTTTTCCTAGCTTAGCACACAAGAAAACACGACTTGAGACATAACAAGCAGTTGCAATCGCATCAGCCCAAAATTTCCTAGGAGTTTGGTATTCATCAAGCATAGTCCCAGCCATCTCAACTAGGATTTTATTCTTTCTTTCCACAACAACATTTTGTTGAGGTACATATGGAGAAGAAAATTGATGATCTATTCCTTTTTCAGCACATAAGTGATCAAATGATTGGTTTTTAAATTTGGTTCCATTATTACTTCTACTTGCTATTAAAGATCCTGGATAGTCAAATGAAAGTCTAAGAACTAAACTTCTAAAGTGACCAAAAGATTTATTCTTAGATTCCATAAAGTAAACCCAAGGGTATCTAGAAAAGTCATCAACAATTACAAGCACATACCACTTACCACCAAAAGATAGAGCAAGTGAGGGACCTACAGTGTCAAGGTGTAAAAGTTGTGTTGGTTAGTGTGAGTGGAGCATGTGAACCTACAACCATCTTATCATGTCTATAAGAAGATAAAACAATTTATTTGTCCCCTTTAATCTTAGGCAGCCCACATTATGCAATCAAGAGCACGAACACGTGTGAGATGATCAAAGCCTACATGACCGAGTCTACGATGCCAAAAATACAAGTCTTTTGATTCATTAGAAACTAAACAACTATGCTTACCAGATGACATGTCAAAATTAGCTTTAAAAACTCTTCCAAATCGAGACATGTTAAACATAAGCTCACCATTTGAATCTACAACCTTGCAGCAATTTTTAGTGAATGTTATTTCTAGAGTTTCATCTAGCAATTGTGAATAGAAAGCAAGTTGTATTTCATGTTTTTAACAAGTGCCACATCTTTCTAAGTGTAGTGATTATTAACTCTAACTGAACCCTTAGCAAATATAGGACTTGAAGAATTATCGGCAAAGGTAATATTCTATACCCGTGACACAAAAGAGAGGGAGGTGAACCAAACTTTGTTACCAGTCATGTGGCATAAGCAACCTGAATCCACAAGTCAAAAGTTCTCCTTCATCAACCGTGTAACCTATATAGAAGCACAATACATCGGTGACTCAATACTGGGGTTAGTCAAAAGGCATTTAGGAATCCAGTACTGAGTCACACAACGTCCAGCAGAAATAACACACGAAGCTGAGATAAAACAACTGGTTTATGAGCCAAAATTCAAGAATTCTTGCACCCAACTACTAACCTACGAGGTGTGTCTTGTGTAGAACAAAAATGCAAAAGCCCCAGAGTTCATAGTATAAAGAATGTTAGGAGAAATAAAATCAAACAGGAATAGAGAAATCAAAATGGCAATTGAGAAATCAAATCATTTCAAACTTGTTGGAGGCAATTCAAAAATTTAAACTTATCTACTATTCAAACTTGAACCAAATACAAATCTTAGTTGACCATTTGATTCCTAATATTTCAAATAGTCTCCCTGGAAACTTTCATTATTTTTGAAGACCGTTTACTATTTAATACAATAAAGACATTGAATTCTACTCAAATACGAATTCAAGTTTGAATCCAAATGAAACTTGGTCAAATAAATAATTTGATTTTATTATCAATTTATCCATATTTAATTTGTCTCCCCCAAAATATCTAGCAATTTTTGGATGAGTCTAGGTGAGGGAAATTGATTTTCCAGAGAGTAGATGAGGGTGAGCAGCTGTGGACCCACCTGTCATGGACTCCTCCTCTGTTTCTCTGCCTCTCCACAGCTTGCCACCGCATGGAATGCAATTACAATGGCTTTATTCAAGCTGCTCTCCTCTTGCTATGATATTTCCCTGGCCTCCTCTTCATTCTCATCTAAACACCAGAGGCAAAACTGTTTGCTCAGCTTCGGTTCTCCACCCAGAAACTCGAACAGCCCTGTGTTCCTCCCTTTCGGACTGAAATCAATCAAGTACAACTGGTTTGGATCGGTTTTCTTTGCCTCTACTTCCTCACAAATGTCTTGCGCACCTGTATGATCATTTTTTCATGCGCAGTTGATCCATCCCGAAGCAATCTCGAGCTGAAACACGGCCGCCGTTTCACCTATTCTTCACTTGTGCTGCTGCTCCCTCAAAGAACTGATGATACAGCCGTCATATCGCCTCGGTCCTTGAAGACAAAAGGTGTGCTAGACCATCTAGTTTGTGCCCACAAAATTTCAGCTCACGCCTTGACCTGTAGCCATATTATTTTGAAGTTTTCCGATGAGTTTAGTGTATGAATAAAGCTAGGTCTTGAGCTAAATTCACATTCCACATTTGAGTATTCCTTTTGCACGTGAGCTTTGTTGTTCTACACAACCAGGTGCTTCACCTCAAAGAAGAAGCATCGATTTTCATCGAGTAACCAAGTCGGGCTAGGAGTTTTCCCAATCGCCATGTTTCACCTCATCGGCTCACCATCGCTTTCTACGTTCAAACAAATTTCAACCACTTTGGCACCTTCTACCATCATCCCTAGGTTCCCAGAAACATTTTTGGAGTTTTTCCTATGCAAAATGGTGCACCATAGGGGCTGGCCGACATGGCCGGAACCCTAGGTCCCACCGCCGCCATCGAGACCTCCTTTCTGGTCAATTTCTGCCGCCGTGGACCGTACCATCCTTCTCCCCGTCAAAAAGTATGCCATGGCGGCAAGAATTGAGGGTGGAAGAAGGGCGGGTGGACCCCTCCTGTCTTCCTCCAGGCGCCAGCCAAGGATCAATTTCTGGCTGTGGCGATCCGGTGTGGCCACAGCCAGCCCATGTTGCCCCAGTGTGGCTTAATACCCGTTGGTGCATTTTAAATCCCGTGGGCCCACTTTTTAATTCAAAGATTTCATATTGAATTTAATTCCAAATTTCCATCAACTTTGAAATCCAATATCCCCTAGGATTCTTGTCTAAAAATTCCCAAATAATTTTTTTTAGAACCAAGATAATCTCTACTTTCAAGTGGTGCACTTGGATCAGTATGAAAATTCCTAATTTGTCCTTAATAATCCCATAAAGCAAAATGCCATTGGAATTAATTCCTGATGCTCCATTCATTCAAAGTCCAAATTTGGCCTGATCATTCCTAATAATTCCCTTGAGCTCTAGTAAAACTTTCAGTTCCATTTGAGTTGATTTGAATAGCCAAATGGTATGTCCAATCTGTATGTACCTGAAAATTCCAAAATATCCAGAAACTTTTTCAGCAAATTGTCCAAACTTGTAAATTCAATATCTCACAGTAGAATGCTTAAAAAATTATGAAAACAATTTTAATGGGTCACTCTTGACCTCCTCTAAACAGAACATCAACTCTTGGCCATGTTAAAGTCCCAGATTCCAATGAAAATTCTAAGAATTGTTTAGCTACATTGAATTTTACAAAACAGAGACTTCCATGAACTTAGCCCAATTTTGGCCAGAACCTCACTCATTGTATCTAGTGTCCTCCATAAAAGTTCCATAACCAGTGGCCATAATTTATTATACTTCACTGCGTTTCCATTCAGCTATGTTATATTATCACTATTGAATCACTTTGCATTATTCTTTGCATACCGAATAGTTGCTGAGCTCGAAAGGACACCGGAGCCACTTGAAGTCATCCCTCCGGAGACTAACTTTGACACCATCTCGCAGCCAGACAAGCCCCGATTTGCATTTAACAATGTTTTGAATTTTTATTTCACACTATATGGGTTAGAATGTACTGTGCATTTGGTCAAGGTTTTCGTGGAGTTCTGCACTGGTATGTGTGACACCCAGTTCCAAAAATGAACCAAGTGTGGCGCATATGTCTATCCAGGATGTTCAACACATATACACGAGTTCATCACAAAATGATATACAAAAAATTACCACAGCACAAGTTAATTAAGTATTTTTATTAAAAATAAAATAATCCTCCATTACAAACTCTATTGATAATTATGAATAGTGCTAAAAACTAATGCAGCGGAAATAATCTAATTAAGCAACTAAGAAAACTAAACAAACTGGGCATAGGGGAATGCGCGGCTCCAAGAAATGCCACAGGCAAGTCGATAACAGCACGCAACCTAGTACTCCGCATTATCCTCAGGATACTCCCAAACATCACCTGAAATTGTTGGCAGGAGAATTGCAAGGGTGAGCACAGGTCATACTTAGCAACTGTGCAAAAATAATTACGTGTAGCTTAAACAAGACGATAACAAATAGTGGCTATTTGCTGAAAAGTACATTTAAAACATGTAAAGCATCCTACGATGTCTATGTGAAGTAATCCCATCATATACCAAATAATAACATCATGATACAGATCCATCATCCATTAATCATCCATTCACCAGATTCCATTATCATTAACCATGACCGTTAATTACCATCCAATCCATAACCATAACCAAAACCAAACCATAACCCAACGATAACCATCCCAGAACCCAAGTTCCACTTTAATCATGGAAGTAGTCCAGTTGCTCATAACCGGGAGCACGGCTATCATGATAGTTTCTAATACTCTGCAGAGGTTGTACCACTTTACCCACATGTTCGTTATTTAATCACCTTTCGGTGACTAAGAACTTCTATCATGCCTTTTCACACTTCTGTTGGTGTGTGGACAAGATATCACAAAATAGCTTTTACAAAGGCACTACTAGTATGTACGGACCCACTAAGGTTTCAATAGCAGGCTTGAATCTCCATTCTCCCACCCACGGGCCCGCACATGCCATGCGGTTTCCAGGGTATCCCTCCATAGAATACCTGCAGCACACCTAATTGTTCAGCTACGCCGCACCCATACTTGGCCCTGTGGTGGCACTGTTGTCTTGTCTTATTATCGCATGAACCGGTCCTTAGATCTAAGTCTAGAAAAACCACCATAACATCCAACCCAATCCACAAACCATGCTTGCTTAGATCTCTCAAGTCCCATGTAACCAATTAACCATATCCATCAATTCTCATCATATACATGCTCATTAATTCATAGTTAAGCCACTTGGTTGCTTTTCCATCCCAATTAATTAGAGTGAAGCAAAAAGGTAAAAAGCCCTTCCCGACTCTCTATACACTACATTCCAAGCGACAAGGATGGTCAAACAAGACTAGTGAACTCCTATTTTGGGTTTCCCATCAGTTTAACACAACCATACCATTTTCCAAACAAAACATCTAAAAATGGGATCAAAACGATTAAGGACACTTGGTTGCTCTCGACCTTGATTAGGGTCAAAAGCTTCAAAGTTCTGGTGCTGGAGGTCCTCGGCAGCACCGTCTAGAGCAACACCTTCTATTTCGTGCAATAGACATACAAAACCAACATTACGATTAATAAATGCTCAAATATTACTCATTATGCCATGACATGCATTAAAAATGCAATTATGTGGTAAAACTTGTTAATGAGTTGCTATTAATGTTTACTAACCAGTTACAATGGCTTTTAAAAAGTTTGAATAGGTTTCGAGTTGATTTGAGTCAATTTGGTTTCAATTCGGCAACTTCAGATTCAAATGGTCGGACAAGTCCGTACTGGGGACCGGACTAGTCCGCCCTGGACCAAAAAGTCGATCAGACTAGTCCGCACTAGACCAGACAAGTCTGGTCGCCTAGGGTTTTTGGCGAATTTCCAACTACAGTATGGTTCTAGTTAATATAGGATCATATTTTATGTATAAAAGGTTGGTTTAAGGTAATTATCGTGAATTCAACAACTCTAGGGTCGTGAATTTGAATGAACTCAGGATCTTGACTCCTAAATCCAAGGAAGATGGAGAATTGGTGGAGGATCGACGATTATGTCATTGAGTTGACGAAGATTGATCTTGCTTAATCCTTGTCCTTCCTCCTTCTCTTCCCCTGGTTGCGGTGATCTCCTCTTCACGGTGCCTCACACGAACTTGGGGTTGGGGTTTCTTCAATTGTGACAAAGGGGTGGGAGGTTGGGTATTGGGGTGTTTATATAGAGGTAGAGGTGGTAGGGTTTGATGTATTTCGAGTTCAAGGTGGTGGAGGCCATGTAAGGGTCCCACATGGGCTCCACAGGGGTTGGGCACAACGTTTTTGGGCCCAATTAAGGCAGAAACCCAATAACATATCGTGGAGGAAAAGATTGAATCCGAGTCGGGCACACCAGACAAGTCCGCTAGGGGCCAGACTAGTCCGATCGGTTCCAGAGAGCAAAAATGGAAAAGTCTGGTATGGGGATGGACAAGTCCAGAGGCTTGACAAATTCTTCAAAAACTGGACCAAGGATCGAACTAATCCGCAGCTAGAGCAGACAAGTCCAGAGGCTCAACAGAGAGCAAACCAAGGAAGTCCACAATTATATAGGTTTTTAAATGTTGTTTTGCTTCTAATTCATTTTAAACTTGTTTCTTTTTTATGTTGCTTAATATTAAACATGTATAAGAGTGTATGCAATGCGTGATAGATGAAAATGAGGGTGTTACAAACCTACCCCCCTTAAAATGATTCTCGCCCTCCAGATTCAACGTAGAAGAGAAGAGATAGGGAAATTCTCTCTTAAGGTCATCTTCCAGCTCCAAAGATGCTTCTGATTCCACATGATGCTTCCATTGTAGTTTGCACCATCGAATCACCTTGTTCCTTTTGACCCTCTCCTTGGTTTCCAAAAGTTTGACCAGTTTCTTGGCATAAGTCAAATCTACCTCTAATTCTAGTTCTTCCATTGGTACTTGTTCTTCCGGTACCCTTAAGCACTTTTTGAGCTGAGAAACATGGAACACATCATGAAAATCGGAGAGATGTGCTGGCATTTGCAACTTATATGCCACTTCTCCAAGTTTGGCCAAAATCTTGATTGGTCCAATATAGCGAGGTGCAAACTTGCCTCTGACATTAAACCGCTTATGACCTTGCATAGGTAACACTTTGAGATATACGAAATCTTCGACTTCAAAGGCTAAGTTTTTTGCCTATTATCCACATAGCCCCTTTGCCTCGATGGAGCAGCCCTCAAATTCTCGCAGATTGTTTGAACTTGTTTTTCAGGTTCTTGCAACACATCAGGTCCAGATATTTGGTTTTCTCTTGTCTCATTCAAAAACAAGGTTGTCCTACACTTCCATTCCTATATTGCTTCATATGGAGACATTTTAAAACTGGCTTGGTAACTGTTATTGTAGGAAAACTCCGCATACGGCAAGCTCTTGTCCCAGCTGCATCCATGTTTCAGGGCACAAGCTCTCAACATGTCTTCTAATATTTGGTTGGTCCTCTCGGTTTGTCCATCCGTTTGAGGGTGATATGCGGAGCTGAAATTTAACCTTGTTCCCATAGCTTCATGCAGTTTCTACCAGAACCTAGAGGTGAATTGAGAACCTCGGTCCGAGACTATTTTCTTGGGTACTCCGTGTCGGCATACAATTTTCTCTAGGTAAATCTCAGCTAAATGTGCAGCGGTATACTTCAATGTTTCCTAGTGTGGGTGAATAGGCTTTGATAATTTCCTGCACACTTCATCAAATCGTCAAATACCAGAGAGACTGAACTAGTCCGATTGTTCAAATCAAGCAAAACTGTTAAGCGATTAAATTACAGTGGAATGTAATTACTATTCTTTCAAATTGAACAAGAGATAAGATTTCTTAATTTTCATGTGGATCACACAATATTTGATTGATGAATTCTAATTCTCTAGATAATAAAACTTGCAAAAGCAAAAGAGTGAAGCACATGAGACAGACTTTTACCGAGGTTCGATCTCACCGAAGAGATCTATTCCTCGTAGAGGAAGCCCACACAGAGTCGGGTCTCTTCAAACCCTTTCCCTCATCAAGTCACCACACAAGGATGACTTGATTCCACTATCACGGGTAATCACCAAGTTGATGGGCCAACCTCACACTTTGAGGGCTCCCACAAGAATTACAGCAAAAAGATGATCAAATACACTCGAAAATATTACAAGTAATTGCACAGGAGTAAATAGATCAAACCCCGAGAGCTAAATGATGCGGAAGACAACGATCTCCCAATCCCAAATCTGAATACTCAAAGTATTTTACTTTTGAGGATCTTAGATGCGTGGGGAGATGTGTTTTTGTGCTCTTGGGACAAGTGGCAGCGCTAGGGTTTTAGTTGTGAGCAGTAGAATACGAGTTATCTCTATTTGGGGTCGTGGATCTCCTATTTATAGTGTTTTCAAAAATGTTACCGTTAGGGATCCCGATGGCTGGACTTGTCTGTGCTGGGTACCAAACTTGTCCAGTGAGCTGTGTAAAGTCGGCGTGAGGTGTGCAGCATAGAAGAAACCCTAAATTGTGTGACGTATACCGGACTAGTCCGGTAGGTGTCCGGACTTGTCCGATTCTCTGTGAATTGGAACATCATAAACTTTCTTGGACTAGTTCGGTCCACAAACAGACTTGTTCGATGTGATTTGTCATGAAACATTAGAGAGTTTAACGGACTAGTTCGGTCCTTGAATGGACTTGTCCGATTCATAGTGTATTGAGTTTTTAGAAAGTTGAACGGACAAGTACGGTCCATGAATGGACTAGTACGGTGCCCTATTAAGTGAGGTTCTAGAAAGTTCATCGAACTTGTCCGGTCCAGGAACAGACTAGTTCGGTGCACTGCGAAGTAAGACAACATAGACTTAAACGGACTAGTCCGGTCCATGAACGGACTAGTCCAGTGCTCAGTGAATTTTAAGATTGATTTTAAGTCCCTTACCCCTACGCAAACACTTGAGCTTTTGGGATGTGTCTCTCACACACATCCTATACAATTAAGTCTACTTTGCGCTTCATTCATCAATGGGGCCTTTCTTTTTCTTCATCACTTCATTTTTCACTTTTTGAGTGCACCAAACTATCTAATATGAGTTGACCTGCATTCATGTCAACAAGTCCATTAGGATCTCATTTGTTTGTCATCAATCGTCCAAAACCTACAATGGATTGCTTAGATGCACTTTCAATCTCCCCCTTTTTTGTGATTGATGACAACCAATAGAGATTTCACAATAAGAGTAAAAATTGATTTTCATAAAGTGTGCATATATGAGAGTGACAAATGAGTAACAATAAACATATATGCACTCTTTATGGTAGGGTTCCTATAGAGTGTGTGATCAAATATTGTGATGAGCAAATGATAAGAACATAACAATTATAGTAGCAATCATCGCATTAATGTTAAACAAAGCATCACACATTAAGTAAAGCGGGTACACCAAAAAGAGATAACAATAATTTGAAATTAAGATACATGTCTTCGATAACAAGTCCTTAAGGCTACAATATAAGCTACTAGTCTCAATCTCTCCCCCTTTTGCATCAAGGCACCAAAAAGGGAAAAATTGAGTGGAATCACTCATCGTCACTGCCTCCCTCACTCTCAGTCCTATCTTCATCCACTTCTTCATCTTCAAGTTCTTGCCGAGGAAGAGGAGCGAAGACGCCAGCTAGTCCAAATGAAGCCAACTCTTGCTCTGAGAGTGGTGCCATCTCTGTGATATCCTCTTCAAAATCATCAAAAATCATAGGTGACCCTACTGGATCCATCTCTAGCTTCTCACAGATGGCCTTAATGTTGGTCTTCACAAATATCAGATGTCTTTTCCCAACCAGACTCTCCTTGTGTTGCTTTCCGATTTGCGGCAGGATGCAGAGATGGAGGAAAGCATTTTTAGCACACCACTAGAGGACTCTCTAGAGGGTTGACGAGTAGTAGTAGCAGCTTGAGTCCTTGTGCCTTCATGAGCCCTCTTAGATGTCTATTCCTCTGCAGGTGAGGTAGGAGCTGAGGAAACAATGTATATTGTAGGCTTTTGGGGTTTGAGACCAGTGTGAGGAACATCCTTGACAAACTCAAGTCTTGTCACCTTCTCAATCATATATATGATATAGGGTGCATAGCCATAGAACCTGTTTGGAGTAATGGAGATGTTCACAATGTCATTGTAGATGTATTCACATTGAAGGTCATTCTCTTGCTTATCACCTTCGTCAATGTTCTTAGAGTCTCTTGGATGGTTACTGCATCTCCTTCCTTAGGAGCTATTGTCTTCCTCAGAATTCTGTTCTAGAGTGCAAAACATGGCTTCAGATACTTGGTAGTTGGAGAATCGTAAAGCATGCTTCTATCATAGAGGTAGTCAAGCTCATCTTTCTCAAGAGGTTTCAAATTGTGAATGATGATGTCATTCTCCAAAGAATCTTCAAGATGAAGAATTTTGGAAAATTCATCATAAGTGACACTGTACTTTGCTCCATGTGTCATCCATATCATTTTGTCACCATCATCATGAGCAAAGTATAGAGTGGAGTAGAATTTAGTTATGACCTCAATGTTCCAGTCCCACTAGAAAGAAATGAGATCCTTCGGTCCATGTCTCTCCATTGCCTCTAGGACTTCTTGATAAGCTTGGCATTTCTTGGACTGGAGGTAGGTGATATTGACCGACTGACTTTCAATCACTGGGTTCCTCATCTTCATATACACATGCTCATAATAGTCAGCATGGAAGTTGCTCCAGAATCTTGGATCTGTTGGCTATTTGTTCTGCTCATAGACTTATATCTTTCTGAATTTGTCAGTCGGTTCATTCCCTTTCCCAGTTAAATCATCACTTGATGGCTCCCTATTGTGGTGAATATGAGCCTTCACCTTCAACGGGCCAATAGGACCACTAGCTAGTCCTCTGCCCTTGTTAAGACTTCTCTTAGGTGCCGATGAGCTGCCAGCACCTTCCTTGCTCAATGGCTTCTTCACTA
Organism: Tuctoria greenei; assembly: GCA_036927565.1. Lineage (NCBI taxonomy): Eukaryota > Viridiplantae > Streptophyta > Magnoliopsida > Poales > Poaceae > Tuctoria > Tuctoria greenei. The sequence continues at coordinate 63,774,893 of JAYESD010000007.1, read as the reverse complement.
CCACTCTCCTCTTCTTAGGAAGAACATCATCGAGAGGAGAGGAGTGAACATTGTGGTCGTTCTTTTTCCTCATGACTCGTTCTTTTTCTCTTTGCACTCTTGCCCGATCACGCTCTTCGTCATAGTCAAATGAGCTATCCTCAGAATCTGACGACATCGTGCCTGACAGAGGAATTCAAGGATCGATAAGAACTGATTATAGACTTTGTACAAATAATAATTTAGAGGTTTAAATTGTAAAGGTACCGGACTTGTCTATTTTTAGAGTTCGGACTTGTACGGGGTACCAAACTTGTTCGCACCTGAATACCCGGACTAGTTCGGTCTGGCATAAGAACCCTAATTTCCTATTTCAACAAATCTAGATTGAATCGATACAAAGCAAGTAGGGATATAGTAGGAATACATCTACAAAGGTAATGTATGCCTTAGGAATCAAGAAAAATAAGCAAGATTGGAGAAAAGGTGAGAACTAGGGTTGAGTGAGATATTACCGAAAAATTTGAAGATTGGAGTTGAAAGAGCGGAGTAGGATCCGGATTAGTCCGGAGTGGGCAAGCTCCACGTCGAGGAGAGGATTTCCCTTGGAGAAATCTTCGATTTTGATGGCTGGATGCAAAAATCGCCTTGGGAGCTCAAACTCGAGGAGAGAAAGAGAGAGAGAGCAGAAGCGATTATGAGAGGTGGAAGAAGAGGTCCTAGCGGCGAGCTAGGGTTAAGCCCGAAAAAAATTGACAAGTCCGGTAGGGACCGGACAAGTCCGGTAGGCCGGACCAGGGCTGGACTAGTCTGAGGTAACAGACTAGTCTGGTGCTGACGCCAGACTAGCCCGGTGTCAGCGGGACAGAACAGTATTGAACAACTTGATTTTGGGTGTTTAATCTAATAGTGATCTAAAGGACATCGTTTCATGGATAATCTTGATGAACATGATTAATAAGAAATCAACAATCATACAATGACCATAATTCATCAAGATTTACTAATTTAAATAGTTTTTAAGAGAAAATCAAGATAAGTGGCAAATTTTGCAAAAAAATGAGTAAGTTTTGAAATCACAACCAGGTATGCAGTGTTTCAAGCCACATTTTGAGAGTCAAGTATATTTAGCTTTTTTCTTAGCTCAGAAAATCTCTTTTCATCTAATGGCTTGGTGAAAATGTCTGCAAGTTGTTCTTCAGTCCTAACATGTGAGATTGCTATATCACTTTTTAATGAATGATCTCATAAGAAATGGTGATGAATATCTATGTGCTTAGTTCTTGAGTGATCTACTAGGTTGTGTGCAATTTTTATAGCACTCTCATTTTCACATAGGAGTGGAATATGGTTCAAATTGTAACCATAATCCCTTAGAGTTTGTCGCATCCAAAGTAAGTGTGCGCAACAACTACCGGCTACAACATACTCCGCTTCGGCTGTGGAAAGAGTAATGGAGTTTTGCTTTTTAGATGACCATGAAACTAGGGATCTCCCAAGAAATTGGCAAGTTCCTAATGTGCCCTTTCTATCGACTTTGCATCCTGCATAGTCGGCATCAGAATATCCTGTTAAGTTAAACTTGGATCCTTTGGAATACCAAAGGCCCAAGTTGGGTGTGTGCACAAGGTATCTTAAAAAAAAAATTACAGCTATTAAATGGCACTCTTTGGGTGCAGCTTGAAACATTGCACACATACAAACACTAAGAATGATATTTGGCCTAGATGCACATAAATACAGTAATGAACCAATCATAGACTGATATACCTTTTGATCAACATTTTGACCATCTATGTTGAACCGAGATGTCCATTAGTTGCCATCGGTGTCTTCATGGGCTTGGATTTGTCCATTTTGAACTTTTTGTGGATGCCCTAGTGTACTTGCTTTGGCTTATGAAGATTCCTTCTCTTAATTGCTTCACTTGGAGTCCCAAGAAGAACTTTAATTCGCCTATCATCGACATCTCAAATCTGGTTGTCATAATTTTTCTAAATTCTTCACAAAAGACTTATTAGTAGAACCGAAAATGATATCATCAACATAGATTTGACATACAAATAGATGATCATCAAAATATTTTGTAAACAAAGTATAATCAGCTTTTCAATTTTAAAGCCATTGGAGTTAGAAAATCTCTAAGGCACTCATACCAAGCTCGAAGAGCTTGTTTGAGGCCATAGAGAGCCTTACGCAGTTTATACACATGGTTAGGGTACTCTTGATCTTCAAATCACGATGGCTGCTCCACGTACACTTCCTCCTTAATGGGGCCGTTGAGGAAGGCACTTTTGATGTCCATTTGATACAGCTAAAAGTTATGCTGAGTAGCATATGCCAATAAATACGAATGGACTCATGTCTAGCTACAGGAGTGAAAGTTTCATCGAAAAATCCAAACCTTCGACCTAAGAGTATCCCTGCGCCACAAGTCGTGCCTTATTTCTTGTTACCACGGCATGTTTTCCTTGCTTGTTCCGGTACACCCATTTGGTTCCTACAATGTTTGCCTTTGTTCTTTCTACAAGCTCCCATACTTCATTTCTTTTGAAGTTGTTAAGTTCTTCTTGCATTGCAATCACCCAATCTGGATCCTTTAATGCTTATTTTACCCTTTATGGTTCCAGAAAAGAGACAAAAGAGTAATATTCATAGAAATAATCTATGTGAGATCTAGTGGTTACTCCCTTAGCAATGTCTCCAATGATGTTGTTGACGGGGTGATCTTTTTGTGTACTCTGATGTACTCTTGGGTGAGGAACTTCTGAAGTTGCTTGCATTTCATTTTCTTCATTGTCAATGTCTCCCCCTAGATCATTGCTTCCTTTTATTGTATTGATCTTCCTGATCTTGATCTTGTGCATGAGCTCCCCCTAGATCATTGCGTTCCTATTGAGGTTCATCTTGAGCATTTGAGTCTTGTGGTTGCTCTTGAGGTCGAATATCACCAAGTGCCATCCTCCTCAATGCTTGACATGGGGCTTCTTCTTGATCTAGCACACAATTATCAACTTGCTCCACTTGGGAGCCATTAGTTTCATCGAATACCACATCATGTGCTACTTCAACAACACCATAGACTTTGTTGAAGACACGATAGGCGTAGGCATTCGAATCATAACCAAGCAAGAACCCTTCATCAGATTTTGATGCGAACATTGAAGTCCTCAGTTTCTTGTTCAAGATAAAACATTTGCATCCAAATACTTTGAAATATGAAACATTTGGTCTGTTACCGATGAGGAGCTCATATGCCATTTTCTTCAAAAGTCGATGAAGATATAGCCGATTTGTGGTGTGGCACACGTGGTTTACCGCTTCAGCCAAAAACCGGTCCAAAGTCTTTTATTCGTACAACATTGTCCTCGCCATCTCGATGAGTGTCATGTTCTTCCTTTCGGCCACCCCATTTTGTGCAGGGGAGTAAGGTGCCGAAAATCCATGCTTCATTCCTTCTTCATCTAGGTACTCCTCAACTTATGTATTCATGAACTCCGTTTCGTTGTCACTTCTAAAGTTCTTCACAGTTTAGGAGAATTCATTTTGTGCCCTTTTCAAGAATTTCTTGAGGATTCCCTGAGTTTCTGATTTATCATACAAGAAAAACACCCAAGTAAATCTAGAAAAATCATCAACAATAACTAATCCATATTTGTTACCGTCGATGCTTATATAAGCAATTGGACCAAAGAGGTCCATGTGAAGAAGTTCAAGCAGTCTTGAGGTAGTCATCACGCTCTGGGTGGGGTGTGGTGCTCCAACTTGTTTTCCCGCCTTGCAAGCGTTGCACGACCTGTCTTTCTCAAAAACAACATCCTTTAAACCTCAGATGTGACCACCTTTTAGAAGTTTCTACAGATTTCTCATCCCAACATGGGCTAGCCATCTATGCCACAACCATCTCATGTTAGTTTTAGCAACCAAGCAAGTGTTTAGTTCAGCTTTATCTTTGTTGAATTCAACAAGATAAAGCTTTCCCTTCAACATTCCCTTAAATGCAATCGAGTCATCGCTTCTTCTAAAAACAGTCACACCCTCATTAGTGAATAAACCATTATAACCTTTTTCGCACAACTGAGATATAGACAAAAGGTTATAACTTAAAGAATCTACATGTAAAACATTTGAGAGAGTATGCTGAGAAGAAATTTCAATTTTACCGCTACAAAGGACTTCTCCTTGGCTGTTGTCTCCGAATTATATTCCTTCACTTGGATCCGCATTGCGCTCATACTCCACAAACATACTCCTCTCTCCAGTCATGTGATTTGTGCATCCACTGTCTAGCACCCATTTCGATCCACCAAAGGAGTAGGCCTGCAAAACAGAGTTATTTCTTTATTTTAGGTACCCAAGATTGCTTGGGTCCTCTCATGTTAGTCACAAGAGTCTTGGGCACCCACACACAAGTGTTTGAGTTCTTGTGGCGTGGCCCAGCATATTTTGCAAAGACATGTCCAGATTTATCTTTCATAAGTACATAGGAAGCATCAAAAGTACAAAATAGTATTTGCAATTCAGATTCAACTGATGTTTCCTTAACAAAAGTAATTTGCTTCTTAACTTGAACATTAGTGGACATGTGTTTATTTCTAGTAAACCCAAGACCGTCTTTGACGTTAGGAGGTCTTGCGACCATATATGCACTACGTGCATACTTAGTCTTTTCCTCATCAAAGAGGCCACTTTGGAATGAATGTTTAGCATGTGAAGTAGAAGCATCATGTTGTGAGACCTATGTGTGCTGAATACATTGGCTTTGACAATAAAAGTTTTGAATGCTGCCATAACATATTTTTAGCAAGGTCCGACTCTAGCTCCGAGCTTCTGCAAGGTCCGACAATAGGTCCGACTTTCTTTGTCTAGATCCGACATGTTTTTGGTAGCTCCAGTGAGCTTTGTCTTTAGCTCTGTGTAAAATCCCACTTTGTCCTTCATATAAAGTTCAGCTACAAGTTTATTATCAACCATATTGGAGATCCATCATGGTTATGCACATAAACTTATGGTGGGATACATGAACTTGATCTCATCAAATCTTTTATTCCACTCATGCTTAAATTTTATTAACATGAGGAATGGACTTCACCAACACACTTAGATCAATTCTTTTGACCTCTTTTCAAAGTTTGGAATTAATTGAATAAAGATTGCTAGGTCAAATTAATATTCAGTACCAAATAGATATTCAAATTAATATAAATTGAATATATACTACTGTATATTTGGCCCTGTCAAAATTATTCAATTCAGTGGCTATAAATTTTTCTATGGTTTTCTAATATTCCAAATAGACTTCCTGCAAAGTTTAATAAATTTTGAACTCCATTTACTATTTTAATTGAGACGCTTAACAAATTAAAACCATGTTTTGAATTCAAAATTTGAATTCTATTCAAATAGATTGAACATCAGGATTTGAACACACTCTCATGGTCAGCATAACTTGCTTGACTTATCCTCATAGTTTTACAATTTTTGGAACTCAATTGCTATTTAAATCAGTGACATCATTGAATTTCATCCAAATTCAAATTAGAATTTGAAATTCAATTGAAACTTGATCCAATTCAAAATCCAATTGCAGAATCAAATTCTAGATATTTATTTGAGCCTCCCTACAAAAATTAGAATTTTTAGATCAAGTTTGGTAGGAGAATTGAAGTTACAGAGAAGGGAAGTGGATAAGAGGAGGTGGGGCCCACTGTCAACCTAAGCACTCGAGTGAAACCCACGGGGGGGGGGGGGGGGGGGGGGTGCTCTGTATCCAGCTCAGCCCTTCGATCGACGCAGGCAGCGCGCGACACCGTGGCGCGGCATGTATCCACCGAGCTGCCTGCTTGCTTGCACCGTGGCGCACTCCCCTCACCCCTCGGCCCCTATAAATACCCCCTTGGCCGTCGCCGTTGAGTTCCATCTCAGTTCACGGCATTTTCACCGCCTCTGTTCAATCGAGATTTTGCCGGCGATTGACGCCGTTTCTCCCCGAGCTGTAAGTAGATAAAAGGCTTGTCACAAACTCCTTTACGTATTCTCCTTGGTCGTTGATCGTGAAATAGCTTCTGCTTGGCATATTTTGATGTTTTCCAGTCGCCGTCGAAGAAGCCGTCGAGAACCTTCACTGTCTCGCTGTCGAACTCCAGTTCTAGGCCAACTCTAGCCTCGATCATTTAAGGAAAAAGGTTCGCAATCCTCTCTAGTTCATGCTCGCAGAATCTAAGCTTATGACCTGAAGTGTAACTTGAGTTCTTGTTCGAGAGCCGAACGATTTCTCAATAGAACAGAAAAGCTTCGCGCTTAAATTTGTTTCATTATTGCAATCATCCTTTAATCCGGTTATCAGATAGCTTCTATGTGTCCTAAGGAAGCTCCATACCCAAAAACCCTGAAAGTTATCAACCGAGCATCTTAGATTTCATGTTTTTGCGGCCGCCGGTTGAAAAACCGCACTTCGCCGTTGAACTCAGCCTTGCCGGCGATTTCATCCCAATCTGACCCCCAAATCATACTCCTGGTACTCCAAGGAACCTCCTGAATGTAGGCCTAGAGGGGGGGGGTGAATAGGCCTTCTTGATTTTTCTCGGTTCCTGTAACACTCAACAACAAGGTCAATACCAGAGATATCGGACTAGTCCGGTAATGTGCGGACTTGTCCGGTTTTCACGGGCTAGGTTGATCAAGTTTAGAAAATTTGATTGATTCGTTAATGTTTGCAGCGGAAATATAAACTTGAATCTCAATTTAATAGTAGTATGTCAGATTCTATTGAAGCTAAAACTCTTGATCAACAATTAGACTTAGATTGAACAAAGTAAATCAAACCCTAAATTAAGTTGATCAAATTAGATGAAGAACACAAAAAGTATAAGACACACGATTTATCCCGTGGTTCGGCTACCACGAAGGCAACCTACATCCACGTTGAGGAACCCACAAAAGGACCGGGTCTTCTCCAACCCTTTCCTCGTCGGATCGCCATGAAGGCCAATCCTCTTCCACTAATCACAAAGGGTAAATAACCAAGTTGAAGGGGTGTTCTCACACGTTGAGAGCTCCCTTGATTACAACTCACAATGACACCAATAACACACTCGAAAATTACAAATTAAAACGTAAGAGTGTGTTAGAAAATCAAACCAAGAGCTCAATGATGTGTGCCAAGTGTCTCTCCAATGATCTAGAAGTGATCTTCAATGGATTGATTGATTTTGCACTTAATTTCGTGGAGAGAGATGGTTTTTGAGTATCTTGGGAGGTGTGACGGCGCTAGGGTTTGAGAGACGGTGAAAGTGGGCCGTGCACCTCTATTTATATGGGGTTTCTAAAAGTGACCGTTAGGGTTCAGAGAGATCGGACTAGTCCGTGATGGTCACTGGACTAGTCCGGTGTGCTGTGTGTAGCAAACCCTAATTGTCCAGGAATATCGGACTAGTCCGGTTGAAAACGGACTTGTCCGATTTCCCTACTGGAAATCTTCGGACTAGTCCGATTGGCATCGGACTTGTCCGGACGTATGAAACCCTAAGTGTTTGGGATGACAAGTCCGCACTTGGAGGACTTGTCCGATTTAGATCAGTGTGTATATCGGACTAGTCCGTGTAGACACCGGACTTGTCCGAAGTAGATCAGAATGAATATCAGACTAGTCCGGATCACAACGGACTTGTCCGATTTTGTGTGACTTGTGCATTGTGTTAAGGACTACTCCGCATTAGAGAGGACTAGTCCGAAGTGGATTAGAAAGATATCGGACTAGTCCGGTGGAGACCGGACATGTCCGATCTAGTGCAGAATGTGATATCGGACTAGTCCGGCTGATATCGGACTAGTCCGGTCCTGTATAACTTTGTGCATTGTATGTGTGTGCTTGAAAGTGATTGAGCTCTTGGCTGTGTTTCCTTAACACACTCTATATATAATAATCTACTATTTTCTTCTTCTTGAGCTCAAATTCACTTTGCTTCTCATTTCCCTTCTTTATGGCATTTTGCCCATTTTTCATCATTTGCTTGCATTCATCTCAATAAAAGGATTAGGATCCCAATTGCTTGTCATAAATCATCCAAAACCCACAAGGGAGTCCTAGATGCACTTTCAATCTCCCCCTCTTTGGTGATTGATGACAACCAATTGAGATTTCACAAAATAAGGCAAAAATGAGATTTTCATAAAGTATGCACATATGACTCAAAAATACATCAAGCAACAAGAGAATTATCCATATGTGCATTCTTTATGGTGGGATGCATACTAAGTGCATGAATACATTGAGAATGACAGAATTTGCATTAACCAACAGATATCAAATGCATATGACATTCCAGGGACAAAAACACAGTTTTCATCACACACTCCAAATAAATTAAGCAATTCATCACAGGACCAAGTTTAATATGAAAACAGAGTTAAGCTATTACAACCACAAATAAAAGATAAAGAGAACTCTCTCCTCGCACCCTAACATAGCTAAGGCTAAGACTCCCCCTCAATCTCTCCCCCTTTGGCATCAAGACACCAAAAAGAAGGAGATGAGGGTCCTAGGGTCTTCACTCTTCACTGTCGGTCCTCTCATCATCGTCTTCATCTTCTTCGCTTTCTGCTTGACGAGGAGGAGAGGGAGGAGGAGGAGCGGAACTGCTCGAGCCCCCAATGCCAAAATAGGCAAGCTCGGAAGGGGTCAGGGGCCCGAGCTCGGTGAAATCCGGGTCAGACTCCTCAGATATCACTGGAGATCCAATGGGGTCGATCTCCAGCTTCCGGCAGATTTGCTCCACATTGGTCTTTATATACTTCATGTCCTCCTTTCTTTTCTTGTTGAGTTTGTGGACCTGTACTTCGGTCTTTTTGCAGGAGGAGAAGATTGCTGACAAGTATTTGAGAATCCCACTGGCGGACCCTCTCTGAGGAGCTTCCCTAGAGGTAGGGACCTCCCTGGCACTGCTTCTTGCTCTTGTCAGTGCCTCGAGATTGGAGACCGGTGAGGGAGCAGCCTGGATGCTCACTGGTTGAGGCTTCTGAGGCCTCAAGGGGGTGTGCTCCACATCCTTCATGAACTCAATACTTGTGACCTTCTCAATCACATACATGAGGTAGGGAGCATAGCCACATGACCTGTTAGGCGTACAGGATATGTTGACCATATCATTCCAAATGTACTCCGCTACATCAAATGGACGGTCCCTGCTTATGACTCTCATTAGGGTTCTGAGGTAACCCTGCATGCTCCCAGCATCTCCATCTTTAGGAGCAATAGTCTTCCTCAGCACTCTGTTGAGGACCACAAAGAATGGTTTCATGTGCTTTGTAGAGGGAGGAACATACTTTGAGTTAGGCTCATAGAGGAATTTCATCCTATCCTTCTCCATCACACCAATGTTGTGGATGATCAGCCTGTCGGGTCCAGAGGTGTCCAGATGGAGCAGATTATTGAACTCTTCTTGAGTGATACTATACTTAGATCCATGTGTCATCCAAGTAACACTCTCTTCATACTCACTTGAGAAGTGGCACGTTGCAAAAAACTGTGCAATCACTTCATCATTCCAGTTATACCTGAAGGCAAAGAGATCCTTCAAGCCATGCCTCTCAGCTGCAGCAATGACCTCATCAAAGGCTGAGCACTTCTTCTTCTCTAGGTGGGCCCAGTCAATCCACTGACTGCGCACCACCGGGGTCTTCATCGGGAGGTACACTGATTTGTAGAAGTCTGCATGGAAGTTGCACCAAAACCTTCTATCGACAGCTTGCTTTGGCCTGCCATACCAGTCAATGCTCCTGTATTTTGCTGCAGAATCACTGCCTTTCCCGTTGAACTTCTCCTCAGTGGGGTCCCGGACCCCTTCCCTGGGAGCATGGAGCCTCAAGGGCCCAACTGGCCCCGTTGCAACTCCCTTGCCCTTTCCCTTTGCTTGCCGAAGGCTGCTTGAAGGAGTAGCAGCCTTCGAGGCGGGCTTCTTGGCACAGACCTTCCTCCGAACTTGGGGAGGGGAAGTAGCAGGCTCGGAAGGTCTTTCTTGGCGTTTCTTGCCAGGACCCGTCGAGGACCGAGATGCCACCTCGTGGTCCATCTCGGCCTCAAAGTCGGAGATTTCATTGTCGGAGCTCGACATGATCTGAGAATGAATGAGCAAGAAGAATGACAAGTTATGCAAGGCATAGGTGAGACATGATAGTAATGGATGGCATCAGGGAATTAAGGAATTAGGTTTAGGTTCAGAAACATCGGACTTGTCCGGTGCCAAGGCACGGACTAGTCCGGGGTACCGGACTTGTCCGTGCATGGACCAGACTAGTTCGGTGTTCATCGTCAAAAACCTAACAGATTGAACTGGACACAATCCCTAATGCAATTCTAGTCTAGCATACACGTAGTACATCAGATAAACATGTAACTAGTGCAGGGTGCTAGGCCAAACGATCAATGATTGAGAAAAATGCAATTTCTAGGGTTTTGAAGGTTTTTACCGAAGAAATCGTTGGAGACTTGAAGTTTTGGGGTTTGGGGGGGGCGGACTTGTCCGGTGGAATCAATCCCCAAGTCTTCAAGCTTGATCTCCGCCCAAACTTGTGGCTTTTCGACGGAGGACACAAGAGATTGCTTTGGGAGCTCGAGCGCAAGAGAGAGAAAGGCGTGAGCAAATGTGGGGATGAGTAGATTAGGGTTTGGTGGCGGCTAGGGTTATGGACACGAGAAATCGGACAAGTCCGGACTCGACCGGACTAGTCCGAAGTCATCCAGAGACCTATATCGGACTAGTCCGTGGTCCGTCGGACTAGTCCGGCCTAACTGACACTCTGCGGACTAGTCTGCATGGGTGGACTAGTCCGGATAACCACGGACTAGTCCGTGGTTACCAGGAAAGAATTGCATAGCCCATTCATATATATTTGAAGGTTCAATAATAGAGAATAGAGAGGCAAAACAATTCAAGCAATCTTGATGAATTTGACCAGTAAGCATACAGCAATCATACAATGATCAAAATTCATCAAGATCTAATATTTGACATAGTTTTTCGAGAGAAAAATAGGGAGGGGTAATTTTCACAAATCAATCAACATTTTGAAGTAATCATACAGGTATGCAACTTTTCAAGCCACACTCCGAGAATCAAGAATATTTAGCTCATTTCGGAGTTCGCAAAAACGCTTTTCATCAAGTGGCTTGGTGAATATGTCGGCCAATTGTTTTTGTGTGTTGACATGTGAGATGGTTATGTCTCCTTTCATGGAATGGTCTCTCAAGAAATGATGTCTTATGTCTATGTGTTTAGTCCTAGAGTGCTCAACTGGATTGTGGGCTATTTTAATGGCACTCTCATTGTCACAAAGGAGAGGAATATGGTTCATATTGTAACCGTAATCCCTTAGAGTTTGTCGTATCCAAAGAAGGTGTGCACAACAACTCCCGGCTGCAACATACTCTGCTTCGGCTATGGATAAAGCAATGGAATTTTGTTTCTTAGATGACCAAGAAACCAAGGATCTTCCTAGGAATTGGCATGTGCCAGAGGTGCTTTTTCTATCAACTTTGCACCCGGCATAATCTGCATCGGAGTAACCAATGAGATTGAATTTGGAGCCTTTTGGGTACCACAGACCAAGGTTGGGTGTATGAACTAAATATCTCAAGATTCTTTTTACGGCTGTCAAGTGACATTCCTTAGGGTTGGCTTGAAATCTTGCACACAAACATACACTCAACATAATATCTGGCCTAGATGCACATAAGTAAAGTAAAGATCCAATCATGGAGCGATATACCTTTTGGTCGACGCTCGGTCAATCTTCATTGAGATCCAAGTGGCCATTCGTAGCCACGGGAGTCTTTATGGGCTTTGCCTTGTCCATGCCAAACTTCTTGAGTATGTCCTGCATGTACTTGGTTTGGCTTATGAATGTTCCTTCCTTTTGTTGCCGCACTTGGAATCCCAAGAAGTACTTCAATTCTCCCATCATTGACATTTCAAACTTGTCTGTCATAATTCTACTAAATTCTTCACAGAAAGATTGGTTAGTTGACCCAAAAATTATGTCATCAACATAGATTTGGCAAATAAAAAGATCATCATCTAGATTTTTCGTGAATAGTGTATAATCTACTTTGCCAATCTGAAAGCCATTATCAGTTAAAAAATCTCTAAGACACTCATACCAAGCTCTAGGAGCTTGTTTGAGGCCATAGAGAGCCTTACGCAGTTTATACACGTGGTCGGGGAACTCTTCGTCTTCAAATCCGGGTGGTTGCTCCACGTACACCTCTTCCTTGATCGGTCCATTGAGGAAGGCGCTTTTCACGTCCATTTGGTACAGCTTGAAATCATGGTGAGTAGCATATGCAAGTAATATTCTAATTGATTCAAGCCTAGCTACTGGAGCAAAAGTCTCATCAAAATCCAAACCTTCGACTTGTGAGTAACCTTTGGCCACAAGTCGTGCCTTGTTTCTTGTCACCACCCCGTGTTCGTCTTGCTTGTTGCGGAAGACCCACTTGGTGCCCACTATGTTTGCATTGGGTCTTTCCACAAGTTCCCAAACCTCGATTCTCTTGAAGTTGTTCAACTCTTCTTGCATTGCCACCACCCAGTCCGGATCCTTCAATGCATCCTCAGTCCTGCGTGGTTCCAAAAAGGAGACAAACGAGTAATGCTCACAAAAATTAGCTATACGAGATCTAGTGGTTACTCCCTTTTGGATATCACCGATGATGTTGTCGATTGGGTGATCCCTTTGAGTGCGTTGGTGTACTCTTGGGTGTGGCACTTGGGGAGTTGAGTGTTGGTGATCATTTTCTTCCCCCCCTGAGTGGTTGCCATTGTTGATCTGTTGATCATCTTCATATTCTTGTGATTGATCTTGTATCGAGACTCCCCCTTGATTGTTGATCTCCTCTTGTGGTTCACTTTCCTCTTGTATTTGTGATGATGACTCTTGTGGACGAACTTCGCCTAGAGCCATTCTCTTCAATGCTTGATAAGGAGCTTCTTCTTTACCTAATACACATTGATCAACTTGCTCCTTTTGGGAGCCATTAGTTTCATCGAACACTACGTCACGTGCCACTTCAACAAGTCCGGAGGCCTTGTTGAAAACACGATAGGCGTAAGTGTTCGAATCATAGCCAAGAAGGAAACCTTCATCGGACTTCGAAGCGAACTTTGAAGTCCTGGGTTTCTTGTTCAAGATATAACATGGAGAGCCGAAAACTCGAAAATATGAAATGTTGGGTTTGTTACCGGTGAGTAGCTCATAAGGAGTCTTCTTGAGTAGTCGATGAAGGTAGAGTCGATTTGTGGCGTGGCAAGCGGTGTTAATCGCTTCCGCCCAAAATCGATCTGAAGTCTTGTATTCATCGAGCATTGTTCTTGCCATCTCTATGAGTGTTTGGTTCTTCCTTTCGGCGACTCCATTTTGTTGTGGAGAGTATGGTGCTGAAAATTCGTGTTTGATTCCCTCCTCATCAAGGTACTCCTCCACTTGTATGTTCTTGAACTCCGTGCCGTTGTCGCTCCGAATACTCTTGATCGATAGTGAGAACTCGTTTTGAGCTCGCTTGAAGAATTTCTTGAGCGTTCCTTGTGTTTCTGACTTGTCATGCAAAAAGAACACCCAAGTGAAGCGGGAAAAATCATCAATAATGACTAAACCGTATTTATTACCGCCGATGCTTATGTAAGCAATTGGACCAAACAAGTCCATATGAAGTAGTTCGAGCAGTCTTGTCGTAGTCATAATGTTCTTTGCAGGATGATGTGCTCCTACTTGCTTCCCGGCTTGGCACGCGCTACAAGGCCTGTCTTTCTCAAAAACAACATCTTTCAAACCTCGGATGTGATCGCCCTTGAGGAGTTTTTGAAGATTCCTCATACCAACATGTGCTAGCCGTCTATGCCACAGCCAACCCATGTTGGTTTTTGCAATCAAGCATGTGTCGAGTTCGGCTTTATCCTTGTTGAAGTCAACAAGGTAAAGCTTTCCCTTTAACATACCCTTGAATGCAACGGAACCATCACTCCTCCTTGAGACGGTCACACCCTCGTTAGTAAACAAGCAATTATAACCTTTGTCGCATAATTGAGATATGGACAGCAGGTTATAATCTAAAGATTCAACATGTAGAACATGAGAAAGAGTGTGTTCAGAGGATATTGCTATTTTACCGGTACCGAGCATCCTTCCTTGACTATTATCTCCGAAGTAGATGCCTTCGTTTGGGTCCTCGTTTTCTTCATATTCCACGAACATCCTCTTTTCTCCGGTCATGTGGTTGGCGCATCCACTATCTAGCACCCATTTTGATCCACCGGAGGAATAGGCCTGCAGAAACAAATTATGCCTTGGTTTTAGGTACTCAAGCTTGCTTGGGTCCTTGGAGGTTAGTTACAATACATTTGGGCACCCACACATGGGATTTTGTGTTCCCATGGCGTGGCCCAGCATAGTAGGCATAAACTTTACCAATATTGTTTCTCATTAATACATAAGAGGCATCAAAGGTTTTGAACAAGAGTTGTTGTTGTTTATGGATCGGACTAGTCTGGGTAACCGGACTTGTCCGAATGACCGGACTTGTCCGGGCCTCCACCGGACTAGTCCGGCGTTTATGAGAGTTCAGATTCTTAATTGTTGAGTTACCAGGTTGTGAGGGTCCTCCCTTCACAAAGGTAATCCTTCCCTTGTTATTCTTATGACTTCCAGCATTTTGCTTTCCATCGTAAGAGTAACCAATGCCATACTTGACGTTAGGAGGTCTTTGGACCAAGTATGCACTACGTGCATAGTTGATCCTCTCCTTGTCAAATATTCCACATTGGGTAGGATTTTTATCCTTTGCGGAGATAGACTTTTCCTTCAAGCTGATATCGACTTTGCCACATTTGCACATATGAACAGGATTAGTTGAAGTGTGTTGAGAGGGTAGACTTGAAGAGGAGGAAGGTTCACTTAGCTTGAGTGACTCAACTTGCACTTCAAGGATCTTGTTGACCTTGATCAGGTCATCAAGTTGATCCTTGATTGCAATGTTTGAGTTGGTTAATTCCAAACAAGTTTTCTTGCTTGAAGCTAGCTCAAGCTCTAGTGAGTTGTTTTTCTCCTTTTCAATAACTAGAAGATTGTCAAGTTCGACATACCTCTCCTTTTGGGAGATAATCATGTCTTCTTGACGATCAATTAGCGATTCCTTCTCAACAAGTTGGGCAAGTAAAAATTTCATTTTAGCAGCAGTTTTTCTATCTAATCCAGTTAACATATCTTCATCATCACTATCTAGTTCATCATTACTTGAGTACGAGTGTATGGAAGGAGTTTTGATGTTTACCTTGCGTTTACCTTCCTTTGCCATGAGGCAAGTGCCATGTCCCTTCTTTGCACCGAGCGTGGGGAAGAGTGTGGGATTCTTGGACGAGCTTTCAATGGCTATGCTGACCATCTCTTCTTCATCGGATGATGAGGACTCATCGTTTGAGTCCCACTCTTTTCCAATGTGTGCTTGTTCAGCTTGTTTCTTCTTTTTGAAGAATTTCTTCGGTTGAGGCTTGGTTTCTTTATTCTTCTTCTTGTTGTCCTCATACGGGCAATCGACTATAAAGTGGTTATACTCACCACAATTATAGCACGCCCGCCTCATCTTCGGCTTTGTCCTTTCCTTGTACTTGCCTTCACCAGATTTTGTTCCTTGTCTTTTCTTCATTATTCTTTTGAACTTTTTCATGAACAAAATCATATCCTCTTCGTCCAGCTCACTGCTTTCGTCATCGCTATCCTCCTCAAACTGAGCTTCTCTTGCTTCTTTGGATAGAGGTTTGAGTGTGGATTTTAAGGCAACTCCCTTCTTCTTGGCCGATGTGAGGTCAGCTATTTCTTTGACGTGCTTGGCTTGTTTCTCCATCATTTCAAAATTGATGATTTTGCCAAGCAATTCATCTGGAGTCATCCTCTTGTACCCGGGACTTTCTCTGATCATAGAGCATAGTGTGACATTGCGAGGCATAAAGGCTCTAAGGATGAGCTTTACAACCTCGTGGTCATTCCACTTCTTGCTCCCATATGATCGAACCTTGTTTACAAGTGTCTTCAATCGGTTGTACATGTCCTGGGGAGACTCGTCTTCCTCAATTGCGAACGTTCCTAGTTCGCCCTCAATCATTTCAATTTTGGCCTCCCGCACATGCCGGTCACCTTCATGGGCTGTTTGTAGTGTGTCCCATATTTCCTTGGCAATCTCCAGTCCGTCCACCTTTGTGAATTCATCTCGACTTAGAAAGGAGGTGATCACGGCTGCGGCTTGAGCGTTTCTGTGGATGGCTTGCTCTTGGCTTGGAGTGAGCTCTTCGTCGTCATCTGGGATGTCTATTCCTGTGCACACAATATGCCATAAACTTGGGTTAAGGGAAATCAAGTGCATCTTCATATTTTGCCTCCACATGGAGTAATCACTCCCATCGAAGTGTGGGGCTTTTCCAAGAGGAATAGATAGGTAATGGCTGTTGTTAGAATTTAAACGATCATAGTTGAAAGGATATCGGGAGTAGTCGGTGTGACTACTCCCCTTCTTCTTTTCTTCAACTCTAGCTTTCCCTTTGGAAAGTGCTTTCTTTCTGAGTAGTGCTTTCAGCTCCAGCGTCTCCTCGTCATCATCATCGAAGTCTTGAATTGCTTCGAGATACTTTTCCACCTTTTGGTTCTTGTCTTTGTTTACTTCTTCTTGGTTGTTGATTTTCTGAACATCTTTCATGTCCGACATGATCTCTTCGAGTGGTTGCACTCTTTCTTAAAGAACCTGGCTCTGATACCAATTGAATGTAGGCCTAGAGGGGGGGTGAATAGGCCTTCTTGATTTTTCTCGGTTCCTGTAACACTCAACAACAAGGTCAATACTAGAGATATCGGACTAGTCCGGTAATGTGCGGACTAGTCCGGTTTTCACAGGCTAGGTTGATCAAGTTTAGAAAATTTGATTGATTCGTTAATGTTTGCAGCGGAAATATAAACTTGAATCTCAATTTAATAGTAGTATGTCAGATTCTATTGAAGCTAAAACTCTTGATCAACAATTAGACTTAGATTGAACAAAGTAAATCAAACCCTAAATTAAGTTGATCAAATTAGATGAAGAACACAAAAAGGATAAGACACACGATTTATCCCGTGGTTCGGCTACCACGAAGGCAACCTACATCCACGTTGAGGAGCCCACAAAAGGACCGGGTCTTCTCCAACCCTTTCCTCGTCGGATCGCCATGAAGGCCAATCCTCTTCCACTAATCACAAAGGGTAAATAACCAAGTTGAAGGGGCGTTCTCACACGTTGAGAGCTCCCTTGATTACAACTCACAATGACACCAATAACACACTCGAAAATTACAAATTGAAACGTAAGAGTGTGTTAGAGAATCAAACCAAGAGCTCAATGATGTGTGCCAAGTGTCTCTCCAATGATCTAGAAGTGATCTTCAATGGATTGATTGATTTTGCACTTAATTTCGTGGAGAGAGATGGTTTTTGAGTCTCTTGGGAGGTGTGACGGCGCTAGGGTTCAAGAGAGGGTGAAAGTGGGCCGTGCACCTCTATTTATATAGGGTTTCTAAAAGTGACCGTTAGGGTTCAGAAAGATCGGACTAGTCCGTGATGGTCACTAGACTAGTCCGGTGTGCTGTGTGTAGCAAACCCTAAGTGTCCAGGAATATCGGACTAGTCCGGTTGAAAACGGACTTGTCCGATTTCCCTACTGGAAATCTTCGGACTAGTCCGATTGCCATTGTACTTGTCCGGACATATGAAACCCTAAGTGTTTGGGATGACAAGTCCGCACTTGGAGGACTTGTCCGATTTAGATCAGTGTGTATATCGGACTAGTCCGTGTAGACACCGGACTTGTCCGAAGTGGATCAGAATGAATATCGGACTAGTTCGGATCACAACGGACTTGTCCGATTTTGTGTGACTTGTGCATTGTGTTAAGGACTAGTCCGCATTAGAGAGGACTAGTCCGAAGTGGATCAGAAAGATATCGGACTAGTCCGGTGGAGACCGGACATGTCCGATCTAGTGCAGAACGTGATATCGGACTAGTCCGGCTGATATCGGACTAGTCCGGTCCTGTATAACTTTGTGCATTGTATGTGTGTGCTTGAAAGTGATTGAGCTCTTGGGTGTGTTTCCTTAACACACTCTATACATAATAATCTACTATTTTCTTCTTCTTGAGCTCAAATTCACTTTGCTTCTCATTTCCCTTCTTTATGGCATTTTGCCCATTTTTCATCATTTGCCTGCATTCATCTCAATAAAAGGATTAGGATCCCAATTGCTTGTCATAAATCATCCAAAACCCACAAGGGAGTCCTAGATGCACTTTCACCTCCCCAACCTATTCCTGAGCCTATTGAGCCATTCCTGAGCATTTCCAACAAAGGCCGAAACCCTAGCTCAGCCGTCACCGTCCCGCCGCCGTCTCCGGCCATCGCCGACGTGATTCGACACCACCATTGGCTTGCGCGGTCGATTTTAGGGTTGAGCGGTCACGGCGAGGCCAAAAGGAGGTCGACGCACCTAAGTCCGGCGAAGCACCACCACAGTTCCGGCGAGAAGCGTCGCTGCGTCGAGAGGTAGACGAAGGTGTAGGTCCCACCTGTCATCGACACCCTCCCGCGTGGGATCAGTTATGGACAAGGATCCGGTGTGACAGCGCTGGTTAACCCCGTGGCTCCTGGTGTGGCTCCATTCTGATTGGCCCAATTCAAATGAAGTGGGGCCGGCCCCTTTATTTGGATTTTCCAATAGAAAAATAAATCCACATTCAATCCTAACATAGAAAATCCATAACTTCCAATAGAATTATCCAAAAATTCCCAAATAAATTTTGTTAGAACCAGCAAGAAGAATACTGTCCAGTGGTTCACTTGGATTTGTATGAAAAGCCATATAAAGTTCACCATAATTCAGATAAGCAAAATGCTTAAAGAATTTATTCCCACAGTTCTGTTAATTGAAAAATTTCCAGTTTTGGTCAGAACACTATTGTTAATACCTTTGATCTCTAGTAAAAGTTTCAAGCTCTTTATACTTAAAATACTAATTTGATACAAATTCCAAATCTCTATTGAGAAAAATGGAATATCAATTTCCAGAAATTTACCCAAACTTGAAAAATCAATTTCTCCCAGTAGGAAGCTTAGAAAATTGTGAAACAAATTTTCCTAGAACCAGTGAGACCCCCTCTACATGATACATCCCCTGGTAGCCATGATACGTCTCCAGAACTTCAACAAACAATTAGAGAAATTATTGCTTACCATAATTTTTAAGAACAAGAAACTTCCTTGATCATCTCCTGTTCTTTGCAACAGTCTTCTCTATAGTTTCTAGTATCTACCATAAAAATCCCAAAGCCAATTAAGATAATTATCTTATTTTATCCTAATATACTCACACCACCTTAAGCATACTAATTATTCACAAAATAATTTATACCTAGTATATGCATATCGTGTAGTAGCTGAAGTCGAGGAGCAGCCGGAAGCCTTGGAGGTCCAGCTGCCAGAAACTAACATAGGCTCAAACTCGCATTCAGGCAAGCCCCGGATTGCATTTATGTTCCTTACAGTGTTTTTATAGTTTTTCATTCACCTTACATCTTCAGATGATTGTGCATTACGTTTAAGTTGTTTGACATCCACTTGCATGACCAATAAATTCTATGGAGTCTTGGGTAGGTCTACGGCCCGTCGAGTAGACAATGCTATGCTTATGCTCATAGGAATTCGGTAGAAGTCGAGTAGTTGGAATCTACTCGTGAGATAGAAATTTTATCACACGGGAGATTCTAGAATAAGAAAATGGTTTATGAATATAAAATTGAGACCGAGCAGTGGATAGGATGCAGTGAGACGTGGTCTCACGTGCGTAGCCCTGCTTGTGTCGATTGAGGACCGTTTTGTGTGCGGTCCTGCTGGACAAGCTTGAATTGTACCAGCGATAAACTGGAGGAATGGGCTCCAATAAACTGATGTAGCTTGATACTGGTTTGTCGAGGCATTCTGTTCCATTTTATAGGCGTGGGTTGAGGGCAGCAAGGTGTAAATCAACTGGTGGGCACGTCAAAGTACGCCCCACGCAGTGACCTCCTGCTCGTGATAGATCGATTGGTTTGACATTCGAGCGTTTAGTGAAAGGTGGCTATATACGACTAGTACTGAGTTGTTATGTAGGTACTGCTGAAAGTACTCGCTGGCATTTCCGAAAGTGCGTATGTGTCGTGTTGTTCCGGGTATGTCCTGATTGCATTCACTATCCGTCGCGGTAATAGAGTACCACATATTCACTGCGCCGTTACGTAGTAAATACTGAAGAAGTCAGGAGAATATGATATATTTGTTTACAAATTGCTTGGAGAACCTTGTTTGGCTTAGAGATAGTACAATTAAAAGTTTACAGTTTCCCCATACTTTACCTGTAATAGCATTATGTGCTTTGTGCACGTCATATCATCAGCAAAGCGTTTCTTGTTTTATTGTGGAGTCTATGATGTGCCGTTCCTGAAGAATGTCATGTTCTAATTAAAACATGACTATAAGGATCCACGTGTAGGCGAGTCCTTATGCTTTACTATACCCATGTTTAGTATTCACCCTTGCATATGTCTAGTGAGACGGGTTAGTCTTGCTGAGCCTTATGCTCACGTTTGCAGTTAACGAGTTTTTGCAGATTATACGACTGATGACGGGTTTGATGACGAGGCTGCACCCCCTACAGGGTTTACAACCGAGTGGGAACCCTACACGCCGCCGTGAAATGTGTGTTGCTAGTGTGAAGTATCCAGGGCATGGATGACTTTGCTTTTGCATAGCTAGTGCTGAGAGCGTAGCTATGATGTATAGTTCTCTTTCCTTCCGTTAGTACTTTTAAACTTCCACTGTGCTTTTCAATAAAGACTTGGTATTGTAAATTGTTCTTGTCCTTTTCTTGTATACTGTTGGGTGTCGCATCGCACGACACCACCCAATGAGATCCTTGGAGGTTGGGATTACGGTCCCCATAGACATGGTATCAGAGCATCAATGGGAACATTATACTTGAAAAGAGCATATTTTCAAAAATTAGGATCTGAGTGAGGATTAGCTATATGCCCTTATAAGGAGTATTACTATTATAAGATATAAAGGTGGTAAACTAACTTATATGTTATTAATTCTATAACGAAGCTCCGACGTCAGGAAAGAGGTAAGGTACGCCACCGTAAACCGATCTATTGCGGTAAGCTCACCATGCGAGAGGTAGCATGGAAGTCTTTCCGTGGCTTGGCATGGAAATGTTAATAGGAGTCTCTGAAGTTTTCTATGTTTCTGAGAACCTATGACACGGGGTACCCCAGCGTGCTTCAAAGTTAGAGGGAGCCCCCGTCGGGTGGTGTATAAACCGATAGTATGCCTCTCTAGAATCATTCATATTCTATGGGAGCATGCGAAACACATATGCTCGAGCGTGTATAAGCCAGTTCGTACGGAAGTCTTTGCTGTACAGACGTATTACAGCCATGTACCTCGAGACATGACATCGCTCGAGGGCGACTCACACCAGAGTCGTATGCAATTACTTTTTTATATATTATTGTGACTGCCTGTCGTGTTTCCCTGTGCCGCCCTTGAGTTGTGAAGGTGTGAAAGGGGATTGTTTGTCTTTTGCAGCATTGACTATAGTAGCGACCCGTGTAGCACACGTTTGCGAGTGAACGATACTAGGACCACCTATAAACGTATCTGGAAATGCCGGTTAGAAATTTCTTTGGTGAGGCACGTAGTACCGTCGGTATGAAATTTGATACTTGACCACCCCCAACAACAACAAAAATGGATGCATTATATTTTGGAAAGTCTGACTATCAGGTGCTGGTAGGTTTGGACTCCGCAAAATAAGTTTTGATTCGACATTGGGTTAGCACCAAGATTCTTGATTTCTGGCTAAAGTTTGCTCAACTTATCCAGGTTGTAATCTTGGTTAGTTAGGAATAAACATAGGGGTAGGCTATATGGATGAAAATTTCTCGAAGACCTCTACAACTTTTCTGTTGACCATCAAGGCAGAAAAGCTTGATAATCTGTTGAAATTTGGGGTATGCTTAAATTACTCCAGATAACCCTACCATTGTACCAGTCTCGGTAATTTTGCTATAACTCACTGTAGAAAAATCTTCTGCCTTATTGTGATATATATATGAAAAGGGTAGGAGCAGATCTACAGTTTTGTTATTTAAAGTTCCTCTTGATTCAAGTTGGAGGCAATTCAAATTTCGAGCTCAAAACAGTGAACTGCAGGGCTGCTGTTGAACAACAGTCAGTTCATCTGTTAAGTTTAGATAGCTCTAGCTTTTGAGCCAGGATAGTGACATGGTCATATATATACATTTATGTAAAGCTTAGCAATTCCTCTATCAACTTCGTGTTGTACTCATGACCTAAATTTTTGTATATCTGTGCTAAAATTCCTATGGTTGCAAACTTGGTTCTGGCAGATCAGAACTTGAACAGTTGGCACATAGTTTAGAATTAGCACACTATACCTATGTAACAAATGTTTTATGGACGAAATCTTTTCACTGGATTGTTAACTCGATGTTATACAATGTTTATTTTGTCATTACCTCAAAATATTGTCATGATATACCTGTATAAATTGTGGAAATCACCACATATACAGGGGAGGTTCTGTCAAAATTTCAAGAAAAATTTGGGTCAAATTTAAACCTGTATAGATTCTATTACCTAGCTCACCTGGAGCTGTATGAGTACAATCTGGAAAGATTGTAAAGTGTAATACAACTTTTGTATTCGACCCCACACCTGGTTCTGAAGTTTCCTGTATAAAATTTTTCAATTTATACAGGAAGGTCAGTTGGAACAGACTGTGATTGTAACTCCAGTTTTAAAAAATTTTGGGAATTGGAAACCTTCCCACTGTTCCAGTATTCCTTTCTATAGATGACGGATGTGAGGATGCTACTACTGGGCGGATGGATATTTTCCACTTGCACTAGCCATCCGGGTTTACCAAGTATGCTGCGGGAAGTGCTCCAACAGTTTGGCTTCATCGAGATGCCATGCTATTGGGTAGAGAAACGATCGACAGAGGCGTTCGGTCATGCACCATCTTGGAAGACATCCCAGCTAGTCCACGTCGTTATGGATGGGCTCCTTTCTCGGTTACTATCGAGGGGGCTCATTTGGAAGACACTTGGGCAATCGCAGCAGGCGAGGCGCTTATGAAGCTTTTGTGAGCTTCATCAACATGCCATGGCTGGGACTCATTTTGCCCTTATTCCGGTCCGTGGTGTGGCTGGTTTGAGTGGCAGCATCTTATGGTTGCTGCCTATACACCGTATGGCGACACAACCTCGACGACACTTGGGAGGTATGCGGCTGCGTCCAATATGGTGGTTTCTACACAAGGTGCAATTATTCTGGATCAAGTCGAGGCCTTGCGGGAAGCGACTGATCGGGAAGATACCCTTGATTATA
Source organism: Tuctoria greenei (assembly GCA_036927565.1). Lineage (NCBI taxonomy): Eukaryota > Viridiplantae > Streptophyta > Magnoliopsida > Poales > Poaceae > Tuctoria > Tuctoria greenei. Next base: position 63,751,398 of record JAYESD010000007.1, on the reverse strand, counting down.
TCAACGAGAATCTACGTTCGCTCCTAGCCCTAGCAAATCAACGGCTAAATAAGTGCGAGAGTCAGCTGCATTATGCTCGCATTAGGCTACGGAAAGCTCGTGCCGAACAACGGCAAGCTCGCACTGAACTGCAGCAAGCTCGTGGTGAGTTGTAAGCAAGTCAATTAGAGGTGCAACAACAGCATGAGCAGCTGTTAGTAGTCACTGAAGAGCGGGACACCGCCATTGAGACAGCTCAGAATTGGAAGTATGAGGCAGAGCAACTTCAGGATAAAGTGATTGAGGCCGAAGCACAATTGCAACCAGTGGTGTATCCACCAGCCCATGATATACCACTAATTATGGGTGAACAATTGCCTTCGAATGACGAAGAAGAAGAAGAAGATCCCGAGGAACTCGAGTACATCGAGTAGGACGTATTGGAGTGGGATGTGGCAGCATTTCTGCCGTCACGAGGCAACATATAGTTTAATAGTTGCTCGTGTTTTCTTTTGTGGCCATGTTTGTATCATATTATGAATAGTAGTGGTTATGTCTAAGATAAAAAGATGTGTATGACATCTCATGGGGACCAAGTATGGTAGAGATGCACTTCCATAGGGGGAATCCATCGTTTTGGAGTACACTACTGTAAACTTGGTCATGAGATAATATATCTTGTATAAAGTTTGTACTTTATCAATATATGTGAATGTTATGCACTTATTTTTCCTTGTCAAAAAGTCGTGCTACTGAATGATAAAATGGATAAATGAAAATAAAACATGTGCTGATCTTAAATCATTTGGATGCAGAATGGTGCGTACTCGCTCGACACCTAAAATGGGAGGATCCAGTCGTGGTCGTGAGGACAAATATCCAACCCAGGAGACAGCTGCTACACCGCAGCAACGAGTTCCTCCACCACCACCTTTGGAACTTCCAAGGAGTCTAGCGGAGGTTCTCGCCACAGTGCTTGGCTCACGCGACGAGCAAACGGAGTTACTACGAACTCTGGTCCAGCATTCGTCCTGTCAAGGAGGGCGACCAGATGCGAGTCCACGACAGCTTTCTCTGAGTTCATACTCGAACTTTATGTCAACACACCCGCCGGTCTTCGTGGAGGCCGATGAACCGTTGGAGGCGGACAACTGGCTCCGCTCCATTGAAGGGAAGTTCGGTTTGCTACGAGTAACCGACCATCAGAAGAGCCTATTCGTGGCCCAACAACTACAAGGGTCCGCTGGTGCATGGTGGGCGAATTACCTTGCCGCACGACCAGTCGGCTATGCCGCGAGCTGGGAGGAATTTCGGGAGGCGTTCCGCGCCTATCACATACCTCCCGGTGTTATGAGGAGGAAACTTCAAGAGTTCTTGGAGCTGAAACAAGGAGGAAGGAGTGCTTACGAGTTCTCCAAGATATTCAACCACTTGGCCCAATATGCTCAGGACCAAGTGAATATAGAAAATCGGAAGCAGGAATGCTTCTATCGGGGTTTGAACCCCAAGATGAAGGACAAGCTTGCCTTGTTCAACAGCGGCAGCTTCAACAACATGGTCAATGCCGCAATCGTACAGGAGGACGCTACTAGGGAGCTATTCTCCGACAAGAAGAAAAGGAGTGCTCCGCGGGGCAGCGGAGGAGGTACTCCTCACGAATAACGCATGGTGTATCAATCACCATCCGGCCAGAGGTGGCAGCCGCCATCGCGACCACCGACGTTTCGTGGTCGTCCCTTCAACAATGCCGGCTTCCACCCACAACAGCAACAAGGGATGATTCTGCGTGCACCTCTACTTCCACCGCGTGCACCGGGATTCCGTCCTCCATTTCATGCCGGTCAGAACCCGTACACCTGTTATACATGTGGACGTATGGGACACTTCTCCAAGGACTGCCCGCAGAGTGGAGGACAGTCATCGTACCAGGGGGCAAGCCAGCCTCGCAACCAGCCCAAGAAGCCCGCCACCAGAACCGGCAATGTCTACCACCTCACCATTGAGGACGTTCCAGAAGGCGCACCCGTGCTCATGGGTACGTTCTCTCTCTTTGGTCATCCCTAGTCATCATTTTTGACTCCGATGCCTCCCACAATTTTATTAGCAAATGTTATGTCAATCAATACCAGTTGCCTATCTGTTCCACAAAAACCCCATATATGATTTGTTCTCCGGGAGGAAAAGTAGTTGCAAATAAGATGGTACATAGGGTACCTCTTAATCTGGGTGGGAACATATATCCTATCTCTCTCATTATACTAGAGCAACAGAAGTTAGATGTCATCTTAGGGATGGAATGGTTGCAATACAACGGTGCTATTATTGAAATCATTCCTCGGAGGATATATCTAAATTCTCCGCACCACTCTCCCCAAACACTCACTCTGGAGAGTAATATCCACGTGCCTCCAACTGCTGATAACACTGAAGCCTGTAAACTCGAAGATATTCCAGTAGTATGTGAGTATCCAGACGTTTTTCCCGAAGATCTTCCTAGTATGCCACCAGAAAGAGATGTCGAGTTTAAAATTGAACTTGTACCGGGAACAGTGCCAATCTCGAGAAAGCCATATAAGATGGCACCTAAAGAACTTGCAGAACTGAAAGAGAAGCTGACGAAACTTTTGGGCAAGGGTTTCATTCATCCAAGTTCGTCACCTTGGGTTTGTTCTGCATTGTTCGTGAAAAAGAAGGATAAAACATTGAGACTATGTGTGGACAATCGTCCACTCAATGCCGTCACTATCAAGAACAAGTATCCACTACCCCGTATTGATATTATGTTCGATCAGTTGGTAGGTGCTCGGGTATTTTCCAAGATGGATCTCCGCACTGGTTATCATCAAATTGGAATTCGACCAGAGGATATACCTAAGACAACATTCTCGACGAGGTATGGATTATATGAGTACCTTATCATGTCCTTCGGATTGTCCAACGCACCGGCCCATTTCATGTATCTCATGAATTCGGTATTCTTGCCGGATTTGTACAAGTTTGTCGTGGTCTTCATCGACGAGATCCTTGTATACTCAAAATCCGAAGTAGAACATGCACAACATTTGCACATCGTGCTTCAGCGATTGCGGGACCACAAGGTGTACGCTAAGTTCAGCAAATGTGAGTTCTGGATCAACCAAGTGCCATTTCTGGGGCACATCATCTCTGCCGAAGGGATTGCCGTTGATCCAAGCAAGATTAAGCAAGTACTCAAATGGGAGTCTCCTAAGTCTGTGCATGAAGTTCGAAGTTTCCTGGGTTTAGCGGGATATTTCTCAAGGTTCATCCCAAGCTTTTCCAAAATATCTAAACCAATTACAGAACTTCTGAAGAAATGAAAGAAATATGCATGGACAAAAGAATGTGAGGAAGGTTTTCAAGCCTTAGTAAAACACCTCACAACAGCGCCAGTATTAGCCCAACCAGACACAACAAGATCCTTTGATGTTTATTTTGATGCATCTGGAATTGGTCTGGGTTGCGTATTAATGCAAGATAGAAGGGTGATTGCTTATGGATCACAACAGCTTCGGAACCATGAGCAGCATTATCCGACTCATGATATTGAACTCGCTGCCATGGTACTAGCATTAAAGATGTGGAGACACTATCTATGGGGCAACCTAGTACATCTCTACACTGATCACAAAAGCTTGAAGTGCATTATCACCCAGAAAGAATTGAATATGCGACAACGAAGATGGTTGGAGTTAATCAAAGACTACGAGATTGAGATCCACTACCATCCCGGTAAGGCAGATGTAGTCGTTGATGCATTAAGACGCAAGTCCCATATCAATAACCTTTCTATCACCTTGATAGAGGAAGATGAATTGAGTCTCTACTTGGTTCCGTATGGGGCGCTCTACAACCTAGCCCTCATTCCTACCATAAGGGAGGAGATTGTGGAGGCCCAGAAGGAGGACAAGGTCATATCGCATATTTGCCAACGAATGAAGAAGGGGGAAATGAAGTGTTTCCGAGGTAATGATGACGGTACCATCTGGTTCAAAGATCGCATCGTGGTACCCTGCAATGTGGAACTTTGGAAGAAAATTTTGGACGAGGCTCACTTGTCCAAATATTCTATTCATCTGGGGAGTAACAAATTGTACCAAGACTTGAAGAAGAAATTTTGGTGGACTCGTATGAAGAGGGAAATAGCGAAGTATGTATCCGAATGTGATACATGTCGACGAGTGAAAGCCGACCATCTAAAAGCAGCCGGACAATTACAACCGTTAAGCATACCTGCCTAGAAATGGGAGGACATCAGCATGGATTTCATTGTTGGATTACCTCTCCCTTTTCACAAACATGACTCGATTTGGGTGATAGTCGACCGACTCACCAAGTCGGCTCACTTTATTCCAGTCAATGTCAAATATGTGGCATGGCAATATGCAGAGCTGTATATTACCAGGATCTTATGCTTACAAAGAGTACCTCGCACTATCATATCAGATCATGGAACCTTGTTTGTTGCTCGATTTTGGGAGCAGCTCCATGCATCTCTGGGTACCAAATTGATTCGAAGCTCATCTTACCATCCACAGACTGATGGTCAAACGGAATGAGTAAACCAAGTGCTAGAGGATATGCTCCGCGCTTGTGCCATCCACCATGGTAAGAATTGGGATGATCATCTACCATTGGCGGAGTTTTCATACAACAATGGTTATCAGACTAGCATCCAAATGGAACCCTATGAAGCTCTTTATGGCCGGAAGTGCCGCACACCTTTGAACTGGTGTGAATCCGGTGAACAAGTAACATATGGTATAGACTTGGTAAAGGAAGCTGAATATCGAGTACGAGTTATTCAAGCCAACCTCAAGGCTGCTCAGTCTTGCCAGAAAAGCTATGCGGACAAATGACGTCGACCGCTTCATTTTGATATCAGGGATCACGTTTACCTTCGTGTATCTCCAATGAAAGGTATTCATCGCTTCGGAGTAAAAGGGAAGCTAGCTCCACGTTTCATTGGACCATTCGCATTAAGTGAGCAATGCGAACCTGTAGCCTATCGGCTAGAGCTGCCAACATCGCTGTTAGGGGTGCACAATGTGTTTCACATTTCACAATTGAGAAAATGTCTCAAGGCCCCAGCGGAAGTCTGTATGGAGGATTTGGAGCTCTCCAACCAGATCTTACTTACTCCAAGCATCCAACCCAGATAGTCGATGAGAAGACTCATACCACAAGAAACCGCACTTTACATTTCTACAATGTCTTGTGGGGAAACCACACCGCTGATGAAGCAATGTGTGAAAGCGAGGAATATCTTAGAACCAACTATCCGGACTTGTTAGCATCATATGTTCATTAGATCTTTTCCTTTTATCCTTCCTTTTGTAATCTCCGGACGAGATTCTTTTAAGGGGGGAGGAATATAAAATCCCACTTTGTCCTTCATATAAAGTTCATCTACAAGTTTATTATACCCCATAGTGGAGATCCATCATGGTTATGCACATGAACTTATGGTGGGATACATGAACTTGACCTCATCAAATCTTTTATTCCACTCATGCTTAAATTTTATTAACATGAGGAGTGGACTTCACCAATACACTTAGATCAATTCTTTTGACCTCTATTCAAAGTTTGGAATTAATTGAATAAAGATTGCTAGGTCAAATTAATATGCAGTACCAAATAAATATTCAAATTAATATAAATTGAATATATACTACTGTATATTTGGCCCTGTCAAAATTATTCAATTCAGAGGCCATAAATTTTTCTATGGTTTTCTAATATTCGAAATAGACTTCCTGCAAAGTTTCATAAATGTTGAACTCCATTTACTATTTTAATTGAGACGCTTAACAAATTCAAACCATGTTTTGAATTCAAATTTTGAATTCTGTTCAACTAGATTGAACATCAGGATTTGAACACACTCTCATGGTCAGCATAACTTGCTTGACTTATCCTAGTAGTTTTACAATTTTTGGAACTCAATTGCTATTTAAATCAGTGACATCATTGAATTTCATCCAAATTCAAATTTGAATTTGAAATTCAATTGAAACTTGATCCAATTCAAAATCCAATTGCAGAATCAAATTCTAGATATTTATTTGAGCCTCCCCACAAAGATCTAGAATTTTTGGATCAAGTTTGGTAGGAGAATTGAAGTTACAGAGAAGGGAAGTGGATAAGAGGAGGTGGGGCCCACTGTCAGCCTAAGCACTCGAGTGAAACCCACGGGGGGGTGTTCTGTATCCAGCTCCCCCCGCCGATCGACGCCAGCAGCGCGCGACACCGCGGCGCGGCATGCATCCATCGAGCTGCCTGCTTGCTTGCACCGTGGCGCACTCCCCTCACCCCTCAGCCCCTATAAATACCCCCTTGGCCGTCGCCGTTGAGCTCCATCTCGGTTCACGCCATTTTCACCGCCTCTGTTCAATTTGAGCTTTTTCCCACGATTGATGCCATTTCTCCCTGAGCTGTAAGTAGATAAAAGGCTTGTCACAAACTCCTTTGCGTATTCTCTTTGGTCGTTGATCGCGACATAGCTTCTGCTTGGCATATTTTGAAGTTTCCCAGTCGTCGTCGAGGAAGCCGCCGAGAACCTTCACTGTCTTGCTGTCGAACTCCAGTTCTAGGCCATCTCCAGCCTCAATCCTTTAAGCAATAAGGTTCGCAATCCTCTCTAGTTCATGCTCCCAGAATCTAAGCTTATGACCTGAAGTGTAACTTGAGTTCTTGTTCGAGAATCGAACGATTTCTCAATTGAACAGAAAAGCTTCGTTCTTAAATTCGTTTCATTTTTGCAATCATCCTTTAATCCGATTATCAGATAGCTTCTATGTGTCCGAAGGAAGCTCCATGCCCCAAAACCCTGAAAGTTATCAACCGAGCATCTTAGATTTCATGTTTTCACGGCCGCCGGTTGAAAAACCGCACTTCGCCATCGAACTCAGCCTTGCCGGCGATTTCACCCCAATCTGACCCCCAAATCATACTCTTGGTACTCCCAGGATCCTCCCCGACCTGTTCCCGAGCCTATTGATCCATTCCCGAGCATTTCTGGCGAATGCTGAAACCCTAGCTCCGCCATCACCGTTGCGCCGCCGTCTTCGCCCATCGCCGACGTGATTGGACACCACCATCGACTTGCGCGGTCGATTTTAGGGTTGAGCGGTCACGCGGTCAATTTTTGGGTTAAGCGGTCATGGCGGGGCCGAAAGGAGGTTGACGCACCTAAGTCCGGCGAAGCACCGCCGCGGTTCCGGCGAGAAGCGCCGCCGCGTCGAGAGGTAGACGAAGGTGCGGGTCCCACCTGTCATCGACACCCTCTCGCGTGGGATCAGTTGTGGAGAAGGATCGGTATGACAGCGCGGGTTAACCCTGTGGCTCTCGGTGTGGCTCCATTTTGATTGGCCCGATTCAAACGAAGTGGGACCGGCCCCTTTATTTGGATTTTCCAATAGAAAAATAAATCCAGATTCAATCCAAACTTAGAAAATTCATAACTTCCAGTAGAATTATCCAAAAAATCCCAAATAAATTTTGTTAGAACCAACATGAAGAATAAAGTCCAGTGGTTCACTTGGATTTGTATGAAAATCCATATAAATTTCTCCATAATTCATATAAGCAAAATGCTTAAAGAATTTATTCCCACAGTTCTATTTATTGGAAAATTTCCAATTTTGGTCAGAACACTATTGTTAATACCTTCGATCTCCAGTAAAAGTTTCAAGATCTTTAGACATAAAATACTAAGTTGATCCAAATTCCAAATCTCTATGTAGTTATAAATTGAGAAAAATGGAAAACAATTTCCAAAAATTTACCCAAACTTGAAAACTCAATTTCTCCCTGTAGGAAGCTCAGAAAATTGTGAAACAAATTTTCCTAGAACCAGTGAGGCCCTATCTACATGATACAACCCCTGTTAGCCATGATACATCTCCAGAATTTTAACCAAAACATAGAGAAAATTATTGCTTACCATAATTTTTAAGAACAACAAACTTCCTTGATCATCTCCTGTTCTTTGCAAGAGACTTCTCTATAGTTTCTAGTATCCACCATAAAAATCCCAAAGCCAATTAAGATAATTATCTTATTTTATCCTAATATACTCACACCACCTTAAGCATATTAATTATTAACAAAATCATTTATACCTAGTATATGCATATCGTGTAGTGGCTGAAGTCGAGGAGCAGCCGGAAGCCTTGGAGGTCCATCTGCATGAAACTAACATAGGCTCAGACTTGCATTCAAGCAAGTGTCGGATTGCATTTAAGGTCCTTACAGTGTTTTTACAGTTTTTCATTCACCTTACGTCTTTAGATGATTGTGCATTATGTTTGAGGTGCTTGACATCCACTTGCATGACCAATAAATCCTATGGAGTCTTGGGTAGGTCTACCGACACTGCTATGCTTATGCTCATAGGAATTCGGTAGAAGTCAAGTAGTTAGAATCTACTCGCAAGATAGAAATTTTATCAAACGGGAGATTCTAGAATAAGAAAATTGTTTATGAATATGAAATTGAGATCGGGCAGTGGATAGGATGCAGTGAGACGTGGTCTCACGTGCGTAGCCCTGCTTGTGTCGATTGAGGACCGTTTCGTGTGCGGTCCTGCTGGACAAGCTTGAACTGTACCCGCGACATACTGTAGGAATGGGCTCCAGTAAACAGACGTAGTTTGATACTGGTTTGTCGAGGCATTCTGTTCCTTTTATATGCGTGGGTTGAGGGCAGCAAGTTGTAAATCAGCTGGTGGGTACGTCAGAGTACGCCCCATGCAGTGACCTCCTACTCGTGATGGATCGACTGGTTCGACATTCGAGAGTTTAGTGAAAGGTGGCCATATACGACTAGTACTGAATTGTTATGTAGGTACTGCTGAAAGTAATCGTTGGCATTTCCGAAAGTGCATATGTGTCGTGTTGTTCCGGGTATGTCCTTATTGCAATCATCGTCCCTCGCGGTAATAGAGTACCACTTGTTCCTTGCGCCGTGACGTAGTAAATACTGAAGAAGTCAGGAGAATATGATATCTTGGTTTACAAATTGCTTGGAGAACCTTGTTTGGCTTAGAGATAGTACAATTAAAAGTTTACAGTTTCCACATACTTTACCTGTAATAGCATTATGTGCTTTGTGCACGTCATATCATCTGCAAAGTGTTTCTTGTTTGATTGTGGAGTCTATGATGTGCCGTGCCTGAAGAATGTCATTGCTAATTAAAACATGACTATAAGGATACACGTGTAGGCGAGTCATTATGCTTTACTCTACCTATGTTTAGTATTCACCCTTGCATATGTCTAGTGAGACGGGTTAGTCTTGCTGAGCCTTATGCTCACGTTTGCAGTTAACGAGTTTTTGTAGATTATACGACTGATGACGGGTTTGATGACGAGGCTACACCCCCTACAGGGTTTAAAGCCGAGTGGGAATCCTGCACGCCGCCGTGAATTGTGTGTTGCTAGTGCGAAGTATCCAGGGCATGGATGACCTTGCTTTTGCATCGCTAGTGCTGAGAGGGTAGCTATGATGTATAGTTCTCTTTGCTTCTGTTAGTACTTTTAAACTTCCACTGTGCTTTTCAATAAAGACTTGGTATTGTAAATTGTTCTCGTCCTTTTCTTGTATATTGTTGGGTGTCGCATCGCACAACACCACCCAATGTGATCCTTGGAGCTTGGGATTCCGGTCCCCACATACATGGTATCAGAGTATCATTGGGAATAGTGTACTTGAAAAGAGCATATTTTCAAAAATTAGGATTTGAGTGAGGAATTAGCTATATGCCCTTATAAGGAGTATTACTAGTATAAGATTTAAAGGTGGTAAACTAACTTATATGTTATTAATTCTGCAATGACGCTCCGACGTCAGGTAAGAGGTAAGGTGCTCCACCGTAAGTGGATCAATTGCGGTAAGCTCACCATGCGAGAGGTAGCATGGAAGTCTTTCCATGGCTTGGCACGAAAATGTTAATAGGAGTCTCTAAAGCTTTCTATGTTTCTGAGAACCTATGACACGCGGTACCCCAGCGTACTTCAAAGTTAGAGGCAGTCCCCGTCGGGTGGTGTATAACCCGATAGTATGCCTCTCTAGAATCATTCATATTCTATGGGAGCATGTGAGACACGTATGCCTGAGCGTGTATAAGCTGGTTCGTACGGGAGTCTTTGTTGTATAGACGTATTACAGCTATGTACCTCGAGACATGACATCGCTCGAGGGCGACTCACACCAGAGCCGTATGCAAGTACTTTTGTATATATTATTGTGACTGCCTGTCGTGTTTCCCCGTGCCACCCTTGAGGTGGGAAGGTGTGAAAGGGGATTGTTTGTCTTTTGCAGCATTGACTACGGTAGCAACCCATGTAGCACACGTTTGCGAGTGAACGATACTAGTACCACCTATAAACGTATCCGAGAGTACCGGTTAGAATTTTCTTTGGTGAGGCACGTAGTACCGTCGGTATCAAATTTGATACTTGATTACCCCCAACAATGACAAAAATGGATGCATTATATTTTGGAAAGTCTGACTATCAGGTGTTGGTAGGTTGGACTCCGCAAAATAAGTTTTGATTCGACATTGGGTTGGCACCAAGATTCCTGATTTCTGGCTAAAGTTTGCTCAACTTTGCCAGGTTGTAATCTTGGTTAGATTTGAATAAACATAGGGGTAGGCTATATGGATGAAATGTTCTCGAAGACCTCTACAACTTTTCTATTGACCATCAAGGCAGAAAAGCTTGATAATCTGTTGAAAACCTTGCATCTTTGATAGCTCTGGCATGTCTTTGTTAAGCTCCGATATGTTCTGATAGGTCTGACTTATGTTGGTTAGCTCCGACATGTTTTTCCAGCTCTGACTTTTGGGATGACTAGTTCCGACTAGTTTTGGTTAGCTCAGGTGCTAGGTCCGACTAGCTTTGGTAAGCTCTGGCGCTAGGTGGTACTAACTTTAGTAAGCTTCGGCTCAAGCTTCGGTTAACTTTGGCAAGGTCCGGTGCTTGATTGCAATGTTCTGACTTTTAACGTGAAATGTTTCGAACTTGCTTTACATTGTTGGAACATTTGCTTAGTATTCTTTTACTAAGTTTTTGGTGCGTTTTGGTTGATATGGCTGATATCGTTTTGCTATGCTTTGCAACATTCTTATGTGAGGTGTTCACGTAAGGTGTTGTGTTTGGAACTGACTTGAGTCAAGTCGCGGACTTGGGCTCATACGGATTGGTTGTTTGTTCATGTGCAGGTGTTGCTTGAGTTCAAGACATGGCTGGTGACGGGGTCCATTGAACTAGTCTTAGGGAGAAGATGGGGTTCAACAACCAAGTTCGGGAGGAATTGTGGTTGTGTTGATCGGGAGGTTGTGCAGCATGTTTGAATCAAGAACAATGCATATGAAGGTATTGTGGACGTCATTGGAAGATGTTTGCACGTGTGCAAGGAGTACATGGACGTGGCTACATGGTTCCGAGGCATGATGAAGAGATGTGGACGTAAAGAATTGGTCGGAAAGGTCCAGCCGACTAGGTTATGGACTCAGGCTGCCGCTGAGTCGGGTTTGACTCAAATATGGACAGATTTGAGTTGGTTATGATAGGATTTCTCGTGGGTCACGAATTTGAGTTATTTTAGGAATGTGGGATATGTTCCTAAGGTGTTTGGAAGTCTTAAGATTGCTTCTATCTGCGTATAGAAGAGTCCTAAGCAGATATGAAAAGTTTTGATTCGTGATTGGAGTAGGATTAGAGTCCCAGTTGAGATTGGGTTGGCCTAAGGGCTGGTTATATAAGCAAGGGAGCCCAGAGCTTGTGGAGCACGACATTGGGGCTGTTCCTCTTGTGTTCTATTGAATAAAATTCGTAGTTTGAAGGAACTTTTGTGCCTTGTTCGTCCGACTTGTTCCTCACAAGTTTTACTCGTTGAGTTTCTGGACAGCACTACCTTTCATCGGTGGTTTTATCATAACTCAAGTTTTACAGATCCAATTGTTGTGATTCTTTTTGGGTTGTCTTCACAACTTGATTATATATCATCTTTCAAAATTTCACGGTCATTGGATTTGTGGTTTCTGATCTACATGAGTTTCTTTGCAGTGTTCCAGAACTGTTTTTCTCGGGTAGGACAGATTGACCTTTGTTCAATCTTTCGATCATAACTTGAGTTTCTCTCGATGGATTCGAGTGATTATTTTTGTGCTTTCTTCGTGACTTGATTCTCTCTGATATATATTACTTTTTTCACGGTGAAACATGTTTATATTAGTTTCACACATGATTTCTCTAACAGATCATTTTTCTGCTGATGAGGTTGGGATTTAATTGTTTCTGCTGCGTAAGATTTTTAAATCTACCATTCACCCCCCTCTGGTAGCTTTTCACGTGATCTTCGATCCTACACATGTGTAATAGTATGTTTTTTAGTAGAGCAGGTGCAAATTACAGTTGTTGTCGAATTTACATCTTGGGAAGGTGAGCTCTTGGAGGAGGAGGAGTCACTTTGCCTGAGTGACTCAACTTGCACTTCAAGGATTTTGTTAACTTTTGACAAGTTAGCAAGTTCATCGTTGATTGCAATGTGTGAGTCTTCTAGTTTTGAGTAAGTTTCTGTAACGCTAGCTCATGCTCAAGTGACTTGCTCTTCTCCTTCTCAAGCTCAAGGAGTTTCTCAACCTCTTGATATCTCTTCCTTTCACGGATGATCATATCTTCTTATCTGTTGACAAGCTCCTCCTTTTCAAAAATTTCATCTGACAACATTTTCATTTTATTTATTGAAGTTTTACTTAAACCTCTAAACATTTCCTCATTTTCACTAGATCTATCAAAATCATCAATAGAGGAATTAATAAAGGGAGGTGTGAGTCAAACCTTTTTCTTGCCCTCTTTAGCCATGAGACAAGTGTGATGATGAGACCCCGTCCTCTCATGTTCGGGAAGAGCGTAGAATTCTTGATAGGCTTCTTTGATGGCAATGGTGGCCATCTCTTCTTCTTCATCGGAGGAGGACTCATCGTTTGAGTCCCACTCCTTGCCAATATGTGCTTGGTGAGCTTGCCTCCCTTTCTTTAAGGTCTTCTCTTCTTGAGGCTTCACTTCCTTCTTCTTTTTATTTTCTTCATATTTGCAGTTAGCCATAAAGTGATCGTACTTGCCACAGTTGTAGTAGGTACGTCGAGCCTTGGATTTCCCTTTTTCTTTGCTCTTCCCATCACTAGAGTTGCTGCCCTTCCTTCTTCTCATCATGCACTTGAATTTCTCAATGAAGAGTGCCATCTCTTCTTCATCCAAATCAGTGCTCACATCACTTGTGTCTTCATCATCTTGTGCTTCATGAACTTCCCTTCCTTTAGGCTTGCAAGTTGCTTTGAGGGCAACGTCCTTCTTCTTGGAGGATGTAAGTTCAGCTAAGTCTTTAACGTATTGAGCCTCCTTTTCCATCATCTTGTGGTTGATGATTTTGCCAAATAGTTCATTCGGGGTCATTTTGTGAAACCTCGGGCTTTCTCGGATCATGGAGCACAAGGTGACATGTCTTGGCATGAAGTCTCTAATCATTCTTTTGACCACCTCATGCCCAGTCCACTTTTTGCTTCCATAGGCGCGGATCTTGTTGATAAGTGTCTTCATTCGGTTGTACATGTCTTGAGGTGATTCACCCTCTTCAATGGCAACCTCCCAAATTCTCCTTCAAGCATTTCTATTTTAGCCTCACGAACTGAGCGATTTCCTTCGTGAGCTGTCTTCAGTGTGTCCCAGATTTCCTTGGCACTTTCCAGTCTATCAATCTTTGTGAACTCTTCTCGGCTCAAGGAAGAAGTGATCACTGCAATGGCTTGTATGTTGCGGTGAATTTTTTGCTCTTGCTCCGGAGGAGTTCATCATCGTTGCTCGGAATATCTACACATGTACAAACAATTTGCCAAAGGCTGCGGTTCAAGGAGATTAGATGCATTTTCATGTTTACTTCCACATGGTATAATCATTTCCGTCGAATTGCGGAGGTTTTCCCATGGGAATTGAAAGATAATGATTATTAGAATTTAAATGATTGTAATTGTAAGGATATCGGGAGTAGTCATGGTGACCACTCCCCGTCGTCCTCTCATCTCCCTTTCCCTTTTGGTTTAGGAGTTTCTTCCTTAGAAGTTCCTTGAGTTGATGCACTTCGTGTTGATTTTCCATAAGTATATCATAGGCTTTTGTATCTTGTTCTTCTTCGGTGTTGAGCACCTTTGAGATCTCGTTGTTCTTGTCAGAGGCCATTGATCTCTCCGAGAGGTGAGTCTCAGAGATGGAGAACCTGCTCTGATGCCGATTGAATGTGGCCTAGAGGGGGGTGAATAGGCTTTGATAATTTTCTACACACTTAATCAAATTGTCAAATACCAGAGAGACTAGACTTGTCCAGTTGATGGTACGGAATAGTCTGGTTGTTCAGATCAGTCGAAACTATTAAGCGATTATGCAGAAATATCGAATGAAATTGTAGCGGAATGTAATTACTATTCTTTCAAATTGAACAAGAGAAAAGATTTCTTAATGTTGATGTGGATCATACAATATTTCATTGATCAGTTCTAATGCCCTAGATAGTCAAACTTGCAAAAGCAAAAGAGTAAAGCACACGAGACATGGATTTTTACCGAGATTTGATCTCACCCAAGAGATCTACTCCTCGTTGAGAAGCCCACACAGAGTCAGGTATCTTCAAACCCTTTCCCACGTCAAGTCACCACACAAGGCCGACTTGATTCTACTATCACACGTAATCACCGAGTTGATGGGGCAACATCACACATTGAGGGCTCCCACAAGAATTGCAGCAAAAAGATGATCAAATACACTCGAAAAAAGATGATCAAGTACACTTGAAAAGATTACAAGTAATTGCACGAGTGTAAAGAGATCAAACCCCAAGAGCTCAATAACGCGTAGACAACGATCTCCCAATCCCAAATCTGAATACTCAAAGGATTTCACTTTTGAGGATCTTAGATGCGTGGGGAGATGTGTTTTTATGCTCTTGGGACAGGTGGCGGCACTAGGGTTTTAGTTGTGAACCGTAGAATACGAGATATCTCTATTTGGGGTCGTGGATCTCCTATTTATAGTGTTTCAAAAAATGTTACTGTTAGTGTAAAATCCCTAATTTTCTGTAATTCAAAATTCAGCATGGACTAAAAATTTTGAATGATAAAAAGAATTAAAAAGGGCATGAGAAAAACAAATTAATTCAAACTCCAAATGAGGGAATTCAAAAAAATAAACTTAGCTAATGTTCAATTGAAGTTAACATGAAGATTTGAGTTGACCAATGGATTCCAAATAGCATCCTTGCAAAGTTTCATAATTTTTAAGCAAGTTTGCTATTTAATTCAATAGCTTCATTGAATTCAACTCAAATTCAAATTCAAATTTGAATTCAATTGAAACTTTGTCAAATCAACAATCTAATTTCAGAATCAATTACTACACCTCCAAATTTGTCTACCGTAAAATATCTAGAATTTTTGGACACAAGTGGGTGGGAGAATTCAGTGTCGAGAGAAGATAAGCTTGAATAGAGAAGTGGGACCCACTGGTCAGTGGGACAATTTCGCCCCTGTTCTTCCCATGGCGCCACCTCTCGGCATGCAACTGCCACTGAGCTGGTTGCCTCCCTGCTTCGACTCCAGCTGCATACAGGTCACCCCTGACCTCCAACTTGTCATCTCCTCAGCCCCATAGTCGATCCCTTTACCCTTATTTCGTCCCAGGCGCAGAAACTTCACTCCCGGCGAGTTCTTCCCCTCCCCCTCAAAATACGGCAAAAATCATCGGTATGGCTCCCGTTTCTTCACACTTGGTTACTCCTCAAGCTTTGGCGCACCTCCCTGACCATTCCCTTGGCCAGCCGGAGCCTCCCCGACGCCAATAGAAGTGTAACCATGGCCGCCGGAGAAGCTCCCCTGTTTTGCTGCCTCTTTGCAACCGTGGCACCGCCAATCTAGACCGAGTCACGAGCTGATCCCAACAGCAAAAAGAAGTGCTTGTCCATCCTCTTGATCAAGGTGAAAATCCCATCCACTTTCATTCCTCCTCGAAGTAGAGATTCCATTTTTCTTTTTGGCCTAGTCCGAGCGATGATGCTAGGCTTCGCGTTTAATTCAGTTTGTACGTGCAAAATTTTTTCAATCCAGTTAAGTATTAGGACCTAGACCTCCATACGAAGCTGAAGACCAAAAATCAGAGCAACCCATCGAATAATTTAGTCAGGAATCGAGTTTTCATAGTCGCCTTTGTAAAACTCCGACGGATCTCTAGTGAACTCGATGTTACCGACATTTCCACTCAATTTTCGTCCCCTAGAAATCTTCTCCATGCTTCCATGAAGCTTCCCGAGGTCTACCCTATCAGTTTAACCCGCCTTAGGGCTCAACCGACATGGCCGAAATCCTAATCGCCGCCGCCACCGTCGGGCAAGCCCTTCCGGCCATCGCCGGCGTGCGCTAACACCACCGGCGTGCTCAGCACCTCGAAATAGGGTTAGGTGGAGAGTTTGGCGAGGAGCCCTGATGTGGATCGACGGGCGGCGAGAGCTCCGGCGAGGCGCCGCGGCGGTCGCGCGCGCGGCTGGAGGTAGACGATGACTCCGTAGGGCCCAGTCGTTGGCGAGAGGAAGGCGCGGCCCGGATCTGGTGCGGCCCGAGGATCCCATGTGGCTACATCCCTGAACCCTGTGGCCCTTTGTTGCTTAATCCCGATTGGTCCATTTTAAACCCGTGGCCCCCCTCCCTTTATTCGTATATTTCCCATGTAAATTAAATTTCAGATTTGGTCCCCACTCCAAAAATCCATATCTCCTAGCAGAATGGTCCACAAATTCCCACATAAATTTTGTTAGAACCAGCATGAAGAATTATTTCCTGTGGTGCACTTGGAATTTTATGAAAGTCCATAGGAATTTCTCCATAATTAAACTAATAAAAATTCTTATAGAACTAATTCCTATAGTTATGCTCTTTGGAAAATTACCAAATTTCCCCAGAACCTTCATTTAAATATCGTTGAAGTCCAGTAAAGATTTCAGAGTCATTAGACATCATTTACATGGTTTGATCACCTGTGTATTCTCTATGCACATAAAAATAGCCAAATTCATTTAGAATTTGTACAGAAACTTGTGCAAACTTCTAACTTGAATATCTCTCAGTATAAAGTGTCAAATTTTGTCATACTAACTATGTTGGTTTTCTCTTTATCCACACTAACCAGAACTGCAACCCAATCTTCATGAAAATCCCTAGATTTTCCTGTAGAACCATTTAAAGAAAAATCTTGTTTGATTTTTATCTGATGATTCACTTCATATAAAAATATGAAATTTTCCAAAATATTACTTAGTAAGTTTATCAACACTTGTAAAAAATTTCATCTTCATTGGTCTTGATTAACCTAGTTCAATCTGAAGATTTCCCTAACTGGTTATAGAATGCCCCAAAAAACAACAGAAACATTTCAGCAAATTATCCAAACTTGTAAATTCAATATCTCACAGTAGGATGCTTAGAAAGTTATGAAACCAATTTTGTTGAGTCAGTCTTGACCTCCTCCAAATAGAACACCAACTTTTGGCCATGTCAAAGCTAGATGTTATTCCTCAAGATTATGGGAAGTGTTTAGATTCATTGAATTTTATACAACTGTAACTTCATTGGATTGATCCCAATTTCGGCCAGAAGCTCACCCATAGTACCTAGTGCCCCATGCAAAAAGTTCAGAACCATTGGGCTTAAATTAATATACTTAACTGTCTTTCCATTAAGCTATATCATAATACCAGTATTGATTAACTTGCATAATTCCTTACATATCGATTAGTTGCCGAGCTCAAGAGGACCCCGGAGCTACTTGAAGTCATCCCTTTGAATAATAACTTTGATACCATCTCGTAACCAGGCAAGCCCCAGTTTGCATTTAAGCACTATTACAAAATTTTGATTTGTATCACCTATGTCTACGGTGAGTTATGTGCATTAGGGCCAAGGTGATTGAAAATCCACTTGCATGACCAGATCACCCTATGGAGTATTTGGTTAGTTGTTAAGTCATTGTGTAGACTATGCTATGCTAAATGTTGTATAGGATTCGGTAGAAGTCGAGTAGTTGGAATCTACTCGCATGGCTAGGACTTTTTCACACGGATTGGTTCAAAGAAATGGTGTAGTAATCTGAATATGAGACCGGGCAGGGGTGTAGGTTGCAGTAAGATGTGTTCTTGGGTGCGTAGCCCTGCCTGTGTCGGTTAAGGACCGATCCGTATGTCGCCCTGCTGAGCAAGTTTGAACTGTACCGGAGTCATACTGGATATATGGGGTCCAGGAAACCGATGTACCTTGGGAATCTTTTGTTGATACTTTTTCGATCGCCTCAGGCTTTCGGCCACAACACAGTAGACGGATACTCGCTCACGACATCTTCACATCAGAAGGGTGCACCGTGAGTGGGAATACTGTCCTAGACGATTGAATCGATTAAACTTGGGCAGAACTTGAGAAAGGTGGCTGCGTACAACATCCATGGAATGCACGTAGGTGACTTCCAGTACGGGCGTACGTGTCATGCATTCCGGGTATCATTGATTTGAATCACTGTCCCTCGTGGATATGAGTACCACTTGTTCAATGAGTTGTGACGTAGTAATACTTGCACTTGAGATGAGAATTAATTGCTGCTGTTATAAACATTATATTATCATGTTATTGCTATGTTGTATGTATTAATGTAATGCTAACTAAATTTATTTTTCTACCTTGGGCATGCAGCATCGTGATGAAGCGTTTCTTGTTTGATTGTGGAGTTAGGGTTCTACCCCGCACAAGGTTTAAGCTGCTGCTATATATCTGAAAATAGATACCCACATTTAGGCCAGTCCTTTATGCAAATCTGCCATCCTATGTTTATGTCGTTACCCTCATGTAGAGTTTCATGTTTAGGTGAGACGGTTAAGTCTTGTTGAGCCTTCTTGCTCACGGTTGCTATATAAGTTTTTTGCAGGCACTAGCTTCTGTGCTTATGTTTATGGTTGTCCGATGAGATTTGGGACTCTCCGAGTCATATACTCATGTGGGAGCCGTGCCGCTGCTATTTGGTTTTCGTGACTACTGAGGAGCGTCCGTGGGCTGGACGATTTCTCTTTTGCTTGTTAGACTGGAGTACAAAAGTTGTAATCTTATCTTCCGCTGTAGTTTATTTTTATAAACTATTTATAAACTTAATATATTTGTTAATTTCAACAAATCATTTATGTAATACGCGTTCCTGTGCATGTGTGCTGTTGGGTGTCGCATCGCACGACACCACTCAATGCGATTCCTGGAAAGTGTGGACTCTGGTCCCCACAGTTAGGGATCTGTAAAAGCCCGCATTTGAGTAGAGTAAGAACACGAAAATGTCCCCACAGACATGGTATCAGAGTCGCATTGGGAATAGTACACTAAATAAGCATCATATTACGAGAAAAACATAGGATATAGTGAGGATACTACGGTACTAGGCCCACATAAGGATTATAGTAGCATAAGTTATTAAGGTAGCAAATCTAAACTATGTGTCATTATATTCTGTAACGATGCTCCGACGTCAGGTAAGAGGTAAGGTACGCCACCGCAAGCGGATCAATTGCGGTAGGCTCACCATGCTAGGGGTAGCATGCAAATCTTTCCGTGGCTTTGCACGGAAGAGTCAATATGAGTCTCTGAAACTTTCCATGTTTCTTAGAACATATGACACGCGGTACTCCAGCGTGCTTCAAAGTTAGTGGGAGCCCCCGTTGGGTGGGACATAACCCGATGCGCCTCCTACTGGTGCAGCACTGTGCAAAGACGTGGGACCCCGTCGGGTGGTAGAAAACCCGGTCATGTACCTCGATACGTGGCTTAACTCGGGGCGGCCCGTATGGAATGATACGGGACAGATGTGTTTACTTGCATATATATTATTGTGAACTGTTCACCCGTGCGGGCTGTGTCGTACGACACCATATGATTGATCAGTAGTTTGTGTGTAGTGACAGGTACACTGACCACGTGATCATATTGCGTTTAGAAATCGTTTGTGGGTGAACGTCATTAAGGCCACCATTGAGACGTATGCTGGAATACCAGCTTAGAATTTTTGCTTTGAGAGGCACATAGTACTGACATATACTCCATTGATGCATTAACCACTTTTCTGTAAAATAGAACTGATAAGATGTAAAACTACTTATATTATCTATCGAGCTTTGAGTTTGAACTAATTTTTCAAATTTGAAGTAGGTTTTGAAGAACTCCGCCTATGTTGTAATGACATAGCCGATCCCAAGCCCAGGTAAAGGAGGAGGGGTTGTGATAGGCTTGGCGAGCCAGCAACTAAACTTAGCCATTCTCATGGAAATGAAACCCATTGGAAATTCGTTGGGGTGTAACCCTCTTAGCGACGCGCCATACCGGAACCCGGGTATGGTGTTAAGTGGGCGAGGGCCGGGTCACCACCGCCTTAGTGGCGCACCATATCGGAACCCGGATGTGGTGTTAAATGAGCGAGGGCTGGATCGCCATCACCTTAGTGGCACGCTACATCATCGCCCGAATGTAGTGTTAAGTGAGCAAGGGTCTTTGCATCTTCCTCGATGGATGCGAAGGGTAACGAAGCTAGCCGAGGAAAATAGGTTTCGGGTGGGTAGTTGGAATGTAGGATCCTTGACGAGAAAGCTACGAGAGTTAGTGGACGTTGCGATTAGGAGGCGTGTAAATATTCTTTGTGTACAAGAGACTAGATGGGCAGGTAAAAAGGCGAGAGAGGTTGAGAATACCGGTTTCAAGCTTTGGTATTCTGGCTCGACAGGAACTAGGAATGGCGTAGGCATCCTAATAGATAAGAGCCTCAAGGATGGAGTAGTGGATGTCTATAGATGAGGGGATAGGATCATCCTAGTCAAGGTAGTTGTGGGGGACCTTATCTTGAATGTCATTAGTGCTTATGCCCCACAAGTTGGGCTCGACATGAGCACTAAGAGACAATTTTGGGAGGACTTGGAGGATATGGTTAGTAGTGTACCGGTAACCGAGAAGCTCGTCATAGGAGGAGATCTCAATGGTCATGTAGGTACAACTAACGTAGGTTTTGAGGGGGTACATGGAGGTTTTGGGTGTGGCGATAGAAACCAGGAGGGTAAGGATATCCTAGACTTTGCCGTAGCCTATGACCTATTGGTAGCTAACACCCTCTTTAAAAAGAGGCTATCTCACATAGTGACCTTTACTAGTGCCCAACATTCTAGTCAAATCGACTATATCCTCACCATGAGAAGGGAGAGAGGGGCATGTTTAGATTGTAAGGTGATTCCTGGAGAATGTGTTGCTCGACAACATAAACTTGTGGTAGCCGACTTTCGTTTCCACGTGCGTGTGTCACGAGACAAAGCTGTTAAAACCACGAGAACAAAGTGGTGGAAGTTGAAGGATGAAGCGCAACAATCATTCAAAAGGAGGATGATCACAGAAGGACCTTGGAGCGAAGAGGAAGATGCAGATAGTATGTGGGAGAAGATGGCGACTTACATTAGGAAGACGGGTAGGGAGGTGCTTGGGTGGACAAAAGGTAAGAAACTTGTAGATAAAGACACTTGGTGGTGGAATGAAGATGTACAAAAAGCTATTAAGGAGAAGGAGTCTTATAAGAGCTGGCATCATGAGAGAAGTGCAAGTAACATGGCGAAGTATAAAGAGGCTAAGAAAAATGCTAGACGTGTTGTGAGTAAAGCAAGGGGGCAGGCCTATGATGCGCTATATGAGAGGCTAGGGACAAAAGAAGGCAAAAAGGATATATACAAGATGGCGAAACTTCGCGAGAGAAAGGTGAGAGATCTCAACCAAGTCAAATGCATTAAGGATGAGGCAGGCCAAATTCTATTGAAGGAGGAAGAAATTAGGAACAGATGGCGGGACTACTTCAATGGACTATTCAATGACAGGAATGAGAGTATTAGGTTCGAGTTGGATGACTCATTTGATTACACCAACAGACGATTCGTGCAGAGGATACAAGAGTCCGAGGTTAGAGAGGCACTAAAAAGGATGAAAGGAGGAAAGGCCCGCGGCCCCGATGATGTCCCCATTGAGGTATGGAGATGTCTAGGGGATGTAGCAATAGTATGGCTCACTAAACTATTCAACCGCATTTTTTAGTCAAACAAAATGCCTAAAGAGTGGCGGAAAAGTATTTTAGTACTCATCTTCAAAAATAAAGGAGATGTTCAAAGTTGTACTAATTACCGGGCAATTAAGCTCATGAGTCATACTATGAAGCTCTGGGAGAGAGTGATTGAACACCGCTTGAGGAAAGCGACCGATGTCACTAAAAACCAGCTTGGTTTTATGCCTGGGAGGTCCACTATGGAGGCGATTTTCTTACTCCGTCAGCTTATGGAGAGGTATAGGGAGCAAAAGAAGGATCTGCATTTAGTGTTCATTGACTTGGAGAAGGCATACGATAAGGTACCAAGACCGGTCATGTGGTGGGCACTAGAGAAACACAAAGTCCCAAAAAAGTACATTAACCTTATCAAGGATATGTACGATAATGTGGTGACAAGTGTGCGCGTAAGAGATAGTGAGACCGACACTTTTCCTATCACAATAGGGTTACACCAAGGATCATCCTTAAGTCCTTACATCTTTTCCTTAGTGATGGATGAGGTGTCGAAGGATATACAAGGGGATATCCCTTGGTGTATGCTCTTTGCTGATGATGTAGTGTTGGTAGATGAAACTAGGGATGGTGTTGATAGAAAATTGGAGCTATGGAGGCAGACCTTAGAGTCTAAGGGGTTTAGATTAGTAGAACCAAGACCGAGTATATGAGATGCGACTTTAGTGATGTCGGGTGCGAGGATGGTAATGTTAGTTTACAAGGACAAGTAGTACCTAGGAGGGACACATTTCGATATTTAGGATCAATGTTACAAAGCAATGGTGATATTGACGAAGATGTTTGCCACAGGATCAAGATTGGGTGGATGAAGTGGCGACAAGCATCTGGAATCTTATGTGATAAGAAAGTTCCACAAAAATTGAAAGGAAAATTCTATAGAACGGTGATCAGACCTTCGACGCTGTATGGAGCAGAATGTTGGCCAACTAAAAGGCAACATGTCCAACAAATGAGTGTTGCGGAGATGCGCATGCTACGGTGGATGTGCGGTCACACAAGAAGAGACAAAATTAAGAACGAAGTAATACGTGATAGGGTAGTGGTGACACCGATTGAGGAGAAGCTAGTC
Organism: Tuctoria greenei; assembly: GCA_036927565.1. Classification (NCBI taxonomy): domain Eukaryota; kingdom Viridiplantae; phylum Streptophyta; class Magnoliopsida; order Poales; family Poaceae; genus Tuctoria; species Tuctoria greenei. Next base: position 63,728,115 of record JAYESD010000007.1, on the reverse strand, counting down.
CAACATCACCTACGGTGGTTTGGGCATATCCAGTGGAGACCTCCAGAAGCACCGGTTAACAGTGGGATTATAAAGAGTGGAAATTTTAGGAGGGGTAGAGGTCGACCAAGGTTGACATGGCAGGAGGCGGTGAAACGAGATTTAAAGGAGTGGGACATACCTAGAGATTTGGCTCATGATAGGACTGCATGGAAATTAGCAATCCATGTGCCAGAATCTTAGTTTATTCGAAATTTGTTACTCTTATCTTCTTTCTTATTAACCCGTTTCCAGAATAAATAAAATGTAGATTTTTTTTACTTTCATCTTATTTTCTATTACTTTTCTTCAAAATTGTTGGGTTTCATTTCTAGCCGACCCCAACTTGTTTGGAACAAAGGCTTGGTTGTTGTTGTTGTTGTTGTTGTTGTTGTTGTTGTTGTTGTGAAGTAGGTTTTGAAGTCACCAATTCAAAAACAGAGTGTTCAGTTTTCTGCCGTAAAAAGACCTGACTTTGAGAAAACATATATGCCAGTACAAATCTCCAATGAATGTGTATCATACATGGATGGAAATTTTAGGAAGTCCTTTAAAACTGTTATGTTCAACTCCAGAACTGTATTTCCCTCTAACCTGTTTAAAATTTCAAAGTTCCAAACTCTGCCAAAACTGGACAGAAACTGGAACCCTTTCTGGACTCCTGATTGTTTTCACTATATCTCACTCTAGAAAATTCGAACCGGATCGTGCAATACATTTATGGAATCCTTGTAACATTTATTACAAATTTGTAAATTGTGCCTTTTGTTAATTCTGCTGTTTTATATCTGGAAATTGTGGCCCAAAATCAGCATAAATAAAGGAGGTGCTGTCAAATTTTCTAGAAAAAACTGTCAGGTTTACAATGCCATATCTGCTCAACCAGAAACGATCTGGAAGCAAAACAATACTTTTTGGAATGTTCTTGAAGTGTAATTCAACTTTGTAGTTCACCTCAAGATCTGATTCTGCCATTTACTTGTTAAATTCAGGTTTGGGTACAAGCTGGTCAGGTTTCAACAGAAACTTTATCGGTTTGACCTAATTTGGTCTTGTTATAAATCTGGTCCTCGACTTCACTTCGAGAAGCGTCGTAACAGACCAGTTGTCGATACTCAACTATTTACCAGTGGAATTGATGGTTTGACTCACTTGAACCTTTTCTTTTATGACCATGTTTGTGTCATATTAAAAATAAAAGTGTGTATCTGCATGATAACGCGCATAACGTCCCGTCACGACCAACGATAGTCGAAATGAACTTCGATCCATGGAGTTCATTATTTTGGAGCTCACTATTGTAACATTGGTCCAGGGATGATGTATTCTGTATAAAGTTTATAATTAATCAATATATGCTACCGTTATGCAAGTTTGGTTATCAATACACACACTATTGGTTTCAGCCTAGTGTGAACCTGCAATATCACGTCTCATGCTGGATTAATGACTGTAACTGCAGAATTGTGCGCACTCGTGCAACATACAAGGTATGTGGTTCAAGTCAGGGAGGGGATGACTTCCGAGAACCAGAACAACCGGCGCAACCGCTACCTCTGTCTCCGCTTACATTGGCGGATGATATCGCAGCCATGCTGGGTTCGCGCGACGAGCGGACTGAACTGCTGCGAACCCTCACTACAAGGATTCTGCCCTGTTGCAACGATTGTACTGCAACGAATACTAAATCGTTGCAGTAAGCTTGGTCTTTTGCCACGATTCACTAGTTCGTGCCATTAGCATCTATCGCCACGGAACACGACTGTTGCATTAGGATCTGTTGCCACGATTCACTAGTTCGTGGCTTTAGGATCTTTCGCCACGAATTTGTTGCCACGATTCACTAGTTCGTGGCATTAGCATCTATTGCCATAGAACACGATGGTTGCACTAGGATTTGTTGCCACGATTCACTAGTTCGTGGCATTAGGATCTATCGCCATGAATCTGTTGCCACGATTCACTAGTTCGTGGCATTAGCATCTATCGCCACAGAACACGATCGTTGCATTAGGATCTGTTGTCGCGATTCACTAGTTCGTGGCACTAGGATCTACCACCATGAATCTGTTGCCATGATTCACTAGTTCGTGGCATTAGCATCTATCGCCATGAAACACGATCGTTGCACTAGGATCTGTTGCCACAATTCACTAGTTCGTGGCATTAGGATCTATCGCCACGAATCTGTTGCCACGGTTCACTAGTTCATGGCATTAGCATCTATCACCACGGAACACGATCGTTGCACTAGGATCTGTTGCCAAGATTTACTAGTTCGTGGCATTAGGATCTATCGCCACAAATCTGCTGCCACGATTCACTAGTTTGTGGCATTAGCATCTATCGCCACGGAACCCGATCGTTGCATTAGAATCTGTTGCCAAGATTCACTAGTTCGTGGCGTTAGCATCTATTGCCATGGAACCCGATCGTTGCATTAGGATCTGTTGCTACGATTCAATAGCTCAAGGCGTTATCATCTATCGCCACGGAACCCGATCATTGCATTACAATCTGTTGCCATGATTTACTAGTTCGTGGCATTAGCATCTATCACCATGAACCCGATCGTTGCATTAGAATCTGATGCCACGATTCACTAGTTCGTGGCATTAACATCTATCGCCACGGAACCCAATTGTTGCATTAGGATCTGTTGCTACGATTCAATAGTTCATGGCGTTAGCATCTGTCACTACGGAACACAATCGTTGCATTAGAATCTGTAGCCATGATTCACTAGTTCGTGGCATTAGCATCTATTGCCACGGAATGCGATCATTGCATTAGGATCTGTTGCCACGATTCAATAGTTCGTGGCGTTAGCATCTATCGCCGCGGAACACAATCGTTGTATTAGGAACTTTTGTCACGATTCACCAGTTCGTGGTGTTAGCATCTATCGCCACGAAACACAAACGTTGCATTAGGATCTTATGCCACGATTCACAAGTTCGTGGCGATAGGATCTATCGCCACGAAACACAATCGGTGTATTAGGATACGTTGTCATGAAATACTGGTTGTTGGCATAAAGATCTATCACCACGGAACACAAATGTTGCATTACATAGTTCACTTACAGCTAGCTCACACAGTACCTATATGAAAAAAATCATCATCTTCGCTGTCTTCCCTCAATATTGGAGGTACAATACCATCATTAATATATGTATCATCATCATCGTGGTGGTCGTCGTCATCTTCATTTGAAAGAGCGGAAGCATCACCGGTTGCTCCGTCAATGTCATTCTCATTCCTATCCTGTGTGGTCATATCCTTATTTATATCAGTAAGCCTTCGATCATCAAATAATGTCTCAGCCTCCATCGTCTCAGTGACACTATTTTCACTGTCTCCAGGGGGCATGACAAAAAGGTTTCGTGGCTTTGTTTTAGCAACTGTAGCCCATTTAGGTTGCTTCACACTTCTAACATAAAAAACTTGTTCTGCTTGGGTGGCTAGAATGTAAGGCTCATACTTAAATTCAAAAATAGTAGTGTCAACATCTATCATTCCGTATCGATCCATTTTGTAGCCTCTGCTTTTGCTCTGACGAGAACGAGGCCGATCAAACCACTCACATTCAAATAAAAGAACCCCTTGATTTTTTTTCAAAATCAACAGAAATCATTTTCTTGATTACTCCATACCACTCATGATCACCATCCCGAACAACAACACCACTGTTTTGCATCCGTAAATCTTTTTCCACCTCTGCTGTTCGAAAGAAGAAGCCATTTATGAATGATCGACTAAAAAACGTGCCCGATGATCAGGTCCTCTAGATAATGCATACAAATAACCGGTTACTTTGCCTTCTTTGTGTAATGTCGTAATCTGTACACATTAATTAGTATAAAAGGGGTCATCGATAAACCAACTTCAGAACAGATATTTCTTCAATATTTCATCAAAGTAAAAACTTGTATGTACTTACTCGTTTCTGAAACCAATAAACAAACTCATCTCTATGGCGTTTTTCAACATCACGAGAATGAATTTTTTTAGCTCTTCAAAATGCTCACTGAAAAGGGTACAAAATTAAATTAGCCATCTACAATAAGCATGATCCATTAATATAGTATAGAACATCTGAGTGTTATATGTACTTGATCCATGGAGCGGCCTCTTCAACATTAGAAATAATATAATGCCTGATGTTATGTTGTTCCACCATAGTAAGTTCGCCCCATTTAAACCCTTTTATAGAATTATCAACTTCTGTAAATATATTAGACTCGAGAGAAGGTTCATTCCTAGCTACAGCTTCATGACGTTCTGGCCTATTAAGCTTGGTGCTGATGTTATCCAAAAACTGGCTACAAAAAGTCATACACTCTTCCATAATATATCCCTCAGCTATAGAACCCTCCAGGTGAGCTCTGTTACGTACATACCTCTTCAATGTACCAAGGTACCTCTCAATTGGATACATCCATCTGTAAGAAACAGGTCCACCCAAGCGAGCTTCTTCGCCAAGATGGATTGGAAGATGTACCATGATATCAAAGAAAGCGGGATGAAGCAACATCTCAAGCTTACAAATTGTTTCAGGAAATTGTTCAATCATCTTATCCAAATCTGGTTCCGCCAATTCTTTAGAACAAATTCCAAAACAGAATCTGCTAAACTCAATCAAAGGTTCGACAACCTTTTCAAGCAATATGTCACATATTGCAATAGGAAGGAGCTTCTGAAATATAATATGGCAGTCATGAGTTTTTAGACCTGATACCTTACGTGCTGTTATGTCCACACTTCTCTTGATGTTTGAGGCATAACCACCAGGCATCTTCACATCCGCCAAAAAGTTGCACAAGGTGGTCTTCTGATCGTTTTGCAAAGTATATGATGCTGATGGACAATCATACTTCCCTTTCATACCCACCGGATGTTGCTTTGGCCGTATACCCATTTCCTGCATATCAAAACGAGCTTGTAGACTATCTTTTGTTTTACCATCCATATTAAGCAATGTACCCAATATGCTATCACAAATATTTTTCTCAATGTGCATAACATCCAAGTTATGCCTTGTTAGCAATGTCTTCCACTATGGGAGCTGAAAAAATATACTTTTCTTCTTCCAACTATGCCACCTATCTTCCTCAGTGCGCTTTCTCTTATTATTCGTCTTTCCAAAACTCACTTAATCAAAAGTCTCATATTGTTGGAGTACTTCGTGACCAGAGAGTGATGTTGGTGCCTCTCTATTCTCTATTTTGTTGTTGAAAGAAGCTTTGTCCCGATGCCACCAGTGATCCTGCAGTAGGAAACGACGATGACCCATGTAGCAATACTTTCGTCCATGTTTCAACCACAAGGCGTCAGTGTTTACATGGCAGTATGGACATGCTAGCCCACCTTTTGTTCTCCATCCACATAGCATTGCATATGCTGGAAAATCATTTATTGTCCACAATATAGAAGCTCGCATGAGAAATGTCTCTTTCTTTGAACTGTCACATGTTTCAACACCATCAGACCATAATTTCAGTAGCTCATCAATCAAAGGCTGCAGATACACATCAATGTTGTTTCCAGGTGACTTTGGCCCAGGAATTATCATTGACATCAACCAATAAGGCTGCTTCGTACACAACCAAGGTGGTAGATTATAAGGGATTATAATCACAAGCCATGTACTGTAAGAAACATTCATTACTCCAAAAGGATTGAAACCATCAGATGCTAGCCCAAGTCTTATGTTGCGAGGATCAGATGAGAAATTTGGGTGAATGCTATCAAAATGCTTCCATGCTTTCGAATCTGCAGGATGGCGTAATATTCCATCATCAATACATTCTTTTTTGTGCCAGCGCATGTTTGATGCTATTGATTCTGCCATATAAAACCTTTGAAGACGGGGAATAAGAGGGAAGTATCGTAGAATCTTGCGTGCTACAAGCTTCTAGGCTTTTCCACAAGGTAAAGCCTCTCTTGCATCCCACCAGTACTATTTTTCCATCTTAATTCACCATATTTTGGGCATCGATCCAACAGAGAATAGTCCTTTCGGAATAACACAAAGTCATTGGCACATGCATCGATCTTTTCGTAGCTCAGCCCGAGGTCACGAACAACCTTCTGAACTTTATCAAGTGTATTAGGAATGCAATGGCCCTCTGGAAGCACATATGAGAACAGTTCAAGGATGAACTCATACGCTTTTTTGCTCAAACAAAACACTTTATCTGGTACAACCTGACAATGAAGGATAATTGGGTCATCTTCTCACAACCTGGATACAACTCCTTTTTGGCATCATTTAATAAGTCATAGAATGCCTTTGCACACCCAACTGGCTCCTGCTGGTTTATGGCATTTTCTGGATCATCAACACCTGCTGAAGTACCACCATGATCACCAGTGCCTCTAAGAAGGCTGGACAGCATATTTTTCATAGCAGCATCATCAGAAATTGTCTCCTCATTATTTACTGAATGCTTAGAAAATTTTTTCTCAACTCGTTTTTCTCCATGGTGTACCCAACAAGTATAATCAAATGACATACCATTACGAAGCATGTGAAGATGAACTTTCTTGCGTCTCCCACGGCAAATATTACGACATTTCGTGCAAGGACAAGGCTTAGTTTCTTCTTCATGAGTGCCCTGGAATGCTAAATTTAAAGATGACTTCATTCCATCCTGGCACTCATTCGTACGCCTGTCTTTTCCCATCCATATCTTATCATCTAACATCGCTTCCTACAATTCAATCAGCGTATCTGTAAGAAGATTGGACTACAATAACATTATGTGAGCAATTGTACCTAGCGCTATTGCTCCTCCACGTGTGGCGGCAGGCGGATGCTGCTCCACGCCGGTGGACGGCGGATGCTCTTCCAAGAGCATGGCGGCCGGCGGATGCTCCTCCAAGAGCGTGGCGGCCGTCGGATGCTCCTCCAGACGCGTTTCATGCAATCGGGAGAGGGGGTCATTGTGGATCAAAGGGTGCGGCAGGGAGGCAGCCAGGACAAAGCGTATGTGAAGCCATCTGAGTAGGCCCAACACTGCGCTGGGCCGCTTGTTATTCGTGGGCTGAAACTGCACTGAGTCACTTTGTATTCCTGGGTCGAAACTGCACTGGAATGCTTGGTGTTCGTCCCCATGTACACGTGAGCCCATGTACCGAAATTTGGCGTCGTTAAAGGAGCTGTTTTTCAATAAAAGGAGAAATTTTTAATTTGACACACGAAGAGCCTATTGTATGCGGGGAAAAATTATGCTTTAAAAGGATACGATTCGTAGGTGTTATCCCTGTCATGTCCGGCCATCATACGACCTCGTTTGTTCATGTGCACACATGTCACAGTCGTGCAACTGCTTCATCCGTCCGTTGACACATGTCACAAATGTGGAACGGCATGCACAGCCTTGGATATGCATACCTTATCCATAATTTTTTTCCTCGTTTGGGTAGGAGTGGTTCCACTTCAATCTAAGTGGATTGTAGAGTATTCGGCCATCATACGACCTAGTGTAATGAAGATTTTTGAATCTGATATACTCCTCTTTTTAATTCTTATGGTTATGACCACAAGTTGCATTGTCTCAACCAAACACCACGTACAACAACAATGACTCAGCAGAATCAGGAACTGGCCAATTAAAATGGAAGTTAGCAGTCTCGCGGTTCATAGATCAAAACGTGTGCCATCCTTTTTTTTCTTCCTTTTTTCTATCCATAACCGTGAGACTGTTGAGTTCCATCTTCACCGGCACATATGTACGGTCCGGGTGTGCCAGTGTGTACCTTAACCCCCATCGTACGTCCCCAGTGGTGGTTGGAAGACCCCTGCGGGTATGTTCTGATCCTATCCTCTAACTACATCTAGGTTTCCGATGACGCATGCGGTTCACCACCATACAAACCAGCAAAGCCTCGGTGATGAGCGGCATGCAAATTTCTTGATGACAAACTGGCTGCGGGGGCCTCCTGTTCGGATGCAACTTCGGTGCTCCCGTTTGTGCTTCCATGCGTACTCCCGCTTATGTGTCATCATCTAATTGGTTGAAGTTAAATCAGGCATTATGTTAGGTAAATGAAAGGACCAATAAAATCATGACACTTAAGTAGGAGCACACATGGAAGCACTGAATGGGGAGTATACAAGCCGTGTCCCTCCCGTTCTGTCCTCCCATGCGTCATCCCGCTGATGTGTCAAAATGTTATTGGTCCATTTATTAATGCTTAGTTTAACTACCATACCTTCACAACAAATAAGATGATTGCACGTCAGCGCGAGTGTCATCAAAAAACTAGAGATGGATGCGTCAGCAGGCCGCAGTCAGCGGGCCGCAGTCAGTTTTTCATCAAAAAACTTGCATGTCGCTCAACATTTTATGGTTTGCCTGGTGGTGAACCGCTTGTGTCATCAGAAACCTAGAGATGGAGTAAGAGGACTGGAATCAGAGCATACCTGTAAGGCTCTTCCCAACAACCACCGGGGACGGACGACGTACGGGGGGTTAAGGTACACCAGCACACACGTACCGTACGTGTACCTGGCCAGCCGTGTAGTTTCCTTCGAACCTCCGGCAGAAGAAAGCGGCATGCCACTTTCATTCTGTATGGAGAATGTTTATTGTGTATTCATCAGGGAACACATATACACTTTATATAGGCTAGTTAGTGTAGTGTGAAACCAAAACAAAACCCTTTCGCACTACACAGATTCAAACAATGACTAAACGTAGGCCTACGCAGTCAAACAATGACGTTAGACAACCGCAGTCAACAATGAATGTTACATGTGTGCGTGCTTATCCTTTCTATAGTCTGGTGGTGAACCGCCTGCGTCATCAGAAGCCTAGATGGAGTTGGAGGAAAGGAATCAGAGAATACCTGCCTGGACCAGGATCGCCTGACATAGCGACATTTTACTGCATGCGTGCAGGAAAGGCTGCATCCACCGTATGTTTTGATCCGACGATTGTACTTCCCAGCTATCCAACTAAGGGGTCCATTCAAATCATTTCTTAAACTCTTGCCTACTTGCTTCAACATGATCAAGAGTTTACATGCATATAATGATGCCTACTTCAAACATTTAAATAAAATAAACTTCTATCACAAATTAATAGGATTAAAAACACATTAACAATCTTATGTGACATGCCAATGTGTGGATGTCAACCTCAGAGTAAGGGATGAAAGTGAAACGGTTTTTTGAAGTTGATGGACTAAATAATTGACCCATTTGAAAGTTGAAGGACCAAACTTAGTTTTGATTGAAAGTTTGAGGATGAAGTTGAGTATTGCCAGCTTGATGAGCTCAAGCTCGAACAGTTCGAGTAAGCTCATTTGTAAAGTTGCCCGTACGATACTTTAGCCGCTAGAGGTGCCAGGAGATCGCCCGCAGCGGGGCCTGCAAAGCGGTCACTAAAGTAGTATACAATACTAACAGGAGTAGCGACGACTGGAAATAAAAGTGGAGACAATCAACAGAGAGAAAAGAAAAGAAAGGACGAGAAAAATGTTAGAAAAAGATAGGTAGAACTCCAATGTACCACTGGCCCTATGCCCCTATTCGCGGTGTAATCATTACCACTACTCCTATACGCGGCCAGAAGTTATTACCACTACTTCAAGGGAAGTGTTGCGTACTAGATATGCCGATTAGTTTATTTTGTGTTTATTGGGGATTATGTAACAGCTAGTTCTGTTGATTAGCGACGACTGGAATGAAAAGTTGAGACAATGAACAAAGAGAAGGGAACACTGATTTCCTTCGTTACAAACTGCTATATAATTGAATGTATTCATTTTCGGAAGAATCCATTTCTTTAAATTGTCCCGTGAGTTTCCTTTGATGCAAACGGGGCTAAACATAAGACGAGCGGGCATAGGGGAAACACAACAAGTGCAACATTCATCAGAGACAAGCGGGCATAGGGGAAACACATATACTAGTACAAGTCTATTTTATATACTCCCTTTGTTCCCTTTTAATTGGCGTTGGGAGAACTAGGGGTGCATCCAAACGGGTGGAGGGAATATAACCCATATATTACAACGCCAGACGGCAGAACAGGTGATGCTTGTGCTTAATCCTACAGTTCTCTGTACAGAAGACTCTCCACTCCTCCCATGTAGGGCTGCCGCAGCGGGCAGTTCACTGGTTCCTCTCTATTGAGCAGTCCCAAGCGTCATCATCAATGTTGGGCACCACCACAGGCGGCGCTTCTGGACGAGGCCTGCCCAGGAACCTCCAAGTGACATCATTGATACTATTCATGGCTTCATGCCAACACCGGCAGCACTCCTTGTTCGTCCACTTCATGGCGACAGACTCGACCGCGTTGTAGCCAATGTGGGCCTCACCTTCGACCTGCCGAATATACTCGAAGGCGTCACGGTCCCTGCGGTCGGCATCGTAGCAGAGCATGGTGAGGACATAGGCCGCCACCATGTGGCCGTTCGCGGCCGCCCGGGCAAGGAACTGGGTGCCCGGCTGCGCGCGACTGTGCACGAAGACGAGGTCGAACCAGGTGACGTAGCACGCATGAGGGTTGCCGACGATTGCCAGGCGCTCCACGAGGCGGTCGTAGCTCCAGTTAAACTTCCAGATGCTCTCCCACTCCAGCGCCACGCGCCTGCTCACAGTGCAATCCCGACACGCCGCATGCATGGACTTGCAGGTGGCGCGCAGACTGGAGAGGTCGTCCATGGGCTGCGGGGAGGTTGCGGCGACCCACCCCTCGATCAGGACGCAATATCGTGCGGCAAGGGGAACTCCATGGGCTTCGAAGGGAACCAATGAGGGTGCGGGTGACGGAGACGAAGAGGGAGAGTACGCGCGGAGAAGAGGATGGCCTTTGTGTGTTGCGGAGAAGAGGATGGTGTGTCTTTATTAGTACGCACAGTGAAGATGATGAGACGCGCGCAGTGATGGTTATGGCTTCTAAAGTGCACTGTTTGGAATGCTACTTGCGAAACTGGGGTTACGGCTTCTAAAGTGCAGCTGTACGCTACTTTAGCCGCTGGAGTTGTCAGCAGGCAGGAGATCACCCGCAGCGGGGCCTGCAAAGCGGCCTGTAAAAAGTACTCCTCCCTCCGCCCCATCTCAACTCTATTTTTAGCTTTGGTCAAACTTACCTTTGACCAATGATTTCTTGTCTGGTCCTTATCCTGATCATCAAGGTCCTCCGCCTGCTGCCCTATATGACTTGGGGTAGAATAGGGATGAAAACGGTCGGAATTGAGCTTATTACCTTTGACAACTCCTTATTCAAACGGGTGTCTGAATAAAAAATTTAAAGAATTGAGCTTATTACTCCCTCTGTCTCTAAATACTTGTCGCTTTGTAGTTCAAAAATAAACTACAAAGCGATATTTACTACGGCCCCGTTTGGAAAGTAGGAATCCAAATCACAGGAATTTGAAAAAAACATAGGAATAGACAAAATGCAGGAATGAAGAAAGAGAGAAAACCACGGGAATCAAAATCAGGGGAATGGAGAATTCAAGATGTTTGGAATGCAGGAATGAAAACATAGGAAAAATGTTAGAACAACTATAAACCAAATTCTTTAGAATCTTAACTATCATTATTTGTAAAACATAAATCAAATTCATAACTTCTTGCCAAAATGAACTACCGGTTTGCTTCATAAACAACATCATTCCTATATTTCTAACATCAAAACGTCTATTGCATTGCAGTAGCTCAGAAATAATTATTCCCTTGTTTCAAAAAAATAAATAATTATTCCATGCAAATCATTAGGTTAGTTAATTTGACTTTTAGCACCCTATATATTCCCTCCATAGCCAACCAGCAGATCACAAATAACTTGGATTGGATTATTTCATTCCTCCATTTTACATAGGAAAGGAAGTCTTTCTACAGGAAAGGAAATATGATTCCTGTGTTCCAAGCACCTGTGACATCAGCACAATGTAGGAATGAATTACTTTGAAGTTTCCTTTAAAAATCCTCTATTCCAAGTGACGGAGAGAGTACATGTTAGCCCATTGGACCCAACCTACTATTTTGAAAGAATTCGGTTATTGTTCCGAAATTTTCCATTAAAATACGGTATTCCGACAATTCGGCCGGAAATCAGTCTAAATCGTTTCCATTCTGTTTACCAAATTTTGATGTCCGACAAAAATGGTAATCGGATCGAAAATTTCGGAAATTGTCGAAAATGGTAATCGCATCGGAAATTTTCGAAAACGGCGTCGGACGGTTTGGGAATTTATTGTACCGTTTTCATCCCTAGGGCATAATGATCCTGGCGACCAGAATGAAGTGTCGCATATATGTTGTCCACGGCGAAGGGTTATTCAACACAAGCAATTATTAGCATATCCTAATCTTTCTCCTCATATATAGTGTGTTAACTAATTTTTTGGCCCCAAATGATCTAGAAAAATTACTCCAGATTTGATGATGCTATAAATTAATCGCTACTCAAAACAATGACGGTGCTCATCAAGCTCGCAAGCTCAACTTCATTCATCCTCAAACTAGCTAATTATTTCGGATGGATTTACGTTAAGGGGTGTGCATTCGGTCTACCCGATATTTTGTTTCGGGTATTTTGGTCTTTTTAAAAATTCGATTTCTTGAAATAACTACCCGAATTGTTGTAATAATATTAGGTACCCGAACATTCTGGGCACCAAAATTCCGATTTGGTCTTCAGTCCTACCCAATATATTCAAATTATACATTATATCGATGTCATGTTTGCACAAATTTAATATGATTGATAAATTTAATCCCATGAGGTCATTTATTATAAATTGACAAATGAAAAATAAAAAATAAACGTTTAAATCCTACAACTTCACACATCACAACTTGAAAATAATATATCTAAATTTTATTTTTTCATAGTTTTGCACACATAATTTAACTTATTATTTGATGGACTGGCTATTCGGTTATTTTAGTTACCCGAGAGTGGTACCTGAACCCGACATTTATTTTTCAATTATTTATTTTTGCTACCCGAAAAGTACCCGATACCCGATATTTTGGTCTTTTCGGTTCCGGTCTCGGTTTTATCAGTTTTGGTTTTTCGGTCTCGGATTATTTGCCCACCCCTAATTTACGTAGTTGTAGCATATGGGATATAAATATTTCTCCTCCATGTTTTTTCTTGCAAAACTATTTAGTGATATATCTTATGTACATATTACATATGTAAAACTAATGTAAAGTATAAAACTTTTTCAAAGGGAAGTCTTAGGTTTCGTCAAATCTATCTTTGAGATTTACGCAATTTTGATCTGTTTTAACAATACAAGAATTATACTTTTAGATTCACCATGAAAATATTTCCATAATATACAATCTTGTACTACATGTTATTGAAGTTAATAAATTCCATATAAATCATTGGTCAAAGGTAATTAGTTCGACCAAAACAGAAATAGAGTTGAGCTGGGGCGGAGGAAGTATTATACGTTGCTGTTTGCCGCATAAGGTTTGATCCTTCGTTCAAGCCGTAGCCATTTGTACAGGCGGCTGATGTGACCGGGCGCACCGAGCTTACGGGCGCACCTGTCATCGAGGCGCCTTAAACGCGCGCAGCACATGCGCATCTTTGAACTCAATTGGAACCGCTCCGCGTCCCATCACCACTACTGCGCGCGTCGAGAGACGAACAGCCAGGCGGGTTCAAATCCCCTGCAGTACTGCAGGTGCAATAGAGATGGCTAACATGAGGGCCCCACATGGTGTGGGACCCACATGTCAGCCACCTCTACTGCACCTGCAGTACTGCAGAGGATGAGCACCCCAGCCAGGCATCTACTACGCTATAAGATCACCTTGGCACGCCATCGTCTTCTCTGCACAACCACTCTTCCTCTCTTCCCAAAACCATGCCAAAAACACCATGGCTGATAAGACAACGCCGCCGCCAAACCCGCCGAAGGACGCCAAGGGGAAGCGTCCCCGACCAGACTCCCCCCCCCCCCCCCCCCGGACAAGGAGTGGGCTCTCCGAAAGATGGCACACAATGTATTTTACAATACGTCGCGCTCCATGCGTTGCCTTGGGCTTGGTCCTCTTCCAGAGTATACTGCCATGGGGACCACGATCCAGTACGTCTTCTGCATGACGCACTTGGCTGGTCGCCTCGATGTCCTCTGGGAGACGCTGGTAGACGAGCTCGGCATCACCGGCCGCGACAACCTTGTGGCGGCGACGTCCAGGAAATTGGGCTTCCCATCTCCGCCGCGGGAGGCGCCCCCGCCCAACCAGAAGCCCAAGGAGGAGGAGGAGAAGGAGAAGTAGGTGGAGAGAGGTGGAGGAGAAGTAGTTTTTTCTTGTTCTTAGTTGTGTTGTTTATCTTTTCTTGTTTGTAGTTTGTGTTTTTCTTTTTTCCTGTTTGTAATGTATCGTCTTAAGGTAATGAACTTTACATTTCTGTTGATTGGTGCGCAAAAATAGTTCTAATGTTGCTGTTCTAACGATAAACTAGTGGACTATTTATATCTTTTATCTTTTAGAATGGAATATATTTCCACTTCCAACTCTACTGAGCGGAGATCCAGAAAGTGACTATCACCTACTAGTTTATCTGATAGGACAAGCAGGGAGAAGCCCACTCTCTGTTCAAACCCAACACGGATCCAACATAATGAGCAATCAAACACCAAAGCACGTAGTAAATCACAAAAAACGCAACAACAGTTTCTGGAGTACGTATCAACTTTAGCCCAGATTAGATGCTCGTGGGCATCATTGCAAAAGGGTGAAGACAAAAAAACTTCATTCAAATGGCTTGCAAAAACAAACTAGAAGTCGGGGTCATCGAAATTTTTGCCCGATTTGGATTGAGTCTTAGTTATAGACTTCCATAATAATAAAATGTATCGGGTATTTTACTTTCACAAGTGTGTCATAAAATGTATCGGGTGTTTTACTTTCACTAGTGTGTCATAAAGTGTACGCCGCCCTCGTATCCTAATCCAACCGTACAACTTCAAATAAAAGAGTGTTAGAGCATCTCCAACCCCTTTGTTATTTTTGGTTTGCTATTCTTTCAAATGACAAATATGCTATCCACATTTAGCATCTCATTCCATGAGCATCTCCAACCCGTTTGCTATATGATGTGCTATATTAAATTTTTTTCATATTTTATTAATATATAATAATTATTTTAAAATTCAAATAACATTGTTGCAATGGCTATATTGTAACGGTTGTATTTATAACGGCTATTTTTCAATGTTTATATTTCTAACGACTATTTTTCAACGGATGTATTTCCAACGGCTAATTTTCAACGACTATTTTGCAACGGAACGACGATAATGTACCGGAAATCGGGAATAGCAAACCGGATAGCATTTGCTACTAGGAGCACACCGAGAGCTCCATATAGCAAATGGCTAAAAGTAGCAATCCTAATAGCAAACCGGTTGGAGATGATTTTGCTCTAGATTTGCTAAATAATAGGATAGCACATCATATAGCTAATGGGTTGGAGATGCTCTTTTAGCCATTAGCTATATGGTGTGCTATCCTATTATTTAGCAAATTTAGAGAAAAAATCATCTCCAACCGGTTTGCTATTAGGATTGCTACTTTTAGCCATTTTCTATATGGAGCTCTCGGTGTGCTACTAGTAGCAAATGCTATCCGGTTTGATATCCCCAATTTCTGCTACATTATTGTCGTTTCTGTTGCAAAATAGTTGTTGAAAATTAAACGTTGGAAATACAACCGTTGAAAAATAGTCATTAGAAATATAACCATTGAAAAGTAGCCGTTAGAAATACAGACGTCACAATATAGCCATTGCAACAATGTTATTTGAATTTTAAAATAATTGTTACATATTAATAAAATATGAAATTTTTTAATATAGCACATCATATAGCAAACGGGTTGGAGATGCTCATAGAATGAGATGCTAAATGTGGATTGCATATTTGCTATTTGAAAGAATAGCAAACTAAAAATAGCAAACGGGTTGGAGATGCTCTGGTGGAAAATAATATGAACTTATAAGAAAAAGGAGAAGAAGAAAAAGGATGGCACGCGTTTCGGTACATGAACCGTGACACTGCTGACATCATTCTTCATTGGCCAGTTCCCAATTCCGCTGATCTCTCCAGCATGTATTCACACTAGCTACTCTCTGGTGACTGGACCCAGGGTATCCCGTGGCCCACCCGGCATATCTAGTGGGTGGGCTCCTGAGAAATGTCGTTGTTGTTGTACGTGGTGTTAGGTTGACACAATGCAACTTGTGGTCATAACGATAAGAATTAAAAATTAGAATGAGTATATAAGATTCAAAAATCTTCATTACTCTCTTTACTCCGGGCTCGGGCCCGTAAAATTCGGAAACTCCCCCGCTCATATCGTAACTGCATCAGTTATATATCCAGACCCGTTTCCAATTAAAATCCAAACTAAAGGTGTAGACGAAGGTTTTGCATAAGAGAGAGAGAGTTGCGTTGCGCCGCCGTATACGGCAACTGTATGGACGACAAGGAGAGAGACCCAATGGCGGGGACTCAGGTGTACAACGTGACATTCGGGGAAGACATGATCACCACCACCGTGACGTCCTCCGGCAGGGCCGTGGAGGACTGACTCAACAAGGTCCTCTCCGTCCATCGTCAGCGCCTTCACAAGCTCGTCGTCGGGCTCGACGTCGAGTGGCGCCCTAGCTACTCCGCCGACCAGAACCCCGTCGCCGTTCTGCAGCTCTGCGTTGGCCGCTGCTGCCTCATCTTCTAGGTCATCCATGCTGACTACTTCCCTGACGAGCTGCAAGATTTCCTTGGTGATTCCGACTACCGCTTCATCGGCGTTGGCATGGAGGGTGACGCCGACAGACTTTGGAAGGACTGGCAGCTGAAGGTGGCCAAAACGGTGGACCTAGCCGAGCTCGCAGCGGAGGAGATGGATCGCCCAAGCCTCCGCCTCGCGGGGCTGAAGGACATCGCGAGCGCCGTGATGGGCGCCAACATGGAGAAGCCTTACGGGGTGAGGAGGAGCAACTGGGATGCGTACAATCTCTCCGGCGAGCAGATCAGCTATGCGTGCATCGACGCCGTCGTCTCCTTCGAGGTCAGCCACAAGCTGCTCTCCGACGACTACTGATCTTACCACCGAGTCTGCGGATCGGCTGCCATCGACCATCTCGGCATATGGAATTCGTAGGTGCATCGCTCAAGTTCTAGCTTTTGTGCTTGTGCGCGCAATATCTCATGAAATTATTTTTTCTTGAGGAAACACTATATCTTGCTTTTAAAAACATGCATGTTATTTCACATGCATCGAGGTCTTTCACATACAAGTTAGTTGTCCATGCATGCTACGCCCCAAACATGATCAACGAGCCTCAAACATGATGATCTCTCAACAAAAAAAAACACGTAACATCAGCAAACATGATCGAGGTCTTTCACATGTATGTTAGACGTATACATGCTACATCCCAAACATGTATTCCAAGAATAGAATAATATTTCCTACCATGTATATATATTTCTATATTTATCATATTTTCTACCATGCATGTGTGTATGCTCTCAACCTACAGTATATGGCATTTTAACTACCACACTAATGAAGAATATTATCCTGTCATCAATAGAGTTAACAAATTTGACACAAGGATGTTCCCTCGACGGTACGAGAATAGAATGTGGACTACCATCGTCTAATAAGCACACAACTCTCACTACGTACGTACGTGGTTCATCAAATTAATCGATTGCATGCTGCCATTATGTATCACTGTACTCGTGTTTTGAAGAAACAATAGGCGTAGGCACTAGCCGCTACGTGTTCTGATTTTAGGAACAAATGAACACACTTGTGAAAACGCGTACGCCACATCCGATCCTCAACATCATCCAATTAACATGTTCCTCAACAAGGGGGCACAAAAATCCTCAACACGTGACCAAACATGCTTGATTGCAAGTCTCTTTCACATGCATTACATTCATGTCCACCAGCATCCATGATCACGACAATTATCAGTTCGATATGGACTCTTGGTCGGCAATGGTCGAATCCTTAAAAAAAAAGATATGGACTCTCGTTTGATTGCCATGCGCGTTAACGTCAATCTCCGCACCTTTGTGTGTCAAATTAAAAAACTGGACGATGGGACATGTTGAGCCATTGCGATAACCGAGAAAAGGCGAACCGCGGTTTGGAGTAACTCTGACCATCGACTCAAAAGCACAATTTTTGAAGTGTCCGATCATCTCCACTGACGCGCTTAGACGACGACCCGCTATAAAGGCACACCTTCCTCTTCTTCTCCGCCGCACCTCTCGATCAATTTTAGCCTCCAAACTTCTCCTCTTGCTTCTCCGCCGCACCACCGTCGACCACCTCTCTCTCTTTGTTCGCACCTCCGTCACCGCACAAATGGGTAGCCCCGCACTGAAGCGCTCTAGGTCATCGACGTCCTCCGAACCTCCTTCTCCGTTTCCGTCGGGGCCAAGGCCGGTGGAACTGGAGGCGGCGCCCGCACCTCCTCCACTCCCGTCTCCGCCCGCGGCGACCGCACCTCTTCCGTCCGACTATGATGAGACTGTCCGCCTCATCGAGGAAAGCATTGACAAACTTGATGGCAAGCTTAAGGAGGTCACCAGCAGCTTGTTCGCCGCCGACGTGCAAGAAAAAGTGCTCGACAAAATGGCACACAATGTATTTCACAATACATTTCACTCCTGTCACCGACTAGGACTTGTTGTCCTTCCCCACCATGCCAGCATGGACTCCGCCGGCTACTACATCTTCGGGTTAGGCTTTGTTGCCGCTCGTCTCGACTGCCTTTACTAGACGATCGGTGAGGAGGCCGGGGTGGGGTTTCGTGAGCAACTCGTGAACGCCGTCAGCTAGAAGAAGTTCGATCTGGTGTTGGAGGTTGCTCCGCCGGCGGTTGTGGCGGAGGCGGAGGCGGCGGCGGAGGTGGACAAGTCCTCCTCCGAGTAGTGTAGGATGAGTAGTAGTTTTTTATTTTGTTTTCTATGTGTTTTTTCTTGTTTGTAATATATGTGTTGTTTTTATATTAATGAAAAACGTCTTTTATTTTATGTTCATGAACAACGTGTCCTACAGTACATGCACTAACGAAAAACTCCTCCTTTTATCGAAAAACATCGCATATGGAAAATTAACACATTAGTAATATTATACTGTATCTAATAAATACTCCCTCCTTATTCTTTTATTTGACGTTTTGGACAAAGCACTGAACTAACATTAGTAGGACGTACGTAGTAGAATTATATTTCAAAAAATTACGAAAATAAAAAGATACACACTTAATTAATTTTATTTCTTTTCTCTTTACAGTTGTCATCGTGCCCGCCCCACCACCCCCACCCACCGGCCTGGCCCTAGGCAGTAGCCCACAAATTTTCTATGACCCTGCCGCACAGCATCGCGCGCGCGCCCCCGCCTAGCACGCCGTCCGATCAAAATCGCATAATCATGGGAGCGGGACACACGGGATTTCCATGCTTCAGTGTCCAGACAACAAACCCACCATCGCGAGGCGACGGATCTCGGCGGGATTTCCATGGGACGTCGTGCGGGGCGGGGGCGCACGCGCGAAGTTGTGCGGCAGGGCCGCAGAAAATTTATTTCCGACTGCCTAGTCCCAGAGCCGGGCCTGCCTTTAAGACCATCCGCAGCGGTTCACGATAAAGCTTTAGGCTGTGTTTGGGAACACAGTTTTTCAATACTAAAGTTTTGTAAACCACAGTTTTTAAAATGACGTGGCAATACCAAAGTATTTCAATAACACGGTTTTGTAATACCACAATTTTGCAATACATAGGAGGTTGACAAACAGCATTCTGTAAAAAATACCATAGTAATCTCAAATACCACGGTATTGCTAATTGCTCTAGAACTCCAAAAATACCGTGTTCCCAAACACCATTACTGGCCTGCGAATCAGATGGTCTTATCTCTTAACCTCTTGGTGCGGAAATCGAATCCTCTGCGGCCCTTCCGCACAGCATGACTTGGAGAAATGGACCACCAACGCATCCCGACCCTGCGAAAGGATGACGAGCAGTGGCAGGTGAACACCATGCAGCGGCGGCGCAATGGAAAATGGTGGCAGCAAACGGCGACGTACCTGGATGTTGGCGTAGTCAACCTCACACATCTTCCGCGAGTCGTTGACCTTCCAACGGAAGCCATGCAGGTGCTTCCACAGTCGGAACACCGCATCTAGCGATGTGACGTTGATAAAGCAGTAGCCCTTGTTGGCCTCGGACCTTGGCAAAAGCAACAAACGAGGTTAAGTATCAATCAGTAAAAGACCGGAGCTTGATTAGTATAATCATATATTTCAAGCTTGATTAGTATAATCATATATTTCAAAGCATAGGCGTGGTACTTGAAGTCAAATGGAACGTAAATAAAATCGTATTCTGACTTGGCGCGGCCTACTGCAATTTTCGCGTTCTCCTCAGCGCAATGCTGATCAATGATGTTCATTACTTTTTGCCTCCTGTGGAAAATGATGTAAAACATCAGGTATTAACGCATCAACAAATATGAGGGGGAGAATACCAACGTGCAGATTTAAAAGTATGTTGCGGATCATCAGCATTGTCAGACCAGAAGCAGGGTCGAAGCGGCGCTGCCACCGTGAACTCGAGAACGGATCGAGAAGAAGGCTCATCGCCAATGGATCGAGGGGACGGAAGCTACACGGCCGCTATGGGCGATGAGCTTTCCCCTCGATCCGTTCTCGAGTCCGCGTTCCCAGAACCGGCCCTAACTCCATCGTCGCCGATAGAGTCTGCCAGGGGCCGGGTGCGTCGGGGGCCGGGGGCGGCGGGGGTGTAGTGGGGCGGGATGGTGGCAGGGGCGCAGGGGCGGCGGGGCCGGGGGCATAGGGGCGGCGGAGCTGGGGGCAAGCTGGCGGCGGGGGCGCAGGGGCAAATAAACTGGTAGTTCATCATCTTACTGTGTGTGTGTGTGTGTTAATGAATGCATGAATGTGTGGTGTATTCATCATCTTGTACTTATATATATATATATATATATATATATATATATATATATATATATGACGATCTTTCAAAAAATAAGAGAAAACATGTAACGTCATGAAACATGATTGAGGTCTTTTGCGTGACAAACTAAAAAAAAATTGGAACATTGTTTACCTTGGGCCGGTGGTCCCTTTGCGTGTCAAAATTAAAAACTGGAACTGAAAAAATGAAACACCGCCGGACTGACCTACAAAGTATGCCAGGTGGGCCACAACATACCCTGGACCCTTTGCATGTCAAATTAAAAAACTGCCTGTGAAGCGACAACTTAGAGGAAGCCAACCGCGGTTTGGATTAATTCGAAAGCGCAGTTTTTGAAGTGTCCGATCATCGGATCAGGATCCCCTGACTTAATCTTGAGTCACCGACATGTGGGTCTGGGACCACATGTAAGTGACCAAGTTACAGACTGCACTAAGTCAGGGATCCACGTCCCCGATCATCACGAGGACCCGCTATAAAGGCACACCCGTCCTCTTGCGTCTCCGCTGCACCACTCCATCTCCATTGATCATAGCCTCCAAACTTCTCTTCCTTCACCGCCGCACCATCGCCGACCACCTCTCACTCTTTCTCCGCACCTCCGTTGCCGCACAAATGGGTAGCCCCGCACCGAAGCGCTCCAGGCCGTCGACGTCCTCCGAACCTCCTTCTTCTCCGTTTCCGTCGCAGCCAATGCCGGTGGAACTAGAGGCGGTGCCCGCACCTCCTCCATCCCCTTCGCCACCTGCGGCGCCCGCACCTCCTCATCCCATTTGGTTTCAGGAGACTGTCTGCTTCGTCGAATACCGCACCTGAAGGAGGCCACCGAGCACCTTTCCACCACCGCCGGGCAAGCAAAAAAGCTCGACATATTGGCTCGGGATGTATTTTCTGATACATCTCGCTTGTGTGATTGTCTGGGTCTTGGGAAACTTCCTGTCTGCACCAGCATGGACACCGCCGGCCACTACTACTTCAGGTTAGGGTTTGTGGCCGGTCGTCTCAACGTCCTCTACAAGACGATCGGGGAGATGGTTGGGGTGGAGGGCTGCCAGCATCTTCTGCGGACCGTCGCCCGGAAGCTTTGGACTCAATTGCCGGAGGAGGCGGCTAGCAGTGGCGGCAGCAGAGGAGGCGGCGGCAGCAGCGGCAGAGGAGGAGGCGGCAGCGGCGGAGGAGGAGGTGGAGGAGATCTCCTCCGACTCCGAGTAGAGTAGTATTTGTAGTTTTTCTTTTTCTTGTTTTCTATGTGCTTTCATAGTTCTTCTTTGTAATATATGTGTTGTTTCTATTTTAATGATAAATGTCTTTTCTGTCCATGCAACAAATGCGTCCTATGCAGTATCAAAAAACAACTCCTTTCCAAAAAAGGGGCGAGATAACTGTTGTTCAATGTCTAGCCAATAATTTGTTGTGTTGCGACAATCGACAACTCTTGGTTGAAACTCCATTGAGATCATGGTTGAGGCTGCATTTCTCCTCTTTTGTGTTCATTCACTCAATTTTTTCATTTGTAGTCGGCGCATGAGAAAATGTACTTTTAGTATGTAGTAGTGTATACTACATGTTATCATTTCATTGTGATTAATATTACAAAATGTTGATTGTTTACCATCGTCCTTTCATGGAATTGGTTGTATTTGCATATCGTTTGCATTAGCACATATACATTTGGCGATTCATATTTTTTTCCGTATTTCCTTTGAATGTCCTACTAGCTAGCAGATGACTGCTTTCAGATTTTGATCTCAATGCATGGCAACAAAGATGAATTAAGAAGCGAGCAAGTTATCCTAAGATGAAGTCTACCCCTCTAGCTGCATGCACCATGTGCAGGAATCGACGCGACATGAGATGTAATTAATCACGATTTGATGCGTGCACAAGGGCACGGCTTGCGTCAAATTCTCCACTCCCCCGAAAATTTTATCGTTCTACTTGGCGCGCCACATTTGAGATTTTGACAATTCAATTTTCACTACCTGCGCCTCCAATTTCAGTCCCGCCTATTATTATTACCCTATTTTAGCCACGATGAGTATAAATGGAAACACTGACCTCCGTTCCCGACACACCGCTGCCCCGCCCTTCCGGTGATCTCGCAGTACTACAAATGTGTTGTCTCTCTGTCCTATGTTCCATACTTGTCTTCCTAAGAAATTCCCGGTTTTTACAATTTTGCCCCCATGGATCTCGCAGTGACGCATCGAAGCTCTTGGTGGTGTTGACCCCTGGGTACAACGCCGGGCGACCATGTTTGACGGGCTCTACTGAACCTCTTCGTCGTCGACACCTCCCTGCGACATCGCATCCCGGACTCCAGTTTCGTGCTAGGTAAACTACACGATTCATGCCGTCTTTTTATAGAGCTATATTGGCTTGGTTCTACACGATCCATGCAGTTTTGGCCTAGTTAAGTTATACACGATCCATCCTGATATACGAAGATTAAATAAATTAACAAAGAAGAAATGTGGTCTTGTGTTTCACGAATTTAGTTATATATATATATATTAATATATATATATATATATATATATATATATATATATATATATATATATATACACTACATCTGTCCCTAAATAAATGTTGCTCCGACAGCTTATTACGGTACTGTATTTCTAGTTCAATTCCTGGCCGGGAACGACAAATATTAAAAACTAGAGGTAGTAGTATGTAATTTCTGGATTTAAAAGTAAATGGCACACGGGTTATCTGATCAACCACTCCAAATATTGTACTCTCATTCCCGTTTTACAAATTTGTATTCCTAAGATTTTTAGTTCCCATGGTTTTCACTTTTTTCTTTCTTGTGGCTTTCTCGAATCGAACGTTTGTCTATTCTTTCTTTTCTAATTCCTCCGTTAGTAACAAACACTGCAATTTATAGAAAGCACACTGTCCGATCCAAAATCTACATCAGTCATGTAATCTGACGATATCACTGTTATTTGGAATGACTACATACAATGTTCTTTACATTAGGAACAAGACATCAAACCGTGATGTTGTCTACAAGCATTCATGGTGGCCAACAAGCACCTGGTATAACTATAAATGTTTTTACTATCAAAATTAAACAAATTTAGACAACATTAAATCGTTCGCATGGTACGCAGAGAATATTGCCACATGATGTTCAGGAACCCCGAGGTTCTTCACTTCCCGGTACTACTACGATGCATGAACCAACGGCAGGTATAAATATACAAACTAGAAATACTCCTTCCGCCCCAGAGTAATTTTACTTTTGGAGCTTAAAAAATGTCCCACTCCAACTCTATCCTCGGTAGTAGCTTCCAACTACCCATATCACATCACATTACTACCTGCCTCTCTACCGTGCCATTTGTTTTGGCAGAGCGTGTTAGTTTTTTACTCTACACCTTTGGCATTGAATTTGGAGCTTTTTGAGAGACTAATTTATATCCTATAGATGTATTGATGATGGGTGTATCATGGTCATTTGCATTCTTTCCTAGGCTCTACTAATTGTTCTAGCATGCCTTGCGATTCTACTTTCTTATTAGTATTTAGTCTTTATAGTTAACAGTTCATTAGCCTGTGTGATGACGTGATTTTTTTATGCCTCCACGCTGGGCTCTCTCGCCGCCGGCCACTCTGGCCGGCACCGGCGCCCACGCCCATGCCCTGCTGCTGGTCACATTAGTGTCCTCCCCAACGCATCTCCCTCACCCATCGCCATGTCCCATCCTTCGCGTGCCATGATTACCCCGCCGCCCGGAAATCCCTGGCCATTACTCGCCCTACCACCAATCCTCCTCGAGAGTTGTGGCGAGACTGAACCCTCGCTTTGTTGAGTGTCGCAAGCTGGCACTATGCAGTATTGCACCTGCAATAGCCGCCACTGACAAGTAGACCCGATGTCTCATGGGCCCACATGTCAGTGGCAGCTAATGCAGGTGCAGTACTGCGGAGGATTTCAATCCTGCAAGCTGTTTGCCTTATCTGTCTTGCATTCGCCACCTGCTACTGCTGGCATTCATTACCTGCCCTGCAACGAATAATTCTCTTTGGGACGCACTCCAGCTGATGTCAGTTAGACCGAACCGGCGAACCCTATTTTTGTCTAGTCTAGCGTTGCCAGCTGCATGCCCCCTCACAGTCTTGCCTACTTCGCTCATGGACTAAAAATCCTCTGGAGTACTACGAGTGCGTACCGCCACTTACATGTGTACCTGATGGCTCATTTTAGGGTATGAACAGCAACAAAGAAGTCAATAATTTAACCCCCCCCCATCAAAATAGTTGTCGTTAGGATAGTCCTAACTATTGTAGTAGTTCATTTTTAATTCATTTGTTGGCGACAATTAATATAAACCTGGAGGGAGTACTACAGAACAAAATGGTGCTAGCACAACGCGGTCGTCCCATGCTCGTATTTGCCGCACTCATCCTGAAGATGGTATGAACATCAGACTTTTCTTCTTTTCACACTATTTGTACATGATACTAAACTTGTTCAGGCGGTAATTTTCCTTAATCGTTTACCATTTGAATCAATGTAACAGAAGGAAGGAAGCTAGGAAGAAGTGTGGCTAAAGGACTTAAGGTTGCCATAATACGGTATGCATCCCTAGTTAGTAGAACGGAGCATGTGAAGCTACCAATTCAGTTCTCCGCTACGTTGGGTGCTGCCGTTGGTATTAATCAACGGCACTTTGTCGATGATGTGATTATGTTTACAAAAAGACATGCATCCCTCAGCGGTGCAAGGAAGTGGGCAGTAGTTGGCCATAGTAACAAGAGATATATAGTACGAGACATTCTGGTTAGTGTTGTCACACCCCCACACAAGTATTTTTTTCTTGCAATCTCTATCCTGTACGTTTACAGCAACTTGTTATACAATGTACAAGATTCCTGGGACATGGAGGACACACCGGAGAGCGCAAGAAAATTTTTGAAAATTGCTGGTGAGTGCTACAAGGGGTGGCGCTCGACTTTGCATGCCACGTATAAGAGTTATTCTACCGATGAAGAACGTATACGAAACCAACCTACTGACTTAACGACGCTCGAGTGGTTGCACCTAATAGAATATTTTGGGTCTGAGCGATTCAAGGTCAGCTAACTTTTTAATAGCTTCGCATCATACAAAAAAAAATTTCATCTACATTCATTCGTGGAATTAATTCTTAAAATTATTGCAGTCAATAAGCAGGACAAATTCTCAAAATCGAAGCAGACAAAAGGCGTGTCACTTGCTTGGCTCCAAATCCTACACCCAACTTAGTTACGAGAAGGTATGAAAAATAAATCACGCTTTTACTTTGCACTGCAAACAATATGTATATCGACAGGTTGATGTTTACTTGTATTTTATGTAGTGAGACCTAGAGACCGGAGAAGAACCCGATGACATACAACTGTGGGAGGCAAGCCATTTGTTGAACGGTAACTGGACAAACAAGCTGGCAGAAGTTGTATATGTGAGTAACACTTCAAACAATCCCCAATTAAATAAATATTTGCAAATTACCTTTGACTTTTCTTTTTGTATATAGATCCAGGCACGTGCCCAAGTGGACGACATGGAAGCTGAGCAGGGAGGCCAAATTCCAAATGAGGAGAGAAACCACATCTTCCAGCGTTGTTATAGATCCTCAATCGGTTGTGCAGGATCACATGTTCGGGGTCGTGGTTATATGGCTAACCGAACTGGTCCCGAACGTGAACATATGCGTATCTAGATGT
Source organism: Tuctoria greenei (assembly GCA_036927565.1). Taxonomy (NCBI): domain Eukaryota; kingdom Viridiplantae; phylum Streptophyta; class Magnoliopsida; order Poales; family Poaceae; genus Tuctoria; species Tuctoria greenei. The sequence goes on along the minus strand of JAYESD010000007.1, from coordinate 63,701,361 downwards.
CTGAACACCTCAACGACCAAGTTCAAAACTTAGAAGTTAGAAATGCAAGCCTCAATGAAATAGTGCAGGACTTGGAAGGAAGAAATGATAGCTTAAACACCCAGATGGACTGCATAAACCAGAAGAATGAAGAGTTAATCGTTCATGTTCAGAACTTACAAGGTCAGATAGCAACTGATCATGAATAGACAGCTAAGGAAATGTAGGACATGCGTGCCTTAGTGGCTGAAATGCACAAAATGATGATGGCGACCACTCCACAGAAGGTCCAACAAATAAGGAACCCCCAAAAGTCACCTGCTCCAACAATTAGTCCCGATCAGCTTAGGAAAACTCTTAGCATGCAAACACGTCGCTTAAGTAATCCTTGAGTGTTGTTATGCGTGTTGTAATATCAATTGATGGATGTTTATTGTTAAACTCGTGATTCTGTTGCCACTAAATTTCAAACCTGGTGCATTCGGGTTCTACTGCCGCTAATTATAAAACGTGGCATTATGAATTTCTTGTCACGAATGATAAATTGTTGCAATAGGAAGCTATTTCCAATACGGATGATAAAACGTGGCAATAGAATGACAAAACATTGCAGTATAAACATTTTGCAACGACTCAAAAAACGTTGCATTAAAACACTATTGCCACAGATAAGAAATCGTTGCAATAGCAAACTATTCGCCACGGATACGAAATCGTTGCGGTACCATACTAGTTCCAACGGATTTGAAATCGTTGCAATACGGTACTATTCGCCACGTTTGTGGACTCGTTGCAATAACCAACTATTCACCACGGATACGAAATTGTTGCCCTACCAGACTAGTTCCCATGGATCTGAAATCGTTGCAAGACGGTACTATTTGCCACATTTGTTGACTCATTGCACTAACCTACTATTTGCCACGGACGTTAAACCGTTGTAGTATCATACTATTTGCCACGACTATGACATCATTGCAGTACCATACTATTTGCCACGAATGTGAAATCATTGCAATGCTGAGATATTCGTTGCAATATGGTGAATGTCGCTACAACATAACTCGTTGCAATATGTTACTATTTGCCACGACTGTGAAAATCATTGCAATACTGTAGTATTTGCCACGAATGTGAAAATTGTTGCAATCACGTACTATTACCACGAACGCAAAATCGTTGCAATACAATGCTATTTGTAGCAATACGTTAAATCATCACAATACAGTGAACCGTCGCAATAACATACTATTTGCCACGAATGTGAAATCGTTACAATACCGTACTATTGCCACGCCTACGAAATCGTTGCAATACAATGCTATTCATTGCAATATGTTAAATCATCACAATACGCTAAACCGTTGCAATAACATACTATTTGTCATGAATGTGAAATTGTTACAATACCGTACTATTGCCACGCTTGCGAAATTGTTGCAACCACATACAATTACCACGAATGTGAAATCGTTGCAATACCATACTGTTTGTTGCAATACATTAAATTGTCACAATATGCTAAATCATTGTAACAACATACTATTTGCCACGAATATGATATCGTTGCAATACCGTACTATTTGCCACGATTGAACCTGTTGCAATACTGTACAATTCGTTGCGATACATTAAATCGTCACAATACATGAAAACGTTGCAATAGTGTCCTATTTGCCACCGATGTAAAATCGTTGCAATACCATACTATTCGCCACGGATGCCAAGGCATCGCAAATAACCTATCGCCGCGGGAATTATTACGACGATTCGTAGCCACGCTCTTTTTTGTTGCAACAGCGACCTATTGCGACGAAAAACAACCTATTGCGATGAATTTTTTCGTTGCGATAAACCGGAATCCTTGCAGTACCTCGTGCAGATTATGTCCAATCAGGGGGGACGTCAAGCTAAAGGCAATCATCAACCTCAGCAAGCAACATATCCGGAATTCTTGGCGGCTGCACCTCCCGTGTTTAGTGGTGATGGTGAACCTCTAAATGCGGTCCATTGGATACGCACCATTGAAGCTAAGTTCGGACTGCTACAGTGCAGTGATCATATGAAGGTTCTATATGCAGCACAACAACTACATGGCATCGCCGGTGCTTGGACAGAGTTCTGGAAGGCATTCCACGCCTTTCATGTTCCTCCTGCCATTATGAGATGGAAGCTTCAGGAATTTCTTGATTTGAAGCAAGGAGAAATGAGTGCTCGAGAATACTCCAAAGTCTTTGTTAATCTAGCGCAATATGCATCGGAGTATGTGAGTACGGAGGGTCAGAAGCGAGAGTACTTCTATCGGGGTCTAAGCCCTATGTTGAAAGACAAGCTTGCATTGTTCAATCATGGTTCGTTCAACGCTATGCTTAATGCCGCGATTACGCAAGAGGATGCCACACGTGAGCGGATCGTGGTGGAGTCAAAAAAGAGACTTGTTGTGCAGGACAAGACACATAATGTTCCTCAGAAATACTGTGTGGTGTACCGATCACCGTCCGGTCAGATATGGCAACCGGCTACACAGCCGAGTTCGTACCGGAGTCGTCCGTTCGAAGTATCAGATTTCCAACCAGCATTACATCAGCAGCAAGAAGAGTCCCAATTTGTTCCAGGGGCATTTATCTTACAGCAAGATGCAGGACAATTCAGGCCTCAAGTCAGCGGGCTGTTGAATCAGTATAAGTGTGACCTGTGATCGTGTTGGGCACTATACTAAGGATTGCCCAGAGAATATGTTGAGCAACGGGCAAGTACCAGTACAACGGTGTATTCAGCCCTTTATTCAACCAAAGAGGACAACACTGCAAACTGGAAGTGTTCAACACATAGAGATCGAGAGTGTTCCGGAGGGAGCACCGTAGCGGGCATGTTTGCTATCAAAGACATACCCATCCTCATACTCTTTGATTCCGGTGCTACCCACAATTTTATCAGTAAATCATGTGTGGATCAGCACCAATTATCCACCAATACTCCCGAGAAAAGTTATCTTATAAGCTCACCGGGTTGAAGTATCTCGGCTAGTCAGATTGCTCCCCAAGCAGCTTTATGTATGGGGGGCAAAATATATCCAACGTCGCTAATTGTATTAGATGGACAGAAGATCGACGTAATATTGGGGATGTCATGGTTGAACCATCACGGTGCCGTTCTTAATATTGGTACCCAGACTGTCCAAATTGACTCTCCGATACACGGACAGCACGAACTGGTTTCGGACAGCATGGAGCGGGACAGTGCAGCTGCATATAACACGGAAGCAACTAAACTTGAAGATATTCCGGTGGTCCGTGAATATCCTGATGTGTTTCCCAATGACTTACCGGGCATGCTGCCCGAACGTGACATTGAGTTCAAGATTGAACTTGTACCGGGAACCACACCTATCTCTCGAAGACCGTATCGAATGGCGCCTAATGAGCTAGCTGAATTAAAGGAGCATTTGAAAGACCTTCTGTACAAGTGTTTTATTCGCCCAAGCTCGTCACCTTGGGGTTGCTCGGCGCTGTTTGTCAAGAAGAAGGATGAAACATTGCAGTTATGCGTGGATTATGGACCACTCAACGCTGTGAATATAAAGAACAAGTACCCACTGCCCCGCATTGACATTCTTTTTGATCAACTTGTTGGTGCGAGGGTGTTCTCAATGATGGATCTTCGGTCCGGATATCATGAAATCGAAATCCAATTGGAGGATATACCGAAGACGGCATTCTCGACGCGATATGGATTATATGAGTATCTTGTCATGTCTTTTGGTCTCACCAACGCTCTAGCTCACTTTATGTATCTAATGAATTTGGTATTCATGCCGGAGTTGGAAAATTTCATCATGGCCTTCTTCGATGACATATTGGTTTATTCCAAGTCAGAGGAAGAGCATGCTGAACATTTGCATATTGTGTTGCAACGGTTGAGAGATCACAAGTTATACGCAAAATTGAGCAACTGTGAATTTTGGATCAGCCAAGTGCCATTCTTGGGACACATTATTTCAGCTGAGGGCATCACTGTGGACCCAAGTAAAATTGCTCAAGTACTGAAATGGCAATCTCCGAAGTCCGTACATGAAGTCTGAAGTTTCCTCGGTTTAGCGGGATATTATCGGAGGTTCATCCCGAGCTTTTCAAAAATAGCTAAGCCGATGACGGAGCTGCTGAAAAAGGGCACCAAATATATTTGGCGTTCAGCCTGTGAAGAAGCGTTCAAGACATTAGTACATCACCCTACAACAGCCCCGGTTCATGCTCAGCCGGACACGACAAAACTGTTCGACGTTTATTGTGATGCATCTGGCATCGGACTTGACTGTGTTCTTATGCAAGGAGGACGTGTGGTCACGTATGGATCTCGACAGCTCTGAAACCACGAGTAGCACTATCCGACTCACGACCTTGAGCTCGCTGCCGTGGTAATGGCATTAAAAATGTGGAGGCATTACTTGCATGGAAATCTTGTACACCTCTACACCGACCACAAGAGTTTGATATATATTTTCACGCAGAAGGAGCTGAATATGAGACAACGAAGGTGGTTAGAGCTGATCAAAGATTACGAAATTGAAATTCTACCACCCCGGTAAAGCGAATGTGGTTGCCGACGCGCTTAGTCGGAAAGCCCATGTCCACAACACCACTCTGGCCGAAATGGAAGATGAGGAACTAAGTCTGTATGTGATTCCATATGGGGCTCTCAATAATCTTGCTCTCATTCCCACCATCCGAGAGGAAATTATTGAAGCCCAAAAGAAGTACAAGGGCATGTCACACATACGAGAAAGAGTTGACAGCGGGGAGGTAAAATGTTTCCGGAAAGATAATCAAGGTACATTATGGATCAAGGACCGGATAGTTGTACCCCGAGATGTTAAGCTCCGGAAGAAAATATTGGATGAAGCTCACATGTCAAAATTTTCTATTCATCCGGGCAGCAATAAAATGTATCAAGATTTAAAGACCATGTTTTGGTGGACACGGATGAAGCGGGAAATAGCGATGTACGTATCCAAGTGTGATACGTGTCGGTGAGTAAAGGCCGACCATATGAAGAAAGCGGGACAGCTGCAACCGCTGAATATTCCGGCATGGAAATACGAGGTTGTGAGTATGGATTTCATAGTCGGATTGCCACTCACATTCCAGAAGCATGATTCGATTTGGGTGATAGTCAACCGACTAACCAAATCAGCAGACTTCATTCTGGTATAATGTCGGATTCAATGCCAAGAAATATGCGGAGTTATACATATCACAAATCGTGTGCCTACATGGCATTCCTCGCACGATTATTTCAGATCGAGGCTCGCTGTTCATTGCTCGTTTCTCGGAGCAGCTGCACCGTTGGGTACTAAACTGATTAGAAGCTATGCATATCACCCCCAGACCGATGGACAAACCAAGAGGGTGAACCAAGTCCTTGAAGACATGTTGCGTGCATGTGCCATCCACCACGGTAAAAATTGGGATGATCATTTACTGTTGGCAAAATTCTCGTACAACAATGGTTATCAAGCGAGTATCAAGATGGCACCATACGAAGCTCTCTACGGCCGGAAATGTCGCACACCGCTGAATTGGTGTGAGTCTGGCGAGAGGGTGACGTTCGGGATTGATATAGTCAATGAAGCCAAGGAATAAGTTCGGATCATTCAAGCGAACTTAAGAGCGGCTCAATCTCGACATAAGAATTATACGGACAAGCGGCGTTGCCCGCTGCACTTTGACTTATGCGATCACGTTTATCTCCGCGTGTCACCGATGGATGGAATTCATGGGTTTGGAGTAATAGGGAAGCTCACCCCCCGATTTATTGGCCTGTTTGCTATCACGGAGAAGTGCAGACCCTTGGCTTATCGATTTTTACTACCAGCATCTCTCGCTGGTATACACGACATTTTTCACGTATCTCAGCTCCGGAAATGTCTCAAGTTCACAGCTGCAGTCCACACTGACAAAATCGGCGAATTGCAACTGGATTTGACATACTCCGAACATCCGGTTCAGATTCTCGATGAGAAGGATCGAACAATGCGGAACCGCGCTCTGTGGTTTTCTAAAGTGTTATGGAGCAACCATACCGCTGAAGAAGCAACATGGGAAACTGAAGAATATCTCCGCTCCAACTATCCGGATTTCTTATCGTCTCACATCTGGTATTTTCTCTCCTACTTTCATCTCTTCATTATAATCTAGGTATGAGATTCTTTTAAGGGGGGAGGAATGTAAAAGCCCTATTTTTCTATAATTCAAAGTTCAGCTTGGACTAAAAATTTTAAATGATAAAAAGAATTAAAAAGGGAATGAGAAAAACAAATTAATTCAAACTACAAATGAGGGAATTCAAAAAATAAACTTAGCTAATGTCCAAATGAAGTTAACATGAAGATTTGAGTTGTCCAATGGATTCCAAATATTCCAAATAGCATCCCTGCAAAGTTTCATAATTTTTGAAGCTAGTTTGCTATTTAATTCAATAGCTTCATTGAATTCAACTCAAATTCAAATTCAAATTTGAATTCAATTGAAACTTTGTCAAATCAACAATCTGATTTCATAATAAATTTCTACACCTCCAATTTTTTTACCATAAAATATCTAGAATTATTGGACACAATTGGGTGGGAGAATTCAGTGTCGAGAGAAGATAAGCTTGAATAGAGAAGTGGGACCCACTGGTCTGTGGGACAATTTCGCCCATGTTCTTCCCATGGCGCCACCTCCCGGCCTGCAACTGCCACTGAGCTTCTTGCCTCCCTACTTTGGCTCCAGCTGCCTGACGCCAATAGAAGTGGAACCGTGGCCGCCGGAGAAGCTCCCCTGTTTTGCCGCCTCTCTGCAACCGTGGTGCCGCCAATCTAGACCAAGTCACGAGCTACTCCCAACAGCAAAAAGAAGCGCTTGTCCACCCTCTTGATAAAGTTGAAAACCCCATCCACTTTCATCTCTCCTCGAAGTAGAGATTCCATTTCTCTTTTCGGCCTAGTCCGAGCAATAATGCTAGACTTCGCGTTTAATTCAATTTGTACATGCAAACATTTTTCAATCCAGTTAAGGATTAGGAACTAGACCTCCATACGCAGCTGATGACCAAAAATCAGAGCAACCAATCGAGTAATTTAGTCAGGAATCGAGTTTTCGTAGCCGCCTTTGTAAAACTCCGACGGCTCTCTGGTGAACTTGATGTTGCCGACATTTCCACTCAATTTTCGCCCCCTAGACATCTTCCCCATGCTTTCATGAAGCTTCCCGAGGTCTTCCTGATCAGTTTAACCCGCTGTAGGGCTCGAGTGACATGGCCGAAATCCTAATCGCCGCCACCGCCGTCGCGCAAGCCCTTCCAGCCATCGCCGGCGTGCGCTGACCGCACTGGCGTGCTCAGCACCTCAAAATAGGGTTAGGCAGCGAGTTTGGTGAGGAGCCGTGACGTAAATTGATGGGCGGCGAGAGCTCCGGCGAGGCACCACAGCGATCGCGCGCGCGGCTGGAGGTAGACGATGACTCTGTAGGGCCCAGTTTTCAGTGAGAGGAAGGCGCGCCCCGGATCTAGTGCGGCCCGAGGATCCCATGTGGCTACATCCCTGAACCCTGTTGCCCTGTGTTGCTTAATCCCGATTGGTCGATTTTAAACTCGTGGGCCCCTCTCCCTTTATTCAAATATTTCCCATGTGAATTAAATTCTAGATTTGGTCCCCACTCCAAAAATCCATATGTCCTAGCAGAACTGTCCAAAAATTCCCAAATAAATTTTTTTAGAACCAGCATGAAGAATAATTTCCAGTGGCGCACTTGGAATTTTATGAAAGTCCATAGGAATTTCTCCATAATTCAAATAACAAAATGCTTATAGAATTAATTCCTATAGTTTTGCTCTTTGGAAAATTATCAATTTTTTCCAGAACCTCCATCTGAAAATCCTTGAACTCCAGTAAAAATTTCATGGTCATTAGTCTTAATTTACATGGTCTGATCACCTGTGTATCCTCTATGCACATAAAAATAGCCAAATTCATTTAGAATTTGTACAGAAACTTGTGCAAACTTCTATCTTGAATATATCTCAGTAGAAAGCTTCAAATTTTTTCAAACTAACTTTGTTGATTTTCTCTTTATCCACACTAACCAGAACTGCAACCCAATCTTCATGAAAATCCCTAGATTTTCCTGTAGAACCCTTTAAAGCAAAATAATGTTTGATTTTTATCTGTTGATTCACTTCATATAAAAATCTGAAATATTGCAAAAATATTATTTAGTAAGTTTCTGAACACCTGTATAAAATTTCATCTTAATTGGACTTTATTAACCTAGTTCAATGTGTAGATTTTCCTGACTGGTTATAGAATGGCCCAAAATCAACATAAACATTTCAGTAAATTATCCAAACCTGTAAATTCAATATCTCACAGTAGGATGCTTAGAAATTTATGAAACCAATTTTGTTGAGTCACTCTTGACCTCCTCTAAATAGAACACCAACTTTTGGCCATGTCAAAGCTACATGTTATTCCTCAAAATTATGGGAAGTGTTTAGATTCATTGAATTTTATACAACTGTAACTTCATTGGATTGATCCCAATTTTCGCCAAAAGCTCACCCATAGTACCTAGTGCCCCCTGTAAAAATTCAGAACCATTGGGATTAAATTATTATACTTAACTGTCTTTCCATTAAGCTATATCATAATACCAGTATTGATTAACTTGCATAATTCATTACATATCGATTAGTTGCCGATCTCAAGAGGAGCTTGGAGCTACTTGAAGTCATCCCTCTGAAGATTAACTTTCATACCGCCTTGTAACCAGGCAAGCCCCAGTTTGCATTTAAGCGCTATTACAAAATTTTGATTTGTATCACATATGTCTAGGGTGAGTTATGTGCATTAGGGCTAAGGTGATTGAAAATCCACTTGCATACTAGATAACTCTATGGAGTATTTGGTTAGTTGTGAAGTCATCGTGTAGACTATACTATGCTAAATGTTGTATAGGATTCGATAGAAGTCGAGTAGTTGGAATCTACTCGCATGGCTAGGACTTTTCCACACGGATTGGTTCAAAGAAATGGTGTAGTAATCTGAATATGAGATTGGGCAGGGCCGTAGGATGCAGCAAGATGTTGTCTTGGGTGCGTAGCCCTGCCTGTGTCGGTTAAGGACCGATCCGTATGCAGCCCTGCTGAGCAAGTTTGAACTGTACCGGAGTCATACTGGATATATGGGGTCAAGGAAACCGATGTACCTTAGGAAGCTTTTGTTGAGACTTTTTTGATCGCCTCAGGCTTTTGGCCGCAGCACAGTAGACGGAAACTCACTCACGACATCTTCACAGCGGAAGGGTGCACCGTGAGTGGGAATATTTTCCTGGACGATTGAATCGATTCAACTAGGGTGGAACTTGATAAAGGTGGCTGCGTACGACGTCCGTGGAGTGCACGTAGGTGACTTCCGGTACGGGCATACGTGTCGTGTATTCCGGGTATCATTGATTTGAATCATTGTCCCTTGCGGATATGAGTACCACTTGTTCACTGAGTTGTGACGTAGTAATACTTGCACTTGAGATGAGAATTAATTGCTGCTGTTATGAACATTATATTATTATGTTATTGCTATGTTGTATGTATTAGTATAATGCTCACTAAATATATTTTTCTACCTTGGGCATGCAGCATCGTGATGAAGCGTTTCTTGTTTGATTGTGGAGTTACGATGTTGCCCCGCACAAGGTTTAAGCTGCTGCTATAAATCTGAAAATAAGGACCCACATTTAGGCGAGTCCATTATGCAAATCTGCCATCCTATGTTAATGTCTTTACCCTCATGTAGAGTTTCATGTTTAGGTGAGACAGTTATGTTTTGCTGAACCTTCATGCTCACGGTTTCTATATAAGTTGTTTTGCAGGTACTAGCTTCTGTGCTTATGTTTATGGTTGTCCGATGAGACTCGGGACTCTCCGAGTGATATACTCATGTGGGAACCATGCCGCTACTGTTTGGTTTTCATGGCTAGTGAGGAGCGTCCGTGGGCTGGACGGCTTCTTTTTTGCTTATTGGACTGGAGTTCGAGAGTTATAATCTTACCTTCCACTGTAGTTTATTTTTATAAACTATTTGTAAAATGAATATCTTTGTTAATTTCAGCAAATGATTTATGTAATATGCGTTCCTTTACATGTGTGTTGTTGGGTGTCGCATCGCACGACACCACCCATTGCGATTCCTGGAAAGTGTGGACTCCGGTCCCCACAGTTAGGGATCTGTAAAAGCCCACATTTGAGTAGAGTAAGAACACCAAAATGCGAACTTAAAATTTTTTTGAAACTGGACTTGGAAATCCAAACTCACATGTACACTGTGAGTTAACCAATGTTCACTACAAATATGAACATGTTAAAACTTAAAGCCTTAATTGGAATATTCAACATAAAAGATTAACGATTTGAATGTTAATTCAAACTCAAGTTCCAACATTGACTTGAGCAACATCATGGAGTTCCCAGCTACATTGACTATGTGTAGTATCTTAGAGAACAATCATCCTACTCTTTTGTTTGGACCAATGAAAATAATATCATGGGGGGGGCACTTATCGGGTGGCCCACCAGCCAGCCCTCATCAAAATCACGTTTGGTTTTCTCCTCTCTCGTACTTATCAAGAGCAAGCTCGATGTGTGTGCCAATGATGCTTCACGCACAAGCTAATTTCTGAAGCTTGCCCTTATCGTCGTTCAGCTGGAGCCCCACACGTCCTCTCTCTCTCTCTCCACTTCAACTTATAATACACCACCTTGATGGTTTCGGCAGCACCACAAGTCGCTTGGTTCTGCTCTCCTCCTCTGCAACTCTTGCTCGGCAACCCGCCTGAATGTGGCCCAGAGGGGGGGGGGGTGAATAGGCCTTTTTGATTTTCTGTCGGAACCTGCAACACTTAACAACCAGATCAAACCTCGAGATATCGGACTAGTCCAGTCGAGTGCAGACTAGTCTGGTGTGTACCGACTAGGTTTATCAAATCTGATCGATTATCTTGATCCTAGGATGTATGCAGCAGAAATATTCTTTTAATTGAAGTGTTACACAATTATAAACTAGGATGTACCACAAGTTAATCTTATATTCAATGTTTCAACATAAAGTGAATAAGATTGGTTGAAACCCTAGATATGTATGAAGTGTAAGAACAATGTGCGCAAAGAAAGAACACAAGCACTTTATCCTGTGGTTCAGTTCCCACAGAGGCAACCTACATCCACATTGAGGAGTCCACAAAAGGACAGAGTCTTCTCCAACCCTACCCTCGTCGGATCGCCACGAAGGCCAATCCTCTTCACTAATCACAAAGGACAAATAACCAAATTCAAGGGGCCTTTTCACACGTTGAGGGCTCCCCAAGATTACAATACGAACACCACCAAAAACACACTCGAAAGATGACAATGAAAACCACAGGAGTGTGTTAGGGAATCAAACCAAGAGCTCAATGAGTGATGAACCATGTCTCTCCAATGATCCAAAGTGTATCCTCAAGGGATAGATCTTTGTTGCGTTTGATTTCGTGGAGAGAGGTGTTTTCTAGGCTCTTGGGAGGTGTGATGGCGCAGGGGGTCGAGTTCGATTGGAAGATGGGCCGTGTACACCTATTTAAATGGGGTTCCCAGAAGTAATCGTTGGGGTTTAGAAAGATCAAACTAGTCCGTGGTGGACACCGGACTAGTCTGGTGTGCTGAGTGTAGCAAACCCTAGGTGTCCCGAAATATCGGACTAGTCCGGCTGAAACCGGACTTGTCCGATTTTGGTTCTGGAAATATTCGGACTAGTCCGATGGATATCAGACTTGTCCGGAAAAGTGAAACCAAAAGTGAATTTGGGACAAGTCCGCACTTGGAGGACTTGTTCGATTCAGGTCAGAGGGTTTTTGGGACTATTCCGTGCTAATATCAGACTTGTCCGATTGACATCAGAAAGATATTGTACTAGTCCGTTGTGTCATCACACTTGTCCGATTTTGTGCAACTTGTGAAGTATTTGGGGGACTAGTCCGCACTGGGGAGGACTAGTCCGATTCTAGTCAGACAGATATTAGACTAGTCCGTGGTGATATCGGACTAGTCCGGTCGGTGAAAAACTGGACTGTGAGGACAAGTCCGCATTGTGAGGACTTGTTCGATCTTGTGCAGAAAGATATCGACTAGTCTGGGGTCAGTCAGACATATCTGGTCCTGTATAAATATGTGCAATGTGTGTGATTATTTGTGCTTGAGCTCTTGGGGTGTGTTTCCTTAACACACTCCATACACAATGATCTACTGCACTTGTTTCTTGAGCTCTTTTCTGCATTGTTCCTCGTTCTCCTTTCTTTTTGGCACCTTGCTCATTTTCTCATTAGAACCTGTGCTCATCTCAACAAACTGGTTAGGATCTCATTTGCTTGTCATAAATCATCCAAAACCCACAAGGGATTCCTAGATGCACTTTCACCGCCACGTCAACGCTCGTCGCATGCTGACGCCTCGACCCCTCAAAAGTAAATGTTTTCAGTGCCAAATTAAACTACACCGTCAGGTGGGGCCCACATGTCATGACTAGCTGTTACCGTCTTAGAGTTGCACTGCTTGTCTGCTCACCATTATCCATATCCACCCGACCAAGAATTATCATTTATAGAAATCATGGTAGTTGAATGATTTTAGAAGGAAATAAAGAATAAAGTGAAGATGGACCCACATATCATTCTTATCCTCAAAGGTGAAGAGTTGTGTTTTGCTTTGTTTTCCTCTAGGTACTTCATCCTCCACCGCCTATGGCCACTCCCCACGTTCATTCCCTGCCAAGCTTCACCTGTCGTCGGCCTCTCTGCTCACAACCAGCGTTCGGTCTCTAGTAGCGCTTCCTCACTGCCGCCTGACCTCTTGAGCGGCGCACCCTGCCGTCGCCCACGGCACCGCAGCTTTCTGCACCACCATGGCCGCGTCCTGACCCGCCATGGCGCTTCGCCTCGCTCCTAAGCCCCGCGCCTGCGTGTGTTGCCCTGGCTGCGCCGCTCGCCTGGCCCCTTGCTCCACCCTCCCCAACGCGGCTCCTCTGCTCCCCGCAAGCCGCAGCCACGCGCAACTCACCCCCGCCATTGGCCTCGCTCAGCCCCGCCGTGTTGCGCTCCATATCCCCGCCCCGATGGTGCCCCACACGCCGGTTGAGTGCCATCCCACCACTCCTCCATTGCGACACCTCCTCGCCTCCCTTCCCTGCAGCACCTCGCCGCAGTCCACCTCCGCACCACAGGCATGAGTGCACACACTCGAAATGATTCGCCTTGTACCCATCGACGTCCTGCGATGTTCTGCTCACATGCCGTATCCAAGCAGTGCTGGGATTGACAAAGGTGATGCGCAAGATGAAGGAACATGTTGTCTACACTACGGCAATGACGGTTGTACCAAGGTTAGCTTCGGTTTTGCAAGATTAGGTCATGACAATGGTGCAGCCAAAATGCTCGAGGAAATGCTTACAAGGGGAGAGCCAACATTGTTGATGTTCAGTGCTGGTTTGTGACGCAGGTATGTTGTGGTGTGGCAATTGACAAGGTGATGTGCCAATGTGCTCTTTGAATGTTGATGAAGTGGCAAGATCAAGAACACACCAAAGATGTTCTTTGAAATGCTTACAAGATGAACATCAACAGAGTTCAACTAGAGGAAGTTGAAAATGTTCCAGGTGCTGCTATGATAGGTGACCTCCTTTCCAATGACAGGGCAACATGCTCACCACCTTCCTTGCGTTCATCGTTGGCTATAACATCACCCTGCACATGAGCCACTCAGCCACGCCCCATGAGCAGTGGTGGTCACCTCCTTCCACACCGCCTTCCTCAGCCGTTAGAACTATTGCTATGTTTGAGAGGAGGGCTTTGGAGCTGCCACACGTCCTCAGGCTTCGGGCCCTTGCTCTCACCGAGAAGGGCTCCGGAGCTACCACACATCCTCGAGCTCCGGTCATTTGCTCCCACCGAGGAGGGCTCCGAAGCTGCCACACGTCCTCATGCTCTGGGCCCTTGCTCCCACTGAGGAGGGCTCCTAAGTTGATATGCGCCCTCTGACATCTAGCCCTCGCTCCCACCGAGGAGGACTTAGGAGTTGGATTGTGTCCCACGACCTACAATAAGCCGTGGGCCCTGAAGAGTAAATGGTAGTGCGTCATATCCAGTCGCGAATTGAAGGCGCGCGCCTTCCCCAGGCGCACGGTGCTGCGCACGCCCCCTGTCAGGTACCATTGTGTCCAATCACATCGCAGTGAAGGTGCCGCAGGCCTACCCTACAATGCCAAGTGGGTAGCTTACGACGGCAAGATGGATGGGATGTTCCCTGCCATCATCAATGACTACGCATAGCCACTGGCATCTGACATGGCAAGACAGCTGGTCTTGAAGCCGCGGTCAGAGGCAACGTATGAAAGAAACCTTAGATCTTGTACAGGATAAGATCACCCCGGGGCCACCTGTTGGGCCTCAGGCCCCACTTGAAAGCTGCCAGGCCTTGGACTATAAAAGGATCGGGCAGCCACCGGACCAGACATTCAATCCCCGATACACACACACACACACACACATACTAGCAACACCATCCACCGTGGAGTAGGGTGTTATGCTCCTTGCGGCCTGAACCACGTAAAAATCATCGTGTCATACTCTCTTCCGCTAGAACACTTGATTGAGGCCTAAGCCCCACCAAACAAGAACCTCTGCGGGCTGCTCCTTAGCATATCCGGGGGAAGTGTCGCATTAACTTTTCGACAACCTTCATAAGAAGAACGTCATGAGTTAAGGATGTCCAATATCATAGAACCATTAGTGTTCCTACTATGAAGGAGATTGCTCCATTTTGACAGAAAGAAGAGGATCTCCACACAACCTAGCTACATCAACATAATTTCGTAAGACACAAACTTTACGGGGTGATCTTAGTCATGCCGAGCATCCGAATCTGAGTTGTAGTATGAAGATGCAAGCCACCAAAGCTAAACGATGTGGTTTACAACATAAGCTGGACTGGCCACAACCTACAGAAGAAGACAAAAAGTGTCTTTCTCCCAATCACGTGGAACAATGGAGTCATCTCATCAACAACTCTTCCTAACTTTCTCATTTCTCTAGAAACTCAAGACGAGATTCCTTTAAGGGGGAAGGATTGTAAAATCCTGCATTTGAGTAGAGCAAGAACACGAAAATGCGAAATTAAATTTGTTTGAAAGTGGACTTGGAAATCCAAACTCACATGTACTATGTGAGTTAACCAATGTTCACTAAAAATATGAACTTGTTAAAACTTAAAGCCTTAACAGGAATATTCCATATAAAATATTAATAATTTGAATTTTAATTCAAACTCAAGTTCCAACATCGACTTGAGCAACATCATGGAGTTCCCAGCTACATTGACGATGTGTAGTATCTTTTAGAACTTTCATCCTACTCTTTTGTTTGGACCAACGAAAATATTATCATGGGGGGCCCACTTATCGGGTGGCCCACCAGTCAGCCCTCATCAAAACCGTGTTTTGTTTTCTCCTCTGCTCGTACTTATAAAGAGCCGACTCGATGTGTGTGCCAATGATGCTTCACACACAAGCTAATTTCTGAGGCTTGCCATTATCGTCGTTCAGCTAGAGCCTCACACGCTCTATCTTTCTCTCTCTCCACTTCAACTTATAATACACACCCTTGATGGTTTCGGCAGCACCACAGTCGCTTGGTTCTACTCTCCTCCACTGCAGCTCTTGCTCGGCAGGCCGCCATGTCAACCCTCACCGCATGCTGACACCTCGACCACTCAAAAGTAAATGTGTTCAGTGCCAAATTAAACTACACCGTCAAGTGGGGCCCACGTGTCATGACTAGTGGTTACCGCCTCAGTGTTGCACTGCTTGACCGCTCACCATTTGTCCCTATCCACCTGGCCAAGAAGTATCATTTATAGAAATCATGGTAGCTGAATGATTTTAGAAGGAAATAAAGGATAAAGGGAAGATTTGACCCACATATCAGTCTTATCCTCAAAGGTGGATAGCTCTGTTTTGCTTTGTTTTCCTCTACGTGCTTTATCCTCCACCGCTCATGGTCACTCCCGACGTTCCTTCCCCGCCAAGCTTCCCCTGCCGTCGGTCTCTCTGCTCACAACCCACGTTCGTCCTCCAGTAGCACATCCTCATTGCCGAGTGACCTCTTGAGCGGCGCACCCTGCTGTCGCCCACGACACTGCAGTGTTCCGCTCTGCCATGGCCGCATCCCGACCCGCGCCTGCGCACGTCACCCTGGCCGTGCCGCTCGCCTGGCCCCGCGCTCCACCTCCCCAACGCGTCTCCTCTGTTCCCCGCAAGCCGCAGCCATGCGCAACTCGCCCCAGCCGTCGGGCTCGCTTAGCCCCGCCGTGCTACGCTCCATCTCCCCGCACCGGCGGTGCCCCACACGCCGGTCGAGTGCCACCCCGCCGCTGCTCCAGTGCGACACCTCCTCGCCTCCCTGCCCTGCAGCACCTTGCCGCAGTCCACCTCCGCGCCACAGGCATGAGTGCACACGCTCGAAATGATTCGCCTTGTAATCCATCGACGTCACCGCAACGTTCTGCTCACATGCCGCATCCAAGCAGCTGGGATTGATGAATGTGATGCGCAAGATGCAGAAACATGTTGTCTACACTATGGCAATGACGGTTGTACCAAGGTTAGCTTCGGTTTGTGCAAGATTCCGTCATGACAATTGTGCAGCCAATATGCTCGACGAAATGCTTACAAGGGGAGAACTAACTTTATTGATGTTCAGTGCTGGTTTGTGATGCAGGTATGTTGTAGTGTGGCAATCGATAAGGATATGTGCCACGGTGCTCTTTCAATGTTGATGAAGTGACCGGATCAAGAACACACCAAAGATGTTCGCTGAAATGCTTACAAGGTGAACATCAATAGAGTTCAGCTAGAGGGAGTTGAACATGTTCCAGGTGCTGCTATGATAGGTGACCTCCTTTGCGATGACAGGGCAACGTGCTCACCACCTTCCTTGCATTCATCGTTGGCTACAACATCGCCCTGCTCATGAGCCACTCAGCCACGCCCCATGAGCAGCGGTGGTCACCTCCTTCCATGCCGTCTTCCTCAGCCGTCAGATCTATTGCTATATTTCAGATGGAGTTGGTGACCGCTCTCATAGACTCGACAAGCTTTAAGCTTCAGCAACTCTAGCGGGCGTGGCCTAGTTCCGGAGCTAGAATGCTGTCATTATGTACTTCAAGTCAGAGGCAATACTGGAGAAGCGAGAAATTGCTCTCATAGCTAAGGACTTATCACTAAAGAGGAGCAAATAGCAGTTACAGATGCAAATGCATCGATAACCTGAGTTCTGATAGGAAGAAGGTAGGCACAATCTAGGCTGCTCATGTTGATTAATCCATTAGCATCTATGAATTCTGCAGTAAACATCTCCAGTCCAATAGAATCTGTATTGTTGTAAAGTAAATCTGTTATGCATAATCATGTTGATAGGAATCGTGACGTAGGTGATCGACGAGGAGCTTCGCTTGGAGGAGGAGACGAGGAAGTCAATCTTGAAGTTTCCATGACAGATTCTCTAGAGGAAGATCAAGCTCTAACTCTTGACATTTATGTAGTCGCAACCCAAGGCAAGCCCCGGTTTGCATTTGAGTGCTTTTGCAAAATTTTGATTTGTATCACTTATGTCTAGGGTGAATTTTGTGCATTAGGGATAAGGTGCTTGTTACTCCACTTGTATGACCCACAAATCCCATGGAGTACTGGTTAGCTCTATAGCTTGATGAGTAGAAAATGCCATGCTAATGTTTTGAGGAATCCGGTAGAAGTCGAGTAGTTGGAATCTACTCAAGAGATAGGATTTATATCATAAGGGATTGGTTTGAGTATGAGAAAGGTTTAAGAATATGAATTTGTGACCGAGCAGTGGGACAGGATGCAGCGAAATGTGGTCTCAAGTGCGTAGCCTTGCTTGTGTCGATTGAGGACCGATCCGTGTGTGGCCCTGCTAGACAAGTTTGAATTGTACCGGATGCATACCGGGCATATGGAACCCAGGAAACCGATATAACTTGATAACTCGGGTGTCGAGGCATAGCCCACTGTCGATAGGGGTGGGTTGAGGGCAGCAAGGTGTAAATCTGCCAGCGGGCACAAACACGCTCCATGCGAGGACCTTATGCCTGTGATGGTAGGACTGGTTCAGTGTTTGAGTTTCTTGTGAAAGGATGCTGCGTATGACGTCATGAGAACCACCGCACGCTTCTTACGCACAGGTGTGCGTGACGTGCTATCCGGGTGTCTACTGATTGCAATCACCGTCTCTCGCGGTTATTTGAGCACCGCTTGTTCACTTCGTTGTGATGTAGTAATCCACAATAGTTAAAACATTATAAATTGCTTCAATGACTACAATATTGTATTGCAACCTTGTGTGGCTTAGAGATAACACAATTAAAGTTTACAGTTTCCAAACACTTAACCTATAATAGCATTTTGTGCATTGGGCTTGTCATATTATTGGCAAAGCATTTCTTGTTTGATTGTGGAGTCTATGATGTGCCCTGCCTTAGGAATGTCATTTGCTACTTAAAACGTGACTATAAGGATCCACTTGTAGGCGAGTCTACTTATACTATTTCCTACGTATGTTTAGTCTTTACCTTGCATATGTCTAGTGAGACGGGTCAGTCTTGCTGAGCCTTATGCTCACGTTTGTAGTTAATGAGTTTTTGCAGGTTATACCGTTGATGAAGGGCCTGACAATGATGCCTTACCCTCATCAGGGTTCACGGGTGAGTGGGAGCCCTGCACGCCGCCATGATAAGGAGAGTGAATGCTGCTAGTGCGGAGCGTTCTAAGGGCATGGATGACTTTGCTTTTTCATCACTAGAGTTGAGAGCGTAGCTATGATTTATAGACTCTTTCCTTCGTTTAGTATTGTGAAAACTTCTGTCGTGTTTATAAATAAAAGACTTGGTTTGTATTATTTTTTGGTTCATTTCATGTATATTGTTGGGTGTCGCATCGCATGACACCACCCAGTTAGATCCTTGGATGTCGGGACCCCGATCTCCACAGGATCCCGACGGCGGGACTAGTCCGTATTGGGTACCGGACTTTTCCGGTGTGCTTTGTAAAGTCGGCGTCAAGTGTGCAGCACACTAGAAACCCTAAATTGTGTGAGATTTATTGGACTAGTGTTGTAGGTGTGCGGACTTGTCCGGTTCTCTGTGAATTGGAACATCGGAAACTTTCTCGGACTAGTCTAGTCCGCAGACAGACTTGTTCGGTGTGATGTGTTATGAAACATCACAGAGTTCAACGGACTAGTCCGATCCTTGAACGGACTTGTCCGGTTCACAGTTTGTTGAGTTTCAGAAAGTTGAACGGACTAGTCCGGTCCATGAACGGACTAGTCCAGTGCCCTGTGAAGTGAAGTTCCAGAAAGTTGATCGGACTAGTCCGGTTCATGAACGGACTAATCCAGTGCACTGCGAAGTTAGACAACAAAGAGTTGAATGAACTAGTTTGGTCCATGAACGAACTAGTCCGATGCTCAGTGAATTTTAAGATTGATTTTAAGACCCTTATCCCTACGCAAACACTTGAGCTCTTGGGACATGTCTCTCACACACATCCTATACAATTAAGTCTACTTTGCGCTTCATTCATCAATGGGGCCTTTCTTTTTCTTCATCACTTCATTTTTCACTTTTTGAGTGCACCAAACTATCTAATATGAGTTGACCTGCATTCATCTCAACAAGTCCATTAGGATCTCATTTGTTTGTCATCAATCGTCCAAAACCCACAATGGATTGCCTAGATGTACTTTCAATACTTGGTCTTGACAGAAATGAAATGAGCTGATTTGGTCAACCGATCCACAATAACCCATATGGAGTCATAACCAGACTGGGTTCGCGGTAATCCAAGTATAAAGTCCATACCAATTTCTTCCCACTTCCATTCCATAATCTTCAATGGCTGCAACAATCCAAATGGCCTTTGATGTTCAGCTTTGACTCGTTGGCACACATCACACGGGGAACATATTCAGCTATGTCCTTTTTCATGCTGGCCTACCAATAACATGTCTTCAAGTCCTTGTACATCTTTCTACAGCCGGGATGGATTGAGTAAGGTGAGTCATGTGCCTCCTTCAAAATTATCTCTCAGAGATGCTTCACATTAGGCACAACAATCCTCTTCCCAAGCCATAAAGTACCATGTTCGTCCTCATCAAATCTGAATTCTCTCCCTTCCAGGGTCCTTTCCTTGATTTCCTAAATTTCCTCATCCTTGGTCTCGCCTTCTCGAATTTCTTGCTCCAAGGTCAAATTTAACTCCATTGTTCCCATCTCATTCACAGATCCAAGATTCAACCATTCAAACTCTTTGCATATCTCGGATGGCAATTCTGGAACCATGAGTTGGTGGCATAGTCCTTTACGATTCAAAGCATCGGCCACTAACATTAGCCTTCCCCGGGTGATAATTGGTTCCCACATCATAATCCTTGATGAGCTCCAACCATCTTCGTGGCCACAAAATTAGGTTCGTTTGCGTGAGAATGTACTTGAGGCTCTTGTGATCTGTATAAATCTCACACCTATGGCCAGGAATGTAGTGTCTCCATATCTTCAAGGAATGCACTACGACTGCAAGCTTGATATCATTCATAGGATAATTTTGCTCATGTTTCTTCAATTGTTTCGATGCATAGGCTACCACTTGACCTTTTGCTCATGTCTGGCAATACCAACACAGGTGCGATGGTTAACCTCTTCTTTAGCTCCTCAAAGCTATTTTGGAAAGCTTGAGTCCATTGGAATGCTTTACCTTTCAATAATAACTCAGTCATAGGCTTGACTATTTTGGAAAAGTCCTTGATGAACCGACAGTTATATCCATCAATTCCGAGAAAGCTTCTAATTTCCTTCACATTCTGGGGTGGTTCCCACTTTAGCACATCCATCACTTTTTATGGATCAACCGATACTCATCCTCCAGAGATGATATGGCCTAAAAATGACACATCCCTTGACCAAAACTAGCACTTGCTGAATTTGGCATATAATTGGTGTTCCCTCAGTTTCTGCATTGTGAGCCTTAAATGCTCCTCATGCTCCTCCTTGCTTCTCGAGTAGATCATAATGTCATCGATGAACACCACAACGAATTTGTCCAAGTACTACATGAAAACCTTATTCATGAGGTACATGAAGTATGCAGGTGCACTCGTCAGTCCAAAGGACATAACAGTGTACTCGTAAGACCCATACCGTGTCCAAAAAGCTGTTCTGGGTATGTCCAATGGTCTAATCTTCATTTGGAAGTAACATGACCTCAAATCAATCTTGGAGAAAACACATGCACCCTTCATTTGATTGAACAAATCCTCTATACGGGGCAATGTATACTTGTTCTTGATTATCACATCATTAAGAGCTCGGTAATCCACGCACATCATTTGGGATCCATCCTTCTTGTCCACGAAAAGCACTGGCACTCCGCAAGGTTAAGAGCTTGGGTGGATAAAACCCTTCTCTAGTTGCTCTTGAATTTCCTTCTTAATCTCCGCTAAATCCTTAGGAGGCATCCTATATGGCCTCTTAGCTACAGGTGCAGTTCTACGTATCAAATCAATAAAAAACTCGATATCACGATCAGACGACATACTTGGCAACTCATCCGGTAACACATCTGGATACTCGCGAACAACCGGAATACTCTCCAATGTCACACCTTCCACATGGCTCATTGTCGCTTGATCCGTTGGGGGTTGGGCTATCTCAACTTCAATACTGGTGCCATGCTCACTTGTCAATTGCACAATCCTCTCGACACACCAAATCACTCCATTGTACTTGCTCAACCAATCCATACCAAGTATTATGTCTATTCCTTGGGAATCCAGGACGATGAGATTCGCAAGAGAGTATACCCGCCTTATTTTGATGCTTACTCTCGGACACACTATATTTGTCCTCATCTCTCCTCTAGAAGATTTTACCAACATAGTCTGTTTCAACTGAGCTATTTGCATATTATACTTGGCAACATACTTCGATGATATGAATGAATGAGATGCTCCAGAATCAAATAAAATGGTCGCGGGGTTGGAGTTGGCGAGGAACATACCAATCACGACATCATCAGCTTGATGGGCCTCCTCAGTAGAGACATGATTCATATTGCCATGAGTGGCATTCTTCCTTCCACGGTTGCCTTGTGGTGCTCCTCCATTCGGTTGTGGATTCTGCCTTCGTGCATTGTTCATTGCTCCATAGCTCCTCTTGGGGCATTGACCGGCAAAGTGTCCAGCCTCTCCACAAAAATAGCATGTCTTGCTGCCCGAAGCACCAAGGAAACTCGGGCGCTGCTGACCTTGAGGGTTGTTCACCATATTAGGTCGCGATGGAAATGGAGCAGACTGGCGAGGTGCTTGCATAGCAAGGCGATGCTACTGCTGGTTTGGGCATGGAGAATAAGCAGTTCGATAAGTAGGAACAGAGGGGTTGTATGGCGCATTTGGCGGCTCAAGGCGAGGACGGACATTGCTCTCCTACGGCTTCCCTTGGTATGGCATCTTCCTCTTATTGTCTCATTCCATCTCACGGACCTTGTTTCCAACCACAATGGCCTTGTCCACCAGCTTCTGAAAATTGGCATAGTCACGAATGAACAATTGGACTTGAATGTCATTATTTAGGCCTCTCATGAAAAAATATTGGTCGCGGATGTCTCGGTTGACATCCTCTGGAACATACCTTGAGAGTTGAGTGAATTTATTGAGATACTCACTCACACTTGACTTTCCCTGCCTTGGGTTCTCAAATTCTTGCCTCTTCAAGATCATAACACCTTCAGGCACAAAATGAGAATGGAAGCTCTCCTTGAATTCAGCTCAAGTGATCCTCTCTTGATATTCATGGGCATTGCATAGTGAGTCCCACCAATCCGCAGCTGCTCCAACTAGTTGGTGGGAAGCAAAAAGAACCTTCTCCCTGTCACTGCACTGAACAATAGCAAGATTCTTTTCTATAGATTTCATCAAGTCATCAGCTTCCATAGGATCATTGGCTTGAGCAAAGGTAGGTGGCCTACTCTTCATAAACTCTCCCAACCTGTTATGAGGTGGTGGGGGTGGTGGTGGTGGAGGCATATGAGGCTGATTTTGATTGTTGGCCAGCAGCTATCCCAAGGTTTGCATCGCCGTCTGCATATGTTGATTTTGCGTGGCCAACAATTGCTGAAGGTTGACAGCCTCAGATCCAGGTCCATTGTTGTTTTGAGGTGCGCCATTGTTCTCCTTATTCTCATTGGCATCCCTTTGTTTGCGAGTCCTCGACATCTGAAGATGGAGCAAGAGATAGAAGATTTTAGAAAACGTCCCCAACTATATGCATCAAGGGATATTAAATTAAGAAACTACCTATACTAGCCTATATAGATGTGGAAAGCGCTAAAGCATCCCACAATCCTCTACTAAGCACACAAGCAAGCATCACATAGCAATCAACACACCAAACAAACCACAACGCTTCGTGAGTGTTCCTATGTGCTATAAAGTGCTTATTCTATCTAGGTTGCGTCCTACGGTCAACCTGTGGCTCTGATACCAATTTGTGACACCTGGTTCCAAAAATGAACCATGTGCGACGCATACATGTGCTCAAGATGTTCAACACACATACACGAGTGCATCACAAAACGATATACAAAAACATACCACAGCATAAGTTACTTCAGTACTTTTATTAAAAAAATTCAAATAATCCTCAATTACAAACTCTATTGATCATTATTAATAGTTTTGAAAACTAATGCAGCGGAAATAATTTAATTAAGCAACTAAGCAAACTAAACAAACTGAGCATAGGGGAATGCGCGGCTCTAAGTAACACCACAGGAAAGTTGACGGCATCACACAATATAGTACTCCGCATTATCCTCAGGATACTCCCAAACATCACCAGAAATTGTTGGTGGGGGAATTGCAAGTGTGAGCACAAGTCGTACTCAGCAAGTGTGGGAAAATAATGACATGTAGCTTAACAAGGAACGATAACAAATAGTGGCTATTTGCTGAAAAGTACATTTAAAACATGTAAAAAGCATCCTACAATGTCTATGTGAAGTAATTCCATCATATCCCAAATAATAACATCATCATATAGATCCATCATTCATTAATCATCCATTCACTAGATTCTTACCATTATCAATAACCATGACCGTTAATCAACATGCAATCCATAACCATAACCAAAACCAAACAATAACCCAACCATAACCATCCCAGAACCCAAGTTGCACTCTAATCATGGAAGTTGTCCAAGTGCTCATAACCGGGAGCACAGCTATCATGATAGTTTTTAACACTCTGTAGAGGTTGTACCACTTTACCCACATGTTCGTGATTCCATCACATTTTGGTGAATAATAACTTCGTTCATGCCTTATCACACTTCGGTTGGTGTGTGGCCAAGAGATCACAACATAACCTTTACAAGGGGACTACTACTATGTACGGACCCACTAAGGTTTCACCAGCAAACTTGAATCTCCATTCTCCCACCCACGGGCCCCCTCATGTGCCATGCGGTTTCCAGGTTATCCCTCCTCGACTCCCCTTCCCCGCACCATCCAATGGTCCATACAATACCAACAACACACCTAATTATTCAGCTACGCCGCACTCATACTTGGCCTTGTGGTTGCACTCTTGTCCTGCCTTATTCTCGCATGAACCGATCCTTAGATCTAAGGCAAGCAAAACCACCATAACATCCAACCCAATCCACGAACCATGCTTGCTTAGATCTCCCAAGTCCCATGTAACTAATTAACCATATCCATCAATTATCATCATATACGTGCTCATTAATTCACAATTAATTAGAGCAAAGTGAAAAGGTAAAAAACCATTCCTGACTCTCTATACACTATATTCCAAGCGACAAGGATGGTCAAACAAGACTAGTAAACTCCTATTTTGGTTTCCCTGATAGTTTGACACAAGCATGCAGTATTTTCAAAGAAAACATTGGATTAAAATGATCAAGGACATATGCCTTGCTCTCGAGCTTGATTAGGGTCAAAAGCTTCAAAGTTCTTGTGCTGGACATCCTCGACAGCACCCTCTAGAGCAACACCTTCTATTCCGTGCAATAGACATACAAAACAAACATTATATTCAATAAATGCTCATATATTACTCAATATGTCATGACATGCATGATTAATGCAATTATGTGGTAAAACTTGTTAATGAGTTGCTATTAATGTTTACTAACTAGTTAAAATGGTTTTAAAAAAGTTTGAATAGGTTTCTAGTTGATTTGAGTCAATTTGGGTTCAATTCAGCAACTTCAGATTCAGATGGTCGGACAAGTTCGTATTGGGGACCGGATTAGTCCGCCCTACAACAAAAAGTCGATCAGACTAGTCCGCACTAGACCGGACAAGTCCGCTCGCCTAGGATTTTTGGCGAATTTCCAACTACAGCATAGTTCTAGTTAATATAGGATCATATTTTACGTAGAAAGGTTGGTTTAAGGTAATTACCGTTAATTCAACAACTCTAGGGTCGCGAATTTGATGGAACTCGAGATCTTGACTCCTAGATCCAAGGAAGATGGAGAATTGGTGGAGGATTGATGATGATGTCATTGAGTTGACGAAGGTCAATCTTGCTTGATCCTTCTCCTTCCTCCTTCTCTTCCCCTGGCTGCGGTGATCTTCTCTTGACGGCGGCTCTCATGAACTAGGGTTTTGGGTTTCTTCAATGTGACAAAAGGGGTAAGAGGTTCGGTATTGGGGTGTTTATATAGAGGTGGAGATGGAAGGGTTTGATGGATTTCGAGTTCAAGGTGGTGGCGGCCGTGTAAGGGTTCCACATGGTCTCCACAGGGGTTGGGCATGACGTTCTTGGGCCCAATTAAGGCAAAAACCCAATAACATATCTTGGAGGAAAAGATTGAATCTGAGTCGGGCACACCGGACAAGTCCGCTAGGGGCCAGACTAGTCCAATCGGTTCTAGAGAGCAAAAACGGGCAAGTCCAGTATGGGGTCGGACAGGTCCGGAGGCTTGAAAAATTCATCAAAAACTGGACCAAGGGTCGGACTAATCCGCATCTAGAGCGGACAAGTCCGGAGGCTCAACAGAGAGAAAAACCGGACTAGTCCGGGGTCCGAACCAGACAAGTCCGCAACTATACAGGTTTTTAAATGTTGTTTTGCTTCTAGTTCTTTTCAAACTTGTTCCTTTTTATGTTGCTTAATGTTAAACATGTATAATAGTGTATGCAATGCATAATGGATGAAAATGAGGGTGTTATAGTATGACCAAAGCACCCATGAGAGCAGGGTAGATGTTTAAGTCCTCGATGTGTCCATTCTATGCTTAATGTTATAGTTGCTTCGGAATAAGTTGAGTATTTGGAATCTACTCGCGAGTTCAAGAATTGGGTTCACACGATATTGGTCGAGTGAGAGATTAACCATTTGGTTAAATATGAGACCGGGGATGGACTAGGAGCAGCAGGACATATGAGCCTGTGAGATGTATCTGTGCCTGTGTCGATCAAGGACCGATTTGTGTGTGGCCCTGTTGAGCAAGTTTGAATGTACCGAAGGCATACTGTATATATGGGACCCAATAAACCGATGTAACTTGTCCACCTTAGAGTAGGTGCGGGTTGAGAGCAACAAGGTGTAAACCTGCCAGTGGGTACGTCATACTCCGTGTGGGGGCCTCCTGCTCGTAGCGGTGGGACCAGTTCAGCTTGTAGCTAGTAGGTGAAAGGTTGCCACATACAACATCAGTGGAGTGTGCCCTCGTAGCTCTGAGTGTGGGTGTATGTGTCGTGCTATTCGGGTATCCCTGCAGGTGTATATCAATTTGAGTTTTCGTCCCTCGCGGTTATTGAGTATGACTTGTTCACTGCACCGTGACGTAGTTAATTATCGTAGATGGAATATTATGGAATCATGCTTTATGAGTTAATCTTGTGTTGATACTTGTATGTTTAGAACAGGTGGCTCACTAAATTTCAGATTTATGAAGCCTTAATTTGCTGCTAAAAGCTAAAAGTAGGGACTAACATTTAGGCGAGTCTTTTATTGCAAGTTGTTGTCCTATATTACATATATCCTGCATATAGAGTTCCATGCTTAGTGGAGATAGTTAAGTCTTGCTGAGCATTCGTGCTCACAGTTGCTATTTTACATTTTTGCTGCAGATGACGACTTCTATGATGAAGGGTTCACCGGTGAGGCATTGCCCCAATCGGGGTACACGGCCGAGTGGGAACCGTGCACGCCGCCGTGTGCTGCTAGCGTGATTCCGTTCGCTGGCTGAACGGAATGACTTATGCATAGCTTAGGATTGAGTGTCGAGAGCTATGAACTTATCTTACGCTGTAGTGTATTTTAATGTATATTATTTGTAAAAGGCAAAGCTTGTATAAGACTATGTTGTTTATATAATATGATGTACCTTTTTCTGTGTGCTGTTGGGTGTCACATCACACGACAGCCAACACCACCACCACCACCTCCTCCTTCGCTTACGTTGGCAGATGTGATTGCAGCAATGGTGGGATCGCGCGACGAGCAGACCAAGCTGCTGCAAACCCTCTTGCAGAATACGCCCTGTCAGTGGGGACGTCGAGACGGAGGCCATCATCAGCCTCAACAAAGCACCTACTGATGAGATCATGCATATTATCATTGCACAAATAAACATGGAGTAATATTTATTTGTTTGGGATCCCGGCTCAAGTGAATGTGCACTCTTATTTGATGGACATGATCAAGATGGCGCACTATGTCGTCCACCACCTTGGCCTCCTCCATTCATGCATACAAAAAGATTTGATGGCGTTGCACATTTTGACCAACACATAAGAGAAGATGAACTTGAGTCGAGGACAACTCCAATTCAAGAAGGGGAGGATGATGAGGACATCAATTCTATGGATACAAACAACACTCCATTGAGCATACAAGATGCAATCAATAGAGTTCATACACAACAATTAATTTCAGAGGTGAACTCGTTCTTATATATTTCCTTATATGTTTTTGAGCATAGATTGCTACTTAATGATTTATTTGTGATTAGGATCCATGGAGAGGTTCAAGGAGTACTTGGAGGGAGTATTAGGGACGTGGAAGACCAGAGAATTCGTTCAAAGAAGATGGAAACCAAACCAAACTCCAAATCGTATCCAACTCGGAGTCCAGGAGCAATACACACTAAAACGGACGCTCAGGACGCATACGAACTCCGTTTTGGACGTTCTACATATGAATGGAAATGGGAGAGGATATCCTTTCCAATGGCGCCGGTCCCATGTCAAAATACCTAAGGAGTAGACAGGAATCGTCGAAACAAAATCAAGTACAGAATCTGTCAGGATGCTGCGCCATCGTATTGGGCCATTGGGCCATGTATCAAGTCTAAGTCCATTATTTTTGTACATTAGGGTTAGGTGACGACCCCAACACCCCATTGGACGTCCTCCCTCCTATATATATTCCATAGTAGCCGCCATGAACAATTGGGTTTTGCTTAGATCAATAATATCGCCGTTCTTCGGTTTGTGAGACCCCAAATTCGCGATTTCAAATCGTGTCTTCTACGTTCTTGCTTGTGTTCTCGGTTGCACTTGCAGGGATTAGCCTTCTTGGCAAGATCAATCGTGTGCAGCATGGTTGATAACCAACGGAGCGGTGGTGTAGTGATTGCAGGGGTTGTTCGTGTTCTACTCGAGAGCCTCGGATCATCAACGTCGAGATCTCCACATCAATTGACTTATCCATTACCTTTCGGAGGATCGGGACTCATCATCCTCCCCTTCTTGAATTGGAGTCGTCCTCGACTCAAGTTCATCTTCTCTTATGTGTTGGTCAAAATGTGCAACGCCATCAAATCTTTTTGTATGCATGAATGGAGGAGGCCAAGGTGGTGGACGACATAGTGCGCCATCTTGATCTTGTCCATCAAATAAGAGTGCACATTCACTTGAGTCAGGATCCCAAACAAATAAACATTGTGCCATGTTTATTTGTGCAATGATAATATGCATGATCTCATCACCTACTAGGATTTCTTGGCGACTCATCCACCGGTCTTTATGGAGGCCTACGAACCTCTTGAGGTGGACAACTGGCTCCGCACAGCCAAAGCAAAGTTCGGGTTGCTCCAATGCACCGAACAGCATAAGGCACTCTTCGCGGTGCAGCAACTTCACGGCTCCGCCGGCGCATGGTGGGTGAATTACATCGCCTATCTGCCGGCTGGTCACGCCGTGACATGGACTGAATTCCGGGAGGCATTCCGCACCTACGACATACCTCCCGGGATAATGAAACACAAGCTTCAAGAATTTTTTAAACTCAAGCAAGGAGGGAGGAGTGCTTAGAAGTACTCCAAGGCTTTCAACCACTTGGCGCAGTACGTGCCAAATCATGTGAACACTGAAGAAAAGAAATGTGACTGTTTCTATCGAGGCTTGAATGATTAAATGAAGGACAAGCTTGCTTTTTTCAATCAACGCACACTCGATGAATTTGTCAATGTGGAGATTGTACAAGAGGATGCAACACGCGAGCTGGTGATGGAGAAGAAGAGGAGTGCCCCGCAGGGCAGCAGTGGCGGAGCTCCACAAAAGTATTGTATGGTGTACCGAACACCGTCCGGTCAAAGGTGGCAGCGACCGGCACGACCACCATTGTTCCGTGGCCGCCCGTTCAATGCACCGAGCTTCCGACCACCCCTGCTACAACGGCAGCAGCAGTAACAGTTGATGATACCTCGTGCACCACCACAGCAGCAGCGTGCACCGGGTTTCCGTTTTCCGGCCTATGGTGGTCCGACCCAATACCCGTGCTACAACCGTCGACGTGTCAGACACCTCTCCTACAACTGGCTGGACAAGCAAGGCAGCAGACAAACCTCATACCAGGGTACTAATCAACCCCACAACCAGCGCAAGAAACCAAATCCCAAACCTGGCAACATCCACCACATCGCCATTGAGGATGTACCAGAAGGCGAACCGTACTCGCGGGTACGTTCACTTTCATCGATCTTCCCATTATCGCACTTTTTGATTCCGGTGCCACACACAATTTCATTAGTAGTTCATATGTTGTCAAGCACCAACTACAAATATCTCCTACTGAATATCCGTACATGATTTGTTCACCGGGTGGGAAAATATCAGCTCATAGTATGATTCCTAAAGCACCACTGTGCATGGGTGGAGAAATATATCCAACAACTCTCATTATTTTAGATGGCCAAAAGATCGATGTCATATTAGGTATGTCGTGGTTACATCACCACAGTGCTGTTTTCGGCATCGTTCCTCGAACCGTTCATTTGGATTCTCCACTACACAGTCCACATACTCTCATTCTTGCTTGACCCGTTAAACAAATCGCAGCAGCGTACCACTCTAAATCCATTAAGTTGGAAGATATTCCCGTGGTCTGTGAATATCCCGATGATCTACCGGGCATGCCGCCGGAACGTGATGTTGAGTTCAAGATTGAACTTGCACCGGGAACAACACCGATCTCTCGACGACCATATTGAATGGCGCCCAACGAGCTGGCTGAATTAAAAGAGCATTTGAAGGATCTGCTGGACAAAGGTTTTATCCGTCCCAACCTTACCTTGGGGCTGCACCTCGCTGTTTGTCAAGAAGGATGAAACATTGCGGTTGTGTGTGGACTATCATTCGGTAAATGCCATAACGATCAAGAAAAAGTATCCACTACCTCGCATCGACATTATCTTCAATGAATTAGTGGGTGCTAAGGTATCCTCCAACATGGATCTTCGGTCTGGATATCATCAAATCAAAATTCGGATAGAAGATATACCGAAGACGGCATTCTCAAAGCGATATGGACTATATGAATATCTCGTCATGTCATTTGGTCTCACCAACACTCCGGCCAACTTTATGTATCTTAAGAACTCTGTGTTGACGCCAAAGTTGGACAGGTTCATCATGGTCTTCATCGATGACATTATGGTTTATTCCAAATCGGAGGAAAAACATGTCGAACACTTGCATATCGTGCTTCAACGATTGAGAGGCCATAAGCTCTAGCAAAATTCAGCAAGTGTGAATTTTGGATCAGTCAAGTGCCATTCTTGGGACACATTATTTTAGCTGAGGGCATTGTTGTGGACCCAAATAAAATTGTTCAAGTGATGAAATGTCAATCCCGTAAGTCCGTCCATGAAGTCCGAAGCTTCCTAGGTTTAGCCGGTTATTATTGGAGGTTCATTCTGAGCTTCTCGAAAATTGCTAAACCTATAACGGAGCTCTTGAAGAAAGGTACCAAATATATTTGGAGTGAAGCATGTGAGAAGCCATTTCAAATGTTAGTGAAGCATCTCACAACAGCCCTGGTTTTAGCTCAACCGGATATGACGAAACCGTTCAATGATTGCGATGCATCCGGCATCGGTCGTGGCTGCGTTCTAATGCAAGAAGGGCATGTGGTCGCATATGGATCACGGCAGGTCCGCAATCATGAACAGCATGATCCTACACATGACTTGGAGCTCGCTTTTGTGGCACTTGCTCTAAAAATGTGGAGACATTATCTACTTGGAAATCTTGTTCACCTCTACACCGACCACAAAAGTTTGAAGTATATCTTCACTCAGAAGGAGCTGAACATGAGGCAACGAAGGTGGCTTGAGTTGATCAAGGATTATGAGATTGAGATTCACTATCATACCGTCAAAGCTAACGTGGTTGCCAATGCGCTTAGCCACAAGTCTCATGTCAATGACTTGACCATCATGCCTATGGAAGAGAAAGAACCGAGTTTATAATTGGTTCCATATGGAGCTTTATACAATATTGCTCTCATTCCCACAATGCAAAAGGAGATTATTGAAGCTCAAAAGAAGGACAAGGGTATGTCTCACATACTCAAGAGAATGGACAGCGGTGAGATGAAGTGCTGTGATGCCCGGTTCCGAAAACTGAACCAAGCTAACACATATGTGTGCCCAGGATGTTCAACACACATACACGAGTGCAATCACAAAAGAGTATACAGAAAATTACCATAGAAAAAAATTAATTATCAAATTTTATTACACAAACCATATTATCCTCGAATACAAGCACTAATGAATATCAATGACAAGTTCAACTAATGCAGCGGAAATAAACTAATTAAGCAACTAAGCAGACTAAGCATAAGGGATAGCGCAGCTCCATGCAACACCACAGGCAAAGCTGACGGTAGATACGGCCTAGAACTCCGCATTATCGCCATTAAGCTCACAATCCTGACCTGCAACTGTTGGGGGGTGATTGCAAGACTGAGTACGTGTCGTACTCAGAATGTGTGGAAAGTATGCCATGTGGCTGATTCTGATGACGATAATAATAATGGCTAAGTGCTGAAAAGTACAGTAAAACCATTTGGAAAAGCAATGTATCATATTTATGTGAAGTAAACCCATCATAAGCCATGTAACCATCATAATACCAGTCCATAATTTATGACTGCCAATAACCATAATCAATGTCATAAACCATGATTCCATCCCATAACCATAACCATAACCATAATATCAACCATAACCATTACCAAACCATAACCATCCCAAATCCCAAATTTCCCTCTAATCATGTAGGTCATCCAGGCGCTCATAATCGGGAGCACAACTATCATGATAGTTTTAATATTCTGCAGAGTTTGTACCACTTTACCCACGTGTTTGTGATTTCATCACCCATCGGCGACTAAAGAACCTCCCTTATGCCAATTACACTTCCTTTGGTGTATGGCCAAGAGATCACAAAATAGCCTTTACAAAGGGATTACTAGCCTATTTAGACCCTACTGAGGTTTCACCGGTGGCGATGCCTCCAACTGAGCACATCTTCAACCAAGGGCCCCCTCTTGAGCCATTCGGATCCCAGGGTAGTCCAGCCAATCCTCAACAAACCCAATCCGACTACCCCTTCCCCGAGCATCCACAATGGTCCAAACAGCACCAGCAAAGCCCTAATTAATCATCTATGTCGCACCCATACTTGGCCTCGCGGTGGCACTGTAGTCCTGGCCTATACTCGCATGAACCGGTCCTTAGATCCAAAGCAAGCAAACCACCATAACATCCAACCCATCCACATACCAGGCTTGCTTAGATCACCCATTACCATATCGTATTGACCAGTTCACATTAACCAGAATATCATTGATGCATAATTAAATGTGTAGTGTTGTTTGCCATCCCAATTAATTAAGCGAAGCAAAAAGGTAAAAAGCCCTTCCCGACTCTCTACCATATATTCTAGGTGACAAGGCTGGTTAAACAAATCTAGTAAACTTCCTACCATAGGGTTCCCATCAAATTGACACAAGCATGCAGTTTGCAAACAAAACATTTATTTTAAAAACAGGATCAATATGCTTCAAGGACACTTGCCTTGCTCCGGCGGATAGGGTTGCTCAAGCGCTTCAAAGTCTTGGTTCTTGAAATCCTCGTACACGACTTCTTGAGCACTTCCCTCTACTCGCGATCACACATACAAGAATATACATACAAATCAATATGATGCACACGTATTAATCAACATGCGATGACATGCATGCATGAAAAGTTTAATAATTGATTAACTACAGTTGTTTATTAATTAGATGCAACTAGTTCATACGTGTTAATATGAGTTTACGGGGGTTTTAGAGTGGATTAATGCTGCTGAAAATAAAAAGGCGATGCAACAAAAATTAATTTACGTCTATTAGATCTAATACATCGCTAAAATTCGCATCGGAAAAACGAATCCTACTGTAGATGTGATGGCTTCGAAGATCGCGAGGGTGAAGGCGACACGTAGACGAAGCAGATGGCGCAAGGGTCCTCCGGCAGACGACGGCACCCTCCTCTTTTTCTTCCTCTTCCTCCCCTTTTTTTCCTCTCTTTTTTCTTCCCGGCGGCTGCTCTGGTCTCCTCTGGTTCCTACGGCGGCTAGGGCTTCTGGCTGCTGCAGTTTTTGTCGCCGGGGAAAAAAAACACGGGTCTCTGATCCCTTTTATAGTCGGGGCACACTGCAGCTAGGGCCGGCGCGGCTGGGTCAACGCGGCAGGCGCGAGCGCGTCGATCGGGCAGGCGCTCAAGCGGGGCTGGCGGCGGGGTCGCAGTGCGGGGCCCAGGCGGCCAGTGCGCGGGGGCGCGCGCGGGAGGCGCTCGCTGGGCCGCTCGGCCTGGCCAGCGGGCGGGTTGACTTTTTTTTCTTTTTTTTTCTTTCTTTTTTTTCTTTTATATATTTACTATTATTATATATTATTATTTATATATATATTATTTATTTATTTATTTTATTACTTTCTATATATATTTATTATTATATATATTATTTATTTATATATATTTTTTTATTTGTTTCTTTAGGTTTCCCCAAATATATATATTTGTTTTATATATTATTATTATTATTTTTATATTTATTCCCTAATATATGTTTTACATTATTATTATTTTTTTCTTTTGCTACTCATATTTGTATATGTATATTTTATGTTTTATCATTTTTCTTTTATTTTACTAATGTTTAATGCATGAATATGTATGCAATGCATGATGCGAAAATTGAGGGTGTTACAAACATACCCCCCTTAAGTGAATCTCGCCCTCGAGATTCGACAGCGTGGAGAAAAGATGCGGGAATTCTGCCTTCAGTTCTTCTTCACGTTCCCACGTAGCTTCGTCTTTTGTATGGTATTTCCATTGCACTTTGCACCAACGGATCCTCTTATTTCTCGTGACCCTTTCCTTCACGTCCAAGATCTTGATAGGTTGCTCGACATAGGACAAATCCTCCTAAAGTTCTAACTCGTCCATCGGCACTTGTTCTTCCGGCACCCTGAGACAATTCTTGAGTTGAGACACGTGAAACACGTTGTGTACATCGGAGAGATACGCCGGCAGCTCAAGTCGATAAGCTACCTCTCCTCGCTTGTCCAAAATCTTAAATGGCCCGATATAGCGAGGTGCCAGTTTTCCTTTGACTTTAAACCGACGTTGCCCTCGGATAGGTGAAACTTTGAGGTATACAAAATCTCCAACCTCGAAAGTCAGACTCCTTCGCCTATTATCCGTATAACCTTTCTATCGCAACTGAGCAGCCTTTAAGTTTTCCTGTATTATTTGGACTTTCCTTTCAGCATCTTGTAACACGTCGGGACCAAACACTTGGTTCTCTCTGGTTTCATTCCAAAACAAGGGAGTCCTACACTTCCTTCCGTACAATGCTTCGTAGGGTGACATTTTCAGACTTGCTTGGTAGCTATTGTTGTACGAGAATTCAGCATACGGCAAACTTTTATCCAAACTTTTCCCATGCTTTAAAGCATAAGCTCTTAACATGTCTTCCAAAATTTGATTGGTCATCTCGGTTTGTCCATCCGTTTGAGGGTGATATGCTAAGCTGAAATTTAACCTTGTACCCATAGCTTCATGCAGTTTCTGCCAAAACCTAGAGGTGAACTGGGAACTTCGCTCCGAGACTATTTTCTTTGGAACTCCATGTCGGCACACAATATGCTCCATATACAATTCTGCTAGCTTCGCGGTGGTATATGTGGTCTTGACAGGAATGAAGTGAGCTGATTTTGTCAATCGATCCACGATTACCCAAATCAAGTCATATCTGGACTGTGTACGTGGTAAGCCAACTATAATGTCCATACCAATCTCTTCCCACTTCCACTCCGGAATCTTTAATGGCTGCAATAATCCAGCTGGCCTTTGGTGTTTTGCTTTAACTCGTTGGCACACATCACACAATGCAACATATTCGGCTATATCCTTTTTCATGCTGGCCCACCAATAGAATGTCTTCAAGTCCTTGTACATCTTTGTACAACCGGGATAAATTGAGTACGGCGAGTCATGTGCCTCCTTTAATATTGTCTCCCGAATATGCTTTACATTAGGCACAACGATTCTTTTTCCAAGCCATAAGGTACCATGTTCATCTTCATCAAATCTGAATTCTCTCCCTTCCTCAGTCCATTCCTTGATTTCCTTGATCTCCTCATCCACGGTTTGTGCATCTCGAATTTCTTGCTCCAAGGTCGGATTTAAATCCATCATCTCCATCTCATTTACAAACCCGAGGTTCAACCGTTCGAATTCCTTACATTGATCGGATGGCAATTCTCGAACCGTGAGTTGATTACTTACTCCTTTCCGACTCAAGGCATCGACCACTACATTGCCTTTTCTTGGATGATAGTTGATCCCCACATCATAATCCTTGATGAGCTCCAACCATCTTCGTTGCCTCAAATTCAGATCTGTCTGTGTGAAAATATACTTAAGACTCTTGTGATCCGTATAAATCTCACATTGGTGACCAAAAACATAGTGTCTCCATATCTTCAAGGCGTGTACCACAGCTGCGAGTTCAAGGTCGTGTGTAGGATAATTCAACTCATGTTTCTTTAGTTGCCTCGATGCATAAGCTACCACTTGGCCTTCTTGCATGAGCACACATCCTAATCCTTGTCTTGATGCATTACAATATATATCAAAACTCTTGCTCACGTCCGACAATACTAACACCGACGCGGTTGTCAACCTTTTCTTTAACTCCTCAAAGCTATCCTGACAAGCTTGAGTCCATCGGAATGCCTTCCCTTTCATGAGTAATTCGGTCATAGGCTTGGCTATTTTGGAGAAATCCTTGATGAATCGGCGGTAATATCCAGCCATTCCAAGGAAACTCCGAATTTCCTTAACATTCTGTGGCGGTTCCCACTTAAGCACATCTCTCACCTTCCCTGGGTCAACTGATACTCCTCCTTCGGAAGTAATATGGCCTAAGAAAGAAACTTCCCATAACCAGAATTGACATTTACTGAACTTGGCATACAATTGGTGTTCCCGTAGCTTCTGTAATGTAAGCTTCAAGTGTCCTTCATGTTCTTCCTCGCTTCTCGAGTATATCATAATGTCATCGATGAACACTACGACGAACTTATCCAGATATTCCATGAAGACCTTATTCATGAGATACATAAAGTACGTAGGCGCGTTCGTCAATCCAAATGACATGATGGTGTACTCATAAGATCCATATCGTGTCTGAAATGCTGTCTTGGGTATATCCAATGGTCTAATCTTCATTTGGAAGTATCCTGACTTCAAATCAATCTTGGAAAATACACAGGCACCTTTCATCTGATCAAACAAATCCTCTATACGGGGCAAGGTGTACTTGTTCTTGATGGTCACCTCGTTGAGAGCTCGGTAATCCACACACATCCTTTGTGTTCCATCCTTCTTGTCCACAAATAGAACGTGTGCTCCCCAAGGTGAAGAGCTTGGGCGAATAAAACCTTTCTCTAGTTGTTCTTGAATTTGCTTCTTGAGCTCCGCTGATTCCATAGGAGGCATCCTATACGGCCTCTTAGCTATAGGTGCAGTTCCAGGTATTAAATCAATAACGAAATCAATGTCTCGATCAGGTGGCATACCTGACAACTCGTCCGGAAAAACATCCAAAAATTCACACACCACCGGAATCTCCTCAATTGCAGCACCGTCCATATGATTCAGCTCTAATTGCTTCGGTGCGGTTTGAGATGCTTCAAATTCTACGGTGATCCCTTCCTCATTAGTCAACTTCACCGTCTTTGTGGCACACTCAATAACTCCATTGTGCTTCCTTAACCAGTCAATACCAAGTATAATGTCCAATCCTTGAAAATCCAAAACAATGAGGTTGGCAGAGAAGTCTACCCCCCCTTATTCTAAGGCTTACTTTTGGACATACTATATTTGTCCTCATCTCTCCTCCAGGAGACTTAACCAATAGAGTAAACTTCATATGGGAGATAGGCAAACTATACTTGGCAACATACTTTGATGCAATGGATGAATGCGATGCTCCAGAATCAAATAACATAGTCGCGGGAATGGAGTTGGCGAGAAGCATACCAATGACCACGTCATTCGCTTGTTGATCATCCTCCGCAGAGACATTGTTCACGTTGCCACGAGCAAAATTCCGCTGTCCATGGTTCCCTTGTGGCTGTCCTCCATTGGGTCTTGGGTTTTGCCTCGGCGTATTGCTTCCTTGACCAAGTCCTGACTTAGGACATTGATGCGCAAAGTGTCCAGCTTCTCCACAAGTATAGCACTTCTTAACTCCACCAGAATTATTGGGACGAGCTTGGTTTTGAACATTGGCACCAGGAAAGTTGGCACGAGGCGCATAAGGCATTGGAGGCCCAGGTGCTTGCATAACAGGGCGCTGCTGCACAAACTGAGTTGGGTGCGGTGCAAATCTAGGGCATTGAGCAGGCTCAGAAGAACTAAAGTAAGGCGCATTGGGCGGTGCAAAGCGAGGGCGCACATTACTTCCTTGTTGTTGTCCTTGGTATGGCGCCTTCCTCTTGTTGTCTTTCTCCATCTCACGAACCTTGTTCTCCACCACAATTGCTTTGTCCACAATCTTCTGGAAATTGACATAATCACAGTTGAGCAATTGCACTTGGATCTCATTGTTCAAGCCCCTCATGAACAAGTATTGTTTCCGGCTGTCCCGACTAACATCCTCAGGCGCGTATCTTGAGAGTTGAGTGAATTTATTGAGATATTCACTCACGCTTGATCTTCCTTGCCTTAAGTTCTTGAATTCTTGCCCCTTCAAGATCATAACACCTTCTGACACGTAATGAGAACAGAAGTTCTCCTTGAATTCCGCCCAAGTGATCCTCTCTTGATTCTCATGAGCATTGCAATAAGCATCCCACCAATCCGCAGCTGCTCCAACTAGTTGATGAGAAGAAAATAGGACCTTCTCTTGGTCACTGCATTGGACAATAGCTAGCTTCTTCTCCACGGACTTGAGCCAGTCATCGGCATCCATAGGGTCGGCGGCTTGAGCAAAGGTTGGCGGCCTAGTCCTCATAAACTCTCCCAATCGGTTATGAGGAGGCAGGGGTGGCGGTGGAGGCATGTGGGGCTGATTGTTGATGTTACCAGCCTGCAGCTGTCCCATTGTCTGTATCATGGTCTGCATGAGCTGGTTCTGCATAGCCAGTAGCTGCTCAATATTGATAGCTCTATGAGTAGGTCCTTGTCCAGTATTGTTCTGAGGTACTCCATGGTTCTCCTCCTCACCATTGACATCCCTCTGATTGCGAGTCCTCACCATCTGAAGGAGAGCAATAGGTAAGAAGAAACGTCCCCAACTATATGCATCAAGGGATATGAAGCTAACCAACTAGCTATACTAGCCTAGGTGGACATGGCAATGCTAAAGCATCCCAAAATTCTCTATTAAGCACTCAAGCAACCAATATATATATATAGCAAACAGCACACTAAGCAAAAACACATCGATTCCTGAGTGCTCCTATGTGCTCTAAAGTGTCCATTCTATCTAGGCTGCATCCTACGGTCAACCTGTGGCTCTGATACCAATCTGTGATGCCCGGTTCCGAAAACTGAACCAAGCTAATGCATATGTGTGCCCAGGATGTTCAACACACATACACGAGTGCAATCACAAAAGAGTATACAGAAAATTACCACAGAACAAGATTAATTATCAAATTTTATTACACAAACCATATTATCCTCGAATACAAGCTCTAATGAATATCAATGACAAGTTCAACTAATGCAGCGGAAATATACTAATTAAGCAACTAAGTATACTAAGCATAAGGGATAGCGCAGCTCCATGCAACACCACAGGCAAAGCTGACGGTAGACACGGCCTAGAACTTCGCATTATCGCCATTAAGCTCACAATCCTGACCTGCAACTGTTGGGGGGGGGGGGGGGTGGATTGCAAGAGTGAGTACGTGTCGTACTCAGCAAGTGTGGAAAGTATGACATGTGGCTGATTCAAATGACGACAATAATAATGGCTAAGCGCTGAAAAGTACAGTAAAACCTTTTGGAAAAGAAATGTATCATATTTATGTGAAATAAACCCATCATAAGCCATGTAACCATCATAATACCAGTCCATAATTTACCATTGCCAATAACCATAATCAATGTCATAAACCATGATTCCATCCCATAACCATAACCATAACCATAATATCAACCATAACCATCCCAAATCCCAAATTTCCCTCTAATCATGTAGGTCATCCAGGCGCTCATAACTGGGAGCACGGCTATCATGATAGTTTTAATACTCTGCAGAGTTTGTACCACTTTACCCACGTGTTTGTGATTTCATCACCCGTCGGCGACTAAAGAACCTCCCTTATGCCAATTACACTTCCTTTGGTGTATGGCCAAGAGATCACAAAATAGCCTTTACAAAGGGATTACTAGCCTATTTTGACCCCACTGAGTTTTCACCGGTGGCGATGCCTCCAACTTAGCACATCTTCAACCAAGGGCCCCCTCTTGAGCCATTCGGATCCCAGGGTAGTCCAGCCAATCCTCAATAAACCCAATCCGACTACCCATTCCCCGAGCATCCACAATGGTCCAAACAGCACCAGCAAAGCCCTAATTAATCAGCTATGCCGCACCCATACTTGGCCTCGCGGTGGCACTGTAGTCCTGGCCTATTCTCGCATGAACCGGTCCTTAGATCTAAAGCAAGCAAACCACCATAACATCCAACCCATCCACATACCAGGCTTGCTTAGATCACCCATTACCATATCATATTGACCAGTTCACATTAACCAGAATATCATTGATGCATAATTAAATGTGTAGTGTTGTTTGCCATCCCAATTAATTAAGCGAAGCAAAAAGGTAAAAAACCCTTCCTGACTCTCTACCATATATTCTAGGTGACAAGGGTGGTTAAACAAATATAGTAAACTTCCTACCATAGGGTTCCCATCAAATTGACACAAGCATGCAGTTTGCAAACAAAACATTTATTTTAAAAACAGGATCAATATGCTTCAAGGACACTTGCCTTGCTCCGGCGGATAGGGTTGCTCAAGCGCTTCGAAGTCTTGGTTCTCGAAATCCTCGTACACGACTTCTTGAGCACTTCCCACTACTCGCGATCACATATACAAGAATATACATACAAATCAATATGATACACACGTATTAATCAACATGCGATGACATGCATGCATGCAAAGTTTAATAATTGATTAACTATGGTTGTTTATTAATTAGATGCAACTAGTTCATACGTGTTAATATGAGTTTACGGGGGTTTTAGAGTGGATTAATGCTGCTGAAAATAAAAAGGCAATGCAACAAAAATCAATTTACGTCTATTAGATCTAATACGTCGCTAAAATTCGCATCGGAAAAACGAATCCTACTGTAGATGTGACGGCTTCGAAGATCGCGAGGGTGAAGGCGACACGTAG
Source organism: Tuctoria greenei (assembly GCA_036927565.1). NCBI lineage: Eukaryota > Viridiplantae > Streptophyta > Magnoliopsida > Poales > Poaceae > Tuctoria > Tuctoria greenei. The sequence goes on along the minus strand of JAYESD010000007.1, from coordinate 63,659,956 downwards.
ACGAAGCGGATGGCGCAAGGGTCCTCCGGCAGACGACGGCACCCTCCTCTTTTTCTTCCTCTTCCTCCCCTTTTTTTCCTCTCTTTTTTCTTCCTGGCGGCTGCTCTGGTCTCCTCTGGTTCCTACGGCGGCTAGGGCTTCTGGCTGCTGCAGTTTTTGTCGCCGGGGAAAAAAACACGGGTCTCTGATCCATTTTATAGCCGGGGCACACGGCAGCTAGGGCCGGCGCGGCTGGGTCAACGCGGCAGGCGCGAGCGCGTCGATCGGGCAGGCGCGCGAGCGGGGCTGGCGGCGGGGTCGCGGTGCGGGGCCCAGGCCGCTAGTGCGCGGGGGCGCGCGCGGGAGGCGCTCGTTGGGCCGCTCGGCCTGGCCAGCTGGCAGGTTGACTTCTTTTTTTTCTTTTTTTTTTCTTTTATATATATACTGTTATTATATATTATTATTTATATATATTATTTATATTTTTTATTTATTTATTTTATTACTTTATATATATATTTATTATTATATATATTATTTATTTATATATATTTTTTTATTTGTTTCTTTAGGTTTCCCCAAATATATATATTTGTTTTATATATTATTATTATTTTTATTTTTATATTTATTCTCTAATATATGTTTTACATTATTATTATTTTTTTTTCTTTTGCTACTCATATTTGTATATGTATATTTTATGTTTTATCATTTTTCTTTTATTTTACTAATGTTTAATGCATGAATATGTATGCAATGCATGATGCGAAAATTGAGGGTGTTACGAGTGCTTTCGGGGAGATGAGCATGGTGCTCTATGGTTCAAAAATCGAATCGTAGTGCCACGTGACATGGACCTTCAGAAGAAAATCTTGGACGAAGCTCACTTGTCCAAATATTTCATTCATCCAGGAAGAAATAAAATGTATCAAGACTTGCATACTAAGTTTTAGTGGACACGGATGAAGCGTGAGATTGCTAAGTACGTATCCATGTGTGATACGTGTCGGCGAGTGAAGGCCGACCATATGCGGAAAGCGGGACAGCTCCAACTGCTGAATATTCCGGCATGGAAATGGGAAGATGTGAGTACGGATTTCATTGTCGGATTACCACTCACATTTTGTAACCATAACTCAATTTGGGTGATAGTCGACTGACTAACCAAATCAGCACATTTCATTTCAGTAAATGTTCGATACAGTGCCAAGAAGTATGTGGAGCTGTACATATCAAGAATCGTGTGCCTACACGGGTTTCCTGGCACGATTATTTCTGATCGAGGTTGTTGTTCGTTGCTCATTTCTAAGAGCAGCTGCATGCCTCGTTGGGTATGAAGTTGATTAGATGCTCCACCTATCACCCGCAGACCGATGGACAAACCGAGCGGGTGAACCAAGTACTTGAAGATATGTTACGCGCGTGTGCCATCCACCATGGTAAAAATTCGGATGGTCATTTACCATTGGCGGAACTGTCATACAACAATGGTTATCAAGCGAGTATCAAGATGGCACCATATGAAGTCCTCTATGGCTGGAAATGTCGCACCCCGCTGAATTGGTGCGAGTCTGGCGAAAGGGTGATATTCGGGATTGATCTAGTCAATGAAGCTAATGAACAAGTTCAGATCATTCAAGCAAACTTGAGAGCGGCTCAATCTCGACAAAAGAATTATGCAGACAAGCAGCATCGTCCGCTGCAATTCAATATCGGAGATCACGTGTACCTCCGTGTGTCTCCGATGAATGGAATTCACCTGTTTGGAGTAAAAGGAACGCTAGCTCCCCGGTTTATCAGCCCATTTGCTATCACAGAGAAGTGCGGACATGTGGCTTATAGATTGGAGTTGCCGGCATCTCTCGCTGGTATACATGACATTTTCCACGTAACTCAGCTCTGGAAGTGTCTCAAGTTCACAGCTGCAGTCAATACCGATGAAATCAGCAAGTTGCAACCGGTTCTCACCTACACCGAACATCCGATTCAGATTCTCGACGAGAATACCCGAACCACGCGCAACCGCACGCTGTGGTTTTATAAAGTGTTATGGAGCAACCAAACCTCTGAAGAAGCAACATGGGAAACTGAAGAATATCTCTGCTCCAACTATCCGGATTTCTTATCATCTCATAAAGGTAATTCCTCTCCTAGTTTCGTCTCTTCTTTGTTATCTCGGGACGAGATTCCTTTAAGGGCGGAGTGTCGGTGGTTTTGATCCGGCAGATCTCCCGACACTACTAAAGTGTTTGCGGAGTTTGAAGTTCGGTGTGGGCGCGCGGAGATTCAAGAAGGTGAAATGTAAAATGACACAGGAGACACAAAGGTTTACGTGGTTCGGGCCGCCTGAGCGTAATACCCTACTCCACGGGATGTATTGGTGTTGTATTGGATGTATGAACTCAACTCGGGTGAGTTGAGTGTGCGTGTGAGCCGATTAGACCAGATCAGATCAGATTAGGTCAGATCAATCTCTCCTATGTATCGTCGGCCTGTCCTTTTATAGTACAAGGACAGGCCATTACAAGTTGGCCTGGCCCAACATGTGGCCCCGATGGTTACTAATATTAATACACATTTGATGCACTTAATTACCCATAATGACCGAGTTACTGGCTTTGACAGCACCGTTACTGGTAATTGAGGTCGTCCGATCGTGTGTCTTTAATATAGTATTAATGACACTTAATCGGGTCTTGAAGTCCTTGATTCCCCTTTGAAGATTCGGAGCCGTCGTGGAGTCTACCAGAGGTTTGAGGCTTAAGATCCAACGGTAAGACACGTGGCAGCTCCGGCGCATGTTGTGAGGAACAGATAGGTCCAGTGCCACCAGACACGTGTCAGTTCTGAAGCTTCCCTCGGTCTGGGGTTAGGTCCGGGGGTGCCGTTATGGTACATCGCCCGGAGCTTCCCCCTTGCGGGCGGTAGCTCCGGTTTGATGGTACACGTGGCGACTCTGAGACTAACCAAATTGGGGAAGCGGGTCCGGTTATGTCTGACATGTGGGCCTCCGAAGGTCTTCAAATCAAGTAGATGACATTTCCTTAAGATCTTTGCAATCTCAAGGGGTATACGGTACCCAGGGTACCGACAGTTGCCCCCTGGGCCCACCTCTGGGGAAGACCCCTTGGGTGAAGTCATTCCGCTGGAGGTGGGTCCATCCTTCAACTTTTGAGCCGAGTCTTCAAAGGTCTTCAGGTGTGCCGTTGGCAATAGTTTTGGAGTTAAATCCTCGCCGTGTGGCATATCTCGGGTGTGGCAAATGAGATCTTTGGCGTGCGGATCTCACGCAATTGAAGTTCGTCGGTTCCTGATACGAAAATCGTATCGATACCGCGCGCCTTGTCAGGCCGCCGCCTTCGGGCTTCCCACCTCTCATGATGACAACCGTTCGCCTGGGTAAGAACCTCGACTTGATCGTCGGGGTGGTCCCGGTCCCTCTTGTCATCGGCAGGGTGAAATTTCTGAATAGTATCTTCGGCTTCCTTGCTGTTTCCATTCAAGCGTTGCGGGGGCTTACTTAAGAAGGAAAGCGCGCACCGTCTGGGGTTCTTTACGCCTCTCATCTGAACTTGCACTCGAACTACCAAACTTGTGCTTGCTTTTACTCCCTTGCCTCGCTGTGTTGCGATGGAGTTGGGTCTTCGCAAGAGCCGCTTGAAGATCGAAGGTGACCTGATCCTCGGACTTCTTCAACCACCTGGTCAGCGCCGGTCGGGAGCTCCCGTTCGAGAAGGAGCACGCCGGTGAGATGGTGTACTTCTCGGCGTACACCATGGTGGGGTTGATCCCGCCTTTTTCCTCCTTTTTCTTGATGCTGCTAGACATCTATGGTCTGCAGCTATACCAGCTTGGCCCCCACTCCATTCTTCTAATGTCTGTCTTCGTCCACTTCTGCGAAATGTGGGTGGGCATTCCCCCATGCATTGAGCTTTTCCGGACCTTCTTCACCGTCCATACCACCGGAAGGGGTGATGAGTACCTTGGCTTCTACTACTTTGTGAAGCGCAAGAAGTGCCCATTCAAGTACCTCCGGTCATTTCCCTCTGGAAAGTGGGACGATTGGAAGAAAGACTGGATAGTCATCTGGGTGGAGGAGCACGAGAAGGTGGAGCTGCCCGAAGGCCTCCCCAACATCGACACTGCAGTCTGGAGTGAAGCTCTGGTGCTGTCGGATGCCTTCAACCCTGCTCTAACCAGGATCCACCATTGTGCGGAGGGAGGATTAACTCCTCAGGCGGTATTTTGCAATTTCCTGGTCAACAGGTGGGCGCCGCTGAAGAGGAGAGAAAAACTCTTTTGGGCCCTCAACAGTGTGATGGACGACGACCGGGTCGAGACCGGGCTGAAGTCCAACATGGAGGGGGCGACCTTGGAGTTTCATCTCAAGAAGTTCCAGCATGGCATCGACGTTGCGGGTGATGACTTGACCCCGCCACCAGCTTTCCTCCCTCTGAACGTGGAAGTAGAGTTCAGCAGGGAGCTCCGACGGACGATGCCGGTGCTTGATGACCTTGGTGTCGTCGATAGACGATCGACTTCCAGGGTGGTGATCCCTGGAGCTTCTAAAGGTGGCTCCGACCCTGCCCCGAAGCCAAGGACCGAAGTCGTCAGCAAGGGCAAGGAGCCGGCGGCCAAACCCTCGAGCTGGATGAGGAAACTGAAGCATGCCGACGGAGGGTCCGTCAGGCCTGCATCCTCTGCAGTAGCTCCTTCTCCCCGGAGGGGGAGGTCTTCTACAATTGCGGCGACTGTACCTGCTGCAGTGTCTTTCCGAGGTGCTAGCTCCGGGCATGTGACTCCAGCACTAGGGCCAGTTGAGGCCTCTGGGTCCGGAGGTCCTTCCCGGTCGAGGGGGGCCTCGACTAAGGAAATGCCCGTGGCTGCAACAAGTTCCGGGGGCTTTCCGGAGCTACCACGCCGGCGGCGGCTATGGTCAGTCCAGAACGCCCGAGAAAGAGATTCCGTGCAAGCTAGTGCGGAAGCCTTCCGAGGTAATTTTTAATCTTTACCTCAGACAGTTGTTTTGTTGTAGTAACTATTTTTTAAGTTTTTTCATCCATCAACTGCAGTGTCCCCAAGAAGAGGAGTGAGGCTCCACCCTCAGCCACAGCAGCTGAAGCTGTGAGGGCGGAGGCTTCTGCTCCTGTCCTGGTGCCGCCCCAAGTGGTGGTTGAAGCTGCGGCAGCTCCGGCGCCAGCTGTCGTGGTCATGGACCTCGACTCATCTCCCGAGACTCCCGTGGTACCGCCGGACCACGGGAGAGAAGATGCGCCAGCGGCACCTGCCCCGGAGGTTGATGCCCCGGGTCTTGATGCTGAGATGTTGTAAGCTTCGGCCGTTGAGCTGGAGGAAGCAGTGATTCCGGCCCCAGAGTCGGAAATTGTCGATGCCCCGGCGGTTGAGCCGGAGGTTATTGGAGTCCTGGCGAGTGAGCCGGATGTTGAGGAAGTCCCGGCGATTGAGCCGGCTACCTCCGAAGCTCCAGCCTCAGAGCCGGTTGCCACTGAAGCTCCGGCTGCAGAGATGGTTGCAGTTGAAGACCTTCCGGCGCCTGAGCAAGTCGTTGCAGAGGCATTAGCGCTCGAACCCAAGGTGGTCGAGGTGCCAACCCCGGAGCCACCAACGGAGGAGGAGCCCAGGCCGGAGCCTGAAGTTGCCCCTGCTCCAGAAGTGATGACAGCGGAGGTGCCTGCTGCTGAGCCAGGGTGCCCAGATGAAGTCGCTGGCCCCCTGCCCAAGGGGGCGAATGAAGACCTGGCAGTAGGGCCTTCGGAACCACTTCCGGAGGTCGGAACTTCTTCTGCAGGACCCTCCTCGGTGGCGACTGAGGCTATCCCAAAGGACGTCCCTAGTGTCGTTGAGGCTCAAGGGACCACTCATGTGGAGTGGGACCCAATTTTTGTAAGCGAGAACCCGCTGGAACTAGCGGAGGAGACCCCAGCTGGTCCGGAACCTATTCCCCTGTCGTTGTCCATTGACAACGCTTGCTCCAGTCTGCGTCAAGTCCAGCTGTCGTTCTACCACGACAGCAAGGCTCTTGAAGAGGAGCGCCAAACCCTTAGGCGGTGGCATAATCGGCTCTACTTTGAGACCAAGCTGGCGCTGTCGAGGCTGGCAGACGACAAGGAGTGGATCAAACAGGAGAAGGTCCACCTGGAATACTGGGGCAAATTATTGGATGATAGGGAGAGCTTGACTCATGCCCTCGATGCTAAATCTCGGGCCATTTATGAGCAGACCAAGGCAGCTAATAGTGCGGCTGATGATCGCCAAGAAAGGCTTGAAGCCATTAACACTACTCTCATCAAGCGCCGTGAGGCACTTGAGGAAAGGGAGAAGAGGCTCGAAGACGAAGAGCAAAAACTCCTAAGCTGCGGGATGATGTCTTGAAGAGGGAGGAGGAGCTCCCCGAAAAGGTGGCTCTGGCTGACAAGGGCCTCGAGGAACGCGCCAAGAAATTGGAGGAGCGTTGCGTTGAGGAGGAGGAGAAGGCCTGGGTGCGAGGGCAGAAACTCTACAAGCAAGAGTGTGCCATTGCTGCCAGGGAGAAGAAAGTTAGGGGCCGGGAGAAGGACCTGGTCGACTGCCGGAACAAGATCCACCTCCGGGAGGAGGAGCTCGGAAAACTCGAGAAGCAGGTTGCTGAAAAGATTCAGCAAAATGCCAAAGAGGTTGAGCGCCTTGCTCGTGAGAATTCTGAACTGGCGGCGGCCAAAAGATCCTTGGAGGAACTGAAGGGCTTGAGGACTGCGGACTCTCTACAGGTTTGGGAGTTCCTAAGCAAAGCCAATGACGCGCTGACACCAATGTGCTTCAGTCCCGTGCGTCCGGATGATCCGGAGCTGGAGCCGGACCTGGCGTTGCAAGCGTTGAGCTCGGTGGGTAGCAAACTCTCCAAGGTGGGTGACGTCATTGCGGACCAATTGGAGGTTGAGGGGCAGTCCCTGGCGAAGAATGTCGCAGAGTATGTGCTGACGTGCTACACCAGTCGGGATCCCCAATTCCCTCTGGACCCGGTGCTTGAAGGTCCCGTCGAAGGAGAAGGTGAAGCCACCCGAGCCAACGTGTCGGAGGTTGCTCAGAAGGTCGCCCAGTTCTTCCATAGGATTTAGGACCATCTCTGTAGCTCCCACTTGTATTCTCTCTTTTTCTTCCCCAATTTTGTAATCCCTTGTCTCCAGATGAATGAAATCCACAATTTGTTAATTAATTTCATTTTTTGTCTTCAACACTTCTGTCTTCACTTGGCCCCCTAGTAGATGTACACAATTTGATTGTGAACATGTACCAAGAGGATATTGTGTTTTGTTGAAGACTCATTTGCTTCGAACTTGTAGAGTGTAGGTCCGAAGTCTTCGATAGTGAAGGCCCCCTGAGGTTATCGGAGCTCAGAAGCTCCGGCATTGACTAACGTCGGAGCTCAGTAGCTCCAGCAATAGTCTCTATCAACACGTAGAGCATCGATAGTTAGCCCTCCGGGGTGTCGGAGCTTAGTAGCTTCGGTAGTGACCTTTGCCAACGCGTAGTTTGTCGGCAGCAGACTCCGCTTGTGGGGTCTTCTCACCATCTTTTATTCTGCATCGACGGTTGGCCCCCTAGCTTTACCGGAGCTTGATTGCTCTGGTGATGCTCGTTTTCAATGTTTAACATCGATTACAAGTCACCTAGGGGGAGTCGGAGCTTTGTTAGCTCCGACTTTTCTCCATCAACGTGGATTCTTTATTTTTCCTGCACACTAAAGCCAAGAAAAATAGTAAAATTCGCTCCTTGCCTATAACTTCGTTGCGGCTTACGATTCCCAAGAAAGTTTTAGGTCAAACACAATTCTGAATACAACCGAATGCATTGCCTTCTTTCTTCCAGATCCAATTGTACTTGGACCTGCCTTACTTCGGCCTGCCGGGGTGTAGGTAGAGTGGCGTACTTAGGGTGCTTGACGAGGCTAAGTCGATAGCACACTCCGGCCCTAGATTGGCTTGGCGGCATTCAAGCGAGTGGGCCATGAACAATATTTGAATCCAAAAGAATTGACAATACATCTCGAATTGTACATGAACTGGTCGAACTAAAATTTCTTAAGAATTGCACAACTTTGTTATAGACAAGAAAGAGAAAAATAAAAAATGTTGAGCCTGTACAAAATAAATGCACGTGGAGTCTGTTTCACATGAAGATGTCTTTCATTATAGGTCCGGGGTACAGGGGAAACAAGTACACTCTTAGGGTACGGAACCAGGCTAAGCGTGTTCTATTTCTCATTTGACCCAGGGTAGCTAGCCACACTTTTAGTCCTGAGACTGTGACAAGTGTTTCTTGAACTTTGCGGACCTTCCGGGAAAGGTCCGGCTGTTCTCCCGGAGGAACTACCCGACTCTGTACAATGACTCTATAACATACACCTCAAGTTACTACAGACTCACCTCCGTGATATTAAGTGTAGAACTTACGGAGGTGCTCAATATTCCAAGGATTTGGGAGAGGTGTCCCATCCTCGGTAGCCAAGCGAACGCTTCCGGGATGGGATATTTTAATCACTCGGAAGGGTCCCTCCCAGCTGGGGGAGAGTTTGGTTAACCCTTCTCTGGATTGTATTCTCCGTAGCACCAGATCGCCTTCCTCGAGCTGTCGGTTGTGTACATGCCGCTGATGATAGCGCCGAAGGGCTTGGCGGTATCAGGCATTCCAAACAGCTGCTTGGCACCTTACCTCCTCAAGGAGGTCTAGGTCTTCACGCCGGAGCTGGTCCTGCGTGGCTTCGTCGAAGGTCCGGACCCGGAGTGACCCCAAGGTGATTTCCGGAGGAAGGATTGCTTCAGCTCCGTACACCAGGAAGAAGGGTGTCTCTCCAGTTGACCGGTTTGGAGTTGTCCTCTTGGCCCATAGAGTGGGCGGAAGCTCTTCAATCCAGTTGGCTCCATGTTTTTTCAAGCGCTCATAGGTGCGCGTTTTGAGTCCTTTTAGGATTTCAGCATTTGCTCTCTCGACCTGGCCATTGCTTGCCAGGTGAGCTACGGAGGCGTAGCAAACTTGAATGCTGAGGTCTTCGCAATATCCTTGAAATGCAGAGCTTGTGAATTGGGTCCCGTTATCAGTAATGATTTTGCTTGGGACTCCAAATCTAAATACAATGGACTGCAAAAAGTTGATAGCAGATTGCCTGTTTATTGTCACAACTGGAGTTGCTTCCGGCCACTTGGTGACCTTGTCAATGGCGACATACAGGAACTTGTAACCTCCGACGGCTCTTGGGAAAGGTCCCAAGATGTTCATCCTCCACACGGCGAAGGGCCATGTAGGAGGTATCATTTGTAGAGGCTGAGCCGGTGTGTGAATTTGCTTTGCATGAAATTGGCATGCTTCGCATTTCTTCACTAGCTCAGTTGCATCCTGGAGTGCTGTAGGCCAGTAGAAGCCATGCCGGAAGGCTTTACCGACCAGCGTGCGGGAAGATGCGTGGTTCCCACACTCGCCTCCATGGATTTCTGCCAGGAGCTCGCAGCCTTCTTCCCTTGTGATGCACCGCATTAGGACGCCGTTGGCACCGCGCTGGTAGAGATCCCCTTCTACCAACGTGTATCTTTTAGCCAATCTGGCTATCCGGTCAGCGGATACATCATCGTCAGGAAGGATATTGTCTTTCAAGTAGCTCCGGATCTTCGAGATCCATGCATCGGAGCTAACTAGAGCATCCGAGTCTTGCATGCTGGGTTGCTCGGAGCTTCCGGCAGCACCTACGACCCTTCATGGCTTCCATAGTAACAGGGCCATTAGGACCGTCAGCTTCAGGATGTTGATCTCGCCCCCTTCGCTCAGTTCGGCAGGCTGAGCTGTGGGTTTTGAAAACCTCCGGACAAAAGTTCCGTCAGGAGCTGGAGCTCCGGTTGACGCTTTCGTCGAGAGTTCGTCGGCTTCAGCGTTGTGGACACACTGGACGTGGTGGAGGTCTAGGACTTCGAAGTCCTTTTGAAGCCTCTGGACTTCAAGGAGGTAAGCAGCTAGCTGGAGATTGTTGCAGAAGCATTCACCCTTCACTTGTTTAATGATGAGCTGTGAATCTCCCTTGACCAGCAGTTGCTTGACACCATATGACAGTGCCACCTTTAGTCCGTAGATGAGTGCTTCGTACTCCGCCATGTTGTTGGTCACCTTGAAGTCAAGGTGTACCATGTATTTTACCTTCTCCCTAGTTGGAGAAGGATTCCGGCTCCGGCCCCCTGCTTTTGCATGAGGCCATCGAAGTAGAGGGTCCAGTGAGGCTCGGTGAAGACCGGAGCCTTGTGTTCCGGCTTCTGCTCACTAGGGCCCCTAGGGTTTGATGGAGAGGGAGTCCATTCCGCCACAAAATCTGCCAATGCTTGACTCTTGATTGCTTGCCTCGGAATGAATTCGAGATCGAATTCAGCCAATTATGCTGCCCACTTTGCAATATTCCCAGTTGAATTGGGATTATGCAAGATTGCTCGAAGTGGGTAAGAAGTCACCACTGAAATCTTGTGAGCTTGGAAGTAATGGCGAAGCTTCCTAGAGGCGATAAGAACTGCATAGAGCATCTTATGCACCTCTAGGTATCGAGTCTTGGCGTCATGAAGTACTTCACTGATGAAGTACACTTGGCGTTCGATGGTCCGGACCCTCCCGGAGGGGCCCAGAGCTTCCGCTTCATTGACCCAGATCCTCCCGGAGGGATCCGGACCTTCTTCGGGGACCTCCAGGTACATGCTGGAGGGACCCGGGGCTTCTTCAGAAGCGACCTGGACCCTCCCGGAGGGGTCTGGGTCTTCTGAAGTAACTTCTTGTGGACTCAAGTCTGGGAACCGGGACCCCAACTCGCTTTCAGGAACCACCGGACCCTCACGGAGGGGTCTGGATTCCTGAGCATGGGATAGTTCTGGTCTCTCTGCAACCAGGACCATACTGACGACTTCGTCAGTTGCTGAAATGTAAAGCAGCAAAGGCTCAGCAGGGTTCGGAGCTACCAGAGTTGGCAGGGTGGTGAGGAACTGTTTTAGCTCCTGGAACGCCTTTTCGGCTTCTTCAGACCATTGGAATGGTCCGAACTTCCTCAATAACTTGAAGAAGGGAAATGCCCATTCCGCCAATCTCGAAATGAACCGGCTTAGGGCTGCTAGACATCCAGTCAGCTTTTGGACATCCTTGATGCGGGCTGGTGGCCGCATGTCTTCAATGGCTTTGATCTTCGCCGGATTAGCCTCTATGCCCCAGTGACTTATCAGGAAACCAAGAAGTTTTCCGGAGCTAACCCCGAAGACACACTTGTCTGGGTTTAGCTTCGTGCGGGTGACCTGCAGCTTGTCGAAGACAACATGTAAGGTGTCAAGGAGTGACTCCTTGTTCTTGACCTTGACCACGATGTCATCGACGTACACTTCCACTATGTCTCTAATGAGTTCTTCAAAAGTTTTGTACATAGCTCGTACAAAGGTTGAAGCTGCATTCTTGACACCAAATGGCATGGCTGTATAACAGTACAATCCATCTACTGTGATGAAAGAGGTATGCTCTTCATCTTCCCTGGACATTCTGATTTGATAGTACCCAGAATATGCGTCTAGGAAACACAGTAATTCACACCCGGAGGTGGAATCCACTATCTGATCTATTCTAGGTAGTGGGAATGGATCTTTTGGACATGCCTTATCTAGTGTTGTGTAGTCAATACACATCCGAAGCTTCCCGCTGGCCTTGGGCACAACGATTGGGTTTGCCATCCATTTTGGATGGAAGACTTCTCAGATGAATCCAGCTTCGAGCAACTTCTTCACTTCTTGTCGAATGAAGTTCTGTCGCTCCACGGATTGCTTCCAAGGCTTCTGATGCACGGGCCGGGCGTCAGGGTAGATCTTCAGATTATGCTCAATCACTTCCCTGGGGATCCCAGGCATTTGTGACGGTTGCCAAGCAAACACATCGACATTAGCCCGGAGGAAAGTGATGAGTGCGAGTTCCTATTTGTCATTCAGTCCCCCCGATATACGGGTGGTCTGAGTAGCATCAGAACTGATTTGGATGACTTTGACGGGAATGTCGGTGTCGCTGCTTGGCTGCACACGAGGTTCAGAAGTTGAGCCTCGCTGACGAATGCTCGGGGGTTTTGGAGCTTGCTCCTGTCTGGAGTCCTCCTCTTGCGCCGTAGTAAGCGCATGAAGTTCTTCCAGAGCGGTTACTCCGGAGGTGCGATCTCCGCGGATCCAGAGAACGCCTACTGGTGTTGGCATCTTTAACACCAAGTAGCCATAATGAGCAGCTGCCATGAATTTGTACAAGGTAGGCCTACCCAAGATGGCATTGAAAGGTAAGTTGATCTGAGCAACGTCAAAGACCAACTTCTCAGTGCGATACTTCTCCCGGGTCCCGAAGGTAACGGGGAGGGTAATAGCACCGATTGGGGTAATGGCTCCCGGACCTACTTCGGAGAAAGGTCGGGAGGGATGAAGATCCGAAGGTCGGAGCTGAAGCTTGGTAAAAGCTTCGAAGCTTATGAGGTTCAGCCCCGAACCTCCGTCTACCATAACATGGTGGAGCTGAATGTTATTGATGGTAGGAGATACCATCAAAGGTAACTGGCCTGCTCCAACCATGCTTCGAGGGCAGTCCGAAGCATCAAAAGTGATGGTTGTGTCCATCCACTTCCGATGGGGCTCCACCCTGGCTGTAGGATCTACAACGGCCATGTCCCGACGCATTGTCTTGAGGACGCGGCGGGAGGTGATGTCCCATGATCCACCAAAAATGGTGTTCATGGTCTTCCGACGCTCGTTGTCAGAGACGTCAGAATCGTCGTCGACGGAGGTGTAGACGGCCTTCAGGACCTTTTTAGGATCCTGAAAACCTAACTCCTCTTCAGCCGGAGCTTCGTCAACTTTTTTTTTTCCTTCCCTCTGTCAAAAAGGAACTTCTTCCCGGCGCTTGTTGTAGCGCTCGGCAAAGTTTTGGACCTCCCGGCAGTCTTCCAAATTGTGGCTATCCGTCTTATGAATTGGACACCACACCTTGGGTTTGCCACCATCTTCAGAAGACGGTCGAGGTCGCTTCTCGGGGCGTGGCCCCCAGCCACCTGGAGCTGCAGCAGCTGCAGCATTAGATGCGCCGGCCGACAACTTCTTCTTGCCGTTGGTCTTTTTCTTCTTTTTGCCACTCCCGGAGGTAGTGGCTTCGCCTTTGGAGGATTTCTTATGATCCTTCGGAGGTGGTTTGGAGTGCATTTCACGGCCCTCCGCAGCTCTGGCACATTTGTCAGCCAAGCTGAAGAGTTCTGTGACACTGGTGATCTCCTTGATCGCCAGTTTCTCCAACATCTTCTTATCCCGTACGTCCTGTCTAAATGCCACAATGATAGAAGCGCTAGAGATAGAAGGGATAGTGTTTCGTACCTGAGAAAATCTCTGGATGAATGATCGCAGGGATTCTCCCCCTTTTTGCACAACTGCAAAAAGGTCCAGTTCGGTGCCTGGTCGGGTGTATGAACTCCCGATGTTGGCAGTGAACTGCCGGCACAACTCCTCCCAACTGTTGATAGAGTTGGGTGGAAGACTCATAAACCAGGACCGGGCAGTCCCAATTAAAGCCACTGGAAAATAGTTGGCCATTATGGCCTCATTTCCTCCAGCTGCCAGGATAGCAGTGGAGTAAATCTGAAGAAATTCGACGGGATTAACGGTCCCGTCAAACTTCTCCGGCAGGTGAGGCTGGAATTTCTGTGGCCACCTGACCATACGCAGATGCATGGCCAGGCTGAACAGCCTCCTCCTACTCCTTCAGGAGTAGGAATGTCCTGAGCTTCTCATCTTTCACGAGCACACTCGATATGGACTCGACCGTCTTGTTGACGGTATCAGCGATCAAGCTTCGCCCGGAGGTCATGAGTTGAAAGCCTTGATACCATGTGAGTGTGTCGCGCCCCGGATGGCAACGACGTCACTTGCTGTGATGCAGCACGTCTCCTGTTGTTGGAAACGTGCGAACCAAGTCTGCTAGACAAGGTCCGTCACTGCGACGGGGCCCGTCCTGAAGGAGGAGGACCCTGGTTACTGATGCAATCGGCTGCTGCTGCAACCAAGTGTTCCACATCGGCCCTCCACTGCTCCATTGCATCCCAGGATTCGTTCGGAGGTGGTGGGCGCTGAAGGAGAGCACGTGCTGCATGGAGCGTGTGTTCTGGGTTGTCCTGATTCGCCGACGCAGTGATTGACGCCGGTGCACCATCGCGCTGCCCAGCTTGATTTGTTGATGCAGGCGGTGGTGGTGGAAGTCTGACTCCTCCTGGAACTGAGGTTCCTACTGGTGGCTGCATATTGGAGGGATCGCCCCCAACAGCTTGAACAGCGGGATGACCATTGGATGATTCAACAACTGAGTTCACCATTCTTGAAATCTCAGGTGCCCCTACCTGGCGCGCCAACTGTCGGTGGTTTTGATCCGGCAGATCTCCCGACACTACTAAAGTGTTTGCGGAGTTTGAAGCTTGGTGTGGGCGCGCGGAGATTCAAGAAGGTGAAATGTAAAATGACACAGGAGACACAAAGGTTTACGTGGTTCGGGCCGCCTGAGCGTAATACCCTACTCCACGGGATGTGTTGGTGTTGTATTGGATGTATGAACTCAACTCGGGTGAGTTGAGTGCGCGTGTGAGCCAATTAGACCAGATCAGATCAGAGTAGGTCACATCAGTCTCTCCTATGTATCATCGGCCTGTCCTTTTATAGTACAAGGACAGGCCGTTACAATTGGCATGTTCCGACATGTGGCCCCGGTGGTTACTAATATTGATACACATTTGTTGCGCTTAATTACCCTTAATGACCGAGTTACGGGCTTTGACAGCACTGTTACTGGTAAATAAGGTCGTCCGATCGTGTGTCATTAATATAGTATTAATGACACTTAATCGGGTCTTGAAGTCCTTGATTCCCCTTTGAAGATCCGGAGCCGTTGTGGAGTCTACCGGAGGTTTGAGGCTGAAGATCCAACTGTAGGACACGTGGCAGCTCCGGAGCATGTTGTGAGGAACAGATAGGTCCGGTGCCACCAAACACGTGTCAGTTCCGGAGCTTCCCTCGGTCTGGGGTTAGGTCCGGGGGTGCCGTTATGGTACATAGCCCGAAGCTTCCCCCTTGCGGGCGGTAGCTCCGGTTTGATGGTACACGTGGTGACTCTGAGACTAACCATATTGGGGAAGCGGGTCCGGTTATGTCTGACATGTGGGCCTCCGAAGGTCTTCAAATCAAGTAGATGACATTTCCTTAAGATCTTTGCAATCTCAAGGGGTATACGGTACCCTGGGTACCGACAGGGAGAGATGTAAAAGCACCAAAGTTCATAGTATAAAAGTATGTTAGGAGAAATAAAATGAAGCAGGAATAGAAAAATAAAAATGGCAATTGAGAAATAAAATCATTTCAAACCTGCTGGAGGGAATTAAAAAATTTAAACTTAGCTACTGTTCAAACTTGAACCAAATACAAATCTCAGTTGACCATTGGATTCCTAATATTTCAAATAGTCTCCCTGCAAACTTTCGTTATTTTTGAAGACTTTTTACTATTTAATTCAACAAAGAAATTGAGTTCCACTCACATTCGAATTCAAGTTTGAATTCGAATGAAACTTGGTCAAATCAATAACTTTAATTCAGAAAATTCTCCATATTTAATTTGGCCTCCCCACAAATATCTAGCAATTTTTGGATGAAGCTAGGTGAGGGAAATTGATTGTCTAGAGAGTAGATGAGGGTGAGCAGCCATGGGACCCACCTGTCATGGACTCCTCTGTTTCTCTGCCTCTCCACAGCTTGCCACCGCATGGCATGCAATTGCCACTAAGGTGCTTGCTTCCCTGCCTGATTCCAGCTGCTCTCCTCTTGCTAGGATATTTCCCTGGCCTCCTCCTCATCCACATCTAAACACCAGAGGCAAAACTGTTTACTCAGCTTCGGTTCTCCACCCAGAAACTCGAACAGCCCTGTGTTCCTCCCTTACGGACTGAAATCAATCAAGTACAACTAGTTTGGCTCTGTTTTCCGTGCCTGTATGATCATTTTTCTTGCGCAGTTCAGGCATCCCGAAGCAATCCCGGGCTGAAACGCGGCCGCCGTTTCCCCTGTTCTTCACTTGTGCTGCTTCTCCCTTGAAGACCCGACAATACAGCCGTCATCTCACCTCGGTCCTTGATGACAAAACGTGTGCTAGACCATCTAGTTTGTGCCCACAAAATTTCAGCTCATGCCTTGACCTTTGGCCATAGTATTTTGAAGTTTTCCGACGAGTTTAATGTATGAACAAAGCTAGGTCTTGAGCTAAATTCACTTTCTACATTTGAGTATTCCTTTTGAACGTGAGCTTTGTTGTTCTACACAACCAGGCGCTTCACCTTGAAGAAGAAGCATCGATTTTCATCGAGTAAGCAAGCTGGGCTAGGAGTTTTCCCAACCGCCATGTTTCACCTCGTCGGCTCACCATCGCTTTCTATCTTAAAACAAATTTAAACCACGTTGCCACCCTCTACCATCATCCTTAGGTTCCCAGAAACATTTTGGAGTTTTTCTTGTGCAAAATGGTGCACCATAGGGGCCGCAGGACATGGCCGGAACCCTAGGTCCCGCCGCCGCCGTCGAGACCTCCTTTCTGGTCAATTTCCGCCGCCGTTGACCGTACCATCCTTCTCCCCGTCAAAAAGTATGCAGTGTCGGCAAGAATCGAGCGCCACCGTGCCCTGGCTTGTGCGCCGGTGTGCGGCTGCCGTCGGGCGCTGCCGCGGCCGCCCCTGGCACCGCCAGTCGGGAGGTGGAAGAAGGGCGGGTGGACCCTGCCTTTCTGCCTCGAGGCACCATCCCCGAATCAATTTGTGGCCATGGCAATCCATGTGGCCACAGCCAGCTCATGTGGCCTCCGTGTGGCTTAATTCCCTTTGGTGCATATTAAATCCCGTGGGCCCACTGTTTAATTCAAACATTTCCCATTCAATTTTATTCCATAATTCCATCAAACTTTGAAATTCAGTATCTCCTAAGATTCTTGTCCAAAAATTCCAAAGTATTTTTTCTTAGAACCAGGATGATCTCTACATTCCAGTGGTGCACTTGGATCAGTATGAAAATTCCTAATTTGTCCTTTATAATTCCATGAAGCAAAATGTCATTGGAATTAATTCCTGATGCTACATTCATTAAAAAAATACCCTAATTGTGGCAGATCATTACTAATAATTCCCTTGAGCTCCAATAAAACTTCAGTTCCGTTTGAGTTGATTTGAATAGCCAAATGGTGTGTCCAATCTGTATGTACCTAAAAATTCCAAATTGTCCAGAAACTTTTTCAGCAAATTGTCCAAACTTGTAAATTCAATATCTCACGATAGAATGCTTAGAATATTATGAAAACAATTTTCTTGAGTCACTCTTGACCACCTATAAACAATACAACAACTCCTAGCCACGTTAGATCCCATATTTCTATTGAAAATTTTGGGAAATGTTTAGCTACATTAAATTTTAGACAACAGAGACTTCCATGAACTTAGCCCAATTTTGGCCAGAATCTCACTCATAGTACCTATTATCCTCTGTAAAAGTTCCATGACCAGTGGCCATATATTACAATACTTCACTGTGTTTCCATTCAGCTATGTTATATAATCACTATTGAACCACTTTGCATTATTCTTTGCATATCGAATAGTTGCCGAGCTCAAGAGGACACCAGAGCCACTTGAAGTTGTCCTTCTGGAGATTAACTTTGACACCATCTTGCAGCCAGCAAGCCTCGGTTTGCATTTAATAGCACTTTGAATTTTTATATGTATCACACTATATGGGTTAGAATGTATTGTGCATTTGGTCTAGGTTTTCTTGGAGTTCTCCACTTGCATGAATAGAGCACCCATGAGAGCAGGGTAGATATTTTAGTCCTTGATGTGTCCATGCTATGCTTAATGTTATAGTTGCTTTGGTAGAAGTTGAGTAGTTGAAATCTACTCGCGAGTTTAGGAATTGAGTTCACACGAGATTGGTCGAGTGAGAGATTCACCATTTGGTTAAATATGAGACCGGGCATGGAGTAGGAGCAGCAGGACAAGGGGCCTGTGAACTTTAGCTGTGCCGGTCAAGGACTGATTCGTGTGCGGCCCTGTTGAGCAAGTTTGAATGTACCAAAGGCATACTGGATATATGGGACCCGATAAATTGATGTAACTTGTCCACCTTAGCGTCGAGGCGTAACCCACCGCCTTATAGGTGTGGTTTGAGAGGAGCAGGGTGTAAACCTGCCGGCGGGTACGTCATACTCCATGTGGGGCCTCCTGCTCGTAGCGGTGGGTCTGGTTCGACGTGTTGGTAGCAGGTGAAATGTTGCTGCATACAAAATCAGTAGAGTGTGCTTTCATAGCTCGGAGTGTGGGTGTATGTGTCATGCTATTCGGGTATTCCTGCAGGTGTAAGTCGATTCGAGTCACTGTCCCTCACGGTTATTGAGTACACTTGTTCACTGGATTGTGATGTAGTTAATTATTGTAGTTGGAATATTATGGAATCATACTTTTATGATTTAATCTTGTGTTGATACATTTTTGTTTAGAATAGGTTGCGCACTAAATTTCAGATTCATGAAGCCTTAATTTGCTGCTAAAAGCTGAAAGTAAGGACTAACATTTAGGTGAATCTTTCATTGCAAATTGTTGTCCTATATTACGTATATCCAGCATATAGATTTTCATGCTTAGTGGAGACGGTTAAATCTTGCTGAGCCTTTGTGCTCACAGTTGCTATTCTACATTTTTTCTGTAGATGAAGACGTCTATGATGAAGAGTTTACCGGTGAGGTGTTGCCCACGTCGGGGTACACGGCCGAGTGGAAACCCTGCACGCCACTGTGAGTTTCACTTGTGTGCTGCAAGTGCGACTCCGTTTGCGGGCTGAACGGAATGACTTTTGCATAGCTTAGGCTTGAGTGTTGAGAGCTATGAACTAATCTTCCACTGTAGTGTACTTTAATGTATATTATTTGTAAAAGACAAAGCTTGTATAACACAGTGTTGTTTTATGTAATATGATGTACCTTTTTCTGTGTGCTATTGGGTGTCGCATCGCACGGCACCACCCAATTGCGATTCCTGGAATGTCGGGACTATGGTCATCACAAAAAATTAGGTTTGGGAACAAATTTTGCATGTTTTTGACTAATCATAGCAGGTTGCAAGATCCTAACATTCGGTTCAGCACGTGCAGCAAGTTTTGCTTGGTTGTTACATGATCTGGCTAGCATTCTTTGCTTATTTTTCTTGTATAACTAGTCTATAACAAAAATCCATGACATGATAATCTCTACTATAGTAGGTACAATGAACTTTAACTTTGTGTTCATGTCTAGATGAGAAAGCAACATGCTTATTTGCAACCAAATGAGACAACATTCCTGTAGACTTAAAAACCACATCTTTTTGTTTAGGGACCGTTTTAATCAAACCACTTCCTAATGATTTAACAACCTTAGGTGGATGTGCCTTAGCATGAGCCTGAGAGTCAAAACATAAACTAGTTTTATCATTGCAAGACTTAGAAGAATTCAGCGGCAGGTTTAGGTTCTTATTTGCAATAGAAAACCACCCTAGTGTCCTATGTATGGCATCGAGTTTATTGGACAGATCAAGACAATTATCACATGAAGTTTTTCATTTAAATTTGCAATTAGAACAACAATTAACCTCATGAGAATGTAAAGCAATGTTCAAAATAGAAATTTCTTTCATAGCACCACGTAGTTTCATAATAAGATAATCACAGTTAGAACAATGCAAATAAATTGTAGAACAGCTAGCATCTTTCAAGTTTTTATCATTAAGTGCAGCAATTTTTTTGTTCTTTTCTATTTCAAGCTCAAGTTTATCGAGTGTGGAGGTGTGCGCACCTCTTAAGGAGGATAATTGTTCATAAACCAATTCACACGAGGAACAAGAACCATCACTAGGAATCAAAGATTTTATCCGATTAATTTCAGATTCTTGTGATTAAATTTT
Source organism: Tuctoria greenei (assembly GCA_036927565.1). NCBI lineage: Eukaryota > Viridiplantae > Streptophyta > Magnoliopsida > Poales > Poaceae > Tuctoria > Tuctoria greenei. The sequence continues at coordinate 63,639,946 of JAYESD010000007.1, read as the reverse complement.
AACATCATTTTCCCTAAGTTTTTTGTCCATTTTCTTAATTACAGCAGCAGCACAAAAAAAACCATCAACAAGTTCTTTGTATGAGTGATGTACCTCATCATTGTCGCTGATCCCTTTGGCCTCCTCCATACTTGAACTTGAGTTGCTCGCCGTGAAACACGTAGTTGTCAAATTGTCTTCATCTTCATCACTTCTGGAGTCCATATCGCTTGAGTTGTTATCGAGGAGTGCGGTGACACTACAGGAATCGCAACAATAGACGACGGCCAAGAACTGTTGTCTATAAGGGCATTACCGTCGTCTATAGGTTATAGACGATGGTTTTCGGCTGCCTACGATAATTTGTCATCTATAACTTTACAGACGACAGTTACCGTTGTCAATTACTTAATTGATGATGGCCAACCTTAGCTGTCTTCAATAATTTACTCCACCCACGTGGCGGCGTAAACACTTTATAGACGACAGCCGCATCTGGACCGTCGTCTATAATGACCACTATAGACGACGGCTGCAGTGTCACCATCGTCTATAAGGTCCTCTGGGGATGACGGTTTCTTGAAAATCGTCGTCTATATGGGTTTATTATAGACGAAGGCCCCTTTACAACCGTCGTCTATAACGGTTGCTTTTTTTAAAAAAAAAACAGAAAACAGGTGTTACACAGATTTTACAGAACATATAATCACATTCAACAGAAACAGATCACATTGCACACAACAGATTTCACACATACATAGACAAAACACTATAAAGATCACAGGAAGTGCTCCAAGTGCCTCGTCACCGGCCGCAACGCGTCATCCCTCGAGATTGCCGTCCGGGCCTCCGAATGGCTGACACTGCACACCAAAGAAAGCAGAATCAGCTCGAACATATGCAATGGATATGCTGTTACTCAATGCATACTTGGCCTTCAAGGATTTAAACAGTTGTTACTCAATGCTGTTTCTTAGGCCACACCTTCAAAAACTGTGGGTTGCAAAGCAAGATAAGAATATGTTTTGTCTATCCCTAAGTGTATAACTTTTCAAGCAAAGCAATGAGCACAATAAATTGCTAAAAAATTGAAACAACTCCACATTTGGGCAAGCTGAGTGCAAGATTCTATCAGCTCTCAGTTGTATAATATAACAGTCCAACGGTGTTGGCTGGATTTTTTAGTTTGTGATGCTCATATTTTTGTAGCTTGATTCCTGCGTTCTAACAATCTATGTAATATTTTTAAGGCAACTGCTTGCGTGAATTCTTCAACGTGATTCTGCAATTTGGTAGTTTAACATTTTATCAGTCTAACCTGACTATCACAAGCAGTATAACTGCTTTCTCTTGCATTATTCTGAGTTACTAACTCGATTTTCAAATCATTATACTGCTAACAAAGACAAACAGTATAATTGCAAAAGCAGTAAGGATGCAAATAGATTTCAAATCGGCTAACCTGACTATCACATGCTACCCCGTCCGCTGCCGCCAGAGTCAGAAAATCGTCCTCCGACAGTCGTCCAAGCGTCGGAATCTGGGGCGACGGAGTTTGAGCCTCCATCCCCGATCCCTGTGATATGCAAATATGGTTAGACAAATTATAAGTATAAAAATGCATATTTTACTAAATTTGAACAAGTTTAAGTAGTTTCAGTTATTTTGAATAATTTTGTACCTGTGCTCCTTTTGTCGGCACCAATGGTAGCTCCGTCGATGGCGGCGCCCACTGCGGAAAGATAGCCTGCTGTCCTGCGCTCATAGCCTGCAAATACAAATCAAATCATTATAGTTGTCATTTGTATATTAAAAATGTTAAGTAAAACATTAAGAACTTACCTGGAAGGCATCTTGCCACTGTAGCATGTACGAGTTTTGATACTCGTCCCTAGCCCAAAGCGCCGCTGCCTGCATCTTGTGCCTAGCCCTGATCGCTTCTTGTGTCCTCTGGAGCTCCTCTCGAACACATTGGAGCTCCAGATCGCGGGCCGTACGGCTGCTGCTGGACCAGCCCTGCTGCGATGAAGAGGCTCTCGAGGAGTCCCGCGCCTGTCTCGAGTTGACCACTCCATCGAAAATGGCCAACCTGCACAACGAAGTAAGATTATTAAATTTTTGTAACTCAATGTTTGTGACAGTAAAATAAAATTAACAAAACTCACCGTCGTGTGGTTTCCCACCACCGATTGCATACGCGGCTTCGGGGACAATTTGCGCGCTCTGCCAATCGTACTCTTCGCCTCGAAGCCTCTGCGTCTCCTGCCCGTACTTTGCCTAGAAATATAGTAAAATAACATTATTGAAACTATTAAAGATAATTCAATTAAGTTAACAAAATAACTCACCAACGTTTGAGTCGCCGTTTGAGAAGACAGTTGGTCAGGCTGCGATGAGTCACTTCCCAAATGACCCCTCTTCCACACCTCGATAGGTGACGGCTCCTGATCACTCTCGTGCTTCTATCGATACTTGTTAGCGCAATGAAAGATTATAAAATTATTGAAATAGAATTCAAGTACACTTACCATCCGTTTAGCGAGACGTATGTAGCCGTCCCCAACCATACGGTGTTTTCCGTCCATCCCTCTACTCTCTCGACGGGTTTTAGACACGCCCTGGAAGTTTTGGCTCCCCCAACGAGCACACAAGGCACGGAACACATCCGGACGGCTGTCAAGCCACGCTACACCAACGTGCACACATTTATTATTGAATGAAAGCATTGATCACAATCATATAATGAAGTAAAGTAAAATAAACACGTTACCTCTGCGTATTGTGCCTCTGTCAAGTACTTGTCGGTGCCTTCCATGTACTTCCCCGGCTGACCCTCCTCCAGACGCAACTTGAAATACGCCTCCGTAGCTTGAATGCGAGCCGTCGATAGTGACTGAGTCATGAGCTTCCTGGCGCAGTTATGGAAGACGAGACGAGCTTGATACGTCTGCTCAGCCTCGTTCTCCAAACGGTACCATGCCTGAAAGAACAAATATACAAGTACACTTATTTAATTTATAATAAATATGTATTACACAAATATTTGTTCATACTTACCATAAAGTCGTGCCACACAGCCTCCTGGTGGTTGCCGTAAGCAAGGTTCTAGGCCGTAGCATAATAGTCCCAAGACGTGGCAGGGTGTCCGTTCACTACATCGGGGTAGTGCAAACGGACTAGACTGCCCAAGACACCATTCACCTGCTTGTGGTGTCCCTGCCCTGTGAACGAACAATCCTCCCAAGTCCTGATACATGATTCTCAATTAGTATATATATATATATATATATATATATATATATATATATATATAAGCCTTTAAATATTTGAATTGTTAAAGATTTACTTACCTCTCACCAATAGGACGAATAATGATCTGATCGTTTGGGTTTGCAGGAGCCCGAGGAGGAGCCACGTAGTGGCTCCTCCTAGTCCGTCGCTATGCAGCCGGCTCCACATCAGGTGACCCAGAAGTTGTGTCACCCGAGTGCACTGGCTCTGAACAAGATGGCACCGAAGAAGAAGGCTCTGAAGCAGGCACCAAAGAAGGAGGCTCCAAAGCGGGCACCGAAAGAGGCATCCTAGCCTCTGATTCCTCGGATGTAGAGTTGTCCTAACAATTTTAAAGATTCATATTGTAGAATAAAGAACTAATTATATAATTTATGTAATTAAATGTTCTTTACCTGGCCACGTCACGACCCCGATAGCTGGCTCGCCAACTGAGCCCGTCTACCTCCGCTAAGCTGACTGCCCTGGAAGACCTCGTCTCCTCTTGTGGCTCTCGGTGGCAGAAAGCTTCGTGCCTCTGTCCATCATCGTCTGCTGCTGCTCGACGACATCCTGTTTAATAAAAAATTGCTAATGAATGTAATGGAAAGTACAGAAGAAGAAAGAAGAGATGAAGGAAACATTACTTGTACTCAATTTCAAAATTCATCAGCATCACGCTCATGTACTCTACTCTGTAAATCGGACCATCGATCTTCTGTCGTGGTAGTTGCTCATTTTCGTTTTCGTTTTCGCATCTTAGGAGTTTCTACATCTTCTGCATCTTCAACTAAGTCATCGAGTCCTAAACCAGGCTCGACGATAAAAGAGTCCGACAACTCTTGTCCTTGGTAAACAACATCAACCTCATTATCAAGGTATCCATCATTGTCTGGTGCATATAACCGCTCACGAGGATTCACCTTGTGTACAGCCCACCAAGCACTAAGCTTTTCGCATGGATAATGTAGATAATACACTTGCTCAACTTGGTGTGCAAGGATGAAGGTGTCGCAGCCTTATAGTCGGTCCTTGTGTTTTACTTCAACCATGCCAAATTGGTTTTGTCGAGTTCCATGGTTATGATCAAACCAATCGTAGTCAAATAAGACTACTTTAAGGACCTTATTCCCCGCAAAATGGAATTCAAGAATATTTTTAATGATCCCATAATAATTAGTTTCACGTCCTTCACCGTCAACTACCCTCGTCACAACTCCTGTGTTACATGTTGCCCTGAAAGGACTTTGAGTTTCAAATTGAGTTGAACGAAATTGGAACCCATTGACGTCGTATCGACCGTAACTTTTAATTTTAATAGATCCGTAGGACAGTTGTTGCAAATCTTCATGGACGCCGGCTCGTTTTTTGCACTGTTCAACATACGAAGTTAGAAGACTATTTTATGCATGAAACCAGAATAGGAAGTTAGGCCCTCCTTGTACTCCATAATATCGCATCGATTGTATTTGTCGAAGCGTAGGTTGCTGCTTCGATTTCCAATTTTGTTGATCGAACTCACTAAATAAGGAAAAAACATAATAATTAGCATAGATGTATAACACAACATGCTAATTATTATAGATGTTGAACAAACACTTACTGAAAATATTCTTCCATCCCTTCTATATTAGCGTACATGTATAGCAAAGCAGCCGTCTTGTCATCTGTTTTTATATCGTAGCTCGTGTCGCTACCAACAGTAGTGCCTCTCGTTTGAAAAATGGAGAGGTTTCTACAAGGGGGTGCCTCATCCATATTTTACCGCAACGTGGAAGCATTAACATTGTTTTCTTCTGCAAAATATACACTTGAAAAGTATCCTATCTCTTGAATGGCGTATGCTTGCCCGAATGCGAACCATTGGTTTAAGACACATGAGTGCTCTTTCAACGTGATACATCCACCTATATTGAATAGGGCCGCCAACTTTAGCTTCATATGGAAGATGAATTAGGAGATGTTGCATTGGATTGAAGAACCCTGGAGGGAAAACTTTTTCCATCTTACATAAAAGCACTGGTATCTCCCTTTCCAACTTCTCCATCATCTCCCTTGTGATTTCTTTAGCACAAAGTTGTCTATAAAAGTAGCTAAGCTCGGCTAACACCTTCTACACCACATCATCAATGTAGCCTCGAAACATAACGGGCAGTAGTCTTTTCATGATTATGTGATAATCATGACTCTTCAACCCTGTCTGATTTCCAGTCTTAACATTTACAGCTCCTCTCAGGCTAGTAGCATAACGTCTGGGAATTTCAAACTTTTCAACCACTCAAAGACTTCTTTATTTTCTTTTGGTCGAAGACAAAAAGAAGCACGCGGTTTGCCACCAGCTTCATAGAGCTCAAGAGTTGGACGATTACAAACCTCTGCCAAATCCTTACAAGCCTTTATATTATCTTTTGTTCTGCCAGTCACATCAAAGCATGTGCTTATAATGCATTCGCCCATGTTACGTTCCTGATGCATGACATCAATGTTATGCATTAAGATTAAGGACTTAACATACGGTAGCTGCCATAGTGCACATATATGAGTCCAATTGTGGTCCTCTCCGTAACCAAAAAAATATCTAGGACGATCTTCATCTGGCACTAAGTTGTTCAACTGTTCAACAATCTCCGACCTGTTTAGACATTGTGGTGGTCCTTTTTTTACAACGGTGTCCTTCCTGAAGGCATTTCGCTGTTGCCTAAATACGTGATTCGGCGGTAACCAATGTGTGTGGCAATCAAAGTAGCAAATCTTGCCACCATGCTTTAAACGAAAACATTCTTTGTCCGAAGCGCATATTCGACATGTCAAACGACCATGAGTGCTCAAGCTAGAAACCATGCCGTAAGATGGGAAATCATGGACAGACCACAAGTATGCATCTCGAAGGTTGAATTTCTATTTTTTGTAGCAGTCGTACGCTTCAATTCCTGTCCATAACATTTTCAACTCTTCAATCAATGGCTTCAACATCACGTTTAGTCGTGAACTAGGATGATCCAGTCTAGGTACAATAAGGCAAAGGAACATGAACTCGTACTTCATACAAAGAGATGGTGGTAGGTTTTACGGAATAGCGAACACGGGCCATCAAGAGTATGGTGTTGCGTTTGTCCAGATCCAGACCCGCGTCTTGTCACAAGCCATGCCCCCTCGGTCACTCCCTGACTGTCCAAAAAGGGACAATTCCGAACCTTCACGTCTCACATGTCACTAGCATGTGAGACGTGCCGATCCGAAACAGGTAACACATTGCTATAGGTTACGTTCCTCATTTTCATTGTTAAGTCATTTACGAGAGGAAAGAATGAGCAAAAGAGGAGGAAAGTTGGTCTTAGATGACAATTCCACGTCCGGATCCAACGTCTGCGCAATCGCGGGTGATTGACGTCCTCACCATCGCCGTTCGCATTCGTGTTGTCTCGACGCATACATTACGACTACAACTGTCTATACGGCATGAACGTATTTATTGCATGTCGTGTTGTGTCGGGTCGGGCCGGGCCAGCCCAAAACCCGTATATTTACATATTAATAAACAAGCCAACTAATAAACAATTACAAATAATAAACCATTATTGATGAACGACATAATAAACTAACGAACTAATTATCACTCGGGACGTCGATCTTGAGCTGCTCCAAATCGAGGCGGGCAAGGAACTATGTTACATGACCCTGACCCCCCCCCCCTACAGTGCCCTGGTGCACAGAGTCCAATCATGTAGCTAACTCATTAATCTTTCCAACAGTTACTCATGTGACCCTATTAGATTAAGGGTTTGCGAGTTATGGGTGTTGAAAGTTGACTGATTTTCTGGGTCAATTTCGATAGAACCTCCCCTAAAATGGGAGTTTTGGCCACAGTTTAAAACAGTCAACAATATTCAAATCTGCACAAACTTGCAATTAAAACATTGCAGTACATTACATTATATTTCATGAAATACATCCATTCAGTCCCTACAACTTCCATACATGTCATGCCTAGTTAACATTTTCACTTAGTTTCGTTAGGATTTAAACAAAGTATTGAACTAAAACTTTGTAGGGGACTTTCTAAGATTATCAAAAGTGTTTTTATATAACAATGCTACATTTGTAAAATAAAAGTTGGAAATATATCATGCCTGGTTAACATTTTGAGTGTAACAATATCATGCCTAGTTAACATGCTGAATCTGGTAATATATGTGCTTGGCATCTGGTAACGTGGGGAGGGGGGAGCGGCATACCTCGTTGTCGGGTCCTTCCCGGTTGACCGTGGTGACGTGACGGTGGCATGACCGGGGCGACGGCGCGGCGCAGCGCGGGGAGGCGGCGCGGCACGGAGAGGAGCGGGGGCGGCGGCGCGGCGCGGCGATGAGCGGGGGCGCGCGGGTGCTAAATGAAAATGAAGAGGCGCGACCTAGTAAATAATCCCTAACTCTAATAGACGACGATAGCAAGTCAACTGTCATCAATTATGGACCAATTGACGATGGTATTAATTAGCCGCCGTCTATAACCGCTCAGCTGGGCCAAGTTTCGGCCATTATTGATGATGGTCATTAATTGACGACGGTCAGCCATCATCTTTAATTAATTGACGATGGTACTAGGTTAACCGTCGTCAATAACAGGCTCAGGTGGGCCGGGTTTCGGCCCACATTGACGACGGGCCATAATTGACGACGGTCAACTGTCGTCTTTAATTAATTGAGGACGGTTCTAGGTTAACCATCATCAATTACAGCATAATTGACGACGGCTGAAATTGAACGTCATTAATAACTCAAAAGACGACAGGGCTGTCGTCTATTATTCTGGCTGTCGTCTATTGTCGCTATTCCTGTAGTGTGAGAATGTGCTCTTCCACTTGCCGTTTTGTAAACATCTTCTTTTATTGTTGTTGTTGCTAGAAGAAGACTTGAACTTATTTTGCTTTTCATCATAGGTAGTAGGACCTGAAAGGTTAGGGCAATCTTTGCGAAAATGTCCTGTCTTACGAAATTCGAAGCATTGTTGAGAACCACCACTTTCTCTCTTCGAGTTCTCACTTTTTGCAATGCTTTTGAGAATCGAGTAGAGCGAAGTGCTAGCTCCTCCTTTGGAAACTCTTTAATCTGTTCAAGGGTTAGAGAGGAATATAAAGCAAGTGTTCCATATGATGAAGATTGGCTAGAGCTTGGCATGTCACGTTGTGAAACAAATGCAAGAGACTTGTTGGAATTTTTAAGTAATATATCGTCAAGTTCTTGAGTTCTCAATTTAGAATATAGCACATCCAAAGTAAGTGTACTCAGAACACTGGATTCACGAATAGATATAACTTTCATCTCCCAAATTGACATGTCTAATGCACCTAGCAATTGCCTAGCATTTTTAGCATTTGACAAATTAACATTGATACTACGCAAGTTGCTGAGAACTTTATTAAAGCGAGCAAAGAAGTCATTGATTGACTCACCGGGTCTTTTCTAGAAGCACATGTATTCTGTCTTGAACATGTCTTGACATACTTCTTTGATCGTGTTAGATCCTTTGTGGTAGTCGCATAATGCTTTCCACACATCATATGCAGATCAGAGATTTTCAAGACGACCGAAGTCACATTGAGTCAATCCTTGTATAATCAAGTTGCACACCTCATTATTGTTGTCGACGTCTCTCATGTTCGCAGACGTAACTTCATTGTTTGATGGCATGACAAAGCGCTTGAAGACATTTTCCAATATTGCAAGACCTTGCACCTCTATGTAAGCCTTCATGCAAGCCTTCCAAACCTAAAAATCGACGCCATCAAAAATACAGGGTTTTGCGAAGTATTTCTCTATGTGGATTAGTAAAAACACGTGAAAATCACAAAGATTAGAGCATCGTGGATCTGATACCAATTGTAGGATCAAAGAGCACGTGAAAAGCTACCAGAGGGGGGTTAATGATAGATTAAAACTTTTTCAGCAGAAGCTACAAAAACCCCTCGGCAGAAATTGATCTATTGGAGAAATCACTATGGGAGTGTGGGGACCAGAATTACGACATCTGAGGATCTCATTGGGTGGTGTCGTGCGATGCAACACCCAATAGTATACAAGAACAGAACGAGAATAAAATACAAGATGAAGTCTATTATTTATCATACAGTGGAAGTTTTACAATACTAGCGGAAGGAAAGAAACGTATATATCATAGCTACGCTCTTAGCACTAGCTATGCAAAAGCAAAGTCATCCATGCCCTGGATACTTCGCACTAGCAACAACCAAATTACGGCAGCGTGCAGGGTTCCCACTCGGCTGTACACTCTGGAGGGGGTGCAGCCTCATCATCAAACCCTTCATCAATTGTATAACCTGCAAAATCTCGTTAACCGCAAACATGAGTATAAGGCTCAGCAAGACTGACCCGTCTCACTAGACATATGCAAGAGTGAGTACTAAGCATAGATAAGGTGAAGCATAAATGACTCGCCTACAAGTGGATCCTTAAATTCATATTTTTAAGTAGCAAATGACATTCTCCAGGCACGGCACATCATAGACTCCACAATCAAATAAGAAACGCTTTGCCGATGATATGACATGCCCAGAGCATATAATGCTATTACAGCTAAACTGTAAACTTTAATTTTGCTATCTCTAAGTCACACAAGGTTGCAAAGCAATTATTATTCAATACAACATATTTTTCGAGCTTCTTTAGTATTTACTACGTCACAACTCAGTGAACAAGTGGTACTCTATTACCGCGAGGGATGGTGATTGCAATCAGGACACACCCGGACAACACAACACATACGCACGTTCGGAAGTGTCAGCGAGTACACCAGTACCTACGTAACACTTTAGTACTAGTCGTATATGGCCACCTTTCACAAGAAATCCGAACGCCGAACCCGTCTCACCTTTGCGAATAGAAGGTCTCCGCACGGAACACCTCTTGTGTCTACCAACCGATTTACACCTTACTGTCCTCAACCCACCCATATCGATGGTGAGTTAATGGGCCTCGACATCCCAATTATCGAGTTACATCAGTTTACTAGAGTCCATATGTCCAGTATGTTGCTGGTACAAGTCAAGCTTGTTCGAAGGGGCCGCATACAGACATGCCTTAACTGACCAGTCAGAGCTATGCGACCAAGACCACGTCTTGCCGCTTCCTATCCATCTCTGATCGTTCTCACGTTTAGATCAGTTATTTTCTATAAATGTTATCCCAGTATAGATTGTAAATTTCTATATCACGAGTAGATTCCAACTACTCGACTTCTACCGGTTTACCTACAACATTAGCGTAGCAATTCTACACGTCGAGTTATCAACCTACCCAATTAACCACTAAGATTGTGGGTCATGCATATGGAGTATTCCGCATCCTAAACGTAATGCACAATTCATATGCTAATCATCATAGTGATAAAGTAAAACTTTATAAACGACTTAAATGCAAACTGGGGCTTGCCTGAATGCAGGTCAGAGTCTGGGTTAGTATCTGGCAGATGTACTTCCAAGGCCTCTGGTTCCTTCTCGACTTCGGTCACTACACGATATGCATATAATATGTATATGAATGACTTTGAAAAACAATTACTACCAAGACCATAATTTAATCTACGGTGATCATTATATGATAATGACCTAATTGGCTTTGGAACTTTGATGGTAGATACTAGGGAATATGATAGAAGCTCTTGCAAAGAACAAGAGATGATCAAAGTAGTTTGTTGTCTCTAAAATTATGGCAAGCAATAAACTCTCAAGAATTTTAGAGAACAAACTGTAGCTTGAACATAGCTGCCAGTTGATAACCATGATAGAGAAGGTTGTCTTGGTTTTAGCAAAATTGGTTTCATAAATTTCTAAGCCTTGGTGAAGGAGTTATTGAATTTCAAAGTTGGCAAGAATTGCTGGAATTATTTTATAATTGAATTTTTAGCTTTTCAATTAATATTCAGTTTGCAACTGAATTAGTACTAGGAGATTAGGTCAATTAAATCCAAGATTTTTAGAGGAACTAGTTTATGACTAAGGGAAGGTTCAGTCCAAATTTGGGACATAATAAAGCAACTAAACATCTGTAAAAAGTCAATGACTTAAAGGGGTAATTGAACTATACGGAGGGTTATACAGGTGCAATTGCTCCCAAGCTTTTTCTGGTAAACTAGAATAGGACAGTGCACTTTATGTGAACTTTTGGGATTTTTCCAGTGGAAAGTTCACCTGGAAAAATTGTATTAGCATTTGGAAAGATTGTTTTCTATAGAATTTAAAAGTATGTTTCACATAACCTAATTGGTACTGACAGAAACTAGAGCTCAAGGGATTTCAAAGAAAATTTGTTTGAAGATTTTTGGAGCAGTCTACCGGGAGATATTTATATTTCAACTTTGGAAATGGTTCTGCATATATTTGGAAATTGCAGGTTTTAAATTTGGCGCCAGGGCCCACGAGATTTTAAATCAGCCAACCAAGAGTCAGCCACACCGGAGGACATAAATATTCCCACGTGGCCACACTAGATCCCTGGCCACAGACTGATCCGGGCGCCTTTGCACTCGCTAGCAGGTGGGACCCGCATCCCTGCCTTCTTCAACCTTTGGCCACGGCCCGGGCGGCGGCGTTCTCACTGGCGCGCGGCGGCGCTATCGCCGGCGATGGCTTCCGGCCCACGGGAGGTCTCGGTACTCGCTGCCCCATCCTATTTTCGCGCGGGGAACACGTTGGACCAACTCCCGACGGCGATGGGTCACCGGAAAACCACTCCCGACGGCGGCGGCGGGTGCTAGGGTTTCGGTTATGTCGAGACCCTCGATTCCCTAGCTAAAACTCTCATTTGAAAGCTCGGGAAGCATCTTGGAAGCATGGGAAAGAGTTTAGGAGGGGCTAGAGCTTGTGCCATAGCCGGCAACACCGAGGTCGACGGTGAACCGAGCTCCATCAATGGCGGAAGGGGAAAAATTGGATAACCCATTAATTAGTCGATGGTTCGTTCTGATTTTTTGGAGGGAAGGTGCGCTAGGATACGTAGATCATGTCATCTAACTGGATCAAAGAATTATTGTGCATACAATCAGAATTAAACCGACGAACTAGCTTCGAAGATATAAAAGTGCTTCGCTAATTTACGGAATACAGATGCTAGGATGCACGATAGGAGTTCAAATTTAACCAGAATCTTCACGAGATCGTTGTGCACCTTTTTCCTATAGACTGCAGAGGACGGGGTGGCTTGTATCGAAAGCGAGGCTGAGTGGCGTCGGGCAGCACTGAGGTGGTCGCGGCGGCGAGAAATGGCGTGGCGCGACGAAAAGTGAATCGGGGAGGGACTTTGGTCGACGGGGGTGAATTTATAGCCTTTACCGCAGTAGATAAGGAGGCCGGGGACAGCTGGAGGCGACCAACGGCTGATTGGCGCGCTGGCGACATGGAGCCGTCGTGGTGTCGTGTGGAGAAAGAAACAGGGGCGGTTAAACGGTCTCCCCGACTGACATGTGGGCCCCACCGCTCTCCCTTATCTGTTCCTCTAAATTCCACCTCAAACATTGTCCAAAAATTCCCAAAATTTACAGGGAGGCTAAGAAAAATATGAGGAACCCAAATCTGCAATCAGATTTCAATTTGGACATAGTTTGTTTCAAATTCAAAATCAAATTTGAATTCAAACATGTTTATAAACCTTATTGAGATAAATAGTAGCTGAGGTCCATAAATCTCCAAACTTTGAAACAAATCTCACTGAACCATAAAAGGTCTTAGGAAAAATTGTGGGTTGATTTGGGCAAGGCTTAGTGCAAAGCTAAATTTGAGATCGACGCGAAATGAATTCTTTGTACGTGTCCAAATAAGTAGAAGACGTACTTCAAAAATCTTGAAAATTTTCCGAGAAGCTATTTAACATATTTAAGAGGCCAAGGAAAAATTTGGAGCCTTGGATTTGAATCTTTTTGGCAGGGCCGAATATGCATAGTAACATAATCAAATTACATTTGTTTTGATTTTTATATTGCTGCAATATAATTTGCCCTAGCCATTTCAATCAATTAAATTCCCAACTTTGCAGAAAGGTTTAGTTAAAATGTTCTAGGATTAGGGTGAAGTCCAGTCCTCATGTTAATAAGATTAAACATGAGTAGAAAGAAAACTTTTTAGTGAGGTCAAGTTCATGTGCACAACTATATTGACCTCCATTATGTTTGATAAACAACTTGTAGCTGAATTTCACATGAAAGGAAAAAGTGGGATTTTATATTCCTCCCCCCTTAAAAGAATCTCGTCTCGAGGTTACAAAGGAAAGACAAAAGGTAAAAGATCTACTGAACAAGTGCCGCTAACAAGTTTGGATAGTTCGTTTTAAGATATTCCTCGCTTTCCCATGTGGCTTCTTCAGCACTGTGGTTGCTCCACAAGACCTTGTAGAAACGCAAGGTGCGCCTCCTTGTGGTGCGAGTTTTCTCATCAACGATCTGGGTTGGATGCTCGGAATAAGTAAGATCTGGTTGGAGAGCTTCCAAATCCTCAATACGTACATTCGTTGGGGCTTTGAGACATTTCCGCAACTGAGGAATGTGAAACACATTGTGGACCCCTGCCAGCGACGGCGGTAACTCCAATTGATATGCCACAGGTCCGCATCTTTTGATTATTGCAAACGGCCCAATGAAACGTGGAGCTAGCTTCCCTTTTACTCCTAATCGATGAATTCCCTTCATTGGGGATACCCGAAGATAAACTTGATCCCCAACCTCAAAGTGAAGAGGTCGACATCGTTTGTCTGCATAGCCCTTCTGACGAGATTGAGAGGCTTTGAGATTTGCTTGAATAATACGTACTTGTTCTTCGGCCTCATTTATCAAGTCGATTCCATATACCACTCGTTCACCAGATTCGCACCAGTTCAAGGGTGTGCGACACTTCCGGCCTTAAAGAGCTTCATATGGTGCCATCTGGATGCTAGCCTGGTAGTTGTTGTTGTACGAAAATTCCGCCAATGGTAGATGATCATCCCAATTCCTACCATGGTGGATGGTACAGGCACGAATCATATCCTCTAGCACTTGATTCACCCGTTCGGTTTGTCCATCATTCTGAGGATGATAAGCCGAGCTTCGAATCAGTTTGGTACCCAATGCACCTTGGAGATGCTCCCAAAAGCGAGCAACAAAAATAGATCCACGATCTGAAATGATAGTGTGGGGTACTCCATGTAGACACAATATTCTGGAGATATAAAGTTATGCATACCGCTTTGCATCATAATCCACACTGACTGGTATGAAATGAGCTGATTTGGTCAACCGGTCAACGAGCACCCAAATTGAGTCGTGCTTATGGAAAGTGGGAGGCAACCCAACAATGAAATCCATGCTGATATCCTCCCATTTCCAACCCGGTATGCTTAAAGGTTGAAGCTGCCCAACTGCCTTCATATGGTAGGCCTTAACTCGTCGACACGTATCACATTCGGATACGTATGTTGCTACTTCTCTCTTCATTCGAGTCCACCAGAACTTCTTTCTCAAGTCTTGGTACATTTTGTTACTTCCCGGATGAATGGAATACTTGGATAAATGAGCCTCATCCAATATCTTCTTCTGAAGTTCCATGTTTCAGGGTACCACTATGCGGTTTTTAAACCAAAGGGTACCTTGATCGTCACGTCAGAAACATTTCATCTCCCCTTTCTCCATTCGTTGCCGAATGTGCGACATCCCTTTGTCCTCCTTCTGAGCTGCCATGATATCCTCCCTGATAGTAGGAATGAGAGCTAGGTTGTAAAGTGTCCCATATGGAACCAAGTAGAGACTCGGTTCTTCTTCTCCCTTGAGGTAATGGAAAGATTGTTGACATGGGACTTGCGGCTCAGAGCATCTGCGACTACATTTTCCTTGCCTGGATGGTAGTGGATCTCAATCTCATAATCCTTGATTAATTCAAACCACATATGTTGTCGCATATTTAAGTCCTTTTGGGTGAAGATGTACTTCAGGCTCTTGTGATCGGTGTAGAGATGTACTAGATTACCCAGTAGATAATGTATCCACATCTTCAATGCAAGTACCACAGCAGCAAGCTCTAGATCATGAGTCGGATAGTGCTGCTCATGGTTCCGAAGCTGCCGTGATCCATAAGCGATCACTCGTCTGTCCTGCATCAACACACAACCCAAACCAATTCCTGATGCATCACAATACACGTCAAATGATTTGGTTGTGTCCGGTTGAGCGAATACTGGTGCCGTTGTGAGGTGTTTTACCAATGCCTGGAAACCTCCCTCACATGCCTCAGTCCATACATACTCCTTCCCCTTCTTCAGAAGTTCTGTCATTGGTTTAGCTATTTTGGAGAAACTGGGAATGAACCTCCGGTAATACCCAGATAAACCTAGGAAACTTCAATCTTCATGTACGGACTTTGGAGACTCCCATTTGAGTACTTGCTTTATCTTGCTTGGATCAACTGCAATCCCTTCTGCTGATATGATGTGCCCTAAAAATGGCACTTGGCTGATCCAGAATTTACACTTGCTGAACTTAGCATATAGCTGGTGGTCCCGTAATCGTTGAAGCACGATACGCAAGTGTTGAGCATGTTCTTCTTCGGATTTCGAATACACAAGGATGTCGTCAATGAAGACCACGACAAACTTGTCCAATTCTGGCATGAACACTGAGTTCATGAGATACATGAAATGAGCCGGTGCGTTGGTCAATCCGAAGGACATAACAAGGTATTCATACAGTCCATACCTCGTCGAGAATGTTGTCTTTGGTATATCTTCTGGCCGGATTCTAATCTAATGATAACCAGAACGAAGATCCATCTTCGAAAATACTTTAGCACCCACTAGTTGATCGAAAAGAATATCAATGCATGGTAGTGGATACTTGTTTTGATAGTGACAACATTGAGTGGACGATAGTCCACACACAGTCTCAAGGCCTTATCTTTCTTCTCTACGAACAATGCAGAACAGCCCCATGGTGATGAACTTGGACGAATGAAACCTTTGTTCTCAAGTTCTGTTAACTGCTCCTTCAGCTTTGCAAGTTCCTTGGGTGCCATCTTGTAGGGTTACCTTGAGATCGGCATTGTTCCTGGTACAAGCTCAATCTTGAACTCTATATCTCTTTTTGGGGGCATACCAGGAAGATCTTCGGGAAACGTGTCCGGATATTCACATACTACAAGAATATCCTTAAGTTCAATAACCTCGGTATTGTGAGTAGATGGATTCACTAGAATGGTTCTCTCAAGATTGACGACTTGGGAAGGATGAAGTGGAGAATTTAGATATATTTTTCGGGGAATGAGATCTAGAATAGCACCATGGTATTGTAACCACGCCATTCCCAAGATGACATCTAGCTTATGATTCTCTAGTATCAGAAGCGAAGTAAGATATATAGTTCCATCTAGGTTAAGTGGTATCCTAGGAACCAACTCATTTGTTACTGTCTTCCCTGCCGGAGTGCAAATCACATACGGAGTTTTTGTGGAGATAATAGGCAATTGACTTTTAATGACAAAAGACTTGCTAATGACATTGTGTGAAGCTCCGGAGTCAAAGAGTATGACTACGGGATGACCAAAGATAGAGAACGTACCCGTGAGTACGGGTGCGCCTTCCGGAACATCCTCAATGGCGAGGTAGTTTGCCCACCACGCACCAGCAAAACCCTGCAGTTGTTGAGCTGCAAATAGAGTCTTTTGTTTTTCGGTTATCTTGAGTAAACCGAACTTCCCTTCAATGGTGCGGAGCCAGTTGTCCGCCTCCAAAGGTTCGTCGGCCTCCCTGATGACCGGCGGATGCGTCAATGTGAAACCGAGTAGGAACACAGATATGACTGACGTGGCCCATCAGATTGTCGTCCCCCTTGACGGGATGAGTGCTGTACAAGGGTCCGCAACAACTCGGTTTGCTCATCGCGCGAGCCGAGCACTGCTGCGAGAACCTCCGCGAGACTTCTGGGAAGTGTAGGTGGAGGTGGTGGAGGTGGCTGCGTCTGGGCCGTGTTCTGCCCCGAGGGTTGTGTGTCATCCCCCTGTCCCCCACTTGAGCCTTCCACTTCCGGGGCTGTACGTGTACGCACCATGCTGCAATACAACGATTTACACCATAAGTCTCATTGCCTCGAGTTCATCCTTCCATATAAATGGTAATGTGGTAGACAACGATAGATAATATACAACATCAACATATATTGATAAAGTACAAGCTTTATACAAGATATATTATCTCATGACCAAGTTTACATTAGTAAACTCCAAAATGAGGACTCCCACTATGGAAATACATCTCTACTATACTTGGTCCCCATGAGATGTCGTACACATCTTGTCATCTTAGACATAACTACCACTACCCTCAATATGACACAAAAATGGTCACAAAAGAAAAACACGAGCAACTATTAAACTATATGTTGCCCCGTGTCGGCAGAAGTGTTGCCACATCCCACCTCAATATGTCCTACTCGATGTACTCGAGTTCTTTGGGATCTTCTTCTTCTTCGTCAATCGAAGGCAATTGTTCACCCATAATTAGTGGTATGTTATGGGCCGGTGGATACACCACTGGTTGCAATTGTGCCTCGGCCTCAATTACATTATCCTGCAGTTCTCCTGCCTCAAACTCCCAATTTTGAGCTGTCTCAATGGCGGTGTCCCGCTCTTCAATGACTACTAACAGCTGCTCTTGCTGTTGTTGCACCTCCAACTGACTTGCTTGCAACTCACCATGAGCTTGCTGCAGTTCAGTGCGAGTCTATCGTTGTTCGGCACGAGCTTTCCGTAAACTAATGCGAGCATAATGCACCTGACTCTCACACTTATTTATCCGGTGATTCGCTGGGGCTAGGAGAGAATGTAGATTCTCGTTGATATAATCAAGGGTATCACCCCGCTCCGTCGCTTCCCGCAGGGCCTCGACTTGCTCCAAAATAATGGTGCCTTGCGTAGCAACTACCATATTGGAAGCAGCCGCATATGTCCCAAGTGTCGTCCAGGTTGTGACGCCATGCGGTGTATAGGCAGCAATCATACGACGTTGCCACTCAAATCCGGCAATACCACGGACTGGAATAAGGGCAAATTGAGTCTCTGCCATGGCATCCTCATGAAGCTCACAAAGCTTCATAAGTGCTTCGCCTGCAGCGATTGCCCAAGTGTCCTCTAACTGAGCCCCCTCGATGGTAACCGAGAAGGGAGCCCATCCATATCGACGTGGACTAGCAGGGATGTCTACCAAGATGGTGCACGACCGAACACCTCTGTCGATCGTTTCTCTACCCCAACAGCATGGCATCTCGATGAAGCCAAACTGTTGGAGCACTTCCCGCAGCATACTTGGGAAACCCGGATGGCTAGCACAAGTGGAAAATACCCATCCGTCCGGTAGTAGCATCATCACATCCGTCATCTATAGAAAAGAATACTGGATCAATGAGAAGGTTTCCAACTCTCAACAGTTTTAAGAAAATTTAAAACTGGAGTTGTAATCACAGTCTGTTCCAGCTGACCTTCCTGTATAAATTCCACAGTTTCATACAGGAATTGTCAGAATCAAAGTTGAAGTTGAATACCAGAGTTGTAGTATACTTTCCAAGCTTTCCAGATTGTACTCATACAGCTACAAGTGAGCTAGTAACTAGAATCTATACAGGTTTCTGGAAATTTTGACAGAACCTCCCATGTATATGTAGTAATGTCCACAAATTATACAGGGATATCATGACAATATTTTGAGGTAATGACAAAATAAACTTTGTATAACATCAAGTTAACAATCCAGAAGTAAAAGAGTTGCCCCCCAAAAAGTTTGTTATGCAGGTATCGCGCGCGAATTCACAAACATGTGCAAACTGCTTCAAGTCCTGGACTGTCAGGACCATGTTTGCGACAAATGGAATTAGACACTGTTATACCCAGATTCAGATCATGAATGCAAAATAAAGTTGATAGATGACTTCCTAAGATTTACAGAAATGTGTATATGTGATTATGTCACTATTCTGGATTAAAAGTTATAACTATCCAAACTAAACAGTTGAACTGACTGGTTTGCACTAGCAGTCCTGCAGTCCACTGTTTTGATTTCCAAATTTTATTTGACTCAAATTCGAATTAGGAAAAACTCTAAACATAAAACCTGTAGATATGCCTCTTCCCTTTCCAGACACGTCACAATAAGGCAGAAGATATTTCTACAGTGAGTTATGGCAATATTTCTTGAACTGGTACAATGGGTGGGTCATCTAGAGCAGTTTTAGTATACTCCAAATTTCACCAGATTATCAAACTCTTCTGCCCAGATGGCTAACAGAAAAGTTGTAGAGATCTTCACAAGATTTCCATCCATATATTATACCCTTATTTTATCTATCAGATAACCAAGATCACAACCCGGCAAAGTCGAGCCAACTCCTATCAGAAATCAAGAATCTTGATTCTACTTACCCTATCAAGTCAGAGTCCCTTTTTACGGAGTCCAAACCTACCAGCATCTGATATTTGGACTTTCCAAAACATTATGCATCCATTCTGTCGTTGGGGATGGTCAAGAATCATGTTTGATACTGACGGTACTACGTACCTCACCAAAGAAAATTCTATCCGGTATATCCGGTTACGTCTATAGGTGGTTCCTATATCGTTCTCTTGCAAACGGTTTCTACACGGTCTTCTACCGTAGTCAATGCTGCAAAAGACAAACAATCCCCTTTTCACACTTTCACACCTCAAGGGTGGTACGGGGAAACACGACAGGCAGTCACAATAATACATATGAAAATAAATGCATACAACTCTGGTGTGAGTCGCCCTCGAGCGAGGTCATGTCTTGAGGTACATGACTGTAAATACGTCTGTACAGCAAAGACTCCCGTACGATCCGGCTTATACACGCTCGGGCATACGTGTTTCGTATGCTCCCATAGAACATGAATAGTTCTAGAGATGCATACTATCGGGTTATACACCATTCGACTGGGGCTCCCACTAACTTTGAAGCACGCTGGGGTACCGCGTGTCATAGGTTCTCAAAAACATTGAAAGCTTCAGAGACTCCTATTAACTTCCCATGCCAAGCCACGGAAATTTCACATATCACTTCTCGTATGCTGGGTTTACCAAGATTGATCCGCTCTCAGTGGCGTACCTTACCTCTTACCTGACGTCGGGGCATCGTTACAGAATATAATAACACATAGTTAGTTTACCACCTTTATATCTTATACTAATAATACTCCTTATAAGGGCATATAGCTAATTCCTCACTCAAATCCTAATTTTTGAAAATATGTTCCTTTTAAGTACACTGCTCCCAATGATGCTCTGATACCATATCTGTGGGGACTAGAATCCTGACATCCGAGGATCTCATTGGGTGGTGTCGTGCAATGCGACACCCAACAGTATACAAGAACAGAACGAGAATAAAATACAAGATGAAGTCTTTTATTTATCATACAGCAGAAGTTTTACAATACTAGTGGAAGGAAAGAAACGTATATATCATAGCTACGCTCTTAGCACTAGCTATGCAAAAGCAAAGTCATCCATGTCCTGGATATTTCTCACTAGCAACAACCAAATTACGGCGGCGTGCAGTGTTCCAACTCGGATGTACACCCTGGAGGGCGTGCAGCCTCATCATCAAACCCTTCATCAATTGTATAACCTGCAAAAACTCGTTAACTTCAAACATGAGCATAAGGCTCAGCAAGACTGACCCGTCTCACTAGACATATGCAAGGGTGAGTACTAAGCATAGATAAGGTGAAGCATAACGACTCGCCTACAAGTGGATCCTTAAATTCATATTTTTAAGTAGCAAATGACATTCTCCAGGAACGGCACATCATAGACTCCACAATCAAACAAGAAATGCTTTGCCGATGATATGACATGCCCAGAGCACATAATGCTATTACAGCTAAAGTATGGGGAAACTGTAAACTTTAATTTTGCTATCTCTAAGTCACACAAGGTTGCAAAGCAATTATAATTCAATACAACATATTTTTCTGGCTTTTTTAGTATTTACTACGTCACAGCTCAGTGAACAAGTGGTACTCTATTACCACGAGGGACGGTGATTGCAATCAGGACACACCCGGACAACACGACACATACGCACATTCGGAAGTGTCAGCGAGTACACCAGTACCTACGTAACACTTTAGTACTAGTCATATATGGCCACCTTTTACAAGAAACCCGAACACCGAACCCGTCTCACCTCCGCGAACAAAAGGTCTCCGCACGGAACCCTCTTGTGTTCGCCGACCGATTTACACCTTACTGTCCTCAACCCACCCCTATCGATGGTGAGTTAATGAGCCTCGACATCCCAGTTATCGAGTTACATAAGTTTACTGGAGTCCATATGTCCAGTATGTCGCCGGTACAAGTCAAGCTTGTTCGAAGGGGCCGCATACAAATGGGCCTTAACTGACCAGTCAGAGCTATGCGACCAAGACCACGTCTTGCCGCTTCCTATCCATCTCTGACCGTCCTCACGTTTAGATATAACAGTTATTTTATATAAATGTTATCCCAGTGTAGATGAGTGTAAATTTCTATCTCGCAAGTAGATTCCAACTACTCGACTTCTACTGGTTTACCTACAACATTAGCATAGCAATTCTACACGTCGAGTTATCAACCTACCCAATTAACCAATGGGATTGTGGGTCATGCTTCTAGAGTATTCAAGCATACTAAACGTAATGCACAATTCATACGCTAATCATCATAGTGATAAAGTAAAACTTTATAAACGACTTATGCAAACTGGGGCTTGCCTGGATGCAGGTCAGAGTCTGGGTTAGTATCCGGCAGATGTACTTCCAAGGCCTCTGGTTCCTTCTCGACTTCGGTCACTACACAATATGCATATAATATGTATAAGAATGACTTTGAAAAATAATTACTACCAAGACCATAATTTAATCTATGGTGATCATTATATGATAATGACCTAATTGGCTTTGGAACTTTGATGGTAGATACTAGGGAATATGATAGAAGCTCTTGCAAAGAACAGGAGATGATAAAAGTAGTTTGTTGTCTCTAAAATTATGG
Organism: Tuctoria greenei; assembly: GCA_036927565.1. NCBI lineage: Eukaryota > Viridiplantae > Streptophyta > Magnoliopsida > Poales > Poaceae > Tuctoria > Tuctoria greenei. The sequence continues at coordinate 63,617,631 of JAYESD010000007.1, read as the reverse complement.
CAAGCAATAAACTCCCAAGAATTTTAGAGAAGAAATTGTAGCTTGAACATAGCTGCCAGTTGATAACCATGATAGAGGAGGTTGTCCTGGTTTTAGCAAAATTGGTTTCATAAATGTCTAAGACTTGATGAAGGAGTTACTGAATTTCAAAGTTGGCAAGAATTGCTGGAATTATTTTATAATTGAATTTTTAGCTTTTCAATTAATATTCAGTTTGCAACTGAATTAGGACTAGAACATTAGGTCAATTAAATCCAATACTTTTACAGGAACTATTGTATGACTAAGGGAAGGTTCAAATTTGGGACGTAATAAAGCAACTGAACATCTGTAAAAATTCAATGACTGAAAAAGGTAATTGAACTATACAGAGGGTTATACATGTGCAATGGCTCCCAAACTTCTTCTGGTATACAAGAATAGCACAGTGTATTTTATGTGAATTTTGGGGATTTTTCCAGTGGAAAGTTCACCTGGAAAATTGTATTTGCATTCAGAAATATTGTTTTCTATAGGATTTAAAAGTAAGTTTCACAGAACCTAATTGGTACCGACAGAAACTAGAGATCAAGGGCTTTCAAGCAAAAAAATTTTGAAGATTTTTGGAGCAGTCTATAGAGGGATATTGATTTTTCAACTTTGGAAATGGTTCTGCATATATTTGGAAATTGCAGCTTTTAAATTTGGCGCCAGGGCCCACTGGATTTTAAATCAGCCAAACAGGAGTTAGCCACACCGGAGGCCATAAATATTCCCACGTGGCCACACTAGATCCCTGGCCACAGACTGATCCGGGCGCCTTTGCACTCGCTGGCAGGTGGGACCCGCGTCCCTGCCTTCTTCAACCTTTGGCCACAGTCCGGGCGGCGGCGTTCTCGCCAGCGCGCGGCGGCGCTTTCGCCGGCGATGGCTTCCGGCCCACGGGAGATCTTGGTACTCGCCGCCCCACCCTATTTTTCCACGGGGAACATGCTGGACCAACTCCCGACGGCGATGGGTGACCGGAAAACCAATCCCAACGGCGGTGGCGGGTGCTAGGGTTTCGGTTATGTCAAGACCCTCGATTCCCTAGCTAAAACTCTCATTTGAAAGCTCGGGAAGCATCTTGGAAGCATGGGAAAGAGTTTAGGAGGGGCCAGAGATCGTTCCATAGCCGGCAACACCAAGGTCGACGGTGAACCGAGCTCCATCAATGGCGAAAGGGGAAAAATCGGATAACCCGTTAATTAGTCGATGGTTCTTTCTGATTTTTGGAGGGAAGGTGCGCTAGGATACGTAGATCATGTCGTCTAACTGGATCAAAGAATTATTGTGCATACAATCGGAATTAAACTGACGAACTAGCTTCAAAGCTATAAAAGTGCTTCGGTAATTTACGGAATACGGATGCTAGGATGCACGATAGCAGTTCAAATTTAACCAGAAGCTTCACGAGATCGTTGCGCACCTTTTTCCTATAGACTGCAGAGGATGGGTGGCTTGTATTGGTGGCGAGTCTGAGTGGCTTCGGGCGGCACTGAGGTGGTCGCGGCGGCGAGAAATGGCGCGGCGCGACGAAAAGTGAATCGGGGAGGGACTTTGGTCGACGGGGGGTGAATTTATAGCCTTTACCACAGTAGATAAGGAGGCCAGGGGTAGCTGGAGGCAACCGACGGCTGATCGGCGCACTGGCGGCATGCAGCCGTCGCGGTGTCGCGCGGAGAAAGAAACAGGGGCGGTTAAACGGTCTCCCCGGCTGACATGTGGGCCCCATCGCTCTCCCTTATATGTTCCTCTGAATTCCACCTCAAACATTGTCCAAAAATTCCCAAAATTTACAGACGGGCTAATAAAAATATGGGGAACCCAAATCTGCAATCAGATTTCAATTTGGACATAGTTTGTTTCAAATTCAAAATCAAATTTGAATTCAAACATGCTTATAAACCTTATTGAAATAAATAGTAGCTGAGGTCCATAAATCTCCAAACCTTGAAACAAAGTTCACTGAACCATAAAAGGTCTTAGGAAAAATTGTGGGTTGATTTGGGCAAGGTTCAGTGCAAAGCTAAATTTGAGATCGACGCGAAATAAATTCATTGTATGTGTCCAAATAAGTGGAAGACGTACTTCAAAAATCTTAAAAAATTTCCGAGAAGCTATTTAAGATATTTAAGAGGCCAAGGAAAAATTTGGAGCCTTGGATTTGAATCTTTTTGGCAGGGCCAAATATGCATAGTAACATAATCAAATTACATTTTTTTTATTTTTATATTGCTGCAATATAATTTGCCCTAGCCATTTCAATCAATTAAATTCCCAACTTTGCAGAAAGGTTTAGTTAAAATGTTCTAGGATTAGGGTGAAGTCCAGTCCTCATGTTAATAAGATTAAACATGAGTAGAAAGAAAACTTTTTAGTGAGGTCAAGTTCATGTGCACAACTATATTGACCTCCATTATTTTTGATAAACAACTTGTAGCTGAATTTCACATGAAAGGGAAAAGTGGGATTTTACAGGGAGACAAATCTAAACATGATCAACCGTGACAAAACTATTTTAGATTGTAGAAAATCAAGTCACTAAGACACTACAATAAGAATCACGAAAATTCGTCGAGTAAAACTTAAGTTATGATGAAAAGATTGAGCAAAGTTCAATCTCTCCTACCCGAGTTATAATCAGATCTGCAACGCTGCAATGAAACTCATGTAACTCAAAAAAACCACAAATCTGATAACCTTGAAATTTTCACAAATGATGGATCATCAAGTTGTGAAGACAAAACAAGAAGAATCACGTCAATTGGATAAGTAAAACGCGAGTTATGATTGAAACAACATTGCAATATTTGGCTGTCTAGAAACTCGACGAGAAAACTTGCCAAAAACAGGTCGGACAAACAAGACACAAAAGGTCCTCTAAACTATGAATTTTATTGATCAAAACATAAGAGGAACAGACCCAAAGTCGTCTATACACAAGCTGTGTCCTCCCTTGCTTATATAACCAGCCCTTAGGCCAACCCAATCCTATCTAGGACTCCTACTCCTACTCAGTTTCAACTGAAACTTTGCATAACTGCTCAAGACTCTTCCATACGCAGTTTAAAGCAATCTTGAGACTTCCAAACACCTTAGAAACATCCTAAACATTCCTAAAACAACTCAATTTCGTGCCTACCATGAAATCTAACCAAACCAAACTCGAAACCTTCCATAAACGAACCATAACCACCTCAGCCTCATCCTAAGGCATAATCCAGCCGGTTGGACCCTTTCGGCCATATTTTTGCATCTATAACTCTTCTCCACGCCTTGGAACAATGTTTTCACATCTATGAACCCCTTGCACACGTTCAAACACTTTCCAACAATGTTCACAATACCTTCATATGAATTGTTCTCGACCCAAACATGTTGCGTGACCTCCTGATCAACTCAACCATAATTCCTCTCAAATTTGGTTATTGAACCTCATCTCGTCCCTAAGACTAGTTCAATATATTTTGTCACCAGCCATGTCTTGACCTCAAGCAACAGCTACACATGAACAGACAAGTAGCTTTTCCGAGCACAAGTCCTCGACTTGACTCACGTTAGTATGAGAAACCACAACACCTTATGTGAGCACCTCACATAAGCATGTTGTAAACACAGCAAGATAATAGCCACCATGATCAGCCAAAACACATCAAAAACTTAGTAAAAGAAATACTAAGCAAACATCCCATTTCCCAAAAAGCAAGTTCAAAACATTGCATGTTAGAAACATAACAGCCACAAATATTCGAGCAAAAGAAAGATCAGACAGTCCAAAACAGCCGCTATGAGTTATACAATGAAAAGTGTGAACAGTTCAAAGGGAAAAACACGTGCAACTCACGTGTGGCTAAGTTTAGATAGTGCGAAACAAGTTCTCGCAAGTTCGGACACTCTGAAGTGAGCGACTCAGGTGTACTCAAAACATTGCAAGTAAACCCATACTTTTAGCCTAATTGCCAATGTATTCAGCACCTAGGTCTCACAGTACGAGTTTACAATTTTTCCGCATTTGGATTGCATTATGATTGAATGATTTCTTCCTACATTGACGAGGAAGGTTTACACCTCCTCATCATTCAATTCTTCTGCATCCTCACGAGAGTAAGTGTTGGTATTGCCTTTTGATTTTTCAAAAGGAATGTCACCTTACTCTGAGTAAATTTAAACAAGTACCAAAATTTACATAAGCATTGTTTAATTGACTTATTCATTCTCTGCTTAGGTTTTGTAAAAAATATTATGAAAAAACGTAATGGTTGAAATGGCACATAGCAATCTAGGAAAAGTGATATCCAAAATTTTGATTTGAACCCCATTCGTACATGTATCACTAGATTTGAGTAAAGTGCATGAATGGTCCTTGATCTTGTTTGGGTGTGTCATTTAGGTCCACAAACTTCTAAAGTGTATATTTGCATCCATAAACTTGTTAAGTGTGTCATTTGGATCCAAAGTTTCGGAAATACACCTATGTCTATTGATATAACTGTTATTCGATCATTTTCTTCATAATTTTTTTGCTCTTTAAATCAGCATTGTTAGCCTTCAATATGAATTATGATGACAACGTTGATTTAGAGAGAGATCAAATATAAAAAAATAAAGCTCGAAAAATAGATATATCAATGTCACAGAGGTATTTTTGGAACTATGGACCTAAATAACACATTTAACAAGTTTGTTGACCCAAATATGCACTTTAAAATTTCATGGACCTAGATGACACAGTCAAACAAATTCAGGGACCGTTGATGCACATTACTCTTTCAAATTCATAGACAAGACATTAGAAACGTTTAGGAGGTTAAATTTGAAAATTTTATTGTCCATGATCCAAAATATAAAAATTTTCTCTTGTAAAAAGTCATGATGGTTAGAAAATTTCAAAGATGAAGGAATCCATGAGGTAAATAAACATTACTTCCATTGTTATGAGTAAAAGCTTTAGAGAATGTGCAAACTAATTAATCTATAAACTCCACTCTTATATCACTGAATAATATATTGTTTATGGATTCACTCAAAATTGGACCCGATGTATCTTTGTGGTTTTTCATTCCCAGATGCACAAATGGAAGTTGGTTATTGTCGGTACCCAGCATACCGGGTACCCCCGTGCACAGGCTAAAGCCGCCTTGGTGCCCTGTCCCCAGTGAAGGCGGAGTCCGAGCGTGCTACATGTCCAAGAAGGCCCAAACCCCTCTACCTCACATGTGGGGTCCATAGTAACCACATGAACCTCAAGGAGGAGTCCAGCTCCCCCTTAGGGACGAGCTTCCAAGCGGCCACGTGTCCAGCAGGACGGGATCCCGCTCCCGCCATGGGGGTGGGCTTCGGAGATGCCACATGGCTCGAGACAACAAGAAAGACCACCTCCCCGGAGAGGCGGGCTCCGGCTCTGCCACGTGTCCAGTGGCCCTGGAGCCCCCACTCTACTTCGGAGCAGGCTTCAGAGCTGCCACGTAGTCAGCGGGTCGGGACCCGGCCTCCCCAAAAGAGGTCAGCTCCCGAGCTGCCACGTACCCTGCAACTTGCCCTAGGGGGTTGGTTGCGGGAGTTAAGAGGGAGGTGCCCCTTGTCTACATCATGCATTGAAGGCTCGCATCTTCCCCAGGCGTGTGACATGGCACACACTTGCTGTCAGGTACCACTACGCCCAATCGCATGGCAGTAAAGGTGCAACAGGCCTACCCCACTCCACCAAGTGGGTAGCTTACGGCGCCAGGGACAGGTGGATGGGACATTGCTTGCCATCATCAACGACTACGCATGGGCCACTGGTGACAGGGGTGTCAAGACGATAAGACTTCTAGCCACGATCAGAAGAAGATTACGCGAGAATCCTTAGATCTTTATGAAAAGACCACCCCGGGGCCACCTGTCCAGCCCTAGACCCCACTTGTAAGGCATCTCGCCTTGTCTATAAAAGGACCAGACTGCCAATGTTACAAAGGATCCACAATTGAACATCCAATCCCCAATATACACACACACCAACAATACAACATCAACTTGGAGTAGGGTTGTAGGATCTAAGAGCACGTGAAAAGCTACCAGAGGGGGTTGAATGGTAGATTTAAAAATCTTACGCACCGGAAACAATTAAATCCCAACCCCTTCGGCAGAAAAACGATCTGTTAGAGAAATCATGTGTGAAACTAATCTAAACGTGTTTCACCATGACAAAAGTGATATATATCATAGAGAATCAAGTCACGAAAAAAACACAAGAAGAATCACTCAAATTCGTCGAGAGAAACTCAAGTTATGATCGAAAGATCGAACAAAGGTCAATCTGTCCTACCCAAGAAAAACAGTTCTGGAATGCTGGAAAGAAACTCGTGTAGATCAGAAACCACAAATCCAGTGACCGTGAAATTTTTAAAGATGATTAATAGTCAAGTTTTGAAGACAACCCAAAAAGAATCAAGTCAATTGGATCTGTAAAACTCGAGTTATGATAAAACCACCGACGAAAGGTAGTGCTGTCCAGAAACTCGATGAGTAAAACTTGTCTGGAACAAGTCAGACGAACAAGGCACAAAAGTTCCTTCAAACTATGAATTTTATTCAATATAACACAATAGGAACAGCCCCCAAAGTCATCTCCCACGAGCTTTGGCCTCCCTTGCTTATATAACCAGCACTTAGGCCAACCCAATCTCAACTAGGACTCTAATCCTACTCCGATCACGAATCGAAACTTTCCATAACTGCTTAGGACTCTTCTATACGCAGACAGAAGCAATCTTAAGACTTCCAAACACCTTAGGAACATATCCCACATTCCTAAAACAACTCAAATTCGTGACCCACACGAAATCCTATCATAACCAACTTGATACTTTCCATACCAAGCCATAACCGACTCTGCCGCAGCCAAAGTCATCAACTGATATGATCCGATCCTTCCAACTAGATCTTCCCATCCATAAACCATCTTCAGAACCATGTTGCCACGTCATGCACCGCATGCATACGTGCAAACACCTTCCTTCGACGTCCAGTAACCTTCATATGCACTACCCTTGATTCAATCATCATGCGCGACCTCCTGACCCGCTCAACCACAATTCCTCCTGAATTTGGTTGTTGGAACCTCATCTCCCCACTGAGACTAGTCGAAAGGATTCTGTCACCAGCCATGACTTGAACTCAAGCAACACCTGCACATGAACAAACAACCAATCCGTATGAGCCCAAGTCCGCGACTTGACTCAAGTTAGTTCCGAACACAACACCTTATGTGGGCACCTCACATAAGCATGTTGCAAAGCATATCAAAACGATATCAGCCATATCAACCAAAATGCACCAAAAACTTAGTAAAAGAATACTAAGCAACCTTTCCATAAGTGTAAAACAAGTTCAAAACATTTCACATGAAAATTTGGAACATTATGATCAAGCTTCAAACCTTGCCAAAGCTAACCGGAGCTTGAGCCGGAGCTTACAAAAGTTAGTACAACCTAGCGCCGGAGCTTATCAAAACTAACAGGACCTAGCCCCAGAGCTAACCAAATCTAGTCGGACCTAGCGCCGGAGCTGGCCAAAACTAGTCGGAACTAGTCATCCCAAAAGTCGGAGCTAGAAAAACATGTCAGAGCTAACCAACATAAGTCGGACCAAGAAAAACATATCGGAGCTTAACAAAGACATGTCGGAGCTATCAAAGACATGCCGGAGCTAGAGACAAAGCTCACTGGAGCTACCCAAAAACATGTCGGATCTAGACAAAGAAAGTCGGACCTATTGTCGGACCTTGCAGAAGCTCGGAGCTAGGGTCGGACCTTGCTAAAAAGATGTTATGGCAGCATTCAAAACTTTTATTGTCAAAGCCAATGTATTCATCACACATAGGTCTCACAATCTCCCCCTTGATGAATGCATTGGCAACACCTTTTAAAATCCGAACATTGGCATGAAAAGTTTTGAGAACAATTTCCCCCCTTTTTGAAAATCAAATGAGATAGAAATAAATTTCTCCCCCTATACATATTTCTCCCCCTTGCATAATTCACCATATTATCTCTCCCCCTTTGACAATGTATTCAGCAAGGTTCGAAAGAGAAATTTTAATTGTTATGAGCATATTATAACATATACATATAAAACAAAGCTCATCCAAGTTATACTATCAAGTAACTTACACTATCACAACAATGAGATACATAAAGTAGTGTAAGCCATGCTGGAGATCAAATGTAATTTTCAATTTAAGCAAGTCATGATCTCACAAACTTAACTATTTCAAAACCTGAAGGCATGACACTTCTTGCTGCATTTTATTATTTTTCAAAGCATAAATTTAGATCATATGATATTTGCAAGAGATTATATGCGCATCTTCCTTATTCTAACCAACCAAGCCAAGCCTATGTCATTTGACAATTAGAAGCTTAAGGACATGGTTTTAGTCATACACAACTTCTTCCAAGTTCATATCTAAGTGCAATGATAAGCCATCTCAAAATAAGAAGTGTGATGCATGCATATTCTCTTGATCTTTTCTCAACTTATGTTTATTCATAAAAACTCAACATGTGAGTTGATTACTTGATTAATTCTTTATGATTAAAAGCACTTGTGAGCATGCAACAAGTTCAAAACATCAAGAAAGTTTGACCATGACCAGACTTAGTGAAAGTAATTGTTCCAATTACTAGACATGGCAAAAACTATAAAATGTATAACACGAGTAATGTAGTAAGAACTTTCAGCATGTAAAAGAAATCACAAAGTCATATATGTATGAAATACTATGCTCATATTATTTTAATTTCATATTCACACATAGACTTCTAGGGTTTGAAAACTCCCCCTCAATGTAAGCCATGAGGATGCATAACCCCTATTTCACAACGAATGTAACAAAAACGAGTGAAATCCAAAGGTTTTGTAAAAATGTCAGCCAATTGTTGTTCGGTATCTACATGGTGAAGCACAATGTTTCCTTTTTCAACATTATCACAGAGAAAGTGATACCTAATGTCAATGTGCTTAGTTCTAGAATGTTGCACAGGGTTTTTAGCAATGCAAATGGCACTAGTGTTGTCACATAACAGTGGAACACTATCTAGATCAACCCCATAGTCCTTAAGTGTTTGAACAATCCAAAGAATTTGTGAACAAGCGCTAGCAGCAGCTACATATTCAGATTCGGCATTGGATTGTGCAACTGAACTTTGTTTTCTAGAGGACCAAGCAACAAGAGAATTACCAAGAAAATGACAAGCACCAGAAGTACTTTTCCTATCAATCCTACAACCTCCAAAATCAGCACCGGAAAAAGCTTTCAAAGTAACGGTTGAGGAAGAAGGAAGAAAAATGCCAAATTCTTGAGTTCCATGTAAGTACCTGAGAATCCTTTTGACAGCTTGACGATGTGAAGCACGTGGGGAGGCTTGAAACCGTGCACAAAGGCATACGCTGAATTGTATGTCCGGTCTTGAGGCTGTGAGGTACAAAAGTGATCTGATCATGCTTCTATATTCCTTTTGATCCACGGGTTCACCATCTTCATCAAGTTCAAGTGTTGTTGTTGTTCCCATTGGTGTCCGAAGAGGCTTGCTTTTGTCCATGTTGAAGCACCTTAGGAGGTCTTTTGTATACTTCGTTTGATGAACAAAGGTACCCTCCTTGATTTGCTTGATTTGCAGCCCCAAAAAGTACGTGAGTTCTCCCATCATACTCATCTCGAATTCTAAACTCATCATAGCTGAAAACTTAGACACAAGATCATTAGAAGCACAACCAAAGATAATATCATCCACATACACTTGAACGAATAATGAGTCATTGCCATGCTTAAGCACAAAAAGAGTTTTATCAACCTTGCCCATGGTAAACCCCTTTTCAAGTAAGAATATTTTTAACCTATCATACCATGCTCTAGGGGCTTGTTTGAGACCGTACAAGGCTTTGGACAGTTTCTAAACATGATTAGGAAAATCTGAATTTTCAAAACCCGGTGGTTGTTTGACATAAACCTCCTCATCTATGTAGCCACTAAGAAAAGCACTTTTAACATCCATTTGATATAGCGTAAAACCTTTAGATGCAGCAAAAGCTAACAAAATTCTTATGGCTTCTAATCTAGCAACAGGAGCAAAAGTTTCATCAAAATCTAGACCTTCAACTTGAGTGAAACCTTGAGAAACCAACCTAGCCTTATTTCTAACCACAACCCCATCCTCACTTTGTTTATTTTTAAACACCCATTTAGTTCCAATTAACGTGTGATCTTGAGGTGGAGGTACAAGTTTCCAAACATTATTTCTTTCAAAATTTTCTAACTCTTCTTGCATGGCAATAATCCAAGATTCATTAGTGAGTGTGTATGATATATCTTTGGGTTCAAAAGAAGCAACAAAAGCAAAATGAGCATGAGAGTTTGGATCGCAAAACCTGGACCGTGTAACTCGTTCGTGCAAGCTTCCAATAATCTATTGTGGAGGATGAATTTTGAGAACACAGAGGGGAGTGGGCACTTCACAAGCTTCTTCTTCTTCTTCATGTTCATCACAAATCGATGAGCTTGTGACTTGAGGAGGATCTGAACCAGCAATGGTGGTCGTCGGTGCTGGCTGTGAATCACAATCGGGAGCTCGAACAATGTCAATAGCTGCTGAATTTTTGGGCAGCAGCTCCACCTCTTCCTCATCTTCAACAAAAATGATCTCCTCCTGCAGATATGGATCTGGACCTGCAATGTTTGAGCTAGTACCTGGGCTAGATTCATCAAAAGACACTTCACAAGTCTCCACAATTTTGTTAGTGTCAAGTAAAAGCACATGGTAGCCTCTAGTATGAGATGGATAACCAAGAAACATGCCATCAATAGATCTAGGTTCAAATTTATCAAGATTACCATGTTCCTTAACAAAGCATTTGCAACCAAAGACCCTAAAGTGTCTAACACTAGGCCTATGTCCAAACCGGAGCTCATATGGTGTTTTACCAAGCTTAGCGCGCAAGAAAACACGATTTGAGACATAACAAGCGGTTGCAATCGCATCAGCCCAAAATTTCCTAGGAGTTTGATATTCATCAAGCATAGTCCTAGCCATCTCAACTAAGGTTCTGTTCTTCTTTCTACAACACCATTTTTTTGAGGTACATATAGTGAAGAAAATTGATGATCTATTCCATTTTCAGCACAAAAGTGATCAAAAGATTGATTTTTAAATTCAGTTCTGTTATCACTTCTAATTGTTTTTAAAGATCCTGGGTGATCAATTGATAATCTTAGAAATAAAGTTCTAGAGTGACCAAAAGCTTCATTATTAGACGCCATAAAGTAAACCCAAGAGTATTTAGAATAATCATCAACAATAACAAGAACATACAATTTACCTCCAAAGAATTGAACACGTGAAGGTCCTACGGTGTCAAGGTGCAAAAGTTGACACGGTTCAGTTGTCATGATCATTGTGAGAGAAGTATGTGAACCTGCAACCATCTTAGCATGTCTACAAGAAGAGCACACAATTTCTTTGTCCCCTTTAAGCTTAGGCAGCCCACGTATCCGATCAAGAGCACTAACACGCGTTAGGTGATCAAAGCCTACGTGACCAAGTCTATGATGCCAAAAATATAAGTCCTTTGAATCATTAGCAACTCGACACCTATGCTTAGAGGAAGACATATCAAAATCAGCTTTAAAAACTCTTCCAAACCGAGACATGATAAAAATAAGCTCATTATTTGAACCTACAACTTTGCAGCAGTTTTTATTGAAAACAATTTCCAGATTTTCATCTAGCAATTGTGAAACAGAAAGCAAGTTGTATTTCAAATTTTTGACAAGTGCCACATCCTTCAAAGTGTAATGCTCATTTACTTTAACCGAACCCTTAGCAATTATAGGAGTTGAAGAATTATCGGCAAAAGTAACATTCTCTACATGTGACACAAAAGAGAGGGAGGAGAACCAATCTTTGTTACAGGTCATGTGGCATGAGCAACCTGAATCTACAATCCAAATGTTCTCCTTCCTCAAACGTGTAACCTAGAAGAACAATACGTCGATGACTCAATGCTAGGGTTAGTCAAAAGGCATTTAGGTATCCAGTACTGAGTCACACGACGTGCAGCAGGAAAAACACGCGAAAGCTGAGATAAAACAGCAGGTTTATGAGTCAAAGTTTGAGTTATTTTATTCTTAACTACTGACCTATAATGTGTTACTTGTGTAGCACAAAAATCAGTAGCTCCGGGGGCAAAAACAGAAGGTTCGGAGGTAAACTTTGAATGTTTTTGACTCATAACAGCGGGTTGCATGTTCCTGGCATTTGGTTTAATATGTGCAACAAATTTTGCATGAAAGTTATGAGATCTAGCAATCATTCTTTCCCTTTTTTGTTGTTTAGCTAGTCTATAACAAAAGTCTATGACATGACCATCTCTACCACAGTAGGTACAATGAAATTTAACTTTGTGTTCATGTCTAGATGAGCAAGCAATATTTTTATTTGAAACCGAATGAGACAACACTCCTGCAGATTCGAAAACCACTTCTTTTTGTTTAGGAACTGTTTGAATCAAACCACTTCCTAATGACTTTACAATTTTAGGTGGATGTGCCTTAGCATGAGCATGAGAATCAAAACCTAAACCAGTTTTATCATTGCAAGACTTGGAAGAATTCAGCAGCAAGTTTAGGTTCTTATTCCCATTACAAAACCGATCTAATGTCCTATGCATGTTATCAAGTTTATTGGACAGATCAAGGCAATTTTCACATGAAGTTTTTCCTTCTAATTTGCAATTGGAACAATATTTAACTTCATGAGAACATAAATCATTATTCAATATTGAAATTTCATTCATAGCATCTTTTAGTTTCTTTTCAAGATCATCACAACTAGAACAATGCAAATCAATTGTAGAACAAGAAGCATCTTTTGAGTTTCCAATGTCAAGTGCAGCAAGCTTTTTGTTCTTTTCAATTTCAAGTTCAAGTCTATCTAGAGTGGAGGAGTGTGCAGTTCTTAGTGTGGACAATTGTTCATATATTAAATCACATGAGGGACAAGAATCATCACTAGGAATCAAGGTTTTCAAACGGTTGATTTCAGATTCTAGTGATTCAATTTTAGCAGCATTATCCCTAAGCTTTTTGTCCTTTTTCTTAACAATAATAGTTGCACGAGAAATTGCATCACACATTTCATTACAGGTAGAACATACCTCATCATTGTCACTGTTGTGTTCTGCATCCTCCTGACTTGATCTTGATCTTGTTTTGCCCGCCATGAAGCATAAGTTGGCCAAATCATCTTCATCTTCATCACTTCCAACGTCCACGTTGCTTGAGCCAAGTTCCTGGAGTGCGGAGATAAAAGTGTTCACCAGTTGGCGACCTGTAAAGCCCTTCTTCTTCTTCTTCTTCTTATCATTTGTTGAGGAGTGCTTCGTCCTTGATTGTTTTTCTTCTCGGGAAGTACAACCTGAAAGGTTAGGGCATTCTGTACGAAAGTTTCCTGTCTTACCACATTCGAAGCATCGTTGAGGTCCGGAGCTTCCTCTCCTTCTAGTTCTCACATTTTGCAATGCTTTTGAGAACCAAGTAGAGAGAAGTGCTAGCTCCTCCTCTGGAAATTCCTCGATCTGCTCTAGGGTTAGTGAGGACAACAAATCAAGAGTATTGCAAGATGATGATTGGCTAGAGCTAGGCATATCGCGTTGTGAGACGAATGCAATAGACTTATTTGGGTTCTTACGTGATAAGATGTCAATTTCATGAGTTTTGAGTTTGGAATATAGCACATCTAAAGTAAGTGTACTCATGACAGTAGATTCATGAATGGATGTAACTTTATCTCCCAAATTGACATGTCTAATGCACTTAACAATTGCCTAGCATTTTTGGCACCTGAAAAATTAACACTGACGCTACGCAAATTGTTGAGAATTTTATTAAAGCGAGCAAAGAGATCATGAATTGACTCACCGGGTTGCATCTCGAAGTGCATGTATTCTTTCTTGAACATGTCTTGCCTTACCTCCTTGATCGTGTCGGATCCTTCGTGGTAGTCACAAAGTGCTTTCCACACATCGTATGCAGATCGGAGGTGTGCAACACGGTCGAAGTCGCTTTGAGTTAATTGTATGATCAAGTTTCGAGCCTTGTTGTTGTTGTCGACATCTCTCAAATTTGTAGCTGTAACTTGATCATTTGACGGCACTTCATAAGGCTTGTACACTTTCTCCCATATTGCAAAGCCTTGCGCCTGGATGAAAGCCTCCATGCGTGCCTTCCAAACCTGAAAATCAATACCAGCAAACACACAAGGTTTGGCGGAGTATTTCTCCATGATTATGAGTCAAAAGCACGTGCAAATCACAATGATTAAAGCAACCTGGGCTCTGATACCAATTGCAGGATCGAAGATCACGTGAAAAGCTACCAGAGGGGGGGTGAATGGTAGATTTAAAAATCTTACACAGCGGAAACAATTAAATCTCAATCCCTTCCGCAGAAAAATGATCTGTTAGAGAAATTATGTGTGAAACTAATCTAAATGTGTTTCACCGTGAAAAAAGTGATATATATCAGAGAGAATCAAGTCATGAAGAAAACACAAGAAGAATCACTCAAATCCGTCAAGAGAAACTCAAGTTATGATCGAAAGACCGAACAAAGGTCAATCTGTCCTACCTGAGAAAAACAGTTCTGGAACGCTGGAAAGAAACTCGTGTACATCAGAAACCACAAATCCAATGACCGTGAAATTTTGACATATGATAGATAATCAAGTTGTGAAGACAACCCAAAAAGAATCACGTCAATTGGATCTGTAAAACTAGAGTTATGATAAAACCACCAACAAATGGTAGTGCTGTCCAGAAACTCGACGAGTAAAACTTGTCTGGAACAAGTCAGACGAACAAGGCACAAAAGTTCCTTCAAACTACGAATTTTATTCAATAGAACACAAGAGGAACAGCCCCCAAAGTCGTCTCCCATGAGCTTTGGCCTCCCTTGCTTATATAACCAGCCCTTAGGCCAACCCAATCTCAACTAGGACTCTAATCCTACTCCGATCACGAATCGAAACTTTCCATAACTGCTTAGGACTCCTCTATACGCAGATAGAAGCAATCTTAAGACTTCCAAACACCTTAAGAACATATCCTACATTCCTAAAATAACTCAAATTTGTGACACACACAAAATCCTATCATAACCAACTCGATACTTTCCATATGAAGCCATAACCGACTCCGCCGCAGCCAAAGTCATCAACCGATACGATCCGATCCTTCCAACCAGATCTTCCCATCCATAAACCATCTTCAGAACCATGTTGCCACGTCATGCACCGCATGCATAAGAGCAAACACCTTCCTTCGACGTCCAGTAACCTTCATATGCACTGTCCTTGATTCAATCATCCTGCGTGACCTCCTGACCCGCTCAACCACAATTCCTCCTGAGTTTGGTTGTTGGAAGCTCATCTCCCCCCTGAGACTAGTCCAAAGGATCCTGTCACCAGCCATGACTTGAACTCAAGCAACACCTGCACATGAACAAACAACCAATCCGTACGAGCCCAAGTCCGCGACTTGACTCAAGTAAGTTCCGAACACAACACCTTATGTGAGCACCTCAAATAAGCATGTTGCAAAGCATATCAAAGCGATATCATTCATATAACAAAAATGCACCAAAAACTTAGTAAAAGAATACTAAGCAACCTTTCCATAAGTGTAAAGCAAGTTCGAAACATTTCACATGAAAATTTGGAACTTTACGATCAAGCTCCGAACCTTGCCAAAGCTAACCGGAGCTTGAGCTGGAGCTTACAAAAGTTAGTACAACCTAGCGTCGGAGCTTATCAAAGCTAGCAGGACCTAGCACCAGAGCTAACCAATGCTAGTCAGACCTAGCGTCGGAGCTGACCAAAACTAGTCAGAACTAGTCATCCCAAAAGTCAGAGCTAGAAAAACATGTCGGAGCTAACCAACATAAGTTGGACCTAGCAAAACATATCGGAGCTTAACAAAGACATGCCGGAGCTATCAAAGACATGCTCGAGCTACAGACAAAGCTCACCGGAGCTACCCAAAAACATGTCGGATCTAGACAAAGAAAGTCGGACCTATTGTCGGACCTTGTAGAAGCTCGGAGCTAGATTCAGACCTTGCTAAAAAGATGTTATGACAGCATTCAAAACTTTTATTGCCAAAGCCAATGTATTCAACACACATAGGTCTCACAAGGGTGTTATGCTCTTGTGGTCTGAACTACGTAAAAACCACCATCTCATACTCTCGTATGCGAGACAACTATATTGAGAACTAAGCCCTGCCAATCAAGAACCTCTGCGGGCTGCTCCTTAGCAGATCCGGGGGAAGTGTTGCATTAATACTTCAACATTTGGCGCGCCAAGTAGGTGCTTTTTCTCTCAAAAAGTGGTTGAGTTTTCACCACCATGGTGTTCATTAACCCGTAGATGGCGGTTTCCGAGGCCGTTGCCCGGTGACTAGATACGTCACCCGAGCAACGCACTCTGGTCCGTCATGGCCCCGCACAGATGCAGCTGGCCAGGGTGGCGCCTCCAGGCACGTCCCGGGCCAATCAGTGCCCCCAAAGCTTCCAATTGCAAGCCCAGAGAGCGCTTTGGCAGCAGCCATGGCCCTGCTTCACCACCCACTGTCGATGAACTCTTCTCAGGGAGCGGCTCAACATTGGGTCCACGACATCGACGACTTGGTCGTGGTGGCCCTCAGCTCTCCCAATAGAGGGGGATGTCATGTGTTGCTATCGCGCTCGCCGTCTATCGACCATCGCGCGACCGACTCCAGATCTACCGGGCCTACCAGCGCTAGCAAGATCCCCACGGAGGACCTGAGGGCTAAGCTTGACCATCATCAAGCTCAGATAGATGGTTGTGTCATCATCGAGCTGCAGCGGGAGAGACAGCGCAACCTTGATGCCGAGTATGGGCCTCGAGGGCTAGAGCAAGAGGAGTCCTCCGTCCGAGGAGCACCTTAGGTAAACCCTCCACCGCCGCCATCAAACCAGGACTATGTTGGGTTGACTGCACCCCTGCACTGCTTTGTACACCAGGTGCCGCAACAGTACTTGCCACAACAGCAGGCTCCACAACAGCCACACATAGCGCAGCAAACCCCCCTAGCATATGCTATCACGTATGCCTCTTCGGTGAAGCCCGTTGGAGGGTGCATGGCCTTGGAGCCATACCTTTGACTGGCGACATGGCCGAGCAAGTTCCAGCCACACCTACCGGAAAGGTTTGATGGGAATGTCAACCCAGCCAAGTTCTTGCAGATCTACACCACGACGCTCCTTGCTGCAGGAATAAATGAGCCCATCATGGCGAACTACTTCCCTTCGCCTTGATCGGCTCTGCCCGGTCATGGCTGATGAACCTGCCCGGTCATGGCTGATGAACCTGCCCGAGGGGTCCATAACCTCTTGGGATGAGCTCTTCCGACAGTTCACAGCGAACTTTAGCATATCCTACAACACCCCGGCACCGAGCTCGACCTCCACACCGTGCCCCAGCAACCCAAGGAGACACTGCGATCATTCATCCAACACTTCTCCCAGGTACACAACTCAATCCCTAACATCTTGAACGCTTCTGTCATAGTGGCGTTCTGGCAAGGAGTGTGTGACCAAAAGATGCTCAAGAAGCTAGCCACGCACAACGTGCAAGATGTCTTCGAGCTCTTCTCCACCGCCGACCGGTGTGCCCGTGCAGCAGAGTGTCATGACTGGCACATCCAGACCACCCCCAGAGTGGGCGGAGTTGGCTAGACCAGCAACAGTGTTGTTACCCTGGGTAGCGACAAAAGGAAGAACAAGAATTGGGGCAGCGGCTAGAACAAGCCGCTGCATGGTTCACACGTTGCTGCAGCAGAGGCCGTCGGAGGGGGAAGGCCCCTGAGCTCTGACAAGAACCCATGTCAGCCACCTGCAACTGATGACGGCGCTGAGCCCTGCCCGGTGCACAAGACTTGTGAACACACTACGAGTGAGTGCTGCGAGATAAAGAGATGCACCAAGCAATACCAGGAGTGGGCGCAGCAGCGTCCCGATGGCACTCCCTTCCGCCAATGGGAGGGCAAGCAGAAGGTCGACCCCAAGGCTGCCAACGACGATGATGAGGAGATGGAGTACCAGAAGCAGGATCAGGCTGTCAAGGTAGTCCACCAAGACGAGGACTCCGACGCCAGTAGCAACCAAGGGCGTCGCAAGACTCTCCATGTCATCTTCAGGGGGTCTTGGGATCCTGCGTCCTGAAACACGACCAAGACCTTGCACCGAGCAATAGCTTCAATAGCCCCAGCTCCCGCTCTAGCACTACATCACAAGTGGAAGGAGACGCCGATAAGCTTCCGCACCTCTGACTACCCCAAAAACATGGCGGGAGTCGGGATCCTGCCTCTCCTGGTCGCCCCCACCATTGCCAACATCAAGCTCCATTTCATCTTGATAGATGGCAGGGCCAACCTCAACCTCATCAACTGTGCGTCTTTCAACTAGCTGCAGATCCCAGTGTCGAAGCTCACCCCCTCGAGGCCATTCTCAAGGGTGGGGCTAGGGAACATCATCCCGTATGACAACATCATCCTCCGGGTGACCTTTTGGACACCCTACAACTACAGGAAAGAGAGCATCCTGTTTGATATCACAGACGTCAGCCTCCCCTTCAACACCATCATCGGCAGGCCAGCCCTGTACTGATTCATGGTTGTAGCCCACTACAACTACCTTGTACTTAAGATGCCGACCCCCTCCAGCGTACTCAGGATTCGCGAAGACCGCACTATTGCGGTGTTAGCCTTGGACAAGCTCCAAGCCATCACAGCAGACCCTACACCAGCCGATGGTGGTGTTGGACCAAGTCAGCCTCCGTCGAGCTCGCGCCAATTCGGCTCGCCTGCAGCACCCCGTTTGTAGCCTTCCGGCAGCACCGACACTCCTGTCAAAGTTCTTGAAATCAGTTATGGCTCCGCTCATACCCTTCGCAAGGTGAGGGCCAAGGCAGAAAGTAGGAACTCCTGCTCAACACCCCAATGATAGCCATCGACGACAAGTTGCCCGACAACCATCTTAGCTACCATCGGAGCTTTGGGAACCCTGTATATATAAGCTTAATAGGACAATGTAAAGGTATTCATAGTCTATAGGAGCAGCATTTAGGACAACCAAGCTCCAGGAGGGTCAGGTCCAGAGTGCGCAGTCAGCTTGGCTTGGTCCCAAACCTTAAGCCTGTGCACCCTGCCTCCCTCAACATTCGAAAGCAGGCACTTGCCCTCTTTTGTAAAAGTTTGTCTCCTCCTATGAATACTGATATGAAGGAATCACTGTCTTAATTAATGTTTCCCTAAACAATGTTCATTTAAATTATGCTCTAATTTTATGATCAATCATGCTAGACTCGTTTAATGTATATTCCTTTCATATACACGGTTGAAAACTCTCGATCTCTCACCCTTGCTAGAGTTGTGCAATCATACTGCAGGCGGGATTGTCTGAGGTACATGTGATGTGTGAAGGGCTCTCACAGCTGCCCTCATCCTTGGAGTTCTGTGAAGCCAGATAGCCTCCCAGGATAAGCCTAGGCCAAGCCGGAGGTCCACAGCGTATGAACTTCTTAGTCTAGTCCTGTACCTTAAGCACGCACATCCTGCCTCTCAGCACTGTGGCCAAGTACTGGGGCCGGAAGGATCTCACCCTAAGGACGGCGAGAGCTGAGACCCGATGCACTAAAGCATTGAATTACACGTGTGTCAACTCACGACAGTAAGACATGACAAACCTAACGAAGAGAGACATGTAAAACTGACGAGCAAACTAGTCCACCCTTTAACATGTGCAGGACAGCCAGCTCCGGCACCACTCTAGGGGCCTACCGTTGACGTCCCAGCATGTTGATGACAGCATCAAGCATTGATAAGTGAGTAAACACTCCTACCCCGCTCTTGTTGCTAACAGGTTCTCTTGTGATAGCTTGTACACCACGGGCCTGTTGTCGACGTCTTTGCAATGATGGTGGGCGACATCAGAGCATCCAGCTCCGGCACCTCCCAGGGGGCCTGCCTTCGATGAATCTATGATGATGCTGGGTGACGCCGGAGCCGCCAGCTCGGGCACCACCCA
The DNA here is from genome assembly GCA_036927565.1 of Tuctoria greenei. NCBI lineage: Eukaryota > Viridiplantae > Streptophyta > Magnoliopsida > Poales > Poaceae > Tuctoria > Tuctoria greenei. The sequence continues at coordinate 63,597,467 of JAYESD010000007.1, read as the reverse complement.
CGGGGCCTGTCGTCGACGTCCCAGCATGTTGACGACAGCAACAAGCGCACATAAGGGCCTGCCATCGACACATCTACGATGAAGGTGGGCGACGCCGGAGCATCTAGCTCTGGCACATCCCAGGGGGCCTGTCGTTGACGAATCTATGACAATGGTGGGCAACGCCAGAGCAGCCAGCTTCGGCACCACCGATGGGGCTTGCTGTCGATGTCTTTGCAGCGATGGTGGGCGATGCTAGAGCATCCAGCTTCGACACCTCCCAGGGGGCCTATCGTTGATGTCTTTGCGATGATGGTGGGCGATGCTGGAGCATCCAGCTTTGTCACTTCCAGGGGGTCTGTCATCGATGAACCTATGATGATGGTGGGCAACGTCAGAGCATCCAGCTCCGGCACCTCACAGGGGACTGCCGTTGACATCCCTACATGTTGACGACAACGACAATCGCGAATAAGGGATTGCTATGGATGTCTCTGCGAGGATGGTGGGCGACGCTAGAGCATCCAGCTCCGGCACCTCCCAGGAGATCTGCCATCGACGTCTCAGCAACGATGTTGGGCAACGTCAGAGCATCCAGCTTTGGCACCTCCCAAGAGCCTGTCGTCGACAAATCTGCGACGATGGTGGGCAACGCTGAAGCACCCAGCACCGACATCACCCAAAGGGCCTGTCGTCAACGTCCCAACATGTTGACGACAGCAACAAGCGCTGATAGGTTAGTAAACTCTCCTGCCCCACTCTTGTTGCTAACACGTTCTCTTGTAATAGCATGTACACCAGGGGCCTACTGTCGACATCTCTACAACGATGGTGGGCGACGCCGGAGCATCCAGCTTCGGCACCTCTCAGGGGGCCTGCCATCGATGTCTCTACGATGATGGAGGACGACGCTAGAGAATTCACCTCCGGCACCTCCCAGGGGCCTGCTGTCAACGAATCTATGATGATGGAGGGCGATGCTAGAGCATCTAGCTCCGACACCTCCCAAGGGTCTGCCATCGATGATTCTACGATGATGGTGGGCAACACCGAAGCATCTAGCTCCGGCACCTCCCACGGGGCCCGCCATTAACGTCTCTAGGATAATGGTGGGCGACGCTAGAGCATCCAGCTCCGTCACCACCCAAGGGGCCTGTCGTCGATGTCTTAGCATGTCGACGATTGCAACAAGCGCTGATAAATGATTAAACTCTCCTGCCCCGCTCTTGTTGCTAACAGGTTCTCTTGTGGTAGGGCACCGGAAGGATGAAGATGTTGGGAGGATGAAGGTTCCAATCCGAGCAAAGCGGCAAATAGGGCCCCGGAAGGATGAAGATGTCAGGATTCAGCGGGCCTTTGCACGCTTTGGACATTGCATCGAGCACCTCTTGCGGGGTTGTCTCAGTGTCGCGAGCCCGCACAAGTCGAGTGGCGTCCTGTGGCCCGAAGTAAAGCCATGCAGGGCGGCTATGATGCTGGAGGAGAGCCAGGAGTCGGCGAACAAAGTTTGCCATCACCTTAGGCTCTGACAAGCCATGATCCAACAAGATTTGGATCCTCTCCTTCACTGGGGTGTTGGCCTACTCCAACTCCGGACGCTCCTCCCTGGCCTCCTTCCCTAGTATCGGCCATCTGGTGGGCATGACCATGGATCGTGGCCATCAACCAGTATGATCACCTAGTCACTCCTCCAGTCGGCCCACTTCGCTATGGAGAGCGGGGTGATGTACTTGAAGGGTTTGTTGGCCCAGTGCTGGAAGTAGTATCTATCGAGGAAGCTTGTCTTCGTCTTCTTCTCGATATACCTCAGCACAAAACTGTCGAAACACCGGCACGGATGGGTGCACCCTGACAAACATCTCGTAGAAGTGCGAGAACACCGTCACTTCCACCAGAGAGTTTGATGACAAGTGATGAAGCTGGAGCCCGAGAACCTCTAGGAGTGTCACCAAGAAGGATGAAACGGGAGGAACGAACCTGAAGTATGCATACGCCTCGAAGAAGACGATCTCCTCCCCCAACTTTAGAGGTAGGGTGCCTGGGCAGATCAGATCCCACTGCACATCGTCCTCCCAGCCGAACAGCCGCCTCAGAGGCACTTCGTCAACTATGCGAGAAGGAGGTAGGGCTGACTACACTGGGACAGCAGTCGAGAACCTCAAAGGTGGGGAGAGAGTGGGTGCTCAAGGAGGAAGACAAAGGCTCAAATGTTGGGGTGTGAGTAAGGAAGAACCACCTTTGCCCACAAAGGTTTCCTTTTAACACCTTGTTAGGCATTTGAGCGCACCGAGAGAATCACCTAGAGTCGAAACCCGCTTCTCAACCCATAGTGTCCCTGTCAGCAAATCCCAGGTCCCTGTCAGGGAGATCGGCCTGAAGGGGCATCTACCCGAGAAGGCAACCCGACGATTCCCATAAAGGCATGAGTGTAAGGAGCAGAAGTGCATCAGCCGCATTGGGAACAATCATAGTAAAGAAGCTGCATCCAGCAAAGATCCCATCACCATGAGCCCTCAACCAGATAGGGACGCATGGACATGATAGCAGAGTCGCACACTGCTTCGACAGATCAAGACAAAATCAAAAGATAGCACTGGATAGCAAGAATAGAGCTCCACCCTCAAGCTCATCGCCTCCCCAGGGTGGACCCAGGGGCCAATGTAGGTACCTGTCATACCGGGTACCCTAGCGCACAGGCTAAAGTCACCTTGGTGCCCTGTCCCCAGCCAAGGCGGGGTCCGAGGGTGCTACTTGTCCAAGAAGGGCCGGGCACCTCTACCTAAGATGCGGGGTTTGGAGTAACCACATGAACCTCAAGGAGGAGTCCAGCTCCCCCTTAGGGACAAGCTCCCAAGCGGCCATGTGTCCAGCAGGACGGGATCCTGCTCCCACCATGGCGGTGGGCTCCAGAGCTGCCACAGGACTCGAGACAACAAGATAGGTCACCTCCCTGAAGAGGCGGGCTTTGGCTCTGCCACATGTCCAGTGGCCCTGGAGCCCCCGCTCTACTCAGGAGCAGGCTCCAAAGCTGCCACGTGGTCAGCGGGTCAGGATCCGGCCTCCCCAGAAGAGGTCAGCTTCCGAGCTGCCATGTACCCTGCAAGTTTCCCTGGGCAGTGGGTTGCGGCAGTTAAGAGGGAGGTCCTCCTTGTCTAGATCACTCATTGAAGGCTCGCGTCTTCCCCAGGCGCATAATGCGGTACACGCTTGCTGTCAGGTACCGCTATGCCCAATTGCATCACAGTAAAGGCGCAACAGCCTAACCCGCTCTGCCATGTGGTAGCTTACAGCGCCAGGGACAAGTGGATAGGACATTCCCTGCCATCTTCAACGACTACGCATGGGCCACTGACGACGGGGGCGGCAAGATGGAAAGACTTCAAGCCGCAGTCAGAGGAAGCTTATGTGAGAAGCCTTAGATCTTTAGGATAAGATCGCCTTGGGGCCAGGGGCCCGACCGGACCCCACATATGGTGTCTGGCCTTGTCTATGAAAGGACCGGACCGCCACCATTACAAAGGATCCACAATCAAACATCCAATCCTCAATACACACACACACACAAACCAGAAATACAACATCACCTTGGAGTAGGGTGTTACGCTCTTGTGACCCGAACCACGTAAAAACAACCATCTCATACTCTCGTACGCGCGACCACTACATTGAGAACTAAGCCCTGCCGATCAAGAACCTCCGCGGGCTGCTCCTTAGCAGATCTGAGGGAAGTGTCGCATTAACACTTCGACAGTCATCTAACCCGAAGTTTTAGCTGTACAAGTGTCGGGAGCTAGCCATCCCTCTCTATTCAAGAGGGGAAGCTTGCAGAAGTAATGTTTCTATCTAGGCATACAAGAAGTCGGTTGTTAAAGGAAGATTTAGAGGTACCATTTTAACATATCTTTGCCAGTGAGTAACCGAGCATGGTTGAACCCTGTCAGAATTTAATCCATAGGGCCAATCATAGCTTTACAAAGTTGGATGTTTGTAATGGAAACCTTCCATGAGCAACCAATAGGCTCCCAATTATTCTAAGCACCCATTCAAGCTCAAGAAAGTGGCCATCATCGTTGGGTGCACATTGTTCCTTTGTGGCTCAAGGTTATTTTAACCTTAGCAAAGGAACGATATATCACACCCAACACATGTTGGGTGCACGTTGTTCCTTTGTGGTTAATGGTTATTTTGACCTCAGCCAAGGAATGGTGGATCACACCCCACACATGATTGGTGCACCTTATTCCTCTGTGGTTAGAGGTTATCATGACCATAGCCAAGGAATGAAGGATGACACCTGATGTATGGGAGACCTTGAGGTGTGGATGAGCGGCATCAACAACACTCTCCTCATGGAACCCATGGAAGGCAACACGACATCAACACTCAATCCTCCAATGTCGAAGCCATGCTGCAACAAGGTTAGGCCAACCTCATGGCCCACCTCTGCCGTTAGGGTTTTGTAGGTACCCTACAGTCGGGGTACCCTTGCACACAGGATGAAGACACTGAGGCACGTCCGGAGCCGCCACATGTCCTATAGGCGCCAAGGCCTTTGCCTCCCTCAAGATCAAGCTGCGGTGCTACCACGTAAGCGTTGAAGATGGTACTTAGCCCCTCTAGTGTGACGGGCTCCCGAGATGCCACGTGTAGGGACGGGTCCCCACCTATCCTTGGGGGCGGGGGGGGGGGGGGGGGGGGGGCGCCCTAGGAACAGCCACGTGACACGGAGTGCAAGGACCATCACCCCCCCCCCCACCACCACCACCAAAGGGAAAAAGCACGAGGCTGCCACGTACCCTGGGGAGCCCCGGAGCTGCCACGCATCACGAAGGACCAGGGCTATCCTTCCCACCGAGGACCTGCCTCGACACTGCCATGTGTCCTGCAGCTCGCCCCAGACGGTAAGGTGTGGGAGTTAAAAGGTGGTGCGCACTGCTCCAGTCAAGCATTGAAGACCTGGAACTACCCCCAGCCCACGACACGGGGCACGCCAACGGTCGGAGACCGCTATGACCAATCGCATCACAGTGAAGGCGTTGCAGGCCTATCCCACTCAGCCAAGTCGGTAGCTTGCAGCAACAAGACAAGCTGACAGGACACGTTTCTGCCATCAGCACCGGCGCGTGGGCTACTGACAAGGGAGGCGGCAAGGCGTCGAGTCTCCACTGCCACCTTCAGAGGAAGGTTATGCGAGAAGCCTTAGAACTTTAGGATAAGACTGCCCCAGGACCACCTATCAGGCCCTGGGACCCAACTTGTAAGGCGTCCGGTCTTGGTTATAAAAGGCCCGGACCGCCATCACTACAAGGACCAGACTCAGAATCCCCAATACACACACACGCATACACACTCACCAAGCAATACAATCCACCATTGAGTAGGGTGTTACACTCCTTGCGGCCCGAACCACGTAAAATCAATTGTCTCATACTCTTCCACTAGAACACTAGTTTGAGGCCTAAGCCCCGCCAAACAAGAACCTACGTGGGCTGCTCCTTAGCAGATGCGGGGGAAGTGTCACATTAATACTTTGACATTTGGCACGCCAGGTAGGGGCTTTTTCCCTCAAAAAAGTGGTAGCGCCTTCACCACCATGGTGTTCATCAAGCCTACGAGCTACGGCGAGATTAAGCTGAAAAAGATATACCATCGTGTCGACAAAGACGGGGAGAAGGAGTTTCAAGGGCCAGAACGCGCCGCGGAAACGGTACACCAGGCTGTGAACTTCAACCTCAACAGCAAGCACGAGCGTCGCAAAGCACTCCATGTCATCTGTGGAGGATCTTGGGAACCTGCATCCATGAATGCGGTCAAGACCCTGCATCGGGCAATGGCTTCGGCAGCCTCTACACATGCCCTGGTGCCGTGGAGCCACCGATCAGCTTCGACGCCTCTGACTGCCCCGAGAACCTGGTGGGAGTCGGGCAGCTGCCCCTCCTCGTTGCCCCCACCATAGCTAATGTAAAGTTTTACCACGTTATGGTAGATGGTGGAGCCGGCCTCAACCTCGTCAGTCGTGCGACCTTCGACAAGCTGAAGATCCCCGTGTCTGAACTCGCCCCATTAAGATCATTCTCGGGGGTAGGATCGAAGCATGTTATCCCGTACGGTTGCAACCACCTTCGGGTGACCTTAGGGACACCCGAGAACTTCAGTACGAAGCATATCCTATTTTATGTCACGGAGGTTAGCCTCCCCTACCACGCCATTATCGGTAGGCCAGCCCTGTACCAGTTTATGGCTGTAACCCATTATGGCTACCTCGTCGTCAAGATTCTGACATCCTCCGGCGTCCTCAATATCTGCGGAGATCGTGTTGCTGTGGTGACAGTTTTGGAGAAGCTCTGAGCGCTGGCAACAGCCCCAACACCTGCCCTGAGCGATGTTGGGTCAAGTAAGCCTTTGCCAGACCCACGCGCAAGCAGCCGCGTTGCTGCACCACGAGTGCAGCCCTCCGACGATATCGACGTACCCATCAAGACAATCCAGATTGGCTCTAATGCGGCTCAGACCACCCGTATCGCGGGGAGTCTGGACAACAAGCAGGAATCGGTGCTCACTACTTTCTAGCAAGCTAACGTCGACGTGTTCACCTGGTAACTGTCACAGATGCCAAGCATCCCCAGGGAAGTGATCGAGCACCATCTGAAGGTCTACCCCGAAGCACGGCCACAACAACAGAGGCTACGTAAGCAGTCCATCGAGCGGCAGAACTTCATCCGCGAGGAGATCAAGAAGCTCCTCGATGCTGGCTTCATACGGGAGGTCCACCATCCCAGATGGCTGGCCAATCCAGTTGTTGTCCCCAAGGCTGGCGGTAAGCTTCGAATGTGCATTGACTACACCAACCACAACAAGGCATGTCCTAAAGATCATTTCCCTCTCCCTAGAATTGATCAAATCGTAGATTCAACTTCGGGGTTGTTGACGGCTCCTAACATATACTAACAAATCATCCTCGGCAATGGCGCCAGAAATGCTTGTTGACGGCTCCTAAGATATACTAACAAATCATCCCCGGTAACGGCGCCAGAAATGCTTGTTGGTATTTCTTAACATCACAGATCATCTCCGGTAAAGAGATGAGATCCGCAAGTGCACGGAAGATACCGTTGTAGCATTTCACCCATGAGTATTCCCAAGGGTATTGTATTTATCCCAAAGGAAGGCAATGGAGTAAAGTATATACTGCTCTTAAGGTCAAGCTATGAGATACTAATCAATTATCCGAACAGGGGGTAAGTTGAAAACAGGGGTAGTGTGACACACACCTAGGCAATCTATTCTAAAGGGTATAATGGGTCCTAGATGGAGATTGGATTGAGATTTAGATAGAGTTGCTCCTACAATGCTCCTAATACATATACATAGCCTAAGGTAGATACTAATGTTCATGTCAATGATGAATTCCTATACACTGCTATTCAACACATCGGGCACGGGCTTACCCCTAGCAATACTAGGGCGACTCCCGCCAAGAGCCTATGGCATAGCCAAACGTAAGGATTACAAAGGACAGATAGGGTTGTCACCACCTACTGCCTACCTCTTCAATCCGTGGGTCTACGAGACATCCAACGTTTCTTAAATACCCTACCACCATGCTAGCATACTAAGTAAATACCTTAGGATCCATGGCACAAGCCATCCTAAGGCAATGACTAACCTAAACATCGTTGAACCAATGTTGAAGCATAGCATAAGTCATTCATATTAACATAATCATATCATAACTACATAGACTATAGTGGGGGTCTATAGTGTTTATGACCATAAGATGTGATCATGAGAGTGAAATCATAAAGACTATACCTTCCACATACATGGACTCCACAATCAAACAAGAAACGCTTTGTCCAAGTATACGTATAAAAGAAGACTAAATATAATATCTTTATTGAGCACAAAGTCACAAATACAAGAATGAATACATAAGCCATACCTTTCCCAATGTGGAATTGGGAAGAGGGACTCCTTCTACTCCTTTCCCAATTTGGACTTGGGACTAGAGACTCTCCTCTCTACATCCTAACTCCTATAAGGACTATGGAAGATAGTGTATACAATATAATGATGCCCAAGTGGTGTGTGTTGAAGTGAGGGGTAGGGGGTCCTATTTATACTAGTGTTGAGGTCGGTTCCCGCCACCAAAAGCGCGCGAATCAGTCACCATTGACTCCGGGAAGCCGGGAGGAGCCGACACGTGGAGGCTGACTGAGTCTGGTGCAGAGACCAGGTCGGTCGACCCCCTGGTTCGGCCGACCTGGTCATTGCACCAATTCTTGTGAGCTTTCTCCAGGTGGCTTCCAGGTGGGTCCCATTGATGTATATGGGTGATACACCGTTGGATCTACTCGGATACTTCTGTTTGTAGGCCATTTGATCCATGGGATGCCACATGTCGTCGCCTGATTGGCTGGGATGATATTTTATAGGATTGGTCCCTCTACATTTCCTCATTTCCTACATAAAATGCTGCATACACATATTTCTCCAAGTCCTAGTGGAATTGGGTTAGATAGAAAGGTGATGTGTGCAAGAAATGACAAATCCTTCACATAATTGGGTTAAATTGACAGATGAAATTGGTATATAATAGCCGTCAACAGGGGTGCAATATGTTATGCTTTCCAGATGCATATTCAGGGTTTCACCAAATCCCGATGTCTAGAGAAGATGAGGAACATACCGCTTTCATAACCGTAGATGGTCTTTATTGCTATGTCTTCATGCCTTACGATCTTAAGAATGCCCTCTCCACCTTTGTACATGCCATGCAGAAAAAATCTGGGGACCTCATTTGGGACCTAGTAGAGATTTATTTTGATGATATTGTAGTAAAACTCTAGTCACATACATCATTACTAGAAAACCTCGCCCTAGTCTTTGACAGGCCGCGATCCACACGCACAAAGCTCAACCTAGACATGTGCGTGTTCAGAGTCAAAGCTGGGAGGCTCCTCGGGTTCTTGGTCTCACAGCGAGGAATAGAGGCCAACCTAGAAAAAATCAAAGTGGTGGAGCTGATGCGGCCAGCCCGCATCAAGGACGTGCAGAAGCTTGTAGGGTACTTGGCAGTGCTCAGCCGATTTATCTCTAGGCTGGTTGAGCGGGCTCTCATATTCTTCAAGCTTATGCGCCAGTCCGGACCATTCGTCTGGACCAAAGACGCGGAGAAGGCATACCGCAAGCTGAAGCAGCAGGTGACGTAGCTAACAATAATGGTGGCGCCGGAGCCCCGGGATCCCGTGTACCTCTACATCGCCGCCACAACCGAGGTGGTAAGTATGGTTTTGGTTGCATAACGGGTTGGCCCCCAGCAGCCCTGATGAAAGGAAGGGACCCCTGCCGTTGATTCTAATCCCCACAGCTTGGAGCTTGCAGGGGGGCCCAACGACAGAGAAGCCTCTGGGTCCTAGCCCCCAGAGGATGTCCGGGTCCCCCAAGGGGGCCCCTGAGACTAAGGAGCCTCTGGGTCCCAGCCCCCAGAGGACGTCTGGGTCCCCCAAGGGGGCCCCAGAGACCAAGGAGCCTCTGGGTCCCATCCCCCAAAGGATGACCGAGTCCCCCTAGGGGGCCCTGGAAGCCAAAAGGCCTTTGAGTCCCAGCCCCCGAAGGAAGCACCGGGCCCAGGAGACATGGAGTCGCTAGATCTTTAGCAGAGGAGGAAGATGCACTGTATTCCACGAAAAGGTCCCAAACCATCCAACGCCTGGTCTACTTAATTAGCGAAGTTCTGCATGAGGCAAAGACAAGGTACCTCAATGTGCACAAGCTGCTCTATGCGGTGCTAATCGCATCGAGGAAGCTCCGCCATTATTTTCAGGCACACTGAGTATCAGTGGTGACTTTGTTCCCATTGGGAGCAGTACTGCGCAGCCCAAACGCAACTGGGAATATCGCCAAGTGGGCGGCTGAATTAGAGGAGTTCGAGCTTGATTTCTTGCCATGACATGCAATCAAGAGTCAAGCTTAGGTGGACTTCGTTGCCGAGTGGACCACCTCACCGAGCAACCTAGGGGGCCAGAAGATCAGCGAGCGGGAGCCCAAGGCTCCGGTGCTTATCGGACCTCACTGGATGCTCTTCTTTGACAGATCCTCAAGGAAGAAAGGGGCTAGAGCCGGTGTACTGTTCACCTTGCCAACAGGGGAGCAGTCCAAGTACGCAGTGTGCCTCGACTTCAAGGCTACCAACAACATGGTTGAGTACGAAGCCCTCATCTTCGTACTCACAGCTGCGCAGGGTCTCGGTGTCAACCAGATGCTGGTCAAGGGAGACTCCCAGCGGATCATCAAGCAAGTCCGGGGTGAGTGCTGATGCATCGACCCGTAGCTCGCGGCATATCTGATACATGTCAAGAAGCTAGAAGCTAGATTTGAGGCCTTGGATCAGTGCCATGTGCCGCGCGTTGACAACTTCATCGCCGATGCCCTGTCAAACATAGCGTCCACAGGAGACCCCGTTCCAGAAGGGGTATTTGGCAGCAGGTTGGTGTGGCAGACCGCTAGGCCGGTAGGGCCAAATGAAGAAGGTGAGCCCAGCTCCACAGAGCTGGCAACCATGGCAGCCCTGCAACCATGGGGGCCGCCAAGGTTCTTGAGCATCACCAGGGGTCCCAAAACACCTGGCGCCCAAGATCCAGAAGTTCAGGAGTGTCCCGACGTGTGGATCACAGAGGTCCGGGACTACCTGAAGGACAACCTCCTCCCGGAGGACCCAGCATTCGCTGAGAGGATCTGAGGATGGCGAAACGCTACATGTTGGTAGAATGTGATCTCTGTCGACGTGGTGCCAATGGCGTACTGCTACGGTGCATAACTCGGCAGGAAGGTTGCGACTTGCTCGCAGAAATCCACGAAGGAGAGTGTGGGAATCACGCAGCTTTCCCGCACGCTGGTTGGCAAAGCCTTCCGGCATGGCTTCTACTGGACAACAACACTACAAGACGCTGTCAAACTGGTCAAGAAGCGAAAGTTGTGCCAGTTCCACGACAAGCAAATTCACACTCCGGCGTAGTCACTGCAGATGATCTCGCCCTCCTGGCCTTTCGCGGTATGGGGGCGAGATATCGTGGGACCCTTCCCCAGGGTAGTCGGAGGGTACCGGTTCCTCTACGTTGCCATAGATAAGTGCCGCAAGTGGCCGGAGGCAGCCCCTATGATCAACATCAACAAGGAGTCTGCAGTCAAGTTCATCAAATCAATTGTTTGCAGGTTCGGGGTCCCGAACAGGATCATCACTGACAGCGGGACCCAGTTCACCGGGGCAGCTTTCTAGGACTACTGTGAAGACCTCGGCGTCCAAGTTCGTTATGAATCAGTGGCTCATCCAAAGAGCAACTGACAAGTTGAAAGGGCCAATGCTAAGATCCTTAGGGGCCTCGACACGCACATATGACAGCTTGGATAAGCATGGTGCCAAGTGGGTCGATGAACTCCCCTGTGCACTGTGGGCAAGCCAGACGTCACCCAGCCGCGCCATGGGAGAAACATCTTTCTTTCTGGTGTATGGTGCTGAGGTTGTCCTCCCCCAGAGATCGCTGTGGGCTCGTTCAGAGTCCGAGCATTCGATGCAGCCTCACAGGACCAGCTCCGACGAGAACATGTCGACCTCATCGACGAAGCAAGGTGGCACACCACTATCCGAAATGCACATTACCGATAGGCATTGAGGCACTACCAAGAGCGGTTCATGTGGAGTAGAGAGCTCAAGACAGGTCACCTGGTGCTGCAGCGCATACTCTCTCAAGAAGGGTCGCACAAACTTTCCCCCAAGTGGGAAGGCCTCTTCCGAGTGATACAAGTATCCTGCCCCCGGTGTGTCCGCCTTGCCACGGAAGAAGGAGAGCCCCTCCCCAACCCTTGGAACATAGAACACCTCCGTAAGTTCTATCCTTAAGCTTAAATTGTAGGATAGTGTAGGGTGTCATGGTGCCAAGGAGCAGCAATTAGGACAACCAAACTCTAGGGGGGGGGGGGGGGGGGGGGGGGGAAGGTCCATAGTGTACAGCCGTTTAGCTTGGTTCCATACTCTAAGCATGAACACTCTGCCTCCCTAGCCAACTGGAGTGGGTTGTTGCCTTATTGTAAAGCCAATCCACTCCTAAGACAACCAATGCGAAGAATTCACTTCACTTAAAATTACCTATTAATTTTGTGATCATTCAAGCTAGTCTCGTCTTTCGTATATTGTCTTCATATACATGGTGAAATTTGTTCTATATCACCCCTAGTAGAGTCATGCAACCCTGCTACAGGCCGATGTATTTGAGGTACCTGTAAGGTGTCTTGGAACCTCACGGCTGCCCTCTTACTTGGGGTCCTGTGGTGCCAAATGGTTCCCCGTGAAAGGCCAACACTGAGCTGGAGGTCCAGAGCGTGCAGCATGCTTAGCTTGGTCCTGTACCCTAAGCATGTGTGCTTTGTTTCCCAGTGCTGTGACTAAGTACCGGGGGCCAGGACGCTCACACCCCAAATAAGAAGGAAGTTGGACACTGAGCGCCAATGCACAGAATTACCCAAATCCCATGTATCAGCCCAGGACTATAAGACATGACAATACTTAAGGATAGGAAAAGATCACCAACGAGCAAAACAATATGCACCTCTGTTATGTGTGCAGGACATACAAAGCACGTTACACCGGAGCATCTAGATCCGACACCTTGCAAGGGGCCTGCAATCGACTTCTCCACAAAAATGGTGGGCGACGCCAGAGCATCCTGCTCCGGCACCTTGCAAGGTGCCTACCGTCGATGTTTCCACAAAGATGGTGGGCGGCGCCGGAGCATCCAGCTCTGGCAGGTCCCAAGGGGCCTGCCACCGACGTTTCCACGAAGATGGTGTGCGACGCCAGAGCATCCAGCTCCAGCACCTCACAAGGGGCCTGTTGTCGACGTCACAGAATGTCAACGTCAGCACCAAGCGGGGATAAGTAAGTAAACTCTCATGCACCACACTTGTTGCTAACAGGGTTCTCTCGCGATAGCTTGTACACCAGGGGCCTGCCATTGACAACTCTATGACGATGGTGGATGACACCAGAGCATCCAGCTCCGGCACCTCCAAGGGGCCTGCTGTCGACGTTTCCACGAAGATGGTGGGCTACGGTGGAGCATCCAACTCCGGCACCTCCCAAGGGGCCTGCCGTTGAAATTTCCACGAAGATGGTGGGCGACGCCGGAGCATCCAACTCCAGCACCTCGCAAGGGTCCTGCCGTCGACGTCCCAGAACGTCAACGTCGGCACCAAGCGTGGATAAGTGTGTAAACTCTCTTGCCCCGCACTTGTTGCTAATAGTGTTCTCTCATGATAGCCTGTACACCAAGGGCCTGCCGTTGACGACTCTACGACAATGGTGGATGACGCTGGAGCATCCATCTCCGGCACCTCCCAAGGGGCCTACCATCGACGTTTCCATGAAGATGGTGGGCGACGTCGGAGCATCAAGCTCTGGCACCTCCCAAGGGGTCTGTCATCGATGTTTCCACGAAGATGGTGGCGACGCCAGAGCATCTAGATCCAGCACCTCGTAAAGGGCCTAACGTCGACGTCCCAGAACGTCAATGTCAGCACCTAGAATGGATAAGTGAGTAAACTCTCCTGCCCCGCACTTGTTGCTAACAGAGTTCTCTCGCGATAGCCTGTACACCAGGGGCCTGCCGTTGATGACTCTACGATGATGGTGGACGACGTCGGAGCATCCAGATCTGGCACCCACCAAGGGACTTGCCATCGACATCTCAATGTTAATGGTGGACGGTGCTGGAGCATCCAGCTCTGGCACCTCCTTAGGGGCCTGCCATCAACGTTTTTACGAAGATGGTGGGTGACGCCGGAGCCTCCATCTCCGGCACCTTGCAAGGGGCCTGCCGTCGACGTCCCAAAACGTCAACGTCAGGACCAAGCGCGAATAAGTGAGTAAACTCTTCTGCCCCGCACTTGTTGCTTACAGGGTTCTCTTATGATAGCCTGTACACTGGGGGCCTGCCATCGAAGTCTCAATGATGATGGTGGACGGCACTGGAGCATCCAGCTCTGGCACCTCCCAAGGGGCATGTCGTTGACATTTCTACGAAGATGGTGGGCGACGCTGGAGCATCCAGCTCTGGCACCTCCCAAGGGGCCTGTCGTCGACGTTTCTACAAAGATGGTGGGCGACGCTAGAGCATTCAGCTCCGGCACCTCCCAAGGGGCCTGCCGCCGATGTACATACAAAGATGGTGGGTCACGCCGGAGCATACAGCTCTGGCACCCCCTAGGGGGCCTGCTGTCGAAGTCCAGGCACGTCAGTGACAGCAACAAGGGCGGATAAGTGGGTCAACTCTCCTGCCCTACTTCTGCTACTAACAAAGTTCGCTTGTGGTATCTGTCCACCAGGCGCCCGCATTCCACGACTACACGATGGTGGTAGGCAACGCAGGAGCACCCAGCTTCGGCACCTCCCAGGGGTCCTGCCGTCGACGACTTCACAGCGATGGAGGGCGGAGCCGGAGCAGCTAGCTCCAGCTGCCGGCAACAACAACACTCATACTCCCACACTTCGATGGGGGCCAGTCGAAGACATCCTGCGTTCAAATGGCAAGCATACCCAACAATCTGTCCATGCCTACCAGGGGGCCTCTAAGGGGTATTCCATAGGCAGGACATCATCTAGCAACAAACTGGCCGTGTCAACGGTACACACATTGGCACCTGAAAGGTTAACCACATCAATAAAGCCTCTACAATACCATACACAGAGGGGAATTAGGGCAGCAATCAAAAGCACTAGGTGCCCAACAAACAAAACAACATGAATCCAAATTCATTTACACAAGGGGGTCATACCCAGATACCAAAACATTGCACCTAGGTGCAGCCGGCCTCAACTCTGCTTGAACAAAGAAGCCACCTCATTGGCAAGGTCTTGGACTTCGGCCCTAGCCTCATCCTCCCGCTCATCAAAGGGACCTTTCTCCACCGGCTCCAGCGGGATGTTCGGGTACCAGCTTCAGAAGCACACCAGGACCTGGCATGTCACTAGCTCAGCCAGCTCCTTTCCTTCGGCCTCTTGCCGCCTTGCAAGGACGATGTTCACCGACCCCAACGACGGATAGAGGGAGTCCAAGGCAGGAAGCAGCTGGGCCACCCCCTGAGATGGCTCCCCACGTGGCTCGAGACCAAGGCTGAGGGGTTCCAGTACTGCCCCAGCATGGGCGAGGAAGTCCCGAACCCCTTGGGCCTCGGCCGTACGGGAGGCCTGGAGGCTCTCCGTCTCTCTCCATGCAGTCTCCTCCCGGTCGGCGAGCTCCCGAGCACTACGCTCCAGGTTGTCCTCCTGGTGCTTGATGATGAGCTCCAGGTCCTACAAAGCTCGGCGCTTCTCCTCCGGGCCCCAGGAGACCTCCTCCTCCTTTCCCGCCAACTCCTGTTCTGTGTCATCTATGGCAAATTCGCGACGGACCATCTCTAGCCGTTGATCCTCGCACAGCTTCAGACGGGCATCGGCGGCAGCATGGGGCTTCAAAGCCCTCACCTCAAGCTCCTTGTTCTTGGTGTCGACCAACTTCACCAAGTGCCGCTCCTCTGCATGTTGATCCCACTCTCAGGCAAAAGCAGCTTGCGTCTGGTGCAAGATGGATTGGGCTACGGTAACAGCGTCGGCAAGAGGGATTGGCTCAACCGTCACCATGGATGGCTGCCCATCCGCCCCTCCCGCCAACGTCGCGGCTGACACCAGCTCTCGGGGACCAGATGGTTACCCGGCCACAGCCCAAAGAACCGCCGCGCCGCTGTGCGGCACTAAAGCCCCCTCCTCCGCTGCAAAGACATCGTTGTCCGCTAGTGGTGAGTCGCCATGTTGCGCACCAATAACGTCACGCGCCAACACCGCTTGAACGTCCTGCAGGTCAGCCCCACCAAGGGAGGCAGCCTCGACCAAGGTAGCCCCATCCTCGCCAGGCACCTCCTCGCCTGGCACCTTCTCCCCAAGCACCCCCTCGCCTGGCACTTCCACGCTTGGCGCCACTTCTGACACACCTACCTCGTCGGATGGGGGTGCAAAGTCCTCAACAACGCATAAGGCCGATGCACCTTCGGGTGTAGGATGCGGCGCGGCAGACCCTGTTCCAGCTTTGGGAAGGACAGGGGTTATCAAGTGCACCCCTAGAGAGACCAAGGGCGCCAAATTGGCTGACGAAGCCCTGAGAAACCAAGATAAAGCTTCATCAAGAACGAAAAAGAAAAGAAGATAAAGAGCAGAGGAGAGAAGTTGCGACTTACTGGCGAGTCGGGCCACTCCAATGACCTCGGCCTCCCACCCCACGCGATAGATCAACATGGCTGGGACCTGACGATAAGGCCGTCACCGCCGTCTCTGGTAACGACCCCCGATCAATCCGAGCCAGTGTGGTAGTCTGCACAGGCCCCTCGGCATATCCTCCAGAACAAGGGCCACTACTGGAATCGGAGGCTAAATCTACGACAGAAGCGTCATCCCCGCGGGCTCCCTGGTGACGGGATATGGGAGTTCTGTCCCCCCAAAATAACTTCCACTTTTTCAACATAGAAGTAGTAGAGCCCACGACCAACGGGCGGGAACGCTTTCTCAGCTCCAAAGCTGGTGCCGGCTGGCTGACTTTTGCCCTGTCAGAAGTAGCTAAGGGCTCTGCCTCCGCCCTTGCCAAAGGACCCAAGGAAGACCCCGACCCTGGATGCGCAGCTTCACGACACCACTTTAGGACAGCCGACGCCCCAGCCGTATCTTCGGGATGCAGGCGAGCGAGGCCGAATACTTGACCTTCGGCATTGAGCTCCGTAGTTTAGTCCTCATGTCGGTGGTCATATGGAGCGGCTGGCAGTCATCCGAAATGGAGACGTGCTCATCATCAACAACGTCGGAGGTAACTATTTTCAGCATCTCCTCCAACATCTTGGGAGTCGAGGTGTCTGGACTCAGCCAGCATTCGTCATATTCGCTGTTGAAGACCCAGGTCCGTACGGACGCTAATGAAGAGGGGCGGTATAGTGGAGCAATAAGTCTACCACCACCATCATAGATGTCAAGCCCTTGCCAGCCATGAGCCAGATCCTCCTCAGGGCGGGCCTGTATTCCTCTGGCAACCCATTGGATGCATCCCAGGTGGTAGGGTCGGAGCCTAGACCACCTCATGGCATCCTTAGCAAGGGATGCAGGTCTGTCCTCACAATCGCCCAATCTTCCCTCCAGTCACTCCATTTGCCCCCCTTTGAATGAGGCCATGTAGCCCCGGGAGGTATTGTCCCGATGGCGGAAGTAGTAGGCCCCCACTTGAGTCGTCGCGCTCCTTCCATTTGTCTTCATCACGAAGAAATGCCAGAACAGCTCCACCATGGGCGGGCACCACGAACGCCTCGCATAGGTGGACAAACATAGCCACCGGCGCAATGGAGTTTGGCGACAGGTGGTGAAGTTGCATCCCATACTCCCCCAGCACTGCAAGGAAGAACCTTGACAACGGGAGTGCGAGCCCAGCAGTGGCGTAGGTGATGAAGAGAATAGTCTCATCCTCATGCAGATCCTAAAGGTCGGGGGATCCGCAGCGGATCATCCATCCGCACTCTGAAGCCGCCCAGCCAGGGAGCCGCGTCATCGGCACCGGATCTCTGGCCGATCGAAAGCGGGAAGGAGGCAACAGGGAAGCCATTGGAGCAAGCTAAGGTAAGAGATTTGGCGAAAGGGGTGAAGAAGGATCGGGCGCTCAAGGAAGAAGGCGAAAGCTCAGGCTACATGAATTGAATAAGGGAGGAATCGTTCCTCTAACAAAGGTTTCCTTTTGATCACCCCTGCGGCGCCTGAGTACTCCGAGTGAAGGCTAAGACCGCACCAATCAACAACCGACACACATGACAATGGGTACTACGTCCCCGCACTGACATGCTGGCCCAGTCGGTCAGCCGTCCAGGGAAGCCACTGGGGCGACTCCCATAATGGCGTGGCAAACAAAAGTGCTATAGCTGCATCGGGAACCATTGTGGTTAAAGGCGCAGCAGAAGACAGAGATATTACAGCAAGAAAAGATCTCGTCGCCGTAGTCTCTCAACCAGAATAGGACGCGTGGCGACGATTGGCAGAAGCACTCACCGCTTCAGCTGTCCAAGACAGAATTTTAAGTAGAGTGCGGGGAGACATGGAAAGTGCTCCACCTTTGGGCTCTTCACCACGCCCAAAGGTGGACCCAGGGGCCACTGTCGGTACCCTGCAGTCGGGGTACCCTCGCACACAGGATGAAGACACCGAGGCACATCCGAAGCCGCCACGTGTCCTATAGGCGCCAAGGCCTTTGCCTCCCTCAAGATCAAGCTGCGGTGCTGCCACGTAAGCCTTGAAGATGGGACTTAGCCCCTCTGGTGTGACGGGCTCCCGAGATGCCATGTGTAGGGACGGGACCTCACCCATCCTTGGGGGAGCGCCCCAGGAACAACCACGTGACACAGAGCGCAAGGACCAGCACACCACAAAGGGAAAAAGCACGGAGCTGCCACGTACCCTGGGGAGCCCCAGAGCTACCACGCATCACGAAGGACTGGGGCTAGCCTTCTCACCAAGGACCTACCCCGACACTGCCACGTGTCCCGCAGCTCGCCCCAGACGGTAAGGTGCGAGAGTTAAAAGGTGGTGCGCTCTGCTCCAGTCAAGCATTGAAGACCCGCAACCACCCCCGGCGCATGACACGGGGCACGCCAACGGTCAGAGACCGCTATGACCAATCGCATCATAGTGAAGGCGCTGCAGGCCTATCCCACTCAGCAAGTGGGTAGCTTGCGGCAACAAGACAAGCTGATGGGACACCTTTCTGCCACCGTTAGCAACGGCGCGTGGGCTGCTGACAAGGGAGGCGGCAAGATGACGAGTCTCCACTGCCACCCTCAGAGGAATATTATGCGAGAATCCTTAGACCTTTAGGACAAGACCGCCCTGGGACCACCTGTCAGACCCCGAGACCCCACTTGTAATGTGTCCGGTCTTGGTTATAAAAGGCTCGGACCACCATCTCTACAAGGACCAGACTCGGAATCCCTGATACACACACAAGCATACACACTCACCAAGCGATACAAACCACCGTGGAGTACGGTGTTACGCTCCTTGCGGCCCGAACCACGTAAAATCCACTTTCTTATACTCTTCCGCTAGAACACTAGTTTGTGGCCTAAGCCCCAACGAACAAGAACCTCTGCGGGATGCTCCTTAGCAGATCTGGTGGAAGTGTTGCATTAACACTTCGAAAGGTTTCAACCGCTACCGTGGACCTTGAACAAGAACAAGCTTGGGGGAGGACCCCCACATGAGGTAACTTGTATCACATCCCACCTTTCATTTTATTTTCCCTTTTCCATATCATTGCATTAAAGACACTTATGATAGGATTAAATAAAATAAAATATGTGCGGTAAGAATGTTTGATTCCTTCATAAGTTGAAATGAGGAATAGTTGCTCTATTTTATTTTTTCTTAGTAATAAGTTACAATTTAATATTCTCCAACTATTGAGTTTATTGGCTTTAAGTACTTCAACTAAACTTAGAAATTGTGGGTAGCATGAGCATGATCCAATTCTAGGTTGTTGTGAGATATGATATAGAACATAGGGCTGCTAGTTTCCTTTTCAAAGTGAAACTTGATCTCTGGAGAAATTCCTAAATTGATTTAAAATAAAGTTCCTCGTTTGATTTGAATTTCCTACCAAAGCCATTGATATTTCAAATTTATAAACCTCATGCATCAGCTATTTGTTTTCACATTGATCCTAGTCAAACTAGTATAGACCGATGTGAGTATATTTTTGAACTTCCATGATCAAGATTAAACACGTGCATGTGCTAAACTTCTACACTGGAATTTAGCAAATTTTTATCATTCCATTTTCCACCTCAAAAAAGATACTCCATATATTCAATGCCAAAAACTCTCTTCAATTTTTTTCGAAAGGAAGGGAGTAGAAGACATCGCTATGAAAAAAAGAGAGGAGAAAAGTATAAAGAATGATTTTCAGGAATGATCATGAAAAAAACAAAAAAGTGAAAAGTAGCCATGCTTTATCCATGTAATAAAGTGCATAAAAAGTATTCATCTTCAACCATCACAAATATTCCATCACACTTGCAAAATCTTGATCTAGAGTTATGATTAGTTTTCTCCTAAGGCTTACTCTTTTGACTTAGCAATATATGTGTTGCAAATATGCCTACTCTTGTTCCATATCAAGATCCACAAAAAGCCGTATTTAGATATAGGACAAGAAAGGCATTGCCTTGGTGAGGAAAATTCCACTTACAGGAGTGATTGAGAGTATTATTTGAGGAACTTAAGCGTAATTTTAAAAATTTGTGAGACCTGTGTGCTAAATACATTGGGAATTATGTTAACAATGAGTGTTTACATGCAAAGTTTCGAGTATATATGAGAAACTCACATTGGATTGTCTGAACTTGCGGGATTTCTTTTGCATTGTCCAAACTTTATCACACACGTGAGCAGCACGTGTTTTGCATTTCGAATATTGTTGACGGCTGCTATATCCTAATTTCACCCGTCAATATAAATCAATTATGTGAAGGAAATATCATTTGTTGCACACATCACCTTTCTACATAACCTATTTCCACTTGTCTTTGGAACAATAGTGCATGCAGGCATTTTATGTAGGAAATGAGGTAAAAGCAATCCAATAAATTATCATCCCAGCCAATCAAGCGCCGACAGGTGGCATCATATGGATCAAATGGCCAACAAACAGAAGTATTTGAGGCCATCCAACAGTGTATCATCGATATTAGTTAATAGGACCCACTAGGAAGTCACCTCGAGGAAGCACACAGGAAATGGTCCACTTTTCTGTTCGGCCAAAGTGCCTGTTTGACCGAAGTAAAATGTGCGCCAAACTTGGTCAACTTCCATGTGTCGACTCCTTGTGGCGCCCTGACAATGATGAAGGTTGATTCGTGCGCTTGTGGTGGCGGGAACTGACCCTTCTCCAGCTATAAATAGGACCCCCTACCCTCACTTCTCACACACACCACTTGAGCTTCATTCTGTTGTATCCACTATTCTTCATAGTCTTAGAGGAGTTTAGGCTGTAGAGAGGAGAGTCTCTAGTCCTTAGTCCAAATTAGGAAGGAGTAGAAGGAGTCTCTCTCTTCCCAAGTCAAAATTCGGAAAGGTATGGCTCACATATTCCTTATTGCATTTGTAACTATATGCATAATAAAGATGTTATCTTTAGTCTTCTTTTATTCATCTACTTGGATGAAGTGTTTCTTGTTTGATTGTGGATTCCATGTATGTGGTAGGAGTAGTCTTTATGATTATGCCATAACAATCTTAATCTATCATCATAAGCACTACAAACCCCCACTATAGTCTAATTAGTTATGATATGATCATGTTAATATGAATAACTTATGCTATGTTTCAACATTGGTTCAATGATGTTTAGGTTATCCATTGCCTTAGGATGGCTTCTGTCGCGGATCCTTGGGTATTTACTTAATATTCTAGCATGGTGCTAGGATAGTTAAATAGTGTACGATGTCTTGTAGGCCAATGGATTGAAGAGGTAGGTAGTAGTGACAGCCCTATCTGTCCTTGTAATCCTCCACGTTCGGCTATGGCAAAGGCTCTTTGCGGGGGTCATCCTAGTTTTGCTGGGGACAACCCGTGCCTGGTGTGTTGAACAACTTATCATAAGGATTCACCATTGACATGCTCATTAGTATCTAACTTATGCTATGTATTTGTATATTGAGGCAGTGTAGGAGCAACCCCCTAACTCTTAGTCTAACCTCCCTTAGACCCATTTATCCCCCTTAGAATAGAGTGCTCTTGTGTGTGTCGCACAACCTCACTTATCTATTACCAATCCTCACTAGGACCCTACCAAGACCAATCTACCCTTTCCATTTGAAGATTGCTTTACTTCCACTTAGCCTTCCTTTGGGAAAATATAAATGACACCCTTGGGAATATTCTTTAAGGGAAGGCAGCTGAAGTATTGCATGACTGAGTGAATAGGATAGGACCCAGGGTAGGGTTTTACTAGGATAACCCTTCTTTCTTTTCGCATTTATGTGAAAACAAGGTAGTGTATGTCTGGTTTCCGCTTGCCAGAAAACTTTGTTGAAGATCCTGAATCCCTTATGAGAGATAGACCTCGTGCGTTACTCCTCAAAAGCTTCATGCGGCAAAGCAAATTAGCTCTTCTGCACCAACAAACAAAACACCAATGGCCCAGAAGACCCTTCGTGAGTTTTTGGCTCCCTCTGCTAACAATGACAATGTGCCTGTTGGGCCCACTATTAACACGAGAGATGTGAACTTTGAAATCAAGACTGACCTAATCACTATGGTGCAAGACAATACATTTTGTGGGAAGTCTAATGAGGATTCAAGTGCTCGCCTGCAACAGTTCCTTGAGATCTGCACCACTTTCAAGGTCAAGGACGTCTCTCCAAACATCGTCCGTCTTAGGCCGTTTCCGTCCTCCCGTCTTAGGAGAGCGAAGCAGTGGTTCTATGCAAACCAAAGTGTTGTTGACGCTTAGGAGAACTGTTCTACAGCATTCCTCGCTAAGTTCTTTCCGTTGAGCAAAGCCAGTGCCCTACGTGGAAGAATGTCCAGCTTCCAACAAAATGCTAAGGAGTCTATTCTCGAGGCATGGGAAAGGCTGCAAGAGTACATCCTGGCCTATGCCCACCATGGGATGGACGACTGGCTCATTATCCAAAACATCTACAACCGGCTGATCCCTTCTGACCATGACCATGTGGATGTTGCTGTTGGAGGAGCCTTCTTCTCATTGACGGTGCATAAAGCCAAAGATTTGATTGAAAAGATGGTGTCCAACATGGGTTGGAGCGATGAGCGTCTTGAAACACGTCAGCAAGGCATGCACACCTTGAAAGAGGTGGACATGGTCACTGCTAAATTGGACCGCCTTGTGAAGAATATTGATGGACAAGCCAGTGGTGAAGTATGTGGCAATGCCTATGCCTTAGACTCTCACATCACTTGTGAAGTCTGTGGCAATATGGGTCACTTGGATATTGACTGCCCAGAGACTCATGAGGATGCCCTATACGTAGCCATTAATGGGAACAACAATGGCTATCATCTAGGAGGGCAAGGGTGGGGCCAACCACGCTCTTTCTTTCAAGGAGGGTACAACAACAAGAATGGCAACAATGGTAATCAACCCAACTTGAGAGAGCTGACCATTAGCCAATTGAAGATCGATGATGCACTATGCAAGAAACTATCAGCTAATGACAAGATCCTAGAAAGTATCAATGCCAAGATTGAAGGACTATCCTCGGTCTTCAAGAACAAATTAAGCTTCAACAAGATGTTGTAGTCTCAGTTGGGTGAATTGGCAGTTGTTGTTCCGCCAGTGGAGAATGGCAAGATGCTAGGACAGCCTGAACCTCCCGTGGAAAATGTCAACATGATTTCTCTACGGGAAGGCAAGTGGCTGAAGGACCCTAGATATCCCTTCATATCTTCCTCGATTGGGGCTCACTACTTTGACAATGCACTTTGTGACCTTGGGGTAAGTATGAGTGTGATGCCCAAGGTGGTCTTCGACCAACTGAACTTCACAGAACTCACTCCAACACCAATGCAGCTCCAACTAGCTGACTCTTCAGTCTGTTATTTGGCGGGCATTGCTGAAGATGTTCCGATGAAAATACGGAATTGTTTCATACCCATGGATTTTGTGGTGCTCGACATGGACGTTGAGAAGGATACGCCGCTCATTCTAGGGCGCACGTTCCTTAGCACTGCGAAGGCTCGCATAGATGTGGGAACTGGACAAATCCACTTCCATATCAATGGCAAGGAGGAGAAGTTTAACTTTCACCCAAAGATGGAGCAATGCTCCATGATTCGCATCAAGTATGGGCCGAATATTAAACACATTCGAGCACCTCCAAAGGTGGATCGCTTATTGCATTCATGAGGCAATTGATCTATATGGAGAACCTGTCTTATCATCTACATCGACATCTCAAAAAGATGGAGAAGTCTGGGCCTGCCCAAAGGCCTAAGTCCACCAAACCGCCAAAGAAGGAGTGGCGAAAGAAGCAAGACAAGCCGTCCGAGCTCATCCCTCTAGGCCCGGATGTCAAGAAATGAAGACGGAGGAAAAGTCCATCCCATCAACCTGTGGTGAGACCTAACAAATAGGAAAATTGGAAGTTATCCTTTTATTTTATTTTTCTCTTCATTTAGTTTTTCCACTGAGTTGATTTTTCCCAAATGCATATTTGGTTTTTTCTTAGCAAGCTGAGAATCTTATATTCTCAACCATCATCTTTATTTCTTTATATTTCACAAAAAGAAAATTATTGGATTTAAAAAGGGGTTTTATTCAAAAAACAATTTCTCAGAGTTGCAAATGTGGCAATTCACCAACGTGCTAACTTTATAGCCGTTGTGGAGCTATCTGCCAGAAGTGGGAATAGGGGGCCCATATTTCAGTTCGGTCGAACACCCTGTTCGACCGAAGTGGAGAAACAACCAAAATGGCTCTCTCTCCTCCAACTGCTACATTTGAGCCTCTTATGACCGTTGGGGGGTGTACACTATAAATGGTGGCCGTGAGATGCACCCCTCTTCACACTTCACCTCATTTTACACCTCCCCAAGTCACTCTTTTGCTCACATTGTGTTTTCTTGCTCTTCATTGAAGCACTCTTGCTCAAATCCAACTCAAAAAGATTTCCTTTCATCTGCATTTGCAATTTGCTCTCAAGTTCTTGAAGGGAAAACTCGTCAAGGGTTTTGTTTTTACTAACATCACTTCTTTTTGAGTTTTTCGCCTTGTTGTGTTCTTGCTTGTTGTGTCCATGAAAGGAATGGAAAGGTTGTTTGGGAAGAGGAAGGGGGCTGCAAGCTCAAGCCATGGTGGAGACTCAAGTGCACATCTCTCCTCTGTTGCTACACCAAGTCCACAGAGGAGGAGTGTGTGTGAAGACACCCCCATGGATGAGAGGAGCAACCCGCATCAACTTCTCCACAACAACGACCTCGACATACAAAGTGAAGTTGAAGATTAAGCACGCAAGATGCTCCAGGATTGTGAGTTTTATCATACTAAAGCTTATGATCCGGATTTGATCTCCAAAAATGGTATGGATTTTGAATTATTTTCCATTTGGCATGCATTAGGATGGGAAAATTTTGCTCACATAGAGGAGAAAGGTTCACGCGTTCTCACTATACAATTCCTTTGCACCCTCATGTGGGTACCATTGTCCCAACATTGCAGGAATCGCATTGGGTGGTGTCGTACGATGCAACACCTAACAACACAAAACAGAGAATACACATTTACAATACATAGGGCTTTTATTCCATAGTACTGTCGAGTTACAAATATTACATAAGTACAAGTAGCGAAAAGATAAGAGTACTCTCACGAACTATAAGCTATACTAAGCAGTAGCTAATTTATCTGGCCCTCGGACACTTCGCTTTAGCCACAACCAAAAGTCACAGCGGTGTGCAGGGTTATCAGTGGGCTTCGCAACCCTCATCGGGTGCCGCCACACTTGGATCACCCTCATCCATAAAGTTGTCATATGCAACGTTACCAGCAAAAGAGTGGGTCAACTAACCATGAGCTTGTGCTCAGCAAGACTTAACCAACTTTCCTAGTCATGAAAGTCTACATGCCAGACTCAGAAGATGTAATGTAATAGTGATATAAGGTAAAGCTTGTAATACTAATCCAGTTTTAGCTCAAGTTCTTTATTAACATGTTGTAAACTTATAAACATAACTTTAGTGGACAGTGAATCTACATCATACAAGTTTCTGATCAAGGATTACAAGAAGCATAATAATCAAGTGCAAGTTAATTACTACGTCACAACTCAGTGAACAATGCGCTCCCTTCCGTGAGCGATAGTGATTCCAATCAAGATACACCCGGCTTGCACATTATGTACACCCGTATAGAAGAGGAGCGACCACTTCTATTAATGTTGTACACAACAACCTTTCACAAGACACCCAAAAATTGAACCGGTCCTACAGTCCTAGAATTATAAGCCCCAAATACACGGGGTTGCCGGTAATGGGGTTATCCCTTACTTTCGTGTCGGCTAACCGCCTAAGATGGCAGGGTATGCCTCAACACCCAGGTTAACATGTTACATCGGTTTTCTGGGTCCCATAAATCCAGTATGCATCCGGTACAAGTTCAAACTTGTCCAGCAGGGCCGCACACGGTACGGTCCTTAATCAGCACAGGCAGGCCTATGCACACAGATCTCCAGTATGCCGCTTTCTACCCGCCTGCCAGGTCTCATTTTCCCTTTTAGTGAAGGATTCCCAATCCCTTTCCACAATTCACTTCCCAGCGTATAATTCAACATAGTAATCCAAATATCATATCACTACTTCTACCCATCCCTGATAGGAGCATTTGGCTACGCAACTGGATTATCAAACATCCATAGACCTAATGAAATAATCATCCATACCCAGATATTACTATAAAAGTGAGTTCATAATCAGTTTTAGATACATCCTGGGCTTGCCTTGTTGCTGATAAATTCATATTCTGCTTCTGGAGGGATGAAGTCAAGCGGCACCGGCGTCTCCTCGCGAAGAGTTGCTAGCAAAATGAATAGAATGCACACTACTAATATAGCTATCCATAGACTATGAAGTTAACAGAATTTATTTTCAAAGAAGATAAAGTCCACTATAGTTGAAAATTTAACGGCAGACTGGTAAGAACAGAAGAGGGTTACAGGAAAAAGTTCAGATTTTATACCACAGTTATGGTTCATGAAAATTCCTAAGCCCTTGCTTAAAAATGGAATTACTAGAAAATTATTCTAGTTTGGACATGCTAATTGACTTTACAATCAGTTAGGGCAGGTCACTATAAGTCTAGCAAATTTTGTTTCATAATTTTCTGAATCTTATACAGGTCACAATTGAATTTCCAAGTTGCTATCAATTTTATGAGTAACTTGCTGTTCATTTTGGGAATTTTCATCAAGCTTTGGCAAGATCATGTTATTATCCCTACTTAATAATAACCAATGGTCATGATCATTTTACTGGAATCAATAGGATACTAGCTGAGGGTTCTGGCAAAGTTTCACATTTTTCTAGGGTATAGAACTCCTCCAATGATTTTCTTATGGTTTAGCACTTCTGGAATTTTAAAGGCAAAACTGAGTACTTTCATAAGTAGAGATCAAGAGGGTTCAGGAAAAAATTGTTTCACAATTTTTGAAGTTGTATGCTAGGAGTTATGAATTTTTCGAAACTGGGCAAGTTCTGCTATTTAATTTCTATTGCAAGTCCCTATTAGGCTGACAGGTGGGTCCAGTTGTTTGAATTCTTCCAATCAGAGTGAAGCCACATTGGTCTGCAGAGATAATTGACACAGCCACAGTGGATCCCGTCGGTACGGAGGATTCCCAAGGGAGGTCTTCTTCAACCTCCAGCCAAAACTCCAGTGGAGGCCGACGGCCGGTGGCGGCAGCAGCGTTCCCCTTGCCGGAGCTGCGCCCCAGGCCACGGAATGAATACAAAATGACCCGTAGGACACGGCACACTCGATAGGCAAGGTAGGAGGGCTTGATGTGGCCGGAACAATGGACCTCGACGGTGAGGAGCGGCAGCCTCCATGGCTGCTATGGTGGAGACCACCGAAGTTCAATTCCACAAGAAAAATTGCCGAGCAGCAGCAGGGAGTCATGGGAAACATGATTGTGCAGTGCAATTTGATAGGAAATCGCCGGCAACCAGTACATTACCAATGACCTTGGGTTATAGACGGTGGTGATGAAATTTGGGCTAATTTATTTAC
This sequence comes from Tuctoria greenei, assembly GCA_036927565.1. Lineage (NCBI taxonomy): Eukaryota > Viridiplantae > Streptophyta > Magnoliopsida > Poales > Poaceae > Tuctoria > Tuctoria greenei. The sequence continues at coordinate 63,569,634 of JAYESD010000007.1, read as the reverse complement.
TTGACCACGGCTGCTATTGATTCTTGCACTGGTGGATGAGAAATCGACAGAGCTTCCCATTCTCCAACTGAATCGAAGCAAGGCCGAGCCTCCAAGGCAAATTTCTAATTTTTCCCCATCCTGTTTACCACCCCAAACTGAGGAAACTTGAGGGCACACGGCTAACCAAGCTGGAGCAAGAAGAAACGATTTGCCAAACATGAACAGGGAGGTGTGGTGCACCTTTTGGCGCAGCATAAAAGATGAGAGGTGGTTCGGTGCATCGGGAAGGCGACGTTGCCCACGGCAGCTCCGAGAACGTCTGGCGGCAACCTAGCAAAGCAACGCAGATTAGCCACAGACTTAACTGGAACCTGTGAGGAATATGTTAGGGAGCTCTTGCAAATGTTTTTGCTCACTTGATCGGAGGATGAGGGAATCAGGGGGGGGGGGGGGGGGGGGTGCTTGAGCAAGAACTCACGGTAATGGCAGTGATGAACGAGCAGAGAATCGAAAAAAGGATGAAGTTGCAGCTTGAAAGGCTTAAATAGATGAGGATCAGGTGCTGCTTGCCTTCAACGTCGAGGAAAACAGTGACCAATGGGAGATGGCGGTGAGAAGTTGTGAGGGGAGGTGGCGCCCTGCATGTGTTGCGGTGTCGAGCAGGGGAAAGAAGAAAGAACTGTGGCTTATGTGCTGGTCTGACTGGTGGGCCCCACATGTAAGAAGCACCTCTCACACAAAACTTCAAAATTCCATTTGAAAATGTAAATCAACTCCCAAAATAACAAAATTTGGTAGTCCCCCTAATTTGGACAGGAGGAATCACATGGTGGTCTCAGATTTGCCATTTGAGATCTGCAAAATATCTCTAAATTTTTCCAGTGCTCATTCCCTCCTCGTTTGAATTTCAAAATAATTCAAATTGCTAATTGAGTTCGGTTGACTTGATTATAGGCTTAACATTGTACCATAACACTGTACCTTCACAACTACCCCCCCCCCCCCTTAAAGGAATCTCATCCCGAGATTAAGAAAAGAACAAGATGGACAAGAACGATACTGGAGGTATGACGATAACAGTTCTAGATGATTGATTCGATGGAACTCTTCGCTTTCCCATGTTGCTACATCGGCAGTGTGGTTATTCCATAACACCTTGTAGAACCACAGTGTCCGATTTCTTGAAGTATGAGTGAAAGCATCTAGGCCCCCAAGAGGTATGGTTTCGGTGATTAATGACAACCGCCAATATAGTTAAGTTTTTATTGCTTTAATTTTTGGAAAGAAGCCAAATTCACCCCCCTCTTGGGCATTCGATCCTTACAATTGGTATCAGAGCAAGGTTGCTCATTGGATCATTCTAGCTTCACCGCTAGAGAGCTAAAATGGCTAAGATTGGGGGTTCGGTTCCCATCTTCGAGGGCAAGAACTTTGCCTATTGGAAAGCACGCATGCGTGCTTATCTAGAGGCTATTGCTCCCAAGGTATGGGAAGCGACCCATGCGGGGTTTGGTAAGCATAACTATATTGGTGATCAAGTCAAGTGGGATGCAAAGGCTAGAAATGCTATTTATGAATGCATTAGTCAAGATGTGTTTGCTAGGATTGCTAGCAAAGAAAAAGCTTGTGAAATTTGGGCTTGCTTGATTAAAATTCATGAGGGTTCTTCTCGTGTCAAAGAACTAAAGTATCATATGCTTAAGGCCAAATATGATGAGTTCAAAATGCTACCTCATGAAAATGTTAATGAAATGTTTTCTCGCTTAAATGTTCTCATTGAGGAAATTAATGCTCTTGATATTGCTTCTCTTGGCAAGGGATTCATCAACCGCAAGATTCTTATGCTCCTTCCTAAGCCAAAGTACAACATCATCAACTCCATGCTTCAAAAGGAATCTCTTGATCACATTGGAGTTTCGGAACTTATTGGAGAGATTCACGCTCATGAGATGAGTGTGCATGGGATGATGGAGGAATCATCTTCAAAGACAATTGCTCTAAAGGCTTCCACCAAGAAAACAAATCTCAAGAAAAAGAAAGTGGTCGAGCCTAGCTCAAGTGAAGAAGAGCAAGCATCAAGTGAAGATGACGATGATGAGCTTGCATTGATGATGAGAAAGTTCTCTCGCTTGAACTCCAAGATTGCCAAGAAGGGATACACATTTGATCCCAAAAAGAAAGCATTTCTACCAAGGAGAGATGACAACAAGACTTGCTTTAATTGTGGTGATCAAGGCCACATCTCCTATGATTGTCCAAAACCGAACAAAAGAAGAGAGAACCACAAGGGCAAGCATCGCAAGCTCGAGGATAGTGAGGATGAAGAAGAGGTCAAGCCTAAGCCAAGATTCTTTGGGAAGAAGAAGCATGACAAAGGCAAAAAGGCAAAACTCTTTCCAAAGAAGAGAAAAGGTCCACAAAAGGTGTTCATGTGTGAGGCAATTGAATGGATCACCGACGAAGAATCTAGTGATGAAGAGAGTGAAGTTGAAGAAGAGAACTTGGCCGGCCTTTCCATTGCCAACAAGGATGATTCATCTCTTCATCCACCTCCCATGTGCCTCATGGCAAAAGGTAACACCTAGGATGTGATGACTCTAGCGTTGATGAGCTTTCCCCCGATGACTTAAATTCATTGATAAATGAATACCACACTATCATTAAAATGGAAAAGAGTGAGGTCAAGGCTCTTGAAGAAGCTCGTGCTAAGCTCGAGAGTGCTAACCTCGATTTGCTTGACAAGTATGAAAGCATACTTAAGGAGCATGACACGCTCAAATCTCATGTCAAGCAAGTTGAGGAGGATAAGGCTCAAATCAAGCTAGATCATCATGAGCTTGACGTAGCACACCAAGCACTCTTGGGAAAGCACAATGAGTTAATCCAAGAGCATCAAGTACTTAACCTTGCTTATGAAGTCCTTGATGAAGAATTGAAAAATATAAATAAATAAACCCTTAATGATAAGGTATATATTGTTTCTCATGCCACTAATGTCTTCCATAAGTCTTTGCCTTTGAAAGAAAATGCTGGAGAAGGATTTGATGGATGAAATTGAAAGTATCTGCACTAGTGTGGCAAAACTATCTAAGGGAGAAGTCAAGCACAAAGAAATCCTCTTCCAACAAGCAAGGGCCTTCAACAAGAGAGGACTTGGATCCTTCCCGGTGCCTAACAAAGGAAAGGTGCCCTCACCGGAGCTTAAAACGAGCTTCATCAGGGAAGTTGGTTCTTATTGCCAACATTGTGAGGTCACCGGTCACCATACAAGGGAGTGTCCTCTTCCTAACCGGCCTTCTCCAAAATTGCCTACTAACTACAAGTCTACCTTTAATGATCACTATTATCTCTTGAGTAAAGTAGATGGCAAGGTGAAGGCAAGGTTCATTGGCAAGGACATGAAGGGCATGAAGGGGAAGCTCCCCAAGTAACTTTGGGTCCCAAAAACACTTGTATCACACATACAAGGACCTCAGTTAGCTTGGGTGCCTAAAGTCAAAAATTGAATTCATGTGTGTAGGTGAACTACAAAGCCGTAGGAAAGCATTGGGTACTCGATAGCGGGTGCACTCAACACATGATCGGCAACGATGGTATGTTCACCTCCATAGAGAACCCCGACAATCATGAACAAGTCACCTTTGGTGACATCTCTAAGGGGAAGGTAATTGGGTTGGGTAAGATTGCTATTTCACATGATTTATCTATTTCAAATGTGTTGTATGTTAAGTCACTTAGTTTCAATTTGCTTTCTATTGCACAATTATGTGATCTTGGACTAACGTGCACCTTTAGCAAGAATAATGTTGTTGCAACTAGTGAGACAAGCAAAGAACTAATCTTCAAAGGGTTTCGGCATGGACATCTCTACCTAGTAGACTTCTCTGACAAGGATGCTAGCTTGACCACTTGTCTTTTCACCAAGACAAGTTTGGGTTGGCTATGGCATTGACGCATAGCTCACATTGGAATGAGCAAGCTCAAGAAGTCATTCAAGCTCGGGATGGTGATCGGCGTGAAGGATGTCATATTTGAGAAGAACAGGCTTTGTAGCGCTTGTCAAGCCAGGAAACAAGTTGTTTCACACCACCCGATGAAGACGATGGTGTCAATCTCCAAGCCACTTGAGTTGCTCCACATGGACCTCTTCGGGCCGTCCACATATCAAAGTCTTGGTGGTAATCTCTATTGTCTTGTTATAGTTGATGATTACTCTCGCTATGCTTGGATTTTGTTTCTAGGTGACAAGAGTGAAACTCCGGAAGTGTTCAAGACCTTTGCTAACCGTGCTCAAAGGGAATTTCAACTTCCCATCATCAAGGTCCGGAGTTACAACAGCACCAAATTCAAGAACTACAACATTGGGGAGTGGTGTGATCGTGAACGCATGAAACATGAATTTTCAGCCACATACACTCCTCAACAAAATGGTGTCGTTGAAAGGAAGAACAAGACTCTCATAACTCTTGCACGAGCAATGCTTGATGACTATGGACCGTCCGAGATGTTTTGGGCCGAAGCAATCAACACGGCGTGCCATGCCGAAAATCGGGTCTATCTACACCGACTACTTCAAAAGACCTCATACGAACTCCTCATTGGGAGAAATCCCAATATCTCCTATTTCCGAGTCTTCGGGTGCAAGTGCTACATCTACCACAAGAAAAGGCTCGGTAAGTTTGAAAGAAGATGTGATGTTGGTATCTTTCTTGGTTATGCATCAAACTCAAAAGCATATCGAGTATTCAACCAAACCTCCGGTTTAGTTGAGGAAAGTTGTGATGTTGAGTTTGATGAAACTAATGGCTCCCAAGAGGAGAGTTTTCTCCTACCAGCTGTCGAAGGAGGAGAAGAAAGCTCTGATGGCCGCTCGCGCCGCTGAGGAGCGAGAGCGTGGCCAAGGAGGATCGCTGAGGATCCAAGAGGCCCGACAGAGGCAGCCTCCGGTGTCTAAGGAGCCAGAGGAGCTGAGGAGCCTGAGGTGCCGCTTGTTCGCCGGCACTCAGTCAGGACCTGTGGGGGTCATCCAGCTGCAGCCCCGAGACAGAGACCTTCTGCAGCTGGGCTTCGGGAGGACAGGGTGGCCCAGAGAGCCGTCTATGAGATGGACACCAATGTCCGGGTTGGTGAGGGTGTCCGCCTGACTGACTACAGGAAGTTGAAGGCAAAGCGCGCAGCTCAGGAAGCTCAGGTGGAGCATTCTACTTGAGGAGTGGTTCCCACAGCTCAGAGAGCCACTTGTTGACAGCCGCTTATGGACCCTGACACAGGCGTCACTGTATGAGACTTACAGACATCAGGGCCATAAGCTCTTTCAGCACAACTTCCTTGATTGGGATCAGCTTGCACTTGCAGCCGGCACTGAGATTCACCCCTACTTTGAGAGGTACAGAGGGCTAGTGGAGATGATGTCTTACCAGCGGGGTTCCTTCGTGGAGGACTGGGTCCGAGTGTTCTATGCCACACTCTACGTTTCAGAGGGCCAGAGATCCATTGACTTCATGTTCATGGTCTAGCATCACCATCTGACCAGACAGACCTTGGGGCAGCTGCTAGGCGTGGATCTCCATGACACATGCCTACATGAGTTGGTGTATGGACAGGCTGACCCACCGAGGAGGCTGCTCACTGGAGGTGTGGCACCACCCTTTGAGGAGATTCGATCACTGTTCGCTCAACCCTTCTCACCTGACCAGCCAAGGGTACCTGCTCTACTCTCTCCAGCTGCGCGCACTGTGAACCTTTCCTTGCGCCGCACACTTCTACCCATGTCCGAATACCTTGAGGGCTTTACCAGTCTGCAGTAGACCCTCCTGTTCTATGTCATGAACGGGATGGAGTTCGACATCGTGGATATTCTCATCTGTGAGATGGAGGATGTTATCACCGATGGAGTTGGGATGATGAGGCAGCTTGTGTTCGGCCACTGGATCAGTCACTTGCTCTACCTGTTGGCTCCAGAGGGGTCAGCCATGCATGACAGTCTCACCGATGAGAGTGTCACTAGGTTTGGACACTACCGTGCTCTAGCTCCTGGATACCGTCGTCTTGGCCGCCCAGTTGAGCGTCAGGTCTGAGCTCGCCTTTTAGAGGAAGATTGGTCAGACCTCGAGAAGGAAGATGAGATCCTAGCACAAGCTGAGGCTTAGGGAGGAGATCTGCAGCACATCTGGTTAGAGAGTGACACTAGTGACAGTGTTGAGGAGTACTTCCCACCTCCTCCCTCACCCAGACAGCACGACGCGGAGGCTGGAGGCTTGACTATACCACCTCCTACTCCACCTCCGGTGTCTGAGGCACAGGTCTCGCAGCCATCTGAGCTCACCTCTCTACTTCAGCAGATGGTTGAGCAGCAGCGACTGGATCGGCTTGCAGCTGAGCAGGCCAGAGCTGAGCAAGCTGCGCATCTTTTGGAGCTCCAGCAGCAGCAGCAGGAGATGCAGTGTCAGATAGCCCATGAGAGGCGAGAGGACACTGACAGGCTGACTAGACGATTGATCAGATGCATCAGCGTTCTCTTGACTAGCAGCAGCAGATGCAGCAGGCCATGATGGGCATCCTGGGTTGATCACCAACCTCTACACTTAGACCGGGATTGCCCTGCCCTCACAGCTTCTGGGTCTAGCTCTAGGTCCGCCTGTCCTGGCACCAGTTTCAGCTCCAGTGCCGACCACGCCGATACCAACGATCAGCATGTCACCGTTGCTTGCTCCAGGCGCACTGATTCACTCTCCCCTGTCGGCTTCGACACTCTTCCAGCAGACTCCGACTTCTGTTGTTAGTGCCCCGCTACCAGCAGTCTAGACTTAGCTGGCACCCTCAGCACCGACAGCATCTCCCGTAGCACCCGTCACCTCCACTCTAGCCTCAGCAGCAGGCAGCAGCTCCGACGATAGCACCCCCGACGGCGACCAATTCGTCATCGCCCCGAGCGCTCAAGATCCTTAGGCACTCAACTTCTCTTTTTGGTGTCTTCATGCCAAAAGGGGAGAAGAGTCAGGGGTAGGGATAGCATAGTCCTAGGGGGAGTCCTAGTTGTAGGGGGAGTATTTATTTTGGGAGTCTTTTGTAATTTGGGAGATTTGCTACTCTTTTGCTATTCTTGAGTTATCCGTCTGTCACTTAATTCTCTCGAGTCATTGATCGTTTTTGAGTCTTCGAGTTTCGTGTGTTGGATCTTGTACTTATTGCATATCCTTTTGAGTATCGTATTCTTAATTTCATTACTGCTATGCTTTACTCGTTGTGTTGTCATCAATCACCAAAAAGGGGAAGATTGAAAGCATTTAGGCCCCCATGAGGTATGGTTTCGGTGATTAATAACAACCGTTGGATATTACTAATGAGTTTGTGGATGCAAGGTCTCTTATATCACTCATCACACTTAATGAACTCTATATGTATATCATCTACTGCTCATTGGATACTATTGGAGACCCCTAAACAAACTATTTCATGAGGACAATCGATTTTCGTGAAGACTAAAAGAAAAAGCACATATGTCAAAATCATTCCATCAAAATTGACAGCTCTCAAGACTTGGTCATCATCAGAAGAACATTTCAAACCAATGTCGAAGAGGTCACTCGAACAAATTCCAAAAGAATCACTTATAACAACTCGAAGCAGACAAAATCAACTCACCGGATCAACCGATGTATCCAGAAAACACTACATCGGTCGAGTTGGCTCTGAACAAAAGAAGATCTCAGACTTAAGTATACACCGGATCATCCGATGATGAAGCAAGTGTTACATCGGTCTATCATTCCAGTAAGCAATTTCCCTGGACCAAGTGTAACACCGGATCATCCGATGTACAATTATAATACATCGGTCAATCGTTCCAGTAAGCATTATTTCTGGACCATTCTGGATCAAGTGTAACCGGATCATCTGATGATGAGGCAAGTGTTATGTCGGTCGATCAACGATCATATCTGACACAGTGACATCAGCTAATTTGTATTCGACCGATGACAACTGTAGGGAGAACATCGGATCATCCGATGTTTGCAGAACAGTGATGTCAGCCTACTTTTCCAATGGCTATTTCATGGAAGCTGGCTATTTATACCCCTTCAACCAGTCATTTCGAGAAGTCTTGATACCCAGCTCTACTATACACATTACCAAGCATTCAAGACATTGAGCTACCACTTCTACATCATTTACACCAATTGTACACCAAGAGATAGGCTAGACTTGCTGGAGATGATGCTTGTGTGCTTCCATTCTTGGTGATTGGAGTCTCTAGTCTAGTGAGAGCTGTAAGGGAGTGTCTCCTGGTTATTGCATTCACCTTGTAACAGTCGGTGATTGGAGAGAGCCTTCCGGAGCTTGCCAAGTCGATTGTGGAAGCCCGGAGGATCAAACTTGTACAAGGCTTGACCTCCACCTTGCCAGGGTTGGCGAACGAAGACTTTTAGTGAAGATCCCTGGTCTCGGTGACTTGGGAGTGGCTATACCCTTTGGTGGGTGCCACAACGTGGATGTAGGAAGGTCTTGACGATCTTGCCGAACCACGGGATAAATCTCCGTGTCTTCGTGTCTCCTTGGGAGTTTGCACACTCTTTCTTTCCCGTTACACTTATGCATTTCATATACCACAAAATTACTATTCACTTGAATGCATAGGTTGTTTGCATAGGGAATTGGGCTTTTAGTAGTTAAGTTTTTATTGCTTTAATTTTTTAAAAGAAGCCCAATTCACCCCCCCCCCCCCCCTCTTGGGCATTCGATCCTTACAACGAGCCTTCTCATCGATGATTTGCACCAGTTGTTCAGTATAAGTGAAATCTAGTTGCAAAATCTCCATTCCCTCCGTAAGAACGTCTGTCGGCTTCTTCAAACACTTTCTTAGTTGTGATACATGGAAAATATCATGAATCCAAGATAATGATGTCAGCAGTTTCAAACAATATGCAACTGGTCCGCATCTTTCAATGATGGGGAAGGGACCCACAAAGTGAGGAGCTAGCTTCCCTTTCACTCCGAAATGATGAATCCCTTTCATCGAAGAAACACGGAGGTAGACTTGATCCCTGACTTCAAAGTACAAAGGACGGTGTCGCTTGTCCGCATAACTTTTCTGACGAGACTGAGTTGCTTTGAGGTTGGCCTAAATCAGCTTGACCCGATCTTTGGCTTCTTGGATGATATCAATTCCAAATATAACCCTCTCGTCTGATTCACACCAATTAAGAGGTGTGCGGCACTTTCTTCCATAGAGCGCTTCATAAGGTGTCATCTTGATGCTTGATTGATAACTATTATTGTAAGATAACTCTGCTAATGATAGATGGTCATCCCAATTCTTCACATGGTCAATAGCACAAGCTCTTAGCATATCCTCCAAAATCTAATTAACTCTTTCAGTTTGACCGTCGGTCTCAGGATGGTATGCTGAACTTCGAAATAACTTGGTTCCCAAAGACTCATGTAGTTGCTCCCAGAAACGAGATACAAACAATGAGCCTCGCTCTGATATGATAGTGTGAGGAACACCGTGTAAACACACAATTCTTGAAATGTACAACTTTGCGTGTTGCTTAGCAACACAAGCGATATTGACTGGATTGAAGTGTGCTTACTTTGTTAATTGATCCACGATTACCCAAATAGAATCATGCTTATGGAACGTGAGAGGTAATCCGACAATAAAGTCCATGCTGATGTCCTCCCATATCGAGGCTGGAATGCTTAAGGGTTGTAGTACTCCTGCTTTGTTCATATGATCAACCTTAACTCTTCGACACGTATCACACTCCGATACGTATTTAGCAACTTCCCGCTTCATTCTAGTGCTCCAAAATTTTGTTCTGGGATCTTGATACATCTTGTTGCTTCCTAGATGTATCGAATACTTGTACAGGTGTGCTTCATCCAAGATCTTCTTCCTTAGTTCTGGATTTCGGGGCACCACTATCCGGTCCTTGAACCATAGAGTTCCCTCCTCATCTTTCCGGAAACATAATCTTTCACCATCATCATTTCTTTTCTGAAGCTTTAACATTGTGTCATCACTTTTCTAAGCCTTTAATTTTTCCTCTCGAATTGTGGGAACGAGAGCAAGATTATACAATGCACCATAGGAGATTATGCGTACACTTGGATTATCCTCCTCTTTTGTAGTAAATATCAAGTTACGAATGTGAGACTTCTGACTAAGTGCATCGGCCACTACGTTTGCTTTTCCAGGATGTTAATGGATCTCAAGTTCAAAGTCTTTAATCAACTCCAACCATCTTCTTTGTCTCATGTTTATGTCCTTCTGAGTGAATATGTATTTGAGGCTCTTCCCAATAGGTAGTGTCACTACAGGAATCCCGACGACATGCGACAGCCAGGGCCATCCCAGATAAGAAAAAAGTTGTCGCAGATAAGCTATTTGTAATGGTTTTCCTTATTTGCGACAATTTTCGATCGTCGCTCGAGTTTTTTCGCAATTTAGCTTATTTGCGATGGCTTGCAACGACCATCGCAAACAAGAGCCCGGGCCTGGCGGATGGGTAGGGCCCGACAATTTGCGACTGCTAAAGGTGGTTGTCGCAATTAAGGCCCTATTTGCGATGGCTTACGGTAGCCATCGCAAATAACATAGGTCATATTTGCAATGGCCCGACCGTCGCAAATAACATAGGTCAAATTTTCGACTGCCCAACCGTCTCAAATAACATAGGTTAATTTGTGATGGTCGGAAGTCTTATTTGCGACAGTGTTGTATAAAAGCTGTCTAAAATAAGTTTTTTATTTAAAAAAAAGAACGTTCTGCCCGGCTTGATTGCCAGAAACACAATATATAATAGCAGCAAACACAAACACAAAACAAAGACAAATGCATCTCCATCCATCAATTCTAGCTACCTCCCGTGCCGCCAACGTCCTCGCCACGTGTCAGACCAGGGGCCGGTATAGACGGTGATGGAGTTTGAGCCTCCGTCGTCGATCCCTGCAAAACATAGAAGTTCTTTGACATATTGATTAGTTTGGAACTTCATTTTTGACTAGAACTGATTAAACAAGCTAGAATTGATCATCTTGAACTTACTTTAGATAATTTGAGTTAGATTTGCTATGTTGGTTTATCTAAGACTAAATAAGACTAAAATAGCTAAGTTGAATTAGATTTGCCTATATTTGATGAATTAAGACTAAGTAAGAACTTTTTTATTACCAGAGAACCTGGAGAAGTGTGCACTGGTGGCGGTGCTTGCATTTCTGGCGGTGGAATTGGCAGTGGCAATGGAGGTAGCTCGAGGTGAAACTCCTTGACTGCATGGCCTTGAAAGAAACTCTCTCATTTCAAATGTTAAAGGTTATTACATATTATTAAGAATGTCATGAATTTAAGTTACTTTAACTTACCCTCATTGCCTACCTCTTCATCTCCATCACCTCCCGCATCTGCTCCATGCAGGCTCGCAGGCTCCCGCATCTCCTTCACTGCCCTCTGCGCCTCCATCTCCGCCTGGTGCTGCTCGCGGCTCTCCTAGACCTGACGAGCGAGAGTCTCCACCTGCGAGACACGATGACTCGGGCCCGTCAACGAAGCCTGCGTGGAGCTGCCTCTTGCAGGTCTTGCCGCCCTCAAGTCAACAACTCCGTCGAATACGACAAGCCTATAAAAATGAATTTGTAATATGGAAATGAAATATCTTTAATATCTTGAATTGAAAACGATAAAATGAATTACGAACTCACCTTCTGTGGGCTTTTCCACCTCCGCTTGCATAGGTGGCTTGAGGATCGATTGGTTCATGTTCCCAATCAAAACCTGTGTCGTGTATCCTCCTAGCATCCTCCCTGTACCTAGCCTGAAAGACAAGAAAACCATGTAAATTCAACCATCGATATAGTTATATTTAATATGAATGATTTCTAAACTTACCAGCCGCTAGGCTGCGGCCTGACTGCACCCCTGAGGCTGAGAAGGGTCCCTGTGACCCCTCTTCCAGACCTCAGCAGGGGTTGGCAACACCCCTGTCTTGCGCTCCTGTCAATATGTGTTAGTACAAACAATATATTATGAATATATAAACATAAGTAAGATACACTTACCATGCATTTAGCTAAACGCAAGTGCTGATCTTGGTCATGGTTGTGCTTCCCGTCGACCCCTCTGCACTCTCGAGTCCTTCGGGACTTAGCCTTAAAACCATTGCTAGCGCAGTATCAACAAAGGGCCCGATATGCATCGGACCGACCCTGAAACCAACTCACGTGGCCTTACACATAGTTGTAGGTCGTTAAAAATACCGTTGAGGAAATTATCAGAAAAAATATTTACTACACCCCACGTACCTACGTGTACTCCTCCTCCGTCAGGTGCCTCTCACTCTCCTACCGGAAGTGTTGCCAGTCGTGCTGGTTCGCCTTCAAGTGTTCATTGATAACTTGAATACGAGCGTTCAACAAAGCTTGTCGAACCGCCTTCGCGTCGTTGACATGAAACACTTTCCTTGCACGCTGAAATATGTGAGGGTCGTCCAGGTCCTCTAAAATATACCTTTCTTGTGATAAATAATATATTGAAGAGATGTTCATTAACAGAGTTTAAGAGTTAAAACATAAAAACTTTATTTAACATACTTTCCATAAAATCGGGCCATACGGCCTCTTGAATGTTGTGGTGCTCCTGGTGAGGGGCGCGTGCGTAGTCCTCCCACGAAGTAGCAGGCACCCCGTCGATGACCCCGGGATAGTGCAAACGCACTAAGGACCAGAGGATACCGTTCTGTCTGTGGTGTTTGTCACCGGTGAAAGACGTGTTGTACCAAGCATTGTAAGACATTTATTGATTCATTACTTAAGTAACCAAAAGAAACAAGAATTGAACACTACGATTTTATTAAATGTCTCTGACCGGATGAATCACGATCCTCTGTGAAGGGACTGAAGAAGTACTGACAAAGTGAGTCCTCCTCGTCTCCCGCGTCTGCTCGAGGACCACGTCTAGTTACCTAGAAGTCTCGTCACCAGCCGAGCCAAAGGGCTCCGGAACAGAAGACTCGCCAGCCAAGGACTGGCTGGCCGAAGGCTGGCTCACCGAACGGTAGCCAAGATCAACTAGTGTCGTAGCCTCTGAGTCAGTCGGTGGGGACTACAACATTCAAATGACTCATAAGTAAGTTTAATTGGAAATTGAATTTGAAGAATTTGTCAAAGACTAGTGAAATTGCATTTATAAATTCAATTGCATTTCAAAATTCAATTGCATAATCAACAATTCTGTTGCATTTCAAAATTCAATTACATAATCAACAATTCAATTGCACTTCAACATTCAATTTCATAATCAACAATTCAATTGTATTTCTAAGTTCAATTGCATTCACATTTCTATTGCATTCAAAATTCAATTGCATGGGAGGGGGTGGGGAGGAGGCTAGGCCATGGGAGGGGGGGATGGTGCAGTGCGGGGGGGGGGGGGGGGGGGGGGGGGGCACTTGGCCATAGGAGAGGGGGGAGGTGGTGGGGGTGGGGGTGGCCGCTCGGCCATGGAGGGTGGGGGCGGCCGCTCGGCCATGGAGGGAGGGTAGGGAGGAGGATCGGCCATGGGAGGGGGGAGGGTGGGGGGTGTGGGCACTCGGCCATGGGAGAGTGGTTGGGGGGCGCTCGGCCATGGGGGTAGGGTGGGGGTGCTCGGCCATGGGAGGGGAAGGTAGGGTGGGGAGGGGGCTCGCGACCGCCATGGAGGAGGGGGAGGGGGCTCGCAACCGCCATGGAGGAGGGGGAGGGAGAGAGGAGGAGGAGGAGGAGGAGTGGCTTACCTGAGGGGAGGTGCGGCGGCGGAGGCGGGAGCACCAAGGCGGCGGCAACGCGGTGGCGGGAGGGCGGGAGCGCGTGAAGTGAGTCAGGCCGAGGGTGGGCTGGGGTATGTCCCTTTAGTTTACGATGGACTCATAAATTGCGACGGCCCTAGGGTTGGCCGTCACAATGTAAGGTATTTGTGATGGTTTGTTTTGCCGTTGCAAACAAAGCCTATTTGCGATGGCCCCTATATTTGCGATGGCTTTTGGGGCCGCTGTCACAAATTAACAACCTATTTGTGATGGTTTTATGCATTTGCAATGGCACGGTGCCAGCCATCGCAAATTAGTCTATTTGCGACAGCCGTCCATCGCAAATAGCTCTAGCCATCACAAATGATCACGTTTCCTGTAGTGTGTCTCCAAATCTTCAATGCAAGAACTACCGCAGCTAACTCAAGATCATGCATCGTATAGCTCTGCTCATGATTGAGGAGTTGTCTTGAGCCATATGCAATCACACGTGTATCTTTCATTAGAACACATACCAATCCAGTACCTGATGCATCACAATAAACATTAAACGGATTGATAGTATCCGGTTGAGCTAATACCAGTGCTGTGGTGTGATGTTTCTTCAGAATCTGGAAGGCTTCTTCACAATCTGCAGTCCATACATACTAGTTTCCTTTCTTTGATAACTCTGCCATTGGCTTAGCAATCTTGGAGAAGTTCGGAACAAACCTCCAATAATATCCAGCTAGTCCCAAGAAACTACGAATCTGAGGGCTGACTTTGGAGATTCCCACTTTAGTACTTGTACAACCTTACTTGGATCCATAGCCACACCTTCTGCTGAAATAATATGTCCAAGAAAAGGTACTTTGTTAATCTAAAACTCACACTTGCTGAATTTAGCATATAACTTATGCTCTCGTAATCGTTGGAGTACGATATGGAGATGTTCAGCATGCTCTTCCTCTGATTTGGAGTATACGAGTATGTCGTCAATGAAAACCACGACAAACCGATCTAACACTGGCATGAATACTGAATTGATGAGGTACATGAAGTGTGCTGGTGCATTTGTAAGACCAAACGACATGACCAGATACTCATAATAACATATCGAGTTGAGAATGTTGTCTTTGGAATATCTTCTTCTCAAATCTTAATCTGATGATACCCTGACCTTAGATCCATCTTGGAAAACACGCTAGCACCCACTAATTGATCAAACAATATGTCGATGCGGGGTAGTGGATACTTGTTCTTGATCATCACCGCATTCAACGGATGACAATCCACACAGAGCCTTAGTGTCTTATCCTTCTTCTCCACAAACAAAGCTGAGCAGCCCCATGGTGATGACCTTGGTCGGATGAATCCCTTGTCTAGAAGTTCATTTAATTGTTCCTTAAGCTCATCTAATTCCTTTGGTGCCATTTTGTACGGCTTACGAGAGATTGGTGTAGTTCCCAGTATCAACTCTATCTTGAACTCCACATCTCGCTCAGGCGGCATACCTGGGAGATCATCGGGAAACACATATGGATATTCTTGGAATACTAGAATGCCTTCAAGTTTAGCAACCTCTGAATGATATGCGGCTGGAATTTCAGAACTCAGATCTTTGAGGGAAAGAGTATGGAGACCATAGTACGGAGAGTCTAATCGAACAATCCTTGGACCAATGTCAAGAACAGCCCTATGGTACTTCAACCATGCCGTTCCCAATATTACATCAATCCATTGTCCATCTAACACAATTAAAGTGTTAGGATATATTTTTTTCACCTAAGCACAAGGCTGCTTTGATAATAACTTCACTAGTGGCTATAATGCCTCCATGTGAACTGATAAGATATTGATCCTTTGTGGTAGTGGTGGATAGCACAGACTTTCACACAAATGAGTTGCTAATGAAATTATGTGTGGCTCCAGAATCAAATAGAACCAACAAGGGTAGTTCGCTGAGAGTGAACATACCCATGAGTACTGGCTCTCCTTCCGGCACATCCTCAAGAGTAGTGTGGTGAATGTTTCCGGCCTTGGGTGCTGCTCTTTTGGGCTGAGTGCAGGACTGATCAGTACCTGGTGCTGCTACTTGCACATTGCCTTGCCTCGCTTCCGGGCATTCTCTGGTAAAGTGACCTAGACGGCCACATGTGAAACAGCATGATTCGCCCGACCTCCACCGGTCGACGGGCGATAATCAGGTGCATTCTGTTGTGTATAAAATGCACGTGGAGCGACACGCTGCTGCTGCCACTTAGGTTGTTGTTGCTGTTGCTGCCACTAAGGTTGTTGCTGTTGTTGCTGCCACTGTTGCTGTTGTTGATGTGGTCGAAATCCCGAATACTAGAATGGACGACCCTGATATTGGGGTGGTCCCACAGGGGTCGGACCTCCTGACCAGATGGTGTTCGGTACACCAGCCGGCACTTCTGGGGAGCGAGATTCCCACTACCTGGCGGCACATTCCTCTTCCTTTCCTCCGCCTGAGTGTGGCAGTTGGCATCTTCGAGCTTAATCACAGTATTGAAGAGTGTAGTGAAGTTGCTACGATCCATCAACAGTAGTTGTTCCCTTAGCCCAGTATTGCAGCCACGGAAGAAACGATCACATTTCCGCGCCTCAGTGCTCACTAGATCCAGCGCATACTGCGACAAGTGGTTGAACGTCTTAGTATAGTCATGGGCGCTCCTCCCTCCTTGTTTCAAGTCTAAGAACTCTTGAAGCTTTCGGTCCATAATTCCGGAAGGGATGTGATAGGCATAAAATGCCTCTCTGAACTCTGTCAAAGTAACCTAACGTCCAGTGGGCAGGGAGGCAAGGTGAGTTACCCACCATACACCGGCTGTGAATAGCGCCTTATGATGAACAGTGCACTGCAACAAACCAAACTTAGATTCAATTGTGCGGAGCAAGTTGTATGCCTCAAGAGGTTCCTCAGCCTCTGTAAAGACCGGTGGATGTGTCCCTAAAAACTCCGAGTAAGTGCTTGACTGAGGTTGATGAGGGCCTTCATCTTGACGCCCCCTTTGACAAGACGTATTCTGCATAGTAGTCTGCAATATTTCCGTTTTCTCAACTCGTGAACCCATCATGGAAGCCACGATATCTGCCAGAGTGATTGAAGGTGGAGGTGGTGGCTGTTGTTGCGGAGTCTGCTGCTCCGCACGTGGAGTTTCATATCCACCTTGTCCGCTTGAACCACCCTCTTCAGGTGTGGAACGAGTGCGCACCATTCTGCAATGCAGCGAATTCAACAATATTCTCTATATCATCTCTTGATTTATTCCATAAAGTATAGAGAATGTAAAACTCAAATGCATAGTGATTTAGTCCAAGCTACAACTTCAACGCCCAAGTTTTCCAATTGCTTGTTGCACCCTGTCCAGGCAGACCAGATCCTACTAAATTTAGATTTTGACTATGCAAATGAAATTTTCATGACATGAGCTCTATAAAGAATTTATACCTGACTCTCACACCTTTCCAAAGGTTACCAACCTGCCCTCATAGCAATAAAGGGTTAGAGAGATATGGTGGTTTAATGCTGACAGATTTCTGGTGGAATTTTGACAGAACCTCCCCTAAAATGGGTGTTTTTGGCCACAGTTTGAATATATCATACATTCAAAATATTCATAAACTTCACTTTAAAACATTGTATTATAACATGACAGCTTCGACAAAGTTCCCAACTATGTACACAAGGGTCAGAATCTGGACAGCCAGGGCACCTTCGATGATAATTCAAATTTGGACCCGTTACAATAAGATTAAGCTTTAGGATTGAATACAAAGTTGGTAGAGGACTCCCTAAGATTTCCATAAATGTATATACATGCCTATGATGCAATCCTATAATAGAAGATATGGATCTTCAAAGTTCACAGAAAATCTTGTAGAGTCTGGCAACAACTGTGCAAGTGTACCAGTTTGAACTCCAATTTACATGACCTTCTGTGCCGAATTAGGAAAAACTCTGAATTACAAAATTGTAGAAAATCTTATCCCCTTTATGGAACAGTATCACAATACTCCATAATATGATCTTACCTGGAGATATTGTAAAAAGACTTAGACTGGTTCATTAACCCAGGAAATTGTAGCGGTTTTAGGAACGTGAACTTTTGACCAACTTTGAGTGTGTTTCTGTCCTAGACTGATATAGAAAAGTTTTAGAAGACTCTTCAAACTTTCCAGAACTTCTTCACACATCCTCATTAGCCAAATATTCACTTGGATACACCCTGTGCAATTTCAACCATGAAACTGCCCCAATTAAGTATGGTTGCTATATCACTCCTCTCCACCGTACTTGACCTAATTAAGTATTTATATCCACATTTGACATGATTTATTCAACATTTACAGAAGATTAAGGTCTTGGGAGAAGAGAGGTGTATATGCATCATTTTTTTACCATGCCGGTACTATGTGCCTCACAAATGAAAAATCCTAACCAGATTACCTCTGGCGCATACGTCTCATAGGTGGCACTAAAATTGAGCACTTGCAGACGCATACTACTTGCAACACGTCTAATGCGGTTAGTGTACCTGCATAAGACATGCAATTTACAAACACTCATTATGGTGTCGTACGGCACAGCCCGCATGGGCGATCATTTCAGGCAGTCACAATAATATATATAAAAGTAAGAACATCCGTCCCGTATCATTCATACGGGCCGCCCAGAGCTGAGCCACGTCTCGAGGTACATGACCGGGTTTTCTACAACCCAAGAGGGGTCCCACGTCTTTGCCTAATAATGCACCAGTAGGAGGCGCTTTCACGTGTTTCTTAAAAAAACACACTACGTGCTTTTCAACATCATGATAGGTGCCCCACATCATTTATCTCTTGCGCTAGGGATCAATGCTGTGTATGGCCCTTTGAACATTGAACGTTCAAGAGTTGCATACTTTGTGTTTTGGCCACACAATGGGATATCCAAGCTTTTGCCTGAAGCACGCCGGGGAGCAACATTTTCATATGTTCCCAGAACCATAAGAAGGCTCAGAGACTCATATTAAGTCCAGTGCCAAGCCACGGGGGACAAGCATCGTACTACGTCTCGTACGGGGAGCTTATCGCAATTGATCCGCTTGCGGTGGCGTACCTTACCTCTTACATGACGTCGGAGCGTCGTTACATAATATTATAACAAATATGTTAGCTTGCAACCTTAAGTAACTATGCTAATATCAATCCTTATGTGGGACTAGTACTGAATCCTTACTCAAAGACTTAAGTTTTTCAAAATACGTGTCATTCTATGTGTGTTGTTCCCAATGCAGCTCTCATACCAGTTTGTGGGGACCACTATCCCGACATTCCAGAAATTGTATTAGGTGGTGTCATACGATGCGACACCTAACAACACAACACAGAGAATACACATTTACAATACATAGGTCTTTTATTCCATAGTACTATCGAGTTACAAATAATGTACATCAGTACAAGCAGCAGAAAGATAAGAGTGCTCTCACGAACTATAAGCTATACTAAGCAGTAGCTAAGTCATCCGACCCTTGGACACTTCACTTTAGCCACAACCAAAAATCACAGCGCCGTGCAGGGTTCCCAGTAGGCTTCGCAACCCTCATCGGGTGCCGCCACACTTGGATCACCCTCATCCATAACGTTGTCATATGCAACATTACTTGCAAAAGAGTGGATCAACTAACCATGGGCTTCTGCTCAGCAAAACTTAACCGAATTTCCTAGTCATGAAAGTCTACATGTCAGACTCGAAAGATGTAATGTAATAGTGATATAAAGTAAAGCTTGTAATTCTCATCCAGTTGTAGCTCAAGTCCTTTACTAACATGTTGTAGAATTATAAACATAACTTCAGTGGATAGTGAATCTACATCATACAAGTTTCTGATCAAAGATTACAAGAAGCATATTAATCAAGTGCAAGTAAATTACTATGTCACAACTCAATGAACAAGTATCCTCCCTTTCGCGAGCGACGGTGATTCGAATCAAGATACACCTGGCTTGCACGTTATGTACACCCGTCTAGAAGAGCAGTGACCACTTCCGTTAATGTTGTACACAACAACCTTTCACAAGACATCCAAGCATTAACTGGTCCTACCGTCCTGGAAATGTAATCCCCAAATACACGGGGTTATCGGTAATGGGGCTATCCCTTACTAACCTGTCGGCTAACCGCCTAAGACGGTGGGGTATGCCTGATGAACCCAACAGGTACGGGGGTTGATGATGAGGACATCACTACCATTGATACAACCACAACAGCAGCTCATTCACCACTTGCGGCTAATCAAGGTCCAATGACACGTGCTTGTGCACGTGAACTTAATTATTAGGTGAATTCATTCCTGGCTGTTCAAACTAATTATCCTTCAAATAGAGAAATATTAAAGTCATGTGGTGACCTTGTTATTCTTAGGTGCTTGGGAATTGATCCAGCTATGAGGAATGGAGGGATTAATGCAATGAAGACTGCTCCACCCGAGGGGTCCTCGTAACTGCAGTAAGTACCAGCTTAAAAGGGGCATAACTTTCAACTCCCAAGGTTGTTTAATGCAAATAAGTACTTGATGGAAAGGTCTCTTCGTCTTCTTTCCATTCGATCAAGAACCAAAGGAAGATGACACTTGAGCTGCCCAAAAAAGGCCGAACAAGACTCGTGACTTCATCTTGAGTTCTAGTCTTCCTCCTCTATATAAGCAACTAGCAGCCATAGGAAGAACTTGGGTTTTGTTTTGTGTAAGTTTAGCCTTTGCTACTTCCTTGTAACCCAAGTGTCGACAAAACCTTCCGATTACTTGAATCAGAACCCCAACTTATCACACCCGTGAGTGTTTGCTTGTTATCTTGTTCTTGTTTGTTCTTCGATTGCTTGTAGGTTCAAGGTTGTTCTTAGCACGGCAAGAACAGCAACAACAGGAGCAGGTGTAACTATCGCTAAGGCATAGCACCATTGTGATTTTTGTAGTTGGGTAGCACAATGTTGTCCTCTACCCAAATTGTAGTTATCAGGAGACGATGTGATTGTCGCTCAAGGCGCCACACCATTCTGGTTGTGGTAGTCGGGAAGCCAACGTCGACCTCCACCAAATTCGTTCACCACCAACATCGCTCATTGAAAGATAGGGTATCCACCGTACCAGTTAAGTTCATCATGTTGTATCAGACTTCAGGTTGCTCTGTGAGAGATTTCCTTCTCCTTGTTCTTTATTTACCTATAGTCCACTTTTGCCTACAAAAGTTCATTCTAAAAAAATCCTAAAAACACTTTGAGCCTTTGGCTTGGCTACTTAGCTCTCAAATGTTGAATTCACGGTTGCCTTTTTGTGTCGAGTTGCTGGTCCTAAGTTTTTCACCGCTAGAGTTTCGAGTTTGTGCCACTTTGTTCTCAGTCCATTTTCATTACCTACCCAAAGTTGAGAAAAATACAAATGCAAAAGAAAAGCCGCACGAATCAACAAGAAAAAAGGCACGTGCAAAGAAAGAAAAGCCGCACTGATCAAAATTGCTAGAAAAGATTCTCAGTAAAAAAAAAGAAACAGTTTGTGTAACATTTGTTTCAGGTTTCGGAGTTCAACTTGCTATTTTGAACGTTTTGTTAAAACACAACGTTTGTGATGTCCGAACTTTTCTACTAAAGTAAATTTAACATCACGTGGAGTAACGACTCGCGTGTCTATCACGGTTTATACTAGGACCAGCAATGTACCATAATGGAACGTTTTTTCAACTTGTTGTGACTAATGTGGTACTAGTTGTTCCTTTGTGCAATTTATTTCTAGCAGCCACCTCCAGCTCCACAAAATCATGTGCATCACCACAGAATTGTGTTGGCAGCCATAAAATCTTCTTTGCAAGCAAACACATAGCAGACTGCAGTATTATTTTTTAATTCAAACAAATCAGATTTGAAAGCAAGAAAACAAGCACTCTTCAATTTTATTTCATTCTTCTTCACATGAGCAAATTTGGAATTGTCAGTCTTAGGTTGTACCGATTCTTTTGCAACATTTGAATTTCCATTTTGATAGATTTCTTATTTTTCTCTTTACAAGCTCTAGCAATATCATCCTTCAAAATAGCATCGGGAGACATAGGGTGCAAAACAAGCTTCTTCTCATTGTGCATGAAAGAGTATTTATTTGATTTACCATGATGTAATGTATCTTTATCAAATTGCCAAGTGTTAGTAGCTGGATTTTTACTCTCATTGAAGAGAGGATGACACTAGAGAGTTGGGGCAATTTTCTTGTCTATTCCTCACACAATGCCATACCAACCCAAGGGGTTGAGGCTACATATTTATAGCAGCCCAAGGGCAGCCAACCAGCCAAGCATATGCCTTCTTGCCAGTCCAAGATGCCATGCAAGGTGCTGTCCTAAAGATGCTAACAACCGTCCTAAAAACAGTCAAAATGCTGCTGTCCTAACTGCTGTCCTAAAAGCAGTCAAGATGCTGTCCTCTAGTCTAAGATGAGTACAACAAGGACCAAAGACCAAAGGACTAAGGTACAACAAACTAAGGACAAGGGTACAAGGGACTAGGGGACCAAAGACCAAAGGACTACAAGACTTATTCCATCATTCTCCCCCTAAGTCTTGTACGTCGTCTTCTGGGAGGGTTGGACCATCCCGATCCTGGAGCAAAGTTCAATGAACTTGAGCCTCCCAAGGGGCTTGGTGAGCAGATCCGCAAGCTGGTCCTTGGTGTTGATGTAGATCGCCTTGATGCTACCTTCCTCCAAGCAGCCTCGGATGAAGTGGTACCTCACCCGGATGTGCTTGCTCCGTTCATGAAAAACGGGGTTCTTTGCCAGGGCCAGAGCAGACACGTTGTCCACCCTGAGCTCCACCGCTCCAGTGTCTCTGCCGAGTAGATCACCAAGCAGTCGAACAAGCCAGAGCGCCTGAGTCGAAGCGGTGGAGGCCGCTATGTACTCGGCCTCGCAGCTGGACATGGCCACCACCTGCTGCTTGACCGACTGCCAGCTAACGAGGCACTTGCCGAAGAAGAAGAGGATCCCGCTCGTGCTTTTGCTGGTGTCGATGTCGCCGGCGTGGTCGCTGTCGCTGTACCCGACAAGGTGTGCCTCTCCAGGACACCTCGAGTAGTGAAGGCCGTGATCAAGAGTCCCCGCAACGTAGCGGATGATCCTCTTCACAGCCTGCTGGTGCTCCGTCGTCGGTCGCTGCAGGAACCGACTAATGTAGCCGACGGAGAATGCCAAGTCCGGCCGTGTGTGGGCGAGGTAGCGAAGGCTCCCCACAAGACGCCGGTACTGTGTAGCGTCCACCTCCTCCGCCGTGTTGTCGCGGCTCAGCTTCAGCCTTTCCTCCATCGGAGTGAGGGCTGGGTTGCAGTTTGTGAGCCCAGCTAGCTCAACAATGCGCCTGGCGTAGGCGGTCTGTCGAAGTGTGATCCCGGAGTCGGCCTGGTGCACCTCAATTCCTAGGTAGAAGGAGAGGGATCCCAGGTCACTCATCTGGAAAGTGGCTTTCATCTCTTCCTTGAACGCTGCCACCTCCGCCTCCTTGGTGCCGGTGATCACCAAGTCGTCGACGTAGACACCCACCAGTAGGGTGTTTCCTCCATTGCCCCGCCGGTAGATGGCCGCCTCGTGTGGGCACTGCCCGAAGCCCATCCTCTTGAGCGTGGAATCCAACTTGGCATTCCACGCCCGTGGTGCCTGCCGCAAGCCATAGAGGGCCTTGCGCAAGCGCAACACCTTGCCCTCCTTGCCAGGGAGCGCAAACCCTGGCGGCTGGTGTACATAGACCTCCTCCTTCAAGTCGCCGTTGAGGAACGCCGACTTGACGTCCATGTGCTGGACACGCCAGCCTTCTTGAGCAGCCAGCGCAAGAAGGAGTCGCACGGATTCCATCTGTGCCACGGGGGCAAAGGCATCGTCGAAGTCGATCCCCTCCTGCTGCACGAAGCCGCGTGCCACCAAGCGAGCCTTGTGCTTGACGATGGCGCCGGCTTCATCCCTCTTCAGCTTGAACACCCACTTAAGGGTGATCGCACGATGACCGCGAGGGAGGTCAGCAAGCTCCCAAGTGCGGTTCGTCTCAACCGCATCCATCTCCGACTGCATCGCGGCACGCCATGCCGCGTGTTTCTCGGCCTCCGCGAAAGACCGAGGCTCGCCGTCGTCGCACGCAAGGTGCAACTGCGCCTCCGAGTCTTGATCATCCAGATCGTGAGGGGCCAGTCCCGGCACCGGCTGGTCGCCGAGAATGTTCTCCATCTTGCGATACCACAACTGCTCGCCGTCATAGCACCTGTCGAGGCGCTCCTCGTCGTGGGAGAGCGGAGTGACAAACTCCACTGGGTCGTGCTCGACACGAGCTGGTGACGGAGTGGACGTGGCTGGAGGGGTGGCCGTCGGTGCTGGAGTGCGTGGGGTCGCCGGCTGAGGTGGAGGTGGACGCTCTGGGGCAGGGGCAGACACGCTCGGTGGAGAAGAGCTGCCTACTCCCCCAGCTCCCTTGGAGTAGACGTAGTCGACGATGAAGTCGTCGTTCGTCGAGGTCGAACTATCGTCCACCGCCTTGTCCCATGCCCATCCTCGCCCTTCGTTGAACACAACGTCGCGCGTCGTGCGCACACGCTGTGTCTCTGGGTCGAGAATGCGGTAGGCCTTCGAGCCCTCCGCGTAGCCGATGAACACCCCGGGGGTGCTCCTGTCGTCGAGCTTGCCGATCTGGCCAAGCTCCTTGGCGAACGCGAGGCAGCCGAAGACTCGTAGGTGAGAGACCGCCGGCTTGCGCCCATACCAAGCCTCGTACGGCGTCCTGCCGTGGAGGGCCTTGGTGGGCGAACGGTTGAGGATGTAAACGGCGGTCACCACCGCCTCTCCCCAAAAGATAGCCGGCATTCCCCTCTGCTTGAGGAGGGCCCGAGTCATCCCCACAACCGTCTGGTTGCGCCGCTCGACGACGCCGTTCTGCTGCGGGCTGTAGGGCGCGGAGTAGTGGCGCTGAACACCCTCATCCGCGCAATACGACGCGAATTCAGCCGCCGTGAATTCGCCGCCGTTGTCGGTGCGCAGCACGCGCAGCTTGCGGCCGCACTCCGCCTCCGCAGTGGCCTGCGCACGCCTGATGGCGTTCGCAGCCTCTCCCTTGCTGCCAAGGACCACCACCCACATGTAGCGGGAGAGGTCGTCGACGAGCAGCAGGAAGTAGCGTCGTCCTCCTGGTGTAGCCGGTGTCACCGGGCCACACAAGTCCCCGTGAACGAGCTCGAGCCGCTCCTTGGCTCGAAAGCTCGACTGCTGGGGAAAAGGAAGCCGCCTCTGCTTCGTCACCACGCAGACGTCGCAGAGCTGCTCCACGTGGTCAAGGCATGGCATGCCTCGCACCATCTCCTTGGCACTGAGCTGCTTCAGGGCCTCGAAGTGAAGGTGCCCAAAGCGCTCGTGCCACTGCCATGCCTCGTCCTCCCGACGAGTGGCAAGACAGACAGGTTGTGCTACCTGCACGTGAAGGACATAGAGTCGATTGGTGCCTCTAGTTACCTTGGCAAGAAGGCGACAATGGCGATCCCAAATCCTCATGACCCCGTCCTTGATCTCCACGCGCGAACCACTCTCATCCAGCTGTCCCAAGCTGATGATGGAGTTTCGCAACGCGGGGATGTAGTAGACTCCGACGAGCAGCTTGTGCTCACCGGACTTAGCGCTGAGGAGGACGGAGCCGACACCCTTGATCTCCACGCCGGAGGCGTCACCAAACTTGACGGAGCCTCGGACATGGGGATCAAGCTCGGCGAAGAACTCCCGTCGACCGGTCATGTGATGGGTGGCGCCGGTGTCGAGGCACCACCCGTCAGTCTTCTCGTTGCTGGAGCCGTCGCCGAGGAGAGCGTGTGCTCTCGGCTCATCAAGATGAAAGAGAGCTGTTGCGGTCGATGCCGCTAGAGATGGCTTGTTGCTTCCATGTGCCATGAGCAAAGCTGGCTCCTCCTCCACCTGGGCGACGTGGGCCTCCTCCTCCACTTGTGCGACGTGGGCCTGACCACGTCGTGGCTGTCGACACTCCCTGGCCCAATGACCAAGCTTGCCACAGTTGTGGCAGGTGTCGTCTCGTGCCGGCTTGTGGTTGCCGGCGGCACCGCCCTGGGCACCTCCGCGGGCACTTCCTTGCGCCCTGGCCTGGGCGCCTCCGCGCCCCTTGCGCGGCTTGCCGCGCTTGCGGCCGCCTGTCGAGAAAGAGGACTCCCCCTTCTTCCGGTCACCCTGGCTAGCCTCCCACTGCTCGCGAGTGAGATGAAGCTTCCCGCCAATGGTGATAGGTCCCGAGAGAGGCTGTGGTTCGTCGCTGTCGACGACCTTGAGGCGACCTATCGCCTCTTCGATCGACATCGTGGAGAGGTCCAGCAGAGACTCGATCGAGCGAGCGATCTGCTTGTACTTCTCGGGGATGCAACGGAAGAGCTTCTCGACAGCTCTCTCCTCGTCGTAGGTGTCGTCGCCGAACTGCTCCAACTTCTGCAACAAAGTGTTGAGACGGAGAGCAAAGTCATCGACGTCCTCACCTGGCTTAAAGGCCAGGTTCTCCCACTCCTTGCGAAGCGCCTGCAGCATGGTCTTGCGGGCGCGGTCGCTGCCGATGCGTGCCGCAGCGATGGCATCCCAAGCCTCCTTAGCAGTCCGCTTCTTGGAAAGCGAGAACTGCATCTCAGGCGGGACTGCAGCAATGAGGGCATCCAGCGCCCGTCGATCCTCGTAGTAGTCGACGTCGCCGTACCGAACTGCTTCCCACATGTGTCGCACCTGGAGCCGCACCCTCATCACCGCGGCCCACTCCACGTAGTTGGTCTTGGTGAGGGTAGGCCACCCACCGCCAGGACCGACATCCCTGACAATGGCCTGGACCCCATGGTGTCCATGGTACCGATCTGGGGAGGGAGAACCGCGCTGCCTGTAACGGCCGCGTTCTCCGTCGACTGCGCCGCCGCCGTCGGGAGCGCCACCGGCACGTCCGCGCCGGCCTGGGCTGCGGCTATCGCGCCCATGGGGACGCGCGGCTACTCGATGCATCTCTTGTGCTCGCGCCACTTCCCTTGCCAACTTGAGCTCATCGTCGACGCCGTCGACAGAGCCGCTGGAGCTACTGCCGCGCAGAGCCTCCAGCTCTGCTGCCGCTGCACGCGCTACAGCCGTCGCCGCCGCTGCTTCCACTTCCGCCCTCGTTGCTGCCAGTTCCGCCGCCGCCAACTTTGCCGCTAGTGCCGCCGTCGCCGCAGCCTCTGCCGCCGCTCGCTCGCGCTCCTCCGCCGCGGCGACCTCCGTCTGCCGCGCGCTCGAGGCGACCGAACGCTGAGACTGTCCGTCGGACATCGCGCACTAGTGGGGAGCTGGTGTGTGGGGAAGAGGGATGAGCTGGGGCAGCCGGTGTTCCTGCTACTGGTTGCGGACAGGGAGAGGCGCGGGAGGGAGATGAGCAAGAGATGTTTAGGCTACAGGACAGAACGGCTCTGATACCAAGTGTTAGTAGCGGATTTTTACTCTCATTGAAGAGAGGATGACACTAGAGAGTTGGAGCAATTTTCTTGTCTATTCCTCACACAATGCCATACCAACCCAAGGGGTTGAGGCTACATATTTATAGCAGCCCAAGGGCAGCCAACCAGCCAAGCATATGCCTTCTTGCCAGTCCAAGATGCCATGCAAGGTGCTGTCCTAAAGATGCTAACAACCGTCCTAAAAACAGTCAAAATGCTGCTGTCCTAACTGCTGTCCTAAAAGCAGTCAAGATGATGTCCTCTAGTCTAAGATGAGTACAACAAGGACCAAAGACCAAAGGACTAAGGTACAACAAACTAAGGACAAGGGTACAAGGGACTAGGGGACCAAAGACCAAAGGACTACAAGACTTATTCCATCACCAAGGTCGACCAAATAGCATAGAGCAAGCTTGCATAGGTACTACATCGCAATCAACGTAATCATGGTAGGAACCAATTGTAAATTCAACATGAACCAAATGTGTTACCTTAAGATTACCACTGTCGTTGAACCATTGGATGTAGTAGGAATGTGGATGTGGAAGTGTTGTCATCCCAAGCTTCTCTATCATGGCAGCACTTGCTAAATTGTTCCAGCTTCCTCCATCAATAATAATGCGACACGATCATTCCAAAACTATACACTTAATTGGAAATAGATTATGTCGCTGGTTCTGTTCAGCTTTGATCATTTGGGTACTCAAGACACGCCTCACAACAAGACTCTCATAGTGGTCAGCATGATCAGCCCCAATGTGCTCTTCATCATCATTCTTCATTCCTGCATCTTGTGCAGCAAGCATGGCATATGTTTCATCATCTAAATCACTAGCGGATGAGTACTCACCATTTTCTCATACAATCAGCACATGCTTGCTTGGGCAGTCCCTTCGTCGGTGCCCAAAACCCTCGCACTTGAGGCATTGAATGTCTTTTGTACTTTCGGTGGAAGCGATGGAAGAAAAAGTATTGGCTGCAACTTGGGTGGATCCTTTTGTTGTCTCGATAGCACGCGAAGGTGCTGATTTGGATGTAGTTCTGGGCAACCGATTGGAAGCATCGTCCGGAGAATCATGCTTAAGACCAGCAACACTTGAGCGGGACTACCATGAAGTAGTTCGACCTACAGAAATGTTAGTTCTTGTGCGTCGTCCCTACACTTCTCTTTCAGCCTTACAAGCAAGAAGGAATAATCGAGTGACGTTAGTGTATTCTTTATAAGCCAATATGTCCTGAATTTCTCTTGTTAAACCACCCATAAACCTAGCCATTGTAGCCTCTTCATTTTCAACTAGGCCACATTGCGTCATGCCTATTTGGAGTTCTTGATAGTATTCCTCAATAGATTTTTGCCTTGCCTAAGTTATTGTAATTTATGCAACAGGTCACCAGCATGATAGGAAGGAACAAAACGATGATGCATGATTCGTTTCAAGGCATTCTAAGTTTGTGGTACGGTAGCTGGATTTTTAGTTTGATACTCGTGCCACTAGACAGAAGCAAAGTCAGTGAATTCACTAGTGGCAGCTCTAACCTTTTATCATTAGGGAAATCATGGCATGCAAATTTTTGATCTACTGATAATTCGTATAACAGATATGCATCCGGATCATATTTCCCATCAAAGGATGGTATGGAGAATTTAATTATGCGTAGGGAATCATCATTGTCACGTACCTCACGTCGGAGGGCTTGACCACCCATACCACGATGGTCGCGATGTGGTTGTCGTTGATATCTAAAAGGTCCATCATCAAGCTCGGTATCCACTGAATACTCTGACTCCTCATATCTTGTAGCGCTGCCAACGGAGTCGTAGCTGTCATCAACACGTATTTGCCTCTCTTCGCGTCCAACCTGTTCCATCCTCTCCAATCGCTCAATGATTGCTGCAAGAGAAGTGTTAATAGCCCCAACAGTTCTTTATAATTGTGTCAGCTTGGTGTTGGTGCAAATCTTTGTCGACTCTAATTGACCATGTGTTCATTGGTGACTTGAATATCCTCGTTGAAGGCATCCATTTGCAGCTTTACTTGGCGTTCAAAATACCGAATGATGCCCCTCGTACGTTGTGAATGTGGAGATGTCTCATTCGCATCAGGTGACATGGTTAGTACAGAAAGGAAATACAACAGAAAGCAGATTAATCCTAGCAGTTGCTAAGAGGTGGTAGAGTGCAATCACTTCCTCACTAGCAAGAAATCAAGCTCTTACAAGTTCTTACCACGCGATGCAGGGGGTGCCAGCAAACAGAAAGAACAACAACCAACGGTGGCTGCCAGCACAATTTTGTGGTGTTGTAGATGAATTTGTGGAGCTGTAGGTGGCTGCTAGAAATGAGTTGCACAAAGGAACAGCTAGTACCACATTAGTCACAACAAGTTGAATAAACATTCCATGATGGTACTGTGCTGGTCCTAGTCTAAACTGTGATACAGACGCGAGCTGTTACTCCATGTGATGTTAAATTTACTGTAGTAGAAAAGTTTGGACAGCACGAACGTTGTGTTTTAACAAAACGTTCAAAATAGCAAGTTGAACTCCAAAACTTGAAACAAATGTTACACAAACTGTTTCTTTTTTTTTGTACGGAGAAACTTTTTCTAGCAATTTTAATCAGTGCGGCTTTCTTTCTTTTCACATGCCTTTTTCTTGCTAATCCATGCGACTTTTCTTTTGCACTTGCCTTTTTTACAACTTTGGGTAGGTAATGAAAATGGACCGAGAACAAAGTGGCACGAACTCGAAACTTCAGCAGTGAAAAACATAGGACCAGCAACTCAACACAAAATGGCAACAGTGAATTCAACAAGTCGAGGGCTAAGTAGCCAAGCAAAAGGCTCAAAGTATTTTTAGGATTTTTAGAGCAAACTTTTGTAGGAAAAAGTGGACTGTAGGTAAATGAAGGACAAGGAGAAGGAAATCTCTCACCGAGCAACCTGGCTCTAATACCACCTAATGAACCCAACAGGTACGGGGGATGCTCTATCTTTCAATGAGAGATATTTGTGGTGAACGAATTTGGTGGAGGTCGATGTTGGCTGCCCGACTACCACAACCAGAATGGTGTGGCGCCTTGAGCGATAGTTACACCGTCTCCTGATAACTATGATTTGAATGGAGGTCGATGTTGTGCTATCCGACTACAACAACCACAAGGGTGCTACGCCTTAGCGATAGTTACACCGGCTCCTGTTGTTGTTGTTCTTGCCGTGCCAAGAACAGCCTTAAACATGCAAGCAATCGAAGAACAAGCAAGAACAAGATAACAAGCAAACACTCACGGGTGTGATAAGTTGGGCTTCTGATTCAAGTAATCGGGAGGTCTTGTCGACACTTGCGTTATAAGGAAGTAGCAATGGCTAAACATACAGAAAACAAAACCCAAGTTCTTCCTATGGCTGCTAGTTGCTTATATAGAGGAGGAAGACTAGAACTCAGGATGGAGTCACAAGTCTTGTTCAGCCTTTTCGGGGCAGCTCAAGCGTCATCTGCCTTTGATTCTTGATTCAATGGAAAGTAGACAAAGCAACCTTTATAGCAAGTACTTATTTGTATTAAACAACCTTAGGAGCTGAAAGTTATGCCCCTTTTAAGCTGGTACTTGCTGCAGTTACGAGGACCCCTCGGGTGGAGCAGTCTTCATTGCATTAATCCCTCTATTCCTCCTAGCTGGATCAATTTCCAAGCACCTAATAATAACAAGATCATCGCAAGGATTTAATAGTTCTTTATTTGAAGGATAATTAGTTTGAATAGCTAGGAATTAATTCACCTGATAGTTAAGTTCACGTGCACGAGCGCGTGTCATTGGACTTTGATTAGCCGCAAGTGGTGAATGGGTTGTTGTTGTGGTTGTATCAATGGTAGTGATGTCCTCATCAATGCCTCAACACCCGGGTTAACATGTTACATCGGTTTCCTGGGTCCCAAAATCCAGTATGCATCCAATACAGGTTCAAACTTGTCCAGTAGGGTCGCAGACGATACGGCCCTTAATCAACACATGCAGGCCTATGCACACAGATCTCCGGTCTGCCGCTTCCTACCCGCCTGCCCGGTCTCATTTTCCCTTTTAGTGAAGGATTCCCAATCCCTTTCCACAATTCAGTTCCCACTGTATAACTAAGCATAGTAATCCAAATATCATATCACTACTTCTACCCATCCCTGATAGGAGCATTTGGCTATGCAATTGGATTATCAAACATCCATAGACCTAATGCAATAATCATCCATACCCAGACATTACTAAAAAATTAAGTTCATAATCAGTTTTAGATGCATCCGAGGATTGTGTTGTTGCTGATAAAATTCAAGTTCTGCTTCTGGAGGGATGAAGCCTAGCGGCACCGGCATCTCCTCGGGAAGAGTTGCTAGCGAAATGAATAGAATGCACACTATTAATATAGCTATCCATAGACTATGAAGTTAACAGAGTTTATTTTCAAAGAAGATAAAGTCCACTATAGTTGGAAAATTAACAGCAGACTGGTAAGAACAGAAGAGGGTTATAGGAAAAAAGTTCAGATTTTTATACCACAGTTGTGGTTCATGTAAATTCCTAAACCCTTGCTTAAAAATGGAATTACTAGAAAAATATACTAGGTTTGACATGCTAATTGACTTTACAATCAGTTAGGTCAGGACACGATGAGTCTAGCAAAATTTGTTTCATAATTTTTTAATCTTATACAGATCACAATTGAATTTCCAAGTTGCCATCAATTTTCTGAATAACTTGCTGTTCATTTTGGGAATTTTCATCAAGCTTTGGCAAGATCATGTTATTATGCCTACTTAATCTTACCCAATGGTCATGAACATTTTACTGGAATCAATAGGATACTGGTGAGCGTTCTGGCAAAGTTTCACATTTTTCTAGGGTATAGAACTCCTCCAATGATTTTCTTATGGTTTACCACTTCTGGCATTCTAGAGCGCAAAACTGAGTACTTTCATGCTCCCTAACCTG
This sequence comes from Tuctoria greenei, assembly GCA_036927565.1. Classification (NCBI taxonomy): domain Eukaryota; kingdom Viridiplantae; phylum Streptophyta; class Magnoliopsida; order Poales; family Poaceae; genus Tuctoria; species Tuctoria greenei. The sequence goes on along the minus strand of JAYESD010000007.1, from coordinate 63,537,392 downwards.
TACCATTGAAAAGTAGAGATCAAGAGGGTTCTGGCAAATTTTGTGTCACAATTTTTGAAGTAGTATGCTAGGAGTCATGAATTTTTCAAAACTGGGAAGTTCTGCTATTTAATTTCTATTGCAAGTCCCTATTAGGCTGACAGGCGGGTCCACTTGTTTAAATTCTTCCAATCAGAGCAAAGCCACATTGGTCTGCAGAGATAATTGACACAGCCACAGTGGATCCCGTCGGTACAGAGGATCCCAAAGGGAGGTCTTCTTCAACCTCCAGCCAAAACTCCAGTGGAGGCCGACGGCTGGCAGCGGCAGCGGCGTTACCCTCGCCGGAGCTGCGCCTCAGGGCACGTAATGAATAAAAAATGACCTCTAGGACACGGCACACTCAATAGGCAAGGTAGGAGGGCTTGATGTCGCCGGAACAATGGACCTCGACGGTGAGGAGCGGCGGCCTCCATGGCTGCTACGGAGGAGACCACCACCGAAGTCCAAATCCACAAGAAAAATTGCCGAGCAGCAGCAGGGAGTCATGGTAAACATGATTGTTCAGTGCAATTGGGAGGAAATCGCCGGAAACCAGTACATTACCAATGACCTAGGGTTACAGCCCGCGGTGACGGAATTTCGCATAATTTCTTTACTTGGCCACGGCTGCTATTGGTTCTTGCACTTCTAGATGAGAAATGGACAGAGCTTCCTATTCTCCAACTGAATCGGAGCAAGGCCAAGCCTCCAAGGCAATTTTCTAATTTTTCCCCATCCAGTTTACCACCCAAACTGAGGAAACTTGAGGGCACACGGCTAACCAAGCCGGAGCAAGAAGAAACGATTTGCCAAACATGAACAGGGAGGTGTGGCGCACCTTTTGGTGCAGCAGAGAAGAGAGGTGGCTCGGTGCGTCAGGAACGCAACGGTGCCCACGGCAGCTCCGAGAACGTCCAGCGGAAACCTAGCAAAACAGCGCAGATGAGCCACGGACATAACTGGAACATGTGAGGAATAGATTGAGGGAGCTCTTATGAATGTTTTTGCTTTTGCTCACTTGATCGAAGGACGAGGGAATCGGGGGCGACGGCTTGAGCAAGAACTCACGGTAATGGCAGTGATGAACGAGCAGAGATCGAAAAACGGATGAGGTTGCAGCTTGAAGGGCTTAAATAGGTGAGGATCAGGTGCTGCTTGCCTTCAACATCAAGGAAAACAGTGACCAATGGAAGATAGCGGTGAGAAGGTGTGAGGGGAGGTGGTGCCCTGCATGTGTTTCAGTGTCGAGCAGGGTAGGGGTGGGCATTCGGTTAATTTGGTTAATTGGTTCGGTTAATTCGGTTAATGGTTAATTCGGTTAATAGAAATCGATAACCGAATATGACCGAATAAAAACATTAACCGCACAATTCGGTTGCGGTTAATTCGGTTCGGTTAATCGGTTAACCGAATTAACCGCATATAGATTAAAACACAATTTAAACATAAAGATAAATAAAGAAAATTTGAAATTTTGAATAATAAAACAACATGAAATCAACTCAAACATAAAAATACCAATATATAAGTTAATATACAAGCATACATCCATGTTTGATAAATTATATACCAAGAGAAACAAAAGTAGACATGAACAAATCACATAAAATTCGGTTAATTCGGTTAATTCGGTTAATCGGATTAAAAACCGAATTATTAACCGAAAACCGAATAGCGAAAAAATCATAACCGAACCGATAACCGAAAACCAAATTAACCGAAAATTTCGGTTAATTCGGTACGGTTAATTTCGGTTAACGGTTATGCGGTTAACCGCGCCCACCCCTATGCAGGGGAAAGAAGAAAGAATTGTGGCTTATGTGCTGGCCTGACTGGTGGGCCCCACATGTAAGAAGCACCTCTCATACAGAACTTCAAAATTCCATTTGAAAATGAAATCAACTCCTAAAATAACCAAATTTGGTAGTCCCCCTAATTTGGACATGAGGAATCACATGGTGATCTCATATTTGCCATTTGAGGTCTGCAAAATATCTCTAAATTTTTCTAGTGCTCATTCCCTCCTCTTTTGAATTTCCAAGTAATTCAAACTGCTAATTGAGTTTGGTTGACTTGATTACAGTCTTAACATTATACTGTAACAATGTACCTTCGCAACTAAAATAGGATTTGATGGTATTACTTTTAGATTATTTCAAAAAGAATACAACATCCTATGGAGAGAATTAAGTGAAATCCTAGGCTTCCATAAACATTGTTCGCTAGATTTAGATATTTTGTTTAAGTTTAACAAAGAAAGTTTTTGGCATGAATTGACTAGTGAGGTCAGATGTAGTGCTCCTAGAAATAGCCACTTGCAAAATCCTATTTCACGCTTTATGCATAGATGGATGGTTATGACTATGTTCCCTAGAGGAGATATAAGAGTAGTCCGTGATGATGAACTGAAACTTTTATTTTCCATGATTAATAATATAAAAGTTGCTCCAGTTATTGTTATAATGACACAATGGTTAGATGATATCTCAAAGACTGGGCCAATTGAATGCACTTCATTTATTACCCGCATTGCTATTAGGGTAGGAGCATTAGAATATACTTTACTCGAGTACATTGAAACTGAACGAGAATTGATTAATGAAGATTATCTAGTGCAAGGATATACTCTTAAGCATGATCATGATAGCTCTTTAATATTTTATTATCCCGGCTTTGTCAATAAAATTCGGTTACCTAACCCGGATTTTCATTTGTACAAATGTCAGAGCCTAACCATTGATCTTCTTCCCATCGAGGAAGCTCGAAGAAGTAATATCTCTAGCAAGGTAACTAGAAGTCGTGCAATGAGTGCGGCCATGCCTCCGTCAACCTCCACGGTCCATGAGTACCAAGAGAAAGAGAACCCAACTGGTGATGCACTCGGATGGACTCAACCTCAACCGTATGAGGCCGGTGGACCGTCTTGGCATGGATGGTCGAGTACCACATGGGAGCCATCCCTATCCACTTCAAGCTCTAGTGGCCTGCCTCCAACGTCCATGAGAGGACGTCGTTGCTTTTCGGCTCGAAGTCATCATGACTATAGCCAGCAAATTATGGATCTCAATAGGCACATAGGAGATCTTGAAGTGAGGACGGAAGACATCTACAACACACTCCAAGAGCATGTCCAAGGTACCCAAGATTGAAAACAACACATGGACACTCAGTTCACCAACTTCAACTCCACGCTACAACAACAACAAGCCAATATCGTGACATAGTTCCGTCATCAAGGGTTCAACCCTTATCCCGAAGGTGATTGATGAACAAGCTTGGGGGAGGACCCCCGCTTGAGGTAAATTGTATCACATCCATTGCATCATTTATTTTCCATTCATCCACCATTCATCTTGCATATAAAAAATAGTGTAAATTTGCTTTCAATAAAATAAAGATGTGTGGTAAGAATGATTTAGAATTCAAATAGATGAAATGATGAATAGTTGCTCTGTTTTATTTTTCCTAAGTCCCTAGTTTACAACTTTCTACTCTCTAAATATTGCCTTCATTGGCTAGAAGTTAACTTTGCCTTGATTTAGAATTGTGGGTAGCAAAAGCTTAATCTAATTCTTGGTCGTTGTGAGATATGATATAGTGATAGGATTGCTATTCCTAGTTTGAAAGTGAAACTTAGATTTTCGGAAAAATTCTAAAAATATTTAAGTTACTCTCAATTGATTGGAAAAACCTACCAAAGCCATATGATATTTTACATTGATAAACCTTATGCATATTCTATTTACCTCCACACTGATTGTAGTCAAACTAGTATAGTCCTATGTGAGAATTCATTCATTTTTTTGAATTCAAGCCTTCATTTGCACATGCTATACTTCTACCCTAGAAGTTAGCAAAATTACATCATATCATCATTCCACAATAAGAAAGGAAACGCCATGCCTTTGATGCTTAGTACTCTCTTCAAGTTTATTGCATAAATAGGGAGTAGAAGACATGGCTACAAGAAAAATAAAAAGAAAATGCATGCTTACATGAAAAGCATGAAAAAAAGAGATAAAAGTAGCCATGTTTCTTCCCTCCAATTAAGAGAGTCTACAAAAATAGGAGTCATCTCAACATCCACTTCCACTTTCATTCCATCACACATGCACAAGTATTGATTCAAAAAGTTTTTGAACTGCTTTCATATAAGGCTTACTCTTTTGACTTAGCAATATTATGTGTTGCAAATATGCCTACTACATTCCCTACCAAGCTCCATATACAAGCCTTATTTAGTGGTAGGATGAGTATAAGCAAAACGCCTTGGGTGAGAATATATTTCCACTACACACAAATGAGTGATTGAGAGAACCAAATTGAGGTTCTTAAACTCTAAATTGAAACTCTCCGAAATTTGAGTGGAACTTGATCTCTAGGCTATGCTTGCTACATTTGTTGTTATGTCTTTCAACCACCCATGAATAGGAGAAGGCATAAGCCCCATGATGACTTAAGATGGATGAAGTACCATAAGCAAATTTTTTGCAATACTAGGTAGAATATTTTTTGTGCACATGGTAATTTTTAAAAATAGAGCATTGTAGCTACTCCTGATCATCAACCTGAAGTCTTGACTTTGCTCGGGACGAGCAAAGCATAAGCTTGGGGAGTTTGTTGACTGATGTTATATCCCAATTTCACCCGTTAATATAGCTCAATTATGTGAAGGAAATATCATTTATTGTAGACATCACCTTTCCACTCAGTCAACTTCAATGTGTCAACTCTCTATGGTACCCTGATCACGATGAAGACTGATTCTTGCGCTTTTGGTGGCGGGAACCGACCCTTCTCCAGCTATAAATATGACCCCCTGCCCTCACTTCTCACACACACCACTTGAGCTTCATTCTATTGTATCCACTATTCTCCATAGTCTTAGAGGAGTTTAAGCTGTAGAGAAAGTCTCTAGTCCTTAGTCCAAATTACGAAGGAGTAGAAGAAGTCTCTATCTTCTTAAGTCCAAATTTGGAAAGGTATGGCTCACATATTCCTTATTGTATTTGTGACTTTATGCATAATAAAGATGTTATCTTTAGTCTTCTTTATTCATATACTTGGATGAAGCATTTCATGTTTGATTGTGGATTCCATGTATGTGGTAGGAGTAGTCTTTATGATTATGCCATAACAATCTTAATCTATCATCATAACGACTACAAACCCCACAATAATCTAATTAGTTATATATGATCATGTTAATATGAATAACTTATGCTATGTTTCAACATCGGTTCGCGATGTTTAGGTTAGTCATTGCCTTAGGATGGCTTGTGCCGCGAATCCTTAGGTATTTACTTAAATGCTAGCATGGTGCTAGGATAGTTAAGTAGCATTGGATGTCTCGTAGACCCACGGATTAAAGAGGTAGATAGTAGGTGGTGATAGCCCTATCTATCCTTGTAATCCTCCACATTCGGCTATGCCACATGCTCTTTGCAGGAATCGCCCTAGTATTGCTAGGGATAAACCCGTGCTCGGTGTGTTGAACAACTTAGCATAAGGATTCACCATTTACATGCTCATTATTATCCAACTTAGGCTATGTATATGTATATTAGAGGCATTGTAGGAGCAACTCCCTAACTCTTAGTCTAACCTCCCTTAGACCCATTTACCCCCCTTAAAATAGAATGCTCTTGTGTGTGTCACACTACCTCCACATATCTATTACCCATCCTCACTAGAACCCTACCTAGGCCAATCTACCCTTTCCATTTTATGATTGCTTTACTTCCACTTAGGCTTCCTTTGGAAAAATATAACTGACACCCTTGGGAATACTCTTTAAGAGGAAATGCTACATCAATAGTTTCTGTGAGCTTGCAGATTTTTATCTGTGATGTAAGAAACGTCAATAAATATCCGAACTTTTCCTTGTATAATGCATAATGTCTGCTTTGGACCGTCCGATCTTTCTTGTGCTGAAATATTCATGCGGCTATTATGTTTTCACTTGCAATGTCTCGAACTTGCTTTTTGGCTGATAGGGAAGTTTGCTTAGTATTATTTTACTAAGTTTTTTGATGCGTTTTGGCTGATCATGGTGGATATTTTCTTGCTATGTTTGCAACATGCTTATGTGAGGTGCTCACATAAGGTGTTGTGGTTATCGGACCAATGTGAGTCAAATCGAGATTTGTGCTCGGAAGAATTGGTTATTTGTTCATGTGCAGGTGTTGCTTGAGGTGAAGACATGGATGGTGACAGGATCTATTGAACTAGTCTTAGGGAGAAGACAAGGTTCAACAACCAAGTTTGCGAGGAATTATGGTTGAGTTGATCCGGAGGTCACGCAACATGTTTGGGTCAAGAACAATGCATATGAAGGTATCATGGACGTTGTTGGAAAGTTTTGCATGTGTGCAAAGAATGCATGGACGTGGAAACATTGTTCCAAGGCGTGATGAAGAGATATGGATGTGAATATGTGGCTGGAAAGGTCCAACCGGTTGGATTATGCTTCAGGCTGCTGCTGAGGTATTTATGGTTCGTATATGGAAAGTTTAGTGTTTGTTTTGGTTATATTTCATGGTGATCACGAAGTTGAGTTATTTTAGGAATTTTTAGGATCTTCCTAAGATGTTTGGAAGTCTTAAGATTGCTTTTATATGCATATGGAAGAGTCTTGAGCAGCTATGGAAAATTTCGTTTGAAGCTGAGTAGGAGTAGGAGTCCTAGTTAGGATTGGGTTGGCCTAAGGGATGGTTATATAAGCAAAGGAGGCCAGAGCTCGTGGTGCACAACTTTGAGGTTGTTCCTCTTGTATTTTAATCAATAAAATTTGTAGTTTATAGGAGCTTTTGTGACTTGTTCGTTCGACTTGTTTTCGTCAAGTCTTTCTCATCGAGTTTTTGTGCTGCCCGATCTTTCTTCATTGTCTTGATCGTAACTCGAGTTTTACAGATACAATTGATGTGATTCTTTTTGTATTGTCTTCAAAACTCCATACTCTATCATCTGTGAAAATGTCATGGTCATTCGATTTTTGGTTTTTGAGTTACACGAGATTCAAGCTCATGGAAGAAGAGGTAGAAAATTTTGAAAGAAATAATGTTTGGAATCTTGTACCTCCGACTCATGATCACACTTTAACTGAAACTAATTGGGTGTTTAAAAATAAACAAAGCGAGGATGGGGTTGTAGTTAGGAATAAGGCTAGGTTGGTTGCTCAAGATTTCACACAAGTCGAAGATCTTGATTTTGATGAAACTTTTGCTCCTGTTGCTAGATTAGAAGCCATAAGAATTTTATTAGCATTTGCTACATCTAAAAGTTTCAAAGTATATCAAATGGATGTTAAAAGTGCTTTTCATAGTGGCTACATAGATGAGGAGGTTTATGTTAAGCAACCACCCAGTTTTGGAAATCCAGATTTTCCTAATCATGTTTACAAATTGTCCAAAGCTTTGTATTGTCTTAAACAAGCCCCTAGAGCATGGTATGATAGGTTAAAAATATTCTTACTTGAAAAGAGGTTTACCATGGGCAAAGCTTATAAAACTCATTTTGTGCTTAAGCATGGCAATGTCTCACTATTCGTTCAAGTGTATGTTGATGATATTATCTTTGGTTGTTCTTCTCATGATCATGAGTCCAAGATTTCACCTATGATGAGTTCGGAATTCTAAATTAGTATGATGGGAGAACTCACGTACGGTTTGGGAGACAAATCAAGCAAACAAAGAGGGAACCTTTATGCATCAAACAAAGTACATGAAAGATCTCCTTAGGTGTGTCAACGTGGAAAATAGCCAGCCGCTTCGGACACCAATGAGAACAACAATGACACTTGAACTTGATGAAGAGGGTGAAACCATTGATCAAAAAGAATATCGAAGCTTGATCGTATCACTTTTGTACCTCACGACATCAAGACCGGACATGCAATTCAGCGTTTCACCTCGTCAAGCCATCAAAAGGATTCTCAGGTATTTACATGGTACTCAAGAATTTTGCATTTTTCTTCCATCTTTCTCAAACTGTTACTTTGAAAGTTTTTTCTAATGCTGATTTTTAGGGGTTGTATGATTGATAGGAAAATTACTTTGGGTGCTTGTCAAATTTTTGTAATTCACTTGTTGCTTGGTCCTCTAGAAAACAAAGTTCAGTTGCACAATCTACGACCGAATCTTAATATGTAGCTGCTACTATCGCTTACTCACAAATTTTATGGATTGTTCAAACACTTAAGGACAATGGAGTTGATTTGAATAGTGTTCTGCTATTTTGTGACAACACTAGTGTCATTTGCATTGCTAAAAACCCCGTGCAACATTCTAGAACAAAACACATTGATATTAGGTATCACTTTCTCCGTGATAATGTTGAAAAAGGAAATATTATGCTTCACCATGTAGACACCGAATAACAATTAGATGATATTTTCACAAAACCTTTGGATTTCACTGGTTTTTAATTCATTCGTAGTGAAATAGGGGTTATGCATCCTGATGGCTTAAATTGAGGGACAGTTCTGCAACTTGGGAAGTCTATGTGTGAATCTGAAATTAAAAAATAATATGAGCATAATTATTTCATACATATATAACTTTGTGATTCCTTTTACATGCTAAAAGTTGTTACTACGTTACTCATTTTATACATTTTGTAGTTTTTGCCATGACTAGTAATTTGAGTAATTACTTACACTAAACCTGGTCATGATTGAACTTTCTTGCTGTGTTGAACTTGTTGTATGCTCACAAGTGCTTTTAATCATGAAAAATTAATCAATCAATAGCCCGCATGTTGCTATTTTATGAACAAATGAAAAATCTGAAAAAATCAAGAGAATATGCATTCATCACACTTTTTATTTTGAGACTGCTTATCATTGCACTTCGATATGAACTTGACAGGAGTTATGTATGACTAAAACCATGTCCTTAAGCTTCTGATTGTCAAATGACATAGGATTGGCTTGGTTGGTTAGAATAAAGTGGGTGCTGCATATAATATCTTGCAAATGTCATATGATCAAAATTTGTGCTTTAAATGATAACAAAAAATTAAAAATGCAGCAACATGTGTCATGCTTTTAGGTTTTTTAATTAGTTAAGTTTGTGAGATCATGACTTGCTTAAATCTAAAAATTACACTTGATCTCTAGCATGGCTTACACTACTTTATGTATTTCATTGATGTGATAGTGTAAGTTACTTGATAGTATGGCTTGTAAACGCTTTGTTTTATATGTATATATCATATTATGCTCATAACAAATTAAAATTTCTCTTTTGAACCTTGATGAATACATTTTCAAATGGGGAGAAATTGGTCACACATTGCACATTCACAAGTGTGTTTGAAACGGTTGTTCTGAGGGGGAGAATTTTTAGGTTTCTTCTTATTTGAATTTTGATTTTCAAAAAGGGGAAGAAATTTTCTTTTTATCAAAACTTTTCATGAAACGTGAATGAGCCAATGTACAGTTTCATAGTGGTGTTGACTATGCATTTATCAAGAGGGAGATTGTGAGACCTATGTGCTGAATACACTAGCAATTATGTTAACAGTGAGTGTTTACATGCAATGTTTCGAGTATATCTAAGAAACTCACTTCAGATTGTCTGATTTTGCGTGATTTCTTTTGCACTGTCCGAACTTTATCACTCTGGTGAGCCGCACATGTTTTCTGTTTCAAATATCCGAAACTTTCCGTGTATAATGCATAGCGGCTGCTTTGGACTGTCTGATCTTTCTTTCGCTGAAATATTCATGCAGTTGTTATGTTTTCACTTGCAATGTCTCGAACTTGCTTTTTGGCTGATAGAGAAGTTTGCTTAGTATTCTTTTACTAAGTTTTTTTTATACTTTTTGGCTGATCATGGTGGATATTTTCTTGCTATGTTTGCAACATGCTTATGTGAGGTTCTCACATAAGGCGTTGTGGTTATCGGACTAGTGTGAGTCAAGTAGAGAACTTGTGCTCAGAAGCATTGGTTGTTTGTTCATGTGCAGGTGTTGCTCGAGGTCAAGACATGGCTGTTAACGGGATCCATTGAACTAGTCATAGGGAGATAATGAGGTTCAACACCCATGTTCAGAAGGAATTATGGTTGAGTTGATCGGGAGGTCACGCATCATGTTTGGGTCAAGAACAACGAATATGAAGGTATTGTGGACATTTGTTAGAAAGTGTATGCATGTGTGCAAGGGATTCATGGATGTGGAATCATTGTTCCAAGGCGTTATATAGATATATGGACATGAAGATGTGGCCGAAAAGGTCCAACCAGCTGGATTATGCCTTAGGCCTGCGGCTGAGGTGTTTATGGTTCATATATGGAAAGTTTAGAATTTCTTTTGGTTAGATTTCAAGGTGAGCACAAAGTTGAGTTATTTTAGGAATATCTAGAACGTTCGTAAGGTGTTTGGAAGTCTTAATATTGCTTCGATCTGCGTATTAAAAAGTCTTGAGTACTTATGGAAAGTTTCACTTGAAACTGACTAGGAGTAGGAGTCCTAGTTAGGTTTGCGTTGGTCCAAGGGATGGTTATATAAGCAAGAGAGTCCAAGCTCATGGTGCACGACTTTGGGGCCGTTCATCTTATGTTTTGATTAATAAAATTTGTAGTTTATACAAGCTTTTGTGCCTTGTTTGTCTAACTTGTTTTCATCGAGTCTTTCTCTTCAAGTTTCTGTGCTGCTCAACCTTTCTTTATTGTTGATCGTAACACGAACTTTACGGATCCAATTGAAGTGATTCTTTTTGTGTTTTCTTCGCAACTGAATACTATGTCATATGTGACAATTTCACGGTCATTGGATTTGTGATTTTTGAGTTACACATGTTTATTTGCAGCGTAGCAAATCTGTTTGCTCTTTGTTAGAACATATTGACCTTTGCTCGGAGTTTCAGCCATAACTTGAGTTTTACTTGAAGTTTTCTTGTGATTTTGTTGTCATGTCTTGATGACTTGATTCTCTATGATCTACACTGATTTGTAACATTTTGAACATATTGGAAACACTCGCACACACAGTTTCTTTATCAGGTTAATTTTCTACAGAGGGGTTCTTTTAGCTTTCGCTGAAAAAGTTTTAATCTACCATTCACGCCCCTCTGATAGCTTTTCACGTGCTCTTCGATCATACACAAATCTTTTGCAATTCACCGGGACTTCAGTGGAGATTAGACATTAGGAATAATTCATGCCTTGTGAACTGTTCTATCTTTCAACCACCTAAGAAGAGGAGAAGGCAAAAGCCCCATGAGGACTAAGGTAAAGGGTGAGTACCATTGCCATTTTATTCAATACAAGGTAGAATGTTTAATTTTTCAGTTGATACTATTAAATCATAGGACATAGTAGCAACTCCTTATCAAAACCTAAATCTTTAACTTTGCTTTGGGGCGAGCAAAGGATAAGCTTGCGGGAGTTTGTTGATGGTCGTTAAGTACTACTTTAGACCATCAATATGACTCATAATCATGGAGGACTAGACATTTCTTACATGCATTACTTAGAAATAACCTAGTTTCACTTGTACTTGGAGAAAATGGTGCATGCAGCTATTCTATGCAGAAATGAAGTGAACCCATGGTACGAATCGTAAAGAATACCTTCCCAGCCAATCAAATGCTGACATGTGGCAGCACATGGATAAAATGACCCACCTACAGGAGTATCTGGGGGCATCCAATGGCGTAGCACTCAGAAATGGTTAGAGGACCCACTTGTCAGCCACCTGGAGAAAGCACACCATGATTGGTGCCCTGATCAGGTCGGATGACTTGGGGGCTCATTCGACTTGGCACCAAACACGGTCAGAATCCACGTGTTGACCTCCTGCAATGAGCTGATAACAATGGTGACTGATTCTCGCGCTTTTGGTGGCAGGAACTGCCTCTACTTCGTGTATAAATAGGGGGAGAGGCTTCACTTCACTTCACACACCACTCAAGCATTCTCTCTTGTATACACTAGTGCTCTCATAGTTTCTTAGTGGAGGTTAGGCTGTAGTGAGGAGCCTCTAGTCCCAAGTCCAAATTGGGAAAGGTATGGCTCATGTATCTTTTCTTTGTTTTCTAGCTTTATGCTTTATGATAATGATATTATTAGTCTTTAGTTATTAATATACTTGGACAAAGTGTTTCTTGTTTGATTGTGGAGTCCATGCATGTGCTAGTTGTAGATGTTATTATGGTCTAGTCATAATGCTCATATCATGTAATCATAAACATCATACACCTCCACTATAATCTACTTATGTATTAATATGATTATGTTAATATGAATATATTAGTGCTTGGTCCCAACACTGGTTCAATGATGTTTAGGTTAGTCATTGCCTTAGGATGATATTTGAACCATGGCTCTTAAGGTATTTACATAACATGTAAGTGTGGTGCTTAGATAGTTAAGTAGCATGGGATGTATCGTAGACCCACAATCTGTAGGGGTAGGCGGCAGGTGGTGACAGTCATGTTCGTCCTTCGTAATCCCCCACATTCGACTACACCACAGGCTCGATGCGGGAATCATCCTAATGTTGTCAGGGGTAAACCCATGCTCAATGTGTTGGACCACTAAGCACTAGTATTCATCATTAGCATAATCATGTGTAAACTAAATGGCTATGTATATGAGTAATTTGAGCACAGTAGGAGCAGCCCTTTCTTGTCGCTTAACCCTCACTAGGAGAACCTTACCCTTAGAGTATATTCCTTAGGTGTGTGTGATACTACCCCTATTATCATCTTACCCTTGTTCTAATAAATACTTAGTACACCTTGATCATAAGAATGGTGTTTACTTTACTTCACCGCCTTCCTTTGGGATAAATACGATAGCCTTGGGAATATTCTTGGGTGAAATGCTACAACGGTATCTTCCGTGCGCTTGCGGATCTCACTCCTACCAGAGATGATTTGTGGTGTTAAAAAATATTGCTGACCTCTTGCCTTCATGACATTCCGTGGTTGCAACAATCTCTGAGCTGTCTTCAGCCTAATGGCACTTCTTACCGCCGATCTTCTTCATATTGTTGCTGTGGCGTGGCATTGCAAACTTGATCGTGTCGGGGCTCCTTTCCCCTTGTCAAATATGGCCCCGACCTCCTCCTTGCGGGAGGCGAGGCTGGTGGTGATGTAAGACATCTCTTTCGTGCTCTTGGGCTTGAGGCAGTCGAGCTTGTGCACCAAATACTTGCATGTGGTCTTGAGAGGAAAGTTGCAATGATGTTGGTGTCGAACATGTCGGGGAGCTGGTTGCACTTCTTGGAAAAGCGCCTGATGTACTCGTAGAGGATATCGATCGACTTCTGAAGGCACCCTTTGAGGTCCAACGAGTTGCAAGGGCACGTATGTGTGGGGACCAGAATCCCGACGTCCAAGGATCTCATTGGGTGGTGTCGTGCGATGCGACACCTCACAACACATACGAAAAGAATGCAAAACAAGCAACGTTCTTATTTCATAATATAATTAGAGTTTACAAAACGGTGTACAACAAAGGTACACACGCAGCGGCAAATACATACTCATACTCTCATTTAACCAAGCAAGAGAGAAGACGTCCATGTCCTAGGGCGCTTCTCACTAGCAACACGAAGAACATTCAACAGCGGCGTGGTTCACATGAGATTCATCTCGACACCTCGAGGTATCATGTACAACCTGAACAACAGAAATAAATCTAATACCTGCAAAAATCGTTAAAGCACAAACGTGAGCATAAGGCTTAGCAAGACTAGCCCGTCTCACTAGACATATGCAGGGTTGAATACTAAACATAGGTAAGGAATAGCATAAAGGACACGCCTACAAGTCGATCCTTATAATCATGTTTTAAGTAGCACATGACATTCTTCAGGCATGGCACATCATAGACTCCACAATCAAACAAGTAACGCTTTGCCGATGATATGACATGCACAAAGCACATAATGCTATTACAGGTAAAGTATGGGGAAACTGTAAACATTTAATTGTACTATCTCTAAGCCATACAAGATTGCAAATCAATTGTAATTCAATACATCGTATTCTCCTGACTTCTTCAGTATTTACTACATCACGACACAGTGAACAAGTGGTACTCTATTACCGCGAGGGACGGTGATTGCAATCAGGACACACCCGGTCAACACGACACATACGCACTTTCAGAAGCAGCAGCGAGTACTTACAGTTGTACCTACATAGCAATTCATTACTAGCCGTATATGGCCACCTTTCACCAAACACTCGAATGTCGAACCGGTCGATCCGTCACGAGCAGGAGGTCACTGCGTGGGGCGTACTCTAACGTGCCCACCAGCTGGTTTACACCTTGCTGCCCTCAACCCACACCTATAAAACAGAACGGTATGCCTCGACAAACCAATATCAAGCTACGTCAGTTTGATGGAGCCCATTTCTCCAGTATGTTACCGGTACAATTCAAGCTTGTCCAGCGGGCCGCACACGAATCGGTCCTCAATCGATACAAGCAGGACTACGCACGTTAGACCACATCTCGCTGCATCCTACCCACTGCTCGGTCTCAATTTCATATTCAAAAACCATTTATTCATCCAATTCATCTTGTGCAGTAAAATTTTATCTCGCGAGTAGATTCTAACTACTCAACTTCTACCGGATTCCTATGAACATAAGCATGGCAGTTTCTACTCACCGGGCTGTAGACCTACCCAATACTCCAGGAGATTTGTGGGTCATGCAAGTGGATGTCAAACAGCTTAAACGTAATGCACAAACATCTGAAGACGTAATGTGAATGAAAACTGCAAAGACACTGTAAGGAACTTAAATGCAAACCGGGGCTTGCCTGGATGCGAGTCCGAGTCTAAGTTAGCATCCGGTAGGTGCACTTCCAAGGAATCCGGCTCCTCCTCGATCTCAGTCACTATACGATATGCAAACAATATATATATATATATATATATATATATATATATGAATGACATTGAAATTATTTAATAAATAAGACCATAGGTTAATCTCTTGTGATCTTTATAAGATAATGATCTTAATTGGCTTTGGGATTTTTATGGTAGATGCTAGAGACTAGGATAGATACTCTTGCAAAGAACAGGAGATGATCAAGGAAGTTTGTTGTCTCTAAAATTATGGCAACCAATAACCTTCCCAGAATTTTAGAGGGAAAATATGTAGCTTTAACATAGCTACCAGTTGATGGTCATGATAGAAGGGGTTGCCCTGGTTCTATCAAAATTGGTTTAATAAATTTCTAAGCATTTGTGAAGGAGATATTGAATTTGCAAGTTGCTAGGAATTTCTGGAATTATTTTATAACTGAATTTAGTCTTTTAATTAACATTCAGATAGAAACTGAATTTGGGCCAGCAGATTAGATCTACTAAATCTGAAATTCTTACAGGAGCTAGGATATGACTGAAGGAATGTTTAGTTCAAATTTGGGACATAACAAAGCAACTGAACATCTGTAATAATTCAATGAAGGGAAAAGACAATTGAATTATACAGAGGGTTAGACAGGCTTTCATACAAAACTAACTGTACAAACTGAAAGTTCAGAGTGTAAGGGTTATACAGGATTTTACTTGAGATTTTTAGAGCAAGTCTTCTAGGAGAAACTGACTTTAGAATTTTGAATATATTTTCTGGTCCAGTTCTGTTTTATATTTAAACAGCAGAAAGGAATTTGGAATTTTACTAGGTTATACAGGTTCAATGGCTCCCAAACTTTTTATGGTAACTAAGAACAGGACAGAGTATTTTATGCGAATTTTGGGGATTTATCCAGTTAAAATTTTATCTGGGAAAAATACATTTGTATCTGGAAAAATGTCTTTCTACAGAATTGAAAAATGAATTTCATAGATCCTAATTGGTATTGACAGAAACTAGAGATCATGGGCCTTCAAACAAAATTTGCTTGAAGATTTTTGGAGCGGTCTATAGTAAGATATGCATTTTGAAGTTTGCACAGTTTTCTGGAAATGGAAAAATGGTTGAATGGCTGACAGTGGGGCCCACTGTCAGCACCTTCTTCAACCTCCAGCTGCGCCCTTCAGTTCGCGCCCAGTGCACAGATACCGCACGAATGGCAATCGGCGTTCCCGCTCCTAAAAACATCAAACGACCACGACCCCAAAATAATAGTTGTTCCCTGTATCCTGGAACACGCAGTGGACATGGGTTACTGGTGCCAATGTCACCAAAATGGTGCCAGCAATGGCGGCAGCGGTGGTGAGCTCGGCGGCCATGTCAAGAAGGACCACCCCAGCCTTAAACCGATGCATAATGATGTCTAGAAGTATCCTAGGTGTTGAAGGAACATTATAGAGTACTCAAATCGTGAAGGAAATGGCTTGAAATAGGATCTCGATGGTGAACCGTGCCATTTTTGTAGGCGGTAGGGAAAACTCGTGGAACTCGACCGTTACTCGATGGCTGCTACTGAAACTTGGCAGAAGTGTGATCCATGAGGTGGTGCACAACATCCATGAACGAATTGGAAAATGGTTGCACGTAGAAACGAAATTAAACCGACGACCTAGTGACCTAGTTATGAACTAGCTCCGGTAAAACTTGAAATAAGCGAGCTAGGAGCTAAGTCCAGGGCTGAAACTTTGTGGGTAGACTCTATGTGTGTATGGTGCACCTTTTTGCTTTTGGATAGTAGTTGACAAAAGGAGTGTATCGACCTGTCCACGATAGAGTAGACGCGGCAGTTTGAAGCCTGCACCGCAAGCTCCTGAAACACTGCAAAATACAACACCAAACGGCAATGAATCGATGAACTGGTTGCACCAAAGGGTATCTAGCAATCTTGTGCTTCATTTTCGTGTTGGCCACATGAGCAAACGAATAAGGAATCAAGGTGTACGAACCTGGAACAAGGAGGAAGGTCCTGCACAGGCTGAGAGAACAGAGAGCAGAGGAACGTTTGCTTTGCAGTCCAGGGAGAAATAGTGAGAGGGAACTCAGAGGAAAAGCACAGAGGAAGAGAGGAGTAGAATGGATAGGCTTGGACTGCTTGAGGTAAAGATCAAGCCATGCTGCAGGAAAAATTTGCATGTGCTGGCTGCATGTATCACGGTGGCAGGCTCACAGCAACCAGAGGAGTCGGTAACTGCATTTGTGTGGTTTCCATGTGGGCCCTACTTTGATTTTCATCCCTATCCTCTCTGCTACTTTTAATTTCTCCTCAAACTTTATTAAAAAATTTCCAAATTTGGTGTGAGGTCCAAAAAAAATGTGGGGAATCCAAATGTGAAATCAAATTTCAGTTTCGACAAAGTTTAAGCCAGATTTAATTTCAAATTTGAATTCAAATGGTATTTAATTTGCTCTGGTAAATAATTAGTATATGAGGCTCAAAAATCTTGAAAATTTGAACTTAGCCTTTTGGAACCTTGAGGGGCATCTAGAAAAATTGGGACTTCATTTCGACAAAGTTAAGTACACGTCAACCTTTTGAGTTGATGTTGAATTAAACTCTCAGTGCGTGTCCAAGTTAATGGAGACTTGTTTCAAAAATCTTGAAACTTTGTCGAGAGTCTATTTAGAATATTAGAAGGTCATGGAAAATTTACGGCCTTATATTTGAATATTTTTGACAGGGCCAAATGTACAGTAGCATATTCAATTTGTATTAATTTGAATATATATTTGGTACTGCATATTAATTTGACCTAGAAATCTCCATCTATTAAGCAGCATAAATCTTCATGTGAACTTAGTTTGAACAGTAGCTTAATTTGAATTTTTGAATGTCCCATTTTAGGGCTGGAATAATTCCTTTTTCTTTCTCTCTATTTTATTTTATTTTCCTCCTTTAATTTTCACTGAAAATGTGAATACTTGGAAATTAAGGATTTTACACCTTAAGTTCTTATATACATTAGCAACCATATTCTATATGAAATTTTTTAACAAGTTCCTATGTTTAGTGATCATTGGTTAACTCATATGGTTCATGCGAGTTTGGATTTCCAAGTCCACTTTCAAAATTTTTAAGTTCGCATATTTGCATTTTTGTTCTTCCAAAAAGTGGGCTTTTACAATCCTTCCCCCTTAAAGGAATCTCGTCCCAAGATTCTAACAAGTAGAATAACAGAAATGATGAGGGGACGATCCGTAAAAGAGGGTCATTGGCTAAGGAAAATGACAATGCCCTTAAAGACTTGGGTTCTACGAAATAGTGATTATCTTCAGGCATCTTAAGAAATTCTAAAGTTTGCTTCAGGTGATTCTAGTCTTTAGGTTGATAACTTTGATAGGATGCTCGACATGACAATATCACATCGTAAAACTTTCAGATCTGTTACTGACCCTTTATTGTTGTACTCTTACACTGACATGACATCTTGTCTTGTCCTAGTCTTGACTGGAAGAATCAGGACTTGTTCTTTGCTTCTCTAGGTCACCATGATAGTTTGAAACTATCTTTGCATTCATTATTGGTTGCTTGCTTGGTTTTTGCATAGGCCCTTATAACTTAATGTGGTATTTCCCCTTACATGAGTTAAGATGGTTTACAAGGTTAAACAACAATCATTAACCTCGTTTGATGTTTAGTCAACCATAGGATTCCTTAGCTGTAGCATAAGAGTAGCAAAGCACTCAACACTCTTATGTGGGCAAAACAGCAGGAATACTGAAGATATGGCGACTACAAGGTTTTTGGATATATCAACATCTTCAATTAATAAAAGTAGAAGACGAGGACTCTTCGCGGTGACATATGATGATTTAAGGATTCAACATCATATGTTTCCAACATAGCAAAGAACTCAATCATATGGTAACTACAAGGTAATTAGCGTAGCAAGGTTACCATATAACAATGCAAGATCTTAGATGGACCCAAAGAGTTTCACGAGGTTGATAATCGAACGGTATCCTCGCTAGTAAGGAGATTTCATGGATTTTTACAAGGTTGATCATCGAACTGATGACCACTCGATGACGAACGGTATAGTTGCAACAATCAAGGTACTTGAACCTAAACAAGTCAAGGATGGAAGTTCAAGTGTCTGTTTAGTTGCAAGTTAGGTTGAGTAATCAGTTTCCCAAATATTACTCAATGGAAAGGAGATCAACAATGTAAGATGTCAAATGAAGATGGTGAAATGATCGTAGTCATTAGACACCTTAAAATCGTTTGAATGGGATACACAATCTTGCTCTAAATTTTAGTATTACTATGCATTCTATCATTGATGTTGCATTGGTAATGATGCTTCATAATGCGTCATATGTTGTATGGTGCAATACATGGTATGGTGCAAATGGTGCATATGTATGGTGCAAATGATGCATATGTATGGTGCAAATGGTGCACATGCATGGTGCAATAGCTTTTATAGTTTGAGAAAGACTAAATAAACCACACACACAAAACTCAAGTACTATCTCATGATTTGCAAGGATTGGATACCGTGGTCGTGAAAGACACTCAATGAGTAGCGTTACTTTCATGACTCGACCACAGTTAAGGAATTCATAACAGAACGCTTGACAAGGAATGTGGGAAATATACCATGTTACCTCGACCTTTCGAAAGCTTGTTCATGTACTACTCAACTTGATTGTATCTTCATCAGGAGAAAAACAACTAACTATATGTCTTTAGTGATGCTTCACTTAACCTTCACTTCGATCTGGCAGGAGGAACTGATATCCTTCTCGATCACTTTAGTGGAGTTGAAGTCACACTTTTCTTGGAGTAACTCAATCTAGTGGTGGAGGTTGGATCCTCTTGATGATGTAAACTCACTTGTTTGCTTTGTCATTGACACAACTTGATGTAACCAAGGTTGATGGTTGAACACCACTATTACTTGAGTGCTCACCTTCACCCTTAAAGTTTCGAACCAGGATGTCGAAGCATACTTCAAACAATCCCCATGGGAAGACGAGATGCAACTCGAGTAATTGCAACCTACGCATCACAAGATGTGATGTGGCAAATCACATAAATCAAACACTAGTATGTCTATCCAAGGGAAAGGTATTAAAGTGAGTTGAACACTTCATTTAACTTGGTAAATAGTTGAGTCCTAACTCTTGGTTGGTTACGACACTTCTCGAATTGAAATCGAGAACCGAATGCCTAACAAAACTCAACAGTTTCAAACTGGCCAGACTATGGTGACAAATGACTAGTCTGGATGCAAACTCGACTTTTATCCAGTTAATGGCAAAATCAGAACTTGAGGTGAATAACAGAGCTAAAGTACACTTCAATACCTTTCCAAAAAGTGTTGGTTTTCCTCTAGAAAATCTCTGGTTTGCAAGTTATGCTATTTTAAAGTTAGCAGAGTTTTCTGCACTTTCAGCAGAACCTACTTAAAAAGTACCAGTTTTGATCTAAAGTTTTCAGACTGTTCAGTTAGAAATATGGAACTATTCTTATTTACAAAGTTGTATACAATGTAATAAGCTTTCCAGAATGTATTTATTTGTATGCATATAAGTTTAGGTTCAAAAGATATGAATTTTTGAAGTTTGTTAAAAATTCAGTATTCAGAAGAAATGGGGGTTCAGTTCAGACTGACCACCCTGTATTCAAACTCAATTTGGCAGAGGTAAATGAACGATTCAGATATGGAGCCAATTACAAAAATTGTAGCTGACTCACTAAAATTTCCAACGGTTACTCGTGTGACCCTATTGGACGTAAGGTCTGCGAGTTATGGTTCAAATTCAGAACTGTACAGATTGCTGTCCAGTTTGGTTGATTCCGGACAGTTTCTGCAAATCTCCAAATTTCACCCACTTAGAAAAGGATTCTGGTCTTTAGTTGAATAGAAAACTTTTAGAGGAATTCCAAAGCTTTATAAAGAGTATTTACTTGCCCTCATATCTCTTCTGGTTGAGGATATATGAATTTTAAAACCCGACCAAGTTCCCAGATTTTTAATTAAAATTTGGCAGAGCTTCCTTTGTATGTTGCTGATTTTGTCCACAATTTCCAATAGAGAAATATTGATATTTGCAGAAAAAAATACTGTAAACTTGTTACACACCTCCTCAGGATTTCATAAATGAAAATTATGAAGTCTTTCGACAAGTCTACTAGAAATTACGATCCAAAACACCATCTGAATACGCCCCTGTTCAGATTATGGACTGTTTTGACACCTTAAACGATACTTCGATTTAGACCTGGTTATTGCGAGTTTTAGCCTTAGCGCTAAGTAGGAAATTGATAGAGGACTCTTTAAGCTTTCTAGACATGTATAGATATGCCCAGGTTGCTTTTCTTATTTAAGATTTATAGTTGTTCAAAGTTCATAAATTTTTTGGCTGTTTCAGATAGTACCGACAAAGGTACTAACTTCAACTCCAGTTTATAATTAGTTCTAAACCGAATTTGAGGTAACAATGAATAGGAAAGTTGCAGAATAGCTCTTCCCTTTTCCAAAAGTATTCATTTGCATCCATAGCCCTTCAGGTTGAAGAGATATGGATTTTCAAAGTCAGGTCAAATTCTATTAGAAAACAGAACTCACCGGCTTCGAAACACAAGAATTGGGAGCAAACTAAAATTTGGAAACTTAGCTCAAAACTCAAGTCCGATAGCTAGAACTTGCTTTACAACTAATCATTTCCTTTGGTACTAAATGGGATCTTGAAAGAGAACTTGACGACCTTCTTATCCATAGCATATCACTATGGATCTTAATGCTTAACCAAAGTCTCACTCCGGCGAAGTCGAGCTAAACTCTCGCCAGGAACAAAGAACTTTGGTTCACCTACTCTTGAAAGAACATTTTTTTTATTGTCCATAAGATACCAGCAACTGATACATGGACTTAATATGAAAATGAAACCATTCATTCGTGGGGGATGGTCAAAGTATCAAGTGGGATACTGACGGTACTACGTGCCTTACCAAAAGAAAAGCCTAACCCGATATATCCGGATACGCCTATAGGTGGTTCTAATATCGATCACTCGCAAACGTATTCTACATGGGTCGCTACCGGAGTTAGTGTACCTGCAGAAGACAAACAATCCCCTTTCACACCTTCATACCTCAAGGGTGGCATGGGAAAAAACGATAGACAGTCACAATAATATATAATCAAAAGTAAATGCATACGACTCTGGTGTGAGTCGCCCTCGAGCGAAGTCATGTCTCGAGGTACATGGTTGTACTACGTCTGTACAGCAAAGACTCCCACACGAACCGGCTTATACACGCTCGGGCATATGTGTTTTGCATGCTCCCATAGAATATGGATAGTTCTAGAGATGCATACTATCGGGTTATACACCACCCGACGGGGGCTCCCACTAATTTTGTGTCACGCTGGAGTACCGCGTGTCATATGTTCTCAGAAACATGAAAAAGTTTCAGAGACTTATATTGACTTTCCGTGCAAAGCCATGAAAATATCACATACCACATCTCGTATGCAGAGCTTACCGAGATTGATCCGCTCACGGTGGTGTACCTTACCTCTTACCTTAAAGATGGAGCGTCGTTACAGAATAATATAACAAGTAAGTTAGTTTACCACCTTTATAACTTATACTAGTAATAGTCCTTAATGGGCATATAGCTAATCCTCACTCGACTACTTCGGAGTTTTCGAAAATAGGCTCTTTTTGAGCATGTTATTCCCAATGAAGCTCTGATACCATGTCTATGGGGACCGGAATCCCAACGTCCAAGATCTCATTGGGTGGTGTCGTGGGATGCGACACCTCACAGCACACACGAAAAGAATGCAAAACAAGCAAAGTTCTTATTTCATAATATAATTAGAGTTTATAAAATAGTGTACAACAAAGGTACACACGCAGCGGAAAATACATACTCATACTCTCATTTAACCAAGCAGGAGAGAAGACGTTCATGCCCTAGGACGCCTCTCACTAGCAACACGAAGAACATTCAGCACCGGCGTGGTTCACATGAGATTCATCTCAACACCTCGAGGTCTCATGTACAACCTGAACAGCAGAAATAAATCTAATACATACAAAAATCGTTAAAGCACAAACGTGAGCATAAGGCTCAGCAAGACTAACCCGTCTCACTAGACATATGCAGGGTTGAATACTAAACATAGGTAAGGAATAGCATAAAGGACACACCTACAAGTGGATCCTTATAATCATGTTTTAAGTAGCATATAACATTCTTCATGCATGGCACATCATAGACTCCACAATCAAACAAGAAATGCTTTGCCGATGATATGACATGCACAAAGCACATAATGCTATTACAGGTAAAGTATGGGGAAACTGTAAACTTTTAATTGTACTATCTCTAAGCCATACAAGTTTGCAAAGCAATTGTAATTCAATACATCATATTCTCCTGACTTCTTCAGTATTTACTACATCACGACACAGTGAACAAGTGGTACTCTATTACCGCGAGGGACGGTCTCAATTTCATATTCAAAAACCATTTATTCATCCAATTCATCTCGTGCGGTAAAATTCTATCCCGCGAGTAGATTCTAACTACTCAACTTCTAGCGGATTCCTATGAACATAAGCATGGCAGTTTCTACTCACCGGGCTGTAGACCTACCCAATACTCCATGAGATTTGTGGGTCATGCAAGTGGATATCAAACAGCTTAAACGCAATGCACAAACATCTGAAGACGTAATGTGAATGAAAACTGCAAAGACACTGTAAGGAACTTAAATGCAAACCGGGGCTTGCCTGGATGCGAGTCCGAGTCTAAGTTAGCATCCGGTAGGTGCACTTCCAAGGAATCCGGCTCCTCCTCGATCTCAGTCACTATACGATATGCAAACAATATATATATGAACGACGTTGAAATTATTTAATAAATAAGACTATAGGCTAATCTCTTGTGATCATTATAAGATAATGATCTTAATTGGCTTTGGGATTTTTATGGTAGATACTAGAGACTAGGATAGATACTCTTGCGAAGAACAGGAGATGATCAAGGACGTTTTTTGTCTCTAAAATTATGGCAAGCAATAACCTTCCCAGAATTTTAGAGGGAAAATTTGTAGCTTTAACATAGCTACCAGTTGATGATCATGATAGAAGGGTTTTCTCTGGTTCTAGAAAATTGGTTTAATAAATTTCTAAGCATTTGTGAAGGAGATATTGAATTTGCAAGTTGCTAGGAATTTCTGGAATTATTTTATAACTGAATTTAGTCTTTTAATTAACATTCAGATAGAAACTGAATTTGGGCCAGCAGATTAGATCTAATAAACCTGAAATTTTTACAGGAGCTAGGATATGACTAAAGGAATGTTCAGTTTATATTTAGGACATAAAAAAGCAACTGAACATCTGTAATAATTCAATGAAAGGAAAATACAATTGAATTATACAGAGGGTTGGACAGGCTTTCATACAAAACTAACTGTACAACCTGAAAGTTCAGAGTGTAAGGGTTATACAGGATTTTACTTGAGATTTTTAGAGCAAGTCTTCTAGGAGAAACTGAATTTAGAAGTTTGAATATATTTTCTGGTCCAGTTCTGTTTTATATTTAAACAACAGAAAATAATTTGGAATTTGACTAGGTTATACAGGTTCAATGGCTCCCAAACTTTTTTCTGGTAACCAAGAACAGGACAGAGTATTTTATGTGAAGTTTGGGGATTTTTCCAGTGGAAATTTTATCTGGGAAAAATACATTTGTATCTGGAAAGATGGCTTTCTACAGAATTGAAAAATGAATTTCATAGATCCTAATTGATATTAACAGAAACTAGAGCTCAAGGTCTTTCAAACAAAATTTGTTTGAAGATTTTTTGAGCAGTATATAGAAAGATATGCATTTTTGAAGTTTGCTCAATTTTCTGGAAAAGGAAAAATGGTTGAATTGCTGACAGTGGGGCCCACTGTCAGCACCTTCTTCAACCTCCAGCTGCGCCCTTCAGTTCGCGCCCTGTGCACAGATACCGCACGAATGGCATTCGGCGTTGCCGCTCCTAGAAGCATCAAACGACCACGACCCCAAAATAAACGTTGTTCCCTGTATCCTGGAACACGCAGTGAACATGTTTTCCCTGTGCCAATATCACCAAAATGGTTCCAGCAACGGTGGCAGCGGCGGTGAGCTCGGCGGCCATGTCATGAAGGTCCACCCCAGCCTTAAACCGATGCATAATGATGTCTAGAAGTATCCTAGGTGTTGAAGGAAAATTATAGAGTACTCAAATCGTGGAGGAAATGGCTTGAAATAGGATCTCGATGGTGAACCGCGCCATTTTTGTAGGCGGTGGGAAAAACTTGTGGAACTCGACCGTTACTCGATGGCTGATACTGAAACTTGGCAGAAGTGTGCTCCATGAGGTGTTGCACAACATCCATGAATGAATTGGAAAATGGTTGCACTTAGAAACGAAATTAAACCAACGACCTAGTGACCTAGTTATGAACTAGCTCCGGTAAAACTTGAAATAAGCGAGCTAGGAGCTAAGTCCTGGGCTAAAACTTTGTGGGTATACTCTATGTGGCATGGTGCACCTTTTTGCTTTTGGATAGTAGTTGAGAACGGGAGTGTATCGACCTGTCCACGATAAATTAGACGCGGCAGTTTGAAGCCTGCACCGCAAGCTCCGGAAACACTGCAAAATACAACACCAAACGATGATGAATCGATGAACCGGTTGCACCAGAGGGTAGCTAGCAATATTGTGCTTCATTTTTGTGTTGGCCACATGAGCAAACGAAGAAGGAATCGAGGTGTACGAACCTGGAACAAGGAGGAAGGTCCTGCACAGGCTGAGAGAACAGAGAGCAGAGAAACGTTTGTTCTGCAGTCCAGGGAGAAATAGAGAGAGAGGGAACTCAGTGGGAAAGTACAAAGGAAGAGAGAGAGTAGAATGGATAGGCTTGGACTGCTTGAGATAAAGATCAAGCCATGCTGAGGAAAAATTTGCATGTGCTAGCTGCATGTATCACGGTGGCAGTCGGTAACTGCATTTGTGTGGCTTCTATGTGGGTCCTACTTTGATTTTAATCCCTATCCTCTCTGCTACTTTTAATTTCTCCTCAAACTTAGTTCAAAAATTTCCAAATTTGGTGTGAGGTCCAAGAAAAATGTGGGGAATCCAAATGTGAAATCAAATTTCAGTTTCGACAAAGTTTGAGCCAGATTTAATTTCAAATTTGAATTCAAATGGTATTCCATTTGCTCAGGTGAATAATTAGTATATGAGACTCAAAAATCATGAAACATTGAATTTAGCCTTTTGGAACCTTGAGGGGCATCTAGAAAAATTGGGACTTCATTTCGACAAAGTTAAGTACACGTCAACCTTTTGAGTCGATGTTGAATTAAACTCTCAGTGCATGTCCAAGTTAATGGAGACTTGCTTCAAAAATCTTGAAACCTTGTCGAGAGTCTATTTAGAATATTAGAAGGTCATGGAAAAATTTACAGCTTTATATTTGAATATTTTTGACAGGGCCAAATGTACAGTAGCATATTCAATTTGTATTAATTTGAATATATATTTGGTACTGCATATTAATTTGACCTAGCAATCTCCATCTATTGAGCAGCATAAATATTCATGTGAACCTAGTTTGAACAGTAGCTTAATTTGAGTTTTTGAATGTCCCATTTTAGGGCTGGAATAATTCCTTTTTCTTTCTCTCTATTTTGTTTTCTTTTCCTCCTTTAATTTTCACTGAAAATGTGAATGCTTGGAAATTAAGGATTTTACAACTTAAGTTCTAATATACATTAGCAACCATGTTCTATATGAAAATTTTTAACAAGTTCCTATTTTTAGTGAACATTGGTTAACTCATATGGTTCATGTGAGTTGGATTTCCAAGTCCACTTTCAAAATTTTTAAGAAAAGCGGGCTTTTACAATATGTACCCTGGAAGTTGCCGTTGGAGAATTACCAGAGCTCGACCTACCTCCGGGTGATGTCGGCAGGTAGGTACTTGGACCATAGATTGGTAAGTAGATTGGGAGGTACTAGATGATGAAGGAATCATTATCAACCCGATCGATCTTGCACTCTAGTTGGTAGTCCTCTAGCCAAATGCTAGGGTTTGACTCACTGTTGTACTTCCCAACATTCGTGGAAGCGCAGAAGCGAGCTGGGAAGGACACATTATGTATGGACCCCTTGAATGCCTTGGGTCCGGAGAGTCGGAGCTTGGGCTCTGATCCTTATTGTCATCGTAGCAGTCGCCCCATCGGGGTCGGCGTCGTCGTGGCTCGGGCTCTAGGGTTGCGACCCTTTCCTAGGACCTAGTTTTGTCCTTGAGGGTTCGTCAGCGGTCAGACAACCCCACATGCTCGTGCATCGAGTTGCACGAGGGGGTTGCTAACTTGCCCCTCTCTGTCCTCTCCACCCCGCTCAGGGTATGAGATTTTGCCAGCCCGACATTGCTCTTGGTGTACGCTCGACCCCTGCTTTGGGTTGATGCATCCCGCTGCTGAGCGAGAGAGCTGTCTGCTTGCTTAATGACGGCCCTTGATAGCAAGGACATAAGGTTTGGGTTGGTGCACTGATCTTCAAGCTCAGCGAGCTCACGCATGCCATGGAGTAATGCCACCGTGGTTGCGCTGTTCTGGCTCACACGCTCGAAACACGGGAGGCCGCTCTCATCAGCGATAATGCAGGCTCGGACTTTGCACATGTGAGAGTGTGCACGGCAAGTGCTGGGGCAAGGGTCCAGCTTCGCCTTGAATGCAGCCCTTTCCGCATCCATCTTCACCTGCTTTGCTTAGAGCGTGATGCATCGCGCCTCAAGATGGTCGACCACGTCGTAAGAATGCACTTGCTCGATCTTGAGCTCGCAGCACCGGGTTCCCACGTGAAGGGCCTAGGGCCCCTTTTATAGCCGATTTTTGAACAGTCTATCTACCCCGACTCCTCATAATGGGATGGGTGGTAAAATATTTGTGTCAGCGCGCCTCCAAGACAGCTTAGGTCATCGAAATCATTGCCGTAGAATCCACTCCCGTCATATGTCACCCGGTCTGCATCATCTTTCTGCGCGTGCTTGCTGTCGCGCCGAGCGGGACGATACGGGATGCGAGTGGTGTCAACTAGTGTTGTGCTATGTGGCAACATCACATCGCACGTGGCCGTCCTATCAGTATTGAAGACGTCTGCATCGACCCATGTTCGTATTGTATGGCGCTACCTGCTCCTTGCTCCCGAGCTCGGGCTCCGAAGGGTCCGCTGACCAACCTCGGTTGTCGAAGCATGGGAGAGTCTGCCGTCCGACCTTTTTGTGGTCGAGCCTCGGATGCATTTGCTACCCCAAACCCTTATGGTCGGGGTTTGGGCGGTTGGTCCCTCCTCGCACAGGAGGTCAGACATGGTCCAGGTCTTGTAGCTTTATGCCGTTCGTTGGTTCGGTATTCTTTCATACCCGGGTAGAGAAACCTGGCCTGTCAGATATATCTAAAGTACTTAAAAGTTTTCTATCATTTTTAGCATGAATATATGTCACATTTACACAACGAATGTTGCAAATAATTTTTTTTTAATCGAGGAAAGAATTCATCTACTGATTCACCCGATTTCATCTCGAAGTGCATATAATCTATTTTGTAGATGTCCTGACGTACTTGTTTGATTCTAGATGAACCTACATGGTAATCGCACAAGTGGTCAAAGGTCTATACGACACGAAACACGCTCATGCATATGATTTCCTATTTTCGTCAAGATTTTCTTGTTTTATGGACACATTAGCGTGTCAGTCTCACTGTTCCCTAGTGGAAAACATCCTAGAATGTATGTGACTTGATACGGATAAATTATCCGTGGAAGTAAGTTTCTTCACACGCAAAAAAAAGAAGTTTCAGCTATGTCTGATATATTTTTTCTCTTTCACACAATTTCAGTAAGAAGTATGCTTAGGAAAGTAGTGATAAAATCATGTATACATGATAAAAAACACATTCATGCTCGACTTTGAAACAGTTTCTTTTACAGAGAAATCAAGATAGAAGCTTATTTAAAAAAAGAAGATAATATGCAAGACTATGTCCTGCAACGACATAAGAAAGACTAACACAGTTGTTCGGATAGTACATTCTCAGGTATTGAAAAATACACACACTATATCGCAGCGGCCATGTCAAGGGTCAGGAACGGTCGTTCGCTGTTGAAATTGCCAGGAGGGTCATAGCTGCATATGATGAACACACCGCGGTTCGCGGCACATACAACACGCGCGCAACCGATGCGCACGGACTTGCGCCATACCACCTGAGTGTAGTGCCCGCACACCTTGCCCGCATCGCAGGTGTTGGTGTTGTAGTGGTAGTTCTTCTTCTCATCGACCCATAACTTGACCGCATCGGCGGCACTCCATACCCGCCCTGCAGAGCCCGAGAAGATGTTTTCGCCAAACGGCCCCCCGGAGTGCTGCAGCCGGCAGTCGCCTGCACGCTTGGTAGCATAATCCAGCGCATACTTGGCCACCCTCGGATCCCATCTCACCGGACCGACGGCGTCTGCAGCGCGTGCTCGATTGTGAAGGTTGACGAAGTCCTGCGGCGTGTTTTGAGCTGCCGCAGTGGAAGCAATTGCCGCTGCCATTGCTAAAGCAAAGGCTACAAGATTCTTTGAAAATGCCATGGCTACTCTGCTAATTAGGTTGTGATCGTCTAGTTCCGTGAGCTGAGAGGTGCTTCAAGTTCGTGGCTATTTAATGTCGATAGATGTGCATGTATAAGAGTCTAAAGTCCCCAATGGAAAGGATAATGAACAAATGGTTCCATTATGTATGGTTCTTTCTGGTTAATTTACTTGTCTACTTGGTTAGGTTGCTAGGTCTGCTAATGATATATGATTCCGTTTAAGCATCCTTATTATTTTCTAATCTAAACATGGTTAGGTGGCTAGGTCTGCTAATGACGATTCCATATAAGCAGGCTATTACTTTATAATCTAAACGCTGTTAGGTGGCTAGGTATGCTAATCCCGATTCCATTTAAGCAGCCCCATTACTTTATAATCTCAACATGGTTAGGTCGCTAGGTCTGCTATATGATTCTGATTCCATTTAAGCAGCCCATTACTTTATAATCTGGGCACTTGAGGGATGTGAAATGTTAATTTGTTTTCCGGCGCCACAATGGATAGATTGATCTAGGTAATAACCGTATTGGATGGCAATGCCAAGAAATAACCGTCAACTCGACGAAACTAGTTACATCGATCGGGTGCCTGTTTGCAACACGAAACTGCGCAGACACACTCCTTTTTCAATATAATCATACTACTTTGGAGAGCTGTAACCCTTTGTATTGATAGAAAAGAAAAAGAACGGTCACATGCAAACACCACCCACTCATGTACAGGACTCAGAAATGAGGGTTCTACAAAACAATAAGAAACACAACTAAGGAATAGTCAGGAAACAGCTGCATTTACGACAGTTCGAATAATTTACGCCGGCCAAAACAACAAACCGTCGTAAATAACGTAAATTACGATGTTAGCCCTCGACCCTCGTAAATAAGAGAGTTATTTACAATGACTCGCTTCGGCCGTCGTAAATAAGTCTGTTATTTACGACGGTAGCCCTAGACCATCATAAATAAGACTTTACTCGCGATGGCCCAAGATTTGGCTATCGTAACTTATGTTACCGTCGTATGTTAATGGTTTTAACCCATCCCATCCAGTACGACTCTCTCCACTCGCTCGCTGCCGCCTCCCTCACTCCAACCGCGGCCGCCACCTCCACTCGTCAACGGTAAGGTGCCGCCCCCTCCTTCCCCTCCTCCCTCGGACCACTCGTGCCGCACCTCGCCACGCCCGCCCTCCCCTCACCGCCCTTGCCGCCCACGCCCCGTCGTGCCTCGCTGCCCCTCACCGCCGCTCACCGCCCTTGCCGCCAACCCCTCGCCGCAGTGGCTGCCGCCTGCCGGCGCCTACCCTATGGCCATCTTTGTTTTTTCATATTTAGTTAATTATTTAAGAATTAGATTGGGTAGTTAGTTAAGTAGTTTAAATCTCTTAATGAGATTAGTTAATTTGTTTAATTATTCTTAATTAGGTGAGTTAATTTATTTAATTAGTTTAATTTTGCTTAGTGTTATTGTAATTAATGATTATGTTCGTGTTTATGTTAAATTTGTTTAAGTTGTTTAGTTTTATATTATTTGCTTAATGTTTATGTTAATTAGATTAGTTTAGTTTACTTGCATTTCATTTAAATTTTTATATTAATTTGTTTAGGTTAGTTGTATATTAGTTTAATTTCTTAAATAATGTATATGTTTTTAGTTAATATTTTGAATTCTCCCTGTGTGTGTGTTTATTATTATATCAAATAAAATAAGGTCATATTTACGACGGTTTGATGCCGTCCTAAATAAGTTGAAAGCTGTCGTAAGTATTTATTTAAGGTATCTGTTATCACACAGTAACGTAACCTATGCGTCAAATATTCCAAATCGACGCTTGTTCATGTGAGGCGTGTAAGTTTGGAATTGTCCCGTTTGAGAACGTTGGGGAGTGACCAAGGGGGCTTACTTAAGATGATATGCCGGGTCCAGATCTGGACGAGATTTTGACAGCGTAACCCTGATGTTCTCTGTTGTCCAATTTTTGAGCATGCAGTTGGAGAAAAGTGGAGTTATGTTGCCAATTTTTTTTCCAGATTCAGACTTTGCATTTCGTCATAAGCACGCTTCTCTCAGACACTCTTGGGTGGTTTATGATCCATCTTTCTATTAGATGTAGGGCCGTAGCATAAAATAAAATATGGAACTGTAATAATAATTTATTTGACTTTAACCTGTAGCATCAAACATGGTTGAAGACCGTAGTTGGATGTATACTGGTTGGAACAAGAAAAGTGATCACTCATATGAGTGGTTCACCAAAGACCGATGATTTTATTGATCGAGCTTTCTTTGTTGTCAACGGTCGATAAAGTGTGGTGCCCATGTATGAAGTGTCGAATACAAAGTTTTTTAACCAAATGACAATGTCAATAGTG
Organism: Tuctoria greenei; assembly: GCA_036927565.1. NCBI lineage: Eukaryota > Viridiplantae > Streptophyta > Magnoliopsida > Poales > Poaceae > Tuctoria > Tuctoria greenei. The sequence goes on along the minus strand of JAYESD010000007.1, from coordinate 63,505,462 downwards.
TGGAAACGGTTTCATGCCACATTATGAGGTGTGAAGTTTTCACGACGAGACAACTTCTTAAGCCGTAAAAGAAGTAGAAGAGGATGATGATAGCACAAGAGTTGATAGGATTGATGAGATACTAGAAGCTATACACACTATTGTAAAGCAGACACATTCTTCAAGCTTCTCAATACTTCAGAACAATAGTTGCATGAACACACAGAAGTGACCCTCCTTACTTTCATGAATAGACTTATGACAATTAAGATTAAGTATTTCTTCTACAATAACTGCTACAACGATCTTATCAAATTGATCAACGATATACTTCTACAACCTCATAAAGTGCGTAATGATATGTATCAGTCGAAGAAATTGCAATATGGTCTCGGTATAAAATATGAGAAAACTAATATGGGTCCAGAAAACTGCATGCTTTTCTGGAAAGAGCATGACAAAGAGAACAAGTGCCTAAAATATGGTAAATCGAGATATGTCAAAATTGATAATGATGATGGTGATAATATGATGACAGAAGTCACACATAAGCATCTTTGTTACTTGCCCGTGATGCCTCAGTTGAAGTGGTTGTTTCTTTCAAAAAGAACTACCACACATGAGATGACACAATGAAGGTGACGTGAGAACAAAGAAGTCTTGACACACTCGTCCATTGGTGATGCATGGAAGGTGTTGGATCATTGCAATCCATATTCTTCTAGTGATGCGAGAAATATTCACATCGAGTTAATGCCAGGTGAATTCTCACCGTTCAGTACAAAAGCCATGCCGTACTCCTATTGTCCCGTCTTTGTTATTCTGCACAACCTACCAGTGGGTTGAAGAGTCATGATTATCACATAATCATGGAAAGACTCCTACCAATTATGTTTCGAGGCTATCTAGAAGATGCAGTGTGGAAGGTTTTAGCAAAGCTTAGCTACTTCTAAAAAAAGCTCTATGCTAAATAAATCATGATACAAATGACGGATAATTAGAAAAGGCGATACCGATACTATTATGTAAGATGGAAAAAATTTCCTCCAAGTTTCTTCAATCCAATGCAACATCTCCTTATCCATCTTCCATTTGAAGTTGAAGTTGGCAGTCCTGTGTAATATAGGTGGATGTATCACATTGAAAGAGCACTAAGATATCTGAAACTAGTGTGGGCAAGGGTGGAAGGGTGCATCGCCAAAGCATTTATTCTTAAAGAAGTAGGATACTTTTCAACTGTTGACTTTGCAGAGGAACACAATATTAATACTTTAGCGATGCAGTACAATATAGATGAACAACCATCTTAGTGATCTCTCCATTATTTTAATGAGGGGTACTACTGTTGGTAGCAGCATGGCCTACAATTTTACTGAAGAAGAAAGAAAGGTTGTGTTTTTTACTTTGCATGTACGCTAATATAGATGGTATGGTTAAATATTTTGACTAAGTGTTTCTCCTACATTTATGCTAATCAGCATATTTTGTAACACATGTATTCTAAAAGTGTTTTTCGTACATCGAGTTCCACAAGCAAAATTGGACACATAGGCATCAACCTACAAACAAACAAGTAGAAGCGATGCAATGGGATGGAATAAATGGAGGGCCTAATCTCCTATCCTTGTTTCGAGCTCATGTAATACTATCTCATCTTCATTGTATTTTAACTTACGAGTATTTAAGAAGTATTCTTATAACTTACTATTTTGGACAGTGCGTGAATGATGACGTTCGTCAAGACTTGCGTCAACTATCTTAAGGATTGGTGAAAGTTAGAAGCTATGGTTGATATGATGTAAATGGCTTCCAATTTCGCCCTACTCAATTTGAAGCTCTTCGTATGCTCAAGGCAACATGAAATACCGTAGTGTTGACAAGGGCAATCGACTCTCAAGGGCATGAAACCAATTACTATGTGATCATTAACAAAATCGTTGAATTTAGTTTTGTCGGGAATAAGGAACTACGAGTTGTATTCTTTGACTGTGATTTGTTTGATAACAATCATGGAACTCGACAAAACCAATTTGGCATGGTGGAAGTCAAACACGATGAATAGCTACCAGGTTACAGTACATTTGTTCTTGCACACCAAGTGGAGCAAATGTATTATCTACCTTATCTATGCAAAAAGCTTAGTGCCTAGTGGGTGGTACATAAGGTGAATCCTCGTGAGCAGTTATATACTATTTTATCGTCAAGCCTGGTGCAGGACTCGATCACTTCGTTGGATACGTTCAAGATGTAGAGACATTTGATATACGAAAACAGAAATGGAAACAGAAATGGGTCGACGGAAGATCATTGGTTTGGTGTAAGGAGTAGGGCACATGATGGTGATGTTGATGAATTTTGAAACTGATTATAAGTAACGTTTTATTCATAAAAGTAACATGAATTTTGTATATCTTATTTGCATATTTACCAATTATCCATTACAATAGGATGTCGTTAGACAAAGGGAAGGGGAAGGGGTCAAGGGTGAGGGGGTTCCTCATCGAGACAACAAACCTTTTCCGGGTTACCTCGTCAGTGGAGAGCATATGCTCTCAGCTAATGAGTCACTTGCCGGACATGGTAGGTCGCGATATGGCTTTATAGCGGACCGAGGTAAATTTCACTGGTCATTAACAAATCTTAAATTCAACTTTTCAATTAAACTTACTTAAAATTATTTTGATTTTGCATTGTGATTCAGACTCTAACTCATGGGCTAGGGCGCAGCAGAGGCGGCGGACGAGGAGGAGTCACTTTGTCAGTCCTCCTTCGGTTCCTAGAGACAAGATTATGATTTGGCTGGTTGGAGACAGGTAAGGAAACCATAGTGTCTAATTTTAATTTTTTTGGAGTTGTAGTCTGATACTTAATGATCAAAGAAATATCTTCCAGCTCTTAGTACGACTCGTCTTTCACCGATGCTACACACCATAGACCAGAGAATGGTGTCATCTGGTCATTAGTGCATATGCACTATCCTCGTGCAGTCCACTGGGTGGTTGCTACGTCGTGGGAAGACTACACTCCCGTCTCTCACCATGAGCACGTCACCATTCAGGAGGCCGTATGGGCCGATTTTATGGTAAGTACGTTAAATAAAATTTCTAAGTTTCAATTCTAAAAGTTTATTAAATTATTAATGTATTTCTCTTGAATATATCCTTTCTTATAGGAAAGGTATCATTTGGAGGATCCGATCCAGTTGGAGCATGCGAGGGCCGTTTTGAATAGGAATGCTCGGAAGCTTGTTGCGTAGGCATTGTCGAACGCTCGTACTCAAGCTGTCAATGAGTACTTGAGGTGACACTAGCACGATCTGCGAGGCTTCTGACAGGAGAGCGACAAGTACTTGATGGAGGAGGAGTACACAAAGGTAAGTTGGGTGTATTAAATATTTTTTTGATAATTTTATTAACGATTTTTTAATGACCTACAAATATGTGCAGACCAATGTGAGCTGGTTGCATGGCTGACCCGAAGCATGCCATGCCCTTTGTAGGTACTGGGCTAGCGATGATTTCATATCTAAGTCAAATAGGGATCGAGGGTGCAGAGCGATCGACGGGAAACACAACTAAGGCCAAGATGACCACTTGTGTTTAGCTAAACGCATGGTAAGTGTGTCTTACTTCTTTCTCTATATTGATAATGCGCCAATTAACCCCAAAGCCGCGTATGCAAGCAGGGGCGGGAAAGCCCACAAATGGTAAGTTGGTCATTAGTTTTATTTATTGTTTCAATTGAAGGTAATAAATTTTAATATGACTCTTCTTTCTTTTTGTAGGCTTGCTATATTCGATGGAGTTACCGACTTGAGAGAGGCGCGACCTTTGAGAGGCAGTTCCACGCAGGTTTTGTCTGTTGGCATGTCGAGTTGTCGTGTCTCCCAGGGAGACATAGATGTTCAGGCACTTTGACAAAGTTTTGAAGTGAAGCTTGTGTGGCAAGAGGCGGCATTAGAGAGGGAGGGAGCAAGCTGCAGGGCCGCGATGGAGTATTAGGCCAACTACATGGTGCAGATGCAAACGGTAATGGAGGTAAGAGATTTAAACTACTGTACTTTAAATTCATTGCATTTAATTAATACGAAAGTTCTAATGTTTGCAATGACATGCCCAACTCGGCAACATGGGCAATGGATCGAGATATCGTCGTGGCAGCCATAGCCGCCGGTGCAGGAGGCCACACTAGAGGTGTCTTCTCCAGCGAGTCAGGTAACAAAAATTTGAAATTCTAATCTTACTTCATCTAACATAGCCAAATCTAACTCAACTTAGCTAAATTAAAGTAAATATGATCAATTCTAGCTTATTTAATCAATTCTAGTCAAAAATGAAGTTTGATACTTATAAACATTTCAAACGACTCACGCAATGCAGGGATAAGCGACAAAGGCTCACACTCCACCAAAGCTATCAAGGCTCACACTCCATCGCCAAAGCTATCGGCACCTAGAGGGACTCACGGAGATGACGCCTTTGGCTCCGAAGGTAGTAGAGGGGATAGTGTATAGCCTATGTACGCTTTGTGGTGATTTTTGTGATATGATTGTGTTGTGGTCGTTTGTGCATTATTATACATTATGATATTGCTGTTCTCTTGTGATACATATGCACACATGTTCGTGTTGCTGGCCATCGTGCCGGTAGCCATTTTCTATTTTTTTTTAAAAAATAAAAACCTTATTTACGACGGCTTGTATGCAGGCCGTCGTAAATAAGACCTCTGTTCTTTACGACAGCCCACCTGGGCCATTGTAAATTGGCGTATATTATTCAACATACTACAGGTAGCCATCGTAAATAAGAAGGCCCAGCCCACCATGTGGTATGGGCCTCTTGTTTATGGCGACTGCGGATAGCCGTTGTAAATAAGTAATTACGACGATGGTCATCGTAAATTATGTTGTTTACGACGTGTTATTTACGAAAGTAAAAAACCATCGTAAATTGAGGAAAACCGTCTTAAATAGCTTATTTACGATTGTTTCTACCTTATACACGACGGATTTGGCCGTTATAAATTGTCGTGATCCCTGTAGTGCAAGTTGTGAGACCTGAACAACATTTTAGTAAATCGCGTACTGACAGAGTTCTATACTGGGGGTACCAAACATACGAGACCCTAGGGTACGTGACCACTACGCGGCTACGGACTGAAGCTACCCTATGTCTGAGGAGGGGCCCGTCACCAATGCCCTTCCCGGTTGAGGTCAGGATATCTAGCATGCCCAAGTCCCAACCTAGAGGTCGGGGAGACGATTCCTCCCCAACACGAGCTCGAGAGAGGCGGGTAGTTTTGGGCATTTATGATGGACAGTGGGCACATTAACTTCAACAAGGGGGATGAACCCGTGATGTGACCTGTTGCTGGATAAGTCTGCCATCTGTCCCATCGATCGCCAGAAGGAATGTAACCTCACCGACAAGACGGTGCCTTGGAGACCAAGAAGAAGCCAGGGCTAAAGCTTCCTCTCCCAGATAGACTGGATGCATAGAACAAACATTGTAAAACCAACCCCACTATGAAGAATGTCAGATATATAGGACCTCCTCGCCCCCTATAAAAGGACCCCAAGGCCTTTCACGAGGGGGGAAAATCACTCTGTATTCGTGGTTACTATATGCATTTACTTACGCATTTACCTTATGCACTTCTTCTTTGGTGCTCTTGCACCCTTTTCCTTTGGTGCTTTTGCACCCTTTTCCTTTGGTGCTTTTGCGTTTGTGCCTTACTTGTCACACGCCCGTGTGTGTTTTTGCTTACTCTTTACTTTCATAAAGTTCTTAATTTCTTAGAGTTCACATACTTGGACAAGGCTCACTTGTAATATGTTCTCTTGCCGTTTAGCTAAGAGAGATCACAGAAGACTCCCTGTGGATGTAGGGCCTTTTTTTGTCCGAACCAAGATAAATCTCTCATACTTTGCAGCTAGCCATACGAAGACGAGGGCGATTCAATACAAATTTACTAGTCGGTTTCCGAAATGTTGACAATTGGTGTGCCCCATAGGACAATGCTATTGCGTATTCTCAACAGCTTCGTCATGGATTCATAGACACCAAGGAGCATTGCCGGCGGCCCTCGAGGGCTCAACAACGTCAACATATTTGACGACGCCGGGAAAGCGCCCTTCGAAGGGATGGACGACGATGCGTCGCCATCCATTTTTGGGATACTAGAAGATATTATCGGTTGTGATCTCAGCTCGGACTCAGGAACAAAGGTAAGTGATCATTTTCATTGTAAACGCCACACCACGAACTCCCAAGGGAGCGTACGAGCACTCCCATGGCTCGCGTACCCACAACAAGGGACTCATCACAAATAACATGGAAAGGAACTTGCACGCGGTCCCGTTCCCAATGACAATTTCAAGGCAGAGTGTCGCGTTTGATTTTGAGAATACGCGCTCGTACCTGAGCAAGACCACTCTCCGAACCAGGTTCTGTCACCAGGCCTACCTAGACGCGGCACGCCCTCATTTGCACGTTCTCTCTGGGCCAACACTACTTGCACCGCTGATGCCTCACGCTTCAAGCGGATAGACCAGAACACCACGACCAAACTCCTCATGGCGTGCCACGCTCCTGCTGGCCAAAATCGGGTTTGATCCGGCCCGTTAGGACCCCTGTCCCCCGTCGGACCATGTCGCCTACAAGCACCCGAACGGGCATCATTGCCACTTCACCAGCAGCTACCACTAACGATCGGGGAATTGCGCCCCGACCAGGACGGAAGCCACCAACTGGATCGAGTCATCCACACGCTCATCCTCGTCGACCAAGCGATTATCAATATTTGCCCGACCCTTGACATCCAAAAGATTGGTTGGGAGGGGGTTGCGCAACAACAGGAGCTGAATCCCAAGCTCCGCACAGAGCGGGGCTAGTCTCAAGACCACCTTCAACAAAGACGACTTCTTAGGAATGTACGAACGTCTCGACCACTGCCAGAAGCCCGAGGGATGCCGGCAGAGGATAGACAAAACCTTCCTAGGTACATACATTGTTTCTTTGATAGGTGCAAAAAGTTCCTTCATGCCATCGATGCCAATATCATCAGAGCTTTCCTCTCGAGGGTGGCCCACAAGACCCCAACACCCAAGCTCGCCCACGCCAAGCCAAGGTGCATGAAGGAACTGTTTGGCGCTGCCTCCCATTCTGCCCAAATGAAGGGGCGGCACTGACGCGCCAAAACCAAGTCCCGATGGTCCTGAGACCAGGAGGGGCCTGATGGCTCGTTGGAAGAAATGTGGGGGGGGGGGGGGGGGGCGAATGGTCGGTCCCAGCCAAGGCAGTCTGCATACATTGGCCCCCAGCATGGCAGCAACCACCGATCGACGCGGAGACAGGGGACCAGCCAAAGGATCGACCAACCACTTTGAGAAGATGCTCGAGCAACCCTGCACCTATCGCGCCTACCTGGCAAATCAAACGCTGAAGGAATGCAACCTCCTCCAACCCTTCCTCGATGAGAAGCTAGACATCCCAAGTGACAGAAGGAAGAGCTCAACCGCCCTGAGCTTTGAGTCGGTGGAATCTACCCCTAATGGGGATAACATATACTTCATGATTAACAAAGATGGTTCTGCGCTCGGGAATCAGTCCGGGCCAGAGAACTCCCCACAAGACGGGGCCCGCCGATCTGGATGCCCCGAGTTACCTTTGAAGGTCCAAAACAACTGTCACATTTGATAGATCTGACCATACCAATTCCTCTCATAGCCCGAGTGATATCCTCTAGTGGTCGACCCTATTATAGGTCCCGCTCACCTCACTCGAGTGTTGATGGACGGTGGAAGCAGCCTCAACATCTTGTACGTGGCCACTCTGGAACTGATGAAGATCCCACACTCTCAACTCCGTCCCCTGTGAGGACCTTTCTAAGGGATCATGCTCGAGGCACATGTTGGATCGGAAAGCACGTGAAAAGCTACAAGAGGGGGGGTGAATTGTATATTACAACTTTTTCAACGGAAGCAACAAAAACCCCTTAGAAGAAAATTGATCTGTTAAAGAAATCGTGTGTGCGACTAATCTAAACGTGATCAATTGTGACAAAAACATTATATATTGTGGAGTATCAATTCGCGAAGACACGAAAACAAGAGTCATGAGAAACCGTCGAGTAAAACTCAAGTTAGGATTGAAAGATCGAACAAAGGTTATTCTCTTCTACCGAGTAAAAACAGATCTGCAGTGCTATAAAGAAACTCATGTACATCATAAACCACGAGTCCAATGACCCTAAAGTTTTAACAAATGATAGATAATCAAGTTGTGAAGACAACCAAAAAAAATCACATCAATTGGATCTGTAAAACTTGAGTTATGATAAAACCACCAAAGCAAGGTAGTGCTGTGCAGAAACTCGACGAGAAGAACTTGTTTGAAACAAGTCGGACAAACAAGGCACAAAAGTTCCTTTAAACTACGATCTTTATTCAACAGAACACAATAGGAACAGCCCAAAATCTATGCACCATGAGCTGTGGCCTCCCTGCCTTATATAACCAGCCATGAGGCCAAACCAAACCAACCTAGGACTCGTATCCTACTCAGTTTCCACCGAAACTTTCTATAACTACTCAAGACTCTTCCATACGCAGATCGAAGCAATTTTAAGACTTATAAAGACCATAGAAACATATCCAATATTCCTAAAACAACTCAACTTCATGTTCACCACGAAGTCTTAACGTAACCAACTCAAATCTTTCCATATTTGAGTCAAACGCGACTTAGCCGCAGCCTTAGTCCATAACCAAGTCGGTTGGACCTTTCCGACCAATTCTCACATCCACATATCTTCATCACGCCTTGGAACCATGTAGCCACATCCATGCACTCCTTGTACATGTGCAAACATCTTATAACGACGTCCATGATACCTTCATATGCATTGTTCTTGATTCAAACATGCCGCGCAACCTCTCGATCAACTCAACCACAATTCCTCCCGAACTTAGTTGTTGAACCTCATCTTCTCCCTAAGACTAGTTCAATGGATCCCGTCACCAGCCATGTATTGAACTCAAGCAACACCTGCACAAGAATAACCACAACACCTTACGTGAGCACCTCACATAAGCATGTTGCAAACCATAGCAAAACGATATCAGCCATAACCACCAACACACACCAAAAACTTAGTAAAAGAATACTAAGCAAGATTTCCATAATCAAAAAACAAGTTTGAAATATTGCAAGTCAAAAGTAGAACCATTGCAATCTATCATTGGACCTTGCGAAAGCTAACCGGACCTTGAAATGAAGCTTACCAAAGCTAGTAGGACCTAGTCCCGGAGCATACAAAAGATAGTCAGACAAGCTAGTCGGACCTAGCGCCGGAGCTGACCAAAGCTAGTCGGACCTAGCCACAGCAAGTCGGACCTAACCAAAATAAGTCGGACCTAGACAAAGAAGTCGGACTTTACGTCGGACCTTGTCGGAGCTACCTAAAACAAGCTGAACCTATCGTCAGACCTTGCAGGAACTCGGACCTAGAGTTGGACCTTGATGAGACGGGTGTTTTGGCATAATTCAAAACTTTTATCGCCATAGCCAATGTATTAAGCACACATAGGTCTCACAGTACAGTCAACACCCCTCGTGCATATCAACCTCCCGATCATATATGGAAGCTGGATGAACTCCCGCACGAAGATCCTCACGTTTGAGGTCGCCGACTTCATCGGATCCTACCACACCATCATGGTCTACACCAAGTTCATGGATGTCTCGAACTACACCTACTTCAAGCTAAAGATCCCGGGACCTAGAGGGGTCATCACCATGGACTTCATGATCCAACTGGCCCTGTTTTGCGAGCTATACGGCCGGGGTGGGGTCTCGACAATAACGACACTCCAATTTGGTGAAGAACCTGAGGCAGGAGTCGACATCTGGTGCCACCTCAATCACGCCCCATCCCCAGATGTCTCAGAGCCCGGAGGTCCTCCCAGCTACATCGCAAGCCCGACCGATACGAGCCCGAACGACTCTACATCGTCGGAGGATGGAAGGACACAACTAACGGATCTACGACAAGCCTGCGCCTCGGCTCCCTCGTGTTGGCAGTTGGGACTTGCGTGACATCGACATCATAAAGATAAGGAGCAATGCTTCACCATAAGCAGAGCGATCGGTGGCTTACCACACAAGACGCGCTACCCGGAGGATGAGCGCTATGAAGGTCAAACCCTAGGGTTGAAACTCGAGTCACGGTTGCAATGCCCGGGTGAATGTGCCTAGGGGGGTGCATAGGCCTTTTGATCTCCTGAAACACTTAATACAAACTCGTTAAATTCCATAGACCAGACTATTCCGGTGTTAGTGCGGACTAGTCCGGGTTAAATAGCACAACAATCAAGTTTAAATCTTTTTGTGTTTTCTTCAAATTTGTTGCAGTGGAAGGTATTAAACTAGTCTAGTAACTTTAACAAGTATGTAAAGAACTAGATAGCACATGGATCACAAGATTAATATGAATTATGATTATGATCTAGTTATGCCCTAGCTAGTGATGATTATGAAAAATAATGAACCAAGATCGCAAGACACAAGCAGTTTTTACTGAGATTGAATACCACACAGGGGATCTACATCCTCGTTGAGGAGCCCACAATGGGTGGGGTCTATACCAACCCTTCCTTCACAAAATCACCACAAATGCCGACTTGATCTCCACTATGACAAAGGGTAATCACCGAGTTTTTGGGGCTTTCTCACAAGTTGAGGGCTCCCACAAGATTACCAGTGAAAGGATGATCAACAAACTCAATAATTACACAAGAATTTACAGGAGTGTTATAATGAAGTCCGAGAGCTTAATTGTCGATAAGATCGTCAATCTCCCTTTCCCAAATCCCAAATCACAAAGATTTGACTCTTAGGAGGTTATAATGTGTGGAGAGGTGTATTTTTGTGCTCTTGGATGTAGTGGTGGCACTAGGGTTTGTAAGTTGTGTTAATTTAATTATGGTTCTCCTTTTTATAGGAGCCCCGAAAAGTAACACCGTTTGTCCAAGTCTGGACAAGTCTGTGGTCGACACTGGACTAATACGGAGTGGTGAGGTGTCACTTCTTGGTTTAGTGTCATTACTATCCTAAGTGGAAGTGATCAAACTCTAAAGGTCCCAACTAGTACGCATAGCAGTCGGACTTGTCCGATGTTGTACAGTAAGGTATAAAGGACTAGTCCGTGGTGTAATGGAAAAGTCCGATGTCTTACAATAGGTACATTTGGACTAGGGTTTGTGTTGTGAGACAAGTCCGATGTTTTCTAGTAAGGGTTAATGAACTAGTCCAGTGTGTCTCAATTTTACTTATGACTAACCCTCTCATTCTTCCCATGCAACAACTAAGCTCTAGAGAGGATAATTCACACACACATGCACACGAGCACGGGCACGCACACGCGCGTGCACACACCCACACACACAGACCCACACCCACACCCACACCCACCCACCCACACACTGAATGTAGGCCTAGAGGGGGGGGGTGAATAGGCCTTCTTGAATTTTCTCGGTTCCTGTAGCACTTCAACAACAAGGTCAAAACCAGATATATCGGACTAGTCCGGTAAAGTGCGGACTAGTCCGGATTTCACGGACTAGGTTGATCAAGTTAGGTCAATTTGATTGTTTCGTTGACGTTTGCAGCGGAAATATAAACTTCAATAACAGTTCAATGATTGTATGTCAAGTTCTATTGCAAGTATGATTCTTGTTCAACTATTTAACTTAAATTCAACAAGATGAATCAAACCCTAGATAATGTTGATCAACTAGAATGATGAACACAAACGAACAGGACACAAGATTTATCCCGTGGTTCGGTTACCACGAAGGCAACCTACGTCCACGTTGAGGAGCCCACAAAAGGACCGGGTCTTCACCAACCCTTCCCTCGTCGGATCGCCATGAAGGCCAATCCTCTTCCACTAAACACACAGGGGTAAATCACCAAGTTGAAGGGGCGATCTCACAAGTTGAGAGCTCCCTTGATTACAAGTTTCAAGACCACCAATAACACACTTCGAAATATACAAATTGAGATGCAAGAGTGTGTTAGAGATTCAAACCAAGAGCTCAATCGTGTGCCAAGTGCCTCTCCAATGATCTACAAGTGATCTTCAATGGATTGATTGATTTTGCACTTAATTTCGTGGAGAGAGATGGTTTTTGAGTCTCTTGGGAGGTGTGACGGCGCTAGGGTTCGAGAGAGGGTGAAAGTGGGCCGTGCACCTCTATTTATATGGGATTTCTAGAAGTTACCGTTAGGGTTCAGAAAGATCGGACTAGTCCGTGATGGTGACCGGACTAGTCCGGTGTGCTGTGTGAAGCAAACCCTAAGTGTCCAGGAATCTCGGACTAGTCCGGTTCAAAACGGACTTGTCCGATTTCGCTACTGGAAAGCTTCGGACTAGTCCGATTGTCATCGGACTTGTCCGGACACATGAAACCCTAAGTGTTTAGGATGACAAGTCCGCACTTGGAGGACTTGTCCGATTTAGATCAGGGTGTATATCGGACTAGTCCGTGTAAACACCGGACTTGTCTGAAGTGGATCAGAAAGTATATCGGACTAGTCCGGGTCACAACGGACTTGTCCGATTTTGTGAGACTTGTGCATTGTTTTGAGGACTAGTCCGCACTGGGGAGGACTAGTCCGAAGTGGAACAGAAAGATATCGGACTAGTCCGGTGTTGATCGGACTTGTCCGATCTGGTGCAGAATGGGATATCGGACTAGTCCGGCTGATATCGGACTAGTCCGGTCCTGTATAGCTTTGTGCATTGTGTGTGTGTGATTAAATGAGATTGAGCTCTTGGGTGTGTTTCCTTAACACACTCCATGCATACTAAACTACTAATTTCTTCTCCTTGAGCTCAAATTCATTTCCTTCTCAATTTCCCTCTTTTTGGTACTTTGCTCATTTTTCATCATTTTCCTGCATTCATCTCAACAAAAGGATTAGGATCCCAATTGCTTGTCATAAATCATCCAAAACCCACAAGGGAGTCCTAGATTCACTTTCAATCTCCCCATTTTTGGTGATTGATGCCAACCAATTGAGATTTCACAAAATGAGGTATAAAATGAGATTCTCATAAAGTATGCACATATGACTCAAAAATTTATCAAGCAACAAGATAATTATTCATATGTGCATTCTTTATGGTGGGATGCATACTAACAGCATGAATGCATTAAGAATGACAGAATTTGCATTGATCAACTAATATCAAGTGAATATGGCATTTCAGGGACAAAAATTCAGATTTCATCACACACTTGCAAATTATTTGAGCAATTCATAACAGGACCAAACATGATATGAAAATAGAGTTAAGCAAATGCAATCACAATTAAAAAAAAGAGAGCTCTCTCCTCGCATCCTATGCAGCTAAAGCTAAGACTAGAGACTCCCCCTCAATCTCTCCCCCTTTGGCATCAAGACACCAAAAAGAGAGAGAGAGGAAGGTCCTAGGGCTTCACTCTTTGCTGTCAGTCCTCTTGTCGTCTTCATCGTCTTCCTCGCTTTCCGCTTGACGAGGTTGAGAGGTAGGAGGAGGAGCGGAGCTGCTCGAGCCCCCAATGCCAAAATAGGCAAGCTCGGAGGGAGTCAAGGGGCTGAGCTCGGTGATGTCCGGATCAGAATCTTCAGAAAGTACTGGAGATCCAATTGGGTTGATCTCCAGCTTCTCACTCAGCTGCTTCACATTGGCTTTTATGTATCTCATGTTCTCCTTCCTCTTCTGATTTAGCTTGTGAAGCTTCACTTCAGTTTTCTTGCATGATGAGAAAATTGCAGCCAAGTACTTGAGGATCCCACTGGCGGATCCTTTCTGAGGGGCTTCCCTGGAGGGGGGGGGGGGGTAGCCCTAGCAGCTTCTTCTTGCCTTGCCAGTGCCTCGGGGCTTGAGGCCGGCGATGGAGCAGCCTGGACACTCACTGACTGAGGCTTCTGAGGCCTCAGTGGAGTGTGCTCCACATCCTTCACAAACTCGATTCCTGTGACTTTCTCAATCATGAACATCAAGTAAGGGGCATAGCCACAGGATCGGTTGGGGGTACTTGAGATATTGATCATATCATTCCAAATATAGTCTGCAACATCGAATTGCCTTTTCTTGCTAATGACCCTCATCAGGGTCCGGAGGTAGCCTTGCACACTCCCTGCATCCCCATCCTTGGGGGCAATCGTCTTCCTGAGGACTCTGTTGAGGACCACAAAGAAAGGCTTCATATTCTTTGTGGAGGGAGGGACATACTTGGAGGTGGGCTCATACATGAACTTCATTCCATCCCTCTCAATGACCCCAATGTTGTGGATAATGAGTTGGTCATGTCCTTCAGAGTCAAGATGCAGCAGGCGGGCAAACTCTTCCTGAGTAATAGAATACTTGGATCCATGAGTCATCCAAGTCACACTTTCTTCGTCTTCACTTGAGAAGTGGCACGTTGCATAGAATTGTGCAATCACTTCATCATTCCAATTATATCTGAAGGCAAACAGATCCTTCAGCCCATGTCTCTCTGCAGCTGCTATCACTTCATCAAAAGCTGCACATTTCCTCTTCTCAAGGTGAGCCCAGTCAATCCATTGACTACGTACCACCGGGGTCTTCATCGGCAAATAGACCAGCTTGTAGAAATCAGCATGGAAATTTGACCAAAACCTGCCATCAGCTGCTTGCTTGGGCCTTGCATAGCAATCAACACTTCTCAACTTCATAGCCACATTGCTGCCCTTGCCATTGAATCTTTCCTCATTGGGGTCCCGGACCCCTTCTCTGGGAGTATGCAGCTTTAGGGGCCCAACAGGCCCTGTGGCAACCCCCTTGCCCTTCCCTTTAGCTTGGCGAAGGCCACTTGAAGGAGGAGCAGCCTTCGAGGCGGGCTTCTTGGCACACACCTTCCTCCGAACCTGGGGAGGTGAGGGAGCAGGCTCGGAGGGTCTCTCTTGGCGTTTCTTGCCAAGACCCGCCGAGGACCGAGGTGCCACCTCGTGGTCCAACTCGGCCTTGAAATCGGAGATTTCGTTGTCGGAGCTCGACATGATCTGAGAATGAGTGATCAAGAGAAAGGACAAGTTATACAAGGTATTGGTGAGGTAAGATGGCAATGGAATGCATTAGGGAATTAAAGAATTAGGTTTTGGTTCAGAAACAACGGACTTGTCCGGTGCACAGGCACGGACTAGTCCGGGGGACCGGACTTGTCCGTACCTAGACCGGACTAGTCCGGTGTTCATCCGCAAAAACCTAACAGACTGGACAAAAATTGATCCCTAAGGTAAAACTAGTCTAGCATACACATAGTACATCAACTAGACATGTAACTAGTGAATAATGCTAGGCCAAACGATAAGCAATAGAGAAATTTGTGATTTCTTAGGGTTTTGAAGAGTATTTACCAAGAAATCAAAGGAAGCTTGAGATTTTGGGGGTTGGAGGCCGGACTTGTCCGCTAACTTCAATCCCCGAGTCTTCAAGCTTGATCTCCGCCCAAGATTGAGGCTTTTCGATGGAGGAATCAAGGATTCACCTTGGGAGCTCGAGCGCAAGAGAGAGAAAGCTTGGGGGCGAGTGTGGAGTGAAGGGATTAGGGTTTAGTGGCGGCTAGGGTTATGGACACGAAAAATCGGACAAGTCCGGACATGACCGGACTAGTCCGAAGTCCTCCAGAGACCTAAGTCGGACTAGTCCGTGGTCTGTCGGACTAGTCTGGCCTAACCGGCACACTGCGGACTAGTCTGCAATGGCGGACTAGTCCGGGTAACCACGGACTTGTCCGTGGTCACCAGGAGAGAATTGCATAGCCCATTCATATATATTTGAAGGTCCAATAATTGAGAGTAGAGAGGCAAAACAATTCAAATAATCTTGATGAATTTGACCAGGAAGCAAACAACAATCATACTATGATCAAAAATTCATCAAGATCTAATAATTGACATAGTTTTTCGAGAGAAAAATGGGGAGGGTTAATTTTCACAATTCAATCAATATTTTGAAGCAATCATACAGGTATGCAACTTTTCAAGCCACACTCCGAGAATCAAGAATGTTTAGCTCATTTCGGAGTTCGCAAAAACGTTTTTCATCAAGTGGCTTGGTGAATATGTCGGCCAATTGTTTTTGGGTGTTGACATGAGATATGGATATGTCTCCTTTCATGGAATGGTCTCTCAAGGAATGGTGTCTTATGTCAATGTGTTTAGTTCTAGAGTGCTCAACTGGATTGTGGGCTATTTTAATGGCACTCTCATTATCACAAAGAAGAGGAATACGGTTCATATTGTAACCGTAATCCCTTAGAGTTTGTCGCATCCAAAGGAGTTGTGCACAACAACTCCCGGCTGCAACATACTCCGCTTCGGCTGTGGATAATGCAATGGAATTCTGTTTCTTGGATGACCAAGAAACTAAGGATCTTCCTAGGAATTGGCAAGTGCCGAAAGTGCTTTTTCTATCAACTTTGCACCCGGCATAATCTGCATCGGAATACCCAATGAGATTGAATTTTGAGCCTTTTGGGTACCAAAGACCAAGATTGGGTGTATGAACTAAATATCTTAGGATTCTCTTTACGGCTGTCAAATGACATTCCTTAGGGTTGGCTTGAAATCTTGCACACAAACATACACTCAACATAATATCTGGCCTAGATGCACATAAGTAAAGTAAAGATCCAATCATGGAGCGATATACCTTTTGGTCGACGCTCGGTCCATCTTCATTGAGATCCAAGTGACCATTCGTTGCCATGGGAGTCTTTATGGGCTTTGCCTTGTCCATGCCAAACTTCTTGAGGATGTCCTGTGTGTACTTGGTTTGGCTTATGAATGTTCCTTCCCTTTGTTGCCGCACTTGGAATCCCAAGAAGTACTTCAATTCTCCCATCATTGACATTTCAAATCTGTCTGTCATAATTTTACTAAACTCTTCACAGAAAGATTGGTTAGTTAATCCAAAAATTATATCATCAACATAGATTTGGCAAATAAAAAGATCATTATCCAGATTTTTCGTGAATAGTGTATAATCTGCTTTGCCAATTTGAAAGCCATTATCAATTAAAAAATCTCTAAGACACTCATACCAAGCTCTAGGAGCTTGTTTGAGGCCATAGAGAGCCTTACGCAGTTTATACACGTGGTCGGGGAACTCTTCGTCTTCAAATCCGGGTGGTTGCTCCACGTACACCTCTTCCTTGATCGGTCCGTTGAGGAAAGCGCTTTTCACGTCCATTTGATACAGCTTGAAATCATGGTGAGTAGCATATGCAAGTAATATTCTAATTGATTCAAGCCTAGCTACTGGAGCAAAGGTTTCATCGAAATCCAAACCTTCGACTTGTGAGTAACCTTTGGCCACAAGTCGTGCCTTGTTTCTTGTCACCACTCCGTGTTCGTCTTGCTTGTTGCGGAAGACCCACTTGGTGCCCACAATATTTGCATTGGGTCTTTCCACAAGTTCCCAAACCTCGTTTCTCTTGAAATTGTTCAACTCTTCTTGCATTGCCACCACCCAGTCCGGATCCTTCAATGCATCCTCAGTCCTGCGGGGTTCCAAAAAGGAGACAAACGAGTAATGTTCACAAAAATTTGCTATACGAGATCTAGTGGTTACTCCCTTTTGGATGTCGCCGATGATGTTGTCGATTGGATGATCCCTTTGAATGCATTGGTGTACTCTTGGGTGTGGCACTTGGGGGGTCGTATGTTGGTGATCATCTTCTTCTCCCCCTGAGTTGTTGTCCTCGTTGATTTGTTGATCATGTTCATATTCCTGTGATTTGTCTTGTATCGAGGCTCCCCCTGAATTGTTGATCTCCTCTTGTGGTTCACTTTCCTCTTGTATTTGTGACGATGACTCTTGTGGTCGTACTTCGCCTAGAGCCATCCTCTTCAATGCTTGATAGGGAGCTTCCTCTTTTCCTAATTCACATTGATCAACTTGCTCCTTTTGGGAGCCATTAGTTTCATCAAACACTACGTCACGTGCCACTTCAACAAGTCCGGAGGCCTTGTTGAAAACACGATAGGCGTAAGTGTTCGAATCATAACCAAGCAAGAAACCTTCATCGGACTTCGAAGCGAACTTCGAAGTCCTGGGCTTCTTGTTCAAAATATAGCAAGGAGAACCGAAAACTCGAAAATATGAAATGTTCGGTTTGTTACCGGTGAGTAGCTCATAGGGAGTCTTCTTTAGTAGTCGATGAAGGTAGAGTCGATTTGTGGCATGGCAAGCGGTGTTGATTGCTTCTGCCCAAAATCGATCCGAAGTCTTGTATTCATCGAGCATTGTTCTTGCCATCTCTATGAGCGTTCGGTTCTTCCTTTCGGCAACTCCGTTTTGTTGTGGAGAGTATGGTGCTGAGAATTCATGCTTGATTCCTTCCTCATCAAGGTATTCCTCGACTTGTATGTTCTTGAACTCCGTGCCGTTGTCGCTCCGAATACTCTTGATTGATAGTGAGAACTCGTTTTGCGCTCGCTTGAAGAATTTCTTGAGTGTTCCTTGTGTTTCTGACTTGTCATGCAAAAAGAACACCCAAGTGAACCGGGAAAAATCATCAATAATAACTAAACCGTATTTGTTACTGCCGATGCTTATGTAAGCAATTGGACCAAACAAGTCCATATGAAGTAGTTCAAGCGGTCTTGTCGTGGTCATGATGTTCTTCGCAGGATGTTGTGCTCCAACTTGCTTTCCTGCTTGGCACGCGCTACAAGGCCTGTCTTTCTCAAACACAACATCTTTCAAACCTCGGATGTGATCGCCCTTGAGGAGTTTTTGAAGGTTCCTCATACCAACATGTGCTAGCCGTCTATGCCACAGCCAACCCATGTTGGTTTTTGCAATCAAGCATGTGTCGAGTTCGGCTTTATCCTTGTTGAAGTCAACAAGGTAAAGCTTTCCCTTTAACATACCCTTGAATGCAACGGAACCATCACTTCTCCTTGAGACGGTCACACCCTCGTTAGTAAACAGGCAATTATAACCTTTGTCACATAACTAAGATATGGACAGCAGGTTATAATCTAAAGATTCAACGTGTAAAACATGCGAAAGAGTATGTTCAGAGGATATTGCTATTTTACCGGTACTGAGGACCCTTCCTTGACTGTTATCCCCAAAGTAGATGCCTTCGTTTGGGTCCTGGTTCACTTCATACTCCACAAACATCCTCCTTTCTCCGGTCATGTGGTTGGTGCATCCATTGTCTAGCACCCATTTGGATCCACCGGAGGAGTAGGCCTGCAAAAACAAATTACGCCTTGGTTTTAGGTACCCAAGCTTGCTTGGGTCCTTGGAGGTTAGTAACAATACATTTGGGCACCCACACATGGGATTTTGTGTTCCCATGGCGTGGCCCAGCATAATAAGCATACACTTTACCAACATTATTTTTCATTAATACATAAGAAGCATCAAAGGTTTTAAACAAGAGTTGCTGTTGATTATGGGTCGGACTAGTCTGTGTGACCGGACTTGTCCGAATGACCGGACTTGTCCGGACCACAACCGGACTAGTCCGGTTTTCATGGGAGTTCAGATTTTTAGTTTTCGAGTTACCAGGTTGTGAGGGTCCTCCCTTCACAAAGGTAATCCTTCCCTTGTTATTTTTATGATTTCCAGCTCTTTGCTTTCCATCATGAGAGTAACCAATGTCGTACTTGACATTTGGAGGTCTTTGGACCAAATATGCCCTACGTGCATAGTTGATCCTCTCCTTGTCAAATATTGCACATTGGGTAGGATTTTTGTCCTTTGTGGAGGTAGAATTTTCCTTCAACCTGGTGTTAATTTTATCACATTTGCAAATATGAGCGATATTAGTTGAAGTGGGTTGAGAAGGTAGGGTTGAAGAGGAGGAAGGTTCACTAAGCTTGAGTGACTCAACCTGCACTTCAAGGATCTTGTTGACCTTGATTAAGTCATCAAGTTGATCCTTGATTGCAACGTTTGAGTTGGTTAACTCCAAGCAAGTTTTCTTGCTTGAAGCTAGCTTAAGCTCTAGTGAGTGGTTTCTCTCCTTTTCAAGAGCTAGTAGATTGTCAAGTTCGACATGCTTCTCCTTTTGGGAGATAATCATGTCTTCTTGACGATCAATTAGCTCTTCCTTCTCAACAAGTTGGTTAAGTAAGAATTTCATTTTAGCAGCAGTTTTTCTATCTAAACCAATTAGCATATCTTCATTATCACTATCTAGATCATCATCACTCGAGTAAGAATGCAAGGAAGGAGTTTTGATGTTTACCTTGCGTTTACCTTCCTTAGCCATGAGGCAAGTTCCACTTGCTTTCTTTGCAACGAGCGTGGGGAAGAGTGTGGGTTTCTTGGACATGCTTTCAATGGCTATGCTAGCTATTTCTTCTTCATCGGACGATGAGGACTCATCGTTTGAGTCCCACTCCTTTCCTATGTGTGCTTGTTCAGCTTGTTTCTTCTTCTTGAAGAATTTCTTCGGTTGAGGCTTGGACTCTTTACTCTTCTTCTTGTTGTCCTCATATGGGCAATCAACTATAAAGTGATTGTACTCACCACAATTATAGCATGCCCGCCTCATCTTAGGCTTTGTCTTCTCCTTGTATTTTCCTTCACTTGATTTTGTTCCTTGTCTTTTCTTCATAATTCTTTTGAACTTCTTCATGAACAAAATCATATCTTCTTCGTCCAGCTCGCTGCTTTCATCATCGCTGTCCTCCTCAAGCTGTGCTTCTTTTGCTTCTTTGGATAGAGGCTTGAGTGAGGACTTTAAGGCAACTCCCTTCTTCTTGGCCGACGTGAGGTCGGCTATTTCTTTGACGTGCTTGGCTTGCTTCTCCATCATCTCAAAGTTGATGATTTTGCCAAGCAGTTCATCCGGAGTCATTTTCTTGTACCCGGGACTTTCTCGGATCATAGAGCAAAGTGTGACGTTGCGAGGCATAAAGGCTCTAAGGATGAGCTTTACAACCTCGTGGTCATTCCACTTTTTGCTACCATATGATCGAACCTTGTTCACAAGAGTCTTCAGTCTGTTGTACATGTCCTGGGGAGACTCATCTTCCTCAATCGCGAACCTTCCCAGTTCGCCTTCAATCATCTCAATCTTTGCCTCCCGCACATGCCTGTCACCTTCATGTGCTGTCTGTAGTGTGTCCCAGATTTCTTTGGCAATCTCCAATCCGTCCACCTTTGTGAATTCATCTCTACTTAGAGATGAGGTGATAACGGCTGCGGCTTGGGCATTCCTGTGGATGGCTTGCTCTTGACTTGGTGTGAGTTCTTCATCGTCATCAGGGATGTTTATTCCTGTGCACACAATATGCCATAAACTTGGGTTAAGGGAAATCAAGTGCATCTTCATATTTTGCCTCCACATGGAGTAATCACTCCCATCGAAGTGTGGGGCTTTTCCGAGAGGAATAGATAGATAATGACTGCTGTTAGAATTTAAACGGTCATAATTAAAAGGATATCGGGAGTAGTCGGTGTGACTACTCCCCTTCTTCTTTTCTTCAACTTTAGCTTTCCCTTTGGAAAGTGCTTTCTTTCGGAGCAGTGCTTTCAGCTCCAATGTCTCCTCATCATCATCATCCGAGTCTTGAATGGCTTCGAGATACTTTTCAAGCTTTTGGTGCTTGTCATTGTTCATTCCTTCCTGGTTGTTGATTTTCTGGACTTCCTTCATGTCCGACATGATCTCTTCGAGTGGTTGCACTCTTTCCTGAAGAACCTGCTCTGATACCAATTGAATGTAGGCCTAGAGGGGGGGGTGAATAGGCCTTCTTGAATTTTCTCGGTTCCTGTAGCACTTCAACAACAAGGTCAAAACCAGATATATCGGACTAGTCCGGTAAAGTGCGGACTAGTCCGGATTTCACGGACTAGGTTGATCAAGTTAGGTCAATTTGATTGTTTCGTTGACGTTTGCAGCGGAAATATAAACTTCAATAACAGTTCAATGATTGTATGTCAAGTTCTATTGCAAGTATGATTCTTGTTCAACTATTTAACTTAAATTCAACAAGATGAATCAAACCCTAGATAATGTTGATCAACTAGAATGATGAACACAAACGAACAAGACACAAGATTTATCCCGTGGTTCGGTTACCACGAAGGCAACCTACGTCCACGTTGAGGAGCCCACAAAAGGACCGGGTCTTCACCAACCCTTCCCTCGTCGGATCGCCACGAAGGCCAATCCTCTTCCACTAAACACACAGGGGTAAATCACCAAGTTGAAGGGGCGATCTCACAAGTTGAGAGCTCCCTTGATTACAAGTTTCAAGACCACCAATAACACACTTCGAAATATACAAATTGAGATGCAAGAGTGTGTTAGAGATTCAAACCAAGAGCTCAATCGTGTGCCAAGTGCCTCTCCAATGATCTACAAGTGATCTTCAATGGATTGATTGATTTTGCACTTAATTTCGTGGAGAGAGATGGTTTTTGAGTCTCTTGGGAGGTGTGACGGCGCTAGGGTTCGAGAGAGGGTGAAAGTGGGCCGTGCACCTCTATTTATATGGGATTTCTAGAAGTTACCGTTAGGGTTCAAAAAGATCGGACTAGTCCGTGATGGTGACCGGACTAGTCCGGTGTGCTGTGTGAAGCAAACCCTAAGTGTCCAGGAATCTCGGACTAGTCCGGTTCAAAACGGACTTGTCCGATTTCGCTACTGGAAAGCTTCGGACTAGTCCGATTGTCATCGGACTTGTCCGGACACATGAAACCCTAAGTGTTTAGGATGACAAGTCCGCACTTGGAGGACTTGTCCGATTTAGATCAGGGTGTATATCGGACTAGTCCGTGTAAACACCGGACTTGTCCGAAGTGGATCAGAAAGTATATCGGACTAGTCCGGGTCACAACGGACTTGTCCGATTTTGTGAGACTTGTGCATTGTTTTGAGGACTAGTCCGCACGGGGGAGGACTAGTCCGAAGTGGAACATAAAGATATCGGACTAGTCCGGTGTTGATCGGACTTGTCCGATCTGGTGCAGAATGGGATATCGGACTAGTCCGGCTGATATCGGACTAGTCCGGTCCTGTATAGCTTTGTGCATTGTGTGTGTGTGATTAAATGAGATTGAGCTCTTGGGTGTGTTTCCTTAACACACTCCATGCATACTAAACTACTAATTTCTTCTCCTTGAGCTCAAATTCATTTTCCTTCTCAATTTCCCTCTTTTTGGTACTTTGCTCATTTTTCATCATTTTCCTGCATTCATCTCAACAAAAGGATTAGGATCCCAATTGCTTGTCATAAATCATCCAAAACCCACAAGGGAGTCCTAGATGTACTTTCACACACACACTCACACACACACACACACACACACAAATGCACACACACACACAAAGATATTAGAATCTATTCTATGTCTTCTCCTTCAATTTAGCCTTTTTCAACCAAAGTCTCCTTTTTCTGTTTTTGTGTTATTCACCTTTTTCTCCATTGTGACTAACTCTCACTTAACAAATTTTATTAGCTCTTTACTAGTTTGTCATCGATCATCCAAAACCCACATGGGGGTGCCTAGATGCACTTACAATCTCCCCCTTTTTGGCCATTGATGACAACTAAGTAAAGTTTAAACAAAGGAGAATAAATAAATTGGATTTTCATAAAGAATGCACATACGAGGAGAAAAGATACATGAAACATGGATAAAATCTCATATGTTTATTTTTTATGATGGTGTGCCTAGCAATGTGAGTGTGAACAAGTAATGTTTTCCTAAAATAATAACCATGAAAGCATCACATTATGAGTAATGGAGCATGAACATTAAGATAACATAGTCTGCATAAGCATTACATGGTCTTGCATAAAACATAACAAGTTCTTAAACATAAAGCTTAACGATTTTGAAATAAAGTACACGTCACTGCAAGGATTCTGGTTTATCGCAACGAAAAAATTCGTCGCAGTAGGTTGTTTTTTGTCACAATAGGTCGCTGTTGCAACGAAAAAGAGTGTGGCGATAGTTTTTACGAATCGTCGTAATAATTCCCGTGGTGATAGGTTATTGCGACGCCTTGACATCCTTGGCGAACAGTATGGTATTGCAACGATTTCACATCGATGACAAATAGGACACTATTGCAATGATTTCATGTATTGCGACAATTTAATGTATTGCAATGAATAGTACAGTATTGCAAGGGGTTCACGATCGTGGAAAATAGTACAGTATTACAACGATTTCATATTCGTGGCAAATAGTATGTTGTTACAAAGATTTAGTGTATTGCGACGATTTAACGTATTGCAATAAATGGCATGGTATTGCAATTATTTCACATTCGTGGTAATTGTATGTGTTGCAACGATTTCACAGCCATGACAATAGTACGGTATTGCAACGATATCACATTCTTGGCAAATAGTATGTTATTGCAACGATTTAGCGTATTGCAACGATTTAACGTATTGCAACGAATAGCATGGTATTGCAATGATTTCACATTCATGGTAATAGTATGTGATTGCAACAATTTCTCATTCGTGGCAAATACTACAGTATTGCAATGATTTTCACAGACGTGGCACATAGTACTGTATTGCAATGATTTATGGTATTGCGACGATTTACCATATTGAATTAATATCACAGTATTGCAATGATTTCACATTCGTGGCAAATAGTATGGTACTGCAATGATGTCACGGCCGTGGCAAATAGTATGGTACTGCAACGGTTTAACGTCTGTGACAAATAGTATGTTATTGCAATGAGTTCACAAACGTGGCGAATAGTACTGTGTTGCAACAATTTCAGATCCGTGGGAACTAATATGGTACTGCAACGATTTCGCATCCGTGGCGAATAGTTTGGTATTACAACGATGTCTTATCTGTGGCAATAGGTTAGTAATGCAACGTTTCCTACTCTAGGGCAACAAGTTTCTAATGCAACATTTCCTGATCCGTGACAATAGGTTCGTAATGCAGCATTTTTTGATCTATGGTAGTACGATTGTAATGCAACATTTAATGATTTGTGGTGATAGAGGTGTAATGCAACATTTTCTCATCTGTGGCAATAGTGTTTTAATGTGACGTTTTCTGCATGGTGGCAATAGCAGTCTAGTGCAACGTTTTTTGAGTCATTGCCAAATGTATATATCGCAATGTTTTGTAATTCCTGGCAATAGCTTCCTATTGCAACAATTTATCATTCGTGACAAGAAATTCTTATTGCCACGCTTTATAATTAGCGGCAGTAGAACCCGAATGCACCAGGTTTGAAAATTAGTGGCAACAGAATCATGAGTTTAACAATAAACATCCATCAATTGATATTGCAACACGCATAACAACACTCAAAGATTACTAAAGCGACGTGTTTGCATGCTAAGAGTCTTCCTAAGCTGACCGGGACTAATTGTTGGAGCAGGTGGCTTTTGGCGGTTCCTTTGGTGGACCTTTTGTGGAGTGGTCTCCATCACCATTTTGTGCATTTCAGCCATTGAGGCGCACATGTCCTGCATTTCTTTAGCTGTCTGTTCACAATCAGCTGCTATCTGACCTTGTAAGTTCTAGACTTGAACGTTTAACTCTTTATTCTTCTGGTTTATGCAGTCTATCTGGGTGGTTAAACTATCATTTCTTCCTTCCAAATCCTGCACTTGGTGATTGATGCCTGCATTTCTATCTTCTAAGTTTTGAACTTGGTCGTTGAGGTGTTCAGACATCTGGATACGCACACGTTCACATTCAGGACCAGTTGGGTTAGCTATATAACCACACCCCAAACCTGTGATCCTGCAAAACCGATTGATGATCTATAACAACACTGGAAGATGTGGTTTCTCTCCTCATTTGGAATTGGGCCTCCCTGCTCAGCTTCCACGTCGTCCACTTGGGCACGTGCCTGGATCTATATACGAAAAGAAAAGTCACAAGTAATTTGCAAATATTTATTTAATCGGGGATTGTTTGAAGTGTTACTCACATGTACAACTTCTGCCAGCTTGTTTGCCCAGTTACCGTTCTCCAACAAATGGCTTGCCTCCCACAGTTGTATGTCATCGGGTTCTTCTCCGGTCTCTGGGTCTCACTACATAAAATACAAGTAAAATTCTACATTTCGGTATACATATTGTTTGCAGCACAAAGTAAAAGCGTGATTTATTTTTCATACCTTCTCGTAACTAAGTTGGGCGTAGGATTTGGAGCCAAGCAAGTGACTCGCCTTTTGTCTTCTTTGATTTTGAGAATTGGTCCTGCTTATTAACTGCAATAATTTTAAGAATTAATTACACGAATGAAAGTAAATCAAATATTTTTTGTATGATGCGAAGCTATTAAAAATTTAGCTGACCTTGAATCACTCAGACCCAAAATATTCTATTAGATGCAACAACTCGGGCGCCGTTACGTCAGTAGGCTTGTTTTGTATACGTTCTTCATCGGTAGAATAACTCTTATAGGTGGCATGCAAAGTCGAGCGCCACCCATTGTAGCGCTCACCAGCAATTTTAAAAATTTTTCTTGCGCTCTCCGGTGTGTCCTCCATGTCCCAAGAATCCTGTACATTGTATAACAAGTTGCTGTAAATGTACAGGATGGAGATTGCAAGAAAAAATACTTTTGTGGGGGTGTGACAACACTAACCAGAATGTCTCGTACTATATCTCTCTTGTTACTATGGCCAACCTCTGCCCACTTCCGTGCACCACTAAGGGATGTATGTCTTTTTGTAAACATAACCACATCATCGACAATGTGTCGCTGATTAATACCAACCGCAGCACCCAACCCAGCGGAGAACTGAATTGGTAGCTTCACATGCTCCGTTCTACTAAGTTGGGATGCATAGCGTATTCTGGCAACCTTAAGTCCTTTAGCCACACTTCTTCCTAGCTTCCTTCATTCTGTTATATTGATTCAAACAGTAAATGATTAAAGCAAATTACCGCCTAAACAAGTTTAGTATCATGTACAAATAGTGTGAAAAGAAGAAAAGTCTGATGTTCATACCATCTTCAGGACGAGTGCGACAAATACGAGCGTGGGACGACCGCGTTGTCCCAGCACCATTTTGTTCTGTATTACTCCCTCCTAGTTTATATTAATTGTCATATCAGACCAAAAAATGAATTAAAAATGAACTAGTTAGGACTGTCTGAACGACAACTATTTTGATCGAGGGGGGGTACATTGTTGACTACTTTGTTGCTATTAATACCCTAAAATGAGCCATCAGGTACACATGTCAGTGGCGGTACACTCGTAGTACTGTAGAGGATTTTTAGTCCAGCAGCGAAGCAGGCAAGACTGTGAGGGGGCATGCAGCTGACAACGCTAGACTAGAAAAAGATAGGATTCACAGGTCTGGTCTGATTGACATCAGCCGAAGCACGTCTCGAAGAGAATTATTAGTTGCATGGCAAGTAATGAACGCCAATGATAGCAGGTGGCGAATGCAAGACAAATAAGGCAGGTAGCTTGCAGCATTGAAATCCTCCGCAGTACTGCACCTGCTTTAGCTGCCACTAACATGTGGGCCCATGAGACATTGGGTCCACTTGTCAGTGGTGGCTACTGTAGGTGCAGAGACTGCATAGTGCCAGCTTGCAACGCTCAACAAAGCATGGGTTTGGTCTCGCCGAAACTCTCGAGGAGGATTGGTGGCAGGGCGAGTAATGTCCAGGGATTTTCGGGCGGCGAGGTAATCATGGCACGTGAAGGATGGGACGTGGTGATGGGCAAGGGAGACGCGTCGGGGAGGACACTGAAGTGACCAGCAGTAGGGCGTGGGCGCCGGTGCCGGCCGGAGTTGCCTGCGGCGAGAGAGCACAACGTGGAGGTATAAGAAAATCACGCCATCACACAGGCTGATGAACTGTTAACTATAAAGACTACAGTACTAAGAAAGTAGAATCGCAAGGCATGCTAAAACAATTAGTAGAGCCTAGGAAAGAATGCAAATGACCATGGTACACCCATCATCAATACATCTAAAAGACAGAACGTAGTATCTAAAAATGCTCTAAATTCAATGCCAAAGGAGTAAAAAACTAACATGCTCTGCCAAAACAAATGACACGATAGAGAGGCAGGTAGTAATGTGATGTGATATGTGTAGTTGGAAGCTACCAATAGAGTTGGAGCGGGACATTTTTAAGCTGCAAAAGTAAAGTTACGCTGGGGCGGAAGGAGTATTTCTGGTTTGTATATCTATACCTGTTGTTGATTCATGCATCGTAGTACCACGGAGTGAAGAACCTCGGAGTTCCTGAACATCATGTGCTGCAATATTCTCTGCGTACCACGCAAAGGATTTAACGTTTTCTAATTATTTTTTAATTTTGATAGTAAACACATTTATAGTTATACCGGGTGCTTCTTGGCCACCATGAATGCTTGTAGACGACATCACGGTTTGATGTCTTGTTCCTAATGTAAAGAGCATTATAAGTAGTCATTCCAAATAATAGTGATAACGTCAGATTACATGACCGATGTAGATTTTGGATCGAACGGTGTGGTTTCTATAAACTGCGGTGTTTGTTACAAATGGAGGAATTAGAAATGAAGGAATAGAAAAAAAACGTATCCGAGAAAGCCACAATAAAGAAAAAAGTGTAAAACCGTGGGAACTGAAAATCTTAGGAATACAAATATGTAAAACTGGAATGAAAGTACATCATTTGGAGTGGTTGATTAGATAACCCGTGCGTCATTTACTTCTAAATCCAGAAATTACATACTACCTCTGGTTTTTAGTATTTGTCGTTCCCGGCCTGGAATTGAACTAGAAATACACTACAGTAATAAGCTGTCAGAGCGACATTTATTTCGGGACAGATGTAGTATATGCTATATATATATATATATATATATATATATATATATATATATATATATATATATCTAAATTCGTGAAAGAGAAGACCACATTTCTTCTTTGTTAATTTATTTAATCTTCGAATATCAGGACGGATCGTGTAGAACTTAACTAGCCCAAAACTGCATGGATCATGTAGAACCAGGCCAATATAGCTCTATAAAAAGACGACATGGATCGTGGTAGTTTACCTAGCACAAAACTGGAGTCCGAGATGTGATGTCGCAGGGAGGTGTCGGCGACGAAGAAGTTCGGTAGAGCCCGTCCAACTTGGTCGCCCGCGTTGTACCCAGGAGTCAACACCATCAAGAGCTTCGATGCGTCACTGCGAGATACATAGGAGAAAAATTGTAAAAATGGTGGGAAATGAAAACACGTGAATTTCTTAGGAATACAAGTATGAAATACACGACAGAGAGACAACACATTTGGAGTACTGCGAGATCACCGGAAGGGCGGGGGCAGCGGTGTGTGGGGAATGGAGGCCAGTGTTTCCATTTATACTCATCATGGCTGAAATAGGGTTACAATAATAGGTGGGACTGAAATTGGAGGCGCATGTAGTGAAAATTGAATTGTCAAAATCTCAAATGTGGCGCGCCAAAAAGAACGAAAAAATTTTCGTGGGAGTGGAGAATTTGACGCAAGCCGTGCCCTTGTGCACGCATGCAATCGTGATTAATTACATGTCACATCGCGTCGATTCCTGCACATGGTACGTGTAGCTAGATGGGTAGACTTTTTAGGACAACTTGCTCGCTTCTTAATTCATCTTTGTTTCCATGCATGGAGATCAAAATCTAAAAGCAGTCATCTCCTAGCTAGTGGGACAATCCAAAAAAATACGAACAAAAATATGAATCGCCAAATGTATAAGTGCTAATCCAAACGATATGCAAATACAAAACACCCAAGTCCATGAAAGGACGATGGCAAACAATCAACATTCTGTAACATTAATCACAATGAAATGATAACATGTACTAGTATATACTACTACTAAAAATACAATTTCACATGCGCCGACTACAAATTAAAAAATTGAGTGAAAGAACACAAAAGAAGAGAAACACAGCCTCAACCACGATCTCAATGGAGATTCAACCAAGAGTCGATTGTCGCAACACAACAAATTCTTGGCTAGACATTGAACAATAGTTATCTCGCCCCTTTTTCAGAAAGGAGTTGTTTTTGTATACTGCATAGGACACATTGTTCATGAACAGAAAAGACATTATTCATTAACATAAAAACAACACATATATTACAAACAAGAACTACAGAAGCACATAGAAAACAAGAAATAGAAAAACTACAAATACTACTCTACTCGGAGTGGGAGGAGATCTCCTCCACCTCCTTCTCCGTTGCCGCCGCATCCTCCTCGGCCGTCGCTGCCGCCGCCGCCTCCTCCACCGCTACCACTGCTGCTGCCGCCTCCTCCGACAATTGAGTCCAAAGCTTCTAGGCGACGGTCTGCAGAAGATGGTGGAGGCCCTCCACCCAAGCCACCTCCCCGATCGTCTTGTAGAGGACATTGAGATGACCAGCCACAAACCCTAACCCGAAGCAGTAGTGGCCGGTGGTGTCCATGTTGGTGTAGAAGGGAAGTTTCCCAAGACCTAGACGGTCGCATGAGCGAGATGTATCAAAAAATACATCCCGCGCCAATTTGTCAAGCTTTTTTGTGCACCCAGCGGTGGCGGAAAGGTGCTCGGTGGCCTCCTTCAAGCGCTGATGGAGTTCATCGAAGCGGTGTTCGACGAGGCAAACAGTCTCCTGAACCCAAACGAGTCGAGGAGGTGCGGGCGCCTTGGGCGGAGAAGGGGACGGAGGAGGTGCGGGCATCGCCTCTAGTTCCACCAGCATTGGCTGCGACAGAAACGGAGAAGAAGGAGGTTCGGAGGACGCCGACGGCCTGGAGCGCTTCTGTGCGGGGCTACCCATTTGTGCAGTGACGGAGTTGCGGAGAAAGAGCGAGAGGTGGTTGGCAATGGTGCGGCGGTGAAGCAAGAGAAATTTGGAGGCTACGATCGATGGAGTGGTGCGGCGGAGACGCAAGAGGATGGGTGTGCCTTTATAGCGGGTCGTTGTCTAAGAGGGCAACGATTGCTGTGCAATCCGGACTCCTGTGCAAGCGTGCAATTCGCGAACCTCAGTCATTGGACGGACATCCAAGGGTGCCTGACATTTTACACATAAATCCCGTGTAAAGGGAAGGATCTATGTGTAAAATGTCAGCCACCCTTGGATGTCTGTCCAATGGCTTAGATTCGCGAATTGCATGCTTGCACTGGAATTCAGATTGCATAACAGTCGTTGCCATGTAAGCGCGCGAGTGGAGATGATCGGACACTTCAAAAACTACGCTTTCGAATTAATCCGAACCGCGGTTGGCCTCCTCTAAGTTATCGCAATGGCTCGACGTGTCCCATCTTCGCTTCACGGGCAGTTTTTTAATTTGACACGCAAAGGGTCTAGAGTATGTAGTGGCCCACCTGGCATATTTTGTAGGTCCGTCTGGCAGTGTTTCAGTTTTTTAGTTCCTGTTTTTAAGTTTAACACGCAAAGGGCCCACCGGCCCAAGGTATATGCAATGTTCCAGTTTTTTCAGTTTGTCACGCAAAAGACCTCGATCATGTTTCATGATGTTACGTGTTTTCTCTTTTTGTTGAAAGATCGTCATCTATCTATCTATCTATCTATCTATCTATCTATCTATCTATCTATCTATCTATCTATCTATCTATCTATCTATCTATCTATCTATCTATCTATCTATCTATCTATCTATCTATCTATCTATCTATCTATCTATCTATCTATCTATCTATCTATCTATCTATCTATCTATCTATCTATCTATCTATCTATCTATCTATCTATCTATCTATCTATCTATCTATCTATCTATCTATCTATCTATCTATCTATCTATCTATCTATCTATCTATCTATCTATCTATCTATCTATCTATCTATCTATCTATCTATCTATCTATCTATCTATCTATCTATCTATCTATCTATCTATCTATCTATCTATCTATCTATCTATCTATCTATCTATCTATCTATCTATCTATCTATCTATCTATCTACCTCTCTATCTATCTATCTATATATCTGTATCTATATATATATATGTATGTATATATATATATATATATATATATAGTTCAAAAATCGTCAGAAAACACAAGCACACACACACACACACAGATATATATATATATATATATATATATATATATATATATATATATATATATATATATATATATATATATATATATATATATATATATATATCACAAACCCTCGTTCATGTTTCTCTCAGTTTGACACGCAAAAGACCTTGATCATGCATGTTTGATGACGTTAGGTGTTTTCTAATTTTGTTGAAAGATCGTCATATTTGAGGCTCGTTGATCATGTTTGGGGTGTAGCAAGCATGCATGGACAAGTAACATGCACTTGAAAACCTTGCTATCATGTTAGATCACAACATTATTACGTGTTTTCTCTGCTTTTTGTTGAAACATCATCATATATAGTTTGAGGCTCGTTGATCATGTTTGGGGCGTGACAACTAACATGTTATATATATATAGTTTTCTTTTTTTTGTTGAAAGATCGTCATATATATATAGTTTGAGGCTCGCTGATCATATGTTTGGGGCGTAGGGTAGCATGCATGGACAACTATAACATGCATGTGAGAGAGATGTCGATGATCATATATGATGACGTTACACGTGTTTTTTCTCTTTTTTTTGAAAGATCATCATATATATATATATATATATATATATATATATATATATATGTATATATATATATAGACACACACACACACACACACACACACACACACACACACACATACTCCCCCCTTCTCCTTGAACTTGTCGCTTTGTAGTTCATTTTTAACTATAAAGCCACATCAAAAAAGCTTGTTTATTGGCCCATGGACAACACTACAAGAAAAAAGGAATAGGCTATCAACGTCTATATGGCCGACGGCCTTTTGCCATTCGTACGCGAAGGATGCGGCCAGGAAGTTGCTCTTGCAGGTGTATGCTAATTATGCGAGTGTTTGGGCGGGTCATGTGGTTAGTCCACGATACACCCTAAATCTTGTGTTGAGGCCGTGTATTTGTCATTTGTGCGTACACTCTAGTGACATGTGACAAAGTGCTCATTCATCAATTGTGTTTGGTTTGACGTCGAAGTTGGATTGGAGATATAGGATCATCCATTTCTTTATGTCTTGGTTCATCCAAATTAACGTTTGGTTGGATGGACTAGACGATCCAATTTTTTGTTTCGTACGTAGGTTGGATGAAACTTGATTGGATTATTGAATCATCTAAGTTGATAACTTCATAATATTAATTATTTATATACTAATTATCATATTACTAGCGAATATTAATGTTAATATCATAATTATAACTATTAATCAACAATAAACAAGTTAATTATCACTAATTACATTACTAAGAAGCATAATTAGATAAGGTGGATGGACTCACATCCAACCAAATATCCTCAACCATCTCATCCAACATCTGCAAGGAATATTTTATATTCCTCGACCCTGGATCACCCGTCTGACCGCGAAACAAATAACTCATCACTGGATCATCCAATTATTCCAAGTCAATTCAATCCAAGACAAGCAACCAAATACAGATCTTTTTGGCCACGTCGTACGTGCTCGTGCGCATGATGATCGATCGTGCACGTCGAGCAACGGGTTTTTCAAATCGCTGAGCAAATTTCAGACCTGGAGTTCGTGTACCCGTGCGTGGTGCAAGATTCAATGTGTTCGCGTACGTGGCAATCATCAGGGCAGGGTGGCACAGTCGCGGGAACCGTGCAGTGCGCCCTTGGCTGTACGGCTGTGATTCGGAGCGTGAACATACATGGCAACCATCTGGGCAGGGTCGCACAGAGACGGCTGTGCGGCAGGGCCGCAGAGAATTTGATTTCCACACCAAGGGGTTAAGAGATAAGACCATCTGATTCGCAAGCCGCAGTCCAGTAATGGTGTTTGGGAACACAATATTTTTGGAGTTTTAGAGCAATACCATGGTATTTAAGATTACTATGGTATTTTTTACAGAATGGTGTGTGGCAACCAACTCAAAAACTATGTATTTAAAACTACGATTTTTTCTATACTATGGTATTCTTGGAGTATAAAAAACTTTGGTCTAAACCAAAGTTTTTATCTGCTGGCTTGCTCTTGATGCTTGCTACTTTGCTCCCAAACAATCCTATGTATTGCAAAATCGTGGTATTACAAAACTGTGTTATTGAAATACTTTGGTATTGTAATGTCATTTTGAAAACTATGGTTTCCAAAACTTTAGTATTGAAATACTGTGCTCCCAAACATAGCCAAAACTTTACTGTGAACCACTGCGGATGGTTTGAAAGGTAGGCCCGGCTCTTGGCCTAGGCAGGAGGGGCTACTGCCTAGGGCTAGGCCGGTGGGTAGGTGGGGGGCACGATGACAGCTGGTAAGGAGAAAAGAAATAAAATTAATTAGTATTTGCATCATCCGGATGCGATGTACAGTTACACGGTCTAGCTTTTTATTTTTGTAAATATAATTCTACTACGTACTTACGTCCTACTAATGTGTTTAATATTTATTAGATATAATATTACTAATGTGTTAATTTTTCCATATGTGATGTTTTTCGATAAAAGGAGGAGTTTTTGTTAGTGCATGTACTGTAGGACACATTGTTCATGAACATAAAATAAAAGACACTATTCATTAAAATCAAACAACACATATATTACAAACAAGAAAAAAACACATAGAAAACAAAAGAAAAAACTACTACTAATCCTACTCTACTCGGAGGAGGACTTGTCCACCTCCTCTGCCACTGCCTCCGCATCCACTGGCGGCGCCTCCGCCTCCGCCGCCACCTCCGCATCCGCCGGCGGCGCCTCTGCCTCCGCCGCAACCGCCGGCGGAGCGTCCATCAACACCAGATCGAACTTCTTCCGACTGACGGCGTTCACGAGTTGCTCGCAAAACTCCACCCCACCCTCCTCACTGATCGTCTCGTAGAGGCTGTCTTGACGAGCGGCCACAAAGCCTAACCCGAAGACGTAGTAGCCGGCGGAGTCCATGCTGGTGTGATGGGGAAGGGTCCCAAGTCCCAGTCAGCGATAGGAGTGACATGTATTGTCAAATACATCCTGCGCCATTTTGTTGAGCGCTTTTGCTTGCACGTCGGCGATGAACAGGTTGCTGGTGACCTTTTTAAGCTTGCCGACGAGTTTGTCGATGCTTTCCTCAATAGCAGATCGTCGTCTAAGCGCGTGAGTGGAGATGATCGGACGCTTCAGAAATCATGCTTTTGAATCAACAGTCAGAGTTACTCCAAACCGTGGTTCGCCTCCTCTCGGTTATCGCAACGGCTCGACACGTCCCATCGACCAGTTTTTTAATTTGACACAGAAAGGGTCAGGATATGCAATGGCCCACCTGGCATACTTTGTAGGTCCGTCCCGTGGTATTCGTAATATTTTGTGCAATTGATTTCGACGAGATGCAGAGATTGACGTGAATGCGCATGGCAATCGAGCGAGGGTCCATATCTTTTTTTTTTTTGAAGGATCCGACCGTTGCGGACCGAGAGTCCATATCAAACCGATGATAATTGTCATGATCATGGATGATGGTGGACATGAATGTAATGCATGTGAAAGAGACTCGTGATCAAGCATGTTTGGTCACGTGTTGAGGGTTTTTGTGCCCCCTTGTTGAGGAACATGTTAATTTGATGACGTTGAGGATCGGATGTGGAGTAAATGTTTTCACAAGTGTGTTCATTTGTTCCTAAAATCAGAATAGGTAGCGGCTAGCGCCTATGCCCGTCGTTTCTTCAAAAGACGAGTACAACGATACATAATGGCAGCATGCGATCGAGTAATTTGATGAACCACATACGTACGTAGTGAGAGATGTGTGCTTATTAGACGATGGTAGTCCACATTCTATCTCTATTGATGACAGGATAATATTCTTCATTAGTGTGGTAGATAAACTGCCACATAGGTTGAGAGCATACACATGCATGGCAGAGAATATGATAAATATAGAAATATATATACTCCCTCCTTCCCAAAAAGTTTGTCGCTTTGTAAATCAAAAATGAACTACAGCGACAAACTTTTTGGGATGGAGGGAGTACATGGTAGGAAATATTCTATTCTTGGAATACATGTTTGGGATGTAGCATGCATATGTACGTCTAACATCCATGTGAAAGACCTCGATCATGTTTTCTAACATTATGTGTTTTCTCTTCTTGTTGAGAGATCGTCATGTTTGAGGCTTGTTGATCATGTTTGAGGCGTAGCATGCATGGACAACTAACATGCATGTGAAAGACCTCGATGCATGTGAAATAAAATGCATGTTTTTAAAAGCAAGATATAGTGTTTCCTCAAGAAAAAATAATTTTATGAGAGATTAGGTGCACCAGCAAAAAAGCTAGAACTTGAGCGATGCACCTGCGAATTCCATGCCAGGATGACGGTAGCCGGTCCGCAAACTCGGTGATTAGATCAGTAGTCGCCGGAGAGGAGCTTGCGGCCGACCCCAAAGGAGACGAAGGCGTCGATGCACGCATAGCTGATCTACTCGCCGGAGAGATTGTACGCGTCCAAGTTGCTCGTCCTCACCCACTAAGGCTTCTCCATGTCAGCGCCCATCACGGCGGTCGTGATGTCCTTCAGCCCCGCACGGCGGAGGCTCGGGCGATCCATCTCCTCGGCCGCGAGCTCGGCCAGGTCCACCATTTTGGCCACCTTAAGCTGCCGGTCCTTCCAAAGTTTGTCTGCGTCACCCTCCACGCCCACGCCAATGAAGCGGTAGTCAGAATCGCCGAGGAAATCTTCCAGCTCGTCGGGGAAGTAGTTAGCATGGATGACCTGGAAGATGAGGCAGCGACAACCAACGCAGAGCTGCAAAACGGCGACAGGGTTCTGGTCGTCAGAGTAGCTGGGGCGCCACTCGACGTCGAGCCCAACAACGAGCTTATGAAGGCACCAACAGTGGACGAAGAGGACCTTGCCGAGCCAGTTCTCCACAGCTTCGCCGGAGGACGTCACGGTGGTGGTGATCACGTCTTCCTCAAACGTCACGTTGTACACCTGAGTCCCAACCATTGGGTCCTCTCTCCTTGTGGTCCCGACGGTTGCCGTCTGCGGCGGCGCGGCGCAACTTCTCTCTTGTGCAAACCTTCGTCTACACCTTTAGTTCGGATTTTAATTGGAAACGGGCCTGGATATATAACTGATACAGTTACTATATGAGCGGAGGAGTTTCCAAATTTGACGGGCCCAGGCCCGGAGTAAAGAGAGTAATGAAGGTTTTTGAATCTAATATACTCTTTCTAATTTTTAATTCTTATTGTTATGACCACAAGTTGCATTGTCTTAACCAAACACCACGTACAAAAACAACATTTCTCAGGGGCCCACACACTGGGTATGCCGGGTGGGCCATGGGATACCCTGGGTCCAACCACCAGAGAGTAGCTAGTGTGAATAAATGCTGGAGACATCAGCGGAATCGGGAACTGGCCAATGAAGATGGAAGTCAGCAGTCTCACAGTTCCTGTATCGAAACGCGCCCCATCCTTTTTCATCTTCCCTTTTTCTTATAAGTATTATTTTTCCACCAATCTTCTAGCCATCCTTCATTTGAAGTTGTACGATTGGATCAGGATACGTGGCCGGCGTGAGGCGAGAGTCGTGTGTGCAACACCAGGCGGAACGTCGTGGAGAGACGTTGCTCCCCTTGTTGAATTTGATGATGTTGAGGATCGTATGTGGTGTACGTGTTTTCACAAGTGTGTTCATTTGTTACTAAAATCTAAACACGTAAGCGGCTAGCGCCTACGGCTGTAGTTTCTTCGAAAGGACAAGTACAACATGGTTGGAAATTATATTGTACTGTGCAAGGCATGCGATTAATTTGATGAACCGCGTACATAGTGAGCTGTTCCTAGAAGGTATTTTATCCTCGAACCCTCGAGGGAACATTCTTCATCTCAAACTGCACGATGAGAGTGAGGACGGCGCTCGTCATGGACGGTGCTTTGTTAATCTAGGCTAAAGTTATTTTAGATAATGGAAATAATTAAACCGGGCAACGGCTGCTGTGCAATCTGGACTAGTATCTATGTGTAAAATGGTAGCCATCTTTAGATGCGGATTGCACGCTTGCACAAGTGTCCAAATTGCATAGCAGTCGTTGCCATTAAACTAACCTTTTCCTCAGTACAGAGTACGGCCACATTGATACACCAAGTTGTGAAGAACAACAACAAAAGACTCAACCGACACACTAGTGAAAGTAAAACACCCGATACATTTTATGACACACCAGTGAAAGTAACACACCCGATACATTTTATTATTATGGAAGTTTATAACTAAGACTCAATTATAATCGGGCAAAAACTTCGATGAACCTGACTTCTAGTATGTCTTTGCAAGCCATCCGAATCAAGTCTTTTTCGTCTTCACCCTTTGATGACCCTGACTTCTAGTATTGGGCTAAAGTTGATACTCCAAAAACTGTTGTTGCATTTTTGTGATTTACTACATACTTGCTGTTTGATTGCTCATTATGTTGGATCCGTATTGGGTTTGAACATGGAGAGTGACCTTCTCCCTGCTGGTGCTGTCAGATAAACTAGGTGGTAGTCACTTTCTGGATCTCCAGCTCAGTAGAGTTGGAAGTGGAAATATATTCCATTCTAAAAGATAAAAGAGGTAAATAGTCCACTAGTTTATTGTTAGAACAACAACATTAGAACTATTTTTGTGGACCAATGAACAACAAAATAAAGTTCAATACCTTAAGACGATACATTACAAATAAGAAAAAAGAAAAACACAAACTACAAACAAGAAAAGAAAAACAACACAACTAAGAATAAGAAAAAAAACTACTTCTCCTCCACCTCGCTCCACCTACTTTTCCTTCTCCTTCTTCTCCTCCTCCTCCTCCTCCTCCTTGGGCTCCTGGCAGGGCAGGGGCGCCTCCCGCAGCAGAGACGGGAAGCCCAGTTTCCTGGACGTTGCCACCACCAGGTTGTCGTGGCCGGCGACGCCGAGCTCGTCCGCCAGTGTCTCCCAGAGGACGTCGAGGCGACCGGCCAAGTGCGTCATGCCGAAGATGTAGTGGCCCGTGGTCCCCATTGCAGCATACTATGGAAGGGGACCAAGCCCAAGGCGACACATGGAGCTCGATGTATTATCAAATACATCGCGTGCCATCTTCCGGAGAGCCCACTCCTTGTCCGGGGGGAGTCCGGTCGGGGACGCTTCCACTTGGCGTCCTTCGCCGGGCTTGGCGGCAGCGTTTTCTTGTCAGCCATGGTGTTCTTGGCGTGGTTTTGGGAAGAGAGGAAGTGTGGCTGTGCGGAGAAGACGATGGCGTGCCCGGGTGATCTTATAGCGTAGTAGCAGCCTTGTTATTCATCTCTCGAGGCTTGCAGTAGTGGTGATGGGACGCAGAGCGGTTCCAATTGAATTCAAAGATGCGCATGCGCTGTGCACGTTTAAGGCGCCTCGGTGACTGGCGCGCACGTAAGCTCGGTGCGCCCGGTCGCATCAGCCGCCTGTACAAATGGCTACAGCTTCAAGGTCCAAACCTTAAGCGGCAAACAACAATGTAGTATAATACTTCCTCCGGCCCAACTCAACTCTATTTATATTTTGGTAAAGCTTACCTTTGACCAACGATTTATATGGAATTTATTAACTTCAATAACATGTATTACAAGATTGTATATTATGAAAATATTTTTATGGTGAATCTAAAAGTACAATTCTTGTATTGTTAAAATAGATCAAAATTACATAAATAATTGGTTAAAGATAGATTTGACAAGACCAAAGGCTCTCTTTGGAAAAGGAATTGAAAAACACAGGAATAGGAAAAACATAGGAATTGAAAACTAGAGTTGACATGGGACGCACGACGGATCGGAAGTTATGGTGCTCCAGCACACCCGGACCGTACGTGTACCCGGCCAACCATGTAGCTTCGTTTTATATTTTATTCCATAGGCCTAAAAGTTTCCTCATCCTCCCTGTTTGCTCTGTTTGCTCTTCCCTAGGCTTAAAAGTTTTATATTTTACAATATTTTTACATATGTAATATGCACATAGGATATATCACTTGATAGTTTTGCAAAAAAAAAACATGGAGGAGAAATATGTATATCCCATGCTACTATGTAAATCCACCTGAATTAATTAGCTAGTTACTTTTTAAGACGATGAAAAATTATTATCTTTTTCTAAGTGAGGTGGCTGGGGTAGATGATGTGGCATAATAGCTTATGTGGCATGCCACGGTTGTGTGAAGTCGAGGGACTAAATAATTGACCCATTTGAAAGTTCAAGGACCAAAAACTGTGTTTTGGTTGATAGTTTGAGGATGAAGTTGAGCTTGCGAGCTTGATAAGCACCATCATTGTTTTGAGCAGCGATCAGTTTATGGCATCATCAAACCTGGAGTAATTTTTCTAGATCATTTGGGGCCGAAAAATTAGTTAACACGCTATATATGAGGAGAAAGATTAGGATATGCTACCTTTTGCTTGTGTTGAATAACCCTGCCCCGTGGACAACATATCCGACACTTCATTCTGGTCGCCAGGATCATTCTGCCCCAAGTCATGTGGGGCAGCAGGCGGAGGACCTTGATCATAAGGATAAGGACCAGGCAAGAAATAGTTGGTCAATTGTAAGTTTGACCAAAGCTAAAAATAGAGTTGAGTTGGGACGGATGGAGGAGTACTTTTTACAGACCACTTTGTAGGCCTCGCTGCGGGTGATCTCCTGCCTCTTGACAACTCCAGCGGCTAAAGTAGCATACAGCTGCACTTTAGAAGCCATAACTCCAGCGCTCGTCTTTTGTTTAGCCCAGTTTGCATCAAAGGAAACTCATGTTATAGTTTAAAGGAATGGAATCCGCCGAAAGGGAAAGACATTCATACGAGTTTCGTAAGTAGCATTCCAAATGGTGCACTTTAGAAGCCATAACTATCACTGCGCGCGTCTGCGCGCGTCTCATCGTCTTTTCCGCGCATACTAATAAATACACATTATCCTCTTCTCCGCAACACACAGAGGTCAACCTCTTCTCTGCGCGTACTCTTCCTCTTCGTCTCCGTCGCGCGTGCCCTCATTGGTTCCCTTCGAAGTCCATGGAGTTCCCCTTGCCGCACAATATTTCGGTCCTGATCGTGAGGTTGGTCGCCGCAACCTCGCTGTAGCCCATGGACGACCTCTCCAGTCTGCGCGCCACCTGTAGGGCCATGCAGGCGGCATGCCGGTATCGCGCCGTGGGTAGGCGTGTGGCGCTGGAGCGGGAGAGCATCTGGAAGCTTAACAAGAGCTACGACGCCCTCGTGGAGCACCTGGCAATCGTCGACAACCCTCATGCATGCTATGTTATCGGGTTCAACCTCGTCTTCCTGGACGGTCGCGCACAGACGGGCACCCAGTTCCTTGCCCAGGCGGCTGCGAACGGCCACATGGTAGCAGCCTACATCCTCGCCATGCTTAGCTATGACGCCGACCGTAGGGCCTGTGACGTCTTTGAGTATATCCGGCAGGTCGAAGGTGAGGCCCACGTCGGCTACAACGCGGCTGGGTCCATCGTGATGAAGTGGACCAACAAGGAGTGCTGCTGGTGTTAGCATGAAGCTGTGAATAGTATCGATCGTGTCGTCTGGAGGTTCCTGGGCAGGCCTCGTCCAGAAGCGCCGCCGGTGGCGGTGTCCAACATTGATGATGACGCTTGGGGCTGCTCAACAGGAGGGAACCAGAGAACTGCCTGCTGCGGCAGGCAAGGTACGTGGGAGGAGTGGAGAGTTCTCTGTACTAAGAACTGTAGGATTAAGCACGAGCATGACCTGTTCTGTCGTCAGGCGTTGTACTCTATGGATTATATTCCCTCCATTCCCTTTTGGATGCACCCCTAGTTCTCCCAACACCAATTAAAAGAGAACAAAGGGAGTATATAAAATATACTTGTATGTGTATCCCCTATGCCCACTGAATGTGGCCTAGAGGGGGGGGGGGTGAATAGGCCTTATTGAATTTTAGTCGGAACATGCAACACTTATCAACTTGATCAAATACAAAGAAATCGGACTAGTCTAGTACAATGTGGACTAGTTCGGTGCGTGCGGACTAGATTGATCAAGTTTGATCGATTATCTCGATCCTAGACTCTCTGCAGCGGAAATATACTTGTAATTAGAGTGTAATACTTCTATGAAACTGCATGTTGTACAAGTTAACCTTATATTCAATGTTTTAACGTAATGTGAACAAGATCAAGTGAAACCCTAGATAGCAATGAAAAGTAAGAACAATATGCACAAGGTGAGGACACAAGATTTTTATCCCG
Organism: Tuctoria greenei; assembly: GCA_036927565.1. Taxonomy (NCBI): domain Eukaryota; kingdom Viridiplantae; phylum Streptophyta; class Magnoliopsida; order Poales; family Poaceae; genus Tuctoria; species Tuctoria greenei. Next base: position 63,463,134 of record JAYESD010000007.1, on the reverse strand, counting down.
TGGTTTGGTTCCCACAAAGGTAACCTACATCCACGTTGAGGAGCCCACGAAAGGATCGGGTCTTCACCAACTCTAACCTCGTTGAATCGCCACAAAGGCCAATTCTCTTCCACTATCACAAAGGGTAAATCACCAAGTTCAAGGGGCCTTCTCACAAGTTGAGGGCTCCCCAAGATAAAAAATCCAACACCACCAAGAACACACTCTTAAGATCAACAATGAAACAACAGGAGTGTGTTAGAGAATCAAACCCAAGAGCTCAAACAAGTGGAATCGTGTCTCTCCTTTGGTTCAAATTGAATCCTCAAGGATTTGATCTTTCTTGCCTTGGATTGCGTGGAGAGATGTGTTTTCTAAGCTCTTGGAGGGTGTGACAACGCAGGGGGTCGAGAGAGTTGAAAGTAGTGCCGTGCACATCTATTTATATGGAGGATTCCAAAGGTTACTATTAGGGTTTCGAGAGTCTGGACTAGTCCATGGTGGAGTTCGGACTAGTCCGCTGTGCGGTGTGTAGGAAACCCCTAAGTTCTCAGAAACATTGGACTTTTCCGGCCTTGGGCGGACTAGTCCAATTTAGGCTGTGGAAGAATTCGGACTAGTCCGGTGATCATCGGACTAGTACGGCTGTGGTGAACCCCTTAGTGAATTGAGGAAAACTCCGCACTTGGAGGACTTGTCCGATTTTAGTCAGAGAGGTTATCGGACTAGTCCGGATATTATCGGACTTGTCCGATGTCATGCAAAGTTGTGAAGTGTTGATGACTAGTCCGCACTGGGGAGGACTAGTCCGATCTTAGTCAGAAAGATATCGGACTAGTCCGTGGTGATATCGGACTAGTCCGGTCTGTGTAAACTTGGACTGTGCAGACAAGTCTGCACTTGGAGGACTTGTCCGATTTTGAACATAGGGGTTATCGGACTAGTTTGGGGTCTATCGGACTAGTCCGGTCTTGTGTAAATTTGTGTAGTGAATGAGTTTTCTTGTGCTTGAGCTCTTGGGGTGTGTTTCTCCAACACACTCCATACACACTGATCTAATCTATTCAGCTCTTGAGCTCTTTTCCATATAGATCCTCATTCTCCTTTCTTTTTACACCTTCTTCATAATTTCATTAAAACCTGCACTCATCTCAACAATTTTGTTAGGATCTCAATTGTTTGTCATAAATCAAGCAAAACCCACAAGGGATGCCTAGATGCACTTTCAATCTCCCCCTTTTTGGTTATTGATGACAACCAATTGAGATTTCACAAAAAAAGATAAAAATACAGAGTTTTCATAGAGTGTGCACATATGAGTTTGGTACAAGTTAAACAATGAAAACATAGGGCATATGTGCACTCTTTATGGTGGGGTGTAAAACTACGTGAGTGTGAGCAATAATCGTGATGAGAGTAAAATGATTGACATGGAAATACTAATATCAAGCATACATGACAATTCTAGAGCAAAATCACAGATTATCTCAAATTATCATCACAAATTTCATATCATAAGCATAAACGTAGTCATTCCATCACACCACAATATTAAAGATAGAGATAACAAAATTAAAGTTTTACAACCCAAAAGAGACACAAAAGGATACACGAATGAATGTCTCATCTCTCAACCTACAGTGAGGATCTAGTGACTCCCCCTCAATCTCTCCCCCTTTGGCATCAAGACACCAAAAGAAGGAGAGGAGGGATCTAGTGGCTCATTCCTCGCTGTCGGTCCTCTCCTAATTTTCATCTTCATCTTCAGGTTGGGTAGGAGGAGGAGGAGTGGATTTACTCGAAGTGCCCCCAATGCCAAAGTAAGCAAGCTCGGAGGGAGTTAAAGGTCCAAGCTCAGTGAAATCAGAGGTTGAATCTTCAGAGATAACAGGTGATCCGATGGGCTCGATCTCCAGCTTCTGGCAAATATGCTTGACATTTTGCTTTATGTATCTCATGTCATCCTTCCTTGCCTTGTTCGGCTTATGAATTTTCACTTCGGCCTTCTTGCATGAGCCAAAGATGGCTGCCAAGTACTTCGAGATTCCACTAGGAGACCCTTTTTGGGGAGGGGCCCTAGTGGTGGGAGCAGTCCTCTCATCTCCTCGAGCTCTCCTCGAAGCCTCTTCACTAGACACTGGAGATGGAGCAGCTTGGATAGTGGCATGGGAAGGCTTCTAGGGTCTCAAAGGAGTGTGCTCTACATACTTCACAAATTCGATTCCTGTGACCTTCTCAATCATACACATGAAGTAAGGGGCATAGCCACAGGATCTGTTCGGTGTGCAGGAGATGTTGACCATGCCATTTCAAATGTAGTCGAAGATGTCAAACTTCCGGTTCTTGCTAATCACCTTCATTAGAGTCCTCAAGAACCCTTGCACAATTCCTACATCTCCGTCCTTTGGAGATATTGTCTTCCTCAGCACCCTATTAAGAACAATGAAGAAGGGCTTCATGTTCTTGGTCGATGGAGGGGTGTACTTCAGGATAGTATCATAGAGGAAGTCCATTTTATCCTTTCCCAAGACACCGATGTTGTGGATAGTCAGCTCATTGTTGCTGGTGTCTTCTAGGTGAAGGAGTCTTGCAAAGTCATCATAAGTAATAGTGTACTTGGATCCATGAGTCATCCAAGTCACCCTTTCCTCCTCATCACTAGCAAAGAAGCATGTGGCATAGAACTGAGCATTAATCTCATCATTCTAGTTATATCTGAAGGCAAACAGGTCCTTCAATCCATGCCTAGCAGCAGCTTCCACTACTTGATCAAAGGCACCACAACTCTTCCTCAAAAAATGATTCCAGACGATCCACTGGCTACGGACCACCAGAGTCTTCATGGTAAGGTACACAGAGTTGTAGAAATCTGCGTGAAAGTTGCTCCAAAACCTGGCATCAGCTGGCTTCTTGGGTCGGCCATAGCAATCCATAAATCGGAGCTTGGAAGCCGTATCGCTTACCTTGTTGTTGAACTTCTCCTCGGAGGGATCTCTGGTCCCCTGCCTTGGAGCTGCCATCTTGAGGGGGCCAATTGGGCCTGAGGCAATTCCCTTTCCCTTGACCTTAGCTTGGCGAGAGGCTGCCGAACTAGGGCCAGCTGCATCCTTGGCCTTGAATGCGGGCTTCTTGGCTAACACTTTGCATCGCACCTGAGGTGGGTAAGGTGCAGGCTCGGAGGGACGCTCTTGCCTCTTCTTCCCTTGGTCCGTCGAGGACCGAAGCAGGGAGTCTTGGTCCAAATCAGCCTCATAATTGGAGATTTAGTCATTGGAGCTCGACATTGTTCTGAGAATGGATTACACAATGTATGGATGAGAATTGATGGCAGGGAAGTGCATTGAGGAATGAGAAATTAGGGTTGAGTTCAGTTAAAAATCGGACTTGTCCGGTGTACAGGTACGGACTAGTCCGGGGGACCAGACTTGTCCGTACATGGATCGGACTAGTCCGATGTTCATCACCTCAAACCCTAACTAGACGACCAATGGTGATTCCCAATGCAAAACTGGTTCAAGGTAAATGTAATATAGCAAGGAGGCATGTATTAACTAGAAGGAACTAAGCTATTTGGTTAACAATGAAAGAAATCATGATTTCTAGGGTTTGGGAGGAAATTTTATCAAAATTACTCGATTCATGGGGATGGAGGGGTTGAAGGTGCGGACAAGTCTGTGGGCTTCAATCCCTATGCAGTGGAGATCAATTTCTACCCCAACTCGGAGGGATTTGATGGAGAACGAAGGAAATCGCCTTTGGAGCACTTGAGCGAGGAGAGAGAGTGTGAGGTGAGTTGTGAGGATGAAGGAGAATAGGTTTTGGTGGCGGTTAGGGTTATGGAGTCAAAAAATCAGACTAGTTCGTGGTCCACCGGACTAGTCCGGACTACTGGACACTCTGCAGACTAGTCTGCAGCGTGCATACTAGTCCGGATAACCACGGACTAGTCCGTGGTCACCAGAACAGAATCAATTTGCCCATTCATATATATTCGAAGGTTCTTTTAAAGAAAAATAGGGGCCAAAATAACCAAATAATCTTGATGAATATGATAAGTAAGCATACAACAATCAAGCAATGACCATAATTCGTCAAGATCGAGTAATTGAAATAGTTTTTCGGAGAAAATTGACAGAGATGATTTTTGCAACACAATCAACATATTTTGAAGAATCCATACAGGTATGCAAGTTTTCAAACCACATTCTGAGCATCAAGGATATTTAGTTCATTTCTGAGCTCACAAAAGCATTTTTCATCAAGTGGCTTGGTGAATATGTCGGCTAGTTGTTTTTCAGTGTTGACATTGGAAATAGATATGTCTCGTTTCATTGAGTGGTCTCTCAAAAAGTGGTGCCGGATGTCTATATGTTTGGTCCTAGAGTGCTCAATGGGGTTATGGGCAATCTTAATGGCACTCTTATTATCACAAAGGAGTGGAATACGACTCATATTGTAACTGTAATCCCTTAGAGTTTGTCTCATCCAAAGGAGTTGTGCACAACAACTCCCGGCTTTAACATACTCCGCTTCGGCCGTGATAAGGCAATGGAATTTTGTTTCTTGGAGGACCAAGAAACTAGGGATCTCCCTAAGAATTGGCAAGTCTACTTTGCATCTGGCATATTCTGCATCGGAGTATCCAATGAGATTGAACTTGGAACCTTTAGGATACCAAAGGCCTAGGTTGGGTGTATGAACTAAATACCACAAGATTCTCTTAACGACTATCAAATTACACTCTTTTTGGTTGGCTTGAAACCTTGCACACCAACATACATTCAACATAATGTGTGGCCTAGATGCACATAAGTAAAGTAGGGATCCAATCATGGAGTGATATACCTTTTGATCGACATTTGGTCCATCTTCATTGAGATCCAAGTGACCATTCGTTGCCATGGGAGTCTTTATAGGTTTCGCCTTGTCCATTCCATACCTCTTGAGTATATATTGAGTATACTTGGTTTGGCTTATGAATGTGCCTTCCTTTTGTTGCCTCACTTGGAATCCTGAGAAGTATTTCAGCTCTCCCATCATAGACATCTCAAACCTATCTGTCATAATCTTACTAAATTCTTCACAAAAGGATTTGTTAGTTGAACCAAAGATAATGTCATCAACATAAATTTGACAAATAAGAAGATCATTGTCAAAGTGCTTTGTGAATAACGTATAATCTGCTTTGCCAATTTTAAAACCATATTTAATCAATAAATCTATAAGGCACTCATGCCAAGCTCTAGGAGCTTGTTTGAGGCTGTAGAGAGCCTTACGCAATTTAAAGACGTGGTCGGGGAACTCTTCATCTTCAAATCCGGGGGGTTGCTCCACATACACCTCCTCCTTGATTGGTCCGTTGAGGAAGGCGCTTTTCAAATCCATTTGATAGAGCTTGAAATCATGGTGAGTAGCATATGCAAGTAATATTCTAATAGATTCAAGCCTAGCTACGGGAGCAAAGGTTTCATCAAAATCCAAACCTTCGACTTGTGAATACCCTTTGGCCACAAGTCGCGCCTTGTTCCTTGTCACCACCCCGTGTTCGTCTTGTTTGTTGCGGAAGACCCATTTGGTGTCGACGACATTGAACTTGGCTCTTTCGACGAGTTCTCACACTTCATTCCGTTTGAAGTTGTTAAGTTCTTCTTGCATCGCCACCACCCAATCCAAATCCTTCAATGTATCCTCAATCCTACGCTGTTCCAAAAAGGATACAAAGGAGTAAAGTTCACAAAAATTAGATATTCGAGATCTAGTTGTTACTCCTTTTGGATGTCACCAATTATGTTGTCGATTGGGAGATCTCTCTGGACGCATTGGTGTACTCTTGGATGTGGCACTTGAGGTGTTGAATCTTCATGGTCATCTTCTTCTCCCCCTAGATGGTTGCCCTCATTGACTTGTTGATCATTTTCGTCTTCTTGATGTTGATCTTGTGTGAAAGCTCCGCCTTGATGGTTTACCTCCTCTTGTCGTTCATCTTCTTCATTTACATTTGGAGGTGGCGCTTGTGGTCGTACATCGCCCAACGCCATTCTTCTCAATGCTCGACATGGACCTTCTTCTCTATCTAGCACATATGGATCAACTTGCTCTTCTTGAGAGCCGTTAGTTTCATCGAACACTACGTCACATGCTACTTCACCGAGTCCGGAGGTCTTGTTGAAGACACGATAGGTGTAAGAGTTAGAATCATAACCAAGCAAGAAAGCTTCATCGGACTTCGAAGCGAACTTTGAAGTCCTAGGCTTCTTGTTCAAAATATAGCACTTAGAACCAAAAACTCAAAAATACGAAATATTAGGCTTGTTACCGGTGAGTAGTTCATATGATGTCTTCTTTAGTAGTCGATGGAGATAGAATCGGTTTATGGCGTGGCAAGCGGTGTTAACCGCTTCCGCCCAAAACCGATCCGAGGTCTTGTATTCATCGAGCATTGTTCTCGCCATCTCTACGAGGGTTCGGTTCTTCCTTTCGACAACTCTGTTTTTTTGAGGGGAATAAGGTGCTGAAAACTCATGCTTTATCCCTTCTTAGTCTAGGTACTCCTTAAGTTGAGTGTTCTTGAACTCCATGCCATTGTCGCTTCGTATGTTCTTGATCTTCAATGAGAACTCATTTTGGGCATGCTTGAAGAACTTCTTGAGGGTTCCTTGAGTTTTTGTCTTATGCAAAAAGAAACCCAAGTGAAGCGCAAAAAGTAATCAACAATTACTAAGCCATATTTGTTACGGCATATGCTTATGTAAGCAATTGGACCGAATAGGTCCACGTGAAGTAGCTCGAGGGGTCTTGTTGCAGTCATGACATTCTTCACGGGATGAGGTGCTCCTACTTGCTTCCTGGCTTGGCACGCGCTACAAGGCCTGTCTTTCTCAAAAACAACATCCTTTAAACCTCGGATGTGATCGCCCTTAAGTAGTTTTTGAGGATTCCTCATACCAACATGTGCTAGCCATCTGTGCCATAGCTAAACCATGTTGGTCTTTGCAATCAAGCATGTGTCAAGTTCGGCTTTATCTTTGTTGAAGTCAACAAGATAATGCTTACCCTTCAACACGCCCTTGAATTCAACCGAGTCATCACTCCTTCTAGAGACGGTCACACCCTCATTAGTAAACAAGCAATTATAACCTTTGTCACATAATTGAGATACGGACAACAGGTTATAATTAATCTAAGGAATTGACGTGTAAAACGTGAGAAAGAGTATGTTGAGATGATATTGCAATTTTATCGGTACCGAGCACCCTTCCTTGACTATTGTCTCGAAAATATATGCCCTCGCTTGGATCCTCATTTTCTTTATACTCAATGAACATCATTCTTTCTCCGGTCATATGGTTTGTGCATCCACTGTCTAGCACCCATTTCGATCTATCGGAGGAATAGGCCTGCAAAATCAAATCATGCCTTGGTTTAGGTACCCAAGCTTGCTTGGGTCCATTGAGGTTAGTTACAAGAGATTTGGGCACGCACACTTGAGACTTGGTGTTCCCATGGTGTGGCCCAACATAATGAGCATAAACTTTACCAAAAAATTTCATAAGAACATATGATGCATCGAAAGTTCTAAATAATAGTTGTTGTTGTTCATGAACAGAACTAGTTCGGGAAACCGGGCTTGTCCGGAGGATTGGACTTGTCCGTACAGGTACCGGACTAGTCCGGTGTTCATATGTGTTGACTATCTTGGACTTATTAACATCATTAGTCTTTCTAGCTTGAGAGGAGTTTCCTCTCACAAAGGCATTGTGCTCCTTGTTATTCTTATGATTTCTAGCATTTTGCTTTTCACCATAGGAATACCCAATGCCATATTTGACATCGGGAGGTCTTGTGGCCAAGTATGCACTACGTGCATATTTGACCTTCTCCTTGTCAAATATGCCACTTTGGGAAGGATGCTTGTCATTGGTAGAGGTGGACTTATCTTTCAAGCTAGTGTCAATTTTGCCACAGGCACAAGTAGAAGTAGTTTCAGTTTTGTGGGCTTGAGAAGGCGAGCTTGAAGAGGATGTAGGGTCACTTTGTTTGAGTGACTCAACTTGCACTTCAAGGATCTTGTTAACTTTGGTTAAGTTGACAAGTTCTTCCTTGATGATTGCATTTGATTCGCTTAACTTCAAACAAGCTTCCTTGCTTGATGCTAACTCAAGTTCAAGTGATTTGCTTCGCTCCTTTTCAAGTTAAAGGGGATCATTGATCTTGATATACTCCTCCTTTTGGAGGATGATTATATCTTCTTGACGATCAATCAACCCCTCCCTATCAACAAGCTTATCCATCAAGAATTGCATTTTGGCATCAATTTTCTTGTCTAAGCCAACTAGCATATCCTCATCATCACTATAGTTGTCACTATCACTATCAAAAGAATGCGAAGAGGTAGATTTTGTTGTTACCTTTCGTTTACCTTCCTTCGCCACGAGGCAAGTGTCGTTTCCCTTCCATGCGCCAAGAGTTGGGAAGAGGGTGGACTTCTTAGTTGTCTTCTCGATGGCTATGCTAGCCATCTCCTCTTCCTCTTCGGATGAGGACTCATCATTTGAGTCCCACTCCTTTCCTAGGTGCGCTTGTCCAGCTTGCTTCTTCTTCTTGAAGAATTTCTTGGGTTGAGGCTTTGTTTCCTTGGTCTTCTTCTTGTTTTCTTCATACGGACAATCAACTATAAAGTGGTCATATTCACCACAGTTATAGCACGCTCGCCTCAGCTTCGGTCTTGATTTTTCTTTGTGTTTTCCTTTACTTGATCTGTCCCTTGTCTTTTCTTCATCATTCTCTTGAATCTCTTCATAAAGAGGATCATGTCCTCTTCATCAAGATCGCTGCTCTCGTCATCGCTGTCCTCTTCTTGTTGAGCTTCTCGAGCTTCTTTTGATAAGGGCTTGCAAGTGGATTTTAAGGAGACCCCTTTCTTCTTTGCCGAGGTGAGGTCGGCAATATCCTTGACATGTTTAGCTTGCTTCTCCATCATTTCAAAGTTGATGATCTTTCCAAGCAATTCGTCCGGGGTCATTTTCTTGTACCGCGGGCTTTCTCTAATCATCGAGCATAGGGTAACGTTGCGAGGCATGAAGGCTCTAAGGATGAGCTTCACTACCTAATGACCGTTCCACTTTTTACTTCCACATGCTCGAACCTTGTTGATGAGAGTCTTTAACCGGTTGTACATGTCTTGTGGCGACTCATCTTCTTCTATGGCGAATCTTCCCAATTCGCCTCTCGCACATGGCGATCGCCTTCATGTGCAGTTTGCAATGTGTCCCATATTTCCTTTGCAATCTCGAGTCAATCCACCTTGGTGAACTCATCCCAGCTTAGTGAAGATGTGATGACTGCTGCAGCTTGAGCATTCCGATGAATTGCTTGCTCTTGGCTTGGTGTAAGCTCCTCATCGTCGCCCGGGATATCAATTCCTATACAAACAATATGCCACATGCTGGGATTGAGTGAGATTAAGTGCATTTTCATGTTTTGCCTCCACATTGAGTAATCATTGCCATCAAAGTGTGGGGCTTTTATTTTTAGAATTTAGACGATTGTAGTTGAAAGAATATCGGGAGTAGTTGGCATGACTACTCCCCTTCTTCTTGTCCTTGATCTTTATTTTTCCTTTCGAGAGAGCTTTCTTCCTTAGGAGCGCCTTGAGTTCCAGCATCTCCTCATCGTCATCCTCGAAGTCCTGAATGGCGTCGAGGAGCTTTTCCAACTTTTGAGCTTTTTCATCTTCAACCTTCTCTTGGTTGAGACTCTTGTGCACATCCTTCATGTCCGACATGTTCTCTTCGAGCGATTAGTCTCTTGCGAAGAGTCCCGCTCTGATACCAATTGAATGTGGCCTAGAGGGGGGTGAATAGGCCTTTTTGAATTTTAGTTGGAACCTGCAACACTTAGCAACTTGATCAAATACCAAGAAATCAGACTAGTCCAGTACAGTGCAGACTAGTCCGGTGCGTGTGGACTAGATTGATCAAGTTTGATCGATTATCTCGATCCTATACTCTATGCAGCGGAAATATACTTGTAATTAGAGTGTAATACTTCTATAAAACTGGATGTTGTAAAAGTTAACCTTATATTCTATGTTTTAACGTATTGTAAACAAGATCAAGTGAAACCCTAGATAGTAATGAAAAGTAAGAACAATATGCACAAGGTGAGGACACAAGATTTTTATCCCGTGGTTTGGTTCCCACAAAGGCAACCTACATCCACGTTGAGGAGCACACGAAAGGACCGGGTATTCACCAGCCCTAACCTCGTTGAATCGCCACTAAGGCCAATTCTCTTCCACTATCACAACAGTGTAAATCACCAAGTTCAAGGGGCCTTCTCACAAGTTGAGGGCTCCCCAAGATTACAAATCAAATACCACCTAGAACAAAATCTTATGATCAACAATGAAACAACAGGAGTGTGTTAGAGAATCAAACCCAAGAGCTCAAACGAGTGGAATCATGTCGCTCCTTTGATCCAAAGTGAATCTTCAAGGATTTCATCTTTCTTGCGTTGGATTGCGTGGAGAGATGTGTTTTATAAGCTCTTCGAGGGTGTGACGGCACAGGGGTCGAGAGAGTTGAAAGTAGGGCCGTGCACATCCATATATATGGAGGTTTCCAAAGGTTACCATTAGGGTTTCGAGAGTCCGAACCAGTCCATGCTGGAGTCCGGACTAGTCCAGTGTGCGGCGTGTAGGAAACCCTAAGTTCTCAGAAACATCGGACTTGTCCGGCCTTAGGCGGACTAGTCCAATTTAGGCTCTGGAAGAATTCGGACTAGTCCGGTGATTGCCGGACTAGTGCAGCTGTGGTGGACCCCTTAGTGAATTGAGGACAAGTCCGCACTTGGAGGACATGTCCGACTTTAGTCAGAGAGGTTATCGGACTAGTCCGGATATTATCAGACTTGTCCTATGTCGTGCAAAGTTGTGAAGTGTTGAGGACTAGTCCGCACTGGGGAGGACTAGTCCGATCTTAGTGAGAAAGATATCGGACTAGTCCGTGGTGATATCGGACTAGTCCGGTCTGTGTAAACTTGGACTGTGCAGACAAGTCCGCAGTGGGAGGACTTGTCTGATTTTGAATAGAGGGGTTATCAGACTAGTCCGGGGTATATCGGACTAGTCCGATCCTGTCTAAATTTGTGCAGTGAATGAGTTTTCTTGTGCTTGAGCTCTTGGGGTGTGTTTCTCCAACTCACTACATACATATTAATCTAATCTATTCAGCTCTTGAGCTCTTTTCCATATAGATCCGCATTCTACTTTCTTTTTGCACATTCTTCATAATTTCATTAAAACCTGTGCTCATCTCAACAATTTGGTTAAGATCTCATTTGTTAGTCATAAATCAACCAAAACCCACAAGGGATGCCTAGATGCACTTTAACCCGCTCGTCTCTGATGAATGTTGCACTTGTTGTGTTTCCCTTATGCGCGCTCGTCTTTTGTTTAGCCCCGTTTGCGTCAAAGGAAACTCACGAGATAGTTTAAAGAAATGGATTCTTCCAAAAATGAAATACATTCAATCATACAGTAGTTTGGAACAAAGGAAATCAGTGTTCCCTTCCGAAGGAAATACATTCGACGTGGGAATTTGCTTGGACTAAGAGCTTGTTTGGATAGGAGTGGATCCACTTCAATCTCAGTAGATTGAGGTGGATTTAGGAGAAAATTAGTTCATTTTTCACTCCAATCTACTTCAATCCAATTAGATTTAGTGCACCCAAACAAGCCCTAAAGCATCTCTCTCCAGTTTATTTCTTAACTCGTACTACATGCCAATCACATGGGTCCATAAATTCATTAGAGTTAGTACCTCATTTGTGACCGCAACCGCATATTCCTCATTTTTCTTCGCGATTTCGCTAGATATGTGGCACAACGGACCACCATCTTCTAGGATCATCAGTTGCGGATGAAACTGACGGAGGATGGCGGATAAATTTGCCATTAATGAGCGACGAGCCGCAAAGAAACAAATCTTCCTGAGAGGAATAAAGGGTGTATTACTACTTTAGTATGGAGTATTTGGAGGTTGCTGTTTCTTGGGAGTCTCCGGAGGATTAGATGGGGGTCGCGCGCAGTGATGGTTCGGCTTCCGGCGGTGGCGGATTCCACATCCTCTGCAGTACTGCAGGTGTATTAAGGGTGGATGACATGTGAACCCACAGCCTATGGGACCCACGCCTCATGCACTGATGGGACGCGCAAAGTAATGGAACCGATCTGTTTTCAACATCAGCACAAGAATAATATCCTAGCATCAATAGAGATAACATACTATGTTTGATAGTAATCTGCACCAAACATTTCCTGTTTTACAGTACTACCTATCGTTTTCTAACATTTTTCTCGTGATTTCTTTTCTTTTCTCTCTGTTCATTGTCTCCACTTTTCATTCTAGTCGTCGCTAATTGACAGAACTAGCTGTTACATAATCCCCAATAAACACAAAATAAACTAATTGGCACATCTCGTCCGCAACACTTCCCTTGAAGCAATGGTAATAACTTCTGGCCGCGTATAGGGGCATATGGCCAGTGGTACATTAGAGTTCTACCTATCTTTTTCTAACATTTTTTCTCGTCCTTTCTTTTCTTTTCTCTCTTTTGATTGTCTCCACTTTTCTTTCCAGTCGTCGCTACCTGTTAGTACTTTACAAAACGCTTTGTAGGTCCTGTTGCGGGCGATCTCCTGGCACCTCCAGCGGCTAAAGTATCGTACAGGCCACTTTAGAGGCCACCGGCGGTGTGGAGGGTCATTCATTAATAGAGAATACAAATAGAACAGATAGTTCACTAAACAGCAGATAGAAAACAAAATAACAGATGGAACAGACGAACAACATTAAGTTCATTATCATAAAACATTACTCCCTCCTTCCTATATTAGTTGTCATTAGAACAAGTTTTTTAGTTCATATTTGAACGAGAAAACTAGTCCTAATTATTAACGTCAAGTAATATGGGAAGGAGGAAGTACAAAATATGAAAAACAGCACCACGGAACAAGAAAAAATAAAACATCACAAAAACAAGAAGAGAAAAACATCAATGTCAAAAGATTTTTTGTTTTCAAGTTGGGTTCAACTAGAATGTAATCAGATGTTTGGTGCAATCGTGCAATCAACCATCTTCAACCATTGGATCGATCTACATTACGGTCATTGAATCTTTTTATTTAACCCCCTCCACCAGGTGGAGGGGTGGTGGTGGAAGGGGTTAAATGAAAATATGTAATAACGTAAGATGTATATATCCAACGGATGAAAATATTTGATTACACGATTGCACCAAACCTTTAATTGCATGTAGAGATGTCAACGAGTCGAACTCGAGCGAGTTTGTTTCTATCATATATAAAAATTGTGTCCCATAGAACATTTTTAATAGAATTATATAGTTTAGTTAATTATACGTACATATCATAGATGACAACAACAAATGAGTTTAGTGGAACCTTTCGAGCTTGAGCTCATCAAGCTGGCAATACTCAACTTCATCCTCAAACATTCAATCAAAACTAAGTTTGGTCTTTGAACTTTCAAATGGGTCAATTATTTTAGTCCATCAACTTCAAAAAACCGTTTCACTTTCATCCTTAGTATGAGTTGGACATCCACATTGGCACGCCACATAAGCTATTATGCCACGTACATCATCTACCCCGACCACATCACTTAGAAAAAAGATAATAATTTTTTATCATCTTAAAAATAACTCGCTATTTAATTGGGGTGGATTTACGTAGTTGCATGGAATATACATATTTCTCCTCCATTTTATTTTTGCAAAACCATTAAGTGATATATCCTATGTCATATTACATATGTAAAAATATTGTACAATATAAAACTTTTAAGCCTAGGGAAGAGCAAACAAAGCAAAAACAGAGAGGAAAAGCAAACTTTTAAGCCTAGGAATAAAATATAAAACGCAGCTACGCGGCTGGCCAGGTAGACGTACAGTCTGGGCCGGTGTGCTAGTGCACCTTAACCCCCGTCATGCGTCCCCGGTGTTTGTTGGGAAGACCCTTGTAGGCAGACCAGGATCGCCTGATGTAGTGAATTTTACTGCATCCTATTTTCAGGAGTATTTTTAAATATGGCATTTTCTCATTAAGATGGTAAAATGGCTCCATCGGGGACGCACGATGGGGGTTAGGGTACACCAGCACACCCGGACCGTACATGTGCCGGTGAAGATGGAACTCAGCAGTCCCACGGTTATGGATAGAAAAAAGGAAGAAGAAAAAGGATGGCGCGCATTTTGATACATGAACCGTGAGACTACTGACTTCCATTTTAATTGGCCAGTTCCCGACTCCACTGAGTCATTGTGGTTGTACGTGGTGTTTGGTTGAGATAATGCACTTGTGGTCATAATGATAAGAATAAAAAAGGAGGAGTATATCAGATTCAAAAATCTTCATTACGCCAGGTCGTATCATGGCCGGACACTCTCCAATCCACTTAGATTGAAGTGGATCCACTCCTACCCAGACGAGGAAAAAAATTTGTGGATACCGTATGCATATCCAAGGCTGTGATACCGTTCCATATTTGTGATATGTGTCCACATGAACGGATGGATGAAGCAGTTGCATGACCGTGACATGTGTCCACATGAACGAACGAGGTCGTATGATGGCTGGACATGACAGGGATAATGCCAAGATTAATTCCAGGAATCGTATCCTCGTCACATGCAATCTATGCACAACCTGGGACCAGGTTGTGCACTGGTCACCTGGCATATTTCCTACGTCTGCCCCCGCGCGTGGTGTCTGTAACGAATTCGTGCGAACGATTTTGACAAGCTGTGAACGATTTGTCCCACCTCAGAAAGTTGAGCTCGTTGCAATGAGAATATAAGGCAACACGCACTATTGTAGTCAGACATCCGATTGAAAAGAGATGTCGTACAAGACTTCTGCACGCTCCGTTCGACATCGTCCGCTCACCCGGTCGAAGTCAAATGGAACGTGTAGGAGGAGTGAACGGGGCAATTTTTTTCTATATAAAGCCATGAGCCCTTTCCGTGTCAAATTAAAAAACTGCCAGTGAAGCCGATGGGGCACGTTGAGCCATTGCGATAACCGAGAGGGATCCAAACCGCGGTTTTTTATAAGCATAATTTTTCCCCACATACGCTGGGCCTTTTGTGTGTCAAATTAAAAATCTCTCCTTTTATCGAAAAACATCTCCTTTAACGACGCACTGGGGAGCAAGTGCATACTGTTCTCAGATGGTGCCACGTACTTCCTTCGTGTCTTCAATTGCCGTTCCCTGATTGTGGCACCATCTATATACCACTGACCCCAACGTAACACTGGCCCAATGCCCCTATAAGCATTGTAATCATTACCACTACTCCTATATGCGGTGTCCGTAATGAATTCATGCGAGCGATTTTGACAAGCTATGAATGATTTGTCCCACCTAGGAAAGTTGAGCTCGGTTCAACAAGAATATAAGGCAACGGGTGCTATTGTTGTTACACATCCGATTGAAGAAAGATGTCATACAAGACTCGGCCACACTCCGTTCAACATCGTCCACTCGCCGGGTCGAAGTCGACCGGGACGTGGATGAGGTGTGTACGGGGCGGATGCTTTTCATATAAGCCCTAGGCCCTCTCCGTGTCAAATTAAAAAACTGCCAGTGAAGCCGATGGGACACGTCGAGCCGTTGCGATAACTGAGAGGGATGCAAACCGCGGTTTTTTATAAGTATAATTTTTTCCCGCATATGCTAGGCCCTTTGCGTGTCAAATTAAAAATTTCTCCTTTTATGGAAAAACATCTCCTTTAACGACGCCAAATTTTCCCCTTTAACCCACTTCGTGCATGAAATGAATTGTGTGACCCTCCACACCGGGGGCCTCTAGAGTGGAGACAATGAAATCCAGAAAAGAAAATAAAAGTGGGGTCAATGAACTCCAGAAAATAAAAGAAAGGAAGAGAAAAATTTTAGAAAAAAATAGGTACTACATACAAGATTTAAGGTCAAAGAGCATGGAGAACGAAACTCTAAAACCGGAAATCAATTGGCGCAGATTAATCCAAGTCGTGATGCTATTCTTCTGTTCCTGTTTTTTCGATGTTTTTTCTTTTCACATTTTGTCATGTTGTTTTCCTGCCAAAATCTGAACAGTCGCGATGTTATTATTGCAAGGACTGGAACGATTGCCAAAAAAGAGGAGTATATCAGATTCAAAAATCTTAATTACGCCAGGTCATATGATTGCCGGACACTCTCCAATCCACTTAGATTGAAGTGGATCGGCTCCTACCCAAACGAGGTCGTATGACGGTTGGACATGACAGGGATAATGCCAGGACTAATTCCAGGAATCGTATCCTTGTCACTTGCAATCTATGAACCACCTCGGCCCAGGATGTGCATTGGTCACCAGGCATATTCCCAACATCTGCACCCACGCGCGGTGTCCGTAACAAATTCGTGCGAGCGATTTTGACAAGCTGTGAAAGATTTGTCTCACCTCGAAAAGTTGAGCTCGTTTGAAAGTTTCCTAGAGGGGGGGTGAATAGGCTAAATGACCTGAAATGACTTAATAAAGCGAGATTAGTACTCAAGGGGGCGGGCTAGTCCGGTCCAAGGGTGGACTAGTCCGGTCCTCCTGCAGGGAAAGCCTAAAAAGGAGTTTCTAACAAGTTTTAATCCAATTCTTGTGATGAAAAGTATGTTAGAATGACTTAGTGAACCTTAACAAGTTATGAAGAAAGTGTCAGTCTAAGGACCGCAATGAAACAAGAGTGATGAACAAAATGGTAAGGCTAACCCTAGAAGCAATGTGCGATAAATGAAAGCTAAGAACACAATGGACAAAAGGATTTTATGCCGAGGTTTGATCCCACGAAGGAATCTACGTCCCCGTTGAGGAGTCCACGAAGGACCGGGTTCAACAACCCTTCCCTCACCAAGTTTACCACAAGGGCCTAACTTGGTTCTCCACTATCACAAAGGGGTGAATACAAGATTCGTTGGGGCTTCTCACAATCTGAGGCTCCCACCACAAATACAATCACAAATTACAAAGATCAACTCAAGCCACAGATCACAAAGATTCAGAAGTGCAAGAGATCAAACCAAGAGCCTAGAGCGGTGTTCTTCCTCTTGTTCACCTCACCAAACCCTAATCCACACAAGAATTAGTTTTAGAGGGAAGGTAGGCAAGATGGAGGCTTTTGGAGGCTCAAAGTTTGCTGTGGCGGCACTAGGGTTTCAAAGTGCTCAAGAGTTGGTTCAATGAACCCAGGGATCCTCTATTTATAGAGGTTTCCAGCCCATACTGCTGACTTCAGCAGATGGGCGCATTAGTCCGGCCTACGGCCCGGACTAGTCCGGCCTTTGGGACCACTGACGTCCCTGACAACTGTCGCACTGCGCGGCAATCGTCACACTATCTGCCAAACTTCAAATTGAAACGGTCACTTCAAGAACGGACTAGTCCGACCCACACTGGACTAGTCCGATCTCACACAGAACCTTTTGTTCCATGTGAAAATGGACTAGTCTGGAGACCACAGACTAGTTCGGCCCCCCAGGGCAGACTAGTCCGGCCTACCTAGACTTAGTCGCTGAAGCACCAACTCCTCACATATCCGGACTAGTCCGGCCCCCAGGGTGGAGTAGTCCGATCTTAGTCAGGACCTCTTGGTCCGGACTAAAACGGACAAGTCCGTGGTTTTGGGACTTAGCCCCCAAAACCCACTCCATTACTTCCCAGACTAGTCTGTCTCACTACGGACTAGTCCAAACTCAGTCAGACCCTTTCTGGTCTGGCTGGAAACGGACTTGGCCGGCCAGGAGCAAACTAGTCCGCGCACCTGCATGGACTATTCCGGCCACTCTTGCCAAACTACTTCCAACACTTTTTTCTCAATAGGTTTGATCTCTAAACCGCTTTGAGCTCCCAACTTGATATCTATGCACTTTACACACACATCCTCACACTTATCTGGCTAGTCTACACTCGACACGCTGGAAACCCTAGTTTCTTCTTTTCGTGTCAACATCACCGTTTTCATCCTTTTCCTTTTTGAGGGTTTGTGTTTTCGCTTGAATCCATACCTGTGCTTAAGATCACTAAGCTCATTAGTTACTTAATTGTCATCATCAATCATCCAAAACCCACAGGGATCCTAGATGCACTTTCAATCTCCCCCTTTTTGGTGATTGATGACAACACATTAAGTCTTCACATATAAGAGTATAAATTTTGGTTTTCATAGCGTGCGGGTGTATGAGTGACTCCCCCTCAATGAATGCATCATAAAAGAGAGATTGAGGAAGTACTTCATACACACACACGTTATGGTGGGGTGCCTACGTGTTGTGCTCAACAATTTTGTGACAAGACATAATGAATATGAATATGATTAATAGATAGACATCCAAAGCATCATATTCATATTAAACAATCAAAACATAGTCTTGAACAATTTTAAACATTCGAATGGCATAAATATTACATAGAGAAGAGCAACATGTCCAAGGATCAAAAAAAAAAGAATACTCTCCTCACATCTAATTACCCTCCCCCATCCTTTCTAACACCCCCACCCATCTAAATCTCCCCCTTTGGCATCAAGACACCAAAAAGGAAAAGAAGAGGGGAACACGAGACCTATCCACTAGGAGTCGTCCTCATCGTCGTCTGCCGCCTCGTCACGGTAGTCGCTTTCCGTGGCGTTCGGATCCTCATGATCCTCATCGTCGTCGTCGGAGACCGGTGCTGAGGGAGCAGCCCGGGAAGGGCTCCCGTCCTCCTGGAACCGGGCCAGCTCGTCGGCGGTGAAGACGGGGAATGGCGTGATCTCGCCATCACTCTCCTCCAGAGGTGACATGGGGACCTCCAGTTTGTCACACACCGCCTTGAGATACTTTTCTTGGCGCTTGTGTGCTCGCTAATTCCAGGATCTCTTGCTTCCGGCAGGAGGTGAAGATAGCTTTAAAGCACTTGAAGAAGGCACTCATCGACTGAGGTGGAGGCGGAGAGGGAGGTGCCACGGGGTGAGGAGCTAGCACCGCCGAGTGAGAGGGAGGATCCGAATTCTTCCGGTGCGGAGGAGGCGGCACTGCAGATGGCATCTGAGGATGGAGCGGGCGATGAGTCACATCCTTGACGAAGGTCAAGCCCGACACCTTCTCGATGAGATACATGATGTAGGGGGCATACCCGCAAGCACGGTTGGGGGTATGCGAGATGTTGAAAATGTCGTCGAAGATGTAATCGACGAGGTTGAACTTCTCCTCCCAATCAATAAGAAGTAGCAGGTGCCTTAGATTGCCTTGGATCACTCCTGCATCACCATCCTTTGGTGCTATTGTCCTCCTCAGGATCCTATTCAGAATGCTATAGAAGGGCTTGATGTTGCGAGCATGCCTGGCATCATACTGAACATGACTGGGATACATGTAGGCCAGCTCATCTCTGTCTACGGCCTTGAGGTTAGAGATAATGATCTCATGGTCCAAATGGGCCTCAAGTCTGAGAATCTTAGCAAACTCCTCAAAAGTAATGGAGAGCTGCTCGCCATGCGTCATCCAGATGATCCGTCTATCACCTGAAGTGGTGAAGTAGATGGTGGAGTAGAATTGCAGGATGACTTCAACATTCCAGTCATATTTGAAGCCCATGATGCCTTTGAGCTCATGACGCTCAGTAGCTTCAATGACCACATCAAAAGCAGAATGTTGCTTTTGGGTCATGTACTTCCAGTCTACCCATTGAGCTTCAGTCACTGGCTTCTTCATGTTCTGGTAGACCAGACGGTAATAGTCACAGTGAAAGTCGCACCAAAACCTAGGGTCAGCGATGCTCCTTTCATACTTGTAGACTTTGTCCGTCCGTAGTCTTCTCTCCTTCTCGGCTCCTTTCCCATGGAAGACATTGGCGGCTATTTCACGCTGCCT
Source organism: Tuctoria greenei (assembly GCA_036927565.1). Taxonomy (NCBI): domain Eukaryota; kingdom Viridiplantae; phylum Streptophyta; class Magnoliopsida; order Poales; family Poaceae; genus Tuctoria; species Tuctoria greenei. The sequence continues at coordinate 63,443,209 of JAYESD010000007.1, read as the reverse complement.
ATTGGGATTTCTCTTAGGAGTGTGTACCTCCAAGGGGCCGATGGGTTTGTCCTGCCCCTTCTCCTTAATCACAGGGCCTACGACCCTCTTTGCCGGTATCTTCACAGTGGGCCTCCTTTTCTTGGGCTCAACTGGAGCCGGAGCCTTGCCCTTCTTTGGACCTCTCTCGATCTGGCGTTCAACAAAATCTTCTTGGGCTTGCTCCTTGCCCTTTGCTTTCTCTCCCATGGTCACAAGTCTCTTCCTTTTGGAGACTTGTGCTGCTGCAGCCTGAGAATTGTGAGCTTCGCGCTTCTCTCGCTTCTTCTTGCAGAGTTCCTTGCGAGACTCCTCAATGGCACGAGCCATCACTTCATCTTCATTGTAGGCCGTAGCTGCGGCCCTAGCTTGTTGTTTCTGGGCTGCCTTTGCTCGCTCTTGTTGCTCGAGAAGCTTCTTGGTACCCTCAACCTTAGCCTTTGCCCATTCCTCGCCAAGGCGAAGCTGCTCCGCCTCCCACTCGGGATCAGTGGGGGGAGAAGTGGATCGGCGAGGAGCTGCCATCGCTGCTGAAATAGGAGGAAAACAAGGGATAGGAGGTCAAGAAGGTGGAATATTGTGAAAGAAATCTAGAGAAATAGCCAAAATTAGGGTTTGGTTCTGTGTACACCGGACTTGTCTGCCCTAGGGGCGGACTAGTCCGCCGGGCGGACTGGTCCACCTGGCACCGGACTAGTCCGGGTTGCACAGGATAAACCCTAACTCTAATGGTTTTTCGAGAAATCGTTGAATCAAGTCGCAATACTCCTAGGCTATGATCACAAGGATGCTAGGAGCAACTTTAATGAAGAGGGACCTATCAAAAACCCTATGAATCAAGAATGAGGTAGGTTTTTTTGAAAAGAGAGGTTTACCTATTCGAATCTTGAGAAATCGACGGGATCGGCGGTTGATCGTGTCAGAAAAAGGTTGGGAAAGGTCTCCCACGCTTCTGGGGCTTCCAATGCACGAATTGGAAACGATTTTTGGTGGATGGAATAGAAAATCGCTCGAGAGGGGAGGTTGTTCGCGCATGGGAGAGAGAAAAGCAAATGAGCGGGAGAGGAGGGGTCGGGCCGCCTCCTGGGGGTTTAAGTTCCCAGGGGCCAGACTAGTCCGGTGACGGGGCCGGACTAGTCCGCTCTGTGGACCAAACCCAGATCAGTCCGGATCCGGACTTGTCCGGCCATAGTGTGGACTAGTCCGATCCTAAGAGGCTGAAAACATATATATTTGAGTTTTAGCAACTATAGTTGATCCTTTTGGACATATTGCCACAACAAAACCTTACAAATATGGTCAGTAAGCAATAAACAATCAAACTATGACCATAACTCACAAAGTAGATAGTTTTTCAAATATTTTGGAGAAAATTTAGATAGAGATGAATTTCTCAAACACATGCATTCTTTTGAATAGGATGTAAAGTAAACATTCATATGTGCATGTTTCAAGCAACATTTTGAGAATCTAAGATATTGAGCTCACTCCTAAGCTCACAAAAGCGCTTCTCATCTAGAGGCCTGGTGAATATATCGGCTAGTTGGTTCTCGGTTCTCACATGGGAAATCACTATATCCCCTTTCAAGGAATGATCTCTCAAGAAGTGGTGTCTAATATCTATGTGCTTTGTCCTCGAATGCTTAGCTGGATTGTGGGCTATTTTGATGGTGCTCTCATTGTCACATAGGAGAGGAATATGGCGCAAGTTTATACCATAATCCCTTAGAGTTTGTCTCATCCAAAGAAGTTGTGCACAACAACTTCTGGCTGCTACATACTCCGCTTCGGCTGTGGAAAGAGCAATGGAGTTTTGTTTCTTAGAGGACCAAGACACTAAGGATCTACCCCAAAATTGGCATGTCCCGGATGTGCTCTTTCTATCAACTTTACACCCCGCATAATCCGCATCGGAATAGCCAATAAGGTTAAACTTGGATCCTTTGGGGTACCAAAGTCCTAGGCTAGGTGTGTGAACTAAATATCTATGAATTCTCTTCACGACGGTCATATGACACACCTTAGGTACAACTTGAAAACGTGCACACATACACACACTTAGCATAATATCCAGTCTAGATGCACAAAGATATAGCAAAGAACCAATCATGGAACGATATACCTTTTGGTCCACACTTGGACCATCTTCGTTGAGGTCTAGGTGTCCATTTGTTGCCATTGGAGTCTTGATGGGTTTGGCCTTGTCCATGTCAAACTTATTTAATATGTCTCGAGTGTACTTTGTTTGACTTATGAACGTTCCCTCTTTGAGTTGCTTAACTTGAAAACGTAAAAAGAACGTCAACTCCCCCATCATGGACATCTCAAATCTCCCTGTCATTACCTTAGAAAACTCATCACAAAACACTTTGTTAGTAGAACCAAATATTATGTCATCGACATATATTTGGCACACAAAGAGATCATCATTAAAGTGCTTTGTAAAGAGAGTGTAATCAGCTTTTCCTATCTTAAAACCATTTTGAGTCAAAAAGTCTCTAAGACACTCATACCAAGCTCTAGGAGCTTGTTTGAGGCCATAGATAGCCTTACGCAATTTGAAGACATGGTTTGGGAAGTCTTGGTCTTCAAAGCCCGGTGGTTGCTCCACATAGACTTCCTCCTTGATTGGGCCATTTAGGAATGCACTCTTGATGTCCATTTGGTAAAGCTTAAAATCATGGTGAGTAGCAAAGGCAAGTAATATATGAATTGACTCTAGCCTAGCTACGGGAGCAAATGTTTCATCAAAATCCAAACCTTCGACTTGTGGGTACCCCTTGGCCACAAGTCGTGCCTTGTTCCTTGTCACCACACCATGCTCATCTTGCTTGTTGCGGAACACCCACATGGTGCCCACAACATTTGCTTGTGGACACTTGACAAGCTCCCAAACTTTGTTGCTCTCAAAGTTGTTGAGCTCTTCTTGCATGACCACCACCCAATCCGGGTCGCTCAATGCGTCTTCAACCTTATGGGGCTCCAAAGACAATACAAAGGAGAAATGTTCACAAAAGTTATCAACACGAGAACGAGTGATTACCCCTTTTGTAATGTCTCCTAGAATGTTGTCAACGGGGTGATCCCGTTGAACATTTTGATGCACACGAGGATGTGGAGGTTGAACTGTTGAGTCATCATCATCCTCTTCTTCTTCTTGGTCTCCCCCTTGACGTATGCTTCCCTCTTGACTTTTGTTTTCTTGATCATGTTGAGGTGCCACTTGTCCATCTTCAACTTGATCGCGTGGGGGATGACTTGCATCATCTTGTTCTTGGTCACTTGAGCTTTGAGGTTGCTCTTGTGGTCGAACATCTCCAAGTGCCATCCTCCTAAGCGCTTCTTGTAAAGAATCTTCTTGATCTAGCACACTTTGATCAACTTGCTCCACTTGGGAGCCATTAGTTTCATCAAACACCACGTCGCGTGCTATTTCAACAATCTCGGAGGATTTGATGAAGACACGGTAGGCGTGGGTGTTTGAATCATAGCCAAGCAAGAAATCTTCATCGAACTTTGAAGCAAACTTCGAAGTCCTAGGGTTCTTGTTGAGAATATAGCACTTGATCCCAAAGACACGAAAGTAAGAGACATTGGGTTTCTTACCAACTAGAAGTTCGTAGGGAGCCTTCTTGAGAAGGCGGTGGAGGTACAATCGGTTGACGGCGTGGCAAGCGGTGTTAACCACCTTCGCCCAAAACCGGTCCGATGTCTTGTACTCATCAAGCACCGTCCTTGACAACTCAAAGAGTGTCCTATTCTTCCGTTTCGCCACCCCATTTTGTTGAGGGGAGTATGGGGCTGAGAATTCATGCTTGATGCCCTCCTCATCCAAGAATTGTTCCACTTGAGTATTCTTGAACTCGGTGCCATTGTCACTTCTTATAGCCTTGATTCTTGAGGCAAACTCATTTTGAGCTCTCCTCAAGAACCACTTGAGGACACCGTGAGTTTCACTCTTATCATGCAAGAAAAATACCCAAGTGAAACGAGAAAAATCATCAACAATAACAAGACCATATTTGTTACCGCCAATGCTGATGTAGGTTATTGGCCCGAAAAGGTCCATGTGTAGTAACTCCAAAGGTCTTGTCGTCGTCATGATGTTCTTGGAGGGGTGTTGAGCTCCTACTTGCTTTCCCGCTTGGCAAGCACTACATGGCCTATCCTTTTCAAAGACAACATTCTTCAAATTATAGATGTGCTCGCACTTAAGAAGCTTTTGTAAGTTCCTCATCCCAACATGGGCTAGCCTTCTATGCCAAAGCCATCCCATGTTGGTTTTCGCCATTAAAAAAGTGTCAAGTTGGGCTTTATCCGAGGTGAAATCCACAAGATAAAGCTTTCCCTTGAGCACGCCCTTAAAAGCGATTGAGTTGTCTCTTCTTCTAAGGACGCTCACACCCTCATTAGTAAAAACACAATTATAACCCTTGTCACGTAGTTGTGATATGGACAAAAGGTTATAGTCTAAAGAATCAATATGCAAAACATGAGAAAGAGTGTGTTGGGGAGAAATGACAATTTTACCGGAGCCAAGGATTTTTCCTCGGCTGTTGTCCCCAAAGAGGATCCCTTCATTTGGATCATCATGTTGCACATACTCCATGAACATTCTCTTCTCTCCGGTCATGTGGTTGGTGCATCCACTATCGAGCACCCATTTGAATCCACCGGAGGAGTATGCCTACAAAACAAGATCATGTCTTCCTTTTAGGTACCCAAGCGGAGTTGGGTCCTTTGACGTTAGTAGTGAGACACTTGGGCACCCACACACAAGGCTTGGGGCTCTTGCGGAGTGGCCCAACATATCTAGCATAAACTTTGCCATACTTGTTCCTCATTAAAACATAAGATGCATCAAAATCATAAAAGAGAGGATGCAATTCAAATTTAGGCATGTTAGTGCTAGTTGGGGTACTCTTCCCAATTTTAGTTGGGGATGAGCTTCCTTTGACAAAGACAATCAAGTCTTTGCCATACTTGGAGGTTTTAGCATTTTGCTTTCCACCTCTAGTATAACCAAGACCATCTTTGAAATTGGGAGGTCTTGTGTTGGTGTATGAACTTCGTGCATACGCCACCTTCTCTTTGTCAAAGATGCCACCCTTAGGTGCTTGTTTGCCTTGAGTTAGCTTAAGCTCATCCTTTAATTTAAGGATCAAGTTAGAGCATTTGCAAGTAGAGATTGCTTCGGATGCAACCTTTGAGGAGGATGAGCTTTTGGAGGAAGAGGCTATATTGGTCTTGAGAGACTCAACCTGAGTCTCAAGGATCTTGTTAACTTTTGTCAAGTTGCCATGTTCGTCCTTGAGCTCAATGGTTGTCTCCTCAAGACTTGAGCATGTTTTATTGCTTAGAGCAAGTTCATGCTCTAATGCCTTGCTCTTCTCTCTCTCAAGCTCAAGGAGTTCAATGAGCTCTTTACATCTCTCCTTTTCATGTATAAGCATGTCCTCTTTCCTATCTATGAGCTCCTCCTTCTCAAAGATTTCATCCGAGAGTAATTTCATTCTACGCAAAGTGCTCTTACTTATGTCCTTAAGCATGTGTTCGTTTTCACTTGAACTATCAAAATCATTCTGGGAGGATATGGAAGAGGATGAGTTAGAAGTAAACTTTCTCCTTCCTTGTTTTGCCATGAGGCAAGTTTGCTTGTGGTCGTAGAGGTTGGGGAAAAGCTTGCTTCCCTTGGAGCTCCTTCCAATGGCTATGGTTGCCATCTTCTCCTCGTCTTCGGACGAGGAGGACTCATCATTAGAGTCCCATTCCTTGCCCGAGTGAGAACGACCAGAGGGCCTTTTTTTCTTATAGAACTTCTGTTCTTGAGGCTTGCCCTCCTTCTTCTTCTTGCCCTCTTCATGTGGGCAATCCACAATGAAGTGCCCGTACTCACCACAATTGTAGCAAGCCCTCTTGGTTTTGAGCCTTGTCTTTTCTTTGCTCTTGCTCTCATGCTTGTATCCTCCTTTTCTTCTCCTCATCATCCTCTTGAAGTTGTTGATGAAGACAAGGCTCTCCTCATCATCTTCGTTTCGCTCTTTTGAGTAGGATGTCGCTTTGAGTGCAACATCCTTCATCTTCGAGGCGGTGAACCTTTGAAGGTCATTGTAGAAGAGCGCCTCCTTCTCCATGATCTCGTGGTTGATGATCCTTCCTAGGACGTCCTCCGTGGTCATTTTGGCAAACCCCAGGCTCTCTCGTATCATGGAGCAAAGAGAGACGTTTCTAGGCATGAATGCCCAAATCATTCTCTTCACCACTTCGTGGTCCGTCCACTTGGTGCAGCCATAAGATCTGCTCTTGCTGATGAGCAACTTTAGGCGGTTGTACATTTCTTGAGGAGATTCACCATCCATAATGGCAAACCTCCCGAGCTCTCCTTCAATGAGCTCAATCTTGGCTTCCTTCACAAAAGGGTTGCCTTCATGAGCCGTCTTGATGGTGTCCCAAATATCTTTGGCCACCTCAAGTCCATGCACTCGGTTGTACTCATATCTTGAGAGAGATGAGATGATTACTTCAGCCGCTTGGGCATTGCGGTAAAGGAGCACGGCTTGCTCCGGAGTGATGTCTTCTTCATTCTTCAGGATGTGCACTCCAGTCAACACAATTTGCCACAAAGAGGGATTGAGTGACACGAGATGGATCTTCATGTTGTGCTTCCACATCCCATAGTCATTTCCATCGAACTGGGGAGGTTTCCCCAATGGAATAGAGAGGTAGTGGTTGTTGGAGACAAGCGTTCATAGTTATAGCCTTGTTGGTTGTAGTTAATCGTGCCACCCGATGTAGAGGTTGAGGAGTCAACCTTTGGAATCTTCAACTTCTCTGGAAGTTTTGCCTTGAGCTGGCGAGTTTCTTCGTCATCCGTGGACTTGTCTTGGTAGACAAGCACCTCCTCTTAGGTTGCCTGGATCTCATTCGTGGAGACCTTGTCATAACCCACTCTGACCATCTTCTCTCCGAGTTGTTAGACTCAGATACCAATTGAAAGTTGCCTAGATGGGGGGGGGGGGTGAATAGGATAAATGACCAGAAATGACTTAATAAAATGAGACTAGTACTCAAGGGGGCGGACTAGTCCGGTCCAAGGGCGGACTAGTCCGGTCCTCCTGTAGGGAAAGCCTGAAAAGGAGTTTCTAACAAGTTTTAATCCAATTCTTGTGATGCAAAGTATGTTAGAATGACTTAGTGAACCTTAACAAGTTATGAAGCAAGTGTGAGTCTAAGGATCGCAATGAAACAAGAGTGATGAACAAAATGGTAAGGCTAAGCCTAGAAGCAATGTGCGATAAATGAAAGCTAAGAACACAATGGACACAAGGATTTTTTCCCGAGGTTCAATCCCATGAAGGAATCTACGTCCTCGTTGAGGAGTCCACGAAGGACCGGGTTCAACAACCCTTCCCTCACCAAGTTTACCACAAGGGCCTAACTTGGTTCTTTACTATCACAAAGGGGTGAATACAAGATTCGTTGGGGCTTCTCACAATCTGAGGCTCCCACCACAAATACAATCACAAATCACAAAGATCAACTCAAGCCATAGATCACAAAGATTCACAAGTGCAAGAGATCAAACCGAGAACCTAGAGCGATGTTCTTCCTCTTCTTCACCTCACCAAACCCTAATCCACACAAGAATTAGTTTTAGAGGGAAGGTAGGCAAGATGGAGGCTTTTGGAGGCTCAAAGTTTGCTATGGTGGCGCTAGGGTTTCAAAGTGCTCAAGAGTTGGTTCAAATGAACCCAGGAATCCTCTATTTATAGAGGTTCCCAGCCCATACTGCTGACTTCAGCAAGTGGGCAGACTAGTCCGGCCTACAGCCCAGACTAGTCCAGCTGTTGGGACCACTGACGTCCCTGACAACTGTCGCACTACGTGGCAATCGTCACACTACCCGCCAAACTTCAAAATCAAACGGTCACTTCAAGAACAGACTAGTCCGGCCCACACCGAACTAGTCCGATCTCACACAGAACCATTTGTTCCATGTGAAAATGGACTAGTCTTGAGACCACAGACTAGTCCGGCCTACCCATACTTAGTCGCTGAAGCACCAACTCCTCGCATATCCGGACTAGTCCGGCCCCCAGGGCGGACTAATCCGATCTCAGTCAGGACCTCTTGGCCCGGACTAAAACGGACAAGTCTGTGGTTTTGGGACTTAGCCTCGAAAACCCACTCCATGACTTCCCGGACTAGTCTGTCTCACTACGGACTAGTCCGAACTCAGTCAGACCCTTCTGGTCTGGCTGAAAACGGACTTGGCCGGCCAGGAGCGGACTAGTTCGGCCACCTGCACGGACTAGTTCGGCCACTCCTGTCAGACTACTTCCAACTCTCTTTTCTCAATAGGTTTGATCTCTAAACTGCTTTGAGCTCCCAACTTGTTCTCTATGCACTTTACACACACATCCTCACACTTATTTGGCTAGTCTACACTCGACACGCTGGAAACCCTAGTTTCTTCTTTTCGAGTCGACATCGCCGTTTTCGTCCTTTTCCTTTTTGAGGGTTTGTGTTTCCGCCTAAATCCATACCTGTGCTTAAGATCACTGAGCTCATTAGTTACTTAACTGTCTTTATCAATCATCCAAAACCCACAGAAATCCTAGATGCACTTTCATCGTTGCAACGAGAATATAAGGCGACACGCGTTATTGTACTTAGACATCCAATTGAAAAAAGATGTCGTACAAGACTTCTGCTCACTCGGTCAAAATCGAACGGGACGTGTAGGAGGCGTGTACGGGGCCCTTTCTGTGTCAAATTAAAAAACTGCCAGTGATGCCGACGGGACACGTCTAGCCGTTGCAATAACCGAGAGGGATGCAAACCGTGATTTTTCATAAGCATAATTTTTCCTCGCATACATTGGGCCCTTTGCGTGTCAAATTAAAAATTTCTCCTTTTATCGAAAAACATCTCCTTTAACGACGCACCAGAGAGCAAGTGCATACCATTCTCAAATGGTGCCACATACTTCCTTCGTGTCTTCAATTGACGTTCCCTGATCGTTGCACCATCTATATACCACTGGCCCCAACGTAACACTGGCCCAATGCCCCTATACGCGGTGTAATCATTACCACTACTCCTATACACGGTGTCTGTAACGAATTCGTGCGAGCGCTTTTGACATGCTGTGAATGATTTGTCCCACGTCGGAAAGTTGAGCTCGTTGCAACGAGAATATAAGGCAATGCGCGCTATTGTCGTTACACATCTGATTAAAAAAAGATGTCGTACAAGACTCGACCACGCTCCGTTCGACATCGTCCACTCGCCCGATCGAAGTCGAACAAGACGGGTATAAGGCATGTACGGGGCGTATGTATTTTAAATAAGCCTTGGGCCCTTTCCGTGTAAAATTAAATAACTGCCAGTGAAGCAGATGGGACACGTCGAGTCGTTGCGATAACCGAGAGGGATGCAAACCGCAATTTTTTATAAGCATAATTTTCCCCGCATACGCTGGGCCCTTTGCGGGTCAAATTAAAAATTTCTCCTTTTATTGAAAACATCTCCTTTAACGACGCCAAATTTTCACCTTTAACCCAGTTCGTGCTTGAATGGAATTGTGTGACCCTCCACACCGGGGGCCTCTAGAGTGGAGACATTGATCTCCAGAAAAGAAAAGAAAATAAAAGTGGAGATAATGAACTCCAGAAAAGAAAAAAAAAGAAAGGAAGAGAAAAATGTTAGTAAAAAATAGGTACTACGTATGAGATTTAAGGTGAAAGAGCCTGGAGAACGAAACTCTAAAAAAGGAAATCGATTGATGCAGATTAATCCAAGTCATGATGTTGTGCTTCTGTTCTTGTTTTTTTGATGTTTTTTCTTTTCACGTTTTGTCATGTTGTTTTCCTGGTAAAATCTGAACAGTCGCAATGTTATTATTGCAAGGACTGGAACAGTCGCGTATGCTTTATTTTGATCAGAATACCACCCCCATTGCTACATTAACTTATTGAGATTACAAATTGCCAGAGCCAGACGCACGTCCATAGATGGGCTCATGCATCATGGGGACGAACACCAAGCGTCCCAGTGCAGTTTCAGCTCAGGAATACAAAGTGACTCAGCGCAGTTTCAACACACGAATAACAAGCGAACCAGCGCAGTGTTGGGCCTACTCCAATAGCTTCGCGTACTCTTTGTCCTTGCTGCCTCCCTGCCGGACCCTTCGATCCACAAGGGCCCCTCTCACGATTGCACGAAACGTTCCTGGAGGAGCATCCGTCGGCCTCCACGCTCTTGGAGGATCATCCGCTGGCCGCCACGCTCTTGGAAGTGCATCCGCCGTCCACCGACGTGGAGGAGCAACAACGCTAGGTACAATTGCCCACATAATGCTATTGTAGTTCAATCCTCTTACGGATACGCTGATTCAATTGTAGGAAGCGATGTCAGAAGATAAGACATGGATGAGAAAAGATAGGCGTATGAAGGAGTGGCAGGATGGAATGAAGTCATTTTTAAATTTAGCATTCTAGGGCACTCGTGAAGAAGAAACTAAGCCTTGTCCTTGCACAAAATGTCATAATATTTGCCACGGGACACGTAAGGAAGTTCATCTTCACTTGCTTCGTAATGGGATGTCATTTGATTATACTTGTTGGGTACACCATGGAGAAAAATGAGTTGAGAAAAATATTGCTGAGCAATAAGCAAATAATGAGGAGATAATTTCTGATGATGCTACTATGGAAAATATGACGTCCAGTCTACTTAGCGGCACTGATCATGGTGGTACTTCAGCAGATGTTGATGATCCAGAAAATGCTATAAACCAGCAGGAGCCAACTGGATGTGCAAAGGCATTCTATGACTTATTAAATAATGTGAAAAATGTGTTGTATCCAGGTTGTGAGAAGGTGACCCAATTACCCTTCATTGTCAGGTTGTACCAGATAAAGTGTTTAACTGGTTTGAGCAAAAAAATGTGTGAGTTGAACCTTGAACTATTCTCATATGTGCTTCCAGAGGGCCATTGCATTCCTAATACACTTGATAAAGTTCAGAAGGTTGTTCGTGACCTCGGGCCAAGCTACGAAAAGATCGATGCATGTGTCAATGACTGTGTGTTATTCCGGAAGGACTATTCTCTGCTGGATCGATGCCCAAAAGTGGTGAATTAATATGGAAAAATAGTACTGGTGGGGATGCCAGAGAGGCTTTACCTTGTGGAAAAGCCAAAAAGCTTGTAGCACACATGATTCTACGATACTTCCTTCTTATTTCCCGTCTTCAAAGCTTTTATATGGCAGAATCAACGACATCAAACATGCGCTGGCACAAAGAAGAATGTATTGATGATGGAATATTACGCCATCGTGCATATTCGAAAGCATGGAAGCATTTTGATAGAGTTCACCCAAATTTGTCCTCTGATCCTCGCAACATAAGATTTGGGATAGAATCTGATGGTTTCAATCCTTTTGGAGTAATGAATGTTTCTTACAGTACATGGCCTCTGATTCTAATCCCTTATAATCTACCACCTTAGTTGTGTATGAAGCAACCTTATTGGTTGATGTCAATGATAATTCGTGGGCCAAAGTCACCTGGAAACAACATTGATGTGTATCTGCAACCTTTGATTAATGAGCTACTGAAGTTATGGTCTGATGGTGTTGAAACATACGACAGTTCAAAGAAAGAGACACTTCTCATGCAAGCTTCTATATTGTGGACAATAAATGATTTTCTAGAATATGCAATGCTATGTGGATGGAGCACAAAAGGTAGGCTAGCATGTCCATACTACCATGTAAACACTGACGCCTTGTGGTTGAAACATGGACGGAAGTATTGCTACATGGGTCATTGTCGTTTCCTACCTCAGGAAGATAGGTGGCATAGTTGGAAGAAGAAAAGTATATTTTTTCAGCTCCCGTATTGGAAGACATTGCTAATAAGGCATAACTTGGATGTCATGCACATTGAGAAAAACATTTGTGATAGCATATTGGGGACATTACTTAATATGGATGGTAAAACAAAAGATAGTCTACAAGCACGTTTTGATATGTAGGAAATGTGTATATGGCCAACGCAACATCCGGTGGGTATGAAAGGGAAGTATGATTGTCCATCAGCATCATATACTTTGCAAAAAGATTAGAAGACCACCTTGTGCAAGTTTTTGGCGTATGTGAAGATGCCCACTAATTATGCCTCAAACATCAAAAGATGTGTGGACATAACAACACGTAAGGTATCAGTTCTAAAAACTCATGACTGCCATATTATATTTCAGAAGCTCCTTCCTATTGCAATACGTGACATATTGCCTGAAAAGGTTGTTGAACCTTTAGTTGAGTTTAGCAGATTCTTTTCTGGATTTTTTTCTAAAGAATTGGTGGAACCAGATTTGGATAAAGATGATTGAACAATTTCCTAAAACAATTTGTAAGCTTGAGATGTTGCTTCCTCCCGCTTTCTTTGATATCAAGGTACATCTTCCAATCCTTCTTACCAAAGAAGCTAGCTTGGGTGGACCAGTTTCATACAGATGGATGTATCCAATTGAGAGGTACCTTGGTACATTAAAGATGTATGTACGTAACAGAGCTCACCCGGAGGGTTCTATAGCTAAGGGATATATTATGGAAGAGTGTATGACTTTTTGTAGTTAGTTTTCGGATAACATCAGCACCAAGCTTAATAGACCAGAATGTCATGAAGCTGCAGCTAGGATTGAACCTTCTCTCGAGTCTAACATATTTACAAAATTTGATAATTCTAAAACAGGGTTTAAATGGGGCCAACTTACTATGGTGGAACTACAAAACATCAGGCATTATATTATTTCTAATGTTGAAGAGGCCACTCCATGGATCAAGTACGTATAACTTAGATGTTTTGTACTATATTGGATCATGCTTATTGTAGATGGCTAATTTAATTTTGTACCCTTTTCAGTGAGCATTTTGAAGAGCTGAAAAAGATTCATTCTCGTGATGTTGAAAAATTCTATAGAGATGAGTTTTTTTATTGGTTTCAGAAACGAGTAAGTACATGCAAGTTTTTACCTTGGTGAAATATTGAACAAATATGTGTTCTGAAGTTGGTTTATCGATGACCCCTTTTATACTAATTATTGTGTACAGATTACGACATTACACAAAGAAGGCAAAGTTACTGATTATTTGTATGCATTATCTAGAGGACCTCATCGTCAGGCACATTTTTTAGCCGATCATTCATAAATGGCTTCTTCTTTCGAACAGCAGAGGTGGAAAAAGATTTACGGATGCAAAACAGTGGTGTTGTTGTTCGGGATGGTGATAATGAGTGGTATGGAGTAATGAAGAAAATGATTTCTGTTGATTTTGAAAAACTCAAGAGGTTCTGTCATTTGACTGTGACTGGTTTGATCGGCCTCGTTCTGGTCAGAGCCAAAGCAGAGGCTACAAAATGGACCGACACGGAATTATAGATGTTGACACTACTCTTTCTCAATTTAATTATGAGCCTTACATTCTAGCCATCCAAGAATAACAAGTTTTTTATGTTCAAAATGTGAAGCAACCTAAATGGGATACAATTGTTAAAACGAAGCCACAAAATCTTTTTGCCATGCCCCCTGGAGATAGTGAAAATAATGTCACTGAGACGATGAAGGCTGAGACATTTGATGATCGATGACTTACAGATATAAATGAGGATAGGACCGCATGGGTTAGGAATGACATTGAGAGAGCAATAGATGATGATTCCGCTCTTCAAATGAGAACATGTGATCAGTCTGAGACACATAGAGTTCCATCAGAAAATGAAGATGACGACGACGATGATGATACATATATCAATGATGGTATTGTACCTCAAATATCGGGGGGAGACAGCAAAGATGATGATTTTTTTAGAGAAGTACTATGTGAGCTAGCTGTACGTTAACTATTTGATTTTTTTTTGAAAATATTGAAGCCGCTATTCTATTTAGCAGCAAGCTTAAAAGCAAACCGGTATTGAATCGTGGTGAATCGTTGCAAAAGTTCGTAATGTAATGATCATGTTCCATGGCAATAGATCCTAATTCCACGAACTGGTGAATCGTGGCAAAAGTTCGTAATGCAATGATTGTGTTCCGTGGTGATAGATCCTAACGCCATGAACTGGTGAATCGTTGCAAAAGTTCGTAATGCAATGATCGTGTTCCATGGCGGTAGATCCTAACGCCATGAACTGGTGAATCGTGGAAAAAGTTTGTAATGCAATGATTGTGTTCCGTTGCGATAGATCCTAACGCCACGAACTGGTGAATCATGACGAAAGTTCCTAATGCAACAATTGTGTTCCGTGACAATAGATCCTATCACCACGAACTGTGGATTCGTGGCAAAAGTTTCTAATGCAACGATTGTGTCCGTGGCGATAGATCCTAATGCCACGAATTTGTAATTCCTTGCACAATTTCCTGATGCAACGATCCTGTTCCGTGGCGATTGATCCCAACGCCACAAACTTGTAATTCTTTGCAAAAGTTCCTAATGCAACTACTGTGTTCCGTGGCGATAGATCCTAGTGCCACGAACTTGTGATTCGTGGCAAAAGTTCCTACCGCAATGATTGTGTTCCGTGGCGATAGATCCTAACACCACGAACATGTAATTTGTGGCAAAAGTTCCGAATGCAACGATTCTGCTCCGTGGCGATAGATCCTAACGCCACGAACCGGAAATTCGTGGCAACAGATCCTAATGCGACGATCGTGTTCCGTGGCGATATATGCTAACACCACGAATTGGTGAATCGTGGCAAAAGTTCCTAATGCAATGATCGTGTTCCCTGGCGATAGATGCTAACGCCACGAACTGGTGAATCATGGCAAAAGTTCCTAATGCAATGATCGTGTTCCATGGCGATGGATGCTAATGCCACGAACTGGTGAATCGTGGCAACATATTCATGGTGATAGATCCTAATGCCACGAACTAGGGAATCGTGGCAACAGATCCTAAAGAAACGATCATATTTCGTGGGATAGATGCTAATGCCATGAACTTGTGAATCGTGGCAAAAGATTCGTGGCTATAGATCCTAATGCAATGACCTAGTCAATCGTGGCAATAGATCCTAATGCAACGATTGTATTCCGTGGCAATAGAAGCTAATGCCATGAACTAGTGAATGATGGCAAAAGACCAAGCTTACTGCAACGATTTAGTATTCGTTGCAATACAATCGTTGCAACAGGGTGGAATCCCTTTAGTGTGTCGATGATCAACAAAAACTAAAGATAATACGAGTTTGACACCTCCTAGTACATATCCATGGCCAAAAAAACTTGAGAGAGATATGACTACGACCCCCTCTGCCCTAAATCTCTCCCCCTTTGGCATCAGGACACAAAAAGGGAAAAACTAGGAAAACTACTCGTCGTCTTCATCATCGTGGTCCTCGCTCCCATCACTCTTGGTCTTCTCGCTATCTTGCTTCTCTTCATCATCTTCATCATCATCACTTGCTTCAGTAGCATGAGTACGAATAGTTGAACCAATGCCAAAGAAAGCAAGCTCGTCATAGGTCAATTAAGGCATCTTCGTGTGATCCTCATCGAAATCTTCTGAAATATCTGGAGAGCCAATAGGGGAAATCTCAAGCTTATGACATATGGCCATCACATTCTCCTTCATGTAGCAAGCTTGGCACTTCCTTGCAAGACTCTCATTGTGTTGCTTCACTTCCACTTTGCAACAAGAGGCGAACATGGTGCGAAGCATCTTCAAGATACCACTATTGGAGCCCCTGGAGGATGACCGAGCTGAGGTGGAGGAGGGGACTGCTGAGTTTGCACAGGATCGAGTAGAGCGCTGCCTCGAAGAGGAAGGCAGCAGAGGTGGAGTTGTAGGAATCTGGGGGCGAAGCCTTGAGTGGGTTGCGTCTTTGACAAACTCCCACCCGATAACTTGCTCAATTATGTACATGTATAAGGAGCATAGCCACATGAGCTGTTTGGAGTATGAGCAATGTTGAATATGTTGTTGTAGATATTATCAAAGACGTTGAATTGTTCTGCCCCATTTATAATCTGCATCAAGTTGCGGAGGAAGCCTTGGATGCTTACCGCACCACAATCCTTTGAAGCTATTGTCAAAGAATGGCGTTATGTAATTATTGGAAGGAGGCTTGTATGGAGTTACTGTCATAGAGGAAGTGAAGATCATCCTGGTCCAAAGCCTTGACATTGTGGACGGAGATTTCATTGTTCAAGGATCGTCCCAAATCAAGCATCCTGGCAAACTCTTCATAGACAACGGAGTATTATTTTCCATGTGTCATCCATGTTATTTCTTTAAACCCTTCTATCGAGAAGTAACATGTAGAATACAACTGAGCTATGACTTCATCATTCCAATTGTATTTAAAAGCCATGAAGTCTTTCAAGCCATGACGCTCAGCTACCGCAATGACTTGGTGAAATGCTTCAATGCCCATGCCTTCCATGTACACCCAATCAATCCAATGATTCTTTGTCACCAGCGTCTTCATGCGGAGGTACACATTTTTGTAATAGTCACAATGGAAATCGCTCTAAAACAATGGATCCGCCGTCATCTTGTCATGTGTATAGACAATAATCTCCCTTAGCTTCTTTGCTTTGCTGCTCCCCTTGCCATTGAAGGCATTGTCGGAGGGTCCATTCTTGTCATGCATTACAGGGGCCATCTGCAATGGGCCAATTGGCCCCGAGGGTCTAGCAAGACCCTTCCCCTTGTCTTATCTTCTTCTCACCTTCGAAATCTGTTCAACTACTTCCTTGCCCTTGCCACTTGGCTTCATGGCTACAACCTTGCGTTTTGAGGCTGCTGGCACTTCATTTGCATCTTTGTCATGCGTCTTCTTTGTCCTCCTTTGATTTGCTATCTCCGACTGTCGCTTAGAGGCGAGATGCGCCTCAAGCTCTAGTTCGCTAAAAACACTTTCTTCTGTACTTCACATTGTCCCTAACAGGATAGGAGCATACCAGAACAAAGGAACAAGGAATGATTCAAAAAGAATTCAATGAAATTGACATTTTAAGGTAAAACACTATTAACAATTCTGACTTTTCCTTGGTTTATGTAGACTAGTCTAGTATTCATCAGCATAAACCCCAACTTCTCGAGATTCATGAAATCATGGATGAAAATCGAGCAGGATATGGGAGAATGACAATGTAGGGTATACTAAGTGAAATGGAATCACATAGCCTGTTGAAACTTGATAAAAAACTAAGAAACATGGATAACTAGGGTTAGGTTAAGGGTTACCAAAGAGTCGATCGACTCGATGAGGATAGAAGCTTCCAAGTGCAGAGAAGTCTGGGATGGACTTCTCTTTTATGCTCCAAGCTTTAAACTTCGACAAATCAAAGTTTTGTTGGAGGAATTGAAAGATTCCCTTGAGAGCTCGGGTTGGAGGAGAGAGAAACTTTGTGTTGAAGTGATGAGGAAGAAGGAGGGCTCGAGGGACACTGGACGACTAAGTCATGGGGAGACCAGACTAGTCTGATGCAACCCCGAACTTGTCCTGTGTAGCAGACAGAGGCCGAATTAGTCGGAATACAAGACTTGTCCGATAGGAGAACAGACTAGCAGATAAGGGCATCGTACTTTTCTGATATAGGTGCGGAATAGTCCGGTCTAATGGAGAATTTAGGTAAGATTTTTTATGATAAATGATTGTCAAACCTATTGTGGATCTTAAGGACATAGTGTTAGAGGATATCTTTTATGGGCATGATCAATGAACGAATAACCATCAATTTATAATCATAATTCACCAAGAACAATAGGGAAACTGGACTAGTCCGATATAGGTGTGGACTTGTCCGGTGAAAAAGAGAGTTGAGGTAAGATTTTTCATATAAATTGCGAATTAGAGCTATTTTTTATCATAAGGACATAGTTTTGAAACTTTTTCTTGATGAACAAGGTTAGTAAGCGAACAACAATCACACTATGACCATAAATCATCAAGAACTAATAGTTTCAAATAGCTTTAGAGAAATGAGATAGGGTTAATTTTCACAACATGCTATGATTTTGATGTTCTATGCTACTAGCAACTACATATGCAGCGTTTCAAGCCACATTTCGAGAATCGGAGCGGCTTGAAACCTTGCACACATACATACACTCAACATGATATCAGGCCTAGATGCACAAAGACAAAATAGGGAGACAATCATAGAATGGTATACCTTTTGGTCCAACACTTGGACCATTTTTGTTGAGGTCAAGATGCCCGTTGATTCCCATTGGAGTTTTGAAGGGCTTGACTTCGTCCATGTTGAACTTTTTGAGGATGTCTTGCATGTACTGCCCGTCACTATCTCAACATGAATGAAAAGTTCTTCTTGCATCGCCAATGCCAAATCTGGATCTTATAATGCATCTTCAACCTCTTGGGTGAGGAACTTTGCTTCTTATGTCAATTCCTCCATTTTCTTCATCTTCTTCATCTCCCATTAGATCATTGCCTCCATTTTGATCTTGATCATCTAGATCTTCTTGAGGTTGATCTTGCAAGTGTTGTACTTGGTCTTGTGTTTGTGGCTCGGGTTGCGATGAAGTTGGTTCACTTAGATTTTCATTATACTCCACGAATATTTTTCTCTCTTGATCTTGTAGTTGGTGCCTATCAAGCACCCTTTTGGATCCATTGGACGAGTACGCTTAAAACAGAATTATGCCTTGGTTCTAAGTACCCAAGCTTGCTTGGATCCTTTGATGTTAGTTACAAGACATTTGGGCACCCGCACACAAGATGCTGAACTCTTGTGTAGTGGCCCAACATATATAGAATAAATATGACCAAATTTTTTCAGAAGAATATATGAGGCATTAAAGTCATGACACATGATGTTTGGTCCATTTTTAGCTTTTTCATGTAAGGAAGGAAGATGTTTGTTGTTCTCAAGGTTATTTTAGCCTTCCTTGACAAAAGCAATCCATTCCTTGTAATTCTAGAGGTTTCTAGGATTTTGCTTTACACCTCGAGAATATTCAAAGCCATCCTTGACATTAGGAGCTCTAGTAACCGAGTATGAACTATGTACATACTTGATTTTCTCCTTGTCAAAGATGCCACCTTTAGGTGATTGTTTACTTTGTGTCACCTTAAGCTCATTCTTCAAGTCAAGAAACAAATTATCACAATTACACGTCTTAAGTGAATGTACTCGAAATTTGAGGAAGGTGAGGTCTTAGAGGAGGAAGGAGCACTTTGCTTGAGTGAATCAACTTGTACTTGAAGGGCCTTGTTACTTATGTCAAGTTAACAAGTTCATCCTTAAGTACAACGTTTAAATCATTAAGCAAGTTTCCTTGCTAAAAGCTAGCTCAAGATCAAGTGCTTCTCTCCTTTCCTTTTCAAGATCGGGAGACTTTTCAACCTCAAAATATCTCTGTTGACAGCTGGTACACCACAGATGAAAATCCGCAAGCGCATGGAGAAACCATTGTAGCACTTCTACTTAAAGAGTATTCCCAAGGGTATCGAATCTAAGGAACGTGTGTGCTAATCTCTAACTAGTTCACCCAAGGACACAAAGCTTGGTGGTAGGCAAGGGATAGAGTGGATTTCCTAAGAGAAGGGGTTCTAATTCAAAACAAGTCGATCAATAGAAGCTTGCATTGGGCACGGGCTTACCTTGTTCTGCCAAGCAACTCCCGCCAAGAGCCTATGTTGTAGTCGAACATGGAGGATTACAATGGATGGATAGGGCTGTCACCACCTACCGCCTACCTCTACAACCCACGGACTATGAGATAATCAATGGTAACATCAAGCCTAGACACCACGCCTACGCTATCGATTATTTCCATAACCTCTCTAGCAAAGACTAGGGTCTCTAAATTAATAGAGCAATGAACGAACAAGACACTAAGGGATTAACTTGCTTGAATTAAATAAATGAACTCAAATGGAAATTATGTACCTTACTTGAGATGGAAAGAATTGTCGAGGTAGAAGGGTGGAGAAGGTTCGACAAGCCTGAACCCTATCTTAAGTGGAAGAAGCGCGACAAGTTGGTGCCTCCTCCTCCTCCTCTTTCTCACTCTCACTCTATTTTCTAAGCACCTGGGCAGCGCTACGCCTTTGGAGTGGCGTACTAGACTCAAACTTTTGGTGTGTGGAGTGAAGGAGCCCTGTACCCCCTATTTATACCCTCCAAAGGTCAGTTTACCAGCTCAGGCAAGTCGGGTGTTCGGCCGAACCCCCAACGGCTCCAATCGCGCTGAAAATTCTTTGTGACATTGTTATGTGGGCCCCCATCATGGATATGGTTGATTCCTGTGGATTTTAGTTGGTTTTCTGATCCGATTGGGCCCATGAATCCTCGTGCTTGCGCCTGATTGGTCGGAAGGTGTGTTTCTTGGATTGGCCCCTGTAAATACCTATACTTATGGGCATAATTCACCTGCATACAAAATTGCACCAACACTTGTGGAAATATTTAGTAAATAACTCCTACCACTACGTTGGTTGTCCAATCCATATCTTTTATGCAAGGAATTGACAGTCGGATTTGACAATTAGGGACCGTCAACAAACTCCCCCACACTTAGTCCTTTACTCGTCCTCGAGTGAAGGCAAGAACTAAGTCATATCATATTTCAGCTACAAGTATGGAATATGTATACAGAACACTTCAACACATACCTTTGTTTAAGAACCTTTCATTTATGGCTATTACATCATCTTGGGTGTTTGAGAGATGGAAAGGCTTGAATGTAGTTTACCTAGACTCCTCCTACCGAAATAAACTAGGAAATTGCTATATTTTCACAAGTCAAAAAGATATTGCCATACTGCTCAAAATAATGCTCTCGTCTCTTAATGTGTTTAGTCCTCACCTTGGCATGAGTTGCCACTTGTTTTTCTACAACTAAATATGGTTTTTTGTGGAGCTTGGTGAGGATAAAAGTGTCTCACATGCAATTCATATGTTACTAAGCCAAAAACGAGATCCACATGAGAAGACCATGCAACAAAAACCAATGACAAAAGAAATTCTTGTGCACTTATTATAGATGGTGGGCGATGAATGGTGATGATGACTCCCAATTGATCACTCTCTTTTTTTTGTGCAAGGATGAGGCATGGCTACTTATTGGATCCCTCTTTTTTTAGAGCTCTTATAGCCATGCCTTCTACTTCTTTTTGTGCATCTTTTTAATTAGAGAGTATTTTGCAGAATTTGCATGGAATATCTTTTGATGGTGGATGTGTGAACATCATGGAATATGGTGGAGTGCACAAGAAATTCCTAATCAAAGATTTCATGCTAGTCACTCAAAAGGGTCAAGAGTTTGACAAAGTTCAATGAAAATGCAAAGTGGCATATGCATGTGGTTTTCAATATTTCTATCATATGGCCTTGGTGGGCATTTAAATTCTTATGACAGAGGATGGAAAAAATTTGGTGACTTTAAAAATTGCAATACCAAAATTTAATTCTAGTATGGAGAGTTTCCAAGTTTCACTAATTTACCATATCAAACCAATCAAATACTTAGATGACATGTTTTTTTCCTAATTTGATATGTGGTTCAAGAACATGGTAATGAAATCGAAATGAGATGTATACATATTTAATTCTCTATTAAAACATGATATAAAAAATTGCAAAATTTTAGTTTCCAATGAGTTGATTTTAATGATATTATCATGCATAAAAAAATTCAACTCAAAATCAGGTACAGAAAGATAAGAGTTGAGAGAGCACAAACCATCGCCTTAATGAAGAAGGGTGGGCCAAGCCATCATGGCTTAGTCAAATCTTCTCGTGATCCTTCATGCGATGCTCTGAATTGTTCTTTCATGATGGTTCAAGCATGTTGCACTTTCGGAGGCCTTTGGGACCTCACCCATACTTGTTCTTGTACCCGTCTTTATTTGACACAAAACATGGAAAAGTGAAAGACTCTACCGGCCTTACCAACACCAGTGAGTCACAATTTATTTCAAAGTATATAGGGACCACCCCATTTCCTTTTTAGTTTCCCACGTCCAAAAAGTTTGACTCTAGAGTTGAAAAGTAGGACTTTATCTCCAAGCTTGAAGTCCTTAGGCGTAGTTCTTTTATCGTGCCACCTCTTGGTTTTTTTTCTTTATAGATCTTCACACTATGGTACACATTATCCCTCCATTCTTCCAGTTCAGAAATTTGCATCTTGCGCAACTTTCTAGCTTCGTGGAGATCCATCACTACTACAATAAGCTAATCGCAGGCGTCTCCAAACCTATTATCACACGCGGTTTTTAATACCGCCTGAAACGAAGAGCCTGTGATAATCCGCAATTTCACAGGCGGAGAAGTGATACCGTCTGTGAAGAAACATTATCACAGGCGGTTTTTACTTATGCTAGCCGCCTGTGAAGATAAGTTATCACAGGTGGGTGGTGCAGCATATATATCCGCCTGTGATAATTGTCTTATCACAGGCGGGTCTTGTGGCATAACTAACCGCTTGTGATAATGGTGTTATCACAGGCGGATGTTGACCTACATCAAGCCGCCCGTGAAGACATTTTATCGCAGCCGGTTTCTACCTTAACAGTAACCGCCTATGATAATTAGGTTATCACAAATGGTTCTTTACCTGTATCTAGCCTCCTGTGATAATTGTTTTTCATAGGCATGCCTAGCCGTTGGTTAATAACCGCCTGTGATAAGGTATAACCTATGCAGTACTATTGCTGTTATTTCTAATTTTCAGGTCAATTCAAGATAATCATAGAACAAACATCAACAATATCATCACAGAACAAAAGTCAACAATATTATCATCACATAAGTCAATTTCACTAAAACAATATACATATGTACAAGTTACACATACAATTCATCTCATAGTTTACAAGTTTTCACTAAAACTGTTTCTATTGGCATAGTCGCAAAGTTCTGGCACATCAGCTGCTGCACCATTCTCATCAAAGAACTCCCCTTTTTTGTGCAAAATTTCGCGACGAATGAACTGACAGAGTTCAGAAGCAATCCTGTCGGCTCCTCCATCAGGAAAACTTCTACAAACCGGCCATTCTTCGTTCAGATTCTTCGTCTGCAATATAACACATAACAAGGTCGAGAATGTGTTGGTTTGAACAATCTCAAAGTATAGATCAAAGTGAGAGTATACAAGAATTTAGTTGGTATTTTTGGAGCAGTTGTACTATGAGCAATTGAATTTTGAAGTTGGAATCAAAATATGAAAATAATGTTTCTTGTAATATTGAACAACAGAGAATATAAGTATTAAACTATGCTAGTTACAATGAAAATGAAACTCAAAAGTAAGAAAATAAGATATCGACATTAAGGATAACTTACATCCTCACGATTCACTCTATATACGCCGGCAGTCCGAAGATGCTCGCATACATAATACCCGCATAAGACACTCCCAGCAGGCTGCTTCGGACAAGCATAATACATTTTAATGTCCAATGCATTCGTATTGGAAGGTCTCTCACCGCCAAGTTGTTCTACGTAAAACCGCCAAACGCTGTAATACAAGAAATGTCATATAAAACTTGTCAACACATTCTAAATGTGTGTAAATTAAAATTATTGAATAAACGTACAGCTTCAAAATGGAAAGGAAATCTTTGTAACGATCTGGTGGGAAATCGGCCGAGTCCAAGACTGTTTCCTTTCCCTGCGTTGGCTTGATGAAGATCATTATGTAGTGATCACTGCAAGCACACAAACACACGTGTTAACAATTACCAATAATTGCTATTTCAATGTCATGTGTCGAACTTACTCGAAGTTGTACGGAGCCTTTACGAGGTCCTTGCCGTCTCTGACAAAGTTAAACATTGCATGTCCTATGTAAGCTGCAACTTCTGTACTTTTATCCTTCTTAAGTTTTGCGATTGCTTTTTCAAAATCTTTTTTTTTTCATGTGCTTGAACTGTGCTGAGTTTCGATCCGCCTAGACGTCGAATAGCGCCTTTGCAATCCTAGTAGGGTCAAGGATACCTGTCTTGCGCGCCAACTTTTCATTATCCATGTATTGCATCCTATTGAAGAAGTCCAGAATTGTTATAATATCATGAAATGCATATGCGTGTAGTAAGAAAAGCAAATACAAAATATTAGAGCACTTACAAGCAGCAGACGAGCAGCAGGTTGATTTCGAGAATGCCTTGATGCAAAAGGGGACGCAACTCTTCAAATAAAATGACTCGTCTATCTTCTCCAGTGCTCCAGAATGCTACTTTTGGAATACGAAATGTGACGCAATTAAGACCATATCTTGTGGCTGCAAGGATGTACCACTCATGCATTCTTCTGAGCGGGACGGGTTGTTTGCTAAGTTGTATGGATGTCATGAACGGCTTTCCATTCTCAAATTTAGGAGGAACATCCTCAAGCTTGTATATTGGAACTCCTGGTTTAACTAAAGTCGTCCGCCGATTATACATGACACCGTCTTCTTCCCACTCCTTGATATTTCCTAATTCTGGCTCATGAGAAGAACGAGATGCACTTGATTTTATAATATTTTCTTTCATAGTTTCCGAATACTTTGACACTTCTGATGAAGGTTTCTTATTTTCGTATGGGCTAACTTTGATAGGCACTAATGATCGAGGAGTAGTCGTCGGAAGATGGACACTGGCTTGTTGAACCTATTGTTCAACTGATTGCTCTTTACTCCCAGCAGTTGGCTCTAGTACTACTTCAAGTTGTTGCTCAACTGGTTTCTCTTTACTAGCAATAGCTTGCTCTGGTACTGCTTGAAGCTATTGTCCAACTTGTTGCTCTTGGATATCTTTACTAGCAAGGTTACTATCATCCTTGCTGAGACATAGGGGGAGTGGATCTTCCTAGACTGGGAGTGGATCTTCATGCACTTTTGCATTAGATGATGGGGTTGCATTATTTGGAGATGCAACGGGGCTATAAATTGGCTCATCGTCCAACACGATATCGTGTCGGTGCCAAACAATTGATTGGTTGACAGCCTGCCCCAGAGTCGCGATCCCCTCAGGTGTGACGTGGTCTATTTCATAATCTTCATAATCAATATCAATGTTCTGAAGAACTTGCACCACACCATAATACAACAGAAGTGAATTCCCGTTGAAGTCACGATCAGGCTTTGCCATAGCAGTGGAAACCTGTTTGGTTTTGTTCCCTACTCTGCCTATCGGGACAAGAAGACGACAAGATTTGTCGTTAGCAATATCATCGACAGGGAACTTTTGGGTTGACCCTGTGAATGGCACAGAACCAACGCTGCTAGGGTAAGTAGTTGGAGATACTAGTTGCTCCTTTTGCACTGGAACCATCACTGTACTCGATGCCACTAATTGTCCTGATTGTCTATGTTGTTCCATTATTTCTTGCATATTTTCTTTGACCTTTTAAGCAATCATTTCATCAAGTGTTTTCTTAAACTTCCAACGTCTTCTATATGTGTCTTTATCTTTAGGGAAACAATCTAGCCAAGACATTTGAGAAGAGACCGCTCGAACCCGTCCGCTGTGTTTAGGGTTTCCTAAGATAGCGGTAAGTTGGTAATTCTCCCTCTTCGGCTTGAAGAGACCCTTCTGTTGCTTTTCAATTACTTCTTTCATTTTATTCTCTACTTCATTCACAGAGTCGGGCTTTTCAAGTTATCCCTCGTTGGTCAAACCTGACCGAGCAAAGACCCACCGTTGAGTTCGCTCATCGCACCCTTCTAATGGGTGAGGATTGCCCTTACTGGTAATTTCGTCTAATATCTTATTCCATTTCTGGACTTTGGGGCCATATCCGGCAGACCCCAAGCGATGATGGTATTTGTTTTTTTTGCAAGCTCTGACCTAGTTGCACTTAGAGCTTTAGCATGAGGTGTGCTCTCTTGACGAACAAACTCTTGCCATTGAGCTTGTGTGACTTTTCCCATATTCCTCGGGCTAGGGACCTTATCGGCCTTAACATAAGCATTCATTTCACTCTTCCAGCCACGCAACTTCTTGTCGCAAGAGACCAATGTTGCTTTCTTTACAGCTTCTTCTGTGCCTTTCGGGAACTTGAATTGTTTCTTTATCCTTTCCCACAACTCATTCTTGGTCCGCTTAGGTAATTTCCTCCAATTCTCGGTTGTGATCGGCACAACCTCCCTAACAAGAAAACCGCATGCATTACGATACTTGGTAACTGAATCCAGTGGTTCTTGGGAAAGCCCACCTGGACTGACCCTTGTTATGTACATGATGCGGTCCAATGGACCCTTATTGGGACCTCGTTGCCCTTGTTTCCTCTTGAGTGATGTTGAGGATTCATCCATTGGAGAACATTCTGCGGTTTTAGGAGCCGATGTCACCTCATTGTCTTCGCGATTAATCTAGGTAGAAAAGAATTATAAGACTTCATATACTTGACAACCAACATTAACTTGAACTGCTAAAGTTAAGATTCGTGATCCATACCTCGTCGGCAGGATCATATTTCGGGTCTAG
Source organism: Tuctoria greenei (assembly GCA_036927565.1). Classification (NCBI taxonomy): domain Eukaryota; kingdom Viridiplantae; phylum Streptophyta; class Magnoliopsida; order Poales; family Poaceae; genus Tuctoria; species Tuctoria greenei. Next base: position 63,416,731 of record JAYESD010000007.1, on the reverse strand, counting down.
ATCATCTGAAGTCTTTTTAGTTTTTATATTCGAAAAAGGATCCGATGGACTGTGATAGGAGCCTGAACTACTGGAGTCAGTAAACTCCATATTGTCTTCTTTATTGTTACTACCAGGACCAGTCTTCTTAGGGCTTTCCATGCTAGAACTAATAAGACAAAAAATCTAATAAATGGCATATTAACTCTACATGAAGTGTTGCATGAAGAAAAAGATGGAAGCATTCTAGGATTTGATAAGGCATTCTAGGGTTTAAGGCGATTGACCAAAAGGTTCCTATACATTGCGAGGGTGACAAGCATGTTAAAGTTGCTCACCAGCAATGGCAATTTTATCTTCTTATTCTAAATAGGCTAGCTTCGTTCAGAGTGGCGACCACGTTCTTGAGGTTTACTAGGCGGCGCCTAGCTCCAGACCTATAACTGATCAAGCAAGGGATGAAAAGCAAATCCTCCAGCCTTTTTCTAGTATCAAGAATCGCAAAGTGTGGCACTTGGATTTGGATGTTGAGGTGAGGCGAGGCGAGGTAGCTGCAGGCGAGAGGAGACACTCTTTTTCAGCGATCATCTATACAACTGTGGGATTTGCACGGTAAAAAGAGATAAAAGACCAACATTCTCAAACGAATCAGGAATCCAGAAACATTCGCCAAAATCTAATCCCGGTGTGTCCGGCCGCACCAAATGGGCTCATCATGGCAGCAGGTTCAGCCATCATGAAAGGCATTACATACCCCACATATGATAGCACCATGGATTTCTGGGATGGTCAATTGTCCTGGCTGTTCAGAAAACAGGACAGGGAAGTTTGCGCCTCCTATAGTGATAAACTTGGTGAGTTCTAGAGGTTCACGAGGTTTAGGTGACTTGATAAAGTCTGGGCATTTGAAACCTTTGGTGGAATATTTCTGATATGATGGGATTAACCAAGTCGAGGGGTTGGGGGCTTATTTTTGAAATCCCCCTTTATGTGACTCCAAATCCTATATGGATTGTAACTCAATTCGTAATAGGACTAGGACTTGTTCCTAAACTGAATCTGACTCCTAACTCTATCCAGAGTAGGACTCTACTAATATCGTTAATGACGAAATCTGCTTTATCTAGAACAATCATATACCCCTAGACTGGTGTTTCCGCACCTTTGTCCAAAGTCCAAGTTCGACTCCTCTACTGGGTGCACCAGATACCCAGATCATCCAACAAAAATGAAGTCCCAATATATCTAGTTTGATACAAATGGTACTAACAAATCATAAATGGGTACATAAACTTTTTTCCTATGAAATGCCTTAATATTAAGCTGAGTTTAATAATGGGATACATAATTGTTTTAACGCATGCCATCCTTATGTAATTCTTCACATCATCATGATTGAATAAGCTATTCAATAAACAAACTCATAGTCATATAACAGCTACACTATCAGCAAGAATGATTCAACATAGTAATATATCATTCTCCAAAGGATAAGATACATATATGTTTATTGTACATGATCATGTATTTAAATTTGACCATTGTACTAAAAAATGCAAATTGTAGCAACTAATTTCGTTCAATTGTGCCAATATGGCCATTATCATCACAATCCTACGTATTTGAGTGACACATCATATGTTTGGCATCCAACACCGCTAGAAGATGGACCCGCCGAACCCTAACCAAAGATGCCACCGAACTTGACAGTTTTTCGAATTCCACCGAACCCTAACCAAGGATGCCTACCATTTTCCGGTTCTCGAACCCTAACCAAGGATATGCAAGGCGGCGGCGAGGGCAGGGTGGGAGGCGGCACGGCGAAGGAGGATGGATGGTCAAAGGGTTTAGGGTTTACCTTGAAGCTCGGCGGCGACGGTAATGGCTTCGCCTGGCATACCTGGAAGTGACGAGGGCGAAGCTCGGCGGCGAACACTTGGTGGCAAACGAAATTTTGGCAGCCTAACGGCGCCTAAGTGTTTCGCCCGGGTTAGGTTTTTCCAACGCTGCTGAGGGGTATATATAGACTCCCATTTTCTCAGGCGGATTTTAAGTACCGATCGCCTAAGAAGATGGTTACCTCAGGCGGGTTTTACTTACCAACCGCCTAGAAGATACAATTATCTCAGGCGGTTGGTAAGTAATACCCGCCTGAGATAAACAGCTTCTCATGCGATTATTAAGTACCAACCGCCTGTGAAGATATTTACTTCTTCTTAATTAATATTCTTGATTAAATGTGGGTCCTTTAAAAAGGCAAAAATCCACTTTCTTGTAATATTATTGATATGTAAAGGTTACCATTAAATTTCACTTCATAAATCCTTTGAAATTGGTCAGAACATAAAATACATACAACAAATGCTATTTTCATTTTTCTATCTTGATGAATATAATGTTTTTTCATTTATTTTTTCAGTGGAAATTTTTACTCATCATACCAACCTCTGTGAATTTTTTAGATTTTTTTAATTTTTTTGAATCAATGTGTGTTCATAATTTGATGAATGCCTCATATGTATATGAGCATTTAGCTAGAATGATGGATAATTTGAAGTTTGACATGTTGGAATGCTTTTAAAAAAATTTAACAAAATTCATACATGTATAAATGATACAATTATGTTCATACAAAAAAAAATAAGTGAATGATCTTTTTTTATTAGATACACAAATGTGAATAAAATGTGAGTAGAAATTAATTTGATATTTACCAAAACATTACAATGTCAGCTATACAAGTTTTAAAATATTTTGTTCAGGTGGTAGATGATAATTTTATACAAATGTAGAAGAAAGAATCATCGAATTTGCACACAATTTGCAGAATCTAAACATGTTCGAGTATTTATATTGGAATCTAAATAAAAAAAGCAAGGGATAAGGAAACTGAAGAACAGTATCGGGCATTATCTTAGGCGGTTGGTAAGTAATACCCGCCTAAGATAAACATCTTCTCAAGCGGTTATTAAGTACCAACCGCCTGTAAAGATATTTACTTCTTCTTAATTAATATTCTTGATTAAATGTGGGTTCTTTAAAAAGGCAAAATTCCACTTTCTTGTAATATTATTGATAAGTAAAGGTTACCATTAAATTTCACTTCATAAATCCTTTGAAATTGGTCAGAACATAAAAAACATACAACAAATTCTATTTTTCATTTTTCTATCTTGATGAATTTAATGCTTTTTTCATTTATTTTTTCAGTGGACATTTTTACTCATCATACCAACCTCTGTGAATTTTTTCAGATTTTTTTATTTTTTTTGAATCAATGTGTGTTCATAATTTGATGAATGCTTCATATGTATATGAGCATTTTGTTAGAATGATGGATAATTTGAAGTTTGACATGTTGGAATGCTTTAAAAAAATTAACAAAATTCATACATGTATAAATGATAAAATTATGTTCATACAAACAAAATTAAGTGAATGGTCTTTTTTATTAGATACACAAATGTGAATAATATGTGAGTAGAAATTAATTTGATATTTACCAAAACATTACAATGTCAGCTATGCAAGTTTTAAAATATTTTATTCAGGTGGTAGATGTTAATTTTATACAAATGTAGAAGAAAGAATCATTGAATTTGGACACAATTTGCAGAATCTAAACATGTTTGAGTGTTTATATTGGAATCTAAATAAAAAAGAAGCAAGGGATAAGGAAACTGAAGAACAGTATCATACATTATCTTGGCGGTTGGTAAGTAATACCTGCATGAGATAAACATCTTCTCAGGCGGTTATTAAGTACCAACCGCCTATGAAGATATTTAATTCTTCTTAATTAATATTCTTGATTAAATATCTTCTCAGGCGGTTGGTAAGTAAAACCCGCCTGAGATAATCATTTTATTGGCGGTTATTAAGCACCAATTGCCTGAGAAAAAGTTGAAAACCGCCTATGAAAAACCGATGCCTATATAAGGACCCCTCACCACAGTCAAAACGTAACCCTGGAGAATTTATATCGACGCCGCAAGGCTGCCGAATTTCCCCTGCACCGCACCGCTGCTCCGCCGCGCAGCCCATACTGTCGCGCCGCCGCGCAACCCTGCACCGCCACTTCTCCACCCAGCCGGCCCGCCGTGCTGACGCCTCTCCACCGTGCTGACGCCTCTGCAAGGTAAATGTAGTTTCCTTACTTTTTCTTTGTATATTTTCATTAGCTGGTAAGCTGTTAGTTTTGTGTGTTCTAGTATATGGATTCTTTCCTTTTGCATGTGTAAGGACTGTATGGATTGTGTTCTGATATATTGATGTATGGACTATATGGATTGTTTCCTTTTTGTGTGTTCTGCTAGTTTGGTCTTTTATATATTGATGTATGGACTACATTGTAATAAGCTTATTGTAGTTTGTACCTATTATGTGACATGAATATGATGTTTAACTAACATATGCTATTGTGATATATATAAGATGCATGAAGTTTACCGAACTTGTAATTGTAGTTTTATGTGTTTTCCTTTTCAATATGCTACTTGTGTGTGCGTACCTCCTGCTTGTATATATTTCGAAGGAGTGATTAGGGTTAGCTTTCTAGGGCACAAGAACAAGTGACACCACTCACCACGTCTAAACTGAATCAATGCATGCATGACTCAATAGAACAAGTCTACACCTGTGACTGCATGTAGCCAAGTTGTCGGTTGGTACAAGAGCTTTGGGTTTCCCGTATTGACTCTGCAGCTGGTGCAGCGCGTGAGACCAAGCTACACCCAGGCAACATGCGTCACGTAAGCTCAGAGTAACGGTGCTCTGTCTTACTCACGCGGAGTTTACGATGGACATGTATGCTCATGATGCATACCGCCCTCAGACAGCTGTGCTGGATCTAGCAGCTGCTCACATGGCACGTTGCACCCAATTCCGCCACGATGCATATGTCATGTTGCGTGGTGCGAGTCAGGAGAGCAGATGACTGTTGATGTCGAATAGGAGTACTTGGCATTGACAGCAGAGAAGAGCACGGTCTTCTTCCTCTTACTCTGACCTCCTGCCCTTTTATAAAGCACCGAGTGCAATGCGACGAGTTGCTCGCAAACTCCATCTCCAACCGGGGTGGAAGGCGGCACCGGGGCCAGACTCCAGCCTCTAGGGATCAGGATTGGTCTGATTGCAATGGATGGTGGACGTCTAAATACCGTGAATAGCTAGTTACCTGGCCTTGTGGGCCGTGAATTTTTAACTATTCTAGGGTGAGTTTTTTTATGGGCCACATCTAAATCATAACAGTATTACGGGTACCCAACGGGTACCCGCGGGTAAGAAATAATACCCGCACCCATACCCGCAACACATCGGATCGGGTACGGGTTGTACCCACGGGTAAAAAATCCACCCGTACCCGCACCCGTCGGGTGCAATACACGTCGGGTACCCGTACCCGGGGGTATAATTGCCATCCCTAGATCCCACCCAGACCTAGACCATGCCACTGAGCCTGTTTGCCCCACGACTTCAATCCTTCACCCCCGCTTGCTGCTCCCGACGCCTTCGACTCCGTCCGCCTCAAGACGTCGCCCGTCTCCTACATTAGTCGCCCTAATCATAATTGTTATGTCTCTGTAAATTCATTTTATAGAAGACCTTTAGAGAATATTTGTGGCCAAATTTTGTAAATCTGATAAAAATTCTATTATTGAAGCATGGAACGTCGAGCGTGGATGTGTAACATGCCAATACCTGATCCTATGTACATTCATAATGTTGCAAACTTTATTGAAGCATCCAAGAGACATGCGAAGTTGCAAAAGATAGATGACATATTATGTCCATGTATCAACTACGAAAATAAGATTTCTTGGACGGATACTGTAGTAATCCAAACTCATTTGGTGAAAAGAGGTTTCAAAAAAGATTGCACAATATGGACAGAGCATGGTGAGTTAGATACACATGATGTGGATAATAATGATGAGAGAGGTTCAGATGATGATAATGTTCATATCGATAATGGTAGTGACAATCAAGCTGGTGATGATGATGATGAGTTCGAGTGTGAGGAGATGTTGCGTCATATTGAACCATATGTATTGACTTCTATGGGAGAAAGCAAAGGTTTAAGTAAAATGGAGACATTGCAGAATGTGGCGACGGAGCTTTTATATGATTTATCAAACGGTTGTGATAAAGAGTTTACTACATTGCGTGCAGTCTTAGAATTACTAAAGTTGAAAGCTACGCACCGATGGTCCAATTGTAGTTTCTCTGATCTTTTGAATCTTCTGGCATAAATTCTTCCAAATCCAAATAAACTGCCTAGAAGCACTTATAAACCGAAGAAACTTCTTTGCCCGATGGCACTAGGTGTGACAAAAATACATGCTTGTGTGAACCATTGTATTCTGTATCGCAAAGAGCATGAGCTCACAACTAGATGCCCCATTTGTGGTGTCAGTAGATATAAGAAGGACTACAATCACCAGTATGTTACCAACATGAAAAGGACTCAGAAGAATAATAAGTTTATTATTGGTCCTGAAAGTGACGATGACGATACTTCTGGCGATGCAGGCGGGAAGAATAAGAGAAAAATTCCTGCCTTGGTGATGTGGTACCTTCCGGTAATTGATCGCTTGAAGCATTTGTTCTCAAACCCTAGGGAGGCTGAACTTATGCGTTGCCATTCCGAGCAATGCAAGAAGAATGAAAAACATATACGACACCCTGGTGATGCAACGCCGTGGAAAAATTTTGATATTCAATATCCAGAATTTGCGAAGGAAATCAGAAATGTGAGGTTTGCCTTGGGTACAGATGGAATGAATCCGTTTGGTGAAAAAAGGAGCATACATAGCACATGGCCCGTGGTCTTAACAATGTACAGCCTACCGACGTGGTTGTGTCACAAAAGGAAATATATCATGTTATCTGTTCTTATCCCAGGTCCGAAATAACCCGGCATCGAAATTGATGTGTTCTTGGAACCTTTAATGGAAGATATGGCGAAATTGTGGAATGAAGGGGTACGTACATGGGATGAGTACAAGCGGGAGTATTTCACGCTAAGAGCAATGATATTCGTTACCGTGCATGATTATCCTGCACTGTTTACATTATCGGGACAAATGAAAGGGAAGAAAGGTTGTGTTAGGTGCGTGTATAGAACTGGATTTCTATACCTCACTTCATCCAAAAAGACGGTGTACATGAGACATCGACGGTTCTTGACAGATACACACAAGTATAGGAAGATGAAGAACAATTTGATAACAAAATCGAAAAAGATATTGCACCAAAACCTTACAGTGGAAAACTTGTGTTTAAAATGGTCAAGAACATTCATATTGCTTTCGGTAAGGGCAAAAATAGTAAAGGAATTAAGAGAAAGAAAAGTACATCTTCGGATGATACAACTGACATGGCTTTCAAGAAACAATCAACTTTTTCAAGTATCTTCCGTATTGGAAGAATCTGGAATTTTGCCATAGTATTGATATGATGCACGTTACAAAGAATGTATTTGACAGCATCATTGGGACCTTGCTGGACATGCTGAGGAAAACAAAGGATGGATTAAATTCACGTATGGACCTAGTAAATCTTGATTTGAGACCAGAGCTTCATCCAGTAGAAAAGGCGAACAGGAAGCATTACCTTCCCCCAACCAGCTACAACTTTACGCTAGAAGAGAGAAAAGCAATTTACGAATGCTTGCGTGGGATCAAAGTGCCCACGAGTTTCTCGTCCAATATCCGCAAACTAGTCTCAACGAAAGACTTGTCTTTTTTCGGTTATAATTCTCATGACTGTCACATGATGATGACAATTTTCCTTGCCATTGCAATAAGAGTCATCAAACCTGAGCATATAAAAGTTGTCATCACACATTTGTGTTACTTCTTCAATGCAGTATCGCAAAAGGTGATAGCACGTGAAGATTCAGACTATCTGAAAACATACATCGTCGAGACAATGTGCAATCTTGAGATGTGTTTCCCACCTTCCTTTTTCGATATGCAAGTACACCTAATCATACATCTTGTTGATCAGATAAAAGCATTGGGGCCACTATATTTACATCATATGTTTTTGTTGGAGAGATATTTAGGAGTATTAAAAGGTTATGTGTGGAACCGTGCTCACCCAGAGGGTTCAATTATGGAAGGATACACCACTGAAGAAGTGATTGAGGGTTGCGCTGATTACATCAAAGATGGAAAATCGATAGGTGTGCCTATATTGGTCGTGAGACGGCCCTTGCGGAGACCCAACTACATCGCAGCACGGCGGGGCGAGAGAGGAAAAGCAAGCGAATGTTTGGAGGATTCGATAGAAAGTTCAAATGAAGACGTAAGGAATCCCCAAATGGTGCAAGCTTTCCTTCTTAAGTAAGCCCCCGCAGCGCTTGGATGGAAACCGCAGAAGGGCCAAAGATACAGTTCAAAAACTTCACCCTGCCAATGACAAGGGGGCCCGAGGCCACCCTGACAATCAAGTCTAGGTCCTTACTCCAGGCAAATAGTTGTCATCATGAGAGGCAGGAAACCCAAGGCCGGCGGCCTGACAGGGCGTGCGGAACCGGTATGGTTTTCGTATCGGGAACCGGCGACCTTCAATTGCGTGAGATCCGCACGCGCAGATCTCACCTGCCGCATCCAGAAGACGCCACGCGGCGGTGGTTTAACTGCGAACCACCACCTCAATGGCACCTCCAAAGATCCTTGAAGACACGTCGCAAAAATCGAAAGATGGACCCACCTCTGGCAGAGTGACTTAATCCAAAAAGTCTCTCCCAAAGGTGGGCCCAGGGGCCCACTGTCGGTACCCTGCGCACTGGATACCCTTTGGGACTGCAAAGAGCACAAAGGAACTCCACGTGTCTGAGTTGAAGACCTCCAAAGGCCCCACGTGTCATACGGAACCAGACCTGCTGAAAGTGCATCTAGGTTCCCCGTGGGTTTTGGATGATTGATGACGACAATTAAGTCGCTAATGAGCTCAAGTGATCTTAGCACAGGTATGGACTCAATTGGAGACGCAAACCCTCAAAAAGGAAAAAAAGAAGGAAACGGAGTCAACTCGAAGCGTAGAAACTAGGGTTTCTAGCGTGATTGAGTTAGACTAGCCGTAGCAATAGGAGGGTGTGTGTGTAAAGTGCATTGAGATCAAGTTTGGGAGCTCAAAGTGGTGTAGAGGTCAAACCTATGAAAGAAATGAGTGATTGAGTGGCCTGGCCGTAGGGCCGGACTAGTCCGTGCAGGATCCCGGACTAGTCCGTTCCTGGCCGGCCAAGTCCGTTTCTGGCCGGACCAGAAGGGTCTGACTGAGATCGGACTAGTCCGTTTGAGGCCGGACTAGTCCGGGTAGCTGTGAGTGAGCTTTGGGGATGAAGTCCCAAAACCACGGACTTGTCCGTTTTGGACCGGACCAAGAGGTCCTGAGTGAGAACGGACTAGTCCGCCCATGGGGCCGGACTAGTCCGGGTTGGCTAGAAGAGGTGCTTCTGTGGCTAAGTCTGGAAGGACCGGACTAGTCCGCCCTAGGGGCCGGACTAGTCCGTGGTCCTCAGACTAGTCCGTTTTCACACGGAGCAAAAGGCTCTGTGTGAGATCGGACTAGTCCGGTGTTGACCGGACTAGTCCGTTTTGGAAGTGACCGTTTGAATTTGAAGTTTGGCGGGTAGCGTGACGATAGTGTGTCAGCTGTCGGGACCTGACAAAGGGGTCAGTGGTCCCCTAGGCCGGACTAGTCCGGGCCAGTGGCCGGACTAGTCCGCCCTTTTGCTGAAGTCAGCAGATTGGGCTTGGGACCCCTATAAAAAGGGGACCCCCGGCCTCATTTCGAATACCCCTTGGAAAAACTCAAACCCTAGCGCCGCCACAGCCAACTTGGAGCACTCCTAAGCCTCCTTCTTGCCTACTTTCCCTCTAAAACTAATTCTTGAGTGGATTAGGGTTTAGTGAGGTGGAGAAGAGGAAGAACATCGCGCTTGTGCTCCCGGTTTGATCTCTTGCACTCGTTGAGTCTTTGTGGGCTGTGTATTGAGTTTGCTTTATTGTGTTGATCATCTTTGTGGTGTGGGAGCCTCAGTTTGTGAGAAGCCCCAACGAACTTTGTAATCACCGTTGTGATTAGTGGAGAACCAAGTTAGGCCCGTGCGGTAAACTTGGTGAGGGAAGGGTTGTTGGACCCGGTCCTTTTGTGGACTCCTCAACGGGGACGTAGATTCCTTGTGTGGAATCGAACCTCGGGATAAAATCCTTGCCTCCTTGTGTTCTTCGCATTCATTCTATTGATTACTTTGTTCTAGGGTTGGTAGTCTCGTTTCATACTCCGCATTGCTACAAACTTGTGGAAACTTGACTTGCTCTTGTGTAGGTTGTTGCTCAACTTGACTTAAACATATACTCACTTGTAGCAAAGAGAAAATTCCCTAAAACTTGCTAGAAACATCTTTTTAGGGTTATTCACGCAAGCTGACCGGACTAGTCCGCCCCCTGACCGGACTAGTCCGCCCCTTGTGATTTAATCTCGTTTTATTAAGTCATTTGCAGGTCAATTAGCCTATTCACCCCCCCTCTAGGCAACTTTCAATTGGTATCAGAGCGGGACTCTCCACAAAGAGTCTAACAACTCGGAGAGATGGCCGGAGTGGTGAATGACGATGCATCGAGCAGCAACTACGAGGCGACCCGTGAGGAGACGTTGGCTTATCAAGATAAGCCAACGGACGATGAGGAGACTCGCCAACTCAAGGCGAAGCTCCGGGAGAAGCTGAACATATCCAAGATTGATCCGTCAAACCATTCAAGTGGTGGTGGCGGAGCCAACTACAACCGGCAAGGGTTCAACTACGAACGCCTTGCCGCCAACAACCACTACCTATCCATCCCATTGGGGAAACCTCCCCAATTCGATGGAACGGACTACGGTATGTGGAAACACAACATGAAGATCCACCTCGTGTCACTCAACCCAGCGTTGTGGCAAATTGTCATGACCGGGGTGGAGATTCCCAAGGATGAGGACAACATAACTCAAGAACAAGCCATCCTCATCCACCGCAACGCTCAAGCTGCGGGTGTGATCATCTCATCTCTCTCTAGAGATGAGTTCAACCGTGTCGATGGCCTTGAAGTGGCCAAAGACATATGGAACACCCTCAAGACGGCGCATGAGGGAAACTGAGTGGTCAAGGAGGCCAAGATCGAGCTCATCGAAGGAGAGCTTGGGAGATTCGCCATCTTGGATGGTGAATCCCCCCAAGACATGTACAACCGGCTGAAGGTGCTGATCAACAAAAGCCGATCATATGGCTGCGCCAAGTGGACCGACCACGAGGTGGTGAAGAGAATGATCCGGGCATTCATGCCTAGGAACGTCTCTTTATGCTCCATGATTCGGGAAAGCCCGGGGTTCACTCAAATGACCCCGGAGGAGGTCCTTGGGAGGATCATTAACCATGAAATCATGGAGAAGGAGGCGCTCTTCTACAACGACCTCCAAAAGTTCACCGCCTCCAAGATGAAGAACGTTGCACTCAAGGCAACGCCCTCTTCAAAGGAGCAAGAAGAAAGTGATGAGGAGAGCCTCGACACCGATGAGGAGGAGGCCTTCTTCATCAACAAATTCAAGAGAATGATGAGGAGGAAGAAAGGGGGGCACAACTATGAGGGCAAGGGAAAGGAAAGAGCAAGGCCCAAATCAAGAAGGTCTTGCTACAACTGTGGCGAGTATGGGCACTTCATCGCTGATTGCCCACACGAGGAAACGAAGAAGAAGAAGGAAGGGAAGCCTCAAGAAAGGAGATTCTTCAGGAAGAAGAGGCCCTCCGGACAAGCCCATTTGGGGAAGGAGTGGGACTCTAACGATGAGTCCTCCTCCGAAGAAGAAGAGGAGAAGATGGCCACCATAGCCATCGGGAGGAACTCCAAGGGAGGCAAGCTCTTCCCCAACCTCAACAACGACTACAAACCTACTTGCCTCATGGCAAAGGAGGGAAGGAGAAAGGTAACATCTCATCCCTCCTCCACAACTTCCTCGCAAGATGAATTTGATAGTGCTAGTGAAAATGAGCATATGTTTAAGGACATAAGCAAAAGCACCTTGCGTAGGATGAAGTTGCTTATGGATGAGATCTTTGAAAAGGAAGATCTCATCAACAGACAGGAGGACATGCTCATCCTTGAGAAGGAGAGATGTCAAGAGCTTGATGAGCTCCTTGAGCTCGAAAGAGAGAAGAGCAAGGCATTGGAACACGAACTTGCTCTTTGCAAGAAAACGTGTTCAAGTCTTGAGGAGAAGTCGATTGAGCTCAAGGATGAACTTGGAAGCTTGTCAAAAGCTAACAAGACCCTTGAGACTCAAGTTGAGTCACTCAAGAACAATGTAACCTCTTCCTTCAAGAGCTCAACCCTCTCAAAGGCCTCATCCATGGCAACATCACCTTGCAAGTGCTCCAACTTGATCCTTAAACTTAAGGATGAGCTCAACCTAGCACAAGGCAAACAAGCACCTAAGGGTGCCATCTTTGACAAGGAAAAGGTGGCATATGCACGAAGTGCATTCACCAACACAAGACCACCCCATGTCAAGGATGGTCTTGGCTATACTAGAGGTGCAAGGCATAACACCAAAACCTCCAAGTATGGCAAAGACATGATTGTCTTTGTTAAGGGAAGTTCATCCCAAACTAAAAATGAAAAGAACTCACCCTCTAGCAAAAACTTGCCTAAATCTGAACCGCATCATTTATTTCATGATTTTGATGCATCTTACGTGTTGAAGAAGAACAAACACGGCAAGGTGTTTGCTAGATATGTTGGGCCACTCCGCAAGAGCCCCAAGCCTTGCGTGTGGGTGCCAAAATTCCTAACCACTAATGTCAAAGGACCCAACTCCGCTTGGGTACCTAAAAGAAAGGCATAAAACTTGTTTTGTAGGCTTACTCCTCCGGTGGATCGAAATGGGTATTGGATAGCGGATGCACCAACCACATGACCGGAGAGAGAAGCATGTTCATAGAGTATGAGGAGAATAAGGACCCAAGTGAAGGAATCTTCTTTGGGGACAATAGCCAAGGGAAAATCCTTGGCTCCGGTAAAATTTCTATCTCCTCATTACATACTTTATCAAATGTCCTGCATGTTGATTCTCTAGACTATAATCTCCTATCCATATCACAACTATGTGATAGAGGATATAAATGTGTGTTCACTAGTGAGGGAGTGAGTGTCATTAGAGAAGGTGGTGACTCAATAGCCTTTAAGGGAGTGCTCAAGGGAAAGCTCTATCTTGTGGACTTCACCGCGGATAAAGCTCAACTTGACACATGCTTAATGGCAAAAGCCAACATGGGATGGCTTTGGCATAGAAGGCTAGCCCATGTTGGAATGAGAAACCTTCAAAAGCTCCTTAAGGGTGAGCATGTTCGTGGCCTAAAGAATGTAGTATTTGAAAAGGATAGGCCTTGTAGTGCTTGCCAAGCGGGAAAGCAAGTGGGAGCTCAACACCCCTCTAAGAATGTCATGACGACAACTAGACCTTTGGAGTTACTCCATATGGATCTTTTTGGCCCCATTGCTTACATTAGCATCGGTGGCAACAAGTATGGTCTAGTTATCGTTGATGATTTTTCAAGGTATACTTGGGTGTTCTTCTTGCATGATAAAAGTGAAACTCCCGGTGTCCTCAAGAAATTCCTAAGGAGAGCTCAAAATGAGTTCACCTTAAGGATAAAGGCTATAAGGAGTGACAATGGCACCGAATTCAAAAACATGCAAGTAGAAGAGTTCCTAGATGAGGAGGGCATCAAGCATGAGTTTTCCGCTCCCTATTCTCCACAACAAAATGGCATAGCCGAAAGAAAGAATAGGACGCTCATTGAGATGTCAAGGACGATGCTAGATGAGTACAAAACATCGGACCGGTTTTGGGCGGAAGCGGTTAACACCGCTTGCCATGCCGTGAACCGATTGTACCTTCATCGCCTCCTCAAGAAGACTCCTTATGAGCTTCTAATTGGTAAGAAACCCAATGTTTCTTACTTTCGGGTCTTTGGTAGCAAGTGCTATATCCTCAACAAGAAGCCTAGGACTTCGAAGTCGCTTCAAAGTCCGATGAGGGTTTCTTGCTTGGATATGACTCAAACACTCATGCGTACCGTGTGTTCAACAAATCCTCCGGAATTGTTGAAGTAGCACGTGACGTGGTGTTTGACGAAACCAATGGCTCTCAAGTGGAGCAAGTTGATCAACATGCCCTTGATCAAGAGGAACCTCCACTAGAAGCTCTAAGGAGAATGGCACTTGGAGATGTTCGCCCACAAGAACCATCTCAAAGCCCAAGTGACCATCATCATTATGAAGTAGGTCAAACCCCCATTGGACAAGTTGAAGATCCATTAGAAGCTCCCCAAAGTGATAATGAGAATGAAGATCAAGGGGGAGGCTTGGATCAAGGGGGAGGCTTGGATCAAGGGGGAGACCAAAGTGAAGAAGATGAACCAAGTAATTCAAGAGGTCAACCCCCGCATCCTCGTGTTCATCAAAGTGTTCAACGGGACCATCCCGTTGACAACATTCTAGGAGATATCACAAAAGGAGTAACTACACGCTCACGTGTTGCAAACTTTTGTGAGCATTTCTCTTTTGTCTCATCCTTGGAACCACATAAGGTTGAAGATGCCTTAAGGGATCCAGATTGGGTAGTTGTCATGCAAGAGGAGCTCAACAACTTTGAGAGGAACAAGGTTTGGGAGCTTGTCAAGCGTCCTCAAGCTAATGTTGTTGGAACCAAGTGGGTGTTTCGCAACAAACAAGATGAGCATGGCGTGGTAACTAGGAACAAGGCACGACTTGTGGCAAAAGGATACTCACAAGTTGAAGGATTGGACTTTGATGAGACATTTGCCCCCGTAGCTAGGCTTGAGTCAATTCGGATATTACTAGCCTTTGCTACTCATCATGACTTCAAACTCTACCAAATGGATGTTAAGAGTGCATTCCTTAATGGCCCAATCAAGGAAGAAGTTTATGTAGAGCAACCTCCGGGGTTTGAAGATCAAAACTATCCTAACCATGTTTACAAATTGCGAAAGGCTCTATATGGTCTCAAGCAAGCTCCTAGAGCTTGGTATGAGTGCTTAAGAGACTTTCTAGTTGAAAATGGTTTTAGGATAGGAAAAGCGGATTATACCCTTTTCACAAAGCACTTCAACGAGGATCTTTTTGTGTGCCAAATATATGTGGATGACATCATATTTGGTTCCACAAATAAGGTGTTTTGTGACGAGTTCTCCAAGATAATGACGGAGAGGTTTGAAATGTCCATGATGGGTGAGTTGAAGTTCTTTCTAGGATTTCAAGTGAAACAACTCAAAGAAGGAACGTTCATAAGTCAAACTAAGTATACTCAAGATATTCTAAGAAAGTTTGACATGGACAAAGCAAAACCCATCAAAACCCCTATGGGGACAAATGGACACCTAGACCTAAATGAGGACGGTCCAAGTGTGGATCAAAAGCTATATAGGTCTATGATCGGATCACTCCTCTATCTTTGTGCATCTAGGCCCGATATCATGCTAAGTGTGTGTATGTGTGCACGCTTTCAAGCAGCACCCAAGGCCTATCATTTGACCGCCGTTAAAAGGATCTTGAGATACCTTGTACACACACCTACCCTAGGACTTTGGTACCCCAAAGGATCCAAGTTTAACCTCATTGGATATTCCGATGCGGACTATGCGGGGTGCAAAGTTGATAGGAAGAGCACATCGGGTACGTGCCAATTCTTGGGTCGATCTCTTGTGTCTTGGTCCTCCAAGAAGCAAAACTCTATTGCTCTATCCACCGCCGAAGCGGAATATGTTGCAGCCGGAAGTTGTTGTGCACAACTTCTTTGGATGCGACAAACTCTTAGGGATTATGGGATTAACCTGCGTAAAATTCCACTCTTGTGTGACAACGAGAGTGCAATCAAGATAGCCCATAATCCGGTGGAACACTCTAGGACCAAACATATAGACATTCGACACCATTTCCTGCGAGATCACTCAATGAAGGGAGACATTGAGATTTCGCATGTGAGGACGGAACATCAACTTGCGGACATCTTCACAAAGCCTCTTGACGAGAAGCGTTTCTGTGAGCTAAGAAGTGAGCTCAACGTGTTGGATTCTCGAAACGTGGCTTAAACTCCATTCCTCATATATTTTGAGCCACATTTCGAAAAACTCCTCTCTATGTCGATTTCTCCTCAAATTTGTTTGAGAAATCTATTTTCTTCAAGAAAATGTCCACAAGTTGTTCTTTATTGACTCATAATCATGTTTGTCATGTTTTCCTTGCTATATCTATCCAAAAGGACTTATCTTTATGGGAAAAAACCGAAATATATTGTTTTTCAGCCCAGCTGGACCGGACTAGTCCGCCCCTATGGCCGGACAAGTCCGGGTCAGACTAGTCCGCGGCTAGTCCGCACACCGGACTAGTCCGGCCTTCCACCGGACAAGTCCGGACCCGGACTAGTCTGGGTCTGGTCCGCAGACCGGACTAGTCCGGCCCCTCAACCGGACTAGTCCGGCCCTTGGGGACTTAAACCCCCCAGGCGGCCCGGACCCCTCTCTCTCTCTTCCTCACTTGTCTCTCTAGCTTCCTCGCGCGCACAACCGCCCCCAAATCGGCGATTTTGCGCTCCAACCACCAAAACTCAACTCCAATCCGCGCATCGAAGTCCTTGGGAGTTAGGGATCACTTCCCCGCGCTCCACCTTCGAGATCCACGCCGATTTCGACGACTCAAGCGGATTTTTGAAGGTATTTCACCGTTCCTCAAAAACTAGCCCCATTCTTGATTCTTCAAGTTTTTGATAGGAACACCTTCATTAATGTTGTTCTATACACCCTTGCGATCATAGCCTAGGAGTATTGCGCATTGGTTCACAAATTTTTCGACGAATCAACTAGGGTTAGGGTTCTTCCTGTGTAACCCGGACTAGTCCGGCCACCAGGCGGACAAGTCCGGCCGGCGGACTAGTCCGCCCCTGGGGCGGACAAGTCCGGTTTGCACAGGGCAAACCCTACTTCTAGTTGGTTCTCGAGATCTCTTCGGCAATACTTCTTCTTCCTAGGCTCATATCTTCCTCTCTCTATCCTTTGCACAGAATGTCGAACTCCGAGCGCTCTCCTCCGCGTGTCCACCTCGAGGGGCGTACCAAGGCCCAAATTGCCGAGGCTCGGACTAAGGCTGCGCTAATAGAGGCGCAGAAGGCCAAGGAGGAAAGAAAGCTCAAGGCACTCGAAGCATCCAAGGTGGCTGCGAGCATCTACAATGAGGATGAAGCCATTGCCCGTGCCATCGCAGAATCCCTCCATGAACTGAGGAAGAAGAAAAGAGAGGATAGGGAGGCCCACAACTCCAGGGCTGCTGAGGCCAGTGCCCCCAAGCGAAAGAAGCTCGTCACTGTTGGCGAGAAGGCTAAGGGGAAGGAGCCAGCCCAAGAAGAGGCTGTCCCTATGGTCGAGCGCGACCCAAAGAAGGGAAAAGCCCCGGCTCCAGTGGAGCCGAAAAAGAAGAAGCCCTCCGTCAAGGTGCCAGCCAAGAAGGCACCCGGAGGGGTTGTGATCAAGGAAAAGGGGAAGGCCACCTCTATTGGCCCCCTTGAAGTCCACACACCGGAAAGGAATCCCAACCGGCAAAAGGAACTGTCGGCAAATGTATTTCATGGCAAGGGGTCTGAAAAGGCCAGGAGGCTAAGGGAAGAAAAGGTCTACAAGTATGAGAGGAGCACGGCAGATCCCAGATTTTGGTGTGACTTCCACTGTGATTATTACAGACTAGTCTACCAACAAATGAAGAGGCCAGTGATAGAGGCTCAGTGGGTGGACTGGGACTATATGGCGAAGAAGGAGCACTCGGCCTTTGATGCCGTGATTGAAGCTGCCGAGCGCCATGATCTCAAGAAGATCATGGGCTTCAAATATGATTGGAATGTGGAAATCATTCTCCAATTCTACTCCACAATCTATTTTTCAAGCTCAGGTGATAGGAGGATAACTTGGATGACTCATGGTGAACAATACTCTGTCACCTATGCTGAGTTTGCAAGGATCCTTGGTCTTGAGGCTCACATGGACCACGAGATCATTATCTCGAACCTCAAGGCAGTGGATCGTGAGGAGCTGGCTTACATGTATCCAAGCCACCTCCCGTTTGATGCCGGACTAGCTCGAAACATCAAGCCCTTCTACAGCATCATGAACAGAATCCTCAGACGGACGATAGCACCGAAGGATGGTGATGCTGGGGTGATTCAAGGGAACCTGAGGCACCTACTACTTCTGATTGATGGGGAAGAGAAGTTCAATCTCGTCGACTACATCTTCGACGACATCTTCAACATCTCGCATACCCCCAACCGTGCTTGCGGGTATGCCCCTTACATTATGTGCCTTATTGAGAAGGTGTCGGGCGTGTCCTTTGTCAAGGATGTATCGCACCGACCTCTGCGCCCCCAGAAGCCGCCAAATGTGCCGGTGCCTCCAAGACGCAAGAATGCTGATCCTCCGTCTCGCCCAGTGGCGCCTCCGTCTCCGCCTCCGCCTCAGTCCATGAGTGCGTTCTTCAAGTTCTTCAAGGCCATCTTCACCTCGTGCCGGAAGCAAGAGATTCGCGCTCAGAGGGCACACAAGCGCCAAGAGAAGTACCTTAAGGCGGTGTGCGACAAGCTGGAGGTCCCAATGTCCTCTCCGGAGGTGAGTGATGGGGAAATCACTCCCTTCCCCACCTTCACCGCCGATGAGCTCGCCCAGCTCCAAGAGGATGGAAGCTCCTCTCGGGCTGCTCCCTCGGCAAGGAACTCCGACGACGACGACGACGATGTCGATGATGAGGACGACGTCGAAGATTCCGAGGCCACGGAGAGTGGAAGTGGCGAAGACGAGGACTAGCTCTTAGGTCTTAGCTTCCTCCCTTCTTTTCCTTTTTGGTGCCTTGATGCCAAAGGGGGAGAGTTAAGGGGGAGTTAATCTTTTGTGGGTGTGTGTGTTTTGTGATGTTTGACTTTCATGTAACATATTTATGCTCTTGGATGTTTACATTTGTGCAAGACTCGTTATTGTTGCTTACTATCAATATATTGCTCTTATTGTCAATCTTATGAATGTATTGATGTTATTTATGTCTTGTCACAATTGTTGAGCACATCACGTAGGCACCCCACCATAACGTGTGTGGGTATGAAAGAACTCCTCCACCTCTTTTACATGTTGCATACTTTGAGGGGGAGTCATTCATACGCACACATGTTATGAAAACCAAACTTTATACTCTTATTTGTGAAGGACTTAATGTGTTGTCATCAATCACCAAAAAGGGGGAGATTGAAAGTGCATCTAGGTTCCCCGTGGGTTTTGGATGATTGATGACGACAATTAAGTCGCTAATGAGCTCAAGTGATCTTAGCACAGGTATGGACTCAATTGGAGACGCAAACCCTCAAAAAGGAAAAAAAGAAGGAAACGGAGTCAACTCGAAGCGTAGAAACTAGGGTTTCTAGCGTGATTGAGTTAGACTAGCCGTAGCAATAGGAGGGTGTGTGTGTAAAGTGCATTGAGATCAAGTTTGGGAGCTCAAAGTGGTGTAGAGGTCAAACCTATGAAAGAAATGAGTGATTGAGTGGCCTGGCCGTAGGGCCGGACTAGTCCGTGCAGGATCCCGGACTAGTCCGTTCCTGGCCGGCCAAGTCCGTTTCTGGCCGGACCAGAAGGGTCTGACTGAGATCGGACTAGTCCGTTTGAGGCCGGACTAGTCCGGGTAGCTGTGAGTGAGCTTTGGGGATGAAGTCCCAAAACCACGGACTTGTCCGTTTTGGACCGGACCAAGAGGTCCTGAGTGAGAACGGACTAGTCCGCCCATGGGGCCGGACTAGTCCGGGTTGGCTAGAAGAGGTGCTTCTGTGGCTAAGTCTGGAAGGACCGGACTAGTCCGCCCTAGGGGCCGGACTAGTCCGTGGTCCTCAGACTAGTCCGTTTTCACACGGAGCAAAAGGCTCTGTGTGAGATCGGACTAGTCCGGTGTTGACCGGACTAGTCCGTTTTGGAAGTGACCGTTTGAATTTGAAGTTTGGCGGGTAGCGTGACGATAGTGTGTCAGCTGTCGGGACCTGACAAAGGGGTCAGTGGTCCCCTAGGCCGGACTAGTCCGGGCCAGTGGCCGGACTAGTCCGCCCTTTTGCTGAAGTCAGCAGATTGGGCTTGGGACCCCTATAAAAAGGGGACCCCCGGCCTCATTTCGAATACCCCTTGGAAAAACTCAAACCCTAGCGCCGCCACAGCCAACTTGGAGCACTCCTAAGCCTCCTTCTTGCCTACTTTCCCTCTAAAACTAATTCTTGAGTGGATTAGGGTTTAGTGAGGTGGAGAAGAGGAAGAACATCGCGCCTGTGCTCCCGGTTTGATCTCTTGCACTCGTTGAGTCTTTGTGGGCTGTGTATTGAGTTTGCTTTATTGTGTTGATCATCTTTGTGGTGTGGGAGCCTCAGTTTGTGAGAAGCCCCAACGAACTTTGTAATCACCGTTGTGATTAGTGGAGAACCAAGTTAGGCCCGTGCGGTAAACTTGGTGAGGGAAGGGTTGTTGGACCCGGTCCTTTTGTGGACTCCTCAACGGGGACGTAGATTCCTTGTGTGGAATCGAACCTCGGGATAAAATCCTTGCCTCCTTGTGTTCTTCGCATTCATTCTATTGATTACTTTGTTCTAGGGTTGGTAGTCTCGTTTCATACTCCGCATTGCTACAAACTTGTGGAAACTTGACTTGCTCTTGTGTAGGTTGTTGCTCAACTTGACTTAAACATATACTCACTTGTAGCAAAGAGAAAATTCCCTAAAACTTGCTAGAAACATCTTTTTAGGGTTATTCACGCAAGCTGACCGGACTAGTCCGCCCCCTGACCGGACTAGTCCGCCCCTTGTGATTTAATCTCGTTTTATTAAGTCATTTGCAGGTCAATTAGCCTATTCACCCCCCTCTAGGCAACTTTCACCTGCTTCTCTTCTATGGTTAGTCCCAGTGCCGCCACGTGTATCACAAAACTGGAGCTACATCCCATACATGGAAAAGCTTCGGACTAGATACCTGTGTGGCACCCCCGAACCTAACCCCCGACAGAGGGAACCTCCGGTACCAACACGTGTACAACAGCACCGGACCTACCCGTCCAAGACGGAAAGCTCCGAAGCTGCCACGCGTACAACCGCTAGACCTTCAACTTCAACAGACAGATTGGTGGACCCCCAACGGCTCAGACCTTCAAGGAACATTAAATACCTCAATACCCGATTAAGTGTCATTAATGTTGTCTTAATAACACACGATCGGAGGGCCCTTAATACCAGTAACACCAATGTTAAGGCGCATTACCACACTATTAAGGGTAATTAAGCATATTAACTGTGTAATAAGCATCAGTAACCGCCAGGGCCACATGTGGGGCCAGGCTGATGATGTAACGTCCAGTCCTTGTACTATAAAAGGACTGACCGAGCGATTGAAAGGGAGAGGTCCACACACGCCTAAGACTCCCAGACACTCTGGTCTCTCACACACAAGTGCTCAGACGCTTAATACAACAACAACTCACAACCGTGGAGTAGGGTATTACGATCAGGTGGCCCGAACCACGTAAATCCCTGTGTCAAATCACCACGTTCTTCTAAATCTCCGCGCGCCCACAACCGAACTAAGAACTCCGCAGGCTGCCAATGGTAGTACCGGGAGAATTGCCGGAATCACACTCCTACATCCGCATACCAAGGGTTAGAGTCAGTTACCTTGAGCAACAAATCATCACATAGGAAATCATTGATGGGTATGTTTGGTGTATTTGGGATTTCCATACGTGAGAGGTGATCAATGACATAATTCTCTACTCCCTTTTTTATCCCTTATCTCCAGTTCAAACTCTTGGAGTAGGAGAATCCATCGGATTAGCCTAGGTTTAGCATCTTTCTTGGTGAGCAAATATTTCAAAGCAGCATGGTCTGTGTAGACTATGACTTTTGCTCCAACCAAGTATGATCTAAACTTATCGATAGCAAAGACAACTACTAGGAGATCGCTTTAAGTTGTGGCATAGTTAAGCTGAGCTCCTATTAGAGTCTTGCTAGCATAGGCTATTGCATGATGCTTCTATCCTTGGTTTGGCCAAGGACCCCTCCAACGGCATAATGACTAGCATCACACATGATTTCGAATGGCCGCGTCCAATCAGGGGGTTGAATGATTGGAGCTGTGATGAGTGCCTTCATGATGATGTCAAAAGATTGGTGACACTCATAATCGAAATCAAAGGGCACATCCTCAGCTAATAGGCTAGTGAGGGGTCTAGCAAGTTTGGAAAAATCCTTTATAAATCGTTGGTAGAACGCCGCATGGCCTAAAAAGCTACGGATACCCTTGATGCTTGTGGGAGGTGGAAGCTTTTCAATAACTTCAATTTTATCTTTGTCCACGTCAATCCTCCCTTTGAACACCAAGTGTCCTAAGACGATGCCTTCACGGACGATAAAATGACACTTTTCCCAATTTAGCACCAGATTATTCTCTTGGCATCTTTGACAGACCCTTTCTAGGTTCTGAAGACAATGATCAAAAGTTTTTCCATAGACAGAAAAGTCGTCCATGAAATCTTTCATGATTTCCTTGATTATGTCTGAGAAAATAGACATCATGCACCTTTGGAATGAAGCGGGAGAATTACACAACCCAAATGACATTCGCCGATAGGCGTACGTCCTGTAAGGGAATGTGAAGGTGGTCTTACTTTGATCATCAGGGTGGATGGGAATTTGATGGTAACCAGAATACCCATCAGGGAAACAAAAGAAGGAATATTTCGCTAGCCGCTCAAGCATTTCATCAATGAAAGGCAGCAGGAAATGATCCTTCATTGTTGCCTTGTTGAGTTTTCTATAGTCAATACACATCCTCCACTATGTGACGGTTCACTCAGGAATAAGTTCATCCTCTCATTTCAAATGACTGTCATTCCTCCTTTCTTGGGCACTACTTGGACAGGGCTAACCCACTCACTATGAGGAACAAGATAAATTATCATGGCGTGCAAGAGTTTCAAGACCTCCTTCTTGAGAACCTCCCGCATAGCATTGTTCAATCTCCTTTGAGGTTCCCTAGACAATGTGTTAAATGGGTCAGTGGAAATGCGATGGGTGCAAAGAGCAGGGCTGATTCCCTTAAGGTCTTGTTTTGAGTAGCCTAGGACGGATCTATGCTTATCTAAGACAGTCATGAGTTTGGCAGTTTTGTCTTGTGAAAGCTTGTCACTTATGAAGACAGGACTTTCGGATCACTGTTTAGGAAAGCATAGAGTAGGCCAGGAGGTAGTGTTTTCAACTCAATCGATGACTTTTGTGATGGCTCTTCTTTGCGCAACTCAAATGTCTCCTGCAATTGGTCCTCTTCTTTGATGGATTGTTCTTCTTCTTTATTTTCAGAAGAATCTAAGAATTGAAGGGCCATGGCTTCCTCAACTAGCTCATTATCGGGGGAAGGTGCCACCAATGTGTTCTTGGATTGCGAAATGAATTATGGAGAATTTCCTCCCTCCGAGTTTAACATCTAAGCTGCCCTTTGAGGGTGCATCCACGAGTAATTTCTCAATGGATAACCCTATCATTACATTGAAGTCTTGAACTTTAAAGACATGAAAATCAAGGCAGAGCTCGATGTTCCCGTGTCTTATAGACACGTTTTGAAAAATCTTATATCCTTCCTTGATGTTTCCATAGGAGTCTCTGAAGGATTTTCTTGTTGGAGCCCAGGGTAGATCACCCAAAATGGCTAAAGCACAATTTCTTGGAAATGATATTGGCTCCAACTATGGGATTATAAAGGATGTTCACCATTACCCCTCGAATAAGACATCGAAGGGTTGCTGGGGGTGAGTTTACCAGAATTATTTCAGGTGAAATCTCAACCTCCGCCGTCCATTCCCTACTCATGATTGAGGTCAACTCCTTGATCGTTTCCCGAAGGAATTTTCTTTTGGGCACATCAAGGAGTGAGTGATGTGATGATGGTTTCCTACCATAACAATACTTCGAGGCATTCCCAAAATCTTCAAAAAGATCTTCCTCGAAGCACAATGGAAACTTCGAAGGTCGAATTTCTTCTTCCTTCGGTGTCTTTGGTTCGTGTGAGGATTTCATAGTCACAGCTTGAGATGAACATGGTATTGGTTCCCTAGTGACTATGGGGTGATTCTCATGTCTCGACTCGGATTCCTCTTGAGAAGGTTCATTCAGACCGGTGACAAAGGATGCATTTTATAGAATGTGTTCTAGAATTTCCCTTTCTTCATTTAGTGTCTTGTGGAGGAAAGAGCATCCAACCGCTATGTAAGGGTATACCGAAGAATCCTTGCCAAGCCCGAAACAAATATTTTGTAATAACACATGTCTGGGAGTGGAAAAGTCTGGGCCTGATTTGGTTAGCAATGAGAATCTAGCCCAGGCTGCACCTATAGATTCCTTCTTGATTTGCTGAAAGTTGAGAATTTCCCTTCGTAGAGAGGCATCTTGGGAGAGTGGAAAGAATGCAAGATAAAAATTGTCTTGAATTTCTTTCCATTTTCCATTTGCCCTCCCAACGGTATGAGTGTAACACTTCTTCGCTCTACCCTTGAGGGTTAAGGGAAACAATTTCCACTTAAGGGATTCTTGTGTCATGCCCTTGATTAGAAGGCATGAACACAATTGCTCAAACTCCCGCAGCTGATGGTAGGGATTCTCACTATCCTTCCATGAGAAGGATTGCTCCTGAACCATGGTTATAAAGCCAGGTTGGAGTTCATAGCTAGTGGAGCAAATAGGATCCGCTGATGGTGGAGGATCACAGAACTCATCCTTAGGAGTAGATAGAGAATGAATGGTGGATTGCTTCATAGTTTATATGTTAGGAAGATAATGAATAAATATAATAGATATGAGGGTGAACAAGGTTTAAAGATCAACAACAACCGTTCCCCGACAACGATGCCGAAAATGCTTGTTGATGACTGGTACGTCACATGAAAATTCGGAAGCGCACGAAGAAACCGCTATAGCACTTCCCCTTGAAGAGTATTCCCAAGAGTATCGAATCCAAGAAACGTGTGCGATTATCTTCTAACTAGTTCACACAAGGACACAAAGCTTGGTGGAAGGCAAGGGATAGAGTGGGTTTCCTAAGATAAGGAGTTCTAATGCAAAACAATTCGATCAATAGCAGCTTGTATTGGGCACGGGCTTATCCTGGTCTTCCAGGTGACTCCCGCCAGGAGCCTACGTTGTAGTCAAACATGGAGGATTACAACGGACAGATAGGGCTATCACAACCAAAGGCCTATCTCTACAACCCGTGGACTACGAGATAATCAAAGGTAACATCAAGCCTAGACACCACGCCTACGCTATCGATTACTTCCCAAACCTCTCTAGCAAAGACTAGGGTCTCTAAATGAATAGATCAATGAACGAACAAGCAACTAAAGAATTATCTTGCTTGAATTAAATAAATGAACTCAAATGGAAATCATGTACCTTACTTGAGATGGAAAGAATTGTCGATGTACAAGGGTGGAGAGGGTTCGACCAGCCCGAACCCTATCCTTAAGTGGAAGAAGCCCAACAAGATGGAGCTTCCTCCTCCTCCTCTTTCTCACTCTATCCCTCTTTTCTAAGCACTTGGGAAGCGCTACGCCTTTTGAGTGGAGCGCCAGACTCAAGCTTTTGGTGTGTGTTGTGAGGGAGCCCCCTACCCCCTATTTATACCCTCCAAAGGTCGGTTTGGCGCCAGAATATGAGCTGGAATCAGTCGCCATCATATCTCCAAACTGTGAGTAGCGAACACGTGGCGGTTGACCGCGTTTAACGTGTTTACTAGTTCGGGCGAGCTGGGTGTTCAACCAAACCCCCAACGGCTCCAATCGCGTTGAAACTTCTTTGTGACACTATTATGTGGGCCCCCGTCATGGTTATGGGTGATTCCGGTGATTTTAGTTGGTTTTCTCCTCCGAGTGGGCCCATGAATCCTCATGCTTGTGTCTCATTGGTCGAAAGGTCTGTTTCTTGGATTGGACCCTGTAAATACCTCTAATTACTGGCATAATTCACCAGCATACAAAATTGCATTAACACTTGTGGAAATAGTTAGTAAATAACTACTACAACTATGTTGGTTGTCCTATCCATATCTTTTTATGCAGGGAATTGACAGTCGGATTTGGCAATTAAGGACCGTCAACAATCTCTCCTTTTGAAGGATGAGCATATCTTCTTGATGGTTGATAAGATCTTCCTTGTCAAATATCTCATCTGACAACATTTTTTTTAGCTAATACACATTTACTTAAGTCCTTAAGCATGTGTTCATTTTCATCACTGCTATCAAAATCATAATCATGTAAATAGTGTAAAGATGAATGTCTAGATTTATCCTTTTTCCCGCCTTCCTTAGCCACAAGGCATGTGTGACTCGAGTCTTTCCATCCTCCTAAGTTTGGAAATAGAGTGGTCTTCATGGATGTCTTCTTGATGGAAATGGTTGCCAACCTATCTTAATCTTTGGAGGTGGACTCGTTGTTTGAGTCCCACTCCTTGCCAATTTGTGCTTGGACAACTTGCTTCTTCTTCATGAACATTTTCTTATCTTGTTGTTTTGCTTCCTTATTTTTTATTGCCATCTTCTTCATATGGGCAATCAACTATGAAGTGTCCATATTCACCACAGTTGTAGCAAGACCGCCTAGCCCTGGACTTGTCTTTGTCCTTGCTCTCGCCCTCATTGTAGTTTTCGTCTTTTTCCTCCTCATAATTCTTTTAAACTTTTTGATGAAGAGGACCATAACTTTGTCATCCATTTTAGTGCCCACATCGTCATTATCATCGTCGTCTTGCACCTCTTGGACTTTCTTGCCTCTTGACTTGCAAGTTGCCTTGAGGGCAACCCCCTTCTTCTTGGACAAGGTGAGCTCAGCAAGATTCTTTACATATTGCGCTTCTTTCTCCATCATCTCGTGGTTGATGATCTTGCCTAGAAGCTCATTTGGAGTCATTTTATGGAACCCCGGACTTTCTCGAATCATAGAGCATAAAGTGATATTTCGGGGCATGAACGCCCTAATCATCCTTTTGACCACTCTAAGGTCAGTCCACTTTTTCCTTCCGTATCCTCTACTCTTGTTGATGAGAAATTTCATCTGATTGTACATCTCTTATGGAGTTTCACCATCCTCAATGGAAAAGCTTCCCTAGCTCCCCATCAATCATTTTAATTTTTGCTTCTCGGACGGAGTGCTCCCTCATGTGCCATCTTGAGGGTGTCTCATATCTCATTTGCAACCTTGAGTCATCGACCTAGTTAAACTCCTCCCGACTTAGTGATGAAGTGATTACCGCAGCAGCTTGTGCATTGCGGTGGATTGCTAGAGCTCGCTCTGGGTGAGTTCCTCGTTGGTGTACGGGATATCTAAACTTGTACACACAATATGCCAAGGACTTGAGTTTAAGGAAATTAGATGCAACTCCATATTCTGCTTTCACATAGTGTAATCATTTCCATCAAAGTGTGGAGGCTTCCCATTGGAATAAAATGATAGCGATTGTTGGAATTAAGACGCTCGTATTTAAAAGGATATCGGGAGTACACATGGTGACCACTCCCCTTTGTCTTGTTGTCATCCTTTTTCTCCTTTTTATTCATGATCTTTCTGAGAAGTGCTTTGAGCTGGAGAACTTCTTCATCATCATTCTCAGAGTCTTTAAGCACATCGACCATCTTGGTAGTGTCTTGAGTTTCTTTGTCAGTGGGCCTTTTGAAGATTTGCGGTTCCTTCTCATCGGCCATCATCTCTCCGAGCGATTAGTCTATTGATGGAGAGTTTGGCTCTGATGCCAATTGAATGTGCCTAGAGGTAGGTGAATCGGCTCTTTGATCTCCTGAAACACTTAATACAAACTCGTTAAATTCTATAGACCGAACTAGTCCAGTGTCAGTGTGGACTTGTTTGGGGTTAGACTGCACAACGATCCATTTTAAATCTTTTTTTGTTTTCTTCGAATTCGTTGCAGCATAAGGTACCAAACTACCCTAATAACTTTAACAAGTATGTATAAAGACTAGATTGCACATGGACCACAAGATTAATATGAATTATGATTATGATCAAGTTATGCCCTGGCTACTGAGGATCGATGAACCAGGAACGCAAGACACAAGCAAGTTTTACCAAGGTCCAATCCCACACAAGGGATCTACGTCCTCATTTAGGAGCCCACAAAGGGTCAGATTTTCACCAACTCTTCCATCACAAGGACACCACGATAGCTGACTTGATCTCCACTATCACAAAGGGTAATAACCAAGTTTTTGGGGCTTCCTCAAAAGTTGAGGGCTCCCACAATATTACAGGCAAAAAGATGATCAACACACTCAAAAATTACACAAGTAACAAGAGAGTGTGAGAAATCAAACCCAAGAGCTCAATTGACGATGAGATCGTCACTCTCCATTTCCCAATTCCCAAATCCAAAAGATTAGACTCTTAGGGGGTTAGAATATGTGGAGAGGATTGTTTTTGTGATATTGAATGCAGTGGCAATGCTAGGCTTTCGTAAGTTGTGTGAAATAAGTCGTGAGTTTCCTTTTTATAGAAGTCCCAAAAAGTGACTGTTACATTTTTAATGTCCGGACTAGTCTGTGTTCGAACGGACTAGTCTGGTGTGGTGAGGTGTCACTTCTAGGTTAAGTGTTGCCACTGTTCTAAGTGAAAGTGAACAAACCCTAAAGGTACGGACTATTCTGCATAGGGGTCAAACTATGGGGACCACTGTCCAGACATTCCACGAATCTCATTGGATGGTGTCGTACGATGCGACACCTAATAGCACAACACAGATAATACACATTTACAATACATAGGGCTTTTATTCCATAGTACTGCCGAGTTACAAATAATGTACATTAGTACAAGCGGCAGAAAGACAAGAGTACTCTCACGAACTATAAGCTATACTAAGCAGTAGCTATGTCATCTGGCCCTCAAACACTTTGCTTTAGCCACAACCAAAACTCACGGCGGAGTGGAGGGTTCCCAGTCGGCTTCGCAACCCTGATCTGGTGCCGCCACACTCGGATCACCCTCATCCATAACATTGCCATATGCAACGTTACCGACAAAAGAGTGGATCAACAAACCATGAGCTTATGCTCATCAAGACTTAACCGACTTACCTAGTGATGAAACTCTACATGCAAGACTCGGAAGATGTAATGTAATAGTGATATAAAGTAAAGCTTGTAATACTAATCCAGTTTTAGCTCAAGTTCTTTATTAACATGCTGTACATTTTTAAACATAACTTTAGTGGACAGCGAATCTACATCATACAAGTTTCTGATCAAGGATTAAAGAAGCATATTAATCAAGTGCAAGTTAATTACTACGTCACAACTCAGTGAACAATGTATGCTCCCTTCCGCGAATGACGGTGATTCGAATCAAGATACACCCAGCTTGCACGTCATGTACACCCGTCTAGAAGAGGAGAGACCACTTCCGTTAACGTTGTACACAACAACCTTTCACAAGACACCCAAACATTGAACCGGTCCTACCGTCCCAAAAATGAAGCCCCAAATACACAGGGTTTCCGGTGCTCAAATAATTGTGAGGGACGGTGATTGCAATCAGTAGACACCCGGATAACACATCACGCTCACCTGTGCGTAAGAAGCGTGTGGTGCTCCTCACGACGTCATACGCAGCATAATTTCACAAGAGACTCAAACACCAAACTGGTCCCACCGATGCAGGCATAAGGTCCCCGCACGGAGTATGTCTGTGCCCGTCAGAAGATTTACACCTTGCTGCCCTCAACCCACCCCTATTGACAGTGGGATATGCCTCGTAACCATGTTATCAAGTTATATCGGTTTCTTGTGTTCTATATGCCCAGTATGCATCCGGTCACTATATGATATGCAATATATAAAGTACATGAGTGATATTAAAACTATATAAAAGACTTTCTAATCACTGATCAAGTATGAAGTTGATTTTAATTGGCTTTGGAATTTTTATAGTGGATACCAGGTTCTATGTGGAAGAACTGGACCAAGAATTGGAGATGTTCAACAAAGCTTGTTGTCTCTAACATTCCAACAAGTAAAAGCTTTCTCTGATATTGGTATTAATTCTGGAACATTGCCATGGCTAATAGTGGATGATTATGGTAGAGGAGGTCTAACTGATTCTAGGAAAATTTGTTTCATAATTTTTTGAGCTTCCTACAGGGAGACATTGATTTTACAAGTTTGGGATAAGATTTGGAAATGTTTCTGTATATTTCTGAATTTTCTATGGACATTGGGGATTTGCACACTCTTTGGTCCAATAAATGAAGTCCAATGAACTTGATATTTCTACTGGAGTTCAAGTGTATTAGAATGAAGGTTCTGACAAAAATTGGGAATTTTCCAATTAGCAAAATATGAGTAATTAGTTTTCCAAGCAGTTAGCTCAAAGGAATTAATTATGAAAATTCTTTGATTTTCATGTCCAACAAATTGCACCACTGCAAAAATTGGTATAAACATGAGTCTACCAGAATTTATTGGGAATTATTTGAGCAAGTCTACTAGGAGTAATTGAAATTAGGAGTTTGCTCAAAATTTGGATTTAATTTCCTATTGAAAATTTTGGATTAACCTGCCTGGCCCCACCCATTTAAAATGGGCCAATCATAACTGGGCGACACCGAGGGCCACAGTTTAACCAACGCAGCCACACCAGATCTGATTGCCATAGCAGATCCGATGGCCACAGCAGATCTTCTTCAACCTCTGGCTCGGGGCGGCACTTCTCACCGGAGCAGCGGCGGCGCCCCACCGGGCTTGTTGCGGCGAGCTCCTCCCGGCACGTCTTTGGCCGCCTGGCCCTAAAATCGGCCGCGCAACAAGATGGTGATGTCCAATCTAGGCGGCGACAGCCGGAGGCGAGCGCACGGCGGCGACAGCGGCGGTTAGGGTTCCGGCCATGTTGGAATCACCTCCCATTGCTCAAACCACTCTGAATCTGATCGGTAATGTTTCTAGGATCATGGGCAAGATTAAAATGTGGATGCAATTGGGTGAAATAGGTAGAAACATTGATTTTGACGGTGGACCGATGGGATTTCCCATGGCGGCGGGGAAAACTCGAAATACTCCAGCTCTGGTCAATAGTTTTCACTGAGAATTGATCCAGGGGGTGCACTAGGGGGTATAGAAACTAATATCTAGCTGGATCAAGGAATTTCCCCACATAGAAAACGAACTGCTCTCACGACCTAACATGAAGGGTAACCTTGTTCCGAAAGAAAAATGAGGTATACTCGCTCGATAGGGGATGAAACGAAGAACGGTTCTTACCGTTAGAAAGGTGGTGTCCCGGCGATCCTGTTTGCTTTTGGGAGCAGCTTGAGAGGTGGCCTGTGGCGCAAGCGCAACGGGGAGGCAGTGGGCTTCCTCGCGGCGGGAGAACGGAGGCGTTCGCAAAACTACAAAATACCAGCGTTGTGGCCGACGAAACACAGAACCAAAAGCTGGAGAAGGTAGAGGGAAGTCTTGTGCACCACTTTTTGTTGGGAGGATGAAGAAACTCGGCCAAACTCTTGGATTGACGGGTGAACTGAGAGGTGGCAATGGTGTGTGCTGGAGAGAGAAACAGAGGAAGGAACACAGGAGGTGCTTTTCCACTTTGGTCAGGAACTGAAGATAGAGATGGGGAGGTGTAGGGAGCATGCCTTGTTGCAACTAAGCAGGCCAGCAGCTCGCTGGAGCTTGCATGCTGTGCGTGTCGCACAGTGAACTGAAGCAGAGCACTTACGTATTTGTGCCACTGACCAGTGGGACCCACATCCCATTCCAACTCTATCTTCTCTGGTCCTTCAATTTTCTAACCTACACTGCTCCAAAAATCATGAAATTTGGCAGGGATCCTAAAACAATTATCTGGGATTTGATTCTGAAAATAAAAAAACTTGATTTGGCCAAGTTTCATCCAGAATTCAAATTTGAATTTGAATTTGAATGGGATTCAATGTACACAATGAACTGCATAGCAAATGTGCTCCAAATGTTATGAAATTTTACATGGATGCTATTTGGAATAATTGGAAGCTAATGGTGAACTCAATTTTTTATTTCGTCAAGGTTTGAACAGGAGCTAATTTGAATTTTTTGAATTCCCTCTATTGAAGTTTGAATTGGTTTGATTTTTCAATTGTGATTTTGATTTATTTTTCCCATTCAAATTTTAAATTCTCATATCTGAACTTTGCACTATGAATTTTTGGGCTATTACATGCTCCCCCCTAAGAGAATCTCGTCCCGAGATTACAAATGAAAGAGACGGAGGTAAAAATATTATCGGATATGAGATGACAACAAATCAGGATTATTTGATCGGAGATAGTCCTCGCTTTCCCATGTCGCTCCTTCAGCGATATGGTTGCTCCACAAGACATTGTAGAAGCACAAAGTCCGGTTTCTTGTGGTGCGAGTCTTTTCATCAATAATCCGGATCAGATGCTCCAAATATGTGAGATCCGGTTTGAGAGTTTCCATGTCTTCGGTGCGAATTTCAGCTGGGATTTAAGGCACTTCCGCAGCTGAGAGATGTGGAATACGTTATGAACACCAGCGAGCGACGTCGTTAACGCCAAACGATAGGCCACGGGTCCACATTTTTTAATGATGGAGAGGACCGATGAATCGTGGAGCAAGCTTTCCCTTCACTCCAAAGCAATGAATTCCTTTCATTGGAGAGACACGAAGGTAAGCGTGGTCTCCCATGTCAAAGTGGAGAGGTCGACGTCTTTTATCCACATAACTTTTCTGCCAAGATTGAGCAGCCTTGAGATTGGCTTGGATAATTCGCACTCGTTCCTCGGCTTCATTTACAAGATCAATTCCGTATATAACTCACTCGCCGGATTCACACCAGTTGAGTGGTGCGCGGCACTTCTGACCGTAGAGAGCTTCATACATCGCCATCTTGATGCTAGCTTGATAGCCGTTGTTATATGAGAATTCCGCCAACAGTAAATGATTATCCCAATTTTTACCGTGGTGGATGGCACAAGCGCGTAGCACATCTTCAAAAACTTGATTCATCTGCTCAGTTTGACCATCGTTCTATGGGTGATATGTGGAGCTTCGGATCAGTTTCGTCCATAATGACGCGTGCAGCTGCTCCCAGAAGCAAGCAACGAACAGCACACCGCGGTCTAAAATAATTGTTCGGGGAACCCCGTGCAAGCACTTGACTCTTGCAATATACAGCTCCACATACTTCCTAGCAATGTACTTTGTATGTACAGGGATAAAATGAGCTGATTCGGTTAGTCGATCGATTATCACCCAAATCAAATCATGCTTTTGGAACGTGAGAGGTAATCCGACAATGTAATCCATACTAATGTCCTCCCATTTCAAGGCTGGAATGTCTAGTGGTTGCAGATGTCCGGCTTTCCTCATGCGGTCGGCTTTCACCCGCTGACATGTATCACACTCGGATACATACTTTGCAATTTCTCTTTTCATCTGAGTCCACCAAATTCTGGTTTCCAGATCTTGATACATTTTGTTGCTGCTCGGATGAATAGAATACTTGGACAACTGAGCTTTCTTAGATTTCCTTCCGAAGTTCCATATCATGGGGTACCACTATACAGTCTTTGAACCACAAAGTACCATGTTCGTCACTCCGGAAGCACTTCATTTCCCCATTCTTCATCCTCCTCCGAATGTGCGACATACCCACATCTTTCTTTGAGCTTCCATAATCTCCTCTCATATGGTAGGAATGAGAGCAAGATTATATAACGCTCCATATGGAACCAAGTATAAACTCTGCTCGTCCTCGTCCACTGGATAGATTATTGACGTGAGACTTGCGGCTTAGCGCATCGGCAACAACATTCGCCTTGGCGGTATGGTAGTGAATTTCAATCTCAAAATCTTTGATCAGCTCTAACCATCTTCACTGTCGCATATTCAAACTCCTTCTGAGTGAAGATATATTTTAGGCTCTTGTGATCGGTGTAGAGATGCAGTACCACAGCAGCGAGCTCAAGGTCATGAGCCGGATAATGCTGCTCAAGATTCCGGAGCTGCCGTGTTCCATATGCAATCACGCGGCCTTCTTGCATCAACACACAATCGAGACCAATACTAGACGCATCACAATAAACATCAAAAGACTTGGTTGTATCTGGCTAAGCTAGCACGGGGGCTGTTGTTATATGTTTAACCAATGCTTGAAATTAATCCTCACATGTCTTGCTCCAAATATATTTAGTTCCCTTTTTCAGCAGCTCTGTCATTGGTTTAGCGATTTTTTAGAAACTCGGAATGAACTTCCGATAATATCCTGCTAACCCGAGGAAGCTGCGAACTTCATGAACGGACTTTGGACTCCCATTTCAGCACTTGCACAATTTTGCTTGGGTGAACAGCGATGCCCTCCGCTGAAATAATGTGACCAAGAAAGGGTACTTGGCTGATCTAAAACTCGCACTTGCTGAATTTTGCATAATGCTTGTGATCTCACAATCGTTGGAGCATGATATGAAAGTTTTTGGCATGTTCTTCCTCTGATTTTGAATAAACCAAAATGTCGTCAATGAAGACCACAACAAACTTGTCCAATTCCGGCATGAATACCGAATTCATGAGCTACATAAAGTGAGCCGGCGCATTGGTAAGTCAGAACGACATGACGAGATATTCATAGAGCCCGTATCTCGTCGAGAATGCCGTTTTTGGTATATCCTCCGGTCGGATTTTTATTTGATGATATCCAAACCGAAGATCCATCTTCGAGAATATCGTAGCACCCACTAATTGATCAAATAAAATATCAATGCGCGGTAGTGGATACTTATTCTTGATAGTCACGGCGTTGAGCGGACAATAGTCCACACATAGACGTAACGTCTTGTTTTTCTTATTGACAAACAATGCGTAGCAGCCCCAAGGTGATGAACTTGTATGTATGAGACCTTTGTCCAGCAGGTCCTTCAAATGCTTCTTTTAATTCCACCAACTCATTTGGTGTCATCTTGTATGGCCTTCGAGAGATAGGCGTGGTTCCTGGAATGAGTTCGATCTTGAACATGATATCCCTATCCGGTGGCATAACCGGAAGGTCATCGGGAAACACGTCCAGATATTCACGGACCACACGAATATCCTCAAGCTTTGTGGCTTCCGCGTTGTATGTGGCTAGAATTTCTTGGATAAGGCAGTCTAGAACGAGAGTGTGTGGTTCACATAATGTTGAGTTTAAATGGACCACACGTGGAACGATGTCGAGAACAGCACCATGGCCGTGTAGCCATGACATTCCTAAGATGACATCGAGCTTTTGACCCTTTATTATAGTTAGATAAGTCGGATAGATATTCCCACCCATCTTAAGTTTTGCTTTATGGACCTTCATGTCTGCTGCTATTTTCCCACCCGGAGAGCAAATCAAATATGGACTTTCTATGTGAGTGATAGGTAATTGATGCTTGACAACATATGATTGGCTAATGAAGTTATTGGTGGCACCGGAGTCAAAGAGTATGACTACGGAATGATCAAGTAGAGAAAATGTACCCGCGAAGACGGGTTCGCCTTCCAGCACGTCTTCGATAGCTATGTGGTGGACGTTTCCGGGTTTTTGTGCTGGTTTCTTGGGCTGGTTGCGGGGTTGAGTTGCACCCTGATATGGTGCTTGTCCGCTACCCTGTCGCTGCTCAGGGCAGTCCCTCGCAGAATGCCCGACACGGCCACACGTATAGCACGTGTATTGTGTCGGGTTCTCTCCAAGCTACAGATGGAATCCCGGTGCACGTGGTGGAGGTGGATATGCACGCGGGACCATCCTTTTCTTCTGCTGCTTCTGAAATGGCGGTCGGAAATGTGGCACGTTGAAAGAATGACCATGCAACTGCTGCGGTCGCGCCGGTGGCTGCCATCGCTGACCGGTTGGTGATCGATACACCAAACAGTACTTCTATGGACCACCACCGCTGTTGATCGATGGCACGCTTTGTTTCCTCCTATCAGAAACGAGCTTGCGCTGAGCATCCTCTTGCACTATCGTGGCATTGACGATGTCGTTGAAGGTGCCGCGATTGCATTGTGCAAGTTGGACCTTCATCTTGGGATTAAGGCTCCGGAAGAATGTATCTCGCTACTTATTTTCCATCCCCACATAATATGGTGTGTACTGTGCCAAATGATTGAACGCGCGGGAGTATTCACGAGCAGTCCTCCCGCCTTGCTTCAGCTCCAGAAACTCCTGAAGCTTTCTCTTCATGATACCGGGAGGTATATGGTAGACGTGGAACGCCTCCCGGAACTCGGTCCATGTGACTGCATGACCAGTCGGCAGTGATGTAGTTAGCCCACCAAGCACTGGAGGATCCCTGAAGCTGTTGCACTGCGAACAACGCCTTCTGCTGTTCGGTGCTTCGTAGCAGACCGAGCTTCACCTCGAGTGTGAGGATAATGTTGTCCACCTCCAGAGGCTCCTCGGCCTCCGTGAAGACCGGTGGATGCGTCACCAAGAAGTCCGAGTACAAACTCTATTGGGGCTGGTGTTGCCCATTGTCTTGTCGCCTCCCTTGACGGGACGAATTCTGCATCAACATCCACAGCAACTCGGTTTGCTCATCGCACGAGCCGAGCACTGCGGCGAGAATCTCCGCGAGAGTCCTTGGAGGTTCAGGTGGTGGTGGTGGAGGAGCTTGTTGTTGTGGTGTCGTGGTTTGCTCCCGTGTCGGAGATTCATCACCACGACCCTGGCTAGAGCCTCCCATCTCTGGCGTAGAGCGAGTACGCACCATTCTGCATCCACATGATTTAAAAATTAGCAACATGTTTGTTTTCTTCATCCAGTACATACCATAGTAGTGCAAGCATTGGCAATGTGATAATTGCATACATTCACATATATTGATAATATACAAACTTTATACAAGATATATTATCTCATGACCAAGTTTACAATAGTGAACTCCAAAATGACAGACTCCCACTATGGAAGTGCATCTCAACTGTATTTGGTCTCCATGAGACGTCACATGCACATTGTCATCTCATACACACTCACTACTATTTATAATATGATACAAACATGGCTACAAAATAAACACGAGGAACCGTTAACTATACATTGCCCCGTGATAGCAGTAGTTCTGCCCCATCCTACTCCAATTCATCCTCGTCGGCGAACTCGAGTAACTCAGGATCTTCCTCCTCCTCAGGACATAGAAGCGCCTGCACGCCCAAGTTCAGCGACATGTCCTCAGCCGGTGGATACACGACTGGTTGCGGCAAGTGTGCCTGAGCCTCCCACAAGTCCTCTTGTACTTGGCCTGCCTCGGCTTCCCAACCCTGAGCTTCGTCGAGTGCTTCATCTCATGCCCCGGTGACCACCAACAGCTGCTCTTGCTGTTGCTGCACCACCAGTTGACTCGCCTGCAATTCACCACGAGCTTGATGAAGTTCCCTGCGAGCTTGCCGCAGTTTGGCACGAGCTTTCCGCAGTTTTGTGTGAGTGCGGTGCAGTTGATTCTCATGCTGATTCATCCGGTGATTGGTCGGAGCCAGGAACGAACACAGGTTCTCATTGATGTAATCAAGAGTGTCACCCTGTTCAATCGCTTGCCTCAAGGCTTCAACCTGCCGCTGAATGATTGCACTCTGCGTAATTACCACCATGCTGGATGCAGCAGCATAAGTCCCAAGTGTCGTCAATGTCGTGTCGCCGTTTGGTTGATAGGCCTCAACCATACGACGCTGCCACTCAACACCAGCCGGACCACAGACCAGAAGAAAAGAAAATTGTGTCCCAGCCCTGGCATCTTGATGAAGCTCGCAAAGCTTCATAGGCGCTTCGCCCGCTGCAACGGCCCACATTTCCTTCAAACGAGCTCCCAAGGTAGTGACCGAAAAAGGAGCCAATCCATGAAGAAGTGGACTACCAGGGACGTCAACCAGGACAGTGAATGACAGTACGCCTCTGTCGTCCGTCTCTTGACCCTAATAGCCTGGCATTTTGATAAAGCCAAACTGTTCGAGCACCTCCCGCAGTATGATTGGGAAGCCCGGATGGTTAGTGCACGTAGAGAACACCCACCCGTCCGGCAACAATAGTGTCACACGTGCCATCTATAAAAGAAGTATGTGAAGAGGTAAAATACTCAAATTCAACAAATTTTGTTGAGAAGAGATCATGGCCGTGATAATTGAATTATGAAAGTGAATTCAAATTCACATGTCAAATGAAACATCACACTTGAATTCTGTCTCAGTTTCTGTTCATTCTGACCAGTCTGGGGAAATTCGAATTTTTCATCCAGTTGGAGGCACATTAAGTACTTGAGTTAAAATACAAAGTTGTATTAAACTCAAAGATGTTTCCATAATGTATTTATTTGCATCCATATAGTTTCTGTATGAAGATATATGACTTTTGCAAGTTGACAGTGTTTCTGGAAAAATTTTGACAATACCTCCTTTGTTTAAGGCTGATTTGGTCCACATTTTTCCAGATAAAAAACATCAAAATATGCAAAAATCATAAATTACAACATTGTTGCATACATACTCAGTATTAAAGCAATTTATTACATGAAGTCATTCGTCGGTTCTACTAAGAGATATGATAAAAACAGTGACAGGATACAGAAACTGTCCAGTCTCTGTCGAGATTTAACAGAGTTTGGAAATTCGAATTTTTCATTAGTTTACAGGGGGATCCTGATATGGAGTTGAACATAGGAGTTTTAGAGGACTCCCTAAACTTTCTAACCATGTGTGGTAGACCTGCAGTGAATATTCGTACAGAGAGTCACGCTATTACAAAGTTAAGCATTTTGCTGCAAAATTCTCAGTTTGAGTTTAAGTTCAAATGAAATTTTCTAGTTTTTAAATCTTAGAATCTGCCTTGGAGCCAAAAATGGAACTTGTAGATGATTTCCTCAATTTACAAACCACATGCCTGCTTATCGCAGTGACCACATGATTAATTGTCAATCTGACCAGCACACTCCAAAACAGAGATTACAAATTCAAAATTAGTCCTAAATTGAAAATTTTTACTTGTTGTCGAGTCACACCTCCAGCACGGACATTGTCGTCGACGTGCCTGATGAACTCGAATACAATGCTGTTACTACGCCCTCACCAAAGAAAATGCTATGCCGGTATTCCGGCATACGTCTCAACGGTGGCACTAATGACGTTCACTCGCACACGTTTTCAACTCGATCTACTTAAAACATGGTTAGTGTACCTGCAACTACACACAAATTACTGATCAATCATATGGTGCCGTACGACATAGCCCGCACAGGCGATCATTTCAGGCAGTCACAATAATATTTATGAAAGTAAAAACATTCGCCATGAATCATTCCATACGGGCCGCCCCGAGCTAAGCCACGTCTCGAGGTACATGACCGAGTTTTCTACCACCCGACGGGGTCCCACGTCTTTGTATATTGCTGCACCAGTAGGAGGCACATCGGGTTATGTACCACCCGACGGGGTGCCATGTCTTTGCCTAATGCTGCATCAGTAGGAGGCGCTTTCGCGTGTTCATTAAAAAACACACTACGTGCTTT
This sequence comes from Tuctoria greenei, assembly GCA_036927565.1. NCBI lineage: Eukaryota > Viridiplantae > Streptophyta > Magnoliopsida > Poales > Poaceae > Tuctoria > Tuctoria greenei. Next base: position 63,377,068 of record JAYESD010000007.1, on the reverse strand, counting down.
TCAACCGCACGATAGGTGACCACATAATTTATCTCATGTGCTAGGGATCAGCGCTATGTATGGCCCTTTGAACATTGAACGTTCAAGAGTTGCATACTTCATGTTTTTGACCACACGATGGGGTATCCTTGCTTTTGCTTGAAGCACACTGGGTAGCAGCGTTTTCATATGTTTCCAGAACCACGAGACGGTTCAGAGACTCATATTAACTCCCATGCAAAGCCACGGGGACAATCACATGCTACCTCTCGCATGGTGAGCTTACCGCAATTGATGCGCTTGCAGTGGCATACCTTACCTCTTTCCTAACGTTGATGCGTTGTTACAGAATATAATAACACATAAGTTAGGTGGCCACCTTAAGTAACTAATACTATAATAGACCTTATGTGGGCATAGTAACTAATCCCCACTCGACTACTTCTAAGTTTTCAAAATATGCTCTTTTCAAGCGTGTTGTTCCCAATGCGGCTCTAATACCAGGCTGTGAGAACCGGGTCCACACATTCTAGAAATTGCAGAGGGTGGTGCCATGCGATGCGGCACCCAACGGCACACACAAAAAGAATACGACAAAATACAAAGTTTTATTTATAGAAACAGCGGAAGTCTTTTACAATACTTAATATACAGCGGAAGATAATACTCATAGCTAAACTCTCAGCCTAGCTATGCAAAGTGCAGCCGTCAAGCCTAGGGACGCTACGCACTAGCAGCACACAACAGATCACGGCGGCGTGCAGGGCTCCGACTCAGCGGTATATCCCGACGGGGGCATCGCCTCATCTTCAGGGCCTTCCTCATACGTCTCACCTGCAAACAACTTAATATATCAAACGTGAGAACGAAGGCTCAGCAAGACTTAACTGTCTCACCTAAGCATGGAACTCTACATTCAGGGATACATATTACCATAGGCAGTGATATTGCATAGACGACTCGCCTAGAAGTGGATCCTTACTTCCAAGTTATTAGCAGCCATTTAAATGTTCAGAAAGTAACTTTAATGAGCAATATACTACAACAATCATCATTTTGAAGCAATTATAATTCAATACATCATATTCTTCTGGCTTCTTCAATATTTACTATGTCACAGCGCAGTGAACATGCGGTGCTCAAATAACCGCGAGGGACGCTGATTGCAATCAGTAGACACCCGGATAACAAATCACACACACCCATGCGTAAGAAGCATGTGGTGCTCCTCATGACGTCATATGTAGCTACCTTTCACATGAAACTCAAATGCCGAACTGGTCCCGTTGTCGTAAGCATAAGGTCCTCGCACGGAACGTGTCTGTGCTCATCGGCAGATTTACACCTTGCTGCCCTCAACCCACCCCTATCGATAGTGGGCTATGCCTCGACACCCAAGTTATCAAGTTACATCGGTTTCCTAAGTTCCACATGCCCAGCATGAATTCAGTAGAGTTCAAACTTTTCCAGCAGGGCCGCACACGGATCAATCCTCAATCGACACAGTAGGTCTACGCACATGATACCACATCTCGCTGCATCCTATACCACTGCTCGGTCTCCAATTCATATTCACAAACCATTCTGTGATCAAATCCATCCCGTTTGATAAAATCCTATCTCGCGAGTAGATTCCAACTACTTGACTTCTACCGGAATCCTGAAAACATTAGCATGTTATTTTCTACACGGAGAGCTGTAGACTACTTAGTACTTCATAGGATTTGGGGTCATGCAAGTGGAGTTTCAATCACATTAGACATAATGCACATATCTCACCCTAGACATAGGTGATACAAATAAAACTTTGCAAAAGCACTTAAATGCAAACCGGGGCTTGCCTGGCTGCGAGTCAGAGGGGGAAGTTAGCTTCTAGTGATATACTCTCCAAGGGCTCTGGCTCCTCCTCGATCTCGGTCACTACATGATATGCAATATATAAAGTACATAAGTTATATTAAAACTATATAAAAGACATTCTAATCACTAATCAAGTATGATGATGATTTTAATTGGCTTTGAAAGTTTTATAGTGGATACCAGGTTCTATGAGGGAGAACTGGACCAAGAATTGGAGATGTTCAAGGAAGCTTCTTGTCTCAAAAATTCCAACAAGTAAAAGTATTCTCTGAAATTTGGTATTAATTCTGGAGCTTTGTCATGGCTAACAGTGGATGATTAGTATAGGAGGTCTCACTGGATCTTGGAAATTTTGTTTCATAATTTTCTGAGCTTCCTATAGGGAGAAATTTATTTTACAAGTTTGGGATAAAATCTGGAAATGTTTCTGTACATTTCTGAATTTGCTATGGACATTGAAGATTTGCACACTGTCTGGTCCAGTAAATGAAATCCAATGAACTTCAAATTTTTACTGGAGTTCAAGTGTATTAGAATTAAGGTTCTAAGAAAATTGGGAATTTTCCAATTACCAGAACATGAGTAATCAATTTTCCAAGCAGTTAGTTCAAATTAATTACTATGAAAATTCTGCGACCTTCATGTCCAACAATTTGCACCACTGCAAAATTGGGATCAATATGAGCCTACCAGAATTTATTGGAAATTATTTGAGCAAGTCTACTAGGAATAATTGAATTTAGAAGTTTGCTCAAAATCTGGATTTAATTTCCTATTGAAAAATTTGAATTAACCCGTCTGGCCCCACCCATTTAAATGGGTCGATCATAACTGGGCCACACCGAGGGCCACATTTTAACCTGTGCAGCCACACCAGATCAGATAGCCCCAGCAGATCCGATTAGTGAAATAGATGCTGACTAGTGGGACCCGCGCCATCTTCTTCAACCTCTGGCTCGGGGCGGCGATTCTCGCTGGAGCAGCGGCGGCGCCCTGCCGGGCTTGTTGCGCTGAGCTCCTCCCGCCACGTCTTTGGCCGTCTGGCCCTAAAATTGGCCGCGCAACAAGATGGTGATGTCCAATCGAGGCAGCGACGGCCGGAGGCGAGCACACAACGGCGACGGTGGCGGCAGTTAGGGTTTCGGCCATGTCGGAATCACCTCCTCTCACTCGAACCACTCCAAAATTGATTGGAAATGTTTCTAGGATCATGTGGAATATGAAAATGAGGATGCAATTCGGTGAAATAGGAAGAAATGCCGACTTCGTCGGTGGGCCAATGGGATTTCCCATGGCGGCGGGGAAAACACGAAATACTCCAGCTCTGGTCGATGGTTTTTAATGAGAATTGATCCAGGGGGTGCGCTAGGGGTTATAGAAACTAATATCTATTTGGCTCAATGAATTTCTCCACATAAAAACAAATTGCTCTCACGACCTAACATGAAGGGTAACCTTGTGCCGAAAGAGAAATGAGGAATACTCGCTCGATAGAGGATGAAATGAAGAATGGTTTTTACAATGAGAAATGTGATGTCCCGGTGATCCTGTTTGCTTTTGGGAGCAGCTCGAGGGGTGACCTGTGGCGCCGGCGCGACGGGGAGGCAGTGGGCTTCCTCGCGGCGGCAAAACAGCAGCGTCCGCAAAACTGCAAAATACCAGCGTTGTGGCCAAAGAAACAACGAACCAAAAGCTGGAGAAGGTTGAGGGAAGTCTTTTGCACCACTTTGCTGTTGGGAGGATGAAGTAACTCGGCCAAACGCTTTGCTTGATGGGTGAACAGAGAGGTGGCGATGGTGTGCGCTCGGGAGAGAAACAGTGGAAAGAACACAGGAGGTGCTTTTCCACATTGGTCAGGAACTGAAGATAGAGATGGGGAGGTGTAGGGAGCACGCCTTGATGTAACCAAGCAGGCAAGAAGCTCGCTGGAGCTTGCATGCCATGCGTGTTGCACAGTGAACTGAAGCAGAGCACTCACGTATTTGTGCCACAGACCAGTGGGTCCCACATCCCCTCCAACTTTGTCTTCTCTGGTCCTTCAATTCTCCCACCTACATTGCTCCAAAAATCATGAAATTTGGCAGGGAGCCTAAAACAATTCTCTGGTATTTGACTCTGAAATCAAAAACTTTATTTGGCCAAGTTTCATGTAAAATTCAAATTTGAATTGGATTCAATGTGCGCAATGAACTGAATAGCAAATGTGCTCCAAATGTTATAAAATGTGACGTGGATGCTATTTGGAATAACTGGAAGCTAATGGTGAACTCAAATTTTTATTTTGTCAAGGTTTGAACTGGAGCTAATTTGAATTTTTTGAATTTCCTCTATTGAAGTCTGAATTGGTTTGATTTTTCAATTGCCATTTTGATTTATTTTTTCCATTCAAATTTTAAATTCTCCTATCTGAAATTTGCACTATGAGTTTTTGGGCTATTACATCGCAATCGTTGGGGTACGATATGGAGATGTTTTGTATGCTCTTCCTCTGACTTGGAGTATACGAGTATGTCGTTAATGAAAACCACGACAAACAGATCTAACTCTGGCATGAATATAGAATTCATGAGGTACATGAAGTGTGCTGGTGCATTCATAAGACCAAACGACATGACCAGATACTCATAAAGACCATATCGAGTTGAGAATGCTGTCTTTGGAATATCTTCTTCTCGAATCTTAATCTGATGATACCCTGACCTTAGATCCATCTTGGAAAACATGCTAGCACCCACTAATTGATCGAATAATATGTCGATGCAGGGTAGTGGATACTTATTCTTGATCGTCACCGCATTCAACGAACGATAATCCACACAAAGCCTTAGTGTCTTATCCTTCACTCCACAAGCAAAGCTAAGCAGTACCACGGTGATGAGCTTGGTCAGATGCATCCCTTGTCTAGAAGTTCATTTAATTGTTCCTTAACCTCAGCTGACTCATTTGGTGCCATTTTGTACGGCTTATGAGAGATTGGTGTAGTTCCCGCTATCAACTCTATCTTGAACTCCACATCTCGCTCATGCGGCATATCTGGGAGATCATCAAGAAACACATCTGGATATTCTTGGACTACCGAAATGTCTTCAAGTTTAGCAACCTCTGAATGATATGTGGCTGGAATTTCAGAACTCAGATCTTTGAGGGAAAGAGTATGGGACCGTAGTACGGAGAGTCTAATCGAGCAATCCTTGGACCGATGTCAAGAACAGCCCTATGGTACTTCAACCATGCCATTCCCAGTATAACATCAATCCGTTGTCCATCCAATATAATGAGAGTGATAGGATATATTTTTCCACCTAAGCACAAGGGTTCTTTGATAATAACTTCGCTAGCGGATATAATGCCTCCAGGTGAACTGATAAGATATTGATTCTTTGTGGTAGTGGTGGATAGCTCAGATTTGCACACAAATGAGTTGCTATTGAAATTATATGTAGCTCCAGAATCAAATAGAACCAACAAGGGTAGTTCGGTGAGAGTGAACATACCCACGAGTACTAGCCCTCCTTGCGGCACATCCTCAAGAGTAGTGTGGTGAATGTTTCCGGCCTTTGGTGCTGCTCTTTTAGGCTGAGCGCAGGACTGATTTGCACCTGGTGCTACAACTAGCACATTGCCTCGCTTCGCTTCCGGGCATTCCTGGTAAAGTGACCTAGACGGCCACATGTGAAACATGCATGATTTGCCCGACCTCCACTGGTCGTTGGATAGTAATCAGGTGCATTCTAATGTGGATAAAATGCACGTGGAGCGACAAGCTGCTGCTGCCACTAGGTTATTGTCGCTGTTGCTGCCACTGAGGTTGCTGCTGCTGATGTGGTCGAAATCCCGAATACTAGACTGGACAACCCTGATATTGCGGAGGTCACATAGTGGGTCGGACCTACTGACTAGATGGTGTTCGGTACACCAGCTGGTACTTTTGAGGAGCGGGATTCCCACTGCCTGGCGGCACATTCCTCTTTCTTTCCTCCGCCTGAGTTTGGCGGTTCACATCGTCATGCTTAATTGCAGTATTGAAGAGTGTAGTGAAGTTGCTGCGATCCATCAATAGTAGTTGTTCCCTTAGCCTACCATTGCAGCCACGGAAGAAACGATCACATTTCCGCGCCTCGGTGTTCACTAGATAAGGCGCATACTGTGACAAGTGGTTGAACGCCTTTGCATAGTCATGGGCGCTCCTCCCTCCTTGTTTCAAGTCTAAGAACTCTTGAAGATTTCGGTCCATAATTCCGGAAGGGATGTGATAGGCACGAAATGCCTCTCTAAACTCTTTCCAGTTAACCTGATGTTTGATGGGCAGGGAGGCAAGATGAGTTGCCAACCATGCACTGACGAAGCTATGAAGTTGTTGCACTACGAATAGCACCTTCTAATGTTCAGTGCACTGCAACAAACCAAACTTAGATTCAATTGTGCGGAGCTAGTTGTCTTCCTCGAGAGGTTCCCCAGCCTCTGTAAAGACCGGTGGATGTGTCCCTAAGAACTCCGAGTAAGTGCTTGACTGAGGTTGACGAGGGCCTTCATCTTGACACCCCCCTTGACGGGACGTATTCTGCATAATAGTCTGCAAGATTTCCATTTGCTCAGCTCGTGAACCCGTCATGGCAGCCACGATATCTGCCAGAGTGATTGAAGGTGGAGGTGGTGGCTGTTGTTGCAGAGTCTGCTGCTCTGTGTTAGAAATCAAGAAGGGAGACCAAAGATCAAGTATCCACTAAATCATTTCGAATTACTCAGGAGAAAACTGAATACAACATCAACATCAAGTGCTATCTCTCAAATAGCACAAGAACACCATTAATACCTTCTCTTCCATCTTTGTTGTTGCTTGACGATGCGGCCATCGAGCCAATAAGGCGAGGCCACAAGTAGAACGACGACGAGAAGCGTTTCCCCTTGTTCTTCTCTTGGTATTATTGATCGGAATTTAAGAATTGAGAGAGTTCTTGTGTCTAATGTGTATTCACCACACCATCTTCAATCATACACATAACCCTCTCGTTATATATGACTAAGAGACACAAGAGGGGGCCTCCCACCCTTAGAGACAGTTAAGTCCCCCGACCAGGGACATAATTGTCGGTGGGTTGTGTCCTTTCAATTAGAACACATGTTATTTTCGAGTTCAAACTGACATTAACTGAAAAGACCGGACTAGTCTGGTGAAGGTCCAGACTAGTCCGATGTCCTTACTGGACAACATCAGACTAGTCTGGTCTTATATCGGATTAGTCCAGACCGGACTAGTCCGTCCACTACCGGACTAGTCCGGTAGTGCTAACATTCTCCACCTTGAACTCGAATCTGAAACTTACCAACTTACTTAATACTAAACTTAGTGTCCACTTTTTCATACTTGACATATAGGGCACAACGCATCACAACAACCATTTACGTATTGTTGGACTCGAGGACCACAATACATCTCACACTTAAAAATGAACCTTACTCTTACTTGGCCCCTAAATATCCAGTGATCATAGGTTCTTCCTTAAACCCATACTAGCCACGTGTTCACTGAACACGTTGGGTAGAAGACCTTTTGTAAGCGGATCCGCAAGCATTCGCTTGGTACTAATTTGCTCAATAATCATTACTTAATATGATCCTGTATTTACTCCTTTACAACACATACCTTATGTCAATGTGTTTGGCATCACATAGGACTTGTTGTCTCTGGAGTACAAAAAACTTAAGTGGTTTAATGTTGTCAACCACTCACAATTTGGGTTTACTTATTGTGTCTGCTCAGATGTCTCATTTATAATATATTGGTATGCATCACACATGACGCAGTGACCCTAAATTAAGAGCTTTTTCCACAATAAAGCTGCAATGTGCGAGTGTTGATTACTAATGTGGATTTACTACACATCTCGCACAAACTGAGTCTTAGTAAGTCATTATTCCAATGACTTAATCTTATACTTAACTTACCATGAGACCTTGATACTTGCAAAACTGCAAGTAATACTTATTTCCATCCAGTCATCTGGATTGGACTTACTTATGCCAAAATTAACCCGATACTTAAACTTTGTCAAGGTAACTTAGGAATTGAGCAAAACTTAAAACTTCTGACAGCAAGAAGTTTTGGAACCAATTCTTATTAGGTCGACCTCTTATTGGTTCCATACTTACCAACCTTGACTCATTAGAGCAGACAAAGATTTATTTTCATGCATACCATACTTTTCAAGTACGCTCCTTAAGTATGCCTTTTGTGCTAAACTTAATACCCCTTTATTCTATCTCGGTGAATTTCTATGCCCAGTATATAGAATGCTTCACCAAGATCTTTCATATCAAAATTAGAGGACAAGAACTTCTTAGTTTCTGATAGTGGATTGATATCACTACTTACAAGTAGTATATCATCTACATAAAGCACGAGAAAAATAAATTTCTCGTCTTTAAACTTACCATAAATGTAATCGTCCTCCTTATTTTGTTTAAACCAAAAATTTCTTACTATCTTATTGAACCTGAGATACCACTGTCTTAATGCTTGATTAAGTCCATAAATGAACTTTCTTAAGTGGCATCTCATATGTTCCTTACCCTTAACAACAAAACCTTTCCGTTGTGTCATATAAACATTCTCATATAGATCACCATTGAGAAACGCCATTTTTACATCCATGTGATGTAATTCTAAATTGTAATGTGCAACTAATGTCATAATGATTCTGAACGAATCCTTACCTTTTGCAACAAGTCTGGACTTAAACTTATCAATATTCCCTTTGGAGTCACGTTTAGTTTTGTAGACCCATTTACAGCCTACTGTTTTGGCTCCACTAGGAATCTCAACTAATTCCAGACTTTGTTTGAGGCTCGCCCGGTATTAAATACTGAGCGACTATGCCATTTTCCTGTAGGAACCGAGCAAATGGTACAGGAACTTGGCCATACGTGGTATGACGACCGTAGTATTCACCACCACGATCGGATCTTACCACTTTTATCTTACTGTTGTGCTGATTTTCAACTTCAGCCTTTAATATCTTAAATTTATCCAACGCTCTAAAGCGTTCTTTAATTGGATAAATATGGCCATAGCGAGAATAGTCATCCGTGAAGGTTTTAAACGAATCAAAACCATCAACCGATACTACAGGAAATGGACCAAATGTCTGTACGGATTAATTCCAAATTCCCGCACTGCATATGGTACCATTTATTACTTTTCTTAGTCTATACATTCTTCTGGATCTGAAAAATCCGAATGAGGAAGAATCGATTGTGAAATCAATTGTTCAATTCCCCCCCTCAAAATATGGCCTAAGCGACAATGCCATAATTTTGAAGACATTTCGGAATCGATTCTCTTACTCTTACTCTGAAGTGAGGAAACTGTTTGTCGCTTATAACACCATTTAAGGAAGACTATGCATTCCTTTTAATAGTGACCTTTGTCTAAACAAAAAATGATACTGATTTTTCTCTACTTTCACATCCTTACGTTAAGGATGGCTTTGTAGAGCCTTACACTTATCTTTATCATGGTGAGAAGAACCATGATACTTAAAAAATTGCTTAGAAGAATAATTACCATGATACTAAGAACCATGATTATTCTTCTTAGCCTTACTTTTTCCCTTCATATAATTAATAGCATAATTATCATGAAGAGACTTAATCCTCTCTTCCTCCTGAACACACACAGACATGAGTTTTTCAATGTTCTGTAGTTCAGGTTGAGAGTCATAGTTGATGACAAAAGTCTCAAATTCCTTTAGAACTGAGGAAAAATGAGATGCACAATGAACTCATCTTTAATTCCCAAATCTATAGGCTTAAACTTTGAAGTCATATTTGTCATCCTTAAAATGTGCTCTCACACATCACTTCCATAATACTTTTCATCGACAAGTCTCTTGATAAGAGTACTTGCTAATGACTTAGAAGAACCAGTAAACTGATTCTCAATCATTTGGAGGTACTCAGTGGCAATATCACATTCGGGGATTTCTCCACGAATGATTTTAGTGATAGTGCCCTTAATAATCATCAAACATTTCCTGTTTGATTGTTTTCACTTAACTTTGGCTATATCACAAGCCAATAGCTTATTAGTATAGTCCTTTGTCCTCACAACAAAGGCTTACTGAGTTTCATCAACTTTACTTACTAGAGCCACCGGCTCTACTGAATATGGAGTTGTGAGAGCAAAGTCCATCTCGGAGACTGCCAAAGCAATATCCAACTTTCTCTCCATCTCCCATAAAACTCAGTGCTGAATTCTCATTTGAGAAAAATTCTTAATTAAAAACGAGATCATGAGTGAATGCATAGATATTAATCATAAGATAATGTTGAGTTTTATCTTTCACTTTGGTTACTTGACCAAAACTCAACACTTGAAAATAACTGAAAAACAACATAGTAATTTATCTTTCGCTTTGGTTACTCGACCAAATTACTATGTTCTTAAAAGAGAATGTCATTAATGCCTTTCGCTTTGGTTACTCGGCCAATAACGACATTAAAACTTAACATTGGAGAACAACTGAAATACATAGTAATTTATCTTTCGCTTTGGTTACTCGACCAAATTACTATGCACTTAAACAGAAAATGTCATTAATGCTTTTCGCTTTGGTTACTCGGCCAATAATGACATAATATTGCTTAAAAACATGGCAATTCTATTTTTCGCTTTGGTTACTCAATAGAATTCCATGCAACTTAAAATGACATAGCAATTTATCTTTCACTTTGGTTACTCGATCAAATTGCTATGACATTATAAACTTAATTCACATCGGAAGCTTAATCAAATAAGCAAACTTAATTGTATAGCACGGAATAGTCCGTACATGGCCGGACTAGTTCGAACTCCTACAGTATGGAAACCGGACTAGTCTGGTCCATACGTCGGACAAGTCCGGTACTGATCCCAAAACATTTGATCTGTTTTTTATTGAACTTTTCGAGTTTGGTCCGTACTATTCCGGACTAGTACGATCAACCCCGAAAAAGTTTCATATAAAAAACTAGAAAAATGTCGAAATACCCAAAAGGGAATCTTAATCTTACCATCTTACTGAATCAACTTAATTTTCACAATGGATTTAAATCCAAAGTGCTTAATTGGTTTTCAATCAGATGAATGCGTCAAAACGCCCTGATCCGAAAACCTAACCACTTTACTGTGGCACTCCGGACTAGTCCGGCCCTTAGACCGGACAAGTCCGGACTTTCAAAACTTTCAGCGAAAAACTTCGATCAAAACACAATTCAAAATGATTAGTGGTCTAAACAACTCTGATACCATTGTTAGAAATCAAGAAGGGAGCCCAAAGATCAAGTAGCCACTAAATCATTTCGAATTACTTAGGAGAAAATTGAATACAACATCAACATCAAGTGCTATCTCTCAAATAGCACAAGAACACCATTAATATCTTCTCTTCCATCTTTGTTGTTGCTTGACGATGCGGCCATCGAGCCAATAAGGTGAGGCCGCAAGTAGAACGACGACGGGAAGCGTTTCCCCTTGTTCTTCTCTTGGTATTATTGATCGGAATCTAATAATTGAGAGAGTTCTTGTGTCTAATGTGTATTCACCACACCATCTTCAATCATACACATAACCCTCTCCTTATATATGACCAAGAGACACAAGAAGGGGCCTCCCACCCTTAGAGACAGTTAAGTCCCCCGATCAGGGACATAATTGTCGGTGGGTTGTGTCCTTTCAATTAGAATACATGTTATTTTCGAGTTCAAACTGACATTAACTGAAAAGACCGGACTAGTCCGGTCAAGGTCTGGACTAGTCCGATGTCCTTACTGGACAACATAGGACTAGTCTGGTCTTATATCGGACTAGTCCGTTCACTACCGGACTAGCTAACACTCTGGACATGGAGTTTCATATCCATGTTGTCCGCTTGAATCACCCACTTCAGGTGTGAAACGAGTGCGCACCATTCTGCAATGCTGCGAATTTGACATCAGTCTCTATATCATCTCTTGATTTATTCCATAGAGTATAGAGAATGTAAAACTCAAATGCATAGTAATTTAATCCATGCTACAACATCAACGCTCAAGTTTTCCAATTTCTGGTTGAACCCTGTCCAGGCAGACCAGGTCTCACTAAATTTCGAATCTGACTATGCAAATGACATTTTTCATGACATGAGCTCCGTAACAAAGTTGTAGATTACTCTCACACCTTTCCAAAGGTTACCCACATGATCGATAGCATCAAGGGTTAAGGAGATATTGTTGTTTAAAGGTGACAGATTTCTGGTGCAATTTTGACAGAACCTCCCCAAAAATGGGTGTTTTTGGCCACAGTTTAAATATATGAACATTCAAAATATTTATCAACTTCACTTTACAAGATTGTAGTATAACATCACATCTTCCCAGAAGTGTACACATCAATAGCTTACATCATCCATACATGTGCATTATCGACAAAGTTCCCAACTCTGTACACAAGGGTCAGAATCTGGACAGCCATGGCACCTTCGGCAATAATTCAAATTTGGACCTGTTACAATCAGATGCAGCTTAGGGTTGAATACAAAGTTGGTAGATGACTCAGTAAGCTAAGCTTTCCACAAATGTATATACATGCCTATGATACAATTCTAGAATAGAAGATATGGCTCTTCAAAGTTCACAGAAAATCTGGTGGAGTCTGGCAACAACTGTGCAAGTGTACCAGTTTGAACTCCAATTTACATAACCTTCTGTGCAGAATTAGAAAAAGCTCCGAATTACAGAATTGTAGCACATCTTCACCCCTTTCTGGAACTTTATCACAATACTCCAGAAGATGATCCTGCATGGAGATATTGTAAAAAGACTGAGACTGGTTCATTAACCCAGGATAGCGGTTTTAGGAACTTGAACTTTTGACAAACTTTGAATGTGTTACTGTCCTGGAGTGATATAGAAAAGTTTTAGAAGACTCTTCAAAATTTCCAGAACCACTTCACATACCCTCATTAGCAAAATATTCACTGAGATACACCCTGCGCAATTTCAACCATGAAACTGCTCCAAAACAGGGGATCTCAATATGGTTGCTATATCACTCCTCTCCACCATACTTAACCCAATTAAGTCTTTATATCCACATTTGACATAATTTCTTGAACTTTTACAGAAGATTCAGGTCTTAGGAGAAGAGAGGTGTATATGCATCATTTTTTTTACCATGCCAGTACTACATGCCTCACAAATGAAAAATCCTAACCGGATTACCTCCGGCTCATACATCTTGTAGGTGGCATTAAAATCGAGCACTCGCAAACGTTTACTACTCACAATACATCTAACGCGGTTAGTGTACATGCATAAGACATGCAATTTACAAACACTCTTTATAGTGTCGTACGGCACAGCCCGCACGGGCGATCATTTCAGACAGTCACAATAATATATATATATATATATATATATATATATATATATATATATATATATAAGAACAGCCGTCCCTATCATTCTATACGGGCCGCCTCAGGTTAGCCACATCTCGAAGTACATGACTAGGTTTTCTACACTCGACGTGGGTCACCATGTCGTGACCTAATGCTGCACCAGTAGGAGGCACTTTCGCGTGTTTCTCAAAAAAAAAAACACACTACATGCTTTTCAAGCGCACGATAGGTGGCCACGTATTTATCTCATGTGCTAGGGATCAGCGCTGCATATGGCCCTTTGAACATTGAACAGTCAAGAGCTGGATACTTCGTGTATTTGACCACACGATGGGGTATCCACGCTTTTTCCTAAAGTACACTAGGGAGCAGCATTTTCATATGTTCCCATAACCATGAAGAGGTTAAGAGACTCATATTAACTCACGTGCCAAGCCACGGGGAACCATCGCCGTACTACTACTTGTACGGGGGATCTTACCGCAATTGATCTGCTTGCGGTGGCGTAACTTACCTCTTACCTGACGTCGGAGAGTTGTTACTGAATGTAATAACAAATAAGTTAGCTTTGCCACCTTAAGTAACTATGCTAATAACAATCCTTATGTGGGCCTCGTACTGAATGCTCACTCATAGACTAAGTTTTTCAAAATACATGTCATTCCAGGTGTGCTATTCCCAAAACAGCTCTGATACTAGTCTGTGGTGACCATTGTTCTGACATTCCAGGAATCACATTGGGTGGTGTCGTACGATGCAACACCTAATGGCACAAGACATAGAATACACATTTAGAATACATAGGGCTTTTATTCCATAGTACTGTCGAGTTACAGATAATGTATATTAGTACAAGCAGCGGACAAATAAGAGTACTCTCACGAACTATAAGCTATACTAAGCAGTAGCTAAGTCATCCGACCCTCAGACACTTCTCTTTAGCCACAACCAAAACTCAAGGAGGCGTGCAGGGTTCTAGTGGGCTTCGCAACCCTCATCGGGTGCCGCCACACTCAGATCATCGTCATCCATTACGTTGCCATATGCAACGTTACCTGCAAAAGAGTGGATCAACAAACCATGAGCTTATGCTCGGCAAGACTTAACCGACTTTCCTAGTCATGAAACTCTACATGCCGGACTCGGAAGATGTAATGTAATAGTGATATAAAGTAAAGCTGTAATACTAATCCAATTTTAGCTCAAGTTCTTTATTAACATGCTATAGACTTATAAACATAACTTTAGTAGACAAGGAATCTACATCATACAAGTTTGTGATCAAGGATTACAAGAAGCATATTAATCAAGTGCAAGTTAATTACTACATCACAACTCAGTGAACAAGTATGCTCCCTTTCGCGAGCAATGGTGACTCGAATCAAGATACACCTAGCTTGCACGTCATGTAAACCCGTCTAGAATAGGAGCGATCACTTCCGTTAACATTGTACAAAATAACCTTTCACAAGACACCCAAGCATTGAATCAGTCCTACCATCATAAATGTAAGCCCCAAATACACGGGGTTGCAGGTAATGGGGTTATCCCTTACTTTCCTGTCGGCTAACCGCCTAAGACGGTGGGCTATGCCTCAACACCTGGGTTAACATGTTACATCAGTTTCCTGGGTCCCATAAATGAAGTATGCATCCTATACAAGTTCAAACTTGTCCAGCAGCGCCACACACGGTACGGTCCTTAATCAACACAGGCAGGAACTATGCTCACAGAACCACATTCTTAAGTGTCCTAATATTCCTGCTCGGTCTCAGCTTAACTATTACATCCCATTCCTTTCCTCATCTTTCTTCCATCCATATTCTTCAACTTTAATATAACAGTTGAAATTATGTAATGTCTTATTCTAACCAAACTTCACGGATTCTTGGGTCATGCATGTGGAGTATCATACATCCCTAGACTTAATGCACAGTTACCATAGTATAGATTATAAAAGCAAAACATATTAACAACATAAATGCAAACCGGGGCTTGCATTGTTGCTGATAAAATTCAAATTCTGCTTCTGGAGGGATGAAGTCAAGCGGCACCGGCGTCTCCTCGCGAAGAGTTGCTAGCGAAATGAATAGAATGCACACTATTAATATAGCTACCCATAGACTCTGAAGTTAACAAAATTTATTTTCATAGAAGATGAAGTCCACTGTAGTTGAAAATTTAACAGCGGACTGGTAAGAACAGAAGTGTTTGTTGGTGAAAATTTCAGATTTTTATACCAAAGTTGCTGTTTATGAAAAATCCTAATCCATATCTTCAAAATGGAATTACCAGGAAATTAGGCTAGATCTGACATGATAATTGACTCTATAATCAGTTAGGGAAGGTCACTATGAGTCTAGCAAAATTTGTTTCATAATTTTCTGAGCCATATACAGGTCACAATTGAATTTCCCACTTGCTACCAATTTTCTGAATAACTTGATGTTCAATCTGGGATTTTCCTCAACCTCTAGCAACATCATGAGATTATCCCTATTTACTCATACCCAATGGTCCTGAAATTTTTACTGGAAGCAAGAGGATACCAGTTTAGGGTTCTGACCAAGTTTCATAATTTTATATGGAGTATAACTCCTGTCGGTACCCTGGGTACCATATACTCCTTGGGATTGCAAAGATCTCAGGGGAAAGTCATCTACTTGATTTGAAGACCTTCGGAGGCCCACATGTCAGACATAACCGGACCCCCTTCTCCAACATGGTTAGTCCCAGGGTCGCCACGTGTACTATCAAACCGGAGCTACCGCCCACAAGGGGGAAGCTCTGGGCTATGTACCGAAATGGCACTCCCGGACCTAACCCCAGACCGAGGGAAGCTCCGGAACTGACACGTGTCGGGTAACACCAGACCTATCTGTTCCCCACAGTGTGCTCCGGCGCTGCCACGTGTCTAACCGTCGGATCTTCAGCCTCTAACCTCCGGAAGACTCCACAACGGCTCCGGATCTTCAAAGGGGAATCAAGGACTTCAAGACCCGATCAAGTGTCATTAATACTATATTAATGACACACGATCGGACGACCTTAATTACCAGTAACGGTGCTGTCAAAGCCCATAACTCGGTCATTAAGGGCAATTAAACGTGTTGAATGTGTATCAATATCAGTAACCGCCGGGGCCACATGTCGGGCCAGGCTAACTTGTAACGGTCTGCCCTTGTACTATAAAAGGACAGGTCGACGATACATAGGGGACCCTCTAGAGACACACTCTCCAGACACTCTCCGGATACACGCTGACTTTACACTCTCAACTGACGTTGAGCTCATACATCCAATACAACACCAACACACCCCGTGGAGTAGGGTATTACGCTCTGGCGGCTCGAACCACGTAAATCTTCGTGTCCCTTGTGTCACTCAACATCTTACCTTCTGGAATCTTCGCGCACCCATACCGAACCTCAAACTCCTCTAACACTTTAGTAGTGTCGGGAGATCTGCCGGATCAAAACCACCGACAACTCCTCTAATGATTTTCTAAAGGTTTCCAACTTCTGGAATTTTGGGAAAACTATAAAGCTTTTCATGATCCGAAACCTATACCATTGAAAAGTAGAGATCAAGATGGTTCTGGTAAAAAATTATTTCCCAATTTTTGAAGTAGTATGCTAGGAGTTATGAATTTTCTAACTTTGGCTATTTTCTGTTATTTAATTTTGGTTGTAAACTCTTTTTAAACTGACAGCAGGGACCCACACATTTTAAACCAACCACTCAGAACAATGCCACATCGGACTGCATAGATAACTGGCACAGCCACATTGGATCTGGGCGGCAGGGGGTCTTCTTCAACCTCCAGACAATGAAGCCCTGCGCTCCCCTCGCCGGAGCAGCGTGTCCGGTCATGAGAAAAGGGGCAAAATGATTCCCAGAACGTGGAACACACCAAGGGCAAGGCTGCATGGCTCGGCACCGCCGGAAAAATGGAATTCGACGGGGAGTGGTGGCTGCACCATTTGGCCATGGTGAAAACACGCAACCGAAGGCTAAATCAAGGAGCTGATGTCATATCCGTTGACAGCCAGCTACCGTCGGATTCGACACAGGAAGATCTGGGCTGTGTTTCCAATTCAAGTGGCGGCACCAATAGAACAGCTGGCAGGAGCGTGCGAGTGGGCCGAGATGATTTCAAATGATCAAGCCGAGGCCTAGTACAGGAGGACGTTAAATAGATGGCATGAGTGATTGGCTAAGGCAGTTAGGTCGTTGAACATTCTGTTAATTCCCCAAACCCCCATTCTCCTCCTCCTCCTGTTCTTCCCAGAATGTAATCTCCCTACACATGATGATCGGTGATTGAGGAGTGGAATCGGAAGGAAGGTTGCATCATGTTGATGCACCTTACTACATCACTCTGTCGAATTTGTTTCGTGTTTGTCGAGTTTTCCTGTTCATTCTGGTGATTCAGTTCTTCGGTATTATTTGTGGATCCTGTTGATTTCTCCGCGGATATCACACTGGTATCAGAGACTCGTGATGATTCCTTGTTTTCCTGCGATTTGGAGTTCTCTTGTGCCGGGGATCGCCGGGTTTTCCGTGGCTAATCAATCACGGCGCCCTTCAAACCTAGTCCGCAAGCCCGTTTCATAGCTTCTAAAATGTCTGAATCAGAGAAATCATTGGCTGATTCTATCGCTAAACTCAATGAGCGCTTGGAGTCCATGGAGACTAAGTTTTCTGCAGATCTGCAGGCTGTGAGCACGAAAGTGGATATGGCTATGACCTCTATTGGTTTGTCTCAGCAGGAACAAAATTCCAAGCGGGTTCATCAGGTGCACCGGGATTCTCATAACTCTGCAGAGGATGGCATTATGGGACCTCATCCCGCGATGTCACCGTCAGGATCTTCTGGTATGGCTACTAATTCCTTCCACAACTCGGGCCCCTTCTCTGGTATGCAGATGCACACTACTATGCCTGTTCCATCGTTTCAACATACTCCTGTGGTTACTGATAGAAATATGGACAGTAAGAAACAGTGGATGCCCAAAATGGATTTCCCCATTTTTGATGGTCATGATGTTAGAATATGGTTAGACAAATGTGCAGCATACTTTGTGCTCTATCAGATTCCTGTTACTTTTCAAGTGGTTGCTGCATCTTTGCATATGGTAGACAGGGCAGCACATTGGTTTCAGTCCTATAAACATAATGCTGATATTTATATTTGGGCCAATTTTGTTACTGCTGTCACTAGAGAATTTGATATGGATGTTCACCGTTTCAAGAAAATGGAATTGTTGAATCTGAGGCAGACTGGTACTGTAGATCATTATGAGTTTGAACAATTAGTCTATCACATACGCCTCTATGACCCTTCTCTGAATGAGACCATGTTGGTCTCTCAGTTCCTGATTGGATTGAAAGATGAACTGAGAACTACAGTGGAAATGCATCTTCCTGACAGCGTTGCTAAAGCTGCAATTCTAGCCTCTGTGCAGGAAAATTTATTTGAGAAGCCAAAAAGGTGGGGAAGCAAAGCTCATTTCAGGCCTGCTCATACTGCACCTCCTAAAGAGCAGAGACAAAGTGTGCCTAGTGGAGATCTTTGGAAAGCAAAACAGTTGAAGGAATTCACAAGGGTCAATGGCCCGTGTTATAACTGTGGTGACAAATGTAATCCCACTCACAAGTGTCCTGTAGCTGTCAGTGCCCAGCTTCAAAGTTTGGACTCTACTTCTCGTGATTGGGGTGAAATGTTATTTGATGAAATTTTAAATGCTATGGAGAACCTTACTTTGCAATCAGGTGAGCCTGATCAGTTTCTCTCCTTCAAGGCTATTTCTGGTACATCAAGTGTAAAAACCGTACAATTAAAGGCATTGGTTAAGAATATGGTGTTGGTCATTTTAGTGGACTTAGGAAGCTCTAACACATTCATTAACTCTGATCTGGTCCATCAGTTGAACCTTCCAGTCACTGAAACTATACCAGTGCAGGTAAAAGTGGCTAATGGGGAAATTCTTCGCAGCAACTCTGAAGTAGCTGATTTTGAGTGGTACACTCAGGGACATACATTTTCTTGCCATGCTAAAGTCCTTGACATTAAGGCTTATGACTTGGTGCTAGGAATGGATTGGTTAGAGAAACATAGCCCCATGACTTTTTATTGGTCCCTCAAGACTTTGTTCTTCTTTCACCAAGGCAAAAATGTTACTGTGCAAGGTTTGCTGGATCATCAGCCTTCTATACTTCCAGAGATGTCTGGTGAACAAGTGTCCAAAAGCTCTAAGGGAAATGACATATGGGCTGCGGTTATATTAGAACCTGTTCCTTCTGAAACAGATGAAAGTCTGAATACTTCTCTAACAACTATTCACATTGCCCCGCCCGGCTCCTAGGCTCCCGAATCTCCGTAGGGAGTTCAGAGTTTCCCGACTTCGAATGATCCCAGGCTGGGGATTTTCGCCACCTCTATAGGAGCCAGGGGACCAAGTGTCTGCCAAACCTATCGTGCAAAGCTAACTCGAATCCACAAAATGGAGGATCAAGAAAACGTGGGGGGAAGGAATGAGCATTGAGAGTATGTATTGTAGAACAAATTTAGAAAAAGATACAAACAAAAGAACTTCAGTAAGTCATTAGGAAAGCACCCGAGGGTGCAGCTATTTATGTCCGGTAAGACAACCGGGAGACCATACATCCGGCCCATCCTCCGGGCCAGCTCCGCTACTGATGCGAAGGAAACCAGGTGACACGGCGAAGAAGCAACAGGCTCACACTCACGTTCCAATGACTCTAGCTCCGCCTCTGATCGATCGCCTGCATAGCCCTCTCCCACGGCATGGAGATCGATGTAGTTGTAATGAGATGTCACGGTTGTAAGATTGAGGCGTGCCCAAAGGCTTGTCACGTTTGTGGCCACGACAGTGAGCTGCAAGGCCACCCGGTTCAGGAGCTCCGCCATTTGGCTCCCCAGTTGCGACACGGAAGAACCGTCGTACACTGCCGCGCGTATGGTGATCCTAGAGGAACGGAGCCCCTTAAGCTCTGCCATCGCCTCTGCGTGGTAATGAGGAACCTCCCGGAGCCTAGCTGTCAGGGCGACATCATTCAGCATACCATTTCCCAGGTTTCCAAGCACTTGGTCACACGCTGTTCATATTTCTTAACACCACAGATCATCTTCAGTAGGAGATGAGATCCGCAAGTACACAGAAGATACCGTTGTAGCATTTCACCCAAGAGTATTCCAAAGGGTACCGTATTTTTCGCAAAGGAAGGCAATGAAGTAAAGTAAATACTATTCTTATGATCAAGGTATAGGGTACTAAGTAATCATCATGACAGGGGTAAGTTGATAATAAGGGCAGTGTGACACACAACTAAGCAATCTACTCCTAGAGATAAGGTTGTCCTAGTGAGGGTTAAACTACGAGAAGGGGTTGCTCCTACTATGCTCCAATTACTCGTATACATAGTCTAACTAGTGTACACGTGGATATGCTAATGATGAATACTAGGGCTTACACTACATGAATCCCGACCATTTACGTCGGTCCGAGCTGACGTAATTAAGGCTAAAACTGTAACACCCTCATTTTCATGCATCATGCATAGCATAAGTTCATATACATGTTTAACATTAATTCACATAAAAAGGAATGAGTTTAAAATGAATTTAAACCAAAACTGCACTCAAAAGTTCTGAGGAGTGCAGACTAGTCTGTTTTTTGTGCTGACTACTCCGATTTCTCTCTAACCTCCCTCGGACATGCCCGTTTTTGCAGCGGGCTAGTCCGTTTTCCTCTCTGTACACTTTTGGACTTGTCCGATCCCATAGCGGACTAGTCTGGTCATCCCAACCTTGAAATTTCGCCAAGTCCCTAGACTTGTCCGGACTTGTACGACATCTAGCGAACTTGTCCGTTTTCCCTCTTACTAAAATCGGACTTGTCCGGTTTTGGCCAAACTTGTCTGTTTTTTCTCTGACTAAGTTTAGACTAGTCTGATGTCCAGTCCGAACTTGTCTTATATCTCTCTGTCTAACTTCGGACTAGTCCGACCTCTTGCGGACTTGTCTGCTAATCGCGATTCCGAGTTGATCTTTTGATTCACGAAGTGTTTTTGGATTTTACCTTAAGTGGGCCTAAGGACGTCATGTCTAAATCTTTTTAGAGCCCATGTGGAACCCCACACCGGCCTCCACCCACCCCAAACTCGAAATCCATCAAACCCTAGCCCTCTAGCTCTATATAAACAACCCCACCCCTTGACGTTACATCCTTTTGCCTCAATTGAAAGACCACAAACCCTATTTTGTGGACAGCCACCATCAACAAGGGACAAGGAGATCCCGAGCAAGAAGAAGAAGAGAAGAAAATGAAAGAGGATAAAGATCTCCATCAAGTTTTCGTTCTTCATCAATAATTGACCTTCAAGTTCTTCATCAAC
Source organism: Tuctoria greenei (assembly GCA_036927565.1). NCBI lineage: Eukaryota > Viridiplantae > Streptophyta > Magnoliopsida > Poales > Poaceae > Tuctoria > Tuctoria greenei. Next base: position 63,355,391 of record JAYESD010000007.1, on the reverse strand, counting down.
CCTAGATCGTCAAGATCCAAGTGTTGCCTCCAAAACACTTGATTCATTGTATCTCTAAACACCTGGTACACCATCTATTTCCTCTTTATCACGTGAATTCAACCCCGTTTCTCCAAATTCACGTCAATCTAGAAAATCCTAGTTCACTGTTCCTGCGGAGGGCGGACTAGTCTGGTCCCAGGCGGACTAGTCTGATTTTGCTGTCTGTTTTCTGCTGAATTAAATCTAAATTGATTCGAATCAATTCCAAACGTGTCCAAACATGTTAAAAGCTATTAGAACTAGTTAATAAACATTATTAATAACTCATTAACTAGTTTTGTTTCGCATTTGCATTAGTCATGCATGTCATATCATATTGAGTAGTATATGAGCACTTATTGATTGAAATTCTTGTCTTGTATGTTACTGCGCGGTTTAGACGGATTTGCATTAGAGAGTGCTGCGGAGGATCTACAACACCAGGAATTTGAAAGCTTTGACCCAAACCAAACCCAAGAGCGAGGAAAGTGTCCTTGATGTGAGACCTATGTGTGCTGAATACATTGGCTTGTAGTGAATATACTTGCTTTGACGATAAAAGGAATATCACCAAAACACCTTTTTATCAAGGTCCGACTCTAGCTCTGAGATACAGCAATGTCCGACGGTTGGTCTAGCTTGTTTTGGGTAGCTCCGGCTATGTTCAAAGCTAGGTCCGACTTCTTGGTAAGGTCCGACTAGCTTTGGTTAGCTCCGGTGAGCTTTATCTTTAGCTCCGGCATGTCTTTGATAGCTCCGGCATATATTTGATAGCTCCGGAATGCTTTTGCTAAGCTCCGATGTACTTTTTCTAGCTCTGGTTTCGGGTTGACTAGTTTTTGGTAAGCCCCGGTGCTAGGATCTACTAGTTTTGGTAAGCTCCGGCAGGTGCTTCATTGTACTAGTTTTGGTAAGCTCCGACTCAAGCTCCGGCTTGTTGTGGGATGGTCCGGAACTTGACTGCAATACTTCTGCTTTTCATTTGCAAAGTTTTGAACTTGTTTTATATTCTTGGAAAGATTGCTTAGTATTAATTTGCTAAGTTTTTGGTGCGTTTTGGTTGATATGAATGATTTTGTTTTGATATGCTTTGCAACATGCTTATGTGAGGTTCTCACGTAAGGTGTTGTGTTCGGAACTGACGTGAGTCAAGTCGAGGACTTGGGCTCGTATTGATTGGTTGTTTATTCATGTGCAGGTGTTGCTTGAGTTCAAGACATGGCTGGTGACGGGATCCATTGGACTAGTCTCAGGGAGGAGATGAGGTTCCAACAACCAAATTCAAGAGGAATTGTGGTTGAGCTGATCAGGAGGTTGCGCAACATGTTTGAATCAAGAACAATGCATATGAATGTATCGTTGACGTCATTGGAAGATGTTTGCACGTGTGCAAGGAGTGCATGGACGTGGCTACATGGTTCCGAGACGTGATGAAGAGATGTGGACGTAAAGAATTGGTCGGAAAGGTCCAACCGACTAGGTTATGGACTCAGGCTGCGGCTGAGTCGGGTTTGACTCAAATATGGAAAGATTTGAGTTGGTTATGATAGGATTTTGTGTGGGTCACGAATTTGAGTTGTTTAGGAATGTGGGATACGTTCCTAAGGTGTTTGGAAGTTTTAAGATTGCTTCTATCTGCGTATAGAAGAATCTTGAGCAGTTAAGGAAAGTTACGATTCGTGATCTGAGTAGGATTGGAGTCCTAGTTGATATTGGGTTGGCCTAAGGGCTGGTTATATAAGAAAGGGAGCCCAGAGCTCGTGGTGCACGACTTTGGGGCTGTTCCTCTTGTGTTCTATTGAATAAAATTCGTAGTTTGAAGGAACTTTTGTGCCTTGTTCGTCCGACTTGTTTTACTCGTCGTGTTTCTGGACAGCACTACCTTTCATCGGTAGTTTTATCATAACTCGAGTTTTACAGATCCAATTGACGTGATTCTTTTTGGGTTGTCTTCAAAACTTGATTATCTATCATATGTCAGAATTTCACGGTCATTGAATTTGTGGTTTTTGATATACACGAGTTTCTTTGCAGCGTTCCAGAACTGTTTTTTTTCGAGTAGGGCAGATTGACCTTTGTTTGATCTTTCGATCATAACTTGAGTTTTTCTCGACGGATTTGAGTGATTCTTTTTGTGTAGTCTTCGTGACTTGATTCTCTCTGATATATATCACTTTTGTCACTGTAAAACACGTTTAGATTAGTCTCACACATGAATTCTTTAACATATCGTTTTTCTGCCGAAAGGGTTTGGGGTTTAATTGTTTCCGCTGCGTAAGATTTTTAAATCTACCATTCACCCCCCCTCTCTGGTAGATTTTCACGTGCTCTTTGATCCTACAATTGGTATCAGAGCCACGTTGCTCTAATATTTGTGATTTGCACGTGTTTTTTGACTAATCATCATGGAGAAGTATTCCGCCAAACCTTGTGTGTTCGCTGGTATTGATTTTCAGGTTTGGAAGGCACGCATGGAGGCTTTCATCCAGGCACAAGGATTTGCAATATGGGAGAAGTTATACAAGCTTACAAAGTGCCATCAAACGATCAAGTTACAGCTACAAATCTGAGAGATGTCGACAACAACAACAAGGCTCGGAACTTGATCATACAAGGATTAACACAAAGCGACTTCGACCGTGTTGCACACCTCCGATCTGCATACGATGTGTGGAAAGCACTTTGTGACTACCACGAAGGATCCAACACGATCAAAGAGGTAAGGCAAGACATGTTCAAGAAAGAATACATGCGCTTCGAGATGCAACCCGGTGAGTCAATTGATGATCTCTTTGCTCGCTTTAATAAGATTCTCAGCAACTTGCGTAGTGTCAATGTTAAATTTTCAGATGCTGAAAATGCTAGGCAATTGCTAAGTGCATTAGATATGTCAATTTGGGAGATGAAAGTCACATCTATTCGTGAATCTTCTGTCATGAGTTCACTTACTTTAGATGTGCTATATTCCAAGTTAAAAACTCATGAAATTGACATAATATCACGTAAGAACCCCAATAAGTCTATTGCATTTGTTTCACAATGTGATATGTCTAACTCCGGCCAATCATCATCTTGCAATACTCTTGCTTTGTTGTCCTCACTAACCGTGGAGCAGATCGAAGAATTTCCAGAAGAAGAGTTGGCACTCATCTCTACTAGATTCTCAAAAGCATTGCAAAATGTGAGAACTAGAAGGAGAGGAAGCTCCGAACCTCAGCGCTGTTTTGAATGTGGTAAAACAGGACACTTTCGTACAGAATGCCCTAACCTTTCAGGTACGACCACCCGGGAAGAAAAACAAAGCAAGGTTCGGACCTCCTCTGGAAATTCCAACAAGAAGAAGAAAAGTACCATAGGACGCAAGATGATCAACAGTTTCATCACCGCGCTTCAAGAGTTCAGTTCAAGCGACGTGGACATTGGAAGTGATGAAGAAGAAGATGATTTGGCAAACTTGTGCTTTATGGCGGGCAAGTCAAGATCAAGTATGGAGGAGGCAGAACATAACAGCGACAATGAAGAGCTATGTCCTACTTGCAATGAAATGTGTGATGCTATTTCTCGTGCAACTATTATTGTCAAGAAAAAGGACAAAAAGCTTAGGGATAATGCTGCTAAAATTGAATCACTAGAATATGAAATTAACCATTTAAAAACTTTGATTCCTAGTGATGATGCATGCCCCTCATGTGACTTAATCTATGAACAATTGTCCACATTAAGAAGTGCACACTCCTCCACTCTAGATAAACTTGAGTTAGAAATTGAAAAGAACAAAGAGCTTGCTGCACTTAATGATAAAAACTTGAAAGATCCTAGCTGTTCTACAATTGATTTGCATTGTTCTACTTGTGATGATCTTGATAAGAAACTACAGGATGCTATGAATGAAATTTGTATATTGAACAATGCTTTACGTTCTCATGAAGTTAAATTTTGTTCCAATTGCAAACTAAAAGGGAAAACTTCATGTGAAAATTGTCTTGATCTGTCCAACAAACTTGATGACATGCATAGGACATTAGATCGGTTTTGTAATGAGAATAAGAACCTAAACTTGCTGCTGAATTCTTCCAAGTCTTGCAATGATAAAACTGGTTTAGGTTTTGATTTTCATGCTCATGCTAAGGCACATCCACCTAAAATTGTAAAGTCATTAGGAAGTGGTTTGATTCAGACAGTTCCTAAACAAAAAGTAGTGGTTTTCAAATCTGCAGGAGTGTTGCCTCATTCGGTTTCAAATAAAAATATTGCTTGCTCATCTAGACATGAACACAAAGTTAAATTTCATTGTACCTTCTGTGGTAGAGATGGTCATGTCATAGATTTTTGTTATAGACTAGCTAAACAACAGAAAAGGGAAAGAATGGTTGCTAGATCTCATAACTTTCATGCAAAATTTGCTGCACACATTGAACCGAATGTACAACCTGCTGTTTTGAGTCAAAAACATTCAAAGTTTACCTCCGGACCTTCTGTTTTTGCCTCCGGAGCTACTGATTTTTGTGCTACACAAGTAACACCTTATAGGTCGGTAGTCAAGAATAAAAAATCTCAAACTTTGACTCATAAACCTGCTGTTTTGTCTCAGCTTTCGCGTGTTTTTCCTCATGCACGTCGCGTGACTCAGTACTGGATTCCTAAATGTCTTTTGACTAACCTCAGTATTGAGTCATCGACGTATTGTGCTTTTATGTAGGTTACACGTTTGAGGAAGGAGAACATTTGGATTGTGGATTCAGGTTGCTCACGCTACATGACCGGTAACAAAGATTGGTTCTCCTCCCTCTCTTTTGTGTCACGTGTAGAGAATGTTACTTTTGCTGATAATTCTTCAACTCCTATAATTGTTGAGGGTTCGGTTAGAGTAAATGATCACTACACTTTAAAGGATGTGGTACTTGTCAAAAATTTGAAATACAACTTGCTTTCTGTTGCGCAATTGCTAGATGAAAATCTAGAAATTATTTTCAATAAAAACTGCTGCAAAGTTGTAGGTTCAAATAGTGAGCTTATTTTTAAAATGTCTCGGTTTGGAAGAGTTTTTAAAGCTGATTTTGATATGTCTTCCTCTAAGCATAGGTGTCTAGTTGCTAATGATTCAAAGGACTTATATTTTTGGCATCGTAGACTTGGTCACGTAGGCTTTGATCACCTAGCGTGTTAGTTCTCTTGATCGCATACGTGGGCTGCCTAAGCTTAAAGGGGACAAAGAAATTGTGTACTCTTCTTTAGACATGCTAAGATGGTTGCAGGTTCACATACTCCTCTCACAATGATCATGACAACTGAACCATGTCAACTTTTGCATCTTGACACCGTAGGACCTTCACGTGTCCAATCCTTCAGAGGTAAATGGTATGTTCTTGTTATTGTTGATGATTATTCTAGATACTCTTGGGTTTACTTTATGGCATCTAAGAATGAAGCTTTTAGTCACTTTAGGACTTTATTTCTTAGATTATCAATTGATCACCCAGGATCTTTAAAGGCAATTAGAAGTGATAACAGAACTGAATTTAAAAATCAATCTTTTGATCACTTTTGTGCTGAAAATGGAATAGATCATCAACTTTCTTCCTCATATGTACCTCAACAAAATGGTGTTGTAGAAAGAAAGAACAGAACCAGTTGAGATGGCTAGGACTATGCTTGATGAATATCAAACTCCTAGGAAATTTTGGGCTGATGCGTTAGCAACCGCTTGTTATGTCTCAAATCGTGTTTTCTTGCGTGCTAAGCTAGGTAAAACACCATATGAGCTTCGGTTTGGACATAGGCCTAGTGTTACACACTTTCGGGTCTTTGGTTGCAAATACTTTGTTAAGAAACATGGTAATCTTGATAAATTAGAACCTAGATCCATTGATGGCATGTTTCTTAGTTATCCATCTCATACTAGAGGCTACCGTGTGCTTTTACTTGACACTAACAAAATTGTGGAGACTTGTGAAGTGTCTTTTGATGAATCTAGCCCAGGTACTAGCTCAAACATTGCAGGTTCAGATCCATATGCGCAGGGGGAGAGCATTTTCATTGAAGATGAGGAAGAATTGGAGTTGCTGCAGAAAATTCAGCAGCTAAAGACTTTGGTTTAGCTCCGGATGTTAATTCTCAATCAGCCCTGACAACCATCAATGCTGATTCAAATCATCCTCAAGCCACAAGCTCATCGATTTGTGATGAACATGAAGAAGAAGAAGCTTGTGAGACATCTGTTCTCCTATGGTTTTACAAAGATCATCCCCCACAATAGATGATTGGAAGCTTGCACGAACGAGTCACACGGTCCAGGTTTTGCGATCCAAACTCTCATGCTCATTCTGCTTTTGTTGCTTCTTTTGAACCCAAAGATATATCGCACGCACTCACTAATGAATCTTGGATTATTGCCATGCAAGAAGAGTTAGAAAATTTTGAAAGGAATAATGTTGGGAAACTTGTACCTCCACCTCAAGGTCACACTTTAATTGGAACTAAATGGGTATTTAAAAATAAACAAAGTGAGGATGGGCTTGTGGTTAGGAATAAGGCTAGGTTGGTTGCTCAAGGTTTCACTCAAGTTGAAGGTCTAGATTTTGATGAAACTTTTGCTCCCGTTGCTAGATTAGAAGCCATAAGAATTTTGTTAGCCTTTGCTGCATCTAAAGGTTTCAAGCTATATCAAATGGATGTTAAAAGTGCTTTTCTTAATGGCTACATAGATGAGGAGGTTTATGTCAAACAACCATCGGGTTTTGAAAATCCAGATTTTCCTAATCATGTTTACAAACTGTCCAAAGCCTTGTACGTTCTCAAACAAGCCCCTAGAGCATGGTATGAGAGGTTAAAAACATTCTTACTTGAAAAGGGGTTTACCATGGGCAAGGTTGATAAAACTCTTTTTGTGCTTAAGCATGGCAATGACTCATTATTCGTTCAAGTGTATATGGATGATATTATCTTTGGTTGTGCTTCTCATGATCTTGTGTCCAAGTTTTCAGCTATGATGAGTTCAGAATTTGAGATGAGTATGATGGGTGAACTCACGTACTTTTTGGGGCTGCAAATCAAGCAAACAAAGGAGTGTACCTTTGTGCATCAAACGAAGTATACAAAAGATCTCCTAAGGCGCTTCAATATGGACAAAAGCAAGCCTCTTCGGACACCAATGGGAACAGCAACAACACTTGAACTTGATGAAGATGGTGAACCCGTGGATCAAAAAGAATATAGAAGCATGATCGGATCACTTTTGTACCTCACGGCATCAAGACCGGACATACAATTCAGCATATGTCTTTGTGCACGGTTTCAAGCTTCCCCACGTGCTTCACATCGTCAAGCCGTCAAAAGGATTTTCAGGTACTTACATGGAACTCAAGAATTTGGCATTTTTCTTCCTTCTTCCTCAACCGTTACTTTGAAAGCTTTTTCGTATGCTGATTTTGGGGGTTGTAGGATTGATAGGAAAAGTACTTCCGGTGCTTGTCATTTTCTTGGTAATTCTCTTGTTGTTTGGTCCTCTAGAAAACAAAATTCAGTTGCACAATCCACAACCGAATCTGAATATGTAGCTGCTGCTAGTGCTTGCTCTCAAATTCTTTGGATTGTTCAAACACTTAAGGACTATGGGGTTGATCTAGATAGTGTTCCACTATTCTGTGATAACACTAGTGCCATTTGCATTGCTAAAAACCCCGTGCAACATTCTAGAACTAAGCACATTGACATTAGGTATCACTTTCTCCGAGATAACGTTGAAAAAAGAAACATTGTGTTCCACCATGTAGATACCGAACAACAATTGGCTGACATTTTTACAAAACCTTTGGATTTCACTCGTTTTTGTTTCATTCGTAGTGAAATAGGGGTTATGCATCCTCATGGCTTAAATTGAGGGAGATTTTTGAAACTTGGGAAGTCTATGTGTGAATCTGAAATTAAAATAATATGAGCATAGTATTTCATACATATATGACTTTGTGATTCCTTTTACATGCTGAAAGTTCTTACTACATTACTCGTGTTATACATTTTGTAGTTTTTGCCATGTCTAGTAATTGGAATAATTACTTACACTAAAACTGGTCATGGTCGAACTTTCTTGCTGTTTTGAACTTGTTACATGTTCACAAGTGCTTTTAATCATTAAGAATTCATCAAGTAATCAACTCACATGTTGAGTTTTTATGAACAAATATAAATTGAGAAAAGATCAAGAGAATATGCATGCATCGCACTTCTTCTTTTGAGATGGCTTGTCATTGCACTTAGATATGAACTTGGAAGAAGTTGTGTATGACTAAAACTATGTCCTTAAGCTTCTGATTGTCAAATGACATAGGCTTGGCTTGGTTGGTTAGAATAAGGCAGATGCGCATATAATCTCTTGCAAATATCATATGATCTAAATATATGCTTTGAAAAATAATAAAATGCAGCAACTAGTGTCATGCTTTCAGGTTTTGAAATAGTTAAGTTTGTGAGATCATGACTTGATTAAATTGAAAATTACATTTGATCTCTAGCATGGCTTACACTACTTTATGTATTTCATTGATGTGATAATGTAAGATACTTGATACTATCACTTGGATGAGCTTTGTTTATATGTATATATTATAATATGCTCATAACAACTAAAGGGGGAGAGGTAATTTGTTTATATGCTCATGACTTGCTGAATACGTTGTCAAAGGGGGAGAGATAAGCATTGGGAGAGAGAGAATATGTGCATAAGGAGAGATAATAAAGGGGGAGAGATAATATGGGATAATTTTTCTTCTCATTTTACTTTTAATTTAAAAAGGGGGAGAAATTGCCTTCAAAACTTTTATGTGAATAAGCCAATGTTCGGATTTTAAATGGTGTTGCCAATGCATTCATCAAGGGGGAGATTGTGAGACATATGTGTGCTGAATATATTGGCTTGTAGTGAATATACTTGCTTTGACGATAAAAGTTTTGAATATCACCAAAACACCTTTTTATCAAGGTCTGACTCTAGCTCTGAGCTACAGCAAGGTCCGACGGTAGGTCCAGCTTGTTTTGCGTAGCTCCGGCTATGTTCGAAGCTAGGTTTGACTTCTTGGTCAGGTCCGACTAGCTTTGGTTAGCTCCGGTGAGCTTTATCCTTAGCTCCGGCATGTCTTTGATAGCTCCGGCATATATTTGATAGCTCCGGAATGCTTTTGCTAAGCTCTGACGTACTTTGTCTAGCTCCGGTTTTGGGTTGACTAGTTTTTGGTAAGCTCCGGTGCTAGGATTCTACTAGTTTTGGTAAGCTCCGGCAGGTGCTTCATTGTACTAGTTTTGGTAAGCTCCGACTCAAGCTTCGGCTTGCTGTGGTGATGAGGACATCACTTCTATAGATACAAACAACACTCCATTGAGCATACAAGATGCAATCAATAGAGTTCATACACAACAATTAATTTCAGAGGTGAACTCGTTCTTATATATTTCCTTATATGTTTTTGAGCATAGATTGCTACTTAATGATTTATTTGTGATTCGGATCCATGGAGAGGTTAAAGGAGTACTTAGAGGGAGTATTAGGGACGTGGAAGACCAGAGAATTCGTTCAAAGAAGATGGAAACCGAACCAAACTCCAAATCGTATCCAACTCAGAGTCCAGGAGCAGTACAAACTAAAACGGACGCCTAGGACGCAAATGAACTCCGTTTTGGACGTTCTACATATGCACGGAAAGGGGAGAGGATAACCTTTCCAATGGCGCCGGTCCCATGTCAAAATACCAACGGAGTCGACAGGAATCGTCGAAACAAAATCAAGTACAGAATCTGTCAGGGTGCTGCGCCACCGTATTGGGCCATTGGGCCATGTATCAAGTCTAAGTCCATTATTTTTGTATATTAGGGTTAGGTCACGACCCCAACACCCCATTGGACGTCCTCCCTCCTATATATACTCCATAGTAGCCACCATGAACAATTGGGTTTTGCTTAGATCAATAATATCCCCGTTCTTCGGTTTGTGAGACCCCAAATTCGCGATTTCAAGTCATGTCTTCTACGTTCTTGCTTGTGTTCTCGGTTGCACTTGCAGGGATTAGCCTTCTTGGCGAGGTCAATCGTGTGCAGCACGGTTGATAACCAACGGAGCGGTGGTGTAGTTATTGCAGGGGTTGTTCGTGTTCTACTCGAGAGCCTCGGATCATCAACGTCGAGATCTCCACATCAATCGACTTATCCATTACCTTTCGGAAGATCGGGACTCATCATCATAATCTTTTCCTATCAATTTGTATCAGATTTCCAAGTTGCCCGTTAGGTAATTCATCTATCCATTACATTAGTTTTGTTTTTCATACCTAGAGTCCACAAGAAAAGCCACATAAAAACTTGCAGTTTAGTAGATCTGTTCATTACTTTGTCCAAACCACATTGAGCCTTTGCAACTTTGTTATTCAGTTTGGTTTTGTTGAGTTTGTGTCCGTGGTTGAGTCATATTGCTGGTTTAGAAAGTGTTTTTGGTCTTAGTTTGAGTTTTGCATTGTGTGATTCATCCTTTTGAATCACGTCATCACGTCCAGATTAAATTCACCTCTGTCCAGTTTGTTATTTTCATCATATCTCGCACATACGAACTCGGATTTTGGTGTTCTTGTACTTTATGGAAAGCTTAAGAAGTTATCTATAACTTTCTTATTCATCATTTGCCCAGAAAATATAGTTATCGATGTCTAAATTGCATTGGATACGAATCTGTTATTGACCTAAAAATTCTGAACAGTCTGTATTTCGGGGGCAATATCTCCAATTGTTCTTGTCCAAAATAGGTCTTCCATATATTGAAATTAAAGAGGAGAGATATATCTACAATCTTGCTGTTCTAAGTTTTCCAATTTAGAGTCTATAAGTTTGCCTATTTGTCCTTAGAAGATTGAGCAGAAAATCTGCGACAGACACACGAGATATCTTGGATTGATTTTCATTGTGTTCTTCCCTTACAGCACATTCTGAAAAAAAGGAAGAAAAAAGAAAAAGGCAAGTGCAAAACAAGAAAGAAAAGCCGCACAAAAAAAGAGGAAAAAAAAAACAAAAAAAAACAGAAGTGCTTGCATTCTTTGTGTCATCTAGTTTTGTCTCATGTCTTGCTAGCTTGAACTACTAGGAACACATTTAGGACATCAACTTTGACAAATACTTTGGATACTTATTCAACTTTACTATCTGATTTAATTATTGCTAATACTTTCTACATAGAAAGTGCCATCCAAGCTACACCTTACCCTTGAGCAGAATCGATACACCTTTGCAATCATCCCACGCTTCATTGGTTTCTTCATCCGTCCACCGTTTGCCACCTGCAGTGTCGGTAAGAACACTTGTAAGAGCGTGGTAAGACGCTTGAGAGTGTGTGATTCCACTTCCACTTTGCCATTATCCTTTGTAGTTGATAGGGATAACATATTTTTTGTGTTGTCTTCTGTTTGCTACTAACAATGTCAGGTAAAAGCAAGAATCATGCATTATATGCTGAGATGATGGACATGATGAAGACGACGATGGAGTTGCTCAGTAAAAATCAAACATCAACTAAGGATTCACATGACATTCAGACCACCTTTACAACACCTTCCACATGAAGTAATTACATTCACACATCTCTTCCTTCTTATGATGGTTTTGGTTATGATGAATATATTACTTGGGAAATAGAGGTGGATAAAATATTTGGACAATGTCATTTGTGTGAGTGGAGAAAGATTAGAAATGTTGCAAGTGCATTAGTAGATTATGCATTAACTTGGTGGAACAATTTAAATGAATTAGAAAAACCTCGAACATGGAAAGAAACGAAAATTCTTATGCGAGAAACTTTTGCTAATGTATCTATGTGCAAAGAAGAAATTCAGCAATTTGAGGAGAAATTTCTTGTTGTACCTCCTTTTGTGTCTAACGTTTTGCAGGACAATATAGAAAATAATATAGATGATGCAAAAGAGAACGAGGCTTTTGACAACACTTGTAAAATTTTAGATGGATCAACTCATAATGCACTCAAAATCACTGCTGAAAATGGTAAGGCAAAACATTCTAGAAATACAGAAGGTGAGAAGTTTTTGAATGTTCTGAATTTTTCCACCAATCATGCTATTTTCGAGGAGCAACTATTAGAATCGTTTATTTACACACCATTGTCACATGTTGATTTTCCAGCTGATCGTTGCGCTATGAAAGAGTTGTGTGCTGATAACTCTATTATACCTATGCAAAAACAAGTTAATGTACAAGATGATTGAGTTTTGGATTCACCTACTTGTGCTGAAATTCATAATTTGATCACGGCTACTGCTGAAAATGATGAGCTGAAATTTTTGTCTTCTCTAAATACTTTGGGTTATATTGAATTTGACACTCTTTGTGATCTAAATATTGTAGAGAGGAGAATATTTTCACAATCTGAATTGCCTTTATTAAATAGAACTATTTTTCATGCTATAGGCAACTATGAAGATAGTGGTGAATTTATGGTGCATAAACATATGTTCAAATGTGCAAGCTCCTTTTGTGCTGCAACAACATGGTGAAATGAATGGATGCACTAACACTAATAATGTATTGTCAAGTTTTTCTAGCATTTTTTTATTGCAGCAAGGACAACAAATAAAAAAGAAGCATTGTTCATTGCGGTTGTGCAATATGGACAGTGTTCATTCTACCCCAAAGCAATCCTTTTTCCTTGACATACGAGCAAGCCGAGGATGGCTTGTCCTAAAGAAGGGGAGAATGATGAGATCATGCATATTATCATTGCACAAATAAACATGGCACAATGTTTATTTGTTTGGGATCCTGGCTCAAGTGAATGTGCACTCTTATTTGATGGACAAGATCAAGATGGTGCACTATGTCGTCCACCACCTTGGCCTCCTCCATTCATGCATACAAAAAGATTTGATGGCGTTGCACATTTTGACCAACACATAAGAGAAGATGAACTTGAGTCGAGGACGACTCCAATTCAAGAAGGGGAGGATGATGAGGACATCACTTCTATGGATACAAACAACACTCCATTGAGCATACAAGATGCAATCAATAGAGTTCATACACAACAATTAATTTCAGAGGTGAACTCGTTCTTATATATTTCCTTATATGTTTTTGAGCATAGATTGCTACTTAATGATTTATTTGTGATTAGGATCCATGGATAGGTTCAAGGAGTACTTGGAGGGAGTATCAGGGACGTGAAAGACCAGAGAATTCGTTCAAAGAAGATGGAAACCGAACCAAACTCCAAATCGTATCCAACTCGGAGTCCAGGAGCAGTACGCACTAAAACGGACGCTCAGGACGCATACGAACTCTGTTTTGGACGTTATACATATGAACGGAAAGGGGAGAGGATAACCTTTCCAATGGCGCTGGTCCCATGCCAAAATACCTACGAAGTCGACAGGAATCGTCGAAACAAAATCAAGTACAAAATCTGTCAGGGTGCTGCGCCACCGTATTGGGCCATTGGGCCATGTATCTAGTCTAAGTCCATTATTTTTGTATATTAGGGTTAGGTCACGACCCCAACACCCCATTGGACGTCCTCCCTCCTATATATACTCCATAGTAGCCGACATGAACAATTGGGTTTTGCTTAGATCAATAATATCGCCGTTCTTCGGTTTGTGAGACCCCAAATTCGCGATTTCAAATCGTGTCTTCTACATTCTTGCTTGTGTTCTCGGTTGTACTTGCAGGGATTAGCCTTGTTGGCGAGGTCAATCGTGTGCAGCACGGTTGATAACCAACGGAGCGGTGGTGTAGTGATTGCAGGGGTTGTTCGTGTTCTACTCGAGAGCCTCGGATCATCAACGTCGAGATCTCTACATCAATCGACTTATCCATTACCTTTCGGAAGATCGGGACTCATCATCATAATTTTTCCTATCATGTGGGATGGTCCGGAACTTGACCGCAATACTTCTGCTTTTCATTTGCAAAGTTTTGAACTTGTTTTATATTCTTGGAAAGATTGCTTAGTATTCATTTGCTAAGTTTTTGGTACGTTTTGGTTGATATGGATGATTTTGTTTTGATATGCTTTGCAACATGCTTATGTGAGGTTCTCACGTAAGGTGTTGTGTTCGGAACTGACGTGAGTCAAGTCGAGGACTTGGGCTCGTATGGATTGGTTGTTTATTCATGTGCAGGTGTTGCTTGAGTTCAAGACATGGCTGGTGACAGGATCCATTGGACTAGTCTCAGGGAGGAGATGAAGTTCCAACAACCAAATTCAGGAGGAATTATGGTTGAGCTGATCAGGAGGTTGCACAGCATGTTTGAATCAAGAACAATGCATATGAAGGTATCGTGGATGTCATTGGAAGATGTTTGCACGTGTGCAAGGAGTGCATGGACGTGGCTACATGGTTCCGATACATGATGAAGAGATGTAGACATCAAGAATTGGTCGGAAAGGTCCAACCGACTAGGTTATGGACTCAGGCTGCGGCTGAGTCGGGTTTGACTAAAATATGGAAAGATTTGAGTTGGTTATGATAGGATTTCGTGTGGGTCACGAATTTGAGTTGTTTAGGAATGTGGTATACGTTCCTAAGGTGTTTGGAAGTCTTAAGATTGCTTCTATCTGCGTATAGAAGAATCTTGAGCAGTTAAGGAAAGTTACGATTCGTGATCTGAGTAGGATTGGAGTCCTAGTTGATATTGGGTTGGCCTAAGGGCTGGTTATATAAGCAAGGGAGCCCAGAGCTCGTGGTGCACGACTTTGGGGCTGTTTCTCTTGTGTTCTATTGAATAAAATTCGTAGTTTGAAGGAACTTTTGTGCCTTGTTCGTCCGACTTGTTCAAGACAAGTTTTACTCGTCAAGTTTCTGCACAGCACTACCTTTCATCGGTGGTTTTATCATAACTCGAGTTTTACAGATCCAATTGACGTGATTCTTTTTAGGTTGTCTTCACAACTTGATTATCTATAATATGTCAAACTTTCATGGTCATTGAATTTGTGGTTTTTGATATACACGAGTTTCTTTGCAGCGTTCCAGAACTATTTTTTCTCGAGTAGGGCAGATTGACCTTTGTTTGATCTTTCGATTATAACTTGAGTTTTTCTCGACGGATTTGAGTGATTCTTTTTGTGTAGTCTTCGTGACTTGATTCTCTCTGATATCTATCACTTTTGTCACTATGAAACACGTTTAAATTAGTCTCACACACGAATTCTTTAACATGTCGTTTTTCTGCCAAAAGGGTTTGGGGTTTAATTGTTTCCGCTGCGTAAGATTTTTAAATCTACCATTCACCCCCCCTCTGGTAGATTTTCACGTGCTATTCGATCCTACACTTGAACATATTGATCTTGTTTCTAAAATAAATGTTCTGTTTGCAAAACTGTATGCTTGTGTCAATTTGATGGGAATCCTATGATAGGAAGTTTACTAGCTTTGTTTGACCACTCTTGTCACCTGGAATTCATGGTAGAGACTCGGGGAGGATTTTTTACCTTTGCTTCGCTTAATTAATTGGGATGGGAAAACAACTATACTATTTAATTATGCATTAATGAGGTTATGGTTAATATGAGTTGGTTAATATTACATGGTAATGAGTGATCTAGCAAGCATGGTATGTGGTTTGGGTTGGATGCTATGGTGGTTCCGCTTGCTTTAAATCTAAGAACCAGTTTGTGGAGTGACCATCCAGGATTCACAGTGCCACCACGAGGCCAAGTGATGAGGACATCACAACAGCGGAGGCACACATTGAAATGTAAGGACCAATCACAAGAGCACGAGCACAGTTAATAAATCAGCAGGTGAATTCCGTCCTAACTTCTTTTGCATGTGAGTTTGAGAATAGATTGCTATGTGATGATTTAATTGTTATTAGGAATAACGGAGAAGATTAACAAGTGAAGGAAAGAGGCCTTGGGAGCGTGGAGAACCAGCTGGGACGTCCACAAGTTGATGGAAACAGTTTACAACTCGGACTCGAGTTCAACTCGGAGTCCAGGAGCAGTCCACCTTAAAATGGACGCCCAGGAGGCATACAGACTCCGTTTTTTTTTACGTTCTACATATGCACGGAAAGAGGAGAAGATAAACTTTCTAATGGCTCTGGTCCCATCTCAAAATTTCTTGGAGTCATTGGGAATCGTCGAAACAATTCGAGTCTAGATTTCTGTCCGGTGCTGCCCCACTGAATCGGGCCTTTGGGCCTTGTATCCCGTAGGAGTCCATTAGGGACGCGTCTAATGTGTTTTGGCCGAACCCTAGCCTTTAAATACTGCAGCCACCTGTCATATTCAGTGGGTTTTGCTTAGAATAATAATTTCGCCATTCTACGGTTTGTGAGATCCCTACTTCTCAACTTCAGATCGTGTCTTCTATGTTCTTGCTTGTGTTCTCGGTTCACTTGCAGGGATTAGTCTTCTTGGTGAGGTCAAGCGTGTGACACATGGTCGATAACCAACGGAGCAGTGGTGTAGTGATTGCAGGGGTATTCAAACTGCTCGAGTGCCGCGAATCATCAACGTCGGGTTCTCCACTCCAATCGACTTACCTTTTGGAAGATCGGGCCTAAAGCTACTCATCACCAAGTATGGGTACAGCGTAGCTGACTAATTAGGGTTTTTCTAGTATTGTGCGGATCATTTGGCACACCGGGGAAGGGGAGTCATATTGGGTTTGGATTTGAGGCAGGGCTCCCTGGGATCCGAACGGCGGAAGAGGGGGCCCTTGGTTGAAGATGTGCTCAATTGGAAACATCACCACCGGTGAAACCTCAGTGGGTCCATACATGCTAGTAATCCCTTTGTAAAATCTATTTTGTGATCTCTTGGCCACACACCGACGGAAGTGTGAGACGACATGATAGAGGCTCCAGTCACTAAAAGGTGACGAAATCACAAACACATGGGTAAGGTGTTACAAACTCTGCAGAGTTTTAAAAATTATCATGATATCCGTGCTCCCGGTCATGAGCAACCTAGACCCTCACATGATTAGAGGGAAACTTGTAATTTGCGATGGTTTGGTTATGGTTGATAATATGGTTATGGCTGGTTATGGATTGAATTCTGGCATTGGATATGGATAATGGAAATGGTGAAACATGGAATATGGATGATGGTAATGAAGTATGGATTGGTATTATGGTGACTACGTGGTTTATGATGTGTTTACTTCACATACATATAATATATTGCTTTTCAAATGTTCTAATGTACTTTTCAGCACTTAGCCTTTATTATTGTCGTCATCTATATCAACTACATGTCATACGTTCCACACTTGCTGAGTACGACATGTACTCACCCTTACAATTCCCCCACCAATAGCTGTAGGTCAGGATTGAGAGTATAATGATGTAATGCGGAGTTCTAGGTCGTGTCTGCCGTCAGCTTCGCCTGTGGTGTTGATTGAAGATGTGCTATCCCTTATGCCTATTTGCTTAGTTTGCATAGTTGCTTATTTAGTTTATTTCCATTGCATTAGTTCAACTTTTCATTAATATTCATTGGAGCTTGTATTCGAGGATATTCTGAATTGTGTAATAAAAGTGCTAATTAATCTTGTTCTGTGGTAAGTTTCTGTATATCCTTTTGTGAATGCACTCGTGTATGTGTGTTGAACGTCCTGGGCACACATATGCGTTCACTTGGTTCATTTTCAAAACTGGGTGTCACAAATTGGTATCAGAGCCACAATTTGACCGTAGGATGCAACCTACATAGAATGGACACTTTAGAGCACATAGAAGCACTCAGGAATCAATGTATTTTTGTTTGCAGTATTGATTGCTATGTATTGTTGCTTGTGTGCTTAGTAGAGGATTTCGGGATGCTTTAGCATTGCCATGTCCACATAGGCTAGTATAGGTAGTTGCTTAGTTTCATATCCCTTGATCCATATAGTTGGGGACGTTTTCTAAGTTCTTCTCTCTTGCTTTTCTTCAGATGGTGAGGATTCGCAATCAGAGGGATGCCAATGATGATGAGGTGGACAATGGGGCACCTAAGAACAACAATGGAGAAGGACCTGCCCAGGGAGCTATCCATATTGATTGAGCCGCTATTGGCCATGCAAAACCATCTCATGCAGACCATGATACAAACTATGGGACAGCTACAGGGTGGTAACAACATCAATCAGCCTTACATGCCTCCACCGCCTACCTCCTCATAACCGATTGGGAGCGTTCATGAGGACCAAGCCACCGACCTTTGCTCAAGATGCTGACCCTATGGATGCTGATGATTGGCTCAAGTCCGTGGAGAAGAAGCTTGCAATAGTCCAATGAAGTGACTGGGAGAATGTTCTATTTGCTTCCCATCAACTAATTGGATAAGCTTTCGATTGGTGGGACTCTTTATGCAACGCCAATGAAAATCAAGAGAGGATTACTTGGGCTGAATTCAAGGAGAGCTTCCGCTCTCATTATGTGCTGGAAGGTGTTATGATCCTAACGGGACAGGAATTTGAGAACTTGAGGCAACAAAGATTGAGTGTGGGTGAATATCTGAATAAACTCACTCAACTCTCAAGGTATGCACATGAGGATGAGAGCCGGGACAACCGGAAGCGATACTTGTTCATGAGAGGCTTGAACAATGAGATCCAAGTGCAGTTGCTGAATTGTGATTATGCAAACTTCCAGAAGCTAGTGGACAAAGCAATGGTTGTGGAGAACAAAGTCCGTGAGATGGAACAAGACACCAAGAGGAAGGCGCCATATGAAGGACAGCAATAAGGAAGTAATGTGCGCCCTCACTTTGCACCACCCAATGCGCCTTATTACAGCTCTTTCGCTCCTCTACAGCGCCCTAGATATGCACCGCACCCAGCTCAGTTTGTGCAGCAATGCCCTGCCGTGCAAGCACCAAGGCCTCCAATGTCTTTTGCACCTCGTGCCAACTTTACTGGTGCAAATGTTCAGAGTCATGTCCGTCCAAATTCTAGTGCAGTTAGGAAGTGCTATACATGTGAAGAAGCAAGACACTTTGCAATTCAATGTCCTAAGTCAGGCTGTGGTCAAGGAAGCAATGCTCAAAGACAAAACCCAAGACCCAATGGAGGACAGTCGCAAGGGAACCATGGACAATAGAATTTTGCTCATGGCAACTTGAACCATGTCTCTACGAAGGATGCTCAACAAGCGGATGACATGGTTATTGGTATGTTTCTCGCAAACTCCAACCCGAAGACTATGTTATTTGATTCTGGAGCATCACATTCATTCGTTGCATCGAAATATGTTGCCAAGTATAGTTTACCTATCTCTCATATGAAGTTTACTCTATTGGTTGTGTCTCTTGGAGGAGATATGAGGACAAATATAGTATATCAAAAAGTAAGCCTTAGAATAAGGGGGTATACTTCTTTGCCAACCTCATTGTCTTGGATTCTCAAGTATTGGACATTATACTTGGTATGGACTGGTTAAGAAAGCACAATGGAGTCATTGAATGTGCCACGAAGATGGTGAAGTTGACCAATGAGGAAGGGATCACCGTAGATTTGAAGCATCTCAACACTCATCGAAGCAATTGGAGCTGAACCACATGAATGGTGCCGCAATTGAGGAGATTCTAGTGGTGTGCGAATTTTTGGATGTGTTTCCGGATGAGTTGCCAGGTATGCCACCTGATTGAGACATTGATTTTGTTATTGATTTAATACCTGAAACTGCACCTATAGCTAAGAGGCCATATAGGATGTCTCGTAATGAGTTAGCGGAGCTCAAGAAGCAGATTCAAGAGCAACTAGAGAAAGGATTTATTAGCCCCAGCTCTTCACCTTGGGGAGCGCCTGTACTTTTCGTGGACAAGAAGGATGGGTCACAAAGGATGTGTGTGGATTACCAAGATCTCAACGAGGTGACAATCAAGAACAAGTACACCTTGCCACACATAAAAGACTTGTTTAATAAGGTGAAGGGTGCTTGTGTCTTCTCCAAGATTGATTTGAGGTCGGGATACTTCCAAATGAAAATTAGGCCATCGGACATACCAAGATAGCTTTTCGGACATGGTATGGATCTTATGAGTACACTGTGATATCTTTTGGATTGACCAACACATCTTCCTATTTTAGGTACCTCATGAATAAGGTCTTCATGGAGTACTTGGATAAGTTTGTTGTGGTGTTCATTGATGACATTATGATCTACTCGAGAAGCGAGGAGGAACATGAGGAACACTTGAGGCTCACATTGCAAAAACTGAGGGAGCATCAATTGTACGCCAAGTTCAGCAAGTGCCAGTTTTGGTTGAAAGAAGTGTTATTTTTGGGTCATATCATCTCGGGAGGAGTATCGGTTGACCCAGAAAAGGTGAGAGACATGTTGAAATGGGAACCCCCACAGAATGTAAAGGAGATCCGGAGTTTTCTCGGAATGGCTGGATATTACCGTAGATTCATCGAGGACATTTCTAAAATAGCCAAGCCCATGACGGAGTCGCTAATGAAGGGGGAGGCTTTACAATGGACTCAAGCATGTCAGGACAGTTTTGAGGAGCTCAAGAAATGGTTAACCACATCTCCAGTTTGATATTGCCGGATGTAAGAAAGAGTTTTGATATTTATTGTGATGCATCAAGACAAGGACTTGGATGCGTATTGATGCAGAAGGTCAAGTGGCAGCATATGCATCGAGAAATTGAAGAAACATGAGCAGAATTACCCGACACATGATTTGGAACTTGCAGCCGTGGTACACGCATTGGAGATTTGGAGACATTATATCCTTGGACATAGGTGTGAAATTTATACGGATGACAAGAGTCTCAAGTATATTTTCACACAGATGGACTTGAATTTGAGGCAACAAAGTTGGTTGGAGCACATCAAGGACTATGATGTGGGGATCAATTACCATCCCGAGAAGGCTAATGTAGTGGCCGATGCCTTCAGTAGGAAAGGAGTAAGTCACCAACTCACGGTTCGAGAATTGCCATCCAAACTATGTAAGGAGTTTGAACGGTTGAATCTTGAATTTGTGAACGGGATGGGAATAATGGAGTTAAATTCGACCTTGGAGCAAGAAATTATAGAAGCCCAAACAAAGGATGGGGAGATCTAAGAAATCAAAGAAAGGACCCAAGAGGGAAGAGAATTCAGGTTTGATGAGGATGAACATGGTACCTTATGGCTTGGTAAATAGATTGTGGTGCCTAATGTGAAGCATATCTGGGAAAAAGTATTAAAAGAGGCACATGACTCGCCATACTCAATTCACCTCGGTTGTACGAAGATGTACAAAGACTTGAAGACATGTTATTGGTGGGCCAGCATGAAAAGGACATAGCTGAATACGTAGCATTGTGTGATGTGTGCCAACGAGTCAAGGCGGAACATCAAAGACCAGTTGGATTATTGCAACCATTGAAGATTCCAGAATGGAAGTGGGAATAAATTGGTATGGACTTTATAGTTGGATTGCCACGTACTCAGTCCGGATATGACTCCATATGGGTTATCGTGGATCAGTTAACCATGTCAGCTCACTTTATTCCCATCTAGACCACATTTAATTGGGAGAAGTTGGTTGAACCGTATATGGGAAGAATTGTATGTTTGCATGGAGTTCCAAAGAGGATATTGTCGGATAGAGGTTCTCAATTTACCTCCAGGTTCTGGCAAAAATTACATGAAGCATTGGGAACAAGGTAGAATTTCAGCTCAGCATATCACCCTCAAACGGATGGACAAACTAAGAGGGCTAATCAGATTTTAGAGGACATGTTAAGAGTTTGTGCCTTGAATCATGGAAAGGTTGGGACAAAAGCTTGCCATATGCCGAATTTTCATACAACAATAGTTACCAAGCAAGCTTGAAAATGTCGCCTTATGAAGCATTATATGGGAGGAAGTGTATGACACTATTGTTCTGGAATGAGACAGGAGAAAATCAAGTGTTTGGACCTGACATGCTGCAAGAAGTTGAGAAACAAGTTCAGATTATTCGCGAGAACTTGAGGGCTGCTCAAACAAGACAAAAAGGCTATGCGGACAATAGGAGAAGGAAACTAGCCTTTCAAGTGGGAGATTTTGTTTACCTCAAGGTGACACCAATGAGAGGTCATAAGAGGTTTAATATAGAAGGCAAGCTAACACCTCGATACATTAGGCCATTCAAGATTTTGGACAAACAAGGAGAAGTAGCATATAAGTTGGAGATGCCATCTTACTTATCAGATGTTCATGATGTCTTTCATGTTTCCCAGCTCAAGAGGTGTTTAAGAGTACCAAAAGAAAAAGTGTGAATGGAAGAATTGGAATTTGAGGCAGATTTGACTTATACCGAGCAGTCGGTCAAAATCTTGGAAACCAAGGAGAGAGTCACATGAAACAAGGTGATACGATGGTGTAAAGTGCAATGGAAGCATCATACAGAATCAGAGGAAAATTGGGAGCTGGAAGAGGATCTCAAGAAGGAATTTCCCTATCTCTTCCCTTTCACGTCAAATCTCGAGGGCGAGATTCATTTTAAGGGGGTAGGTTTGTAACTCCCTCATTTTCATGTATCATGCATTGCATAAGTTCATATACATGTTTAACATTAATGCACATAAAAGGAATGAGTTTAAAATTAATATAAAGCAAAACCGCACTCAAAAGTTCTGAGGAGTGTGAACTAGTCCGTTTTTGTTGCGGACTAGTCCAATTTCTCTCTGACCTCTCTCGAACATGTCTGTTTTTGCTGTGGGCTAGTCCGTTTTCCCCTCTGTACACTTTTGGACTTGTTCGGTCCCGTAGCGGACTAGTCCGGTCATACCAACCTTGAAATTTCGCCAAGTCCCTAGACTTGTTCAGACTTGTCCGACATCTAGCGGACTTGTCCGTTTTCCCTCTGACTAAAATTGAACTTGTTCGGTCTTGGCCATACTTGTCTTTTTTTCCATCTGACTATGTCCAGTCCGGACTTGTCTGATATCTCTTTGTCTAACTTCGGACTACTCCGGCCTCTTGCGGACTTGTCCAGTGATCGCGATTCCGAGTTGATCTTTCGTTTCACCTCGTGTTTTTGGGTTTTACCTTAAGGCCTAAGGACGTCGTGTCTAAATATTTTTGGAGCCCATGTGGGACCCCACCCCGGCCTCCACCCACCCCAATCTCCAAATCCATCAAACCCTAGCCCTCCACCTGTATATAAACAACCCCACCCCGTGACTTCACATCATTTTGCCTCAATTGAAAGACCACAAACCCTAGTTCATGGAGAGCCACCATCAAGGAGGGAGAAGGAGATCCCGAGCAAGAAGAAGAAGAGGAGAAACAAAAGAGGATCAAGATCTCCGTCAAGTTTTCGTTCTTCATTAACAATTTACCTTCAAGTTCTTTATCAACCCTAGATCGTCAAGATCCAAGTGTTTCCCCCAAAACACTTGATTCATTGGATTTCTAAACACCCGGTACACCATCTATTTCCTCTTTCTCATGTGAAATCAACCCCGTTACTTGAAATTCACGTCGATCTAGAAAACCCTAGTTCGCTATTCCTGCGAAGGGCGGACTAGTCTGGTCCCAAGCGGACTAGTCCGATTTTGCTGACTGTTTTCTGCTAAATTAAATCTAAATTGATTCGAATCATTTCCAAACCTGCCCAAACATGTTAAAATCTATTAGAACTAGTTAATAAATATTATTAATAACTCATTAACTAGTTTTGTTTCGCATTTGCATTAATCATGCATGTCATGTCATATTGAGTAATATATGAGCACTTATTGATGAAATTCTTGTCTTGTATGTTACTGCACAGTTTAGACGGATTTGCGCTAGAGAGTGCTGCGGAGGATCTCCAGCACCAGGAATTTGAAAGCTTTGACTCGAACCAAACCAAGAGCAAGGTAAGTGTCTGTCGAAGTGTGAGAACGACACTTCCCCCGGCACTACTAAATGTAGCCCGCGGAGGTTCTTGTATAGGTTTGGGCGTGCAGAGATCAGGAACAAGATGATGACACACGTGATTTACGTGGTTCGGGCCGCCTGAGCATAATACCCTACTCCACGGGGTTTGTGTTGCTGTATTGAGTAGCACTATTATGCATGGCACTTGGCTCAGATTGTGTGTATGTATCGTGCAACTCACTCCTTTTATAGTCCAAGGACTGACCGTTACAACATTTACCTGGCCCCACATGTGGACTTGGCATATTTAATAGCTTAATACACTGTCTATGAGCATTAAGAGTGGTTAACAGTGTGATAACGTGCCTTAATGGCTTCGTTACCCCTATTAATAGTGCTCTAATCATGTGTCATCAATACAACATTAATGACACGTAATCAGGTCTTGTAACTACCGCTTTAACTGTCCCTTGAATGTCCGTGCTGTTGGAGATCCGCCAGTGTACTCGCTGGTGGTGTAGGTTCGGAGGCTCCACACGTGGCAGCTTCAGAGCTTCCCCTTGGAGGGAGGTAACTCCGGAACCGCTATACACGTGGCTGCACCGGAGCTCCCCTCTGCTGGGGGTTAGGTCCGGGGTCATTATACACGTGTTGAATGCGGAGAGCTTCCCTACGTTGGGAGTTTAGCTCTGGTCTGACTTTACACATGTCAACCTCGAAGCTACCCATATGAGGGGTGCGAAGGTCCGGTGTAGTGTGACATGTGGGGCCTGAGGAGACCTTCAACGTTGACAGGTAGAACTCTCTTGCACTTGTTGCTGTACCATGGGGTACCCGATACACAAGGTACCGACAGTGGCCCCCAGGCCCACCTCTTGGAAAACCTTTTGGGTTAAGTTATTCTACCAGAGGTGGGGCCATCCTTGATTCACGCGCTGCGACTTCAATGGTCTTCTGATGTGCCGTTGGGGCGATGGTTCGGGGTTAAACCATCGCCTCGTGGCTTGTTATGAATGCGGCAGATGAGATCTTTGAGTGCGAATCTCACGCAGTTGAAGGTCGCTTGTTCCCAATATGAAAATTGTATCGGTTCCGAGTGCCTTATCAGGGTGCCGCCTTTGGGTTTCCCGCCACCCATCATGACAACGGTTCACCTGGGGTAATAACATCGACCGCTTCATCGGGATGGCCCTCGGCCCATTTGTCATTGACGGGATAGATTTTTTAAATGTGACCCTGCTCTGATTGCGGTTTCCATCCAAGCGTCGTGGAGGCTTACTTAAGAAGGAAATTATGCATGGTTTGAGGACCCTTTATGCTTTTGATCAAACTCGCGCTCAGATCCTCCCAAACTCCGCCTAGCTTTCCATTCTTTTGCTCCACTTTGCCGCGATGGATTTGGGTCTTCCCTAGAGCCGCCTCAAGAGCAAGGACGATCTGATGAAGGTTTGGACCTATATGCAGTGGTCCAGTGACTCCTTCAACCACTTGATCCGCGCTCGGAAGCTCCCATTCAAGAAGGAGCGCAATGGCATCATGGTGTACTTCTAAGCGTACACCATGGTTGGATTGATCCCACCCTTTTCAAGCTTTCTCTTAATGCTGCTGAACTTCTACGGTCTCCAGTTGTACCATCTTGGCCCCCATTCTCTTCTGCTAGTGGCAACCTTCGTCCACTTTTGCGAGATGTGGGTGGGTGTTCCCCCTTGCATTGAGCTGTTCCGTCCCTGCTTCATGTTCCACACCACCGCCAAGGGGATTGAGCTTCATGGCTTCTACTATTTCGTGAAGCGCAAGAACTGCCCCTTGAAGTACTTGAAGTCATTCCCTTCCGGCAGATGAGACGACTGGAAGAAGGATTGGGTCATCATTGCATTGGAGGAACACGACAGGTTGGAGCTGCCCCAAGGACTCCCCAACGTTGATACTGACCCTGGAGTGTAGTTCCGAAGCTGTTAGATGCATTTAACACCGTCCTAACCAGGATCCGAGAATGCGTGGAGGGTGGAGTGACCCCCCAGGTTGTCTTCAAAAATTTCTTGGTGAACAGGTGGGCTCCGCTGAGGAAGAGGGAGAAGCTCGCCTGGGCTCTCAACAGTGTGATGAATGATGACTGGATTGAAACCGGTTTGAAGTCCAATTTGGATGGCGAAGCTTTGAAGCTTCATCTCAAGAAGCTTCAGCATGGGCTTGTCGACGGCGACGACTTGGCTCCACCAGCTGCCTTCCTGCCCTTGAACATGATTCCAGAGATCAGCAGGGGGCTCTGGAGGAATATGTCGTGGCTTGATGACTTGGGTGAAGTGGAGAAGCGCCGGACCTCCAGGGTTGTAATCCGTGGAGCTTCCAACGAGGTGGCCACCCCTGCTCCGAGGACAGAGGGTTGAAGATATTGGCAAGGCCAAGGATCTAGCTGAGTCTTCTAGCTAGAAGAGGAAGCTGAAGAATGCTGATGGGAGGTCCGTCTGGCCGGCTCCATCCACAACAGCCCCTTCTCCCTGGCGATGGAGATATTCTGTGGCTACGCCTCCTCCGGTGCAAGCATCCTCGAGAGGTGCCAGTTTTGGGCAGTCGACTCCGATCCTGGTGCCAGCAAGGGGCTCCAGGTCCGGAGGTTCTTCCCGGCTAAAGGAGTCTTTGGCTGGGGCATCACCAATGACGACGGCAGGCTCCAGGCAACATTCCGGAACTCCTTCTAGGCTGAACACGACAAGCTCCGGCTCCAAGCCTCCAGCGAAGAGGTTCCGTGCCGATTGGGGCAAGGTAAGCTTTGCTTTTTCACCTTGATTTGCCACTCTTGTTTTTATCATGTTTTGAATCTTTCGATTTTTTTACTGCAGGGCGTCAAAGTCGGGGTCCAAAGCTCCGACCTCTGTCGCACCGGCTGGGGCTGCACAAGCTGAAGCTCCGGCTCCAACTATCAAGCCCTCTCAAGTGGTGGCTGAGGACACGACAGCTCCGGCGCCAGCGGTCGTGGTCTTCGATCTAGAAGAGATGCCAGAAGCTGCCATGGTAGCGCCATACCACGGGGGAGAAGTTGAAGATGTACCTACGGAGACAACGCTGGAAAGTTGAAGCTCTTGTGCAGGAGTTGGAGATGTCGGAAGCTCCGGCGTCTGAGCCGGAGGTTACCGAAGCTCCGATTCCCACACCAAAAGTTGTTGCGGGGCCAGTGGCGCCAGAAGCTCCGGCCCTTGAACCGGAAGTCATTGAAGCCCTGGCCGTTGAGCCGGAGGCAATTGAAGCCCCGACTACTGTGCTGACAATGGTGGAAGCTCCAATCGCTGAGCTGGAGGTAGTTGAAGCTCCGGTGCTCGGACCAGAAGTTGTTGAAGCTCTGGCGGTTGAGCCAGAAATAGCTGATGTACCGGCACCTGAGCCAGCGATGGAGATGGCTTCGGGTGAGCCCCGACGACCACCCTAGAAATAACTCCTCCGGAGGTGCCCACGCCCGTGGCAGAACACCATGAAGAGGCGGAGGCAGGCTCTTCACCCGCAGAGCCAACGATTGAAGTTCCTGCACCAGGACCTTCGGCGTCACCACCGGATGTAGGAGTTCCCCTAGCGGGTTATTCCTCTGCTGTAGCTGATGTAACATCCCGATTTTTCAAACTTTTGCAAATTAATATTTTAATAGGAAGTTAGAATCTGATAATTGGAAGAAATTGTTTTTATAAAGAAAAATATAAAATATGTACACCTCATCTTGTATTTTCATTCATTCTTAGATATAAAAATTTATTTACCAAAATAAATACATTAAAAATAATTAAATGGGCATAAGGAATATGGAATAAAAGAAATAAAGAAAAGAAATAATAAATAACAAATAATAAATAAACGAAATAATAAATAACAAATAATAAAGAAAAGAAAAATAGAATAAATAAATAATAAACAACTAATATAAATAAATGAACAAGAAAATTTAACAGGAAATATAAAAAATAAAGAAAAGAGACAAAAGCAATATATAAATAAAAACAAATGAATAAATAATAATAATAATAACAATAAATAGTAAAAATAAATAAATTGTGAATAACAATTAATAAAGGAAATAAAAATGAATGGATAAATAAATAATAAAAAAGGTCAACCACAAGCAAAAAAAAACCAGCACCGCAAAAGAATAAAAAAAAACCTAAGTCCACCCTGGCGCACATTGTGCCTGCACAAAGAAGAAAAAAAAACTCACCCACGGACCACTTTCCAGGTGCCAAGGAAACAAAACGGCCAGCAGCACCGCTGAGAAAATAAAAACGAAAAAAAAAGAAGTCAGTGCTGGCCAGCCAACCGAGTCACGTGGAATCGTGCTCCACGGAGCTGGGCGTCTCGCGCGCCTGGGCTGATGAGCGGGGCCGAGCGCCTGGTCGAGTGGCCGAGCCGCCCCGTGCATCCACGTGGAAGTGCGCGCACGCCCCAGCCGCCCACCGTCCAGCGCTGTGTTTGATCCGGGCCTAGTCAGTTGCAGCCCGGCCTTCTGTACCGTACAAGGACTCGATGCCTGGTGCTTATTTAAAGAGCCGAAAGCTCCGTTGTTTCTTCGACACAGGCGATTCCGCCTTCAGAAAACCCTAGTCACGGGAAAATAAAAGAACAGAAGTTGCGACAGAGAGAAAAATAGGAGAAAAAAAGGGAGGAAGAGCAGCCGCCAGAGGTCGTCGTGCCGCCGGAGGATCGCATTGCCGTCTCCTTCATCAACATCATGCCTTTGTCCTCTTCGTCTACGTCAGGCCACCGTCATCTTCATCCACGAAACTCTAGATCCCAGAGACACACGTCGTGCCGCCGTTCCATGACCGTCTTGACTAGATGCGTATACGATAGGTATTACGATTTAGATCTAGACAACTATTTTAATTCTAATACTACGTGTATGATGTATTTTATTTTGAGCGATCATTAATCATCGTCAAATCATCTCAAACCACTTGAAACTTACATATTAGATTAAATCATACAAGATCAATCTGTTATTTTATATTTAACAAAATTTTATATTTTCAGTATTATTTAATCTGTTTTCACATTTAATAAACAAGATTAAAGTCTAGTTAATTCATAAAGTGTCAAATAAAATCCAGGAAAATTCCTAAAAATTTAGAATAAATTCTAGTAAGTCATTAAGAATATTTTCAGCATGTTTAATGTTCTGAAATATTTATTTACCTCTGAATAAATTCTAATTAATTCCAAACTCGCCCAAATAAATAGGAAATCATTATATAAAATTTTTAAAAAGCCACAAAAATTTATTGAACATTAATACAAGCATATTTTCTACACGCATCCATATTTTGCATATTGATTAGTGTTTGCAATGCATTTATTGTGTATGTTGTTTGTATATGTGCTTGATTGTGAATAGACCAGTACGCTCAAGAGGTTACGATCGAAAGGCGATTATGCGAGGATCTTCATGTGCAAGACTTGAGTTGATCGAGCATCGAATTGTGGAATAATACGGCAAGTGTCCTTGACCATATTGATCCTGTTTTTAGATGTTTTATTTGCAAAATTGCATGCTTGTGTCAAATTGATGGGAAACCCATGATAGGTGTTTACTAGACTTGTATGACCACCCTTGTCGCTTGGGGTACATTGTAGAGAGTCGGGAAGGGATTTTTATCTTTTTGCTTCGCTCTAATTAATTAGAATTGGGAAATAATCAAATGGCTTAATTGTGAATTAATGAAGTTATGGATGATGAGAATTGATGAACATGGTTAATTGATAATATAGAACTTGGGTGATCGAAGCAAGCATGGTTTTGTGGATGGGTTGGATGATATGGCGGTTTGCTTGCCTTAGATCTAAGGACCGGTTCATGAGAGAATATGCCAGGACAACAGTGCCACCACAAGGCCAAGTATGGGTGCGGCGTAGCTGAATAATTAGGAGCGCTGCTAGTATTGTATGGACCATTGGATGGCGCGAGGAATGGGAGTCGAGGAGGGCTACCCTGGGATCCGCATGGCACACGAGGGGGCCCGTGGGTGGGAGAATGGAGATTCAAGCCTGCCGGAGAAACCTTAGTGGGACCGTACATACTAGCAGTCCCTTTTGAAAGGCTATTTTGTGATCTCTTGGCCACACACCTATGGAAGTGTGATAAGGCATAATAGAGGTTCTTAATCACTGAAAGGTGATGAAATCACGAACATGTGGGTAAAGTGGTACAACCTCTAGAGAGTGTTAAAAACTATCACGATAGTCGTGCTCCCGGTCACGAGCACCTGGATGACCTACATGATTAGAATTGGACTTGGAATTTTGGGATGGTTACGATTGGGTTATGGTTTGGTGTTGGTTATGGCTATGAACGGTGATAAATGGTAATGGTTAATGATGACGGTAACAATTTGGTGAATTGGAAGGATAATTATGGATGGATGTGATATAATGGTAATTGATGGTATTGGACTCAACATTGGTAACTATTTGGGATATGATGGGATTAATTCACGTAGACATAGTGTGATGCTTTTTACATGTTTTAAATGTACTTTTATGCAAATAGCCATTTATTATCATCCTTATTTTTAGCTACATGTCATACTTTCCCACACTTGCTGAGTACGACACGTACTCACCCTTGCAATCCCCCCCCCAACAGCTACATAAGACACTTGGGAGTACCCTGAGGTTCACTTGGAATACTAGGTTGTGTACCACCGTCGATTGCCTGTAGAGTTGGAGTCGCCTACGGTAGATTATTTTCTGCTGTACTAGAATCAAGGTATATTTACTTTTTCGTGACATGGTTATTTCTGATTTCTGTTTGTGATGCATTTGTATATGTTTGATGAACATCCTGGGCACACATACACTGCACTTGGTATGTTTTTCAGAATCGGGTGTCACAACCGAGGAACTTTTGGAGAATGGCCCCAGTGCCGCAGGAGCCGAGGGTACCTCACTTGTAGAGTGAGACCCTATTTTTGTTATGGAGAATCCCTTGGAGCCAGCGGAGCTGACCCCAGGAGGTCCGGAGCCCATTCCCTTGGCGTTGTCCATAGACAATGCCTGTTCTAGCCTCCAACAAGTTCGGCTCGCCTTCGATCATGAGAGCAAGGTCCTTGAGGAGGAGCGCCACACTTTGAGGCATTGGCGCAACAGGCTCCACTTTGAAACTAGACTTGCTCAGACAAGGCTTGCTGATCAGAAGGAGTGGGTCAAGAGGGAACCGACCCGGATGGAGCACTGGGGCAAGCTGCTGGCGGAGAAAGAAGCTTCCATCAGGGCCCTCAATGCCAATTTTTGGGATATTCTCGGACGTGCTAAGGAGAGGAGTGATGCTGCTGAAGAGCGTCACGAGAACCTCACTGCACTGAACGAGATTCTCCAGAAGCGTCGGGCAGACCTTGATGCAAGGGAAGAAAAACTCCTGGAGCAACAGGAGGATATTTTGAAGAGGGAGGAAGAGGTCACCCAAAAACTGACTCTGGGTGAACAGAATTTGGCAGATCGCAACAAAAAGCTGGATATGTGGAGTGAGGAGGAGAAAGAAAAGTATTGGCAGCTGGGGTAGGATCTCTCGAAGAGGGAGAGTGATATTGTCGCCAGAGAAGGGAAGGTGAGGAGCAGGGAGAAGGACTTGGCCGAACAGCGGAACCGTATCCACCCCCAGGAGACGGAGCTAACCAACTGCGAGAAGCAGGTTGCTGAAAGTATGTAGCAACATGCCAAAGTGGTGGAACGCCTTGCTCAGGAGAGCTCGGAGCTAGCGGCCGCTCGGAGGTCACTGGAGGAGTTGTAGAGCTCGAAGGAAACCGAGTCCCTAATGGTATGGGACTTCCTGGGACCTGCAGACAGGGCACTTCTGCCTCTTGGTTTCAGTCCAGTACGCTCGGAGAACCCAACGCAGTTGCTGGACCAGACGCTGGTGGCACTTGGCTCTGCTGGCAGCAAACTCGACGCGATGGGTAGTGTCATCGCTGATCAGCTGGAGACAGAGGGTAAATCACTGGCCAAGAACGTCACCGAGTATGTCTTGGTGTCTTACAAAAGCTGAGACCCCCAGTTCTCTCTTAATCCGGTCTTTGAAGAAATCATTGTTGAAGAAGAGAATGTCGCCAGAGCTAGTGTCCAAGAAG
Source organism: Tuctoria greenei (assembly GCA_036927565.1). NCBI lineage: Eukaryota > Viridiplantae > Streptophyta > Magnoliopsida > Poales > Poaceae > Tuctoria > Tuctoria greenei. Next base: position 63,323,446 of record JAYESD010000007.1, on the reverse strand, counting down.
CTGCTGAGATAGGTTGCTTCGTTTTTCCACTCCGCCAGTGGCTAGTACTTTTTTCCTTTTGCCCTTTGATGTAACCCCAATTTTTGTAATCCAGTACTTTTGATTAATGAAATCCTCCTTTCTACCATGAATTTCACTTTTTCTTCAATATACTGTGTTGTATTGTTGCCCCCTTGGTATATGTGCACAATTGGAGTGTGTACATGTACCAAAAGGATTTGACAGCATGTTTGATGACTTGAATGCTTCGAACTTGTAGATTTTAGGTCCGAAGTCTTTTATCTCCAATAGTTGCCACATCGACGGCTAGCCCCTGGGGATGTCATAGCTTGATAACTCTGATGGAACCCACCTTCAACATATAACATTAATGGCGGGCCCCCCAGGGCTATCGGAGTTTGATAGGTCTGATAGCGCCTGATGCCAACACACGAATCGTCGACGATAGGCCCCCTGGGGTTGTCGGATCTTAGTAGCTCCGATGATACCAACTGTCAATGTATAAAACGTCAATGGCGGCCACCTTGGAGGATGTCGAATCTTAGTAGCTCCGGCGTCGTCCACCATCACTATGAATTTCTGTTTTTCCTCTACATTAAAGACAAGAAAAGAGTAAAATTCGTCCTCTTATCTATAAATAGTTTGTGAGTTATTGTTCTTATTTGAGTTCTAGATCCGAAGAAACTCGACATGATAACAAGCATATTGGTATAATCTTTCTAGATCTGCATGCCTTTTTTAGTACTCACCCTACCGAGGCCTGCCGGAATGTAGGTAAAGTGGTGTACTTAGGGTGCAGGACCAGGCTAAGTCGATAGCACACTCCGAGCCTATGTTGCCTTGGCGTTCAGGCAACTAGACTATGCAACAATGTTAGGATCAAAAGAGACCATCAATAAAACTTGTAATACATATGAATTACTTGGACTAAAAATTAAAAAGAATTGCACAACTTCATTATAGACAAGAAGGGTAAAAATAATAATTTGGTATTTTGAGCCTTGTACAAAAATAAATGCACGTGGAATCTGTTTTCACACAACAATGTCTTTCATTATATGTCCAGATTACAGGGGAGACAAGGGCACACTTAGGGTGCACGACCAAGCTAAGTGCACTATATGTCTTGTACTAGCCCAGGGCAGGTAGTTACACTTTTAGTGTTGTGACTGTCTCAAGTGTTACTTGAACTTCCCGGACCCTCCCGAAGGGGTCCGGATGTTCTCCCGGAGGACCTACCCGTCTCTGTATATTGACTCTATAACATATATTATGTGTAATTACAGACTCACCTCCGTGATTCTAAGCATAAAACTTATGGAGGTGCTCGATGTTCCAAGGATTGGGAAGCGCAGTCCCATCCTCAGTTGCCAAGCGAACGCATCCGAGACTTGATACTTTGATCACCTGAAAGGGACCTTCCCAACTGGGGTAATGTTTGTTCATCCCTTCGGGATTTAGTATTTTTCGCAGCACTGGATCACCTTCCTCGAGCTGTCGGTTGCGCACATGCCTTTGATGATAGCGCCAGAGCACTTGGCGATAGCGTGCATTTCGAACAGCTACTTGACACCTTCCCTCATCGAAGAGGTCAAGGTCTTCCCGCCAGAGCCGGTCCTGCAAGGCTTCGATGAAGGTCCGGACCCGGAGGGACCCCATGGTGATCTCCGGAGGAAGGACTGCTTCAGCTCCGTACACCAGGAAGAAGGGTGTCTGCCCAGTTGACCGGTTAGGTGTTGTCCTGTTTGCCCACAATGTGGACGAAAGCTCTTCCAGTTAGCTCCATGCTTTTTTAGGCGCTCATATGTGCGCGTCTTGAGTTCTTTTAGGATTTCTGCATTTGCTCTCTCGGCTTGGCCATTACTTGCTGGGTGAGCTACTAAGGCGAAGCTAAGTTGAATAACGAGGTCTTCGCAATATTCTTGAAATGCAGCACTTGTAAATTGAGTTCCGTTTTCAATTATGACTTGGTTTGGAACTCCAAATCTGCATATTATGGACTTCAAGAATTTGATAGCTGATTGCTTGTTAATTGTGACAACTGGAGTTACTTCCGGCCACTTGGTGAACTTGTCGATGGCAAAATACAGGAACCTGTAACCTCTGACGGCTTTTGGGAATGGTCCCAAGATGTCCATGCTCCACACAGCGAATGGCGATGTAGGAGGTATCATTTGTAGTGATTGAGCCGATGTATGAATCTGTTTTGCGTGGAATTGGCACGCTTCACATTTTTTCACTAGCTCAACCGCATCCTAGAGTGCTGTAGGCCAGTATAAGTCATGCCGGAAGGCTTTACCAACCAACGTAGGAGAAGATGTGTGGTTCCCACACTCGCCTCCATGGATTTCCGCGAGGAGCTCGTGGCCTTCTTCCCTTGCAATGCATCGCATTAGGATGCCATTGGCACCGCATCGGTAGATATCCCCTTCTACCAACATGTATCTTTTAGCCAATCTGACAATCCGGTCAGCGGATACACTGTCTTCAGGAAGGATGTTGTCTTTCAAGTAGCTCCGTATCTCTGAGATCCATGCGTCAGAGCTTACTTCAGCTTCTGAGTCTTGCGTGCCTGGTTGCTCGGAGCTTCCAGCAGCACCTATGACCCTTCGTGGATGCTATGATAACAGGGCCACCGGGACTGCCAGCTTTGAGGTGTTATTCTCGCCCCCTTCGCTCAATGCGGCAGGCTGAGCTGTTGGTCTTGACAACCTCCGGATGAAGATTCCGTCAGGAGCCAGAGCTCTGGTTGAAGCCTTCGTCGAGAGTTTGTCAGCTTCAGCGTTATGAAGATGCTGAACATGGTGGAGATCCAGGACTTCAAAGTCCTTCTAGAGCCTCTGGACTTCAAGGAGATAAGCAGCTAGTTGGGGATTGTTACAGCAGCATTCACCTTTGACTTGATTGATGATGAGTTGTGAATCACCCTTCACCAACAGCTGTTTGACACCATAGGATAGTGCCACCTTGAGTCCCTAGATGAGAGCTTCATACTCTGTCATATTGTTGGTTGCCTTGAAATCAAGGTGAACCATGTACTTAACCTTCTCCTCAGTCGGAGCAAGGAGAAGGATTCCAGCTCTGGCCCCCTGCTTCTGCACAGAGCCATCGAAGTAGAGAGTCCAGTGTGGTTCAGTTAAGACCGGTACCTTTGGTTCTGGCTTTTGCTCACTGGGGCCCCCTGGGTTTGATGGAGAAGGAGTCCATTCCGCCACGAAATGAGCCAATGCCCGACTTTTGATTCCTTGTCGTGACACGAATTTGAGATCAAACTCAGCCAACTCCGCTGCCCACTTTACGATGTTCTCAGTAGAGTTAGGGTTATCCAAAATAGCCTGCAGTGGAAAATAAGTTACCACTGATATTTTGTGGTCTTTGAAGTAGTGACGAAGCTTCCTTGAGGCAATAAGAACTGCATAAAGCAGCTTATGTGTCTTAATGTATCTTGGCTTGGCGTCATGGAGTACTTTGCTGATGAAGTACACTAGGTGCTGGATGGTCTGTATCCTTTCGGAGGGGCTCAAAGCTTCTTCTCCATTAATCTAGACCCTCTCAGAGGGGTCCGAGCCTTCTTGTTGACCTTCTTGGACCCTCTCGGAGGGGTTGGGATCTTCTTCCTGTTCAACCCGGACCTTCTCGGATGGGTCAAGATCTTCTTGAATAGTCGTTAGAACCGCCTCACATGAGAGAGGTTGATCTTCTAACACTCTGTCTTGAAGATTTGTGTCTGGGGGCTGGGACCCAGACTCGCCTTCAGATAGTTTCGGACCCTCCCGAAGGGGCCTGGGTTCTAGGAATGGATGTGGCTCCAGTCTTTCCGCGACCAAGACCATGCTGACAACTTCGGTAGTTGCAGAAATGTAAAGCAGTAAAGGCTTACCAGGATTTGGAGCTACCAAGATTGGTAGTGTGGTCAGAAGCTGTTTCAGCTCCTGAAACGCCTTTTCTACTTCTTCACACCAATGAAATGGTCCAGACTTCCTCAAGAGTTTGAAGAAGAGTAGTGCCCGCTCTGCCAATCTTGAGATGAACCGGCTGAGCGCAACTAGACATCCAGTGAACTTCTGGACATCCTTGATGCGGGCTAGGGGCCACATCTCTTCAATGGCTTTGATCTTTTCCAGATTTACTTCAATTCCTCAGTGAGTCACCAAGAAACGAAGAAGATTTCCGGAGCTAACCCCGAAGACACACTTGTCTGGGTTTAGCTTGGTGCGCGTGATGTGCAACTTGTCAAAGACAGCTTGTAAATTGTCAAACTCCTTGTTCTTGATCTTAATGATGATGTCATTGACATACACCTCCACCAAGTCTCTTATGAGCTCTCCAAATGTTTTGTACATAGCTTGTACAAATGTTGATGCAACATTTTTAAGACCAAAGGGCATGGTAGTATAACAATACAATGCATCTACTGTTATGAAGGCAATATGCTCTTCATCTTCCTTAGACATTTGGATTTGATGATATCCAGAATATGCATATAAGAAACACAATAGCTCGCACCCGGAGGTGGAGTCCACTATATGACTATTCTCGGTAGTGGAAATGGATCCTTTGTACATGCCTTATTTAAGGTGGTGTAGTCGATACACATCCAAAGCTTCCCGCCAGCCCTGGGCACCACGACTGGGTTAGCGAGCCATTTTGGATGAAACACTTCCCGGATGAAACCAGCTTCGAGCAACTTCTTGATCTCCTGTCGGATGATGTTTTGCCACTCAATTTATTGCTTCTAGGGCTTCTGGTGTACAGGCCGTGCATCGGGATAAATCTTCAGATTGTGCTCAATCACCTCCCTAGGGATTCCAGACATTTGTGATGGTTGTCAGGGAAACACATCAACATTCACCCAGAGGAAAGTGATGAGCTCGAGTTCCTATTTGTTGTTCAGACCTCTCGATATACGGGTAGTCTGAGCAGCATCAGAACCAATTTGGACGACTTTGACAGGAACGGTGGCGTCGCCGCTTGGTTGCACACGAGGTGCGAAGGTTGAGCCTCAATGACGAATGCTCGGTGGGTTTGGAGCTGGCTCCTTACCGAATGCTTCCTCCTGCGCTGTAGCAAGCGCATGGAGTTCCTCCAATGCAGTGATTCCTGCAGTGTCTCTGCGGATCCGGAGAATGCCCGCAGGTGTTGGCATCTTCAACACTAAGTAGCCGTAGTAGGAAGCGGCCATGAACCTGTATAAAGCGGGCCTGTCCAGTATGGTGTTGAATGGTAAGCTGATCTGCACCACGTCGAAGACCAGTTTCTCAGTTCTGTAATTCTTCCGAGTCCCGTAGGTCACCTGGAGTGTGATGGAGTCGAGTGGGGTAATGGCCCCCGGACCTACACCAGAAAAAGGTCGAGAGGGACGAAGGTCCGAAGTTCGGAGCTGGAGCTTGACGAAGGCTTCAAAGCTTATGAGGTTTAGCCCTAAACCACTGTCCACCATTACATGGTGGAGTTGGATATTATTAATCGTCAGAGACACCATCAACCAGAGTTCGCCAGCTCCGATCATGTTGCGGGTGCAGTCCGAAGCATAAAAAATAATAGTAGTATCCATCCATTTCCGATGAGGCTCTGCCCTAGTAGTGGGAGCTGTAGCAGCCATATCTCACTGCATTGTCTTGAGGATGCGGTGAGATGTGATGTCCAAAGAACCACCATAAATGTTGTTCAAGGTCTTCCGGTGCTCGTTGTCCGAGACGTTGGAGTAATCGTTGACAGTGTTATAAATAGCCTTTAGGACCTTCTTGGGGTCTTGTAAGCCTAGCTCCTCTTGAGCCGGAGCTTCATCGACTTTTTGTTTTCCTTCCTGTTAGCAGAAAGGAGCTTCTTCTTGGCGCTTGTTGTGCGCTCGACAAGGTTCCGGACGTCTCGGCATTCATCCCGATTGTGCTTGTCCGTCTTGTGGATCAGACACCATTCTTTGGAGTTGCCACCATCTTATCACGATGGTCGAAGTCATTTTTCGGGGTGTGGCCCCCGGCCACCCGGAGCTGCAGCAACCACAGCAGTAGGTGCACCGACCGACGACTTCTTCTTGCCGTTGGGCTTCTTTTTCTTTTTGCCACCTCCGTATGTTTTGGCTTCAGTCTTGGTAGATTTCTTGTTAGCCTACGGAGGGGCTTTGGAGTGCATCTCACGGCCCTCCGCAGCTTTAGCACATTTGTATGCTAGTCTCAAGAGTTCTATGACGCTGGTGACTTCTTTGATTGCCTGCTTCTCAAGCATCTTTTTGTTCGGAACGTCCTGTCTGAATGCAGCAATAATAGAGGCGCTCGAGATGGATTGGATGGTATTTTGTACCTGATAGAATCACTGGATGAAGGATTGCAGCGACTCTCCCGTTTTTTGCTAGACAACAAAAAGGTCTAGTTTAGTGTCGGGTGGGGTGTAAGAACTCCTGAAGTTAGCAGTGAACTGTTGGCATAGATCCTCCCAACTATTGATAGAGTCGTGTGGAAGACTCATGAACTAGGACCTTGCAGTCCCAATCAGAACCACTGGGAAGTAGTTGGCCATCGCGACCTGGTTGCCCCCCGCTACAAGTATAGCAGCGAAGTAGATTTGAAGAAACCTAGCGGGGTTGATAGTTCTGTCGAATTTCTATGGTAAATGAGGCCAGAACTTTTGTGGACATCTGACCATGCTTAAGTGCATCGAAAAAGCAGAACAGCCTCCTCCCACTCCCTGAGGAGCAGGGCTGTCCCGAGCCTCTCGCCTCTAGCGAGCACGCTCAATATGGACGCGGCCGTCCTGCTGCTTGTAACAGCGATCCAGTTCCGACCGTAGGTCATGAGTCAGAATCCTGGTGATGGTGTGGGCGTCGTGCCCCGAAAGGCAGCAAAGTCACCTGCTAAGATGTAGCACACCGTCAGTGCTGTGACACGTGAGGACCAAGTCTTCCAGACAAGGTCCTATGTTGAGCTGTCGCCTGCCCCGAAGGGGGAGGACCTTGGCTGCTGATGGCATCTGCTGCAGCTGCAACCAGATGTTGTACATCAGCGCGCCACTGCTCCATCGCACCCTGAGGTGCTCCGGGCACTGGTGGGCACTCCAACAGAGTTCACACAACAATTAGTGCGTTCTCGGGGTTGTTGTTTGCTGATGCTTTGACCGACACAAGTACCACATCCTACTGTCCAGCATTGTTTGCTGGGGCAGATGGTGGTGGTGGTGGCATGGCACCCGCATGGAAAACGACACCTGCTGGATGCTGCATGTTGGAGGGATTGTCCCTAGCAGGTTGTTCTGCGTGGTTGCCGTTGGAAGATCCTGCGGCAGAGTTCACCATCTCGTGATCTCAAGGGCTCCCCTTCCTGGCGCGCCAAATGTTGAAGTGTGAGAACGACACTTCCCCCAGTACTACTAAATGTAGCCCGTAGAGGTTCTTGTATAGGTTTGGGCGCGCATAGATCAGGAACAAGATGATGACACAGGTGATTTACGTAGTTCGGGCCGCCTGAGCGTAATACCCTACTCCATGGGGTTTGTGTTGTTGTATTGAGTAGCACTAGTATGCTTGGCGCTTGGCTCAGATCGTGTGTTTGTATCATGCGGCTCAGTCCTTTTATAGTCCAAGGACTACCGTTGCAATATTTTCCTGGGCCCACATGTGGCCTTGGCGTACTTAGTAGCTTAATACACTGTCTATGAGCATTAAGAGTGTTTAACAGTGTGATAACGTGCCTTAATGGTTGCGTTACCCCTATTAACAGTGCTCTGATTGTGTGTCATTAATACACCATTAATGACACGTAATCAGGTCTTTTAACTACCGCTTTAACTGTCCCTTGAATGTCCGTGCTGTTGGAGATCCGCCAGTGTACTTGCTGGTGGTGTAGGTCCGGAGGCTCCACATGTGGCAGCTTCGGAGCTTCCCCTTGCGGGGAGGTAACTCCGGAACCGCTATACACGTGGCTGCACCAGAGCTCCCCTCTGCTGGGGGTTTGGTTCGGGGTCATTATACACGTGTTGAATGCGGAGCTTACCTACGTCGGGAGTTTGGCTCCGGTCTTACATTACACGTGTCAACCCCGGAGCTACCCATATGAGGGGTGCGAAGGTCCGGTATAGTGTGTCATGTGGGGCCTGAGGAGATCTTCAACATTGACATGTAGAACTCTCTTGCACTTCTTGTGGTACCATGGGGTACCCGGTACCCAGGGTACCGACAGTGTCCTTGAACATATTGATCTTGTTTCCAAAATAGATTTTTTGTTTGCAAAACTGCATGCTTGTGTCAATTTGATGGGAATCCTATGATAGGAAGTTTGCTAGCTTTGTTTGACCACTCTTGTCACTTGGAATTCATGGTAGAGAGTCGGGAAGTGTTTTTTTACCTTTGCTTCACTTAATTAATAGGGATAGGAAAACAACTATACAATTTAATTATGCATTAATGAGATTATGGTTAATATGAATTGGTTAATATGACATGGTGATGGGTGATCTAAGCAAGTATGGTATGTCGTTTGGGTTGGATGCTATGGTGGTTCTGCTTGCTTTAGATCTAAGGACCGGTTCGTGAAGCGACCATACAAGATTTACAGTGCCACCACGAGGCCAAGTATGGGTGCAATGTAGCTAACTAATTAGGGTTTTGCTAGTATTGCTCGGATCAGTAGGCACAGCAGGGAAAGGGAGTCAGATTGGGTTTGGATTTGAGGCGGGACTCCCTGGGATCCGAACAGCACAAGAGGGGGGCCCTTGGTTGAATATGTGCTTAGTTGGAGACATCACCACCTGTGAAACCTCAGTGGGTCCATACATGCTAGTAATCCGTTTGTAAAAGCTATTTTGTGATCTCTTGGCCACACCCCGAAAGAAGTGTGAGACAGCATAATAGAGGTTCCAGACACTGAAAGGTGATGAAATCACAAACAAGTGGGTAAAGATGTAAAGACTCTGCAGAGTTTTAAAAACTTTCATGATAGCCGTGCTCCCAGTCATAAGCAACCTGGACCCTCACATGATTAGAGGGAAACTTGGGATTTGAGATGGTTTTGTTATGGTTGATAAGATAGTTATGGCTGGTTATGGATTGAATTCTGGCATTGGATATGGATAATGGAAATGGTGAAATCAGGAATATGGATGATGGTAATGAAATATGGACTGGTATTATGATGACTAAGTGGTTTATGATGGGTTTACTTCACATACATACAATATATTACTTTTCAAATGTTTTAATGTACTTTTCAGTATATAGCATTTATTATTATCATCATTTGTATCAGCTACATGTCATACTTTCCACACTTGTTGAGTACGACATGTACTCACCCCTTGCAATTCCCCCACCAATAGTTGCAGGTCAGGATTTGGAGTATAACGATGATAATGCGGAATTCTAGGTCGTGTCTGCCGTCAGTTTTGCACGTGGTGTTGATTGGAGCTGCGCTATCCCTTATGCCTATTTTCTTAGTTTGCATAGTTTATTATTTAGTTTATTTCCACTACATTAGTTCAATTTGTCATTAATATTCACTAGAGCTTGTATTCGAGGATATTCTGAATTGTGTAATAAAAGTGCTAATTAATCTCGTTTTGTAGTAATTTTTTATATATCCTTTTTTGAATGCACTCGTGTATGTGTGTTGTCACATATGCGTTCACTTGGTTCATTTTCGGAACTGAGTGTCACAGAAACAGATGCAAGTTACTTACATACGTCGGTTTTCCCTTAATTACAACGGTTATTGGATGATGTTAAGGTTTAGTCGTAAGTTAACAAACTTATGTCGGCCGCCATTGTATGTTAGATAACTTATGACCAAACCCCACGCAACCGACATAAGTTAGTATCGGGTTGGGCTGCGAGCTGGGCCATGTGACTTACGTCGGCTATGGCAGGGCCCATGTAAGTAACATGGGCTAACATATGTCGGCTTAGTCAGGCCACATACATCGGCTTGGTCAGGCCGATGTAAGTTAACCGGGGCTAACTGACGTTGGCTTTGCCATAGACAACATAAGTTTTATTTGTAATTTTAAAAAATAGAAATGGCCTATCTTGCACGATGGCGAGCTCATAGATTCAAACAACAACAATACATATTATAAGTCAACTAGCAGAGTAGTCTAACAATACATTGACCACAACTTAAAAATGGGCCATATGCCATAGACGACATAAGTTATATTTGTAATTTTAAAAAATAGAAATGGCCTATCTTGCACGATGGCGAGCTCACAAATTCAAACAACAACAAGAATACATATTATAAGTCAACTAGCAGAGTAGTCTAACAATACATTGACCACAACTTAAAAATGGGCCATATGCTAGCCCTTCGACTACCTCCAGCGCCGAAAATCTAGTCTCCGCACATCCCTCCGGGTGCCGGTAGCTGTGCCGAAGGAGTTTGGCCTCTGTTGCCAAACCCCGCAAAAGAACATTAGAGTTAGACATGTTACAAATGCATCACATACTATTCCTCTCTCTAACTTCCATCCTCACTCTCTTCCTCTCCCTTTCTCTCTTCCTCTCCCTCTTTCCCTCCCTCCCTCCCTTTATCTCTTTCTGTCACACTCTCTCCCTCTCCCTCTCTCTCTTTTGCTCTTTCTCTCACTTTCTTCCTCTCCCTCACTTTCTCTCACTATCTTCATCTCCCTCTCTTTCTGTCAAACTTTCTCTATTCCTCTTAATCTCTTTCTCTCATTCTCTCACTCTCCTCTCACACTGTTCCTCTCCCTCTCTTTCTGTCACACTTTATATCTTCCACTCCCCCTCTTTCTGTCACACTTTCTCTCTTCCCCTCCCTCTCTTTATCTCATTCTCTCACTCTCTTCCTCTCACTCTCTTCCTCCCCATCTCTCTCCATCCATCCTCTCTTTCTCCCTCACCCTATATTCCACTTCCTTCTCTCGCTATGTAAAATGAATATGACAATATTAAAGAACGAGTTTATTACCTGCACCAGGGGCACCTGTGCTAGGGGCGTTTGTGCCAGGTCGCCTGCGGCAGCTGAAACGGAGGAATCTCGATCTTGTGACTAGTCTGTCGAGCTAGGGTTGCCATTACAAAATATTAGAAGATATATGTTAATGAAATGCTTTGAAATTAAACTACAATAGTTTAAATTACTTACCTCCATCGTTGACTGCATCTGTGCAATGCAACTGGTCGTGACATCTTTGACGGCCCTCATCCTGTCGAGCTCCGCCTGGGTCCGTGTAAGAGTCTCATCCATGTCATTGATCTCCACTTGAGTCTATGAGAAACAGACACCTCACAACCCAATGGACGAGGCCTGCATCGATGAAGCGCCTCTCGAAGGTCGCGATGACCTCGAGTCGACAACTCCATCAAAAATGTCAAACCTGTAAAAGAATGAAAAAAATAAGTATAAAAATGTAGATTGAAAAAAAAAAGAAACAAATGACCAACTCACCGTCCATGGGCCTTCTCATATCCGCTCGCGTACACAGCTTGGAGGTCGATCGGCGTGTTTTCCCAATCGTAATCTTTGTCATGTATCTTCACGACCTCTAGGGCGTACTTTTCCTAAAAAACAAAAAAAATCTTATAAGCGTGTCAATAATAGTATTAGTTATCATTAAATTGATGAATTTTGAAAACTTACCACTCGATCGGTCCCGACCTGACTGCATTGCCCAGGATGGGAAGGGTCAATTTCTTTGTGACCTCTCTTCCAAACCTGGGTCGGGGTCGGCTGCTGACCGGTCTCTCGCTCCTGTATAGCCATGTTAGTGAGACAAATATATTATGAACACTTAAATGAACTTAAAATGTACTTACCATGCGTTTGGCCAAACACAAATAGCCATCACTGCTATAATTGTGCTTGCCCTGCGATCCTCGGCACTGTTGAGCTTTCATGGACTTAGCGATGAAAGCATCGCTAGCCCAGTACCAACAGAGGTATGCCTCGGGTGGACCTTGTTACCAGGAAATACTAACCTGTACATATTTCATCAATACTGTTGACATACGTAGGTATTGTAAATATTTAACAATAAAAACATACTTCCGCGTACTCCTCTTCTGACAAGTACGTGTCGGAGTACTTCCTAAATGGACCTGTTCCTGCTGCTGCTGATGCTGCTTCTCGTAGAAGTTCCCAGCCTGAATCCTGGTGTATGACAATGCCGCCTTCACGAGCTTCTGAGTGTTGTGGCGGAACACGCGTCTCGCGTCCTCCTCCATGCTCTCGCTCGGTTTTGCTAACTGGTACCTCAACTTTAAACAAACAAACATTTATGTAATATGCATTAATAATTTAAATGAGAGTTGAAAATTTTAAATAGTTAAACATACAATAAAATCATTCCACACGACTCCTTAAGGGTGCCATGGACCTCGTGAGAGACACGAGCGTAGTCATCCCATGACAGAGCACGGAAACGGTTGATGACACCCGGGTAGTGCAACTTAACTAAAGTTGCGATGCCACTGTTAACATGTCTGTGGTGTCCCTGGCCCCTGAACGAATAGTGTACCAAGATATGCAAATTTGTTAACTAATTAAGTACCAAAAGATAACATCTAATATTTAATACTACAACATCTAATATTTAATACTATACGGTTTTTTTACCAGTCTCCGAACGGATGGATAGCGATCCCCACATGAGTAATCCAAGAGGAGCTGCAAAGTGGGTCCTCCTTGTCCGTCGCCTTTGTGGCGCCACCACGTCTTGTGACTCAGAAGGCTGGTGACCACCGAAGCCCGAAGGCTCCACGCTCGGCGGCTCCGAAAGAAGGATACAATGCTCCTGTAGCGGTGCACTAACCTTTGACTCATACTTAGATGAATCTGAGTCTGACTGAAAGAATAAAAGGATTGATAAGAACTAATTATTCTTAAGTGCAATTTAAAATAACATGATTATCAACAGAAATTTACCTTCGTGCGCTATAAGTCCACCTCACCCGATTGGATCTGAGCCACAAGCTCTGGAAGGTGCGCCAAGAGCTCGAAGCGTCTGCTCGCACCTGACGAGGTACCTGAGAAAATGTTGCATGCCTGCTCTCGTGCCCTGGCGAGGAACCTTCTCACCCCTTCCCCTTCTTTCTCTTGGATGACGAAATCCGGTTGTAAGGAGTAATTGATTAATATTCTAAGATAATATACAAAATTTATGTTAAGTTAGTGAAGAAAACGTTACTCCATAAATTTCAAACTTCATCAATGTCACGGTCATGCACACTACTCCTTAAACCAACCCATCGGTCTTCTTCCATTATTGTCTGATTGCATTTCGTTTCTGTTTTCGTTTTCGCATAGCAGCAGTCTCGATATCTTGAGCATCTACAACTAATTCATCTAGTCTTACACCAGGCTCGACTATGAATGAGCCTGTCAACTCTTCCTCTTTGTAAACCTTATCAATGTCATCTTCCTCATGGTAATCATCATCTCTTGTAGCGTGTAACCGCTCACGAGGATTCACCTTATGTACCACCCACCAAGCTTTGAGTTTTTTGCATGGATAAGGTAGACAGTACATTTGCTCCACTTGGTGTGCAAGAACAAATGAATTGAATCATTTCAACTGTACCTTGTGTTTTACTTCGACCATGACAAATTGGTTTAGTCGAATTCCACGACTGGCATCAAACCTATCACAGTCAAAGAATACTGCCCGAATATCCTTTTTTCGACAAAAGCAAATTCAAGGATTTTTTAAATAATCACATTGTAATTAGTTTCACGTCCTTGAGAATCGGTTGCCATCATTACAACTCTGGTATTACATGTTGCCACGAGAGGACGAAGAGATACAAATTGAGTTGTATGGAATCGAATGTCGTGGACGTCATATCAACCATAGCTTCTAACTTTAACCAATCAATAGGATAGTTGTGCAAGTCTTCATGGATGTTGGCATCTTTCATGCACTGTCCAAGATATGAAGTTGTTAGGAAACTTTGTAAATATTCAAAAGTTATTAGAAAATGTTGTTAATACTGATAAGTTAATGAGAAAATGTTAAACAACCTTGAAACCAAGATAGAAAATTAGGTCCTCCATTTATTCCATCCCATCGCATCCCTTCCACTTGTTTACTCGTAGGTTACTGTCTATGTGTCCAATTTTGCTCGTGGAACTCACTGCACAAAAAGAGAACATTTTATAATAGATGTGTTGCAAAATGTGCGGATTAGCATAAATTTAGGACAAACACTTACTCGAAATATTTGTCCATCTCATCTATATTTGCATACATGTATAGGAAAGCAACACTCCTTTCATCTTCTCTAACGTTGTAGGAAGTGAAACTACCAACAATAGTGCCTCTTGTTGTAAAATTGGTGAGATCGCTACAATGAGGTTGCTCATCCATATTGTACTGCATTGTCGAAGTATTGAAATTGTGTTCCTCTGCAAAGTAAACACTTGAGAAGGATCCTACATCCTTAAGAGTAAAATCTTCGGTGATGCACCCTTCAAAACTTTCCCAATTAACAACCATTGGTTTTAGATATATTAGTGCTCTTTCAATATGATACATCCACCTATATTGCACGGGACGGCCCACTTTCGCTTCAAATGGAATATGGATTAGGAGATGTTGCATTGGATTGAAGAACCCTGGAGGAATTTTTTCCGTCTTACACAATAGAACCATTATCTCCTTCTCCAACTTACTCATCATCTCTGTTGTGATTTCTTTAGCACAGAGTTGTCCATAGAAGTGGCTAATCTCGGCTAACACCTTCAACACCTTATCGTCGAAGTAGCCCCGAAACATAACAGGTAGAAGTCTTTCCATGATTATGTGTGTCGATACCCTGGGTACCATATACCCCTTGAGATTACAAAGATCTCAAGGGAAAGTCATCTACTTGATTTGAAGACCTTCGGAGGCCCACATGTCAGATATAACCGGACCCGCTTCTCCAACATGGTTAATCCCATGGTCGCCATGTGTACTATCAAACCGGAGCTACCGCCCACAAGGGGGAAGCTCCGGGCTATGTACCGAAATGGCACCCCCGGACCTAACCCCAGACTGAGGGAAGCTCCGGTGCTGGCACGTGTCGATTAACACCGGAGCCACCTGTTCTCCACAGTGTGCTCCGGTGCTGCCACGTGTCCAACCGTCGGATCTTCAGCCTCTAACCTCCGGAAGACTCCACAACGGCTCCAGATCTTCAAATGGGAATCAAGGACTTCAAGAACCGATTGTCATTAATACCATATTAATGACACATGATCGGACAACCTTAATTACCAGTAACGGTGCTGTCAAAGCCCATTACCCGGTCATTAAGAGTAATTAAACGTGTTGAATGAGTATCAATACTAGTAACCGCCGGGGCCACATGTCGGGCCAGGCTAACTTGTAACGGCCTGCCCTTGTACTATAAAAGGACAGGCCGACGACGGACTCTGGGGGTTTAGACACGTCTACACACACGCTCCATAGACGCTCAGTACAAGCTCATACAGCTAATACAACACCAACACACCCGTGGAGTAGGGTATTACGCTCAGGCGGGCCGAACCACGTAAACCTCTATGTCTCCTGTGTCATTTACAATTCACCTTCTTGAATCTCCGCGCGCCCACACCGAACATCAAACTCCTCTAACACTTTAGTAGTGTCGGGAGATCTGTCGGATCCAAACCACCGACAGTTGGCGTGCCAGGAAGGGGCGCCTGAGATTTTGAGAATGGTGAACTCAGCTGCTGGATCATCCAACAGTCAACCTGCTGTTCAAGCTGTTGGGGGCAATCCTTCCAATATGCAGCCACCAGCAGGAGCCTCAGCGCCAGCAGGAGTCACACTGCCACCACTGCCACCTCCACCAGCAAATCAAGCTGGACAATGCGATGGTGCGCCGGCGTCCATCACTGCATCGGCAAATCATGACAACCCCGAACACGCGCTCCATGCAGCACATGCTCTTCTCCAACGCCCACAACCTACGGATGCATCCCGGGATGCACTGGAGCAGTGGAGGGTCGATGTGGAGCATTTGGTTGCAGCAGCAGCCGAACGCATCAGCAACCAGGGTCCTCCTCTTTCAGGACGGGCCCCGTCACAGCGGCAGACTTTGTTTGGTAGACTTGGCCCGAACGTTTCCAACAACAGGAGACGTGCTGCATCACAACAGGTGACGTCGTTGCCCTCCGGGGCACGACACACTCACTCGATATCCAGGCTTTCAACTCATGACCTCCGGGCGGAGCTTGATCGCCGATACCGCCAACAGGACGGCCGAGTCCATATTGAGCGTGCTCGTGAAAGACGAGAAGCTCAAGACGTTCCTGCTTCTGAAGGA
The DNA here is from genome assembly GCA_036927565.1 of Tuctoria greenei. Classification (NCBI taxonomy): domain Eukaryota; kingdom Viridiplantae; phylum Streptophyta; class Magnoliopsida; order Poales; family Poaceae; genus Tuctoria; species Tuctoria greenei. Next base: position 63,307,191 of record JAYESD010000007.1, on the reverse strand, counting down.
GTAGGAGGAGGCTGTTTAGCCCTAGCCATGCATCTGCGTATGGTCAGGTGGCCACAGAAGTTCCGGCCTCATCTGCCGGAGAAGTTCAATGGGACCGTTAATCCTGTTGAATTTCTTCAAATGTACTCCACTGCTATCTTGGCAGCTGGAGGAAATGAGGCCGTAATGGCCAATTATTTCCCAGTGGCTTTAACTTGGACCGCTAGGTCCTGGTTTATGAGCCTTCCACCCAACTCCATCAACAGTTGGGAGGAGCTGTGCCGACAATTCACCGCCAACTTCGGGAGTTCATAAACCCGACCAGGCACTGAACTAGACCTTTTTGCAGTCGTGCAAAAAGGGGGAGAATCCCTGCGATCATTCATCCAGAGGTTCTCTCAGGTACGAAACACTATCCCTTCTATCTCTAGCGCCTCTGTCATCGTGGCATTTAGAAAGGGAGTGCGGGATAAGAAGATGCTGGAGAAACTGGCAATCAAGGAGATTACCAGTGTCACGGAACTCTTCAGCTTGGCTGACAAATGTGCCAGAGCTGCGGAGGGCCATGAGATGCACTCCAAACCAACTCCGGAGGGTCACAAGAAATCCTCCAAAGAAGAAGCCGCTACCTCCGGGAACGGCAAGAAGAAGAAAAAGACCAACAGCAAGAAGAAGCTGTCGGCCGGTACATCAAATGTTGCAGCTGCTGCAGCTCCGGGTGGCCGGGGGCCACGCCCCGAGAAGCAACCTCGACCGTCTTCTGAAGACGGAGGCAAACCCAAAGTGTGGTGTCCAATTCACAAAATGGGCAGCCACAGTTTGGAAGACTGCCGGGAGGTCAAAAACCTTCCCGAGCGCTACAACAAGCACCGGGAAGAATCTCCTTTTTGACAGAGGGAAGGAAAACAAAAATTTGACGAAGCTTCGGCTGAAGAGGGGTTAGGTTTTCAGGATCCCAAAAAGGTCCTGAAGGCTGTCTACACCTCCGTCGACGACGATTCTAACGTCTCTGACAACGAGCGTCGGAAGACCATGAACACCATATTTGGTGGATCATGGGACATCACCTCCCGCCGCGTCATCAAGACTATGCGTCGGGATATGGCTGTTGTAGCTCCTACAGCCAGGCCGGAGCCTCATCGGAAGTGGATGGACACAACCATCACTTTTGATGCTTCGGACTGCCCTCGAAGCATGGTCGGAGCAGGTTAGTTACCTTTGATGGTATCTCCTACCATCAATAACATCCAGCTCCACCATGTCATGGTAGACGGAGGTTCGGGGCTTAACCTCATAAGCTTCAAAGCTTTTACCAAGCTTCAGCTCCGACCTTCGGATCTCCACCCCTCCCGACCTTTCTCCGGAGTAGGTCCGGGGGCCATTACCCCACTCGGAGCTATTACTCTCCCCGTTACCTTCGGGACACGGAAGAAGCACCGCACTGAGAAGTTGGTCTTCGACGTCGCTCAGATCAACTTACCCTTCAATGCCATCTTGGGTAGGCCTGTCCTGTACAAATTCATGGCAGCTGCTCATTATGGATACTTGGTGTTAAAGATGCCAACACCAGTGGGCGTTCTCCGGATCCGCGGAGATCGTACTGCCGGAGTAACTGCTCTGGAAGAACTCCATGCACTCACCATGGTGCAAGAGGAGGACTCCAGGCAGGAGCAAGCTCCAAAACCCCCGAGCATTTGTCAACGAGGCTCGACTTCTGCACCTCGTGTGCAGCCAAGCGGCGACACTGACATTCCCGTCAAAGTCATCCAAATTGGGTCCGATGCCGCTCAGACCACCCGTATATCGGGGGGATTGAACGACAAATAGGAACTCGCGCTCATCACTTTCCTCCGGGCTAATGTCGACGTGTTTGCCTGGCAACCGTCACAAATGCCTGGGATCCCAAGGGAAGTGATTGAGCACAATCTGAAGATCTACCCCGACGCCCGGCCTATGCATCAGAAGCTTCGGAAGCAATCCGTAGAGCGACAGAACTTCATTCGACAAGAAGTAAAGAAGTTGCTCGAAGCCGGATTCATCCGAGAAGTCTTCCATCCAAAATGGCTGGCAAATCCAGTTGTTGTGCCTAAGGCCGGCGGGAAGCTTCGGATGTGTATCGACTACACCACACTAAATAAGGCATGTCCAAAAGATCCATTCCCACTACCTAGATTAGATCAGATAGTGGATTCCACCTCCGGGTGTGAATTATTGTGTTTCCTAGACGCATATTCTGGGTATCATCAAATCAAAATGTCTAGGGAAGATGAAGAGCATACCACATTCATCACAGTAGATGGATTGTACTGTTATACAACCATGCCATTTGGTCTCAAGAATGCAGCTTCAACTTTTGTACGAGCTATTTACAAAACCTTTGAAGAACTCATTAGAGGCATAGTGGAAGTGTACGTCGATGACATCGTGGTCAAGGTCAAGAACAAGGAGTCACTCCTTGACACCTTGCAGGCTGTCTTCGACAAGTTGCGGGCCACCCGCACAAAGCTAAACCCAGACAAGTGTGTATTCGGGGTTCGCTCTGGAAATTGTCTTGGTTTCCTGGTAAGTCACCGGGGCATAGAAGCTAATCCGGCGAAGATCAAGGCCATTGAAGACATGCGGCCACCAACCCGCATCAAAGATGTCCAAAAGCTAACTGGATGTCTAGCAGCCCTCAGCCGGTTCATTTCAAGACTGGCGGAACGGGCACTCTCCTTCTTCAAATTATTGAGGAAGTCCGGACCATTCCAATGGTCTGAAGAAGTAGAGAAGGCATTCCAGGAGCTAAAACAGTTCCTCACCACCCTACCAATTTTGGTAGCTCCGAACCCTGGTGAGCCTTTGTTGCATTACATTTCAGCAACTGACGAAGTCGTTAGTATGGTTCTGGTTGCGGAGAGACCAGAGCTACCCCATACTCAGGAATCCAGACCCCTTCGGGAGGGTCCGGAGGTCCCTGAAAGCGAGTCTAGGTCCCAGCTCCCAGGCTCGAATCCACAAGAAGATACCTCAGAAGACCCAGACCCCTCCGGGAGGGTCCAGGTCGCTGTTGAAGAAGCTCCGGGTTCCTCCAGACAGGACCCGGAGGTCCCCGAAGAAAATCCGGATACCTCCGGGAGGATTCGAGTTAGTGCAAAGGAAGCTCCGAGCCCCTCCGGGAGGGTCCGGACCATTCAGCGCCCGGTGTAATTCATCAGTGAAGTACTACATGATGCCAAGACTCGATACCTAGAGGTGCATAAGCTGCTCTATGCAGTTCTTATTGCCTCCAGGAAGCTTCACCATTATTTCCAAGCTCACAAGATCTCAGTGGTGACTTCTTACCCACTTTGAGCAATCTTGCATAATACCAATTCAACTGGGAATATTGCAAAGTGGGCAGCGGAATTGGCCAAATTTGATCTTGAATTCATTTCAAGGCAAGCAGTCAAGAGTCAAGCATTGGCAGACTTCGTGGCAGAATGGACTCCCTCTCCATCAAACCCTGGGGGCCCCAGCGAGCAGAAGCCGGAACACAAGGCTCCGGTCTTCACCGAGCCTCACTGGCCCTCTACTTCGACGGCTCCATGCAAAAGCAGGTGGCCGGAGCTGGAATCCTTCTCCTTGCACCAACCGGGGAGAAGGTAAAATACATGGTACACCTTGACTTCAAGGCGACCAACAACATGGCGGAGTACGAAGCACTCATCTACGGACTAAAGGTGGCACTGTCATATGTTGTCAAGCAACTGCTGGTCAAGGGAGATTCGCAGCTCATCATTAAGCAAGTGAAGGGTGAATGCTCCTGCAACAATCTCCAGCTAGCTGCTTAGCTCCTTGAAGTCCAGAGGCTTCAGAAGGACTTCGAAGTCCCAGATCTCCATCATGTTCAGCGTGCCCACAATGCTGAAGCAGACGAACTCTCGACGAAAGCGTCAACCGGAGCCCCGGCTCCTGACGAAACTTTTGTCCGGAGATTGTCAAAACCCACAGCTCAGCCTGCCGAACTGAGCGAAGGGGGTGAGATCAGCATCCCGAAGCTGACGGTCCCGATGGCCCTGTTACCATGGCAGCCATCAAGGGTCGTAGGTGCTGCCGGAAGCTCCGAGCAACCCAACACGCAAGACTCAAATGCTCAAGCTAGTTCCAGTGCATGGATCTCGGAGATCCGGAGCTACTTGAAAGAAAACATCCTTCCTGACGATGATGTATCCAATGACCGGGTAGTCAGATTGGCTAAAAGATACACGTTCGTAGAATTGGATCTCTACCGGCGCGGTGCCAATGGCATCCTAATGCGGTGCATCACAAGGGAAGAAGGCTGCGAGCTCCTCGCAGAAATCCATGGAGGCGAGTGTGGGAACCACACGTCTTCCCGCACGCTGGTTGGTAAAGCCTTTCGGCATGGCTTCTACTGGCCTACAGCACTCTAGGATGCAACTGAGCTGGTGAAGAAATGCGAAGCATGTCAATTTCATGCAAAGCAAATTCACACACCGGCTCAGCCCCTACAAATAATACCTCCTACATGGCCCTTCGTTGTGTGGGGGATGGACATCATGGGACCTTTCCCAAGAGCCGTCGGAGGTTACAAGTTCCTGTACGTTGCCATTGACAAGTTCACCAAGTGGCCGGAAGCAACTCCAGTTGTGACAATCAACAAGCAATCAACTATCAACTTTTTGCAGTCCATTGTATGCAGATTTGGAGTCCCAAACAAAATCATCACTGATAATGGGACCCAATTCACAAGCTCTGCATTTCAAGGATATTGCGAAGACCGCGGCATTCAAGTTTGCTACACCTCCGTAGGCACCCAACAAGCAATGGCCAAGCCGAGAGAGCAAATGCTGAAATCCTTAAAGGACTCAAAACGCGCACCTATGAGCATTTGAAAAAACATGGAGCCAACTAGATTGAAGAGCTTCCGCCCACTTTATGGGCCAACAGGACATCTCCAAACCGGTCAACTGGAGAGACACCCTTCTTCCTGGTGTACGGAGCTGAAGCAATCCTTCCTCCAGAAATCACCTTGGGTTCACTCCGGGTCCGGACCTTCGATGAAGCCATGCAGGACCAGCTCCGACATGAAGACCTAGACCTCCTTGAGGAGGGAAGGTGCCAAGCAGCTATTCGGAATGCCCGATATCGCCAAACCCTACGGCGCTATCATCAGCGGCATGTACACAACCGACAGCTCAAGGAAGGCGATCTGGTGCTACGGAGAATACAATCCAGAGAAGTGTTAAACAAACTCTCCCCCAGCTGGGAGGGACCCTTCCGAGTGATTAAAGTATCCCATCCCGGAAGCGTTCGCTTGGCTACTGAGGAGGGGACACCTCTCCCAAATCCTTGGGACATCGAGCACCTCCGTAAGTTCTACACTTAATATCACGGAGGTGAGTCTGTAGTCACTTGAGGTGTATGTTATAGAGTCATTGTACAGAGTCGGGTAGTTCCTCTGGGAGAACAGCCGGACCTTCCCCGGAAGGTCTGCAAAGTTCATGCAACACTTGTCACAGTCTCAGAACTAAAAGTGTGGCTAGCTACCCTGGGTCAAACGATAAAGTAAACACGCTTAGCCTGATTCTGTACCCTAAGAGTGTACTTGTTTCCCCTGTACCCCGGACCTATAATGAAAGACATCTTCATATGAAAAAGACTCCACGTGCATTTATTTTGTACAGGCTTAACATTCTTTTTTATTTTTCTCTTTCTTGTCTATAACAAAGACGTGCAATTCTTAAGAAATTTTAGTTCGACCGGTTCATATACGATTCGAGATGTATTGTCGATTCTTTTGGATTCAAATATTGTTCATGGCCCACTCGCCTGAATGTCGCCAAGCCAATCTAGGGCCGGAGTGTGCTATCGACTTAGCCTGGTCAAGCACCCTAAGTACGCCACTCTACCTACACACCGGCAGGCTAAAGTAAGGCGGGTCCAAGTACAATTGGATCTGGAAGAAAAGGCAACGCATTCGGTTGTATTTAGAATCGCGTTTGACCTAAAATTTTCTCGAGAATCGTAAGCCGCGACGAAGTTATAGGCAAGAAATGAATTTTACTATTTTTCTTGGCTTCAGTGTGCAGGAAAATTAAAATCCACGTTGATGGAGAAAAGCCGGAGCTAACAAAGCTCCGACTCCCCTAGATGGCTTGTAATCGATGTTAAGCATTGAAAACGAGCATCACCGGAGCAACCAAGCTCCGGTAAAGCTAGGGGGGCCAGTCGTTGACGTAAAATAAAAGATGGTGAGAAGACCCCACAAATGGAGTCTGCTGCCGACAAGCTACGTGTTGTCAAAGGTCAGTGCCGGAGCTACTAAGCTCCGACACACCAGAGGGCTAATTATCGATGCTCTATTCGTTGATAGGGACTATTGCCTGAGCTACTAAGCTCCGGCGGTAGTCAGTTTGACCTCAGGGGGCCTTCACTATCGAAAACTTCGGACCTACACTCTACAAGTTCGAAGCAAATGAGTCGTCAACAAAACACAATATCCTCTTGGTACATGTTCACAATCAAATTGTGTACATCTGCCAGGGGGCCAAGTGAAGACAAAAGTGTTGAAGACAAAAAGTGAAATTCACAAAAATTTGGGGATTCCATTCATCTGGAAACAAGGGATTACAAATTTGAGGAAGAAGAAGAGAGAATACAAGTGGGAACTACGGAGATGGTCCTAGACCCTATGGAAGAATTGGGCGACCTTCTGGGCAACCTCTCACATGTTGGCTCGGGCAGCTTCCCCTTCTCCTTCAACGGGACCTTCAAGCACCGGATCCAGAGGGAATTGGGAGTTCCGGCTGGTGTAGCACGTCAGCACATACTCTGCGACGTTCCTTGCCAGGGATTGCCCCTAAACCTCCAATTGGTCCGCGATGATGTCACCCACCTTGGAGAGTTTGCTACCTGCCGAGCTCAACGCCTACAACGCCAGGTCCGGCTCCGGCTCCGGATCATCCGGACGCACGGGACTAAAGCCCATCGGTGTCAGCGCGTCGTTAGCCTTGCCCTGGAACTCCCAAATCTGTACGGAGTCCGCAGTCCTCAAGCCCTTTAATTCCTCCAGGGATCTTCTGGCCGCCACCAGTTCGCTCAACTTCTTTGGCGTTTTGCTGAATCTTCTCAGCAACCCGCTTCTCGAGTTTTCCGAGCTCCTCCTCCCGAAGGTGGATCTTGTTCCGGCGGTCAACCAGGTCCTTCTCCCTGCCCCTCACTTTCTTTTCCCTGGCAACAAGGGCACACTCTTGCTCGTAGAGCTCCTTCCCTTGCACCCAGGCCTTCTCCTCCTCCTCAATGCAGCGCTCTTCCAATTTCATGGCGCGCTCCTCGAGGCCCTTGTCAGCCAGAGCCACCATTTCGTTGAGCTCCTCCTCCCTCCTCAGGACGTCCTCCCGCAGCTCTAGGAGTTTTTGCTCTTCATCTTCGATCCGTTTCTCCCTCTCTTCAAGTGCCTCTTGGCGCTTGATGAGTGTAGTGTTAATGGCCTCAAGCCTTTCGTGGCGTTCATCGGTCGCACTGTTAGCTGCTTTGGTCTGCTCATAGATCTCCCAGGATTGAGCGTCGAGGGCGCGAGTCATACTCTCCCGGTCATTCAATAATTTACCCCAGTATTCCAGGCGGACCTTCTCACGCTTGATCCACTCTTTGTCATCCGCTAGCCTCGACTGCGCCAGCTTGGTCTCGAAGTAGAGCCGGTTACGCCACCGACTAAGGGTTTGGCGCTCCTCTTCAAGAGCCTTGCTGTCGTGGAAGAAGGCCAGTTGAACTTGACGCAGACTGGAACAGGCGTTGTCAATAGACAATGACAACGGGATAGGTTCCAGACCTGCTGGGGTCTCCTCCGCTGGTTCTAGCGGGTTTTCAGATACAAAAATTGGGTCCCACTCCACAAGAGTGGTCCCCTGGGTCTCCATGGAACTTGGGCCGTCCTCCGGGATGGCCTTAGTCGCCATAGAGCAAGGCCCCGCTGCCAGATCTTCATTCACCCCCTCGGGCAGGGGGCCAGCGACTTCACCAGGGCACTCCGGCTCAGCCGCGAGTACCTCCGACGTCGTCACTTCCGGAGCAGGGGCCGCTTCTGGCTCCGGCCTGAGCACCTCCTCAACTGGGGGCTCGAGCGCTGACGCCTCTGCAACAATCGGCTCGGGCGCTGGAAGATCTTCATCATCAACCGGCCCTGCGGCCGGAGCTCCAACAACGACCGGCTCTGCGGCCAGTGCTTCTGAGGTAGCCGGCCCAACTGCCAGGACTTCCACAACATCCGGCGCGCACTTCGGGACTTTAATCACCTCCAGCTCAACCGCCGGAGCTTCGACAATTCCCGGCTCTGGGGCCGGAATTACTGCTTCCTCCGGCTCAACGGCCAGAGCTTCCATCATCTCAGTGCCAGGACCCGGAACTTCAACCTCCAGGACAGGTGCCGCTGGCACATCTTCTCCCCCACGGTCCGGCGCTACCACGGGAGTCTCTGGGGATGAGTCGAGGTCCATGACCACGACAGCTGGTGCCGGAGCTGTCGTAGCTTTAGCCACCACTTGGGGCGGCACCGGGACAGGAGCAGAAGCTTCCGCCCTCACAGCTTCAGCTGCTGTGGCTGAGGGTGGAGCCTCACTCCTCTTCTTGGGAACGCTGCAGATGATGGACGAAGAAACTTAAAAAAATAGTTACTACAACTAAACAACTGTCCAAGGTAAAGATTAAAAATTACCTTGGGAGGCTTCTGCACCAGCTTGCGCGGAACCTTTTTCTCGGGCGTTCTGGGCTGGTCATAGCCGGTGCGGAAGCTCCGGAAGGCCCCCCGGAACTCGTTGCATCTACGGGCGTTTCCCTAGTCGAGGCCCCCCTCGATCGCGAAGAACCTCCGGACCTAGAGGCCTCCACCAGCCCTGGTGCTGGAGTCGCATGCCCGGAGCTAGCACCCCGGGAGGACCCCGCTGCGGGTACAGTCGCCGCGGTTGTAGAAGACCTCCCCCTCCGGCGAGAAGGAGCCGATGCAAAGGTGGCAGGCCTGACGGACCTTCTGTCGGCATGCTGCAGCTTCCTCTTCCGACTCAAAGGCTCTTCCGCCGGCTCCTTACCCTTGCCAACGACCTCAGCCCTTGGCTTTGGGGCAGGGTTAGAGCCACCCTCGGAAGCTCCAGGGATCGCCACCCTAGTGGTTAATCTTCTCTCGACGACACCAAGGTCGTCAAGCACAGGCATCTTCCGCCAGAGCTCCCTGCTGAACTCCACTTCCATGTTCAGAGGGAGAAAAGCTGATGGCGGAGTCAAGTTGTCACCCGCGACGTCGATGCCGTGCTGGAACTTCTTGAGGTGGAACTCCAAGGTTGTCCCCACCATGTTGGACTTCAGCCCGGTCTCGACCCGGTCGTCGTCCATCACGCTGTTGAGGGCCCAAGCGAGTTTTTCTCTCCTCTTCAGCGGTGCCCACCTGTTGACCAGGAAGTTGCAAAACACCGCATGAGGAGTCAATACTCCCTACACGCATTGGCAGATCCTGGTCAGAGCAGGGTTGAAGGCTTCTGCCAGCACCGGAGCTTCACTCCGGGTTGTCGTGTCGATGTTGGGGAGGCCTTCGGGCAGCTCCAGCCTCTCGTGCTCCTCCACCTGGACGACTATCCAGTCCTTCTTCCAGTCATCCCACTTCCCAAAGGGAAACGACCGGAGGTACTTGAATGGGCACTTCTTGCGCTTCACGAAGTAGTAGAAGCCAAGGTACTCATTGCTCCTGCCGGTAGTATGGACGGTGAAGAAGGTTCGGAAGAGTTCAATGCAGGGGGGGATGCCCACCCACATCTCACAGAAGTGGACGAAGATAGACACAAGAAGAATGGAGTGGGGGCCAAGGTGATATAGCTGCAGACCGTAGAAGTCTAGTAGCATCAAGAAAAAGGAGGAAAAAGGTGGGATCAACCCCACCATGGCGTACGAGGAGAAGTACACCATTTCGCCGGCGTGCTCCTTCTCAAATGGGAGCTCTCCCCCGGCACGGACCGAGCGGTTGAAGAAGTCCGAGGACCATCCCATGAGGGCCCGGACCTTCTTCAGGTCACCGTCGGTCTTCAAGCGACTCTCGCGGAGACCCCACTCCATCGCAGCACAGCAAGGCAGGAGAGGAAAAGCAAGCACAAGTTGGGAGTTTGAGCGCAAGATCAGATGAGAGGCGTAAAGAACCCCAAATGGTGCGTGCCTTCCTTCTTAAGTAAGCCCTTGCGACGCTTGGATGGAAACCGCAAGGAAGTCGAAGACACCACTCAAAAATTCCACCCAGCCGATGACAAGAGGGCTCAGGACCACCCCGACGATCAAGTAGAGGTTCTTACCCAGGCGAACGGTTGTCATCATGAGGTGGGAAACCCGAAGGTGGCGGCCTGACAAGGCGCGCGGAACCGATACGGTTTTCGTATCGGGAACCAGCGCCCTTCAATTGCGTGAGATCCGCACGCCAAAGATCTCCTCTACCGCACGCGAGATACGCCACACGGCGAGGATTTAACTCCAAACCATCGCCAACAGCACATCGAATGAGCTTTGAAGACTCCGTTCAAAAGTCGAAGGATGGACCCACCTCCGGCGGAATGACTTCACCCAAGGGGTCTTCCCCAGAGGTGGGCCCAGGGGGCCACTATCGGTACCTTGGGTACCATATACCCCTTGAGATTGCAAAGATCTCAAGGGAAAGTCATCTACTTGATTTGAAGACCTTCGGAGGCCCACATGTCAGATATAACCGGACCTGCTTCTCCAACATGGTTAATCCCAGGGTCGCCACGTGTACTATCAAACCGGGTCTACCGTCCACAAGGGGGAAGCTCCGGGCTATGTACCGAAATGGCACCCCCGGACCTAACCCCAGACTGAGGGAAGCTCCAGTGCTGACACGTGTCGGGTAACACCAGAGCCATCTGTTCTCCACAGTGTGCTCCGGTGCTGCCACGTGTCCAACCATCGGATCTTCAGCCTCTAACCCCCGGAAGTCTCCACAACGGCTTCGGATCTTCAAAGGGGAATCAAGGACTTCAAGACCCGATTAAGGGTCATTAATACCATGTTAATGACACATGATCGGACAACCTTAATTACCAGTAACGGTGCTGTCAAAGCCCATTACCCGGTCATTAAGAGCAATTAAACGTGTTGAATGAGTATTAATACTAGTAACCGCCGGGGCCACATGTCGGGCCAGGCTAACTTGTAATGGCCTGCCCTTGTACTATAAAAGGATAAGCCGACGATGGACTCTGGGGGTCCAGACACGTCTACACAAACGCTCCATAGACGCTCAGTACAAGCTCATACAGCTAATACAACACCAACACACCCGTGGAGTAGGGTATTACGCTCAGGCGGCCCGAACCACGTAAACCTCTGTGTCTCCTGTGTCATTTACAATTCACCTTCTTGAATCTCCGTGCGCTCACACCGAACATCAAACTCCTCTAACACTTTAGTAGTGTCGGGAGATCTGCCGGATCCAAACCATCGACAATGTGATAATCGTGACTTTTCAACCCAACGAGCTTTCCCGTTTTCACTTTCACAGGTCGTCTCAGACTAGCTGTATAACCATCTGGGAATTTCAAACTTTGCAACCATTCGAGATCAGCAAGATCGTTTCAAGCCTTTAAATGGACTTTCGTTTTTCCTGTCATGTCCATGCATGTGCTTATGATACATTCGCCCATAATACACTCTTGACGCATGACATCAATGTTGTGCATTAGTATCAACGACTTCACATGTGGGAGCTCCCATAGTCCACATATATGAGTCCAGCTGTGATCATCTCTGTAACCGAGAAAATATCTAGCATGACCTTCATCTGACACCAATTTGTCAAACATATCAGATATTTCTGACTAGTTAAGATGTTTTTGTGGTCCTTTAGTGACAACGTTTCCTTTCTGAAGACATTCCTTGATTGCCTAAACACGTGATTCGGAGACAGCCAATGTCTGTGACAATAGAAGTATCTTATATTGCCTCCATAAGTGAGACAAAAGCAATCCGTGTCTGAAGCACATATCAGACACGTCAAACGACCGTGAGCGCTCCATCCTGAAAACATGTCGTATGCCGGGAAATCATGAATGGACCACAAATAAGCAACTCAAAGGTTTAATTTCTGCTTCTTGTAACAGTCGTACGCATCGACCCTCGTCCACAACATTTCAAATTTTTCGATCAATGGTTACAACATCATGTTGAGACATGGCCTAGGTACAATGAGGCTAAGAAACATGAACTCATACTTCATGTGAAAAGCTAGTGGTAGGTTGTATGTATTGACAAAGATAGGCCAACAGGAGTATGGTATGGCGTTTGTACTAAACGGCGAGAATCCATCTGTCACCAACCCGATGTGAACATTTATCACTTCACAGCAAAAATCTGGATCGAACCGACCTTCCATGCCTCACCGTCAGATCGGTGCATCATGACTCTATTGTTCTGACGTACACCTTCTTATGTGGGTGTGTCATGGCATCTCAATTGTGTGGCAGTTTTTTTTGAAAGGAACAACTGCTTCAACCGAGGTGTCACGGGTAACTAACTAAGCTGCTTACATGCATCTTCTGTCGTCACAATATCACCATCGTTATTAACAACATCGACAAACCTCGATTTACCACATTTTAAACATCTCTTCTCATTGCCATGCTCTTTCCGAAAAAGCACACAGTTGTCCAGACACACATCAATCTTGTCGTATTTCATACCAAGGCTGGAAAGAATTTTATTTACCTAATATATATCATTAGGCACGTTGTTGGGCTGTGGAAGGACATTGCTGAACAATTTGATGAGGTCATTGTAGCAAATATTAAAAGAGAAGTACTTAGACTTGATTGCCATAAGTCTAGTCACAAAAGTGAGGAGGGTAATTTCATTGTGTCCATGCACCGGCTTTTCTGAAGCTTTGAAAATCTCGAAGAACTTTTCAACATCCGCTGTAGAAGGATCCTCCATAAGCCCTGGTTGTACAGGTTCTAGCGTCTCATCCATTGTATAAACCCCCCATGTCATTATCATTGTCCGCTTCACTTCTTGTACAGCTTGAGAAGTTGTCTCGTCCTGGAAGATCCACACCTCATAATGTGACATGTAACCATTTGGATACAAATATATTGAAAGTTTACTTTGTCAAAGAACTTCCCATTCTATCATTTTGTACATGGGCACCGCACCTTATGGATATTTGACAACGAAAAATCTCGTTCTACAAAAGTGTGGCACCCGATTCTGAAAAACGAACCAAGTGTAGTGTATGTGTGCCCAGGATGTTCATCACACATACACAAATGCATCACAAACAGAAATCAGAAATAACCATGTCACGAAAAAGTAAATATACCTTGATTCTAGTGCAACGGAAAAAAAACTAGCGTAGGCGACTCCAACACCACAGGCAGTCGACGACGGTATGCAACCTAGTGCTCCATGTCGATCTCCAAAATATCTCTAGCAGCTGTTGGGGGGGATTGCAAGGGTGAGTACATGTCGTACTCAGCAAGTGTCGGAAAATATGACATGTAGCTGATACAAATGATGAATATAATAATGGCTAAGTGTTGAAAAGTACATTAAAACATTTGGAAAGCATTATACTACGTCTATGTGAAACAATCCATCATAACCATCATATTAACATAATATAAACCATATCCAATTATTGCCAACATCATCATTATCCATGTCCAGTAACCATAACTCAAATTCATATACATAACCATAAGACATAAATCATCCTTAACCATTACCAACCCATAACCGTAATCCAACCACCCCAATACCAAAATCCTCTAATCATGTAGGTCATCTAGGTGCTCTTAACCGGGAGCACGACTATCATGATAGTTTTACACTCTGCAGAGGTTGTACCACTTTACCCAGATGTTCGTGATTTCATCACCTTTCGGTGACTAAGAACCTCTATTATGCCTTATCACACTTCCATAGGTGTGCGGCCAAGAGATCACAGAATAGCCTTTCAAAAGAGACTACTAGTATGTACGGGCCCACTAAGGTTTCACCGGTAGGCTTGAATCGCCATTCTCCCACCCACAGGCCCCCTCATGTGCCATGCAGATCCCAGGGTAGCACTCCTCGACTCCCATTCCCCGCGCCATCCAATGGTCCATACAATACTAGCAGCGCTCCTAATTATTCAGCTACGCCACACCCATACTTGGCCTTGTGGTGGCACTGTTGTCCTGGCATATTCTCGCATGAACCAGTCCTTAGATCGAAGGCAAGCAAACCACCAGATCATCCAACCCATCCACATACCGGGCTTGCTTAGATCACACATTACCATATCATATTAACCGGTTCACGTTAATCATAATCTCATAATTACATAATTAAGGTAAGTGGTATAGTTGTTTTCCCATCCCAATTTATTTAAGCAAAGCAAAAAGGTAAAAAGCCCATCCCGACTCTCTACCATATTTCCAGGCGACAAGAGTGGTCAAACAACACTAGTAAACTTCCTACCATAGGATTCCCATTAAATTGATACAAGCATGCAGTTTTGCAAACAAAACACTTATTTTAAAACGGGATCAATATGCTTCAAGGACACTTGCCTTGCTCCGACGGATAGGGTTGCTCAAGCGCTTCGAAGTCTTTGTTCTGAAAATCCGCGTACATGACCTCTTGAGCACTTCCCTCTACTCGTGATCGCACATACAAGAAAATATATACAAATCAACATGATGCACACATACTAATCAACATGCGATGACATGCATGCATGCAAAGTTCAATTATTAATTAACTACAGTTGTTTATATATCAGATGCAACTAGTTCATACGTGTTCATAAGAGTTTACGGGGGTTTTAGCGAGAGTTAATGTTGCTGAAGATAAAATTATGGTGTAACTACGATTAAGTTACGTCTATTAGATCCAATACGTCGCTAAAATTCGCATCGGAAAAACGAATCCTACCGTAGATGCGACAGCTTTGAAGGTCGCGGAACGAAGACGACGCGTAGACGAAGTGGATGGTGCAACGATCCTCCGGCGGCACGACGACAACGATGACGATCTCCGGCGGACGACGGCACCCTCCTCTTTTTCTTCCTCCTCTTCCTCTCTTTTTTTCTTCCTTTTCATCCCCTGGCAACGGCAGCCTCTGGTGCTACTCTTCTTTTTTTTGCTATCGAGCCAGGGCTCTTTTTTTCCATGGTGGCGGCGCAGCTCCTGGCGTTGGTGAAATTACGAGACCTAGGGTCGTATATATATAGCCGGCGACAAGGAGTCGGTACCGTGGCTTACGGCTGACTCGGCCTGGGCTCGGGGCGCGGGCGCGGTGGAGGCAGGCGCGCGGGGCGCGTGGCACGGGCGTGCGGCGAGGTCATGCTGGGCGCGTGGACCAGGTTGTGCGGGGCGCGACACGAGGGTGCGCGGTGCCACGCGCGGGGGGCGCGCCGGTTGGGCCGACTCGGCCTGGTCGGCGGGGCGGCGGTTGACATTTTTTTCTTTTTTCTTCTTCTTTTATTTATTTATTTATTTATATTTCTCTTTTTTTGTTGTTTTTTATTTGTTTATTATTTATATGTTATTTATTTATTTATTTTATTATATTGTTTGTCTTTTATTTATATTTTTTATATTTTCAATTATTATTTATTTCTCTTTTTATGTATATATATATATATTTATCTTTTATTTTCCTATTATTTGTTATCCTTTTATTTTATTTATTTAGTTATTTACTTAGTTAAAGTTATATTTTTTTTTCTTTCTTTATGTTTGTTATTTATTAAATTTTTCTTAACAACTATTGTTTCTTTCTTTCATAATAAATTTTCTTTTATTTATTTCTTTCATTCCATATTCATTATGCCAATTTAATTACTTTTAATGTATTTGTCTTGACAATAAATTTCATACCTAGGGATAAATAAAAATGCAACATGAGATGCACATATTTTATATTTTTCTTTATAAAAAATTACTTCGCATTATTAATACTAAATTCCCATTTAAGTTTTTAATTTGCCAAAACTTGAAAATAAGGGTGTTACAAAAAGCATCTGTCTTGGTGAACCACTCATCTAGTGATCACTAGATATGCTGTTCCAACCAGTATAGATGCAACTGCGATCTTCACCCATGTTTGACTCTGCGGTATAAAGAAAGAGAATTTATTATTACTTTATACTTTGTTTAATGTCACAACCCTACATCTATTGGAAAGGATAGGTCATAAACCCACCCAAGAGTGACCTAGGGGGCGTGCTTATGACGAGATGTGTGGTCTAGATTCAGACGAAATTTCGGCAGCATAACTCTGCTATTCTCCAATTGCATGCCCAAAATTGGTGTAGCAAAGAACATCAGGGTTATGCTGTTAATATCTTGTCCGGATCCTGACCTACGTCTCATCACAAGCCACGCCCCCTCGGTCACTCTCAGGCTGTCCAAAGAAAGGATAATACCGAACCTACACGCCCCACATGTGTAATGCATGTGAGATAGGTCTGTTCGAAACGGGTAACGCAAACTGTACAGGTTATGCTGATCTTTCAATTTTGAGTCATTTACTGAATGTAGGCCTAGAGGGGGGGGGGTGAATAGGCCTTCTTGAAAATTGTCGGATCCTACAGCACTCAACAACCAGTTCAATACCAGAGATATCAGACTAGTTCGGTAAAGTGCGGACTAGTCCGGTGTTCACGGACTAAGTTGATTAAACTTGATTGGATGGTCTGATTCTTTTACGTCTACAGCGGAAATATAGAATCAAGCAACAGTTTAACAGTTATCTACTGAATAATATCACTATTAAGTCTTATGTTCAACAATCTAACGTAAGATAAACAATGTGTATGAAACCCTAGATTGAGTTGATCAATTAGAATGACGAACACTAAAACAAGACACAAGTGTTTATCCCGTGGTTCGGCTACCACAAAAGGCCACCTACATCCACGTTGAGGAGTCCACAAAAGGACCGCGTCTTCTCCAACCCTACCCTCGTTGGATCGCCACGAAGGCCAATCCTCTTCCACTAATCACAAAGGGGTGAATAACCGAATTCAAGGGGCGATCTCACACTTTGATAGCTCCCTCAGATTAAAAAGCACAATGCCACCAAAAACACACTCAAAAGTTACAATTGAAATGCAGGAGTGTGTTAGAGAATCAAACCAAGAGCTCAATGTGGTGTTGCAAGTGTCTCTCCAGTGATCTAAAGTGAATCCTCAAAGGATTGGACGATGTTGCACTTGATTTCGTGGAGAGAGATCGTTTTTGAGGCTCTTGGGAGGTGTGACGGCGCTAGGGTTCGAGAGTGAGTAAAAGTGGGCTGTGCACCTCTATTTATATGGGGTTTCTAAAAGTGACCGTTAGGGATCAGAAAGTTCGGACTAGTCCGTGGTGGTCACCGGACTAGTCCGGTGTGCTGTGTGTTGCAAACCCTAAGTGTCCCGAAATATCGGACTGGTCCGACTGAAAATGGACTTGTCCGATTTTGCTACTGGAAATCTTCGGACTAGTCCGATGTCCATCGGACTTATCCGAACATGTGAAACCCTAAGTGTGTTTGATGACAAGTCCGCACTGGGGAGGATTTGTCCGATTTAGATCAGTGGGTTTTTCGGACTAGTCCGTGGAAATATCGGACTTGTCCGAAGTGGATCAGAGAGGATATCGGACTAGTCCGGTTGATAACGGACTTGTCTGATTTTGTGTGACTTGTGTAGTGTTTTGAGGACTAGTCCGCACTGGGGAGGATTAGTCCGATTCTAGTCAGAAAGATATCATACTAGTCCGACAGATATCGGACTTGTCCGATCTGGTGCAGAAAGGTTATCGGACTAGTCCGGTTGTGATCGCACTAGTCCGGTCCTGTGTAACTTTGTGCAATGTGTGTGTTTAATTATCATTGAGCTCTTGGGGTGTGTTTCCTTAACAAACTCCATACAAAATAATCTACTACTCTTTTTCCTTGAGCTCATTTCCACTTTGCTCCTCTTCATCCCTTCTTTTTGGTATTTTGCTCATTTTTCTATTATAGGCCTGCATTCATCTCAACAAAGAGGTTAGGATCCCAATTGCTTGTCATAAATCATCCAAAACCCACAAGGGAGTCCTAGATGCACTTTCAATCTCCCCCTTTTTGGTGATTGATGACAACCAATTGAGATTTCACAAAATATGACAAAAATTGAGATTTTCATAAAGTATGCACATATTAAACAAAAAATACATCAAGCAGTGAAAGAATTATCCATATGTGCATTCTTTATGGTGGGATGCATAACTATGACATTAAGACATTGAGAGTGACATAATTTGCATTAATCAGCTAAAACAAAGCACATGTCATTCCAGGAGCAAAATTATAGATTTTAACAAAAACTTCTCAAATTAAGTAAGCATTGCATCACATAACCAAAGTTAATCTTAGAAATACCGTAAAAATATTACGAACACAAAGATAGATAAAAAGAGCTCGCTCCTCGCATCCTACAGCTAAAGATAAGACTCCCCCTCAATCTCTCCCCCTTTGGCATCAAGACACCAAAAAGAAGGAGAGGAGGGTCCTAGGGTCTTTACTCTTCAATGTCATTCCTCTCGTCGTCGTCTTTTTCTTCATCATCATCAGCTTGACGAGGAGGAGAAGGAGGAGGGACGGAGCCACTCGAGCCCCCAATGCCAAAGTAGGCAAGCTCGGAGGGGTTCAAGGGCGCGAGCTCAATGAAGTCTGGGTCAGAATCCTCAGAAATCACTGGAGATCCAATGGGGTCGATCTCCAGCTTTTGGAAAATTTGCTTCACGTTGGCCTTTATGTACTTTATGTCCTCCCTTCTCTTCTAGTTGAGCTTGTGGGCCTTCACTTCGGCCTTCTTGCAGGAGGAGAATATGGTAGCCAGATACTTGAGGATCCCACTAGCTGATCCTTTCTGAGGGACTTCCCTAGAAGTAGGGACAGCTCTGGCACCTTAACTTGATCTTGCCGGTGCCTCGGGACTGGAGGCCGGCGAAGGAGCAGCCTGCACACTCGGCTTTTGAGGCATTTGAGGCCTCAAGGGGAGATGCTCCACATCTTTCACAAACTCAATGCCGGTGACTTTTTCAATCATAAACATTAGGTAGGGAGCATATCCACAAGATCTATTGGGAGTGCAGGATATGTTCACCATATCATTCCAAATGTATTCTGCCACATCAAATGGGCGGTCCTTGCTTATGACTCTCATCAGAGTTCAGAGGTATCCTTGCACACTCCCAGCATCGCCATCCATGGGAGCAATTGTCTTTCTTAACACTCTATTCAACACCACAAAGAATGGCTTCATGTTTTTGGTGGAAGGAGGGTTGAACTTTGAGTTTGGCTCATATAGGAACTTCATCCTATCCTTGTCAATGACACCAATGTTGTGTATGACCAAGCAATCAGATCTTGTGGTGTCAAGATGAAGCAGGTTAGCAAAATCTTCTTGAGTGATGCTGTACTTGGATCCATGGGTCATCCAAGTGACACTCTCTTCATCCTCACTAGAGAAGTGTCAGGTCGCAAAGAACTGCGCAATCACTTAATCATTCTAGTTATTTCTGAAAGCAAATAGATCTCTCAGTCCATGCTTCTCAATGGCTCTCACTACATCAGTGAATGGTGAGCAGCCCTTCTTCTCAAAATGTGCCCAGTCAATCCACTGACTGCGCACCACGGGGGTCTTCATCGCTAGATACACCGATTTGTAGAAATCTGCATGGAAGTTGCACCAGAACCTCCCATCAGCAGCTTGCTTCGGCCTGCCATACCAGTCAATGCTTCTAAATTTTGCAGCCGAGTCACTGCCCTTGCCATTGAACTTCTCCTCAGTAGGGTCCCGGACCCCTTCCCTGGGAGCATGCAGCTTCAGAGGCCCGACTGGACCCGACGCTATCCCTTTGCCCTTGCCCTTTGCTTGGCGGGCACTTGCCGAGCTAGGGCCACCAATGGCGGTAGCCTTAGAAGCTGGCACCTTGGAGGCCGGCTTCTTCGCAAGCACTTTACTCCGAACCTGAGGAGGGGAAGAAGCAGGCTCGGAGGGTCTTTCTTGGCGCTTCTTGCCAAGACCCGTCGAGGTCCGAGGTGCCACCTCGTGGTCCATCTCGGCCTCGAAGTCGGAGATTTCATCGTTTGAGCTCGACATGATCTGAGAATCATTTGCAAGAATGAAGATAAGTGACACAAGGCACAGGTATGAAGAGATAGCAAGGAAGTGCATTGAGGAATTTAAGAATTAGGTTTTAAGTTCATAAACATCAGACTTGTCCGGTGCACAGGCACGGACTAGTCCGGGGGACCGGACTTGTCCCTGCATGGACCGGACTAGTCCGGTGTTCATCCTCAAAAACCTAACAAACTAGACAAAGGCTGATTCCTAATGCATAACTAGTCTAGCATGCACATAGTACATCAAAGAAGCATGTATCTAGTGAAAGATGCTAGGCTATTCGATCAACAACTGAGAAAAACAAGATTTCTAGGGTTTGGAAGGAAAATTACTGAAGAAATCGATTGAAGCTTGAGGATTAGGGAGTTGGAGCCTGGACAAGTCCGCTAGCTTCAATCCGCACGTGGTCAAGCTTGATTTGCGCCCAAATGCGCACCTTTTTGATGGAGGGAGCAGGGAATCACCTTGGGAGCTCGAGCGCAAGAGAGAGAGTGCGTGAGGAAGAGTGGGGATGAGAGGAATTAGGGTTTGGTGGCGGCTAGGGTTATGGACACAAAAAATCGGACAAGTCCGGAGATGACCGGACTAGACCGAACTCATCAAGAGAGCTATATCGGACTAGTCCGTGGTCTAACGGACTAGTCCGGCCTAACCGGCACTCAGCAGACTAGTCTGCATGGGCGGACTGGTCCGGGTAACCACGGACTAGTCCGTGGTCACCAGGAGAAATTTGCATAGCCCATTCATATATATTTGAAGGTTCAAATAGAGAATAGAGGGGCAAAACAAATCAATTAATCTTGATGAATTTGACCAGTAAGCATACAACAATCAAACAATGATCATAATTCATCAAGATCTAGTAATTGACGTAGTTTTTCGAGAAAAATTGAGAGAGATGATTTTCACAATTCAATCAACATTTTCGAAGAAATCATATAGGTATGCAACCTTTCAAGCCACACTCCAAGCATCAAGGATATTTAGTTCATTTCGGAGTTCGCAAAAACGCTTTTCATCAAGTGGCTTGGTGAATATGTCGGCAAATTGCTTTTGGGTGTTGACATGTGAGATGGTTATATCACCTTTCATTGAATGGTCTCTCAAGAAATGATGTCTTATGTCTATATGTTTAGTTCTAGAGTGCTCAACTGGATTGTGGGCAATTTTAATGGCACTCTCATTGTCACAAAGGAGAGGAATATGGTTCATATTATAACTGTAATCCCTTAGAGTTTGTCGCATCCAAAGGAGTTGTGCACAACAACTCCCGGCTGCAACATACTCCACTTCGGCTGTGGATAGGGCAATGGAATTTTGTTTCTTGGAGGACCAAGAAACTAAGGATCTCCCTAGGAATTGGCATGTGCCGGAGGTGCTTTTTCTATCTACTTTGCACTCGGCATAATCTGCATCGGAGTAACCAATGAGATTGAATTTCGAGCCTTTTGGGTACCAAAGACCAAGGTTGGGTGTATGAACTAAATATCTCAAGATCCTTTTTATGGTTGTCAAGTGACATTCCTTAGGGTTGGCTTGAAATCTTGCACACAAACATACACTCAACATAATATCTGGCCTAGATGCACATAAATAGAGTAGAGATCCAATCATGGAGCGGTATACCTTTTGGTCGACGTTAGGTCCATCTTCATTGAGATCCAAGTGGCCATTTGTTGCCATGGGGGTCTTTATGGGCTTTGCCTTGTCCATGCCAAACTTCTTAAGTATGTCCTGCGTGTACTTGGTTTGGCTTATGAACGTTCCTTCCTTTTGTTTCCGCACTTGGAATCCCAAGAAGTATTTCAATTCTCCCATCATTGACATCTCAAACCTGTCTGTCATGATTTTGCTAAATTCCTCACAGAAAGATTGATTAGTTGACCCAAAGATTATAGCATCAACATAAATTTGACAAATAAAAAGATCATTATCTAAATTCTTTGTAAAAAATGTATAATCTACTTTGTCGATTTGAAAACCATTCTCAATTAAGAAATCTCTAAGACACTCATACCAACCTCTAGGAGCTTGTTTGAGGCCGTAGAGAACCTTACACAATTTATATACGTGGTCGGGGAACTCTTCGTCTTCAAACCTGGGTGGTTGCTCCACGTACACCTCTTCCTTGATCGGTCCATTGAGGAAGGCGCTTTTCACGTCCATTTGATACAGCTTGAAATCATGGTGAGTAGCATATGCAAGTAATATTCTAATAGATTCAAGCCTAGCTACTGGAGCAAAAGTCTCATCGAAATCCAAACCTTCGACTTGTGAGTGCCCTTTGGCCACAAGTCGCGTCTTGTTCCTTGTCACCACTCCGTGTTCATCTTGTTTGTTGCGGAAGACCCACTTGGTGCCGACAATGTTTGCATTGGGTCTTGCCACAAGTTCCCACACCGCGTTACGCTTGAAGTTGTTCAATTCTTCTTGCATTGCCACCACCCAGTCCGGATCCTTCAATGCATCCTCAATCCTGTGTGGTTCCAAAAAGGATACAAACGAATAATGCTCACAAAAATTAGCTATGCAAGATCTAGTGGTTACTCCCTTTTGGATGTCACCGATGATGTTGTCGATTGGGTGATCCCTTTGTACGCATTGATGTACTCTTGGGTGTGACACTCGAGGAGTTGTGTCTTCATGATTGTTTGCTTCTCCCCCTAAGTGGTAGCCTTCATTGACTTGTTGATCATCTTTGTACTCTTGTGGTTGATCTTGTGTCGAAGCTCCCCCTTGATTGATGGTGTCCTCTTGTGGTTCATTTTCCTCATGTTCGTGTGAAGGTGGCTCTTGTGGTCGAACTTCGCCTAGAGCCATTCTTTTCAATGCTTGACATGGAGCTTCTTCTTTACCTAATTCACACGGATCAACTTGCTCCTTTTGGGAGCCATTAGTCTCATCGAACACTACGTCACGTGCTACTTCAACAAGTCCGGAGGCCTTGATGAAGACAAGATAAGCGTAAGTGTTCGAATCATAACCAAGCAAGAAACCTTCATCGGACTTCGAAGCGAACTTTGAAGTCCTAGGCTTCTTGTTCAGAATATAACATGGAGAACCGAAAACTCAAAAATATGAAATGTTTGGTTTGTTACCGGTAAGTAGCTCATAGGGAGTCTTCTTGAGTAGTCGATGAAGATAAAGTCGATTTGCGGCGTGGCAAGCAGTGTTAATCGCTTCCGCCCAAAATCGATCCGATGTCTTGTACTCATCGAGCATTGTCCTTGCCATATCAATGAGTGTTCGGTTCTTTCTTTCGGCAACTCCGTTTTGTTGTGGCGAGTATGGCGCTGAAAATTCGTGCTTGATGCCCTCTTCATCAAGGTACTCCTCCACTTGTGTGTTCTTGAATTCGGTGCCATTGTCGCTTCGAATACTCTTGATTGTCAATGAAAATTCATTTTGAGCTCGCTTGAAGAACTTCTTGAGTGTTCCTTGTGTTTCTGACTTATCATGCAAAAAGAAAACTCAAGTGAAGCGAGAAAAATCATCAATGATAACTAAACCGTATTTGTTACCGCTGATGCTTATGTAAGCAATTGGACCAAACAAGTCCATGTGAAGTAGTTCGAGCGGTCTTGTTGTAGTCATGACGTTCTTTGCGGGATGATGTGCTCCAACTTGCTTCCCGGCTTGGCACGCGCTACAAGGCCTGTCTTTCTCAAAAACAACATCCTTCAAACCGCGGATGTGATCGCCCTTGAGGAGTTTTTGAAGATTCCTCATACCAACATGCGCTAGCCGTCTATGCCACAGTCAACCCATGTTGGTTTTTGCAATCAAGCATGTGTCGAGTTCGGCTTTATCCTTGTTGAAGTCAACAAGGTAAAGCTTTCCCTTCAACATACCCTTGAATGCAATGGAACCATCACTCCTCCTAGAGACGGTCACACCCTCGTTAGTGAACAAGCAATTATAACCTTTGTCACATAGGTGAGATATGGACAGCAGGTTATAATCTAAAGATTCAACATGTAAAATATGAGAAAGCGTGTGTTTAGAGGATATTGCAATTTTACCGGTACCGAGCACCCTTCCTTGACTATTATCTCCAAAGTAGATGCCCTCGTTTGGGTCCTCGTTCTCTTCATATTCTACGAACATCCTCCTTTCTCCGGTCATGTGGTTGGTGCACCCACTGTCTAGCACCCATTTAGATCCACCGGAGGAATAGGCCTGCAAAAACAAATTATGCTTTGGTTTTAGGTACCCAAGCTTGCTTGGGTCCTTGGAGGTTCGTTACAATACATTTGGGCACCCACACATGGGATTTTGTGTTCCCATGGCGTGGCCCAAAATAATAAGCATAGACCTTGCCAAGGTTGTTTCTCATTAACACATAGGAGGCATCAAACGTTTTAAATAAAAGCTGTCGTTGTTTATCAGCCAGACTAATCTGAGGGTTCGGACTTGTCCGGATGACCGGACTTGTCCGGACACCAACCAGACTAGTCCGGTATTCGTGTGAGTTCAAGTTTTTATTCCTCGACTTGCCAGTTTGAGAGGGTCTTCTTTTCACAAAAGAAATCCTTCCTTTGTTATTCTTATGACTTCCAGCATGCTGCTTTTCATCATAGGAGTAACCAATGCCATATCTGACATTTGGAGGTCTTTGGATCAAGTATGCACTACATTCATAGTTGATTTTCTCCTTGTCAAATATGCCACATTGGGTAGGATTTTTATCCTTTGTGGAGATTAATTTCCCTTTCAATCTGGTGTCAGTTTTACTACATGTGCATATATGAGCAAATTCAGTTTTAGTGGGTTGAGAAGGTGAGTTTGAAGAGGAGGAAGGTTCACTCAGCTTGAGTGACTCAACTTGCACTTCAAGGATCTT
Source organism: Tuctoria greenei (assembly GCA_036927565.1). Taxonomy (NCBI): domain Eukaryota; kingdom Viridiplantae; phylum Streptophyta; class Magnoliopsida; order Poales; family Poaceae; genus Tuctoria; species Tuctoria greenei. Next base: position 63,282,204 of record JAYESD010000007.1, on the reverse strand, counting down.
GTTGACCTTGATCAGGTCAGCAAGTTGGTCCTTGATTGCAACGTTTGAGTCAGTTAACTCCAAGCAAGCTTTCTTGCTTGAAGCTAACTCAAGCTCTAGTGAACTATTTTTCTCCTTTTCAAGCTCTAGAAGTTTGTCAAGTTTGACATACTCCTCCTTTTGGGAGATAATCATGTCCTCTTGACGATCAATTAACCTCTCCTTCTCAACAAGTTGGTCAAGTAAAAATTTCATTTTTGTTGCAGTTTTCTTATCTAATCCACTAAACATATCCTCACCATCACTATCCATTTCATCATCACTAGAGTAGGAATGCATGGAAGAGGTTTTGATGTTTACCTTGCGTTTACCTTCCTTTGCCATAAGGCAAGTGCCATTTCCCTTTCTTGCACCGTGTGTAGGGAAGAGTGTAGATTTCTTGGACGTGCTCTCGATTGCTATGCTAGCCATCTCTTCTTCATCGGATGATGAGGACTCATCGTTTGAGTCCCACTCCTTCCCAATATGCGCTTGTTCGGCTTGTTTCTTCTTCTTGAAGAATTTCGTAGGTTGAGGCTTGGATTCTTTACTCTTCTTCTTGTTCTCCTCATATGGGCAATCCACTATAAAGTGGTTATATTCACCACAATTATAGCACGCCCGTCTCAATTTTGGCTTCGTTCTTTCCTTATACTTGCCTTCACTTGATTTTGTCCCTTGCTTTTTCTTCATTATTCTCTTGAACTTTTTCATGAACAATATCAAATCCTCTACATCTAGCTCACTGCTCTCGTCATCACTGTCCTCCTCCAGTTGTGCTTCTCTTGCTTCTTTGGATAGAGGCTTGAGGGTGGACTTTAAGGCTCCTTTCTTCTTAGCCGAGGTGAGGTCGGCAATTTCCTTGACGTGCTTTGCTTGTTTCTCCATCATTTCAAAGTTGATAATTTTACCAAGCAATTCATCCGGAGTCATCCTTTTGTATCCGGGACTTTCTCTAATCACAAAGCATAGCGTGACATTGCGAGGCATAAAAGCTCTAAGGATGAGCTTTACCACCTCGTGGTCATTCAACTTCTTGCTCCCATACGATCGAACTTTGTTGACAAGTGTCTTCAATCGATTGTACATATGCTGAGGTGACTCATCTTCCTCGATTGCGAATCTTCCTAGTTCGCCTTCGATCATCTCAATCTTTGCTTCACGCACATGCCGGTCACCTTCATGTGCGGTTTGCAGAGTATCCCATATCTCCTTAGCAATTTCGAGTCCATCCACCTTGGTGAACTCGTCCCAACTGAGTGAGGATGTGATTACAGCTACGGCTTGAGCGTTTCTATGAATGGCCTGCTCTTGGCTTGGGGTGAGCTCTTCGTCGTCATCCGGAATATCTATCCCTGTGCAAACAATACGCCATAAACTTGGGTTGAGGGAAATCAAATGCATTTTCATATTCTGCCTCCACATGGAGTAATCACTTCCATTGAAGTGTGGGGCTTTTCCAAGTGGGATAGATAAGTAATGATTGTTATTGGAATTTAGACGATCATAGTTAAAAGGATATCGGGAGTAGTCGGTGTGACTACTCTCCTTCTTCTTCTTTTCAACCTTTGCTTTCCCTTTGGAAAGTGCCTTCTTTCTTAGGAGTGCCTTCAGCTCCAGCGTCTCCTCATCATCGTCCTCGAAGTCTTGAATGGCTTCGAGGTACTTCTCCACTTTTTGAATCTTGTCGTTGTTAACCTCCTCTCGGTTGTTGATTTTGTGGACGTTCTTCATGTCCGACATGATCTCTTTGAGTGATTAGACTCTTTCTTGAAGAACCTGCTCTAATACCAATTGAATGTAGACCTAGAGGGGGGTGAATAGGCCTTCTTGAAAATTGTCGGATCCTGCAACACTCAACAACCAGTTTAATACCAGAGATATCGGACTAGTCCGGTAAACTGCGGACTAGTCCGGTGTTCATGGACTAAGTTGATTAAACTTGATTGGATGTTTGATTCTTTTATGTGTACAGCGGAAATATAGAATCAAACAATAGTTTAACAGTTATCTACTGAATAATATCACTATTAAGTCTTATGTTCAACAATTTAACGTAAGATAAACAATGTGTATGAAACCTAGATTGAGTTGATCCATTAGAATGATGAACACTAAAACAATACACAAGTGTTTATCTCGTGGTTCGGCTACCACAAAAGGCCACCTACATCCACGTTGAGGAGTACACAAAAGGACCGAGTCTTCTCCAACCCTACCCTCGTTGGATCACCACGAAGGTTAATCCTCTTCCACTAATCACAAACGGGTGAATAACCAAATTCAAGGGGCGATCTCACACTTTGAGAGCTCCCTTAGATTACAAAACACAATGCCACCAAAAACACACTCAAAAGTTACAATTGAAACGCAGGAGTGTGCTAGAGAATCAAACCAAGAGCTCAATGTGGTGCTGCAAGTGTCTCTCCAATGATCTAAAGTGAATCCTCAAAGGATTGGACGATGTTGCACTTGATTTCGTGGAGAGAGATCGTTTTGAGGCTCTTGGGAGGTGTGACGGTGCTAGGGTTCGAGAGTGAGTAAAAGTGGGCCGTGCAGCTCTATTTATATGGGGTTTCTAAAAGTGACCGTTAGGATTCAGAAAGTTTGGACTAGTCCGTGGTGGTCACTGGACTAGTCCGGTGTGATGTGTGTTGCAAACCCTAAGTGTCCCGAAATATCGGACTAGTCCGGCTGAAAACGGACTTGTCCGATTTCGCTACTAGAAATCATCGGACTAGTCCGATATCCATCGGACTTGTCCGGACATGTGAAACCCTATGTGTGTTGGATGACAAGTCCGCACAGGGGAGGACTTGTCCGATTTAGATCAGTGGGTTTTTTGGACTAGTCCGTGGAAATATCGGACTTGTCCGAAGTGGATCAGAGAGGATATCGGACTAGTCCGATTGATAACGGACTTGTCTGATTTTTTGTGACTTGTGTATTGTTTTGAGGACTAGTCCGCACCGGGGAGGATTAGTCCAATTCTAGTCGGAAACATATCGGACTAGTCTGACAGATATCGGACTTGTCCGATCTGGTGCAGAAAGGTTATTGGACTAGTCCGGTTGTGATCGGACTAGTCCGGTCCTGTGTAACTTTGTGCAATGTGTGTGTTTAATTATCATTGAGGTCTTGGGGTGTGTTTCCTTAACACACTCTATACAAAATAATCTACTACTCTTTTTTCTTGAGCTCATTTCCACTTTGCTCCTCTTCATCCCTTCTTTTTGGTATTTTGCTCATTTTTCTATTATAGGCCTGCATTCATCTCAACAAAGAGGTTACGATCCCAATTGCTTGTCATAAATCATCAAAAACCCACAAATGAGTCCTAGATGCACTTTCATTTACGAGAGAGAGGAAGAAATAATGGCCGAACGACTTTACGGGTTAGCCGTCGTACTTTATGCTCCATTGGGTCCCGCCGTTGACGGGCGAGAGATTGTCGTACTCATCGTCGATTTTCGCCTGCGTGCCCGTCTATACGCATAAGTGCCTACTAAATGGGCCATATCAGGCCATAAATGGACTATCCCAAGCCGAGCCGGCCAGAAGCGTGTATATTTACATATCGATATTAAACAAACAATAAAATAAAATAATAAATAAACAATAATAATTTAAACAACTAAACTAAACTCATATCAATTAAACCTAAACAATTATCTAAACAATTATCAACTCATTTAAATAATAAGCCACAATCTAAACAATTAAATGAATACTGCAACAAACATCTAAACCTAACCTAAACAGTAAGCATAATGTAACATAATAAAAAATTACTAACTAAACATTTATGCAAAATCTAAAAAATTAAACCAATTAGTATAATGTAAACAATTAGCATGATAAGCATAACATATAGGTAAACCAATAAGCATAACTAAACAATTGGTAATTAAAAAACCACTAAACAATAAGCATAATTAGCTAACCAATTAGCATATTAGCACAATTACATTCAATTAACTACTAAACAATTGGTAATTAAAAAAAAAACTAAACTAGGTTGCCTCCATGGCCGACAATTAAAGCCGGCATGGGGGGGGGGGGGGGGGCGCCGACAGCCCGCCATGGAGGCCCTCAGTCGCAGGGGGGAGGGGGTTCGAAGGGGGAGGGAGGCCCTTACCTCTGTGTGGAGGCGGCGCGGCGGCCAGCGAAGGCGACCGGGCGGCGCGTCGCATGGTGAGAGTGAGGCCGGTGGCGACGGCTAGGCGCGGCGGTAGGGGCAGCACAAACACATAGAGGGAGGCACGAGCTAGGTGAATGGGCGACGCACGGCCAGTAGGATTTAGGAATAATCCCATTACATACGTCGGTCGCGTTACATCAACCTAGGGTTGGGCCGACATATTTAGACCTTTAAATTATGTTGGCCTAGGGTTCGGCAGACGTAATTAATGCATTTAATTACGTCGGTTTCCTTGTTTACGACAGTCACGGGCCCGTGACCGATGTAACTTGTCTAACTTATGTCGGCTAGAGATGGTCGACATAAGTTATATAATTTACATCGCCAGCCCATGTAGATAAATTTGGCCGACGTAAGGTTGCGAGTTTCCTTTAGTGTTAGTGGTCCAATGTATCGGGCACAAGCTTACCCGAGTCTGCCAGGCGACTCCCACCAAGAGCCTACGCCGTAGTCGAACATGAAGGATTACAACGGACGGATAGGGCTGTCACCACCTACCGCCTACCTAGATAACCTGTGGACTACGATGCATCCAACACTACTTAACTATCCAAGCACCTGTTGACTGTCCTTAACTGCCATATTTAGACCGTTAATTCACCTCATAATGTGCCCAAAAGAGAAACATAACATTGTGGTAGGGTTAAATACAAAACAATTCCACAAGTGTTAGTGTTTATTTTTATGCAGGTTAATTAATACCCAAAAGTACCAAGACAGGCAGGTAGTAATCTATTAAATTGGATTCCAACAAATAAGGCGATGCCACATGTCATCACATGGATCAAATGGCCCACAAACAGTCGTATGTGAGGCAATCCAACAGCATAGTGCCCCAAACATCAAGAGGACCCACCAATCAGTGACCTGGATAATAGAAACGTGAATCAGGGCGAAGACCAGGTCGGTCGAACAACCTGTTCGGCCGAACAAGTCATGTTGCCAAACAAGGTCCAATGATCCTTGTCGACTCCTCCTGGCTTCCTGGTGGCGGGGATGACTGAATCGCGCGCTTTTGGTAGTGGGAACTGACCCTTCCCCACCTATAAATAGCACCCCAAACCTCCCTTCATACACAAACCAAAAGTTGAGTATAGAATACCACTCCTAAGATTTAGAGTAGTCCTAGAGGCTACCAAGTAGAAGGACAGTGTGGTGAAGAGTCTAGAAGAAGGAGGTTTGGTCTTGTCAAGTCCCTCTTCTACACTTGTACCCCTACAAAGGTTTTATTCAAAGTGAGCCTTTATGAATTTATTACAAGTTTCATTTTCAGTTCAAAGTAGTTTGTACAAGTAGTTACTTATGGGTTCATTGCTTTAATTTATTGGAGGCTCCAATTTTAGCTTTGTGTTCGAAACAACTAGAGTAGTGATTTAGAACGAAGTGTGGTGCTTAGGTTAGAAATCACTAGTCAATATCTCGTAGACCCACAGATTGGAAAGGTAGGCAGTAGGTGGTGATAGCCCTATCTGTCTTTTGTAATCCTCCACGTTCGGCTATGCCATAGGCTCTTGGTAGGAGTCGTCCTCATGTTGCTAGGGGTAAACCCGTGCTCGAAGCAAGCAGCTACCGCAAACCTCTTTGAATTAGAGTCAATACTTTGAATTCCTCTCTGTTCCTTGCCTACCAAACGACTTTATGTCCTTGGGTGAATTAGTTCGTAAGATTAGCACACACGTTCTTTGGATTCGATACCCTTGGGAATACTCTTTAGTAGGAAGTGCTACAGGATAGTTTCTGTGCGTTCCCGGATTTTTATCTATGACGTACCATCCATCAACAAGCATTTTTGGCCCTGTTGTTGGGGAACAGTTGCTATTGTTCTTCGAACCTTGTCCACCCTCGTATCTATCTTCTTACCTTTCCTTTCCTTTTCTTGCCGCCATCACATATATGGAGCAAGCCACCATTCTTTCTTATTCTGACCCAAAGGGCAAGTTTTGTGAGCCAATTCCTTCAGCGGAACCCATTTGCTGTACCAACTATGAACTTCACCCTGGCTTTATAGCCATGGTTCGAGAACAATCCTTCTTACGAACGGATTGTGAAAACCCTTACAACCATCTACGAGAGTTCGAATACCTGTGTTCATGCCTTCTAATCAAAGGTATGACACAGGAAACTCTCAAATGGAATTTGTTTCCTTTTTCCCTAAAGTAAAAAGCCAAACAATGGTACGACCACAATGTCAGGAAGACAAACGGTAATTGGAATGAATTACGAGACAAATTTTGTCTTGCTTTCTTTCCAATTGCTCAAGTTGTTTCCTTACGATAGGAAGTACTTTGCTTCCAGCAGATGGAAAAGGAATATATAGGTGCATCTTGGGATTGACTTTCTCTTTTGAGAAATTCTAGCCTAGATTTGTCCATTCCTGATCTGGTGCTTTTGCAACACTTCTTCATGGGGTTGAACAAAGAGTCTGCCCTACATCTTGACATTACGGCTAGAGGATTCTCCCTCCATAAGACGAGGAGGAAGGCAAGGATCTTCTAGATCGAATTCTAGAAAATTCTTCCTTCATTATGGGTCTTAACGAGCCTCCTCAAGTGGAAGCCGTGTCAAGAACTGAGGATAAATCAATGGACAAGAATGAACCCATTTCTTGCTTATCCAAACCTTGCCAGAAGAATCCTCCCCCCAAACAAAAAACTACGAAGAAGAAGAAATTCAACCTTCGGAGTTTCCCTTTTACTTCAAGGAAGAAATATTGGAAGATTTTTGTAATACCTCGAAGTACTTTTGCCATGGGAAACCATCATTGCCACTAATTCCACCCGACCCACCTGATGGAGTGTTCGTCCACTGGACGGTCAAGGAGTTAACCTCTATTATAAGCAAATAATGGACTGCGCGAGTTTAGTAGTCACCCGAAATCCTTCGAGTGACCTCACCTTTGGCAACCATTTTATGTTTCATTCGAGGGACACCAATGAGGGTCCTATACAACCCCACTGTTAGAGCAAATCCCATTTCTGATTCTTGTGCTCTCGTCATTTTGTGCGATGTTTCAGTGGCACCAATACAAAAATCCTTTCGAGATTCTTTTGGAAACATCCTTGAATGATGTGGGGTTTTGCAACAGGTGTCTGCAAGAGACAATAATGTTGAGGCTCTCCTAGACTTCCATGCATTCGAAATCCAATATTTCGACAGGATTCACATTGAGAAATATCTCATGGAAATTCCCTTGGAAGGAAACCTCAATGTCAACATTGGAAGGAGAAAGTTCTCTATTCCCATTCTGCGTGCAAAGAACACATCCGCAAAATCTCCCATCCAAGATGAACCATTGGAGGAGGTTAGGAATTTTCAATTCTTAGCATCCCCTGAAATTGAAGGAGAAGAAGATTTCATCTAAGAGGAGGATGAATTTCAGGAAGCAATTGAATTGCCAAAAGAAGAGTTCTCTCCAAAACCTCCTGTTGAGCTAATAATTTTACCTCCAAGCCTACGTTATTCCTTTCTAAATGGCGATTTGAAAGCCTCTGTCATCATAAGTGACAAGCTTTCAAATGAGGAGACACTCAAACTCATAGGTATGCTAGAAAAGCATAGAGCTGTTTTTGGCTATTCACTACAAGATCTCAAGGGAATTAGTCCAGCTTTATGCACCCATCGCATCCACCTCGACCTTGGGGGTGCCCCCTCAAGGGACTCAAAGGCGATTGAATAATGAAATGCGATAAGTTTTCAAGAAGGAAGTCTTGAAACTTCTGCATGCCGGGATTATTTACCTTGTTCATCATAGTGAATGGGTTAGCCCAGTTCAGGTAGTGCCTAAGGAGGTATGACGGTCGTTCAAAATGATAAGAATGAACTAATTCCTCAACGAATTGTCATGGGTTGGACGATGTGCTTAGATTACCGGAAACTTAACAAGGCTAGAAGGAAGGATCATTTTCCACGGCCCTTCATCAATGAGATGTTAGAGCTGTTGGAAAAACATTCCTTCTTTTGTTTCCTTGATGGTTATACGGGATATCATCAAATCCCAATCTATCTCGACGATCAGAGTAAAACCACATTCACATGTCCTTACGGTACTTATGCCTACCGGCGTATGTCTTTTTGACTGTGTAATGCTCCTGCCACTTTTCATAGGTGTATGATATCTATTTTTCCGACAGGATTCAGGAGATCATGGATGTTTTCATAGACATTTTCTCAGTCAATGGAAAAACTATTGATCATTTTCTGGAAACTTAGACAAGATCTTACAAAGATGCCAAGAGAAGGACCAAGTGCTTAATTGGGAAAGGTGCCATTTCATGGTCCGTGAAGGCATCATTCTTGGACACTTGGTGTTTGAGAGAGGGATAGATGTGGAGATTGAATTTAATGAAAAACTTCCACCTCCTGTGAATGTTAAGCGAATATGTAGCTTTTTAGGTCATGCAGGGTTCTATTGGTGATTCATTAAGGATTTCTCTAAAATTGCTAGAACCCTCACCAACTTATTAGCTAAGGAAGCTCCCTTTGATTTCGATGATGAATGCCTTAAATCATTTGTTACACTTAAAAAGGCACTCATTCAAGGATTTGCTCACCAAAAAGGATGCCTTAAATCATTTGATACACTAAAAGAGGCACTCATTTCGATGCTACCTTGAAGTATTTGCTCACCAAAAAGGATGCTAAAACAAAGGCTAATCCGGTGGATTCTTATACTCCAAGAATTTGACTTAGAAATAAAGGATAAGAAAGGAGTAGAGAATTCTATTGCAGATTATCTCTAACATATGGAAGTCTGACAAACCATGGACATTCCTATCAATGACTTCTTACGAGATGATATGCTACTCAAGGTGACTAACTCTCACCCTTGGTATGCGAATATCATGAACTTCATGGTAACGGGATACGTACCACTAGGGGAAAATAAAAAGGAACTCATTTATGAGAGTCGTAGACACCTTTGGATGACGTATACCTCCATCGAGTCTTTGCTGATAGTCTTCTCAAAAGGTGGCCACTACAGTGTTTACCGTACTCATGAAAAGATCTGGAAGAGTGGATTCTATTGGCCTTCGATGTATGAAGACACGAGGGAATTAATTGCCAGTTGTTGGAAATACTAAAAGCATGGAGGAATCTCTGCTCACAATGCGATGCCCCTAACATATAATTTCCAGATTGAATTATTCAATGTGTGGTGTTTTGAATTCATGGGACCTTTCCCAAAGTCCTATGATTACGATTATATCCTGGTGGTCGTAGATTATGTGTCAAAATGGGTAAAAGCCTTGCCATGCAAGAATGTTGATTCCAAGCAAGCTAGGAAAATGTTCCATGAGATCATTTTTCCACACTAGTACTCCCCGTATGGTCATAAGTGATTGAGGGTCTCATTTCATAGATAAGACCTTCCGGAACTTGGGAGCTTGGTGTCCCGCATAACATTGCTACTCCATACCATCCACAAACAAGTGGTCAAGCAGAAACATCTAATAAGCAAATTAAGAATATTTTGCAAAAGACCATCTTGGAAATGGGAATGGGATGGAAGCATAAGCTACCCGACGCACAGTGGGCATACCGTACTGCCTACAAAACATCCATCAGCATGTCTTCGTTCCAACTTTTCTATGGGAAGATATGTCATCTTCCTGTCAAATTGGAACATAAAGCTTATTGGGCGATCAAGCGGTGGAACATGGATATCAATGAAGTCTGAAAACACCGATTGAAGCAAATTTCCGAGATGGAAGAGTGGAGAAACAAGGCGTATCATATTTCCAAAATCTAAGGGGAAATAACTAAAATATGGCACGATAAGAGGATTATGCAAAAAGAGTTCAAACCTGGGTTTAAAGTTTTGCTATTTAACTCTAGGGTTAAACTCTTCGGACATGGGAAGCTTAAAAGTAAATGGGAAGGACCCTTCACTGTAGTAGGGACCTCATCCCATGGAGCAATCACACCCAAGGTGATGATGGTCAGCTATTCAAAGTGAATGGATACCGACTCAAATTATTTCTTGAATCCCAGGAAGATACAAAAAAGGAAATTCATCTGATAATCTTATTCATTTTCACGCTATTACTTTAAATTCTGTTTAATTCCTTCGCGTCTAACCAATGGGCCCATCCAAATATTTATCTATGGGGCCCAATTAGTTGACCCACGAAAACTTGGCCTGAACGGAGCCAGGAACGGTTGGGTTCGGCCGACTCCTCCTTCGCACCGCCCATGTTCTTTTTTTTTGTATCGAGTCCTCTCTCTTATCCCAACAATATTATCGGTGCTATCACGTTGTTCCCCGCTTACTTAAGGTCGGGAACAGAGATATAACCCGACACCTCTCACCGCCTGTCATCCGGGGGCCACCTGACCAATTTGAAGACAGCGACGGGAAATCTCCTCGTGCCCCTAAAGTGGCAGAGCTTTCTAAAGAGTTAGCTTTGCTCCATTTGGAGAACAAGAAGCTATCTGACTTAGTGGCTGAAGGGCGCATCGAGAGGGCGGAGCTGAAGGATGAACTCATCTCCCTCAAGGAGGAGATTGACGGTGTTTGCCGTGGCATGAGCGCCAAGCTATGACGCTTATGTAATGCCGTCGGAGAGCCCGACATCTACAACGCACCATAGTTTAGATGTCCCGACAGCATAGGATGCTTACTAGTTTAGGTTTACTTTTATTTCAAATTTTTATGTTCTCTGTTTAGAGTGAATAATGTAAGCATCCCCAGTTTTAAGTTCAATAAAGTGAACATACCGGTTCATCTAACACCGGTAATGTTCCCCCTTTAATTTATTTTTGTTGAATAAAGAATTCAGAGAACAAGTATGAGGGAGACACCCCAAATCACAAAATTCCTACATGCAAAATTAGCATTGCATCCCAAAACACGTTGCAACCGAACATATGATTCGACACGTTGAAGCAGAGCATCAGAGAGGCCAGAAGGGGTTCGACCCAACCCCTTGTTCGGCCAAACTAGTTTGGGCCACACACGGCCCCGTTTCACTCCACAAATTCGGTTTGGATCTCCTATCCCCAAATATACATGCTACCCTGCTGTTTGAGTTGATTTCCTATTTATAATCGAATATTTAAAATGAATCAACTCAACAATGGAAATTAAAACTTGGTTGTCAAAATTTGCTTGAGCTGAAATTTTGAATAATTTATATTTCAATTTATTGCCTTGTTTATTATTCCCATAATTAAAGTACAGAAAACACATCGTCTAAGTATTTCACTAGTGTGACACGGTAAATTAGTTACTCTAGGAGACATCTCTTTGCTAGAAATTGATTTTGATATTTGCAAAAATTTCGAGTCTTGAGCTTTGCCTATCTCTCTCATGGGAAATTTAAATACCCACCAAGGCCATATGATACATTTCTTGAAAGCCACGTGCATATGCCACTTTGCATCTTCATTGAACTTTGTCAAACTCTTGACCCTATTGATTGACTTGCATGAAATCTTCGATTAAGAATTTCTTGTGTACTCCACCATATTCCATAAATTCCACACATTCACCATTAAGAGATACTCCATGCAAATTGTGCAAAATCTTCTCGCAATAAAAAGATGCACAAAAAGGAGCAGAAGGAATGGCTATAAGAGCTTTAAAGAAAGAGAGAAATAGAGCCAATAAGTTGCCATGCTTCATCCTTGCACAAAATAGAGTGATCAATTGGGAGTCATCACCACCATTCATCATCCACCATATGTGCACAAGAATTTCTTTAGTCATTTGTTTTTGATGAATAGTCATCTCATGTGGATTTCGTTTTTGACTTACTGATATATGAATTCACTATGTGCCACATTTATCCCTACCAAGCCCCAGATATAGCCATACTGAGTATCGGGGCAAAAGATTAGCAAACCATGCCAAGGTGAGGGTCAAAACACATTGAGAGATTTGAGAGATTCCAAATGGGAGATAAAGGTAAATGCTTCTTTGACTTTCCAATATATAGCAAATTGTCAAATCATTTTAGCACGTGAAGATCCAAGGGATCTACATTCCAACCATTCCACTCTTCAAACACCAATGATCGATGTGGTAGCCACATTCAAATGAAATTTGTAGGATCTAATATCACGTGAAAAGCTACCAGAGCGGGGTGAATGGTAGATTAAAACTTTTTTCAGCAGAAGCAACGAAAACCCCTCAGCAGAAAATTGATTTGTTAAAGAATTCATGTGCGACTAGTCTAAACATGTTCAAACATGACCAAACTAGTGGATATTTTAGATAATCAAGTTGCGTAGATATGACAACAAGAATCCCAAAAAACCATTGAGAAAAACTCAAGGTACGATCGTAAGATCTAACAAAGGACAATCTGGTCTACCCAAGAAAAACTGTTCTGGAACACTTCAAAGAAACTCGTGTAGATCAGAAACCGCAAGTCCAATGACCGTCAAATTTTCACAGATGATAGATAATCAAGTTTTCAAGATAACCCAAAAAGAATCATGTCAATTGGATCTGTAAAACTCGAGCTATGATAAAACCACCCAAGAAAGGTAGTGATGTGCAGAAACTTGACGAGAAAAACTTGTCTGAAACAAGTTGGACGAACAAGGCACAAAAGTTCCTTCAAACTACGAATTTTATTGATCAAAACACAAGAGGAACAGCCCCAAAGTCTTTTTCCATGAGCTCTGGCCTCCCTTGTTTACATAACCAGTCCGAAAGCCAACTCAACTCTAACTAGGACTCTAGTCCTACTCAATTCATGAATCGAAACTTTCCATAACTTCTCAAGACTCTTCTATACGCAGATGGAAGCAATATTAAGACTTTCAAACACCTTAGGAACGTATTCTACATTCATAAAACAACTCAACTTCGTTATGCACAAAATCTTATCATAACCAACTCAAATCTTTCCATATTTGACTCAAACCTGACTCAGTCGCAGCCTGAGTCCATAACCTAGTCGGTTGGACCGTTCTGACAAATTCTTTACATCCACATCTCTTCATCATGCCGCAGAACCATGTATCCACGTCCATGAACTCCTTGCACATGTGCAAACATCTTCCAATGACGTCCACGATACCTTCATATGCATTGTTCTTGATTCAACCATGCTGCACGACCTCCCGATCAACTCAACCACAATTCCTCACAAACTTGGTTGTTGAACCTCATCTTCTCCCTAAGACTAGTTCAATGGATCCCGTCACCAGACATGTCTTGAAATCAAGCAACACTTGCACATGAATAAACAACCGATACTTCCGAGCACAAGTCCTCGACTTGACTCTCGTTAGTTTCGAAACCACAACACCTTACATGAGGACCTCTCATAAGCATGTTGCAAACGATAGCAAAAAGATATCAATCATAACAACAAAAACACACTAATAACATAGTAAAAGAACACTAAACAAACTTTCCATATATGTAAAGCAAGTTTAGATCAATTCAAAGTAAAAGCAGAACCATTGCGATCAAGCTTCAAACCTTGCCAAAGCTAACCCAACCTTGAACTGGAGCTTACCAAAGCTAGCAGGACCTAGTGCTAGAACTTACCAAAGCTAGTAGGACCTAACGCTGGATCTTACCAAAACTAGTCGGACCAAGCTAGCGCCAGAGATAACCAAAGCCAGACGAACCTTGCGCCAAGCCTGGCAAAAACCATGTTGAACCTAGCCATAGCAAGTCGGATCTATCCAAAATAAGTCGGACCTAGACAAAGAAGTCGGACCTAGCCAAAATAAGTCGGACCTTGCAAGAGCTACCCAAAACAAGCTAGACCTATCGTTGGACCTTGTAGGAGCTAGGACCTAGAGTCGGACCTTGTTAAAAAGGAGTTTTGGTAGTATTCAAAACTTTTTTCATCAAATCCAGTGTATTCAACACACATAGGTCTCACAATCTACCCCTTGATGAATGCATTGACAACACCACTTAAAATCTGAACATTGGCTTATTCACATGAAAAGTTTTGAAAAACTATTTATCCCCCTTTTCGAAAATCGAATGAGATAGAAATAAATCCCCCCTACATATTTCTCCCCTTTGCATACTGCTCCCTCTTTGACAATGTATTCAACAAGGTACAAAAGAGAAATTCTAATTTGTTATGAGCACATTATGACAAATACATATAAAACGAAGCTCATCCAAGTCATACTATCAAGTAACTTACACTATCACGTCAATGAAATACAAAAAGTAGTGTAAACCATGCTAGAGATCAAATGCAATTTTCAATTTAAGCAGGTCATGATCTCACAAACTTAACTATTTCAAGACTTGAAAGCATGACACTTGTTGCTGCAATTTTTTTAAGCACAAATTTTGATCATATGAAATTTGCAAGGGATTATATGCGCATCTACCTTATTCTAATCAACCAAGCCAAGCCTATGTCATTTGACAATCAAAAGCTTAAGGACATGGTTTTAGTCATACACAACTTCTTCTATGTTCATATCTAAGTGCAATGACAAACCATCTCAAAAGAAGAATTGCGATGCATGCATATTCTCTTCATCTTTTGTCATTTTTATTTGATCATAAAAGCTCAATATGTGGATAGTTGATTGATTAATTTTTCATTATTAAAAGCACTTGTGAGCATGCAACAAGTTCATAACAGCAAGAAAGTTCGATCATGACCAGATTTAGTGTAAGTAATTATTCCAATTACTAGTCATGGCAAAAACTACAAAATGTATAATATGAGTAATGTAGTAAGAACTTTCAGCATGTAAAAGGAATCAGAAAGTCATATATGCATGTAATGCTATGCTCATATTACTTTTGAAATCAGATTCACACATAGACTTTCCAAGTTTTAAACCCCCCCCCCCCCCCCCCCCCCACAATTTAAGCCATGAGGATGCATATAACCTATTTCACTACGAATGAAACAAAAATGAGTGACATCCAAAGGTTCTGTAAAAATGTCAGCCAATTGTTGTTCAGTATCAACATGGTAAAGCACAATGTTTCCTTTTTCAACATTATCCCAAAGAAAGTGATACCTAGTGTCAATGTGCTTTGTTCTAGAATGTTGCACAGGGTTTTTAGCATGCAAATAGCACTAGTGTTATCACAAAACAATGAAACACTATCTAGATCAACCCCATAGTCCTTAAGAGTTTGAACAATCCAAAGAATTTGTGAGCAAGCACTAGCAGCAACTACATATTCAGATTCGACTCTGGATTGTGCAACTGAGCTTTGTTTTCTAGAGGACCAAGCAACAAGTGAATTACCAAGAAAATGACATGCACCTGTAGTACTTTTCCTATCAATTCTATAACCCCCAAAATCAGCATCCAAAAAAGCTTTCAAAGTAAAGGTTGAGGAAGAAGGAAGAAAAATGCCAAATTATTTGGTTCCATGTAAGTACCTGAGAATTCTTTTGATGGCTTGACGATGTGAATTCATGGGGAAGCTTGAAATCGTGCACAAAGACATACGCTGAATTGTACGTCCGGTCTTGATGCCGCGAGGTACAAAAGTGATCCAACCAAGCTTCGATATTCTTTTTGATTGACTGGGTCACCATCTTCATCAAGTTCATGTGTCGTTGTTGTACCTATTGGAGTCCAAAGAGGCTTGCTTTTGTCTATGTTGAAGCGCTTGAGAAGGTCTCTTGTATACTTCATTTGATGCACAAAGGTACCTTCCTTGATATGCAGCCCCAAAAAGTATGTGAGTTCTCCCATCATACTCATCTCAAATTCTAAATACATCATAGCTGAAAACTTGGACACAAGTTCATGAGAAGCACAACCAAAGATAATATCATCCACATACACTTGATCGAATAATGAGTCATTGTCATGCTTAAGCACAAAAAGAGTTTTATCAACCTTTCCCATGGTAAACCCCTTTACAAGTAAGAACGTTTTTAACCTATCATACCATGTCCTAAGTGCTTGTTTGAGACCGTACAAGGCTTTGGATAGTTTGTAAACATGATTAGGAAAATATGGATTTTCAAAACCCGGTGGTTTCTTGACATAAACCTCCTCATCTATGTAGCCATTATGAAAAGCACTTTTGACATCCATTTGATATAACTTGAAACCTTTAGATGCAGCAAAAGCTAACAAAATTCTTATGGCATCTAACTTGGCAACAGGAGCAAAAGTTTCATCAAAATCTAGACCTTCAACTTGTGTGAAAACTTGGGCAACCAACCTAGACTTATTCCTAACCACAACCCCATCCACGCTTTCTTTATTTTTAAACACCCATTTAGTTCCAATTAAAGTGTGACCTTGTGGTGGAGGTACAAGTTTCCAGACATTATTTCTTTCAAAAATTTCTAACGCTTCTTGCATGGCAATAATCCAAGATTCATTGGTGAGTGCGTGTGATATATCTTTGGGTTCAAAAGAAGCAACAAAAGGAGAATGAGCAGGAGAGTTTGGATCACAAAACCTGGACTGTGTCACTCATTTGTGCAAGCTTCCTATTTGTCGTGGAGGATGACTTTTGAGAACCCGGAGGGGAGTGGACACTTCACAAGCTTCTTCTTCTTTGTGTTAATCACAAATCGATGAGCTTGTGACTTAAGGACGTTCTGGAGCAGCAATGGTGGTCATCGGTGCTGGTTGTGAATCAAAATCAGGGGCTGGAGCAATGTCATTAGTTGCTGAATTTTCGGGCAGCAGCACCTTTTCTTCCTCATCTTCAACAAAAATACTCCCCCCCCCTGCGGATATGGATATAGACCTGCAATATTTGATCTAGTACCTGGGATAGCTTCATCAAAAGAAACCTCACAAGTCTCCACAATTTTGTTAGTGTCAAGTAACAGCACACGGTAGCCTCTAGTATGAGATGGATAACCAAGAAACATGCCATCAACAGATCTAGCTTCAAATTTATCAAGATTACCATGTTTCTTAACAAATCATTTGCATCCAAAGACCCTAAAGTGTGTGACACTGGTCCTATGTCCAAACCGAAGATCATATGGTGTTTTACCTAGCTTAGCACGGAAGAAAACACGATTTGAGACATAACAAGCGGTTGCAATTACATCAGCCCAACATTTCCTAGGAGTTTGATATTCATCAAGCATAGTCCTAGCCATCTCAACTAAGGTTCTGTTCTTTCTTTCTACAACACCGTTTTGTTGATGTACATATGGTGAAGAAAATTGATGATGTATTCCTTTTTCAGCACAAAAGTGATCAAATGATTGATTCAAAATTTCGGTTCCGTTATGACTTCTAATTGCTTTTAAAGATCATGGTTGATCAATTGATAATATAAGAAATACAGTTCTAAAGTGACTAAAAGCTTCATTCTTAGATGCCATAAAGTAAACAAAAGAGTATCTAGAAAAATCATCAACAATCACAAGAACATACGATTTACCTCTGAAAGATTGAACACGTGAAGGTCCTACGGTGTCAAGATGCAAAAGTTGACCCCGTTCAGTTGTCATATACATAGTCTAACTAGTGTACACGTGGATATGCTAGTGATGAATACTAGGGCTTAGTGGTCCAACGTATCAAATATGGGCTTACCCTAGTCTACTGGGTGACCCCAGCAAAATCCTACATCGTAGTTGAACGTGGAGGATTACAATGGACGGATAGGGTTGTCACCACCTACCGCCTACCTCTACAATCTGTGGACTATAATGCATCCAACGCTACTTAACTATACAAGCACCATGCTTGCATGCTAAGTAAATACCTTTAGAGTTGCAATACAATATTCATCCTGAGGCAATGACTAACCTAAACATCATTGAACCCAAGTTGGAACCAAACACTATGTTACTCATACTAACATAATCATGTTATTATCTAATTACGCTCTAGTAGTGGTGTATGATGTTTATGATAATTATATGGTCATTATGATTAGATTATAGTAACATCTATACCTAGCACATACGTGGACTCCACAATCAGACAAGAAATTCTTTGCCCAAGTATATGAATAAATAGAGACTAATAATAATATTATTAATATGCATAAAGTCACAAAAGTAAAGAAGCATACATGAGCCATACCTTTTCCAATTTAGACTTGGGACTAGAGGCTACTCTCTACAGCCTAACCTACACTAAGGACTAAGAGAACTAGTGTATACAATGGAGTCAATGCTCAAGTGCTGTGTCTAGTGATGTGAGGTCTCTCCCCCCTATTCATACACGTAGGAGAAGCGACTCCCGCCATCAAAAGCACGTGAAACAGTCACCATCGTTATCAGCTCACCACGGGAAGTTGACACGTGGAAGCTGACCGGGTTTGGCGCCTTTACCAGTGCCATCGAACTCCTGGTTCGCCTGACCCCTGGACTTGACCGTTTGCGCTGGTTTTCCTCCGTGACACTAATTTGTCAGCCCTCTGACCATTTTGGTGTGCTACCCCATAGGATGACTTCGGGTACTCCTGTAGGTGGGCCATTTAATATATGTGCTGCCACATGTAAGCGTCTGATTTGTTGGGAAGGTATTGCTTAGGATTCCTCCCTTCGTTTCACTTCTATTCTGTAGAAAGTACCTGCATGCACCATTTTCTCCAAGTACAAGTGGAACTATGTTATATCTAAAAGCAATGCATGTAAGAAATGTCTAGTCCCCCATGATTATGAGTTATATTGACGGTCTAAAGTTGTACTTAATGATTGTCGACACATGCCACTATCGCTGCCTCCCGAACTCCCGAAATCTCCCCATGGACGATGATGAAGCAGGTCGCGATCTCTCGAAGGTGAATGGTCAGCTCTGCGCCCAACCTAGGTTGACCCAACCCTGCCCCACACATGGAGGAAATGGAGGCGAAAATGGCCTTGAGCTCCTTGGTAATCCACGCCGCCTCCTCGCGAGAAGCAACCACCATAGCATGCAACTGCGCAAGCTCAGCGCGCGCCCCCTCAGCGTTTGTCCGGGTTGCTTCCGCCTCTGCTTGGGCGCACTCAAGCTCCTCAAACAATGTGGCTCGCTAGCCCTGTCCAGAACTCGAGCCACCTTCATGTGGCAGACGCGCCCTCTCATTGGACTCTTGGGCCAACGTCTGCTAGATAGATCAAGGTCGGCCTTGGAGGCAACCACAACAAAAAAATCTAAGAAAATTACCTGGGTGGTGGAGGTTGTGGTCCTCAGCCTCTACAGCACCTCGAGGACTCCATCGCGTCCCGCCTCGAGTCTAGGCCTCACGCCGGTGAGTTTTTAATGTGGCCTAGAGAGCGGTGAATAGGCGTTGAAACATTCTCCTGCAACACTTAACAGAATTGTCAAATACAGGAAGGTCGGACTAGTCCAGTGTCGGGTGCGGACTAGTCCTGTGTGCTTGTTAGACCTACAAAAATATTAACCATTTTTGTATTTTTCTTCGAACATTATAGCAGCAGAAAGGTAAATCAACTTTAAGGTGATTAACAGGTGAATATAGCAATTCGGTTCCTCGAGAAACACAAAATATGAGACGATTACAAGTATGATCAAGTTTAGCCCTATATGGTAATGATTGCGAAAAGTAAAAATCAAGAACCCACGAGACTAAGGATTTTTACCGAGGTTTGGTCTAACTAAAGAGATCTACTCCTCGTTGAGGAACTCACACAAAGCCGGATCTCAACTAACCTTTTACCTCATAAAGTCACCACGAAGGCCAACTTGAGTTCCACTATCACGGGGGTAATAACCAAGTCGATGGGGCTACCTCACAAGTTGAGAGATCCCACAAGATTACAGTGAGAAAACAGATCAAACCCCAAGAGTGTATGAGTGATCAAACCCCAAGAGCTAAACGATGCGTAGACGTTGCTCCCTCTTTCCCAAATCTTGATTTCTAAAAGATTTAGCCTTTTAGAGCTTTAGATGTTTCGAGAGGAGTGTATTTGTGCTCTTGGGACATGTGACAGTGCTAGGGTTCTTGGTTCTGTGTTTAGGTCTCGTGGATCACTTATTTATAGTCATTAGGAAAAGTTACCATTAGGGATCCCGACGGCCGGACTAGTCCGCTATGGGCACCAGACTAGTCCAGTGTGCTGTGTGATATGTGTGTGAAATGTGTAGCACACCTGAAACTCTAATTACTGTGAGTGAACCGGACTAGTACTTATTGGACCGGACTAGTCCGTTGTGACTCCAGTAACCAAATCGGACTAGTCTGTATAGAACAGACTTATCCGGTGCAAGGTTAGGTTTGATTTATGTTGATGGACTAGTCCGCATTTTAAGACTTGTCCGTGCAATCAACAGAGAGTTAACCGTACTAGTCCGACCCATTTCCATACTTGTCCTTATGAGAACAGAAAGGAAATTGGACTAGTTCCCTATTGAACGGACTTATCAGCCTCTGCACGCCCACTCTCGGGATCCCCTGTGGCTTAAGGATCTAGTGTTGTCACAAGCTTGGACCAATCTCAGTGGATGGTTTCAAACCCGTTGGCCCCTTTTATTATTTAGATTTTCCAATTCAAATAAAATTCCAGATTTGGTGCAAACTTAGAAATTCAATATCTCATAGAATCCTTGGCGAAAAATTCCTAAATAAATTTTTTTAGAACCAGGGTGATCCATACTTTCAAGTGGTGCAGTTAGATCTGTATGAAAATCCATAATTTGTCTTCAATAATTACATGAAGCAAAATGGTTTTGGAATTAATTTTCAGATGACATATTTAATTAAATATTCCCAAATTTGGCCAGGTTTTTTATTAAAGTTCCCTTGAGCTCCAGTAAAAATTTCAGATCCATTTGAGTTTATTTGCTTGGTCAAATTAAGTTCCTAACCTGTATGTACCAGAAAAATGCCAAAATGTCCAGAACATTTTTAGAATATTGTCCGAACTTCTAAAATCAATACCCCCCTGTAGAATGCTTAGAAAATTATGAAGCTAATTTTGCTGGAGCACTCTTGACCTATTATGCACAGAAAACCTGATCATGGCTATGTTAAAGCTACAGGTTTTGCACGAAAATTCTGAGAAGTTTTTAGGTTCATTGATTTTTATACAACAGAGACTTCCATGAACATTGCTCAAATTTGGCCTGAACCCCGCACATAGCATCTGTTGTCCACTATAGAATTTCCAGAATCATAGGACATGATTTACTACAGTAAACTATGTTTCATCTCCATATGTCCAAAACATTGATCATGTCATGTCATATCCTCATTTCTACTATGTTTCACTTTTATTCCTCCATTGTTGTTTCCTGTATCCAGCAGAGATCTTCATGTAGTACTTATACAGCATGGTGCCTTCCTCTTGTCATTCATATCATGTTCCTTCTTTCTACATGTAACACCCTCATTTTCATGCATCATGCATTGCATACATCATTAAATATGTTTAACATTTAGAAACATAAAAAGGAACAAGTTTAAAATGAGTTAGAAGCAAAACCGCGCATAAAAAGTCTGAGAAGTGTGGACTTGTCCAATTTGACCCGGACTGTAAAATCCCTAAATTACAAAGGCAAATTTCAGATGGGAGATATTGAAATTTGGAGGGGAAAAAGAAATTTAACTAGAATCTGAAAAAAATTCAAACCAAATTAAACCTCAATTGAGAGAATTCAAAAATTCAAATTTAACTGATGTTCAAACATTTCCAAGATAAAAATCTGAGTTCACCATTTAATTGCAAATATTCCAAATAGCACCCCTGCAAATTTTCATAATATTTGGAGCACTAATTGTATTTAATTCAATGGGTACATTGAATTCTAGTCAAATTCAAATTTGAATTTGAATTTCACATGAAACATATCCAAACATGAAATCCAATTTCAGAATCATATCATAGATATTTGTTTGAGCCTATCTACAAAGTTTCATGAATTTTGGACACAAGTTGGTGGGATATTTCTTTGTACAGAGAAGGTTTGAGTGGAGAGGGCTGTGGGACCCACTTGTCATATAGAGATGGAGCTAAGCTGAACGTGTTTCACTTCTCTGCTTCTCCCATGGCGACACCACTCCATTTTCTTGTGCCACCTCCTCTCCACAGCCTGTCCACAGCTGCCCTTGCCCTTATAAAACCCAGCTTGGTGCCATTTCTTCATTCCTTTGCCTCTGGTCGGCAGTTCTTCCCCTGGCGCAGCTCTGCTCAAGCTCCCCATGGCCGCCTCGCGTTCCACGTTTTCCATCCACAGCAAGCGTTTGCACACCAGCCTCCAGCAGCAGAAGGGTGTGCTGTCGAGTCCTCAACCTCCCTGAGCTGCTAACCCGTCGCCTTCTTCCTCTACCGACGGTGCTAGACGCAAGTTCTTCTTCCTCTGTTTCAACCGTCGCGGTGATTTCCATGGTGGTACAGCACTTCGGGCTTACTCCCAGCTCGCTCAGCGTGCAATAAGGATCGCCCCGACCCTACTTTACTTTCCCCCACGGGTTCTACTCATGTCAGGACACGGTTCAACCGGCGTGCGAAGTATTTGTATGAATGTACATATGAATTTCTACATAATTCAAATAAGCAAAATGCTTATAGAATTAATTCCTATAGTTCTGCTCTTTGGAAAAATACCAAATTTTTCCAGAGCCTTCATTAGAATATCCTTGATCTCCAGTAAATATTTCAGGGTCATTAGACTTCATTTACATGGTCAAATCACCTGTGTATTCTCTATGCACATAAAAATAGTCATATTCATTTCGAATTTGTACAGAAACTTGTGCAAACTTATAAATTGAGCATATATCAGTATAAAGCTTTAAAATTTGTCAAACCAACTTTACTGGTTTGATATTTATCTACACTAACCAGACCCACAACCAAATCTTCATGAAAATCCTTAGATTTTCCTGTAGAGCCCTTCAATGCAAAAAAATGTTTGATTTTTATCTGATTATTCACTTCATGGAAAAACCCTGAAATTTTGCCAAACTGTTCTTTAGTAAGTTTCTGAATTCCTGTAAAAATTTCAGCTTCATTGGACTTTATTAGCCTGGTTCAATCTGAAGATTTTCCCTAACTAGTCACATAATGCCCAAAAACAACAGAAACAATTCACTAAAATATCCCCACTTGTAAATTCAATATCTCACAATATAACGATTAGAAAATTATGAAACAATTTTTCATAGAACCAGTGGGACCCCCTATGTATGATACAACCACTGGTAGGCATGATAGGCCTCTAGAGTTACAATGAAAATTCAGAGAAGGCTAAACACTTAAGAAATTTTGTAGACCAATATATTCAATTGTTGTACCTGAAACTTACCCGGTTATTCCTACATGACCATCTGAACTCCCTGTAATTTTCTGAGGATCATGGGATCTGTTGAATCTGTATAAATTGAGATCACATCCCTAGGTACAAAACCATATCTATTTCACCTCATATGTCCATTGCCTAAATTCATCTTTTTTCCTTTCTGTTGCTGTCCAGTCTAGCAAAAGAACTTCAAGTCCTAACTAAAATAAATCCTTCTTGAGTTATAATCAACTTCAATTGCTATATTAATAAATGGCAATCTCTTATTTGCATATCATTTCGATAGTGTTCGCGAGGAAGGTGGCCAACAAGAAGCACAACCTGGAGAAGTGGAATTCTCTATTGGATCTACTGTGGCATGATTTTCTCAGCGAAGAATACTAACTAATCGTCACTAACTTTTATTCCAACTGAAAGGCAAGCCCCGTTTTGCATTTAAGTTCCTTTTTAAAGTTTTGCTTTCATACACACTGTATTGAATAGACTGGATATGTGCATTAGGTCTATGTTGATTGAATACTCCACATGCATGACCAAATAATCCTTGGAGTGGATGGGTAGTATAAGACTCCCTCGAGTTATATTGCTATGCTTAATGTTTGGCTAGAAGATCGGTAGAAGTCGAGTATGTTGGATACTACTCGCGAGATTGGTCACATTTTATTGATCACAAGTGATGTAGTTGAATTCTACTTGCGAGAGAAGTCGAGTGAGGGAAACCTACTCGCGAGTTGTTACCATAACATTAAATATTTTATATGAGACGTGGACGGGGATTTGTGTAGGTTGGTTTGCCCACATCGTGCATGGGTCTGTAATGGTGAGGCAAGTGTTGGGGAGATGGATTGGTAGCCCCGTCTGTGTCGGTTAAGGCCCGTCTCTTGCTTGGCCCCGTTGGACAAGTTTGTACTGTACCGGGTACATACTGGCTATATGGAACCCAGGAAACCGATGTACCTTGAGGATCCTATGTTGGAACCTTTTCAATCGGCTTAAGCTGTCGGCTGTTAGTACAGTGGGAGATAAATCACTCATGAACATCTCACAGCAGAGATGCACCTTGAGGGGAGCTCACTTTTTGGGTCGATCGAACTATTTCGATGTGGTTGAATTTGGGGAAAGGTGGCTGCGTGCGACATCAGTGGAGTGTGCTGAGGCAACTCCAAGTATGGGCGTACGTGTCATGCAGTCCGGGTGTTTTTGATTCGAATCA
This sequence comes from Tuctoria greenei, assembly GCA_036927565.1. Lineage (NCBI taxonomy): Eukaryota > Viridiplantae > Streptophyta > Magnoliopsida > Poales > Poaceae > Tuctoria > Tuctoria greenei. Next base: position 63,257,638 of record JAYESD010000007.1, on the reverse strand, counting down.
CCATCGCTCGCGGTTAAGGATTGAGCATAATTTAACACTGAGTCTTGACGTAGTAAGAAAGAGAAATGGAAAGATTATGAATATGTTGCTATGAATAATTATTTGTATTGAAATCTTGGCTGCTATAGAGATAGCTTAATCAAATTTACAATTACCAAACATTTAATTTGGGTAAGGCTTATGCAAGCAAGTATCATCGTGGGTGAAGCGTTTCTTGTTTGATTGTGGAATTCAAAATGATGCTATGCCCATGGATCGTGTATGCTACTTTAAAACCGACCACTAAGGATTTACTTTCGACGAGTACATTCCTACAAATTAAGTTTCCTAGTCTTTAAAGTTTCCAGCATGTAGAGTTTCATGTTTAGGTGAGACGGTTAAGTCTTGTTGAGCCTTGTTCTCACGGTTGCTATATTGTTGTTTTTGCAGGTATTATTAGCTTATGCTTATGTTATGGTTGTCCGTGAGACCCCGAGCTTGCCGAGATGTATCTCTTACGAAAACCTTGCCGCTGCTTTCTGTTTCGTGTTGCTAGTGAGAAGCGTCCGCTGGCATGGACGACATCTCTTGTGCATAGCTAGTTGAGAGTATGAGTATGTATTTTCCGACGCGTTGTATATTATGCTGTAAAAGAGGATTATATTGTGAAATAAAATATTTGTGTTGGTTATTTTGTAAGACTTTTCTTGTGTGCTGTTGGGTGCCGCATCGCACGGCACCACCCAATGCGATTCCTGTAATGTGCGAACCCCCGTCCCCACACGGACTAGTTCAAATTTCTCTCTGAACCCATTTTGGACATGTCCGTTTTCTGCGGACTAGTCCGTTTTTTCTCTCTGTACCGGTTTTGGACTTGTCCGGTCAATTCCGGGCTAGTCCGGTAATCCCATCCTTGAAAATTTTGCCAAGTCCACGGACTTGTCCTTTTCTGCCAGACTTGTCAGTTTTTCTCTCTGACTATGTTTGAACTTGTCCGATTTCATACCAGACTTGTCCATTTTCGGCTATGTCTAATATCGCACTAGTCCGGTCTAGTGCGGACTTGTCCGGTGTTCGCGACTCCGATTCAATCTTTTCCTCCATGACTTGTTTAGGGGTTTTACCTTAAGTGGGTCCAAGGACGTCGTGTCTAACATTTTTGGAGCCCATGTGGGACCCCCTACACGGCCTCCACCCACCTTAGACTCGAATTCCATCAAACCCTACACCTCGACCCCTATACAAACAACCCAACACCCCACTTTTACATCTCTTTGCCACAATTGAAAGACCACCAAACCCTAGTTTATGGGAGCCGCCACCAAGGGGAGATCCAGTAGTAAGGAGGAGAAGGAGATCACGAAGAAGGGTCAAGCAATCAAGATCTTCATCGACTTTCCTTTCTTCATCACCAATTCACCCTCAACTCTTTATCACCAACCCTAGATCGTCAAGATTCAAGTTTCATCTTCAATTCTCGATCCTTGGAGTTCTAAACATGTGGTACAACTTCTACTTTCTATTTTTCCACATGAGTTTAACCCCAAATCTCTGAATTCTTATAGATCAAGAAAACCCTAAGTCGGAGGTTCTGCGTAGAGCGGGCTAGTCCGGCCTCTAGATTCATTCAATGTTGAATTATTTCCAAATTGATGTACATTAACTTCAAACCTGTATAAATTTGTTAAGAACCATTGTAATTGATTAGTAAACATTAAAGCAACTCATTAACAAGGTTCACTTCGCATTTGCATTAATCATGCATGTCGTGTCATATTGAGTAACATATGAGCATTTATTGATTGTAATCTTGTTTTGTATTTTTGTTGCGCGGAATAGAAGGATTCGCTCTAGAGAGTGCTGTCGAGGACCTCTAGTACTAGAATTTTGAAGTCTTTTACCCTAACCAAACTCAGGAGTAAGGCAAGTATCCTTGACCAAATTTATCCCAATTTTTAAATTTTTTGTTTTCAAACTTGCATGCTTGCGTCAATTTGATGGGACTCCTATGATAGGAAGTTTACTAGACTTGTTTAACCACCCTTGTCGCTTGGAACACATAGTAGAGAGTGGAAAAGAGCTTTTTATCTTTTGGCATCGCTAAAATTAATTGGGATGGGAAAACAACCAAGTTACTTAATTATAAATTATTGCGATTATGGATAATGTACATTGATGAACATGGTTAATGGTAACATGGTAATGGGTGATCTATGCAAGCATGGTATGTGGATGGGTTGGATGTTATGGTTGTTTGCTTGATTTGAATATAAGGATCGGTTCATGTGAGGCCAAGTATGGGTGCGGCGTAGCTGATTAATTAGGGTATTGCTAGTATTGCGTGGACCATTTGGAAGATCGTGGAAGAGGAGTCGGATTGGATTTGCATGAGTGGTGGGACTCCATGGGATCCAAATGGCACAAGAGGGGGCCCTTGGTTTAGGATGTGCTCAGTTGGAGGCATCGCCACCGGTGAAATCTCAGTGGGTCCGTACATGCTAGTAGTCCCTTTGTAAAGGCTATTTTGTGATCTCTTGGCCACACACCAACGGAAGTGTGAGATAGCATAATAGAGGTTCTTAGTCACTGAATGGTGATGAAATCACGAACACGTGGGTAAAGTGGTACAACCTATGCATAGTGTAAAACTACCATGATAGTCGTGCTCCTGGTTAAGAGCACCTGGATGACCTACATGATTAGAGGAAACTTCGGTTTTGGGATGATTATGGTTATGGTTATCGTTATGGTTATGGATGGTTATGGTTATAGTTATATATTGAGTTATGATAAATGGACATGAATGATGATGATGGTAATAATATGGTATATGGATGGATAATTAATTATGGTTTGGTATTATGTTAATTATGTGGGATATGATGGGTTTACTTCACATATACATAGTATAATGCTTTTTTACATGTTTTAAATGTACTTTTCAGCAATTAGTCGTTGTTTCTTATCATGCCTTGTTCAAGCTACATGTCAGACTTTCCACACATACTGAGTACAACATGTACTCACCCTTGCAATTTCCCCACCATCAGTTGCAGGTCAGGATTGGGAGTATCACAACGTAAATGAGGAGTTCTAGGCTGTGTGCTGCCATCAGCTTTGCATGTGGTGTTGCTTGGAGCCGCGCTATCCCTTATGCTTATTTTGCTTAGTTCCCTTAATTATATTATTTCCACTGCAGTAGTGTTATCATTAATGATCATTAGAGTTGTGATTTGAGGATTACTTTTATAATTTAATAGAAGTACTGATTTAATAATTGAGCTACGGTAATTATCTGTTTATCATTTGTGAATCACTTGTGTATGTATGTTAAACATCCTGGGCACACATATACTGCACTTGGTTCATTTTTTGGAACTGGGTGTCACACTACACCATATGTCAAAGTGATACATATACAATTTCATATCCATTCCTACTATGTTTCCACTTTGATTTGTCTTTGTTGCGGTACACCATAGAGGACAACACTTCTATACCATTTAGCTTCACCTTTCTTTAGTTATGCAACCTCATTTAATAATTTGCTAAGCTCTCTCTTCTTATATGCATACTCATTTAGATAGTGAACGCGACGAAGGCGACCGACGAGGAGCCCAACTCGGAGGTGAGAAGTGCCATCTCGCAGCTTCCATGGCGGGTTCTCCGGAGGAAGACCAAGCCACTAACAAGTTGACATTTACTTAGTCACAACCAAAGGCAAGCCGTGGTTTGCATTTGAGTCGTTTCTAAACTTTTGCTTTTATCACTGTGATAACTAGTATATGAACTGTTCATTTGGTCTATTTGTGATTGACACTACTCATGCATGACCCACAATCCCATGGAGTGTATGGGTAGGTTTGTCGCTCAACGTGTAGATTTGCCATGCTATTGTTGTACGGAGTCCAGTAGAAGTTGAGTGGTTGGAATCCACTCGCGAGATAGTGAGATCATCACACGGGATTAGTTATTATGAATCATGATTTTTGCAACTAAATATGAGACCGGGCAGGGGTAGGGTGCAGCGGGACATGGTCTCTCGTGTGTAGCCCAGCCTGTGTCGATTGAGGACCGATCCGTGTGCGGCCCTGTTGGGCAAGTTTGAACTGTACCAGGGGCATACTAGATATATGGGACCCAGGAAAGCTATGTAACTTGTTCACCTTAGCGTGGAGGCATAACCCACCGCCTTATAGGTGTGGGTTAAGAGTAGCAAGGTGTAAACCTGCCAGCGGGCACATACACGCTCTGTGTGGGGGTCTTGTTAGAAACGCACTGTCGATGGCACGTGGAGTGGAGTAAAAAAGTGTGTGCCACGTACCTCTGGCCCCTCATAATCGGCGCCGCATTAGGAGTTTCGTGAATGCAAAATCTTCGGATACTAGCAGGTCTAGATTTTGCCTCGGGCTGCCTCCTCGTAACCGGCGTCGAGTCCAAGTCATGCGGCGTCCCAACGTCTCCTCCTTGAACGTGGGCCATGACGCTTACTGACAAGAAGGCTCAGGTAAGTAAGTAAGTTTTTAGCTACTTTTGGGGCCCGTGTAGTTCGAGGTTCCCACCTATATGACAGGTCATAGTGTTGCTACTCCGAAAAAACAAAATTGAGGGATGGATTACTTGAGATGGCCAACGGTTGTGTGTACCCGGGGTGCTGTTCCCCAGACATCTCAGATTATCTATGTCCATTCCTTAGCTCCACCACTCCTTAGTATCCTAGTAATGGGTTGGTTCCTGAGCCACACGGGTCTCTCTATGAACCCGAGGACTATGTTGATGTCCCTGGGCGGATTTCTAAAATGCGGGCATTCATGTCCCAGCATACTGCCATCGCTAACAAACAACGGTGGATGTGTTCTGGTGGCCCCAAACGAACTGGCTCGATCAGGTTTTACCTGGATTACTCGTTAGATAACTCACTGAGCGCGGGATTTAGACCATACAGTAGGAGCTTCCTAGTATGCTCACCCCTTCGAACAAACAAATGGCTCATCGGCGGGGCGTAAACAAACTTGTGGCTAACGACCTAACCTCGTAAGAGGTTCGGGATCCACCAAGCGATCTCGGGTGACGACAATAGGGGGCCTGCACCTTGCCAGAATTAGTTCGGGCCGCTAGTGGTCATGTGTTCGATGAGGTGCCCGCCACCAATGCCCAAACCGGTTGAGGTCAGAGTATCTATCCTGCCCTAGTCCCAACCGAGAGGTCGGGCAGACAATTCTTGTCGCGCTCAAGCCCGAGATAGATAGGTAGTTGGGGACATTTATGATAGAAAGTGGGGCATAGTAACTTTGGTAGGAGGATGAACCTGTCATGTGACCCGTTGAAGGATAAGCCTGTCATTCATCCCATCCACCATCAGAAGGACGATAACCTCACGTAGGAGATGGTGCCTTGGAGACAAAGAAGAAGCCAAGAGTGAAGCTTCCGCTCCCAAGATAGACTGGATGCATAGAATGAACACTGTAAAATCGGCCTCACTATAAGAAATATCAGACAGATACGACCGCTACACCCCCTGTAAAAGGACCCCCAGAGCCTTTCGCAAGGGGGACGAATTCACTCTGTATTCATGGTTACTATACGCATTTACCTCACTCACTTTTCCTTTGGTGCTCTTGCAACGTTTTCCTTTGAAGCACTTGTGTTCGTGCCTTACATTTTGTACTCCCGTGTGCGTTTTCGATTACACATTTCTTTCATAAAAATTCTTACTTTCATAGAGCTCATATACAAGGGCAAGGCGTGCTTGTAATCTGTTCTCTCACTTTTTGAGCTAACAAAGATCTCGGAAGACTCCCTCTAGACGTAGGGACTTTTTCGCTCGAACCAGGATAAATCTCTTATTCTTTAAAGCTAGTCATACGAAGATGAATGTGATTCAATACAAATTGACTAGTCAGTTTCTGAAACATCGACAAGTACCACACAATAAAAACATCATTGAGAACCACCACCTTCCCCATTCTAATATTTTGCAATTGTTTTATAAATCGAGTGGGGAGGAGCACCAGTTTTTCTTCGGGAATTTCTTCAATCTGCACATCACTTTGTGAAGACAAGGAAGACAACGCATAGCTAGAATATGACAATTCAGTTTGATATATATCGGATTGAGATAGTAAATAATTAAATTTGTTTGAATTCTTTCTAACAAGAACATCAAGCTCAAGAGTTTTCAGTTTAGAATAATGACATCTAGTGTAAGTGTACTCATTATAGGTTATTCCATAATATATGTTATTTTAATGTCTCAAATGGATATACCTAAAGCACTTAACAGTTGTCCGGAATTTCTAGCATCAGTATATGTCACATTTATACTACACAAGTGTTCATATTACTGTCTAAAAGGATACAAGTGGATGGTTAGATCATGGATGTTGTGTCGTGTCTAATTGATGATGGCTCGATAATTCTTCAGTAAGATGATGATGCAATTACTTTTAGGGACCATGTGTGACAGCCGGTTCCGACAATGAATCATGTGAACGCATATGTGTGCCTGGTATGTTCAACACACATACACGACAAAACCACAAATGATATAAAGAAAATAATCATGTCTCAAATAATAAATAAGTACATTATTACAATATTCCAATGGTTCTCGAATTACAAATCTTTGATTATTATTGCAGCGGATAGATAAACTAAACTAAATAGCGCAATACCACTCCACAGCCAATTGACGATAGCATGCAACCTAGTACTCCACATGATCCTCATAGTACTCCCAAGCATCACCTTTAACTGTTTTAGTGGGGGAATAGCAAGGGTGAGTACATGTCGTACTCAGCAAGTGTGGGAAAGTATGACATGTAGCTATAACAAGGATGATAAGAAATAGCTATCCTATAAAAGTACATTTAAATTCAGAATTGTTAAAAGCAGTCTAAAATGTCTATGTGAGTTTAATTCCCATCACATCTCAAGTAAACATCATAACACTACAGGAAACGATTAATAGGGTGTCGGTTTATCTATATGCGTTGGCCCCGACGCATATAAAAGGACTAAGTGTGTCGGTTTTATTAAACTGACACCCTTAAATTAAAGGTGTCAGCCTAATTTAATGAACCGACGCACATATTATCTGCGTCGATTAAACCGACACTTTTATTAAATGCGTCAGTTTAAGCGATGCATCTATTGCGGGCCCGATCGTCCCAGCCTCTAAGAGCATCGGCCAATCCCCAACCGACGCTTCTAATGTGGGCCCGACTGTCCCAGCCTCTAAGAGCGTTGGCTGCGCCACAACCGACACTCTGAAGTGGGCCCCAGTCGAAAACCTAACCCTTCAGCACTTGTCTCTGCCCGCGCCCCTTCGACAGTTAGCCCGCCCGCCTGCCCATCGCCCGAGCCCCGCCAGCCCACCCATCGCCCACTCGCCGCCTGCCCGCCGCCGTCGTCCGACCCCCCACTCGGCTCCCCTCCGGTGCACCCGTCCGCCCCACTCGGCATCCCCATACGGCCCCCTGCGTGCCCATGTCTGGCCCCCCTCCAGTGCCCCTCGTTCGGCCACCCTCCGACCCACCTCTAGTGCCCTCCGTCCGCCCCAATCGGCACACCGTCCGGCTCCCCTAGTCGCCCCCGTCTGCCCCAGTCAGTGCCCCCTGTCCGCCCACTGGGCGCCCCTGTCTGGCCCCTCTCCGCTGCCCTCGGTCCGGCCCCCATCTGCGCCCCCGTCCGCCACCTCTCGGTGCCCCCATCCGCCCCGCTCGTTGGCGCCCCCTGTCCGGCCCCCTGTAGGCGAGCACCCCTCTCAACGCCATTCATCTGGTTCAAGTCAGGTAAAATGTTTGTTGATTTGTAGGTGTATTGCAAATTTATATGTGTAATTTGTGAGTGGTTGCTAATTAACTCGTGAAAGTAATGCTTTATCATTATGCAAATTCATATCATATGATGAGAGTTGAATGTGATTCATATCCATTAAGTTATATGTATTGAATGTGATTAATATCATGTCATATCATGTGTTTCATATCTATTAAGCCATATAAATAAAATTTTAAGACAATAAATGTTAGTTGAATGTTCAAGTGCATATCATGCGATTACTTCTTTTAGATATGAATTAAAAAGGCTTGTATAGTTTTTCATCTAAATGAATTAAAAGTTTGTATTATGCATGTGATTGCTCCTTTTTGGCATTTGCGATACGATGACTAATTATATGTTTGTAATATAGTAAACATCTTTATAATTTTGTTAGCTTTAGAGGTCTATAGTGAAAGATGATTGTAGTTTTGAAGTATGCATCAAGATGAGCACAGATTCGTACGGCAACAATAAGGACGAGCAAAGTGGACTCGGACCTAGAACTTTTAACTTTGACCAACTTTCCTCCTCTGCTTGTTCTTTCCTCTCGTAAATGATTGAAAAAAATGAAAATGAGCAACGTAACCTATATAATTTGATTACCCATTTCGAATATGCACATATCACATGCTATTGGCATGTGAGACGTGAAGGTTCGGAATTGTCCCTTTTCGGACAGCGTGAGAGTGGATCGGGGGGGGGGGGGGCGTGGCTTGTGATGAGACGCGAGTCTGGATGTGGATGAGATTTCGACGGTATAACCCTGATGTTCTCTGCTGCACCATTTTTGGGCGTGTAGTAGAGAACAACGGGGTTATACTGCCAAAATTTCGTGTGGATCTGGACCACGCGTGTCGTAATAAGCAAGCCCCACTCGACCACTCTTGGGTGGGTTTAGGACCTATCTGCCTAGTTGTAGAGACCGCCACATAATATGAAAATAAACTAATTATAATGAGTTTTCTGCTTTGAAGGTATAAGCTGAAAAATGGGTGACGACCGTAAGCTGATGTATGATGGATGGAGTTCAGATGGTGTGTACACTTTGGAATTGCACAAATTGTAAATGTATTCGTGAACCAAGCATTTCCTAGTGGTGCTCGTCTTGTGAAGTGTCCGTGTAGCATGTGCTAGAATCGTCGACGTTTAGAGAGGTCTGAAATGATGCTGCACCTTTGTAAGCACGGATTTATGCCAGACTATCTAGTGTGGCATGAGCATGGAGAGATGAATTATGCTAGTGAGTTAGACGGAAACGATAATGATGATCAGATGGATGAGATGATGGTGGATGTTGGTCGAGAGTACGAAGAGCAGTTACTGCCAGAGGAGGTGAAGAAGTTTTACAGGCTTCTTGTCGTCGCGGATGAAAAAGTGTATAAGGGCACCAATGTGACCGTTCTGCAGGCGGTCACACAACTTATGGGTTTGAAGTCTAAGTTCAATTTTGCAAACAATTGCTACAATGGTATCCTGAAGTTGATCAATGATCTCCTTCCGTCAAAACATAAGACGCCGGAAGACATATATCACTCAAAGAAGATTTTGGAAGGTCTGGGCATGAGTTATGAGAAAATTGATGCATGCTAGAATAATTGCATGTTGTTCTGGAAGGAACACCAGAATGATATTCATTGTATGCATTGCAAATCATCTGACATGTGAAGGTTTTGAATGATGATGGAGTGGAAATAAGTACAAAGGTACCAGTTAAACAGCTTCGGTACATACCTATCACGTCCAGGCTTAAACAGTTGTTTCTTTCTCAAGAAACAGCAAAGCAGATGAGGTGGCATTCAGAAGGGTTACATGAGAGCGATGACAAAGATATTATGGTGCATCCTTCGGATGGAGCAACATGGAAAACTCTAGACCGTTTCGATCCGGAGTTTGGTAAAGACCCACGAAATGTTCGTCTTGGGTTGTCAACTGATGGTTTCACTCCTTTCAACACAAGTAACAATCCATACTCTTGTTGGCTTGTTTTTATCATGCCATACAATCTCCCTCCGAACATGTGCATGAAAGAAGGATACATAGTCCTCGCGGCCATCATTCCTTGTAATAAACATCCTGGGACGAAAATCAATGTGTTTATGCAATCGTTGATTGATGAGTTGAAAGAGTTATGGCAAGGTGTCAAGACATACGACAGTCATCTGAAATGTGAATTTACTTTACGTGTTGCGTATCTATGGTCTATACATGATTTGGTTGCATATGGCATTTGGGCTGGTTGGTGTGTCTTTGGAAAATTGTGTTGACCCATATGTAAGGCTGACACAGATGCCTTCAGGTTGAAGTATGGAAGAAAAGTCAGCTTTTTTATTGCCATTGACGATTCCTTCCTCCAAATCATCCTTTTAAGAGTGATACACGATCATTCCGAAAAGGCAAAAGTTTTACAGAAGGACCCCCCTCGTCGGTTGACAAGTGAACAAAAAATGGCAAGGCATGCAAAGTTAAAAGGTTTTGCTGAAGGTGGTTTCGAAGGGTATGGTACAAAACACAACTGGACTCATATTTCTTTTCTTTGGGAGCTACCATATGCAAAGGCGTTGCTTTTACTGCACAACATAGATTTGATGCACCAGGAGTGTAATGTCGCTGAAAGCATCATAAGCATGTGTTTTGATTTTACCGGTCAATTCAGAGATAATTTGAGTGCGAGGAAAGACTTAGCTAATATTTGCGATCGTCCTTGACTTGAGGTTATAACAAATGCAAGCGGAAATAAAAGTAGGCCACGAGCTCCATACCGTGTTAGACCAAAAGAAATAAAGCAAATACTTAGTTGGTCGAAAACACTGAAGTTTCAAGACCGCTATGCAGCTAACATAAAACGATGTGTTAATCTCAACACTAGTAAACTGAATGGGTTGAAGAGCCGTGATTTCCACATTATGATGGAGAGACTTATACCTGTAATGCTTCGTGGCTATTTCAGACCTGATTTGTGGAAGATGTTTGCCAAACTTAGCTACTTTTACAGACATATTTGTGCTAAGGGAGTGTCAAAAAAGATGATGCGGCGGTAGGAGAAAGAAATTGTTGTGCTTGTATGTAAGATGGAAAAACTGTTCCCGCCTGGATTTATGAATGTTATGCAACATTTGCTGGTGCATTTACCTTATGAAGCATTGGTAGCAGGTCCTGCACAATTTAGGTAGATGTATAGCCAGGAAAGAGAACCGAAGAAACTTAGAGCTACAGTGCGCAACAAGGCAAGATTTGAGGGTTGTATTGCAGAAGCATTTGCAGCTATAGAGATTACTAACTTCTCTAGCAAATATTTTTCATGTGCCAACAACATGAATGCATCTGTCACACGATATCATAATGTAGAAGAGGAATCTACGAGTGAGCTTAAGATTTTTCAATGGAAGGGTAAAGGTGTTGGGCCTGCAAATTCTCATTATATTTCGGCACAAGAGAGGAACTACACCATGCTTTACATATTTTTCAACATGGAGGAGGTGTTACCATATTTTGAAATGTTTGACAAGTTGTATTAGAAATCTTCACGAAAACCTACACAAAGTCAATTGGATATGATGTGTCAGCATGGCATAAATTGTGGAAAAAGCTTTGTGGACTGGTTCCGTGAACATGTGATTTTCTATCCGTTTTTTCTTTAAATATTAGTTCGAATGTTTATCATAAGATGCTAACTTTGTTTATTTATGTAGTGTATGAAAGATGTCAACATCTTCGATGACTTGCGATAGATGTTGCATGGTCAATTGAGAGCAACAGAATTTAGCAGGTACGATATCAATGGATATCATTTTCGGACGGCAAATTTAGAAGCAAGTCGTCCACTTGCTGCCACTACAAATAATGGAGTAATGATAACTGCCACAGAGGGTAGTGGAAATATGACAGAATACTACGGTGTTCTTAAAATAGAGTACACATTTGGCGGTCCAAAAACACTTCAACTTGTGATTTTCGACTGTGACTGGTTTGATCCAACATCGGGCACACGAGTTGATGATTTTGGAATGGTGGAGGTCAACCACAAGTCATGATACACAGCCCATAACAACAATGTTGTACTTGCAAATCAAGTGGTACAAGTGTACTATTTAAGTTATCTTCACCTAAGTTTCAAAATTGGTGGGTTGTGTATACAGTTAACCCTGAAGTTCACCCTCATCGTTATGATGAGTATATAGAGATTCAAGAAGATGACGGTATTATCTATGAAGATGAAGTAGAGGAAGCAGAAGACTTTATGATATCGTGTGGGATAGGACTCGCAGAAATAGCTAGTGATACGCTAGAGTTGATGTCTGAAGAACAAGCTGGTCCTTCAAGAAAATGTGTTAGGCAATCACAAAGGATTATGGAAAGGAAGAAAAGGATTATGGAAGAAGACGAGAGATATGTTGAAGAAGAGATGGAAGAAGAGATACGTGAATATCTTAATGCACGTGTGACAGAAGCTGATTCCGATGCTGATGATTTTTTATTTATATTGTATGCATTTTTGAGATTTTTATTATTATTGTATACATTCTTTATTTATTATCTAATATTGTATACTAATCATTTCTATAAAAATGTGCGCAGATGTTTAAGCTTTTGCCAAGTTTGGGTAAGAAGAAGAGCAAGAAGGGTAGTGGATCTTCGTCCTCCACTCCTAGTTCTACTTCGAGCTAGCCGGACCGGTTTCAGGTACTTGTTTTTTTACATACATTTAAATATTAATATTAACTGTCTATTGTTTATTACTTCTTTACATACTTCTTTATTTATATTTTTAGGGTACTACATACAGTGGGCAGAGGAAGAGGCAGTTTTTGAGTTGTGTGGCAGAGCCGACGTCGAGCGAGCCTGCATGAGGTTCGAGTCCGACACAGGTGGCAGATCGTTGCCCGACGTACGAGGAGTTGTACGTGGAGGAACCAGAGACTGTCAAGCAGATGTCGAAGCAGGAAGGTGGCTCAGGAGGAGGTTCAAGATGAGGCTCAGGAGGAGGCTCAGGACAAGGCTCAAGAGGAGGCTTAGATACTGCTGGGTGGTGGACCTCCTCTGATGTTGGTAATGGGGGGGGGGATGATGAGGATGATGGTGAAGAGCCTGAGGATCCCGAGCGAGATGCCAAGATTGCAAGAAGGGCAGAGCTAGAAGAGTTAAGACACCCGATCGATGCCTCTTTAGGTAATATATCTGATTAATTAATAAGTTTGTTATATCTTTTCAATCAACTAATTTTATGTACTTTTTAGGTACAGGCTGCGGAGACACCTTTTATGTAGTGTAAGTAAAAGCCAGGACGAGCCGACAATTATAAGGACAAAGGGTACTAGGTGATGGGTTGAGCTTGGTTGGAGTGGAAAGGGGCATCGACGAGTTGTTAACACAGAGTTGGAAACGACGTTCAGTTTTGCTACCGCGGGATGGATTTAGTGGATGGCCAAAGGATTGCAGCGCATCATTGGGATCACTATGCGCTTCAAGAGTATGGCGACTCGGGTACATGTTAGGATAGAGTTTGGGGGATCTTCTGGGTAAGTTTGTTTTGATTGTTTCAATTACATTGCATCTTATTTTGTTTGACATTAATTGTTACTTGTATGCAGGGTAGGTTTCATTTGTAGGAGCGTGTGAGTCAAGCATATGCTTGTTCAGTTTTTCATAATGCAACAAAAAGATGTGTCAAAGACTCCTTCTATAAGGCACGGATCAAAGCTGTGACCGTCTACTATAAGACGGTTATGTTCCAGCCCATGACAAACAAAGAAGCAGTCAAAATTCACCTCACTAGGGAGGAGTACTTGCAGAGTCACGTGGACTTGATTTGTGTGAATATGGAGGCTTGGGAGTGGCTATGCGGGTATTGGGGTTCAACAGAGTTCAGAAATATTTCTGATAGGCACTGAAAAACAGGAAGAGCAAGCAAGGAAAGCACTTCTTCAGGTCGGATGGTTATGTTCGGATGGAACAAAGGATGGTATGAATTCTTATATTCATACTTAGATTGCTTTAATTAATTGTATATATTAAATTGTTGAATTTTGATATTGCAGACAGCTGAAACTAGTATGCCTCCTACATTTTTTGAGGTTTATCTTAAGGGGCACAAAGGTCCAGACCCAAATCGTCCGGAGGTGTTGTGTGACGAGGCATCAATGCAGAAATTAGTATGGATGTTGATTCTTTGTTGCTTTTATTCATCAACTCAATTTATCTTGTATTACATTAATCCGTTAACTAAATGTATCACAACAAAAGTATGTTGAGTGTTTTACGAAGAACCATGGACCTGATTCAGACTAATTGAGAGAGTCGTTGGATGTCGCTGCGACATACGATGTCGGCAGAGGTCCACCGTATGGGAGCTATATGTAAAGATAATTATGATTTATACGTTAATGAATGTCGATGCTTCACCCTTGTATTTTTTGTAGACTTGGGTTGGGCGACGGGTATGTAGAGCGTGAGGCTTATACTAGACGACGTCCGTACAATGTTGGTGGTAGTCGATTTCAATCTTCTACAGAGGCTGAATTACGAGAACGATTGAGACACACTAAGGAGGATATGAACAAATACAGCAACAGGCACAGTTGCTGCTGCAACAACAACAGCAACGGACACAGATGTTGCATCATCAGATGCATTATTTGTATATGTCTCAGGTAATATATAGTTTTCTTATTTGACCCATGTCGATTTACAAATGTTTCTACTCAAGATATCACACTAATTTACTTGATGCAGTTCATGTGTCAAGGTAGCTCCAGTTCTTAGTTTGGTCCGCTGCAGCAACCTTACCTCGACATGATGCCTCGACCAATGCAGCCAGCATTACAGATTGACTCCTCACAGGTAAAACTGCTTATCTTATTAACTTGGGTTATATAATATAATATCGTAACCATTTGTGTTGTAGGGTTCTGAGAGTGGTCAACCGTGTGTTCCACATCCTTATGGATTCATGTCACTGTTGGCTTCTGGATTGCAACAAAATAATCTAGGTAAATTGTAATTTTCGCATTTGACCACTTTATTCGATTCCAAAATGATTCTAATTATAATCTCACAACTTGAAGCAGTTTTCCCACTGATGCCATTGCCACCAGTGCAGACTCACCCATCACAATTTGGAGACGCAGCGGTATGCATGACTTGTATAGTTGCTACAATATTTTCATTATAACATCACATATTAATTAGCACAATATTAAGAATAAAAGGGAAAGACTTAGCGGGGAGATGAAGTGAAATAGGGAACAAATGAGAGAGCGAGAGAGGAAGAGACAGATAAAGAGGGAGAGGAAGACATAGAGAGAAAGGGGTAGATAGAGAGAGAAAAGAAGTGATACATAGAGAGGGAGAGAAATACATAGAGGGAGAGAGTGGGATATAGAGAGAAAAGAGATGGATAGAGAGGGAGCTAGACAGAAAGAGATAGAGGGAGAGGGGAAGAGACAGAGAGAGAGGCAGCGAGTGAGGGCGAGGGAGATAGGGAGAGTGAGAGGAAATGAGAGAGTTTTGATAAGTTTTAGTTGAAGTTAACATGTTAAATTAATAAGTTTCTCTTTTATTTGTTTATCGCAGGGATCTCATCATGGAACACCCAAAGATGGCGATGCTTTCTTTAACATCAACGACGGAGATGCGAGTGGAGGAGATGGGAGCGCATGACATGCGAGTGGAGGCTCCCACGATGACATTTGAATTTCGTTTACTCATTTTCGTACTGTCGTGCTTGTGTTTTGTTGTGCTTGTATTTCAAATGTTTGAAAACTTCTGTATGGTGCTATGTTTGAAGTGTTGTTGAATTATATCTGTTGCACTGTATATATTATTGTTCTGTCTATAAAATAGAGGCTCCTCAGCATGGGAGGGAGAGGAATTAAGCAGTTTATTTTTAAAAAGCATATGTTATGTGTGTCGGTTTTGCCTAAACTGATGCCCATAGTCGTCCTCTGTAGGCTGCCCACGTGGCTCACTATATGCGTCGGTCTCCTGTAACCTACACACTTAAGTAGAATAAATGCATCCATTTCTACAGAATCGACAATCAAACACGCGCCCGGTGCACTCGCCACGTGTCGCGTTAGGTGTGTCAGTTTGGTAGGACCGACGCTTTTAAGTGATGTAAGTGTGTCGGTTCCTGCGGCTGATGCACTTAAATCTAAGTGCGTCAGCTACCCGAAATCTACGCCCATATCTCGTAAATGTGTCGGCCCCGACACACTTACGTGTTAAAGGTGTCAAATCTATTTCATCGGCTAAGTGTGTCGGTTGACCGACGCCTTTAGTTTATGGGTGTCAGTTTCTGTAGGCAACCGACGCTCATGTGGCCGATGCCCTATTGACGAATTCCTGTAGTGTAATCCATATCCATCATTCTTAATTACACATAATTCATTTATAACAAGCACATAGTTGATACCGTCCATATGCCAATTTCATAACTCCTCATAGCCAACCATACTCATATGACATAACCAATCCCATACCAAACCATTCCAAAATCCCAAGTCCAACTCTAATCATGGTATTTGTCCAGGTGCTCATAACTAGGAGCACGGATATCACGATAGTTTTTAACACTCTGCAGAGGTTGTACCACTTTACCCACATGTTCGTGATTTCATCACCTTTCCGTGACTAAGAACCTCCATTATGTTGTCTCACACTTCTGTTGGTGTGTGGCCAAGAGATCACAAAATAGCCTTTCAAAAAGGGACTACAAGTATGTACGGACCCACTAAGGTTTCACCGGCAGACTTGAATCTTCATTCTCCCACCCACGGGCCCCCTCGTATGCCATGCAGATCCGAGGGTAGCCCTCCTCGTTTCTTATTCCCCGCACCATCCAATGGTTCATACAATACAAGCAGCACACCTAATTATTCAGCTATGACGTGCCCATACTTGGCCTTGTGGGGGCACTGTTGTTCTGACTTATTCTCGAATGAACCGGTCCTTATATCTAAGGAAAGCAAAACCATCATATCATCCAACCAAGTCCACGACCCATGCTTGCTTAGATCACCCTAGTTCCATGTTACTTAAGTCATCATTATCATCAATTCACATAGTCCATATGTATATTAGTTCATAATGAGTCATTTTGTTATTTCCCCAATCCCAATTAAGCAAAGCGAAGCAAAAGTGGAAATACCCTTCCTGACTCTCTACGATGTATCCAAAGCGACAAGGGTGGTCATACAAGTCTAGTAAACACATATTCATCGGTTTCCCATCAAATTGATACAAGCATGCAGTTTTGCAAACAAAACATTTGAAAACAGGATCAAAATGCTCAAGGACACTTGCCTTGCTCTTGTTGCTGGTTTGGATCAATAGCTTTGATGTTCTGGTGCTGAAGGTCCTCGTAAGCACCCTCTAGAGTGTTGCCTTCTATTCCGCGCGACAAACATGTGAAACAAACATTACATCTAATAAATGCTCACATCGTATGCAATATGCCATGACATGCATGAATGTTGCAATTATGATGTAATACATGTTACTATGTTGCTATTGTTGCTTACTTACTAGTTACAATTAAGTTTTATATGTTAGAGCAAGTTTCGAGTCATTTTGGAGAAACTAAAGAAGTTCTAGGAATTCTAGAATTGAGGATCCGGGGTAGTCCCTACTATAGACCGGACATGTCCGCTCTGGACCAGAAAGTTAACGGACTAGTCCGCACAAGATCGGACAAGTCTGCTACGACTAGGTTTTTTGCGAATTTCCAACTAGAGCATCGGTTGAGTTAAGTATGTGACAATAATTGATGTAGGAAAGATGGATCTAAGGTATTTGCCATGAACTCAAGGGTTCACTATTCGAAGAATAGATGAAATGCGAGAACTCGATATCTAAATCAATGAAGACGAAGAATTGGTGAAGAAGAATGTTGACCTCAAAGAATTGATGAGGAAGATCGTAGTAGTCATGACGATCTCGCCTGATCCTCTTTCTTCCTTCTCCTCCTCTTCCTCTTCCTCCCTGTTTTTCCTTGTTGTGAAGGCTCCTTTCTTCTTGAAGAACGGCGGCACACAATGTGAAAGGGGCTAAGGGTTTTCACTCGTGGGCAAAAGGGTGAAAGGTGGGTGGTGGGGTGTTTATATAGAGGGAGAGGTGGTAGGGTTAGGGTGAAATCCGAGTATAAGGTGGTGGGATCAAGTAGAGGCCTTGGCCAGTTCCCACTTGGGCTCCTCAGGGGTGGGGCGCGACGTTATTGGGTCCAATTAAGGTAATTACCCAATAACTCATCGTGGAGGAAAATATAATCCAAGTTGGAACTCTACATACCGGACTAGTCCATAGTGAGGCCGGGCAAGTCCGTTTGGGAACAGAAAGTTCAACGGAGAAGTCCGTTGTCAAGCCGAAGAATTTCGTTCTCACACAGAAAGTTGATCGGACAAGTCTGGTACCAAGCCGGACTAGTCTCAGGTTTGTCCAGTTTTAAATCTGGACCAAGTTTTTGGGAGTTTCCAGTAGCGATCATTGGACTAGTACGTATATGCAACGGACATGTCCAGACGGGAACAAAAACAAAACTGAATTAGTCTGTAAAATGTAACAGACAAGTTCGGAAAACATCAGAAGCGATTTCGGACTAATCCGTAGCAATTAACGGAAAAGTTCGGGGGACGTTAGTAGTTAAATCGGACTAGTCTGAGGTCCAATCCGGACAAGTACGTACTAAGCCAGGTTTTTAATTGTTGTTTTTGTTCTAATTCATTTTAATCTTTTCTTTTTTGTGTTGTATCATGTTAGATATGTATAAGAATGAATGTAATGCATGATGAATGAAAATGAGGGTGTTACAAACCTAAACCCCTTAAAATGAATCTCACCCTCAAGATTCGACCTTGAAGGAAACAGATAGGAAAATTCCCTCTTGAGGTCATCTCCTCGCTCCCAAGTTGCTTCAAACTCAGCATGGTGTTTCCATTGTACTCTGCACCATCGAATCACCTAGTTTCTTGTGACCCTCTCCTTTGGTTCCAAAATCTTGATAGGTTGTTCAGCATTTTCAAATCTGCCCCAAGCTCCAATTCATCCATTGGTAATTGTTCTTACGATACCCTTAAGCACTTCATGAGCTGAGAAACATGGAATACATAATGAATATCAGAAATATTTGCTAGCATCACCAACTTATATGCCACTTTTCCACATTTGCCCCGAATCTTGAATGGTCCTATATAGCGAGGTACCAACTTACCTTTGACGTTAAATCGCTTATGACCTTGCACAGGTGACACTTTGAGATACACGAAGTCTCTAACTTCAAAAGTCAGATTCCTTCACCGATTACACACATAGCCTTTATGCCGTGACTGAGCAGCCCTTAGGTCTCACGTATTATTTGAACTTGCCTTTCAGCATCTTGTAACACATCGGGTCCAAATAACTGGTTCTCTCCTGTTTCGTTCTAAAACAAAGCTGTCCTACACTTCCTCCCATATATTGCTTCATAAGGTGACATTTTCAGGCTGGTTTAGTAACTATTGTTGTACGAGAATTCAGCATATGGCAAGCTTTTGTCCCAGCTGAGTCCATGCTTCAAGGTACAAGCTCTCAACATATCCTCAAATATTTGGTTCGTCCTCTCAGTACCATCAGCCTGTGGGTGATATGCGGAGCTGAAATTTAACATGGTACCCATAGCTTCGTATAGTTTCCCCCAGAACCTAGAGGTGAATTGAGAACCTCGGTCGGAGACTATCCTTTTTGGAACTCCATGCCAACATACAATATTCTCCATATACAACTCGGCTAACTGTGTCGCGGTGTACTTGGTCTTGATAGGAATAAAATGAGCAGATTTCGTCAACCGATCCACAATAACCGATATAGAGTCATACCCACACCGGGTACGCGGTAATCCAACTATGAAGTCCATACCGATTTCTTCCCACTTCCATTCTGGTATTTTCAATGGTTGTAATAGTCTCGTTGGCATTTGTTGTTCAGCCCTACTCGTTGGAACGTGTCACATAGGGCAACATATTCAACTATGTCCTTTTTCATGCCATCCCACTAGTAGCACGCTTTCAAGTCCTTGTACATCTTCGTACAACCTGGATGAATGGAGTAAAGTGAGTCATGTGCCACCTTCAATATCGCCTCACGGATATGCTTCACATTAGGCACGACAACTCGTTTCCCAAGCCATAGTGTACCATGATCATCTTCATTGAACCTCCATTCTCTTCCTTCTTGAATCGTTTCCTTGATTTGTTGGATTTCCTCGTCCTTTGTTTGATCACCTTGTATTTCTTGTTCCAAAGTTGGTTTTACTTCAATTATTCCCATTTCATTCACGAATCAAAGATGCAACCATTCAAACTCCTTACATAGCTCAGATGGCAACTCCCTAACCATGTGTTGGTTGCTTGCTCCGTTTCTACCCAAGGCATCTGCCACTACTTTGGCCTTTCCTTTGTGATAGTTGATTCCCATGTCATAATCCTTAATGAGTTCCAACCATGTTCGTTGCCTCAAATTCAGATCCATTTGTATGAATATGCACTTGATGATCTTGTGATCAGTGTAAATCTCACACCTATGAACAAGAATGTAATGTCTCTATATCTTTAAAGCATGCACTACGGCTACAAGTTCGAGATCATGCATAGGATAACTTTTCTCATGTTTCTTCAATTGTCTTGATGCATAAGATACCGCTTGGCCTTCTTGCATGAGCACACACCCAAGTCCCTGCCTTGAGGCATTGCAGTAAATATCGAAGCTCTTACTCACGTCTGGCAACAATAGCACCGGTGCGGTTGTCAATCTCTTCATTGACTCCCAAAGCTATCTAAGGGCCTAGCGGTCATTACTCCTGGCAAGTTTAACTCCATTGGAATGCCTACCTCTTTGTTAACAGTTCAGTCATGGGCTTCGCTATTTTGGAGAAATCCTTGATGAATCAGCGGTAATACCTAACCATTCCAAGAAAACTCTGAATTTTCTTCACATTCTGTGGTGGCTCCCACTTTAACACATCTCTCACTTTCCCCGGGTCGACCAATACTCCTCCCCTATAGATGATATGCCCCATAAACGATAATTCCCGTAACCAAAACTGGCACTTGCTAAATTTGGCATACAACCGGTGTTCTTGCAATTTCTGCAATGTGAGCCTCAAATGCTCTTCATGCTCTTCCTTACTTCTCAAGTATATCATAATGTCATCAATGAACACCACGACGAACTTATCCAAGTACTCCATGAAGACCTTATTCCTGAGGTACATGAAGTATGCATGTGCTTTTTTCTCAATCCAAAATATATAACGGTGTACTCATAGGATCCATACCATGTTCAAAAAGCTATTTTGGGTATATCCGAAGGTCTAATCTTCATTTGGAAGTATCCTAACTGCAGGTCAATCTTGGAGAAAATACATGTGCCCTTCATTTGATCGAACAAATCCTCTATACAGGGTAGCAAGTACTTGTTCTTGATCATCACTTCGTTAAGAGACCTATAATCCACACACGTCCTCTGGATTCCATCCTTCTTGTCTCCGGAGAGCACTGGGGCTTCCCATGGTTATGAACTTGGATGTATAAAACCCTTCTTCAACTGCTCTTGAATTTGCTTCCTAAGCTCTGCTACCTCCTTAGGAGGCATCCTATATGGCCTCTTAGTGATAACTATAGTTCCAAGTATGAAATCAATGGCAAATTCTATGGCGCGATCAGATGCATACCTGGAAACATGTCCGAAAACACATCCAAAAACTCGCACACAATGGAGATAGTCTCCGATGTCACACCTTCCACATGACTCAGCATTGCTTTATCAGTTGTGGGTTGGTGTGTCTCATCTTCAATGCGAGTGTCGTGGTCGCTTGTCAACTGCACAGCCCTCTCGGCGCATTGAATGACTCCATTATACTTGCCCAACTAGTCCATTCCAAGTATTATATTTATCCCTTGGGAATCCAGGATAATGATATTTGCAAGAAAGTCTAACCCCCTTATTCTAGTGCTCACTCTCAGACACACTATATTTGTTCTCATCGCTCCACCAGGAGATTTTACCAACATAATGTGCTTCATATGAGATATAGGCATATTATACTTGGTGACATACTTCGATGAGATGAATGAATGAGATGCTCCAGAATCAAATAAGACAGTCGCTGGGTTGGAGTTGGCGAGGAACATACCAAGCACGATGTCATCAGCTCGCTGGCCCTCCTCAGTAGAGACGTGATTCACATTGCCACAAGTAAAATTTTGCTGCCCATGGTTGCCATGTGGTGCTCCTCCATTCGGTTGTGGGCCGGTTGGCCTTGGTGCATTGCTCCCTGGTCCATAGTTTCTTTTGTGGCATTGACTTGCAAAGTGTCCTGTCTCCCAACATACATAGCACGTCTTGCTGCCCGTAGCACTAGGAAAATTTGGGCGCAACTGATTTTGAGCATTAGCCGCCATATTGGGATGAGGTACAGGTGGCACAGGATAGCGACGTGCTTGCATGGCGGGGTGTTGCTGCTGTGGTTGATTTTGGAGAGGTGGAATAGCATCACGGTACACAGGAGCAGATGGATTGTAATATGGTGCATTTGGTGGTGCATAGTGGGGGCGAACATTTTTTCCTTGCGGCTGTCGCTGGTATGGCATCTTCCTATCTCACAAACCTTGTTCTCAACCACAATAGCCTTGTCCACAAGCTTCTGGAAGTTTGCATAATCACCAGTAAGCAGTTGAACTTGAATCTCATTGTTTAGACCCCTCATAAACAAATATTGCTTCCGGGTGTCCGTATTAACATCTTATGGAGCATACCTTAAAAGTTGAGTGAATTTATTAAGGTACTTACTCACACTTAACCTTCCTTTCCTTAGGTTTCCACATTATTGCCTCTTCAAGATCATGACACCTTCAGGAACATAGTGAGAACGGCAGCTCTCCTTGAATTCTGCCCAAGTGATTCTCTCCTTATTTGCATGAGCATTGCAAAATGCTTCCCACCAATCTGTAGCTGCTCCAACTAGCTGATTGGAAGCAAAAAGAACCTTTTCTAGGTCACTGCACTGAACAATAGCAAGCTTTTTCTCAACATATTTTAGCCAATCATCAGCTTCCATAGGATCATTGACTTGAGCAAAGGTAGGTGGTCGGGTCCTCATAAACTCTCCCAGGCAGTTATGATGTGGTGGGGGTGGCATAGGCGGTGGTGGGGCAGACATGTGGGACTAGTTATTGTTGTTGGCTTGCAGCTGTTCCAAGGTTTGCATCATGGTTTGCATGAGCTGATTTTGCATAGCCATCAAGCGCTCAAGGTTGCTGACTTCAGGTCCGAGGGGGATATTCTGAGGCACCCCATTATTCTCCGCATCACCATCGGCATTCCTTTGGTTGCAGGTCACCTTGGCATTTGAGGAAAAAGAGTATAAGATGGGAGGATTTTAGAAAACGTCCCCATCTATATGCATCAAGGGATACAAACTAAGGAACTACATATATAAGCCTATATGGAGAGGTGGAAAAGTGCCGAAGCACCCCACAATCCTCTACTAAGCAGACAAGCAATCATCACATAAAAATCAGCACATGAACCAACTATGACCCTTACTAACTGTTCCTATGTGCTCTAAGGTGTCCATTCTACATAGGCTACGTCCTTTGGTCAATGCGGCTCTGATACCAATTTGTGACACCCAGTTCCAAAAATGAACTAAGTGAACGCATATGTGTACCCATGATGTTCAACACACATACACGATAAAACCACAAATGATACACTGAAAATAACCACGTCTCAAATAATAAATAAGTAACTTATTACAATATTCCAATGGTTCTCAAATTCCAAATCTCTAATTATTATTGCAGCAGATAGATAAACTAAACTAAATAGCGCGACACCACTCCACAGGCAATTGACGATAGCACACAATCTAGTACTCCACATGATCCTCATAGTACTCCCAAGCATCACCTGTAACTGTTCTAGTAGGGGAATAGCAGGGGTGAGTACATGTCTTACTCAGCAAGTGTGGAAAAGTATGACATGTAGCTATAAAAAGGATGATAATAAATGGCTAAGTGCATAAAACTACATTTAAATTCACAATTTGTAAAAGTAGTCTAAAATGTCTATGTGATTTCAATTCCCATCATACCTCAAGTAAACATCGTCATATGCCAATTTCATATGCCAATTCAATCGTAATTCATTTATAACTAACCAATAGTTGATATTGTCCATATGCCAATTTCATAACTCCTCAGAACCAGCCATAATCATATGACATAACCAATACCATACCGAACCATTCCCAAATCCCATGTCCAATGTTGTCTCACACTTCCGTTAGTGATGGCCAAGAGATCACAAAATAGCCTTTCAAAAGGGACTACTAGTATGTACGAACTCACTAAGGTTTCACCAGCAGGCTTGAATCTCCATTCTCCCACCCAAGGGCCCCCTCTTATGCCATGCAGATCCCAGGCTAGCCCTCCTCGACTCCCATTCCCTGCACCATCTAATGGTCCATACAATACTAGCAGCACATCTAATTATTCAGCTATTCTACGCCCATACATGGCCTTGTGGTGGCACTGTTGTTCTGACTTATTCTCGAATGAACCAGTCCTTAGATCTAAGGCAAGGGAAACTACCACATCATCCAACCCAGTCCACAACCCATGCTTGCTTAGATCACCCCAATTCCTTGTTACTTAAGTCATCATTATCATCAATTCACATAGTCCATAGGTATGTTAGTTCACAATGAGTAATTTGATTATTTCCCAAATCCCACTTAAGCAAAGCGAAACAAAACCGGAAAATACCCTTCACGACTCTCTATGATGTATCCCAAGTGACAAGGGTGGTCATACAAGTCTAGTAAACACCTATTCATGGGTTTCCCATCGAATTGACACAAGCATGCAATTTCGCAAACAAAACACTTAAAAACAGGATCAAAATGGTCAAGCACACTTGCCTTGCTCTTGTGGCTGGTTTGGATCAATAACTTCAAAGTTCTAGTGTTGAAGGTCCTCGTAAGCACCCTCTAGAGCGTTGCCTTCTATTCCGCGTGACAAACATTTGAAAACAAACATTACATTCAGTAGATGCTCACATAGTACTCAATATGTTATGACATGCACGAATGATGCAATTATGATGTAATACATGTTACTAGGTTGCTGTTGTTGCTTACTAACTAGTTACAATTAGGTTTTACATGTTAGACAAGCTTCAAGTCATTCTGGAGAAAACTAAAGAAGTTCCAAGAATTCCAGAATTGAGGATTTGGACTAGACCGTACAATAGACCGAACATGTCCGCTCCGGACCAAAAACTTCAGAGGACTAGTCAGCACAGGACTGGAGAAGTCCGGTATGACTAGGGATTTTGCGAATTTTGAACTAGAGCATAGTTTGAGTTAAGTATGGGACCATAATTGACGTAGAAAAGACGGATCTAAGGTATTTACCTTGAATTCAAGGGTTCACCATTTGAAGAATAGATGAAATGCGAGAACTCGATGTCTAAGTTGATGAAGACGAAGAATTGGCGAAGAAGAATGTTGACGTCGAAGAATTGATGAGATTGATTGTAGCAGTGACGACGATCTCACTTGATCCTCCTTCTTCCTTCTCCTCCTCTTCCTCTTCCTTCCTGTTCTTCCTTGCGGTGAAGACTCCGTCCTTCTTGAAGAACAGCAGCACACGATGTGACAGGGGCTAATGGTTTTCTGTCGTGGGAAAAAGGGTGAAAGGTGGGTGGTGGGGTGTTTATATCGAGGGAGAGGTGGTAGAGTTAGGGTGTAATCCATGTATAAGGCGGTGGTATCAAGTAGAGGCCTTGGGCAGGTCCCACTTGGGCTCCTCAGGGGTGGGGCGCGACGTTCTTGGGCCCAATTAAGGCAATTACTCAATAACTCATCGTGGAGGAAAAATAGAATTTGAATCGGAACTCTACATATCGGACTAGTTCGTAGTGAGGCCGGTCAAGTCCGTTTGGGAACAGAAAGTTCAACGGAGAAGTCCGGTGTCAAGTCATACAATTCCATTCTCGAATAGAAAGTTGAACAGACAAGCCCAGTTCTAGGCCGAACAAGTCCAGAGTGTGTCTATTTTCAAATCTGGACCAAGTTTTTGGGATTTTCCAGTCGCAATCATCAGAGTAGTCCGTATATTCAATGGTCAAGTTCGGATGTCAAAGTGTAGACTAAGACACTTCCTCTTGTACTACTAAGAAGTAGTCCGCAGAGGTTCATATTTAGGCAGGGCGCTAATCAGGATCCAAGAATACAGTGACATGGAGAGTTTCTACATGGTTCGGACCGCCTAAGCATAATACCCTACTCCACGGGGTGTGTGTTGATTTTATGAGAATGTGTAAGCCCGAGCTTTGTCTGAAATCCGCTGATGTTAGCCTAGCTTGACTTCTACCGTGTAGCACAACCCTTTTATATGCCAAGCACTAGCTTTTACAGTGTGCACTGTGGCCTGACATGTGGCCTTGGTTATAATAACCAGCCTATACATGATCTATGGTGTTAAGGGTGGTTAATAGCATGATAATGTGCCTTAACGGTAGCATTATCGGTCTTGATTGTCCTCTAATCGTGCGTCATTAATATAGCATTAATGATGCATTAACCAGGTCTTGTAACAGCCGTTTGATAGGCCTTGAATGCCCATGTCGTTGGAGATCCCACTGTCTTCCTTTTGCAGACATAGGTCTGGGCGTGTGACACTTGGCAGCACCAGAGCTTCCCTCTGCGGGAGGTCAGGTCTAGTGCTACTGGACACTTGGTAGCACCGAAGCCACCCTATGTGGGGAGGCAGGTCCGGTACTACGGGACAAGTGGCAACACCGGAGCCACCCTATGGAGGGAGGCAGGTCTAGCACTGCGGTACATGTGTTGCCTCCTGAAGTCTACAATACTGGAAGGTGGAACTCCATGCGTCTTCTTCTGATACGAAGGGATACCTGGTATGCATTGTATCGACAGGACGGGAACAGAAAAACCCAGATTAGTTTATAAAATGTAGTGGACAAGTCTGGAAAACATCAGAAGTGATTTCGGACTAATCCATAGCAATTAACGGAAAAATCCGAGGGACATTAGTAGTTAAATCAGACTAGTCCGTGGTCCAATCCGGACAAGTCCGTACTAAGCCAAGTTTTTAATTGCTATTTTGGTTCTAATTCATTTTAATCTTATTCCTTTTGGTGTTCTATCATGTTAGACATGTATAAGAATGAATGTAATTCATGATGGATGAAAATGAGGGTGTTACACCATGATCTTTAGAAATCTCAAAACGTGAAGCTACTTTTATGTGCTTTTTTATAAAGTATCAAGCTTGAAAATGAATTTCCACAAGAGTGAACTATTTTGCTTTGGGGAAGCACGATCACTTGTACATCAATACACAAAGTTGTTTTGTTGCAAAGCAAGGGAACTTCCTTTAAGATGTCTTGGTATTCCTATGCTTAAGAAAAAATTTGAGGTATGTGAATTCGAAATAAGTGGAAGAACAGTTCGAGAAAACACTGAGTAGTTGGAAAGGAAAACAACTATCCACGGGAGGTAGACTAATATTGATAAATTCTGTGTTAAGTAGCCTCCCTATGTATATGTTGTCCTTTTCCCATTCCACAAGAAGTTTTTAAAAAAAACTAGACTACATCCAATCACATTTCTTTTGGCAGCAAGAAGAAAAGTGCAAATATAGGCTGGCAAATGGAACATACTTTGCCAACCAAATGACCAAGGGGGGCTAGGCATACTGAACCTAAATGTCCAAAATAGAGAGTTGCTCAGTAGGTGGCTCTATAGGCTACTTACAATGGAGGGCACATGACAACAACTGCTAAGAAAAAACACCATGAGTTCAAACCACTCTCTCAAGCATACTGGAGATATGTGGACTCTCACTTCTGGGACGAATTGATGAATGTGAAACAAGATTTTCCTCCGTTTCAGAACCTTCAAAATTAATGAAGGCACACGAATTAGGTTCTAAGAAGATAGATGGTTGGGTACATCTACCTTGAGAGAGCAATACCCCTGTCTCTATCACATAATGCTTCATAAAAAAATACGGTTGTTGAAGTGTTTGCCACACTACAATATAATTTATCATGGCCAAGGGATATCACATGGACGAATGTAGTAGCATGGAATGCACTCCATTCACGACTAGCTAATTTTGCTTTAACTCAGGACCATGATGAATTTCTATGGAATTTGGTTCCAAGTGAACAATCCTCGATTAGACCTCATTATTTAGGCCTACTACATTCTGATGTACCAAACATAAATAAGAAATTATGGAAGATAAAACAGCCCCTAAGAATAATGATTTTTTGTGGTATTTGATAAGAGGTTATCCTTACTAAAGACAATCTAGCCAAGTGTAACAGGCAGGGCAATATGAAATGTTGCTTTTGTAATAAAGTAGAAACAATCCACTACTTGTTCTTTGAATGACAATCTGCGTGACAAATATGGAGTGTGGTGCAGGTGGCAACAAATCTAATTCCACCTTGTAGTGTAGTAAATACTTACTTGGCTACGGGGATTGCAGTACTGTTAAAAACCTCTTGTTCTGTTAGGGGTTGCTGCTATTTGTTGGGCTATTTGACATTTCAGAAATGATATTGTGTTTGAGTGAATAGCGTATGGTTGTTTTTGTGCAGGTTATTTCTATAACTACACACTGGCTCCACACTCTTCTTTACAAACATGCATCCAAGGATATGGTCTTGGCTACCTGCAGACAGTTGGATCAGGTGGTCAGGTGTATCTTTTCTAAAAGGCACATGTGTGATAATCTAGCCTTCAAATTGATTACTGCTAAAGTGTCTGAATGTTTCATTCCTATTTTTTTAGAGTGAATTTTCATGTAAGGAATATTATCTCAATGTAACTGACATGAAATTAATAATATTCTCTTATGAAAAAAACAAGGATGCCTTCATCAACTAGATTCGATTGCAGTGTTTTGTCCAGATCATATTATGTACTTAGTTTAGAATTATATATACAGGATATATTGGTAAAGCACTCCAATTAATTGAATTAGAAAGGTCCTAATAACTACAGTAAATGAGTTATTTTCGTGGATTATAAGTTATTTTCGTGGATATCAAGAAAAATATATATTTTCGTGAGCCATAACGAGACTCACAATAATAATATATATTTTCTTGGGCCACCTTAAAAGGCTCACGGAAAAAATACTATTATCTTGGACCGCCTTTGTTGCTAACAAAAATAACATCTATTTTCGATGTCCGTGCAACTAGCTCAAAAAATAAGTTATTTTAGAGAGTTACTGTTTGCTCACAAAATTAATAGGAAGTATTTTTGTCAGTCTCATACTTGACCCACAAAAATACTTCGGTTAAACACGCTCAAACATGCAACTCGACCTAACCCTGCTGACTCCGGTCCCTGGAAAACCTAATCCTCAATCAATCTACTTCGCCGCTCTCTCCACTCCCAAATCCCAGGCTCGCTCACGCATGATGGTGGAGGCGATGGCACCCAGGGGATGGCCTCTGTGTACAGCGAGGTGCAGATGAGCCGGCTCCTGCACGCGCTGCACCCTCCCAACCATTCTCCACTAAAACTTTTCGGTCGTCGACTGTTACACTCCCTGATGGCGCCAACTCCAGCTTCCACACACATCTCCTCCGAATTCAATTGCTCCAACAGACAGCGGCCCAAGACGGAGCGACCGGCCCAAGCGGTCCAGCACGCGATTCCCCAGTGCGGAGTGGTCCTGCTTCTAAGATAAAGCTTGTACCGAGCGAGAGGAAGTCATAACTTTTGTAACCGAATGATGATGTTCCCTAACTACTCTTCGTGAGCTCCAAGTCTCCTAACTCTCGCCCCTTCCTCCATCAATCCTTCCCTTCTAGCGATCTCATCTCCGGCGATCGCTAACAACCTGGTATCAGATTCGGCGATCTTTTGGCCTGGAGTCCCACCACCACTACACCCGACACCAGCGAGTGATGGGCGTCATGGATCTCAACACCAAGCTCCTCTTAGATCAAGCAACTCCCATCTGATCTCACTCGCACCTTCTCCGAGCATGCCGAATAGACCGATCACCGCATCGACGACGTTGCCGCTTCCGGCAAGCAACATGCGGATCGCATCGCTATCCTGGAGGCCGCCACGGACGAGATCGACAAGTCGATGTCGTCCTGGAGACCGGAGATCGAGTCGTCTGACTCTGCGCTCAAGCTTGATATCGTGAAGTTGAACAAGTTCTTCGATAGGGATGCTCGCGATCCTTCTCTGCAGCGTCCGGGTGTACTCTTCTTCGAGTCGACAGCATATCACAGCCACACCCATGGCGTGCCTACCGACGGCCCATTTCGGCAGTGCATCGACAATATTCGCCAGGACACCGGGTTGTGGTCGGTGTACATCCATACCCATGTCCCGGTCAAGTGTATGCCCGATCCCGATCCTCGCGCTTCTCGTTTAGCACACTCTGCTTTTGGTCGCAACCAGTTTCACTCGGAACAAATCACACCAACTTTCCTAAACTTCAGTTCCCATCCTTTGATGGCAACAGCCCGAAGTTGTGGAAGTCCCGCTGTGAAACATACTTTGATATGTATGCAATATCCCCAGATCTCTGGATCAAGATCGCCTCTATGCACTGCACGGGTACGGCTGCTCGCTGGTTGTAGTCACTTGAGGGCAAATTGCATTTCTGTTCATGGGACATGTTCTGCTCCCTGCTACTTGACCGCTTCGGTCGCAGCCAGCATGAGCAGGTCATTGGTCAACTCTTTCACATCAGGCAATCCGGTTCAGTAGCTGATTATATGACTCAGTTCTCCAAACTAGTTGATCAACTCCATGCTTATGAAACCAACACTGAACCACTCTATTTTGTTACACGCTTCATTGATGGATTATGCGAGGATATTCATTCGGCAGTTATTGTGCAATGCCCTGGCGACCTAGATACTGCTTGTGTTCTTGCATCCTTGCAGGAAGAGGTGGCTCCATTTCCCAAGAAGTGTGACTACCGCCGACAAGACGCATTCTCATTTCCACCTGCAGAATTTCCCAATACAGCAAGACCCAACCGTGCAGCGTATGCTCTGCTTCCACCTCCGCAAGTGGATCCGCCAAAGCCTTCTTCTGCAGCCGAAGTTACTCGTTCACAGGACTTCACCAAGCAATCCTCTAATCACGATAAATTGGAAGCTCTCAAAATGCATGGCAAAGGGCCTCTGTCGCGTTTGTGCTGAAAAGTGGCATAAACGACACAAGTGCAGTTCCTCAGATCAACTGAATGCTGTGCAAGAGTTGTGGGACTTCCTTAGGATTGTTAATCATTCATCGGTCACCTCTGGTAACCACATTGATGCCCCCGTTCTAATGGACTTATCTCAAGCTGGTGCTGATGGGTCGGAGTCACCAAAAACTCTTAAGCTCCATTGGTCAATTCAGGGTATTCCTGTACTTATATTAATTGACAGCAGCAGTACCCGTTCATTCTTGAGTTCATCAGTAGCCTCTGGCATCTCGGGAATTTCTAAGTTGCAGAAACCTATTGCAGTATCAGTTGCTAATGGTCAGATTTTATATTGCACCTCCTACTTACATCAAGCCAACTGGTCTGTACAGAATTGTTCATTCACTTCAGACCTTCGCATCTTGCCGCCCCTTCATTGCCATGATCTGATTCTCGGCGTTGATTGGCTAGAACACCACAGTCCCATGTTGGTGCATTGGGGACAGAAGTGGATGCAGATCCCATATAATAATGCACAGGCATTACTGCAGGCTGTATTACCAGAATTACCTCCTCGCACAATTGTTCAGTTATCTGCGATATCAGACAATGACACATCTCTGCAGATGGAAGGACTTACTTTGAACATTCAAAATTTGCTTGTGGAATTCATCACTCTCTTTGAAGCACCTTCTGAACTTCCTCCTGCCCTTCTCCCCGAAGCTGTGACCACGCCATACCACTAGTAAGGGTGCTACACCCTTTAACATACGCCAGTACCGCTACCCTCCAAACCTGAAGTCCGAGATTGAAACTCAAGTACGGGACATGCTTAACAGAGGCCTCATCCAACCGAGTTCAAGCAAATTCAGTTCCCCAGTTGCTCTTGGTCAAGAATAAAAGATAAGACATGACGCTTCTGTGTCGATTTTTGTCACTTGAATGCCCTCACCCTTAAGCGGTAATTTCCTATTCCATTGATGGAGGAGATCTTTTACGAGTTAACTCATGCCAGGTGGTCCTCTAAACTCGACCTATGGTCTGGGTTCCATCAAATTCGGTTACTGCCCGGGGAGGAATACAAAACGGCGTTTTCTACACATGAAGGGCATTCCGAGTCCAAAGTACTCGCTTTTGGTCTCACCGGGGCACCGGCACGTTTCAAGGAGCAATGAACTGAACTCTTGCCCCTCTACTTTGAACATCCTCGTATATAGCGAGACCTTCAAAGACCATTTGCTCCACCTCCGACAAACCTTAACTCTGTTAAAGCGGGATCAGTGGAAGATTAAATTCTCCAAATGTACGTTTGCTCAAAATGAGCTCACCTACTTGGGCCTCACTATCAGTTCGCAAGGTGTTGCAACAGACCCAAGCAAAGTGTCTACTATTGTCCATTGGTCTATTCCCTCCAACATCAAAGAAGTCTGTGGATTTCTCGGTATTGCCGGATACGACAGGAAATTCATCAAACATTTTGCTATTATTGCCAAGCCATTGACGAGTCTCCTCAAGAAGGGTACTCCGTTCATCTGGACAGATGTTCACCAGCAGACCTTTTCCACTCTTAAACCATCACTGTCTTCGGCCCCAGTCCTCGCCCTCCCGGACTTCAACATACCCTTCTGCATTGAGACTGATGCTAGTAACCTTGGTGTTGGCGCGGTACTGTCTCAACATGACCATCCGATTGCGTATGTCGGTAAGGTGGAACAATGGGCTTATCAACATACGAAAATGAGTACCTCGCAGTTCTCGTAGTGGTCGAGCAATGGAGTCCCTACTTACAGTACGATGAATTCATCATCAAGACAGACCAAAGGAGCTATCTCACTTGAACGACCAACACCTGCATACGCCATGGCAGCAGAACGTTTTTTCCAAACTGCTGGGACTTTAATATAAGATAGTGTACCGACAGGGATCTAAAAACAGAGCTGCCGACTTCTTGTCCCGAAGACCACATACTGATGCGCACTTACTGGCCTTATAATCTTCAGTTCCCTCTTGGTCATTAGACGTCCAAAGAAGCTACTCTGAAGACGCCAAAGCTCATGATCTCATTCGCTCTCTCTCCATGAACCAACATTCCGACCCTCAATTCACACTGCACCAAGGCATCCTTCGGAAAAATGGGCGCATCTGGATCGGTTCCAACACGGCGATCCAAAACCAGATTATATCTTCCCTCCATGATAGCCCAATTGGTGGCCACTAGCTCGGGTATTCCCGTCACCATCAGAAGCATCAAGCAACTATTTGCCTGGCATGGCCTTAAGAAGACAGTCTCGGCACTCGTCTCATCCTGTTCTAATTGTCAACAAGCAAAGCCGGACCAGTCCCAATCTCCTGGTCTTCTACAACCGTTGGAAATCCCATCAGGCGCATGGCAAGTGGTGTCCATGGACTTCGTAGAGGGACTTCCACCTTCTGGGCGCACTAATTGCATTATGGTCATCATTGATAAATTTACACGGTATGGCCACTTTATTCACCTGCGGCACCCTTTTTCTGTATCCTCTATTGCTCGCATGTTCATTGACAATATCTATAAACTACACGGGTTGCCGAAATTTATTATATCAGATAGGGATCCCATCTTCACAAGTCTTTCTCGGAGGGAATTATTTTCACTGGCAGGCGTCAAATTGTGCATGAGAGGCACACCACCCGCAGTCGGATGGGCAAACCGAGCGCCTCAATAATTGTATGGAGACATTCTTGTGTTGCTTTGTGCACGCATGCCTGACGAAGTGGATGAACTGGATTGCTCTGGCTGAGTTCTGGTACAAGACCTGCTACCACTCTGCCCTGGGTCGCTCACCATTCGAAGCTCTTTATGGTCATTCTCCTACCTATTTCGGTGTTTCACCTGATGCTCCTTCCTCCTATGTGGATGTTACCTCCTGGTTGTACGATCGGTCCATGATGAATGATCTGATACACCAGCACCAGACACGAGCCCGTAAATGCATGAAGCAACAAGCAGACAAAGGCCGCTCCGAACGCTGCTTCTCCATTTGTGATTTGGTCTTCCTCAATCTTCAGCCTTACATCCAAGCTTCTCTATCTCGCTGGGCCAATCAGAAGTTGTCGCTTAAATTCTCCGGCCGCTTCTAGAAGTTGCTTACAAGCTTGATCTTCCTCCATCATCCTCCATTCATCCAGTGTTTCATGTCTCCCAATTTAAGGCCGCAAAATTCCGCCCGGCCCAGGTCAGCCCCTCACTTCCTGATGATTCCGTCAGCATGCAGGTGCCGGAGAAGATACTTCAGCTTCGCCAGAGACAGTTTGGCTCCAGCTTCATCACACACGCCTTGGTCAAGTGGTCCCACATGCCGACCGAGCTTGCAACCTGGTGGAACGTCGATCACCTCAAGCAGCCGTTCCCTCACACGCCTGCTTGGGGTCAAGCAGCTTCTCAAGGGGGAGGGGATGTTACACTCCTGATGGCGCCAACTCCTCTGCCCAGAGCTTCCGCTCACGTCTCCTCCAAATTCAAACGCTTCAACAGCCGGCGGCTCAAGACGGAGTGACCGGCCCAAGCCGTCTAGCACGCGATTCCCCAGTGCAGAGTGGTCCAGCTTCTAATAAAAAGCTTGTACCAAGCGAGAGGAAGACATAACTTTTGTAACCGAATGATGATATTCCCTAACTACTCTTCGTGAGCTCCAAGTTTCCGCCCTCTCGCCCCTTCCTCCGTCCATCCTTCCCTTCTAGCGATCTCATCTCCGGCGATCGCTAACATCGGCGGCCCTGCGAGCTCCACTGCGGGCAGCTCAGGTGAGTGCACCCATCTCCGGTTTATCCTCCCCAGCCTCTTCGGCCATTTCTCACTGCGCGGCAAGCTAGCGGTGAGACGGTGAAGCCAGCAGTTTGATTGCTGAGCAGCTACTTGTTACTACATCTTAATACTATTATATTTTTTTCATTTGTAACTTTCGTTGCATGTAAAAACCTGTCTCATTTGAGGCTATGCAAATAACTTAGGGACTAGTCCATTTAAAATATTTCTATGTTTTGTTAATTTTACTCAGTTTCTCATTTAACCTCTTGCAGACAGGTGTCCAACATGCAGACAGGTTGCTTATCGTTTTATGGAACTATGTGGCTGCATTTTGATTGGTTTGAAACATAATAATCCTGGTTTTCATAGTTGCATTATTGATTTTTTTCATGCACTGCTGGTAAGATGTGAGAGATAAGCTTCTCTTTGAACAAGAGTATGCAGGAAGCATAATGGAAAAATATTCATCCAGATCCTCTCGTCATATACATTGGATCATTCACTACAAAGGTTCGCGTCACCATAAGACGGTCGCAGCCGTCGTATATAAGTCCAATGCCGTCGTATATAGCCTATATATGACGGCTTAAACTTATATATGACGGTTTGTGGCTGTCGTATATACGGCGTCGTATATAAGGTTATATACGATTGTCTTTGATTTACGACGGTCGTATTCGTTTGTAAGCGCCAGTGGGTTGGGCCCTTTATATACGACGGCCGGCCCAAAACTGTCGTATATAAGTCCCTATATACGACAGCTCGGGCCCAAAGCCGTCGTATATAAGACATTATATACGACGGCTCGGGCCCAGAACCATCGTATGTAAGAACTTATATACGACGGCCGCCACCAGCCGTCGTATATAACTTAGGCTTATATACGACGGTCCCGTATAGAAACCGACACATATAATCTATACAGGCCGTTGTAAATAACGTTTTCCATTTTTTTAAAAAAGAAAATGGTTATGGCCAGCTACACAGGCAATCATAAAAACAGATTCACATTCACAAGTCCACAAACAACACAACAATGTTCACATACACACTATACACATAGAAATCGAAGAAGAGAAGCTGCACACTAGCCCCTCCACTACCTCCGCAGCCGAAGACATCGTCGTGACACGGGAAACCTGGCCCCGGTAGCTGCGGCAATGGAGTCTGATCCTCCGTCCCCAATCCCTGCAATACACGACGACATGTATAAGTTTACAATGGCGTTTTTGTTTTAAATTGCTTAATGTAACTTTGGTTTTGTACCTGTACTGCAGAAAATGGCATATGTTGTGGTGTCGGCTGCAGCATCGATGTTGGTGGCTGCCACGATGGTTTCTGGATTTGCTGGCCGTGCTGTCGAGCTAGCGCCTGTCATTTCAAACATTAGAATTTACATATTATTGAAATGCAATGTTATTAAAGTACAATCGTATGTGTCTTACCTCCATTGCCGCTTGCATCTGTGCCATATAGGCAGCCTGGTACGCAGTGGTGGCCCTATTCCTCTATTGCTCCCTCGCCAAGGCCTCCTCCTGTTGGGCCAAGCTCTCCCGAAGCGCCACCACCTCGAGATCTCTCTCGGTGACACGGTGGCTCGAAGAGCCCGCCAGCAGCCGAAGACTGCAAGGAGCCGCCTCTCGCAGATCGTGCCTCCCTGGAGTCGATGACTCCAGAGAATATGCAAAGCCTAAGAAAAACGAATCAATAGCTTGAATTGAAAACGATGAAACTGAACCAACTCACCTTCCGTGTGCTTTTCTTCCTCCGCTTGCATACGCGGCTTGAGGGTCTATGTCGGGAGAGTTTTCCCAAATGAACCCTTCACCGTGTAATTGTGTAAGTTGAACAACCTATATAGTGTCAATTAATTTGAGAGTTCATGAAACTTACCAGCCGCTGCGCTGTGTACTGACTGCACTGTTCTAGTTGAGAACGGTCAGCGTGACCCCTCAACTTACACCGCAGTAGCGCACGGTCGCACGACGGTCTCC
Organism: Tuctoria greenei; assembly: GCA_036927565.1. NCBI lineage: Eukaryota > Viridiplantae > Streptophyta > Magnoliopsida > Poales > Poaceae > Tuctoria > Tuctoria greenei. Next base: position 63,220,817 of record JAYESD010000007.1, on the reverse strand, counting down.
CGTTCCTGATAACATATGCTAGTACGAACAATATTGCATTATGAATATAAAAAAACCAAGAAACTTACTATGAGTTTAGACAAACGCACGAAACCAAAAAAACAAGTCATGATCTCACAAATTTAACTATTTCAAAACCTAAGAGCATGACACTTGTTGCTGCATTTTATTATTTAAAGCACAAACTTTTAACATATGACATTTGTAAGAGATTATATGCCGCATCTGCCTTATTCTAACCAACCAAGCCAAGCCTATGTCATTTGACAACCAGAAGCCTAAGGACATGATTTTAGTCATACACAACTTCTTCCAAGTTCATATCTAAGTGCAATGATAAGCCATCTCGAAAGAAGAAGTGTGATGCAAGCATATTCTATTGATCTTTTCTCAATTTATATTTCATCATAAAAACTCAACATGTGAGTTGATTACTTGATTAATTCTTTATGATTAAAAGCACTTGTCATCATGCAACAAGTTCAAAACAGCAAGAAAGTTCGACCATGACCAGATTTAGTGTAAGTAATTATTCCAATTACCAGAGATGGCAAAAACTACAAAATGTATAACACGGGTAATGTAGTAAGAACTTCCTGCAAGTAAAAGGAATCACAAAGTCATATATGTTTGAAATACTATGCTCATATTATTTTAAGTTCAGATTCACACATAGACTTCTCAAGTTTGAAAACTCCCCCTCAATTTAAGCCATGAGGATGCATAACCCCTATTTCACTACGAATGTAACAAAAACAAGTAAAATCCAAAGGTTTTGTAAAAATGTCAGCCAATTGTTGTTCGGTATCTACATGGTGAAGCACAATATTTTCTTTTTCAACATTATCACGGAGAAAGTGATATCTAATATCAGTGTGCTTTGTTATTGAATGTTGCACGGGGTTTTCAGCAATGCAAATAGCACTAGTGTTATCAGAAAATAGTAGAACACTATCTAAATCAACCCCATAGTCCTAAGTGTTTGAACAATCCAAAGAATTTGTGAACAAGCGCTAGCAGCGGCTACATACTCAGATTCGGCTGTGGATTGTGCACCTGAGTTTTGTTTTCTTGAGGACCAAGCAACTAGTGAATTACCAAGAAAATGACAAGCACCGGAAGTACTTTTCCTATCAATCCTAAAACATCCAAAATCAGCATCGGAAAAATCTTTCAAAGTAACGGTTGAGGAAGAAGGAAGAAAAATGCCAAATTCTTGAGTTCCATGTAAGTACCTGAGAATCCTTTTGAGGGCTTGACGATGTGAAGCACGTGGAGAGGCTTGAGACCGCGTACAAAGATATACGTTGAATTGTATGTCCGGTCTTGATGTCGTGAGGTACAAAAGTGATTCGATCATGCTTATATATTCTTTTTGATCCACGGGTTTACCATCTTCATCAAGTTCAAGTGTTGTTGCTGTTCCCATTAGTGTCCAAAGAGGCTTGCTTTTGTCCATGTTGAAGCGCCTTAGGAGGTCTTTTGTATACTTCGTTTGATGCACAAAGGTACCCTCCTTGGTTTGCTTGATTTGCAGCCCCAAAAAGCATGTGAGTTCTCCCATCATACTCATCTCAACTTCTGAACTCATCATAGCTGAAAACTTAGACACAAGATCATGAGAAGCACAACCAAAGATAATATCATCCACATACACTTCAACAAATAATGAGTCATTGCCATGCTTAAACATAAAAAGAGTTTTATCAACCCTGCCCATGGTAAACCCCTTTTTCAAGTAAGAATGTTTTTAACCTATCATACCATGCTCTAGGGGCTTGTTCGAGACCGTACAAGGCTTTGGACAGTTTGTAAACATGATTAGGAAAATTTGAATTTTCAAAACTCGGTGGTTGTTTGACATAAACCTCCTCATCTATGTAGCCATTAAGAAAAGCACTTTTAACATCCATTGGATATATCTTAAAACCTTTAGATGCAGCAAAAGCTATCAAAATTCTTATGGCTTGTAATCTCGCAACAGGAGCAAAAGTTTCATCAAAATCTAGACCTTCAACTTGAGTGAAACCTTGAGCAACCAACCTAGCCTTATTCCTAACCACGACCCCATCCTCACTTTGTTTATTTTTAAACACCCATTAAGTTCCAATTAAAGTGTGACATTGAGGTGGAGGTACAAGTTTCCAAACATTATTTCTTTCAAAATTTTCTAACTCTTCTTGCATGGCAATAATCCAAGATTCATTTGTGAGTGCGTGTAATATATCTTTGGTGTAAAATCCCACTTTTTCCTTCATATGAAGTTCAGTTGTAAGTTGGTTATCAACCCTAATGGAGATCAAATATAGCTATGCTTGTGAACTTGATCTCATCAAATCTTTTTCTTCCACTCATGCTTAAAAAATTATTAACATGGGAAATGGACTTCACTAATAATCTTAGATTAATTTTGTTGACCTCTCTGCAAATTTTGAAATTATTTGAATGGAGATTGCTAGGTCAAATTAATATGCAGTACCAAATATATATTCAAATTAGTTACAAATTGAATATGCTACTGTATATTTGGCCCTGTCAAAAATATTCAAATCTAAGGCTATAAATTTTTCCATGGTTTCTAATATCCTAAATAGCTTCTCTGTAAAGTTTCAAGATTTTTGAAGCACGTCTTCTAATTATTTGGACACGTACAGAGGGTTTAATCCTCGTCGATTTCGAATTTGAACGTTGCACTTAACCTGGTCCAAACCAACTCAAAATTTTTCCTAAGACCCTTTATGGTTCAAGAAGCTTTGATTCAAAGTCTGGGGATTTATGAACCTTAGTTGCTATTTATTTCATTGATGCCATTGGAGAGGTTTGAATCCAAATTTGAATTTGAATTTGAAACAAACTGTGTCCAATTCGAAATATGATTGCAGATTTGGATTCCTCATATTTTTCTTAGACCGCCTGCAAATTTTGAGAATTTTTGAGCAATGTTTGAGGTGGAATTTTAAACAACAAAGAAGAGGGAGAAAGGAAGCAGTGGGGCGCGCATGTCAGTCAGCCAAACGAGTTACCGCCGCCACCTTTCTCTCCCCGCTCGACACCACGACGGCATGCACCAGCGCGATGGCGCTAGCTGCCCCTCCTCCAGCTCCCTACAAATACCCCCTTGCTCTCTCTCTCCCAGTCTCCCAGCCTCCCAGCTCTTTCTCTCTGCTATCTCGCGTTCTCGTTTTTCTTGCCGCGCCAAAGCCGGGGAGGAGCTTCTACGCTCCGTGGACGGCTACACACAAGCCTTGTCAAGCTTCGACTCCCACATAGAAAAGGTGCGCCATGACCTCTTGTAGCTACTGGTGAAGTTTGAATCCCTGCCGTGCCCCCTAGCTCTTGTTTTTCGTGAAAAGCCAAAGTGTCTTTATAGCTTTTGAGCCTAGGTCATCGAATAAATTCAAATTGTAGGTGCAACACTTTTTCGATTCAGTTATATAATATGATCGCCGTCTCCTAGCGCACCACGCCTCCAAAAACCAGAAGGAACCATCGAGTAATTATGGAGTATATCAAGTTTTCCCCTTCCGCCGTTGAAAGAGCACGGTTCACCATCGAACTCTAAGCCCCGGCCGTTTTCCTCACATTTAAGCTTCACAATCATGCTCCTTGGATGGCCACTATACTCCTAGCGCAAACTGCATCAAAAATGATGTCTTGCTGAGCTAGATCGCCATGACCGAGCTCAACACCGCCGCTCCCATCGACGTCAACGACCGTCCGCTCGTCGTCCGGGCTGGCCATGTTGTCATACGGGTGTTCCAAGATGCAAGGAACATTTTTCCTTTTTGTGTCGTTGCCGTTTGATGCCTCTACCAGCGGGAACGGCCGCGCGACATCACCGTAATGGCTCCCAGTTCGGGTCTGGCTGGAGGTAGAAGATGAACCTGACAGTGGGTCTCCCTGTTAGTGATTCAATTCTGTTTTTCTAATTCCAGAAACTTTGTCCAACTTCAAAAATGCATATATCTCTGTAGATTGCTCCAACAATCTTCAAACTAATTTTGTTTGAAAGCCCTTGAGCTCTAGTTTCTGTTAGTATCATTTGAGATCTATGAAAACCAGTTTTCAATTCTGTAGAATGCAATCTTTCCAAATACAAATAGATTTTTCCACGTTTAACCTTCCACTGGAAAAATCCCCAAAATTCACATAAAATACTTTGTCCTGTTCTTGGTTACCATAAAATAATTTGGGAGCCATTGAACCTGTATAACCTAATCAAATTCCAAATTCCTTTCTACTGTTCAGTTATAAAATAGAACTGTAACCGGGAATTTAATCAAATTTCTAAATTCAATTTCTCTTAGTATCCTTGCTCTAAAAACCTCAAGTAAAATCCTGTATAACCCTTATGATCTTAACATTTAAGTTGTACAGTTAATTTGGTATGAAAACCTGTATGACTTTCTGTATAATTCAATTACCATTTTCCTTCATTGAATTATTACAGATGTTCTGTTGCTTTTTTATGTCCCAAATTTGATATGAACCTCCCTTTAGTTATATACTGGCTCCTATAAAAATTTCAGATTTATTAGACCTAATATCCTGGCCCAAATTAAATTCCCAATCTGAATGTTAATTGAGAAACTAAATTCAGATATAAATAATTCCAGAAATTCCTAGAAATTTAATAATTCAATATCTCTTTCACAGAAACTTACAAAATTGTAAAACCAATTTTCCTACAACCAGTGAGACCCCCTCTACATGATACCACCACTGGTAGCCATGATACGTCTCCAAAATTTCAATCAAAATTTAGAGAAAGTTATTACTTACCATAATTTTTAGGAACAACAAACTTCTTTGATCATCTCCTATTCTTATCAAGAGTATCTCTTGTAGTCCCTAACATCTACCATAAAAATCCCGAAGCCAAAGAAGATCATTCACTCACTATAACCATAGTTAGAAGCTTATGAACTATATATACATTATAATTTACTAGCATTCATATATGCATGTCGTGTAGTGATCGATATTGACGAGAAGTGTTGCTTGGAGGAGAAGGCCAGGGTGTCCACTTGAAGTCCTTGGCGGAGTCTTCATAGAAGGACCACTAACAATTGACATTTAATCGAGTTGCAAACTAAGGCAAGCCCCGATTTGCATTTAAGAGCTTTTCAAAGTTTTTTCAGTTTTATTCATTTACGTCTTCAGTTGATATTGTGCATTACGTATAAGGTGTTTGATACTCTACTTGCATATCCACAAATCCTATGGGAGGGTTGGAAAGGTTTACAGTTTGACGTGTAGAACTGCCAATGCTAATGTTGTAGATATACCGGTAGAAGTCGAGTAATTGGAATCTACTCGTGAGATAGGAATAACAGTTCATATGAGGGTGAAAGATGAAAGAATGGCTTATGAAATGAATACGAGACCAAGCAGGGGAAATAGAAGTCGACGAGATGGAGTCTCGGGCACATAGCCCTGCCCGTGTCGCTTGAGGATCGTGCCGTATGTGGCACCGTTGGGCAAGCTTCAACTGTACCGGTTGCATAATGGGATATGAGCCCAATAAACTGGTGTAACTCCCGACTATAGTGTGGAGACTCCTCGGTTGTCCTTGAATGGAGATGCGACGGCAGAAAGGTGCAAATCTCCTAGCGTAACGTTTTGACGTGTCAATGTAGGGGACCTTTTGCTCAGGATGAAGAGGTTTGTCGACATTGGGGTCTTGGGTGAAAGGTGGCCGCGTATAACGCGGGGAGGAGAACACGTAGGTGTCTCCCACGCGGGTGTGCGTGTCGTGCAGTCCGGGTGTGTCCTGATTGCAATCACCATCCCTCGCGGCTAATTGAGTACCACTTGTTCGTCGCTGTCGTGATGTAGTAAATACTAAAGAAGCCAGAAGAATATGATGTATTGAATTATAATTTCTTTGCAACCTTGTGTGGCTTAGAGATAACACAATTAAAAGTTTACAGTTTCCCCATACTTTAGCTGTAATAGCATTATGTGCATTGGGCATGTCATATCATTGGCAAAGCATTTCTTGTTTGATTGTGGAGTCTATGATGTGCCGTGCCTGAAGAATGTCATTTGCTACTTAAAACATGATTATAAGGATCCACTTGTAGGCGAGTCTATTTATGCTATTCCTTACCTATGTTTAGTCTTTACCTTGCATATGTCTAGTGAGACAGATCAGTCTTGCTGAGCCTTATGCTCACATTTGCAGTTAACGAGTTTTTGCAGGTTATACCATTGATGAAGGGCCTAACGACGACGCCTTATACCCTTTAGGTTCACGGCTGAGTAAGAGCCCTGCACGCCGCCGAAATCTGCGAGTGTTGCTAGTGTAAAGCATCCGAGGGCATGGACAGCTTTACTCATGCATAGCTAGTGCTGAGAGCGTAGTATGATGTATATACTTCTTTCCCATGTTACATATTGTAAAACTTCTGCTGTGTTTATAAATCAAAGACTTAGACTTGTATTTTATTCTTGTTCTTTTTTTGTATACTGTTGGGTGTCGCATCGCACGGCGCCACCCAATGAGATCCTTGGATGTCAGGATTCCTGTTCCCACTGGCATGGTATCAGAGCATCGTTGGGAACAGTGTACTTGAAAAGAGCATATTTTCAAAAATTAGGATTTGAGTGAGGAATTAGTTATATGCCCTTATAAGGAATATTATTAGTATAAGATATAAAGGTGGTAAACTAACTTATATGCTATTAATTCTGTAATGACGCTCCGACGTCAGGTAAGAGGTAAGGTACGCCACCGTAAGCGGATCAATTGCAGTAAGCTCACCATGCGAGAGGTAGCATGGAAGTATTTCCGTGGCTTGACACGGAAATGTTAATAGGAGTCTATGAAGCTTTCTATGTTTTTGAGAACCTATGACACGCGGTACCCCAACGTGCTTCAAAGATAGTGGGAGCCCCCGTCGGGTGGTGTATAACCTGATAGTATGCCTCTCTAGAATCATTCATATTCTATGGGAGCATGTGAAACACGTATGTACGAGCGTGTATAAGCCGGTTCGTATGGGAGTCTTTGATGTAAAGACGTATTACAGCCATGTACCTCGGGACATGACATCGCTCGAGGGCGACTCACACCAGAGTCGTATGCATTTACTTTTGTATATATTATTATGACTGCCTGTCGTGTTTCCCCGTTCCGCCCTTGAAGTGTGAAGGTGTGAAAGGGGATTGTTCGTCTTTTGCAGCATTGACTACGGTAGCGACCCGTGTAGCACACGTTTGCAAGTGAACGGTACTAGGACCACTTATAAACGTATCCGGATATACCGATTAGAATTTTCTTTGGTGAGGCATGTAGTACCGTCAGTATCGACTTTGATACTTGACCATCCCCAACGTTAGAATGGTTGCATTACATTTTTGGAAAGTCCGACTACAAGTTGCTGGTATGTTTTGGACATTGCAAGGTGAATATCACTCATAACTCGTGAAGAATCAAGGTTCTTTATTTCTGGCAGAAGTTTACTCAACTTTGCCAGGTCGTAATATTGGTTAGTTGAAAAATAACATAAGTATATGCTATATGGATGGAAAGATCATCAAGTCCACTACAAAGTTTATTTTGGTAGTTAGGACAGAAAATGATCCTACCTTGGTATAAACTGAACTACACAAAAACTACTACAAATGTCTTACCCAATTACACAGTCTCTGTATTTTCACCGTAACTTCTTGTAGAAAAAATCTTCTGCCCTATTTTGATACATATATGGAGAGGGCAGAAGCATCACTACAACTTTGTAAATTGATGTGTTTTCTAATTCGACACTGAACCAATCCAAATCCCAGGTTGAAACTGGTACACTGCAGATCTGCTGGCAGAAAACCAGTCAACTCATCTGTCAACTTTAGACAGTCATATCTCCTAATATTAAAACTTGACATAGTCATATATATACATTTATGGAAATATTAGGAAGTCCTCTATCAAATTTCTATTCAACTCCTGGTCTGAATCTTTCATTATCAGAGCCCAATTCCAATTGTCGCAAATGCTGTTCTGGCAGTCCAGGACCAGAAATAATTTGTGCATAGTTGGAATCTGCGAGCTTTGACCTGTATAACGACTTTGTAAGCCTGAACCAAATCTATTTCTGGAATATTAACATGATTTTATACCATGTTTATTTTGGAATTACCTCAATATATTGTTTTGATATACCTGTATAAACTTTGGACAAAAACCCACATATACAGGGGAGGTTCTGTCAAAATTTCCAGAAAATTTTAGTCAACTTCAGACCCGTATAACTTTTAATACAGAGCTCACCTGGAGGTGTTCAAGTACAATATGGAAAGGTTATGAAGATCTATAAAACTTTTGTGTTCAACTCAAATCCTATTCCTGCCATTTACTGGGAGCAAATTTCAAATTTATACAGGATGGTCCGCTGGGACAGAACTGAAGTTCATATTCCAGATTTGAACTGTCTTGTAACCATTAATCAAGCTTCTATATCATCCATTCCATAATCGCTATGGGGACAAAGTAATACATTCTGGAAAGTTTTTTGAGTTTACTATAAATTTGTGGTTGAACTCCAAACCAAATTCTGCATTTAACTGTGAGAAATAATTACATTTCTACAGACTGGTCTGATGGACCAGAAACTGGACCGCATACCAGTATGCGATATTATCAACTCAAATCGTTCTAGTTTCACCTTCTTATGTCACTCATCAGGTCTAGGGGTGATTACACCACATGATTGATTAACATAAAGTTGAAACACCATGTTAAGTTATTGGTGGGCAGTATCACTTAATTGGGTCTAGTTCAATGTTCTAATCTTTATTTACACCTTACCTACTGCATTGTAAAGTGATGCATATTACGGTCTTTATCATGATTCCAGTTGGTATTGCAACTTTGGATCTTAACCGTAATGCTCACTCTTGCAGCATGGATCACACTCATTTTGAGGGTGAACCGGGTAATTCTGCTCATGGTGGAGATGACTCAAGTCTACCACCTGTGCCATCATCAACCGGATTGGCAGAAGTCTTAGCAAGGATGGCCGAGTCTCTGCAGACGTTGGTACAGCGGAGTGTACAACCTGAGGCTCAACCACTTGATCAACCTCAAGTCACATATCTAGATTTCTTGGAAAGTCAACCACCAGTTTTCACAGAAGCCTGGGAACCATTGGAGTCGGAACATTGGCTCCGGGTGATTGAAGCCAAGTTTGAGTTACTCCAGTGCGATGAGTATCAGAAGGCTTTATTTGCCGCTCAACAACTTCACAGATCCACAGGAGCTTGGTGGTATGAATATCTCACCACTCTCCCTGACGGTAATCGTGTGACCTGGCCGGAGTTCCATGATGCTTTTCGTGCACGCCACATTTCTACAGGGATGATTAAAACCATGTTGGAGGAGTTTGTGAAGTTGAAGCAAGGAGAAATAAGTTCTTATGAATACTCCAAGGCGTTCAATCGTTTGGCTCAATATGCGTCTGAGTATGTGGATACTGAGGCATTGAAGTGTGATTGTTTCTTTCGAGGACTGAACGTCAAGCTTCGAGCTCGACTGGTGTTATTCAATAACGACAACTACAATGACTTGGTTGGTGCCGCTATTGTTCGGGAGGATTCAACTCTTCGCTATCAGGTAGAGAAGAGGAAGAGGAAGACATCACTGAAGATTATCAATGATGTTTCTTAGGAGGATCGAGCGGTATATTGCTTATCGTCCTGTCGAGAGCTTTGGTCGAGTGAGCGACCACAACAGGTTCGGTATCACTCCTATCCAGTGGAGACCTTAGTTGCACCTCAGCAAAGTATGCAAGTGTGTCCTGGTTCTCCACCGCAACAGTATGATCTCACTCTTGCAGCCCAATCTCTGCAAGATGTGCATGTTGTCAGTGCACCCCAATTCAGTGGAAAGCACAGAATGCATTTAGCACGGGAACGTGGAAAGACGGAACGTGACCATGTCCAATTGTCCTTTTCCAAGAATTCTGATCAGCACCATAAACTTAAAAAGAAGACCTCATCGAAGTCTGCCAGTGTTAATTATGCTGCGATTGAGGACATTCCAAAAGGAGAACCTATTTTTGCAGGCATGTTTACTTTGCATGATCAACCAGTAGTCATTCTGTTTGACTCTAGAGCTACTCATAACTTTGTAAGCAAGTCTTTTGTGCTGAAATATCAAGTGCCAATTGTGACTGTCTCACATCCTCTTTGTTTCAGTTCACCTGAAGGCAATATTTCAGCTAATGAGGTGGTTTCTCGAGCACCTTTGTGCATGGGTGGAAGTATATATCTGGTGAACCTCATCATTTTTAAAGGTCAGCAGATTGACCTCATCTTGGGGATGTCATATCTTTGATATCAGCTCGCAGACTGTCCAACTGAATTCTCAATTCCATGGTAGCAACACTTTAAATCTTTTGGATACCGCACCAAGAGTCTCAGCGGTGCATCACACAAGTGCTAAGAAGCTTGAGGATATCCCCATAGTGTGTGAATATCCAGACGTGTTTCCTGACGATCTTCCGGGCATGCCACCAGAACGTGACGTCGAGTTCAATATTGAACTTACGCCAGGAACCATGCCAATATCAAGGAAGCCGTATAGGATGGCACTGAAGGAACTTGGGGAATTGAAGGAGCAGTTGAATGACTTATTGAGCAAGGGTTTTATTCGCCCAAGTTCATCACCTTGGGGTTGTTCCGCGTTGTTTGTGGAGAAGAAGGATGAGACTTTGTGGTTGTGTGTGGACTATCGTCCACTGAATGCGGTCACCATCAAGAACAAGTATCCACTACCACGCATTGATATCTTATTCGATCAACTAGTGGGTGCTAAGGTATTTTTGAAGACGGAACTTCGTTCAGATTATCATCAGATTAAGATTCGACCTGAGGACATTCCAAAAACCGCATTGTCGATGAGGTATGGGCTGTATGAGTACCTTGTCATGTCCTTTGGGTTGACCAATGCACCAGCTCACTTCATGTATCTCATGAATTTGGTGTTTATGACGAGTTGGACAAGTTTGTTGTGGTATTCATTGACGACATGTTGGTGTATTCTAAATATGAAGAAGAACACGCTAAACAATTGCATGTTGTGCTGCAACGGTTAAGAGATCACAAACTGTATGCAAAGTTCAGCAAGTGTGAGTTTTGGATCCGCCAAGTGCCATTTCTAGGGCACCTCATCTCGGTTGATGGTATTGCAGTTGATCCAAGCAATATTGTACAAGTCCTGAAGTGGAAATCTCCCAAGTCCGTACATGAAGTTCATAGTTTCCTTGGCTTGGCTGCCTATTATCAAAGGTTTATTCTGAGTTTCTCAAATATATCTAAACCAATGACGGAACTACTGAAGAAGGGAACGAGATATGTATGGACTAAAGAATGTGAAGAAGCATTTCAAGCTTTGGTGAGACACCACACAACAGCACTGGTGTTGGCTTAGCCAGACACAACCAAACCATTTGATGTCTATTGTGATGCATCTGGCATTGGTCTTGGTTGTGTACTCATGCAAGATAGAAGAGTGATCGCGTATGGATCCTGGCATCTTCAGAATCACGAAAAACATAATCCAACTCATGATCTTGAGCTCGCTGCCGTGGTGCTTGCATTGAAGATGTGGAGGCACTATCTATTAGGCAATCTAGTGCATCTCTACACTGATCACAAGAGTTTGAAGTACATTTTCACCCAGAAAGACTTGAATATGCGACAGTGAAGATGGTTGGAATTGATCAAAGACTATGAGATTGAGATCCACTACAATCCTGGCAAAGCAAATGTGGTTGCAGATGCGCTGCGCCGCAAGTCTCATGTCAATCATCTGACGATCATTTCAATGGAAGAGGATGAGCCGTGTTTATACTTGGTTCCATATGGAGCGCTCTACAATCTAGCCCTCATCCTTAAAATCAGGGAATATATTGTAGAGGCTCAGAAGGAAGACAAGGGAATGTCGCACATTCGACGAAGAATGAAGAAGGGGGAGATGAAATGCTTTCGATTTGATGATCATGGTACTATTTGGTTTAAAGACCGTATAGTCATACCCCATGACATGAAGCTCCAAAAGAAGGTCTTGGATAAAGCACACTTATCCAAGTACTCTATTCATCCGGGTAGCAAAAAGATGTACCAGGATCTGAAGAAGAAATTTTGGTGGTCCCAGATGAAGCGAGAGATAGCGAAGTATGTATCCGAATGTGATACATGTCGGCGAGTGAAAGCCGACCATTTGAGGCAAGCCGGACAGTTACAACCCTTGAACATACCAGCATGGAAGTGGGAAGACATCAGCATGGATTTCATTCTAGGGTTACCCTTCACTTTTTCGTAAGCATGATTCGATTTGGGTGATAGTTGATCGGTTGACCAAGTTAGCTCATTTTATCCCTGTCAACACCAACTATCATGCTCCCAAGTATGGAGAGTTGTATATCACAAGGGTCATGTGCCTACATGGAGTACCCCACACTATCATTTTATATTGTGGAGCCGTATTTGTTGCTCGATTTTGGGAGCAGCTCCACGCATCATTGGGTACCAAGTTGATTCGAAGCTCTGCTTATCATCCGCAGACTGATGGTCAGACGGAGCGAGTAAATCAAGTCCTTGAGGACATGCTACGAGCTTGTGCCATCCACCATGGTAAAAATTGGGATGATCATCTACCATTGGCAGAGTTTTCATATAACAATGGCTATCAAGCTAGTATCCAAATGGCGCCATATGAAGCTCTCTATGGCAGGAAGTGTCGCACACCATTGAATTGGTGTGAGTCTGGTGAAAGAGTGATATATGGCATTGATCTAGTCAATGAAGCCGAAGAACGAGTGCGAGTGATCCAAGCCAATCTCAAGGCTGCTCAATCTCGATAGAAGAGCTATACGGATAAACTACGTCGACCTCTTCACTTTGACATTGGGGATCACGTTTTTCTTCGTGTATCTCCAATAAAAGGAATTCATCATTTTGGAGTGAAAGGAAAGCTGGCTCCACGATTCATCGGGCCGTTCGCTATCACTGAGAAATGCGGACCTGTGGCCTATCTTTTGGAGTTATCGGCGTCTCTCTCTGGAATTCATAATGTATTCCACATCTCTCAGTTGCGGAAGTGTCTCAAATCCCTAGCTGAGGTCCACTCGGAAGATATTGACGCTCTACGACCTGATCTCACTTATTCTGAGCATCCGGTCAAGATCATCGATGAGAAGACTCACACCACAAGAAACCGCACTTTGCACTTTTACAAAGTCTTGTGGAACAACCATACCACTGATGAAGCGACTTGGGAAAGCGAGGATTTTCTTAGATCGAACTATCCAGACTTATTAGTGGCATATGTTCATTAGGTCTTTTTCTTTTATCCTTCCTTTTATAATCTCGGGACGAGATTCTTCTAAGGGGGGGAAGAATATAAAATCCCACTTTTTCCTTCATATGAAGTTCAGTTGTAAGTTGGTTATCAACCCTAATGGAGATCAAATATAGCTATGCTTATGAACTTGATCTCATCAAATCTTTTTTTTTTCATTCGTGCTTAAAAATTATTAACATGGGGAATGGACTTCACCAATAATCTTAGATTAATTCTGTTGACCTCTCAACAAATTTTGGAATTATTTTAATGGAGATTGCTAGGTCAAATTAATATGCAGTACCAAATATATATTCAAATTAGTTACAAATTGAATATGCTACTGTATATTTGGCCCTATCAAAGATATTCAAATCTAAGGCTATAAATTTTTCCATGGTCTTCTAATATTCTAAATAGCTTCTCTGTAATGTTTCAAGATTTTTGAAGCACATCTTCTAATTATTTGGACACGTACAGATGGTTTAATCCTCGTCGATTTTAAATTTGAACGTTGCACTTAACCTGGTCCAAACCAACTAAATTTTTTTCCTAAGACCCTTTATGGTTCAAGAAGCTTTGCTTCAAAATTTGGGGATTTATGAACCTCAGTTACTATTTATTTCATTGATGCTATTGGAGAGGTTTGAATTCAAATTTGAATTTGAATTTGAAAAAAACTCTGTCCAATTCGAAATCTGATTGCAGATTTGGATTCCTCATATTTTTCTTAGCCTGCCTGCAAATTTTGAGAATTTTTTAGCAATGTTTGATGTGGAATTTTAAACAACAAATAAGAGGGAGAAAGGAAGCAGTGGGGCCCGCATGTCAGTCAGTAAAACGAGTTACCGCCTCCACCTTCCTCTCCCTGCTGGACACCACGACGGCATGCACCAGCGTGATGGCGCTAGCTGCCCCTCCTCCAGCTCCCTACAAATACCCCCTTGCTCTCTCTCTCTCTCCCAATCTCCCAGTCTCCCAGCCTCCCAGCTCTTTTCCTCTGCTATCTCGCGTTCTCGTTTTTCTTGCCGCGCCATAGCCGGGGAGGAGCTTCTCTGCTCCGTGGACAGCTACACACAAGCCTTGTCAAGCTTCGACTCCCAAATAGAAAAGGTGTGCCATGACCTCTTGTAGCTACTGGTGAAGTTTGAATCCCTATCATGCCCCCTAGCTCTTGTTTTTCGTGAAAAACCGAAGTGCCTTTATAGCTTTTGAGCCTAGGTCATCGATTAAATTCAAATTGTAGGTGCAACACTTTTTTGATTCTGTTATATAATATGATCGTCGTCTCCTAGCGCACCACCCCTCCAAAAACCAGAAGGAAACATCGAGTAATTAGGGAGTATATCAAGTATTCCCCTTCCGCCATTGAAAGAGCACGGTTCACCGTCGAACTCTATGCTCTGGCCGTTTTCCTCATATTTAAGCTTCACAATCATGCTCCTAGTATGGCCACTATACTGCTAGCGCAAACCGAATCAAAAATGATGTCTTGCCGAGCTAGATCGCCATGCCCGAGCTCAACACCGCCGCCCCCATCGACGTTGGCGACGGTTCACTCGTCGTCCGGGCTGGCCATGTTGTCATACAGGTGTTCCAAGATACAAGGAACATTTTTCCTTTTCGTGTCGTTGCCGTTTGATGCCTTTATCAGCGGGAACGGCCGCGGGAAGTCACCGTATGGCCCCCAGTTCGGGTCTGGCTGGAGGTAGAAGATGAACCTGACAGTGGGTACCCCTGTCACTGATTCAATTCTGTTTTTCTAATTCCAGAAACTTTATCCAACTTCAAAAATGTATATCTCTCTGCAGATTGCTCCAACAGTCTTCAAAACAAATTTTGTTTGAAATCCCTTGAGCTCTAATTTATGTTAGTACCATTTGGGATCTATGAAAACAAGTTTTCAATTCTGTAGAATGTAATCTTTCCAAATACAAATAGATTTTTCCATGTTGAACCTTCCACTGGGAAAATACCCAAAATTCACATAAAATACTTTGTCATGTTCTTTGTTACCAGAAAAAAATTTGGGAGCCATTGAACCTTTATAACCTAATGAAATTCGAAATTACTTTCTACTGTTCAGTTATAAAATAGAACTGTAACCAGGAATTTAATCAAACTTCTAAATTCAATTTCTCTTAGTAATATTGCTCTAAAATCTCAAGTAAAATCCTGTGTTACCCTTATGATCTTAAGTTTCATGTTGTACAGTTAGTTTGGTATGAAAACCTGTATGACTTTCTGTATAATTCAATTGCCTTTTTCCTTCATTGAATTATTACAGATGTTCAGTTGCTTTGTTATGACCCAAATTTGATATGAACCTTGCCTTAATTTTATACTAGCTCCTATAAAAATTTCAGATTTATTAGACCTAATATCCTGGCTCAAATTCAATTCCCAATCTGAATGTTAATTGAGAAACTAAATTCAGTTATAAAATAATTCCAGAAATGCCTAGCAACTTCAGAATTCAATATCCCTTTTACAGAAACTTATAAAATTATAAAAACAATTTTCCTATAACCAGTGGGACCCCTCTACATGATACCACCACTGGTAGCCATGATACGTCTCCAAAATTTCAATCAAAATTTAGAGAAATTTATTACTTACGATAATTTTTAGGAACAACAAACTTCTTTGATCATCTCCTGTTCTTTGCAAGAGTATCCCTTGTAGTCCCTAACATCTACCATAAAAATCCCAAGGCCAAAGAAGATCATTCACTCACTATAACCATAGTTAGAAGCTTATGAACTATATATAAATTATAATTTACTAGCATTCATATATGCATGTCGTGTAGTGATCGATATTGACGAGAAGTGTCGCTTGGAGGAGAAGGCCAGGTCCACTTGAAGTCCTTGGTGGAGTCTTTAGAGAAGGAACACTAACAATTGACATTTAATCGAGTCGAAAACTAAGGCAAGCCCCGATTTGCATTTAAGAGCTTTTCAAAGTTTTTCAGTTTTATTCATTTACATCTTCAGTTGATACTGTGCATTACGTATAAGGTGTTTGATACTCCACTTGCATATCCGCAAATCCTATGGGAGGGTTGGAAAGGTTTACAGCCTGACATGTAGAACTGCCAATGCTAATGTTGTAGATATACCGGTAGAAGTCGAGTAGTTGGAATCTACTCGCGAGATAGGAATAACAGTTCATATGAGGGTGAAAGATGAAAGAATGGCTTATGAAATGAATATGAGACCGGGCAGGGGAAATAGTAATCGACGAGATGGAGTCTCGGGCGCATAGCCCTGCCTTTGTCGCTTGAGAACCGTGCCATATGCGGCACTGTTGGGCAAGATTGAACTGTACCAGTTGCATAATGGGATATGGGACCAATAAACTGATGTAACTCCAGACTGTAGTGTGCAGACTCCTCGGTTGTCCATGAATGGAGATGCGAAGGCAGAAAGGTGTAAATCTCCTAGCGGAACATTTTGACGTGTCTGTGTAGGGGACCTTTTGTTCGGGATGAAGAGGTTTGTCAAAATTGGGGTCTTGGGTGAAAGGTGGCCGCGTATAACGCGCGGAGGAGAACACGTAGGTGTCTCCAACACGGGTGTGCATGTCGTGCAGTACGGGTGTGTCCTGATTGCAATCACCGTCCCTCGCACTTAATTGAGTACCACTTGTCCGTCGCTGTCGTGATGTAGTAAATACTAAAGAAGCCAGAAGAATATGATGTATTTAATTATAATTTCTTTGCAACCTTGTGTGGCTTAGAGATAGAACAATTAAAAGTTTACAGTTTCCCCATACTTTAGCTGTAAAAGCATTATGTGCTTTGGGCATGTCATATCATCGGCAAAACGTTTCTTGTTTGATTGTGGAGTCTATGATGTGCCGTGCCTGAAGAATGTCATTTGCTACTTAAAACATGATTATAAGGATCCACTTGTAGGCGAGTCTATTTATGCTATTCCTTACCTATGTTTAGTCTTTACCTTGCATATATCTAGTGAGACGGGTCACTCTTGCTGAGCCTTATGCTCACGTTTGAAGTTAACGAGTTTTTGCAGGTTATACCGATGATGAAGGGCCTAACGACGACACCTTATACCCTTTAGGGTTCATGGCTGAGTAAGAGCCATGCACGCCGTCGAAATCTGTGAGTGTTGCTAGTGTAAAGCGTCCGAGGGCATGGACAGCTTTACTCATGCATAGCTAGTGCTGAGAGCGTAAAATGATGCATATACTTCTGTCCTATGTTACATATTGTAAAACTTCCGCTGTGTTTATAAATCAAAGACTTAGAATTGTACTTTATTCTCGTTCTTTTCTTGTATACTGTTGGGTGTCGCATCGCACGGCACCACCCAATGAGATCCTTGGATGTCGGGATTCCGGTCCCCACATTTGGGTTCAAAAGAAGCAACAAAAGCAGAATGAGAATGAGAGTTTGGATCGCAAAACCTGGACCGTGTGACTTGTTCGTGCAAGCTTCCAATAATTTGTTGTGGAGGATGACTTTTGAGAACCCGGAGGGGAGTGGACACTTCACAAACTTCTTTTTATTCATGTTCATCACAAATCGATGAGCTTGTGATTTGAGGAGGATCTAGACCAGCAATGTTTGAGCTCGTACCTGGGATAGCTTCATCAAAAGAGACCTCACAAGTCTCCACAATCTTGTTAGGGTCAGGTAAAAGCACACGGTAGCCACTAGTATGAGATGGATAACCAAGAAACAAGCCATCAATGGATCTAGGTTCAAATTTATCTAGATTACCATGTTTCTTAACAAAGCGTTTACAACCAAAGACCCTAAAGTGTGTGACACTAGGCCTATGTCCAAACCGGAGCTCATATGGTGTTTTACCTAGCCTAGCGCGCAAGAAAACATGATTTGAGACATAACAAGTGGTTGCAATCACATCAGCCCAAAATTTCTTAGGAGTTTGATATTCATCAAGCATAGTCCTAACCATCTCAACTAAGGTTCTGTTCTTTCTTTCTACAACACCGTTTTGTTGAGCTACATATTGTGAAGAAAATTGATGATCTATTCTATTTTCAGCAGAAAAGTGATCAAAAGATTGATTTTTAAATTCGGTTCCGTTATCACTTCTAATTGCCTTTAATGATCTTGGGTGATCAATTGATAATCTAAGAAATAAAGTTCTAAAGTGACTAAAAGCCTCATTCTTAGATGCCATAAAGTAAACCCAAGAGTATCTAGAATAATCATGAACTATCACAAGAACATACCATTTACCTCCAAAGGATTGAACGCGTGAGGGTCATACGCTGTCAAGGTGCAAAAGTTGTCCCGGTTCAGTTGTCATGATCATTGAGAGAGGAGTATGTGAACCTGCAACCATCTTAGCATGTCTACAAGAAGAGCACACAATTTCTTTGTCCCCTTTAATCTTAGACAACCCACGTATGCGATCAAGAGCACTAACACGCGTTAGATGATCAAAGCCTACGTGACCAAGTCTACGATGCCAAAAATATAAGTCCTTTGAATCATTAGCAACTAGACACCTATGCTTAGAGGAAGACATATCAAAATTAGCTTTAAAAACTCTTCCAAACCGTGACATGTTAAAAATAAGCTCACTGTTTGAATTTACAACTTTGCTGCAATTTTTAGTGAAAATAATTTCCAGATTTTCATCTAGCAGTTGTAGAACAGAAAGCAAGTTGTATTTCAAATTTTTAACAAGTGCCACATCCTTCAAAGTGTAGTAATCATTTACTCTAACCGAACCCTTAGCAATTATAGGAGTTAAAGAATTATCAGCAAAAGTAACATTCTCTACACGTGATACAAAAGAGAGGGAGGAGAACCATTCTTTGTTACTTGTCATATTGCGTGAGCAACCTGAATCCACAATCCAAAAGTTCTCCTTACTGAAGCATGTAACTTACATAGAAGCACAATACGTCGATGACTCAATACTAGGGTTAGTCAAAAGGCATTTAGGAATCCAGTACTGAGTCACACGACGTCCAGCAGGAATAACACGCGAAAGCTGAGATAAAACAGCATGTTTATGAGCCAAAGCTTGTGGATTTTTGTACCCAACTACTGTCCTATGAGATATTACATGTGTAGCACAAAAAACAGTAGGTTTGGGAGCAAACTTTGCATGTTTTCAGCTCATTACAGTAGGTTGCATGTTCCTATCATTCGGTTTAGCATGAGCAACAAATTTTGCATGAAAGTTATGAGATCTAGCAATCATTCTTTCTCCTTTCTGTTGTTTAGCTAGTCTATAACAAAAATCTATGACATGAACATCTCTACCACAGTAGGTACTACGAAATTTAACTTTGTGTTCATGTCTAGATAAGCAAGCAACATTTTTATTCGAAACCGAATGAGACAATACTCCTGCAGATTTGAAAACCACTTCTTTTTGTTTAGGAACTGTTTGAGTCAAACCACTTCCTAATGACTTTACAATTTTCGGTGGATGTTCCTTTGCATGAGCATGAGAATCAAAACCTAAACCCGACTTATCATTACACGATTTAGAGGAATTCAGTAGCAAGTTCAGGTTTTTATTCCCATTATAAAACCGCTCTGGTGTCCAATTCATGTCATCAAGTTTATTGGACAGATCAAAGCAATTTTCACATGAAGTTTTTCCTTTTAATTTGCAATTAGAACAATTTTTAACTTCATGAGCACGTAAAACATTGTTCAATATAGAAATTTCATTCATAGCATGTTGTAGTTTCTTATCAAGATCATCACAAGTGGAACAATGCAAATCAATTCTAGAATAGCTAGCATTTTTCAAGTTGTTATCATTAAGTGCAGCAAGCTCTCTATTCTTTTCAATTTCTAACACAAGTTTATCAAGTGTGGAGATGTGCACACTTCTTAATGAGGACAATTGTTCATATATTAAATCACATGAGGCACATGCATCATCAGTAGGAATCAAAGTTTTTAAACGGTTGATTTCAGATTCTAGTGAATCAATTTTAGCAGCACTATCCCTAAGCTTTTTGTCCTTTTTCTTAACTATAATAGTGGCACGAGAAATAGCATCACACATTTCTTCATAAGTAGGACATACCTCTTCATTGTCGTTGTTGTGTTTTGCCTCCTCCATACTTGATCTTGACTTGCCCGCCATGAAGCACAAGTTTGCCAAATCATCTTCATCTTGATCACTTCTAATGTCCACGTCGCTTGAGCCAAGTTCCTGGAATGCAAATATAAAACTGCTCACCAATTGACGTCCTGTAAAACCCTTCTTTTCTTCTTATCGTTTGTAGAGGAGTGCTTCGTCCTTGTTTGCTTTTCATCCCGGGAAGTAGGACCTGAAAGGTTAGGGCAATCTGAACGAAAATGTCCTATCTTACCACATTCGAAACATCGTTGAGGTCCGGAGCTTCCTCTCCTTCTAGTTCTCACATTTTGCAATGCTTTCGAGAACCTAGTAGAGAGAAGTACTAGCTCCTCCTCTGGAAACTCCTCAATCTGTTCAAGGGTTAGAGAGGACAACAAAGCAAGTGTACCATAAGATGAAGATTGGCCGGAGCTAGGCATATCACATTGAGAAACAAATGCAAGAGACTTGTTGGGGTTCTTATGTGAGATTATGTCAATTTCATGAGTTTTGAATTTAGAATAAAGAACATCTAATATAAGTGTACTCATGACAGTAGATTCATGAATAGATGTGACTTTCATCTCCCAAATTGACATGTCTAATGCACTTAGTAATTGCCTAGCATTTTCAGCATCTGAAAAATTAACATTGACACTATGCAAGTTGCTGAGAATTTTGTTAAAATGAGCAAAGAGATCGTCCATTGACTCACCGGGTTGCATCTCAAAACGCATGTATTCCTTTTTAAACATATCTTGTTTTACCTCCTTGATAGTGTTAGATCCTTTGTGGTAGTCGCAAAGTGCTTTCCGCACATCGTATGCAGATCGGAGGTGTGCAACACGGTCGAAGTCGCTTTGAGTTAATCCTTGTATGATCAAGTTCCGAGCCTTGTTGTCGTTGTTGACATCTCTCAGATTTGTAGCTATAACTTGATCATTTTGACGGCACTTCGTAAGGCTTGTATACCTTCTCCCATATTACGAATCCTTGAGCCTGGATGAAGGCTTCCATAGATGCCTTCCAAACCTGAAAATCAATACCACTAAAGACACAAGGTTTTGCGGAGTATTTCTCCATGATAATTAGTCAAAATACGTGCAAATCACAAATATTAGCACCGTGGCTCTGATACCAATTGTAGGATCGAAGAGCACGTGAAAAGCTACCAGAGGGGGGTCAATGGTAGATTAAAAAATCTTACGCAGCGGAAACAATTAAATCCCAACCCCTCCTGCAGAAAAATGATCTGTTAAAGAAATCGTGTGTGAGACTAATCTAAACGTGTTTCACCATGAAAAAAGTGATAGATATCAGAGAGAATCAAGTCACGAAGACGACAAAATAAGAATCACTCAAATCTATTGAGAGAAACTCAAGTTACGATTAAAAGATCGAACAAAGGTCTATTGTTCTACTCAGTAAAAAACAGATCTGTAATACTGCAAAGAAACTCGTGTAGATCAAAAACCACAAATCCTATGATCTTGAAATTTTGACAGATGATATATAATCAAGTTTTAAAGAAAACCCAAAAAGAATCACGTCAATTGGATATGTAAAACACGAGTTATGATAAAACCACCGAAGAAAGGTAGTGCTGTGCAGAAAACTCGACGAGAAAAACTTGTCTGAAACAAGTTGGACGAACAAGGCACAAAAGTTCCTTTCAACTATGAACTTTATTCAATAGAACACAATAGGAACATCCCCAAAGTCTTCACCCATGAGCTCTGGCCTCCCTTGCTCATATAACCAGCCCTTAGGCCAACCCAATCTCAAGTAGGACTCTAATCCTACTCAAATCATGAATCAAAACTTTCCATAACTGCTTAGGACTCTTCTATACGAAGATAGAAGCAATCTAAGACTTCCAAATACCTTAAGAACGTATCCCACATTCCTAAAACATCTCAAATTTGTGACCCACACGAAATCCTGTCATAACCAACTCAAATCTTTTCATATTTGAGTCAAACACGACTCAACCGCAACCTGAGTCCATAACCTAGTCAGATGGACCTCAACCGCAATTCTTCACGTTCACATGTCTTCATCACGTCTCAGAACCATGTAGCCACGTCCATGCACCCCTTGCATACGTCCAAACATCTTCTAACGACGTCCACAATACCTTCATATTCATTGTTGTTGATTCATACTGCGCGACCTCCCGATCAGCTCAACCACAGTTCCTCCCGAACATGGTTGTTGAACCTCATCTTCTCCCTAAGACTAGTTCAATGGATCCCGTCACCAGCCATGTCTTGAACTCAAGCAACACCTGCACATGAACAAACAACCAATACTTCTGAGCACAAGTCCTCGACTTGACTCTCGTTAGATCTGAAACTACAATATCTTACGTGAGCACCTCAGATAAGCATGTTGCAAACCATAGCAAAATGATATCAACCATATCAACCAAAATGCACCAAAAACTTAGCAAATGAATATTAAGCAATCTTTCCAACAATGTAAAGCAAGTTCGAAACATTTCACAATAAAAGCAGGAATATTGCGATCAAGCATCAGACCTTGCCAAAGCTAACTGGACCTTGAGTCGGAGCTTACCAAAGCTAGCAAGATCTAACGCAGAGCTAACCAAAGCTAGTTGGAACTAGAGCAGAGCTAACCAAAGCTAGTCAGACCTAGACAAAGAAGTCGGACCTTACATCAGACTATGCTAGAGTTAACCAAAACAAGCCGTACCTAAAGTCGGACCTTAATGATAATGGTGTTTTGGTAGTATTCAAAACTTTTATCACCATATCCAGTGTATTCAGCACACATAGGTCTCACACAGTGCTTCCCTGAGGTCCTTCTGGCCTCCCAAGACTTCTTGGACTTAGCGATGAACTCATCGCTAGCCAAATACCTGCAAAGGGCTCGGGAAGCCTCAGTTCATCACTGTAACCAAGGTACACTAAGCTGCACACATTCATAGTTCATTAAATGTTTCTTACCAAAAGTAATATGAATAATTTAAAGAATACGCAACTTACCTCCGCATATTGTGCCTCGTCAAGTACGTGTCGGAGGCGTCTCTGAACGAGCCAACCTCGTGCTCGTGAAGCTTCAAAAATAGTCGTTAACTACTTGACTCTAAGCATTCTAAAGCATTTGCATTACAAGCTTCCGAGCATTCACTTCGAACACGGAGTGAGCATGACCCATCTGCTCGATCGGGTCCTCTAGGCGGTACCTGAGCTGTAGGAAGCCAGCACAATTCGATATATGTACATTAATATTTAAAGGGACATAAAGAATTGAAACTTTAAATACTTATGAATGTTACTTACCCAAAAATCTGCCCACACGACTCCCTGGAGGTTGTCATTCTACTGGTGTGGAACATGAACGTAGTCGTCCCACGACGTAGTTGCCCGTCCATCAATCGCACCGGGATAGTGCATCCGCACTAAGCTCCCAATGCAACCATTCACCATCTTGTGGTGTTTCTACTCGGCGTACGAAGAGTCCCACCAAGCACTAAAAAGACATTTGTTAAGTCATTAAGAAAAGATAACAATCATTGAGAACAAATCAAAATGAATACTTTATTCATGCATTACCTGTCTCCAACCGGGCGAATAATCACAGGCTCTTTAGGAATCGGAGGAGGACCCACAAAGTTATTCTTCCTCGTATGTCTCCTCTACCGTGGCACCACATCTAGTGACCCAGAAGGCTGGTCACTGGGCTGGGTGCCCTCATGCTCGTTGGGCAGGGTGCCCTTGGGCTCGCTGCCTGAGAGCTGGCTGCCAAAGGGCTTGCTGCCCGAGGGCACGTTGCATGGCATACCCGTCCCCTGAGGTGGCGCTCTGGACTCGGACTCAGAGTCCGACTCAGACTACAATGGTAAGTAAGTAAGTTTAATTGAAAAAAAATGTATTTAAGTAAGTAAGTCTAATTGAAAAAATGAATTGTAGAATAATTCACCTCTGTGTGCTGCAAAGCCAGAACCCTGCCCTGCAACTCCAAACAAGCACTCAACAGCTAAGTGCGTATGCTCCCGCTGAAAGCAGAACCGTGGAAGTAGTCGTCCGTGTTCTGCAAGGGGAGGAAACCCTTGACCCTCGACCCCTTCTTCTCGTTCGAACCCTTGGAACCCTTGCTCGATGACATCCTTTAAGTTTGATGTAAACAATAATTAGTGAGTATGCAAAAAAAATTCATGTAAGCGATAATTAATGTTCCTTTTGTTTAAGATAACTTTACTTGTAATCAGCTTCAAAATTCATCAACATAATGATCAGCAACATCACAATCATCTCAAGACCAACGATCTGTCGTCGTGACCTATTTACGTTTCCGCTCTCACATTGCAGATGTCTCTACATCTTCAACGTCTCTAACTAAGTTATCGAGTCCTACACCAGGCTCGACGATAAAAGAGTCTGGCGACTCTTCTTCTTGATAAACTTCTTCAGTGTCTCCACTATCAAGATAACCATCATCTCCTTGAGTATACAAGCTCTCACGAGGATTCACCTTATGTACCACCCATCAAGCGCTAAGCTTCTTGCGTGGATAAGGTAGATAATACACTTGCACCACCTTGTGTGCAAGAATGTATGTATCAAAACCTCGTAAGCATTCGTTGTGCTTCACTTCCACCTTGCCAAATTGGTTTTCTCGAGTTCCATTATTGTTATCGAACTAATAACAATCAAAGAACACAACTCGAAGTTCCTTATTTCCAGTGAAAGTAAACTCAAGAATTTTGTTAATGATTCCATAGTAATTGGTTTCTTGACCTTCTGAGTCAATTGCCCTTGTCAGAACTCCACAATTTGATTTTGCCGCGAGAGGAAGAAGAGCTTCAAATTGAGTTTTATGGAATCAGAAGCCATTTACATCGTATCGACCATAGCTTCTTACTTTCACTTATCCATAAGATAGTTTTCGTAAATCTTGATGGATGTCAGTATTCATGCACTGTTCAAAATTATAAGTTATAAGAATTCTTCATTAAGTAATCATAAGTTAAAATGTAAAGAGGATGAAAAAGTAATACATAAGCTCAAAACCAGGATAGGAAATTGGGCCCTCATTTATTCTAGCCCGTCGCATCGTTTCTACTTGTTTCCTCGTAGGTTGATGCCTATGTTTCCAGTTTTGGTTGTGGAAATCAATGTAAAACATATGTTGTCGACATTAGCATACATGTCTTGCTTAATACAGTGATCAACATAAATATAAGAGAAACACTTACTCAAAATATTTCTCCATGCTATCGATATTAACATACAAGTAGAGTAAAACAGCATTCCTTTCTCCTTCAGTAAAGTCGTACGGAATAACAGAGACGGGCCTGTAGGAGTATGGTGTGGCATTTGTACAGAAAGGTGAGAATCCATCCCTAACCCGATGCGAACATTTCTGGCATCACTAGCAAAAGCAGGATCGAAAGAGTCCAAAGACTCCCATGCATCACCGTCCGATGGATGGGTCAACACATCTTTGTTCTCACGAACACCTTCTTTGTGCCATCTCATGTGGCTGGCAGACCTTTTTGAAAGAAACATCTGCTTCAACCGAGGTGTCACTGGCAAGTAACGCAATTTCTTATGTGTGACTTTTGTCATTACTTTATCTCAATCGTCATTGACAACTTCAGTAAACCTTGATTTCCCACACCTTAAGCAATTATTCTCTTTATTGTGCTCTTTCCAGAATAGCATGCAGTTATTTGGACACACGTCAATTTTATCATATTTCACAATGAGACCAGATAGCAATTTTTTGCAGTGAGACATATTTTTGGGCACTTTATGAGGTTGTGGAAGGACATCGCTGGTAAGTTTTATGAGATCATTGTAGCAATTATTAGAGAAGAAATATTTAGATTTAATTGCCATAAATCTAGTCACGAAAGGAAGAAGGATCACTTGAGTATAGTCATGCAACGCCTCTTTTGAATCTTTCAGGAGCTTAAAGAACGTTTCTGCCTCCATTGTAGACCGATCCTCCATTTGTATATCTTCTAACATCTCATCCATCCTATAAACACCCAGGCAATCATCATCATTATCATCATCTTCCACTACATGTACAGCTCGAGGAGCAAACACACCGTGGAAACTCTACACATCATAATATGATATGTAACCGTTTCTGCACAAGTGTAATGACGATGTCGTTTTCAGGAACTTTGTATTCTGGCATTTCGCACATGGGCAACTGTAGGATTGATGATCACGTGAAAAGGTACCAGAGGGGGGGTGAATGGTAGATTAAAAAATCTTACACAGCGGAAACAATTAAATCCGAACCCCTTTGGCAGAAAAATGATCTGTTAAAGAAATCGTGTGTGAGACTAATATAAATCCGTTTCACCGTGACAAAAGTGATAGATATCAGAGAGAATCAAGTCACAAAGACGACACAACAAGAATCACTCAAATCCGTCGAGAGAAACTCAAGTTACAAATAAAAGATCGAACAAAGGTCAATCTGTTCTACCGAGTAAAAAACAGATCTGTATTACTGCAAAGAAACTCGTGTAGATCAAAAACCAAAAATCCAATGACCGTGAAATTTTGAAAGATGATATATAATCAAGTTGTGAAGACAACCCAAAAAGAATCACGTCAATTGGATTTGTAAAACCCGAGTTATGATAAAACCACCGAAGAAAGGTAGTGTTGTGCAGAAACTCGACGAGAAAGACTTGACAGAAACAAGTCGGACGAACAAGGCACAAACGTTCCTTTAAACTATGATCTTTACACAATAGAACACAAGAGGAAGAGCCCCAAAGTCGTCACCCATGATCTCTGGCCTCCCTTGCTTATATAACCAGCCCTTAGGCCAACCCAATCTCAACTAGGACTCTAATCCTACTCAAATCACGAATCTTAACTTTCCATAACTGCTCAAGACTCTTCTATACGCAGATAGAAGCAATCTTAAGACTTCCAAACACCTTAGTAACGTATCCCACATTCCTAAAACAACTCAAATTCGTGATCCACACGAAATCCTATCATAACCAACTCGAAACACTCCATATTTGAGTCAAACACGACTCAGCCGCAACCTGAGTCCATAACCTAGTCGGTTGGACATTTCCGACAAATTCCTTATGTCCACATCTCTTCATCACACCTCAGAACCATGTAGCCACGTCCATGCACTCATTTCATACGTGCAAAAATCTTCCATCGACGTCCACGATACCTTCATATGCATTGTTCTTGATTCAAACATGATGCACAACTCAACCACAATTCCTCCCGAAATTGGTTGTTTAACCTGATCTTGTCCATAAGACTAGTTCAATGGATCCCGTCACCAGCCATGTATTGAACTCAAGCAACACATGCACATGAATAAACAAACAATACTTCCGAGCACAAGTCCTCAACTTGACTCTCGTTAGTTCTGAAACTACAACATCCTACGTGAGCACTTCACATAAGCATGTTGCAAACCATAGCAAAATGATATCAACCATATCAACCAAAACACACCAAAAACTTAGCAAATGAATACTAAGCAATATTTCCAACAATGTAAAGCAAGTTCAAAACATTTCACAGAAAAAAACAGGAACATTGTCATCAAGCTCCGAACCTTGCCAAAGCTAACCGGAGCTTGAGCTGGAGCTTACCAAAGCTAGTACAACCTAACGACGAAGCTTACCAAAGCTAGTCAGAACTAGTCAACCCAAAAGCCGGAGCTATAAAAACATGTCGGAGCTAACCAACATAAGTCGGACCTATCAAAACATATCGGAGCTTAACAAAGACATGCCAGAGCTATCAAAGACATGCCGGAACTAAAGACAAAGCTCACTGGAGCTACCCAAAAAGCATGTCGGACCTAGACAAAGAAAGTCAGACCTATTGTCGGACCTTGCAGAAGCTCGGAGCTAGAGTCGGACCTTGTTAAAAAGATGTTATCGTAGCATTCAAAACTTTTATTGTCAAAGCCAATGTATTCAACACACTTAGGTCTCACAATCTCCCCGTGGATGAATGCATTGGCAACACCATTTGAAAACGTTTTGAGAACAATTTCTCCCCCTTTGTAAAACAGAAAAAAATGAGAAAAAGAAATTCTCTCCCTGAGAAGAATCGTGTCAAAAACAATTGTGAATATATGCAACGTGTAATCAATTTCTCTACCTTGCATACTTATCTTTAAAAATTCACATATTATCTCTCTCCCTTTGACAATGTATTCAGCAAGGTTTATAAGACAAATTTTAATTGCTATGAGAATATTATAACATATACATATAAAACAAAGCTCATCCAAGTCATACTATCAAGTAACTTAAACTATCACAATAATGAGATACATAAAGTATTGTATGCCATGCTAGAGATCAAATGTAATTTTAAAATTAAGCAAGTCATGATCTCACAAACTTAAGTATTTCAAAACCTGAAAGCATGACACTTGTTGCTGCATTTTATTATTTTTCAAAGCACAAATTTTGATCATATGATATTTGCAAGAGATTATATGCGCATCTGCCTTATTCTAACCAACCAAGCCAAGCCTATGTCATTTGACAATCAGAAGCTTAAGGACATATGGTTTAAGTCATACACAACTTCTTCCAAGTTCATATCTAAGTGCAATGATAAGCCATCTCAAAAGAAGAAGTGCGATGCATGCATATTCTCTTGATCTTTTCTCAATTTATATTTGTTCATAAAAAATCAACATGTGAGTTGATTACTTGATTAATTCTTTATGATTAAAAGCACATGTGAGCCTGCAACAAGTTCAAAACAGCAAGAAAGTTCGACCATGACCAGATTTAGTGTAAGTAATTATTCCAATTACTAGACATGGCAAAAACTACAAAATCTATAACATTATTTCTTTCAAAATTTTCTAACTCTTCTTGCATGGCAATATTCCAAGATTCATTAGTGAGTGCGTGTGATATATCTTTGGGTTCAAAAGAGCAACAAAAGCAGAATGAGCATGAGAGTTTGGATCGCAAAACCTGGACCGTATGACTCATTCGTTCAAGCTTCCAATAATTTTTTGTGGAGGATGACTTTTGAGAACCCGGAGGGGAGTGGACACTTCACAAGCTCCTTCTTCTTCATGTTCATCACAAATCGATGAGCTTGTTACTTGAGGAGGATCTGGACCAGCAATGGTGGTCGTCGGTGCTGGCTGTGAATCAAAATAAGGAGCTGGAACAATGTCATTAGCTGCTGAATTTTTGGCCAGCGGCTCCACCTCTTCCTCATCTTCAACGAAAATGCTCTCCCCCTGCTTATATGGATCTAGACCTGCAATGTTTGAGCTGGTACCTGGGCTAGCTTCATCAAAAGACACCTCACAAGTCTCCACAATTTTGTTAGTGTCAAGTAAAAGCACACAGTAGCTTCTAGTATGAGATGGATAACCAAGAAACATGCCATCAAAAGATCTAGCACTACAGGAATATCGATCAATTACGTCGGCCAAAGCCGATGTAATTAAGGCCTAAACCGACGTAAGTAACTTAATTACGTTGGTTTTTTCTTAATTACGTTGGTGATTGGCGGACGTAGCAGTTTGGACGTAATTAAGGTAACTTACGTCGGCCACCGGCGTAAGTTACCTTAATTACGTCAGTCTGCAGCAGCCGATGTAAGTCACGTACCGGGATGGACCGCAGGCTGGGCCAGAGTACTTACGTCGGCCACAGCATGCCGACATAGGTTATGTGCTCTAACTTACGTCGGTTGCTCTAAACCGACGTAAGTTAAGTGGTTTAATTTATGTCGGTATGGTCTCACCGACGTAAGTTAAACTCGGCTAACTTACGTCGGCCAAGCCATAGCCGACGTAAGTTATGTTTTTGATTTTTTTTTTTAAAACAGAAACTGACTACCTCGCTCGATGGCGAGAATAAAGAACAGATATATACAAGTAGACAGATACACAGAACAGTATACATAACGCAAAACAGTTGCAAATTAAGTTCCAAAACATCAACAACAACAAAACATCCACCGGGCTACACGCTAGCCCCTCCACTGCCTCCGGGACCTTCTCGGCGCGTTCCGAACCCTGCAAAAGAAACATAATCACTAGTAAGCATCAATGTCAACTCAGTGATAACATCAGAGTCCAAGAACATCAGTGACAAAAGAAGGAAGCATGTTGTAGTTTCAAATGAAGTAATGTTGCATATATAAATAGCAAACTAGCAGGTATCAGAGTTGGAGACTTTAGGTAACTGGTCAAGCTTATGAACCACTAGCCCTTCGTTAACTGGAAGCACTGATCACAACTTATTAACTATATACTAATCATTTCTGCCATGGTCAAAAACTACTAAAGCAGGATTAGATACAATTAACATCCTCTGCACTATAGGAATCAATATCTGACAAGTCATCAAGATCTACCTCTATATTCTACCTCCTTATCTCTCTATGTAAAATACTAAAATGGATACAACAATATTAAAGAGAGTTCATCACCTGCTCCGGTGTCTGCTGCGGCGGAAGCGTAGGAATCTCGATATCCTGACCGATGTGTCGAGCAAGAGCTTGCCATTGCAAAATATTAGAAGATATATGTTATTGAAGTGCTGTGAAATTTAACTACGGTACTTTAAATTACTTACCGCCACCGCTGCTTGCATCTGGGCCATCATTAAGGCCGTCCTCTGCTGCTCCTCCCTTGCCTCTGCTCTTGTCCTCTCCAGCTCTGCTTGGGTTTGCGTTAGTGTCTCCCTCATGGCCTAGAGCTCCAGCTGGGTCTGCGAGGGACGACCACTGGTCCCAACGGACGAAGCCTGCAACGATGAAGCGCCTCTCAAAGGTCGCGTCGACCTTGAGTCGACAACTTCATCAAAAATGGCAAACCTGCAAAAGAATGAAAACACTAAGTAGAAGAAGATTAATTGAAAAATAAATGAAACACGTGAAGAACTCACCGTCTGTGGGCCTTCCCGCCTCCACTTGCGTAAGCGGCTTGGGAGTCGATCGGCGCGCTTTCCCAATCGTAATCCGCACCGTGTATCTTCGCGACCTCCTGCGCGTACTTTGCTTACAAAATAAATAAATAAATCTTGTAAGCATGTCAATAATAGTATTAGTTATAATGAAATTGATGAATTTCGAAAACTTACTAGTTGGTCGGCTGCGACCTGACTACACTGCCCTGGCTGAGAAGGGTCACTTCCCTTGTGACCTCTCTTCCAAACCTGGGTTGGGGTCGGCTCATGACCCATCTCTCGCTCCTGTACAGCCGTGTTAGTGAGATAAATAATATATTAGGAACATATAAATAAAATGAAAAGGTACTTACCATGCGTTTAGCCAAACGCAAGTAGCCGTCGCCGCCATAGTTGTGCTTGCCCTCGGACCCCATGCGACAATGTCTAGCCTTTGTGGACTTATTGATGAAACTGTCGCTAGCCCAGTACCAACAGAGAGCTAAGTACGCCTCGATGTCATCCTGTAACTAGGAAATACTAACCTACACGTATTTCATTTTTCATCAACGCAGTTAACATATGTAGATATTGTAAATATTTAACAATATTAAATACTTACCTCCGCGTACTGCTCCTCTGTCAAGTACGAGTCGGAGTCCTTCCTAAATACACCCCTTTGCTGCTCCTGCTCCTGCTCCCAGCGGTGCTGCTTGTAGTACACGTTGACGGCCTGAATCCGGGCGTACGACAACGCCGCCATCGTGAGCTTCCGAGCATTGTAATGGAACACGCGTCTCACGTGGTCCTCCATGCCCGGTTCCTCTACTTGGTACCTCAGCTTTAAGCAAACAAATATTTAAGTGATATGCATTAACAATTCAAATGAGTTGAAAAAATGAAACAGTTAAACTTACCATAAAATCGTGCCACACGGCTCCATGAACCGTGCCGTGGACCGGGTAAGAGACACGAGCGTAGTCATCCCACGACAGGGCAGGAAAACCGTCAATGACATCGGGGTAGTGCAACTTCACGATAGCACCCATGACACTATTAACCTGCCTGTGGTGCTTCTCGGCCCCCGTGAACGAAAAGTCGTACCAACATCTACAAAATATATTAAATCATTAAGTAAAGGAAAACAACATCTAATATTTAATATACTATGTACAGTTTTTACCTGTCTCCAACATGACTGATCGTGGTCCGCTGAGTAGTAATTGCAGGAGGAGCCGCAAAGTGGGTCCTCCTCGTCCGTTGCCTCTGCTGTGACGCTGCCGCGTCCTGTGACCCTGAAGGCTCTGCGGAACCACCAGAGTCTCCAGGAAGGCTAGTGGTAGCCGGCTGCACAGGGAGGCTAGCGCTAGCCGGCTCCGAAGGGAGGCTAGCGCTAGAGGGCTCCTGTACTGGCCCCCTAGCCTCTGAGTCGGGCTCCTGTAGCGGCCCCTTAGCCTCTGACTCTGACTCTTGCTCAGAAGTCTCTGAGTCAGACTGCACAAAAGGAAAAGATTGACAATAAATAATTAATAACAACTGCAATTTCAAAAATAACTTTATTGTAACTAAAATTTACCTCAGTCCGTTGAAAGCACACGACAGCTGAGGGTGGAGCGTGTGCCAGAAAGAGGGAACGTCGGCTAGAAAGGAAAAAGCTCCCTGAGCAAGGGTCTCGTGGCAGCTCAAACCCTCTCACTGGCTTCCCCTTCCCCTTCCCATTCCCCTTTGACGACATCCTGTTGCAAGGAATAAATGATTAATATGCAAAGATAATATACAAAATTAATGTTAAATTAGTGAATAAAACGTTACATCAAAATTCATCAACATCATGATCATGCACCCTACTCCTTAAACCAGCCCATCGATCTTCTTCTTCCGCATATCGTTTTCGTTTGCACAAATAAGCAGGTTTGACTATGTCATTGATATCTTCAGTTTCCAATTCTGATTCTGTTTCCGCTTCCGTGCCAGCCTCGATATCTTGAACGTCTTCAACTAAGTCATCGAGTCCTACACCAGGCTCGACTAAGAGGAGTCTGGCAACTCTTCCTCTCGGTAGACACAATCAACCTCAGCTTCGTCGTAGTAATCATCATCTCGTGGAGCGTATAACCGCTCACGAGGATTCAACTTATGTACCACCCACCAAGCTTTGAATTTATTGCATGGATAAGGTAGATAGTACACTTGCTCTACTTGGTGTGTAAGAACTAATGAATCGAATCCTTTCAACCGTTCCTTGTGTTTTACTTCGACCATGCCAAATTCGTTTACTTGAATTCCACGAATGGAATCAAACCATTCGCAGTCAAAGAATACTACTTTAATTGGCTTGTTTGCGACAAAAGTGAATTCAAAGATTTTTTTAATAATCCCGTAGTACTGCGTTTCATGATCTTGCGAATCGATTGCCCTCATCAAAACTCCGGTATTACATGTTGCCGCGAGAGGACGAAGAGATTCAAATTGAGTTGTACGGAATGAAAAGCCGTTGACGTCATATCGACCATAGCTTCTAACATTAACCACTCCATGGGATAGTTGTCGCAAATCTTCATGGACGTTGGCATCTTTTTGGCACTGTCCAAGATATGGAGTTATTAGAAAACGTAAGCATTCTTAAGTTATAAGAAAACATTGTTAACATTGATTAGTTATAGAGAAAATGTTACATGATCTCGAAACCAGGAGAGAAAATTAGATCCTTCGTTTATTCCTTCCCGTCGAATATGTTCTATTTGCTTGCTCGTGGGTTGATGTCTATGTCTCCAATTTCGACTGTCGAACATACTACACGACAAAGAGAACCTTTTAGAATACATGTGTCAAAAAAGATGGTGAAAAGCATAAGTGTAGGAGAAACACTTACTTGAAATATTCATTCACTTCTTCCTTATTAGCGTACATGTAGAAGAATGATGCACGCCTTTCTTTTTCGCTAACATCATACGAAGTGTAACTACCAACAAAAGTGCTTCTTGTTGCAAAAATGGATAGATCGCTACAAGGAGGTTGCTCATCTATATTGTACCGCATTACCGAAGTATTAACATTGTTTTCCTCTGCAAAGTGCCGCATTATCGGAGGCAGCCAACGTCTATGACAATCGAAGTAAGATATCTTGCCTCCATGGGTAAGTCAAAAGTAATCGGTATCCGAGGCACATATCGGACACGTCAAATGACCATGAGTGCTCCATCCAGAAAACATGCCGTATGCCGGAAAATCATGAACGGACCACAAATAAGCAGCTTGGAGGTTGAATTTCTGTTTCTTGTAACAGTCGTACGCTTCGACTCCTGTCCACAACATTTTCAACTCTTCGATCAATGGTTTCAACATCACGTTGAGACGTGACCCAGGATGATCTGGCCCAGGTACAATGAGGCTAAGAAACATAAACTCATTCTTCATGCAAAAAGCCGGTGGAAGATTGTACGGAATGACAAAGACGGGCCAACAGGAGTATGGTGCGGCATTTGTGCTGAACGGCGTGAACCCATCTGGTGCCAACCCGATGCGAACATTTCTCGCTTCACGAGCGAATTATGGGTCGAACCGGTCCAGCGCCTTCCATGCCTCACCATCGGACTGGTGCGCCATGACTCCATTGTTCTCACACTCACCTTCTTTGTGCCATCTCATGTGTATGGCCGTTTTTTTTTTTTTGAATGGAACGGCCGATTCAACCTCGGTGTCACAGGTAAGTAATGAAGCTGCTTATGTGCGACTTCCGTCGTCACAGTATTACAATCATTATTAACAACTTTGACAAACCTCGGTTGAGCACATTTCAAACATTTGTTCTCATTGGCATGCTCTCTCCAGAAAAGCATGCAGTTGTCCAGACACACATCAATCTTTTCGTGCTTCATACCGAGACCGGAAAGAATTTTCTTCTAGTTGTACATATCCTTATGCACTTTGTTGGGTTGTGGAAGGGCATCTTTGAACAAATCGATGAGCATGTTGTAACAATTGTTAGAAAAGAAGAACTTAGACTCAATTGCCATAAGTCTAGTCACAAAATTGAGGATTGACATTTTATTGTGTCCATGCAGTGCCTCTTCTGAATCTTTGAGACGTTTGAAGAACTCTTTAACCTCTGCTGTTTGAGGATCTTCTGTAAGCTCTAGTCGTATAGCTTCCAACATCTCATCCATCATATCAACCTCTGTGGCATCATCATTGTCCGCTTCCACTTCTTGTACAGCTTGAGAAGCTGTCGCACCGTGGAAGTTCCACAACTCATAATGTGACACGTAACCGTTTTGACACAAGTGCAACGTAAGTTCCACTTTGTCCAAAAACGTTTCATTTCGGCATTTTGTACATGGGCACCGCGCCTTATCGCTATTTGACAACGAAAAAAGCTGGTTCCACAAAAGCTTCTGTCTTGGCGTACCACTCATCTGAGTGACCACCAGTTCTGCTCTTCCAACCAGTGTAAATCTAACTACGATCTTCGCCCATGTTTGACTCTACAGTTTAACGCAAAAGAAATTGTCGTTAATGTATTGTTATGTTATGTCACGGCCCTACAACCTAGGCAAATAGATCCTAAACCCACCCAAGAGTGACCGAGCGGAGCGTGCTCATGACGATATGCGTGATCCGGATTCAAACGAAATTTTGGCAGCATAACCCCGCTGTTCTCCACTGCACGCCCAAAAATGGTGCAGCAGAGGACAACAGGGTTACGCCACAGAAATCTCGTCCAAATCTGGACCCGCGTCCCATCACAAACCACGCCCCCTCGGTCCCTCCGAGGCTGTACAAAAAGGGACAATTCCGAACCTGCACGTCTCACATGCCAATGGCATGTGAGACGTGCCGATCTGAAACGTGTAATACATTGCTATAGGTTACGTTGCTCATTTTCATTTTGGGGTCATTTAAGAGAGAGGCAAGAACTAGACAAAGAGTGAGAGGAAAGTTGGTCTTAGATGACAATTCCACAACCATGTGGAGTAGGGTATTACGCTCCACGTCCAGTTGGTCTTAGAAAGTAAGCTATGCCCATCGAAGCCCGCCGTTAACTTAAGACGACTTTAGTGTTAGCTCGTCGTACGTTATGCCTAGTCTGGATCCGCCATTATCTTATGACGGCTTTAAGGTTAGCTGTTGTAAATAGATCAGAGATGAAACCACTTCGTCGGGGTACGCCATCCACGCGCAGGTGCTTGCCATCCTCACCGTTGTCGTTCGCCTTCGTGCCCGTCTACACGCATACTTTACCTTACCACTAATTGGGCCTTGTCGGGCCTTGTGAAGCTGGTCCGAAGCCCATTTATGTATATATAGTACTTAAACACTCAAGCAATCAAAATTAAAATTGTAACCATAATTCAAAAAACTAAGCAATTCAAATAAACCTAAACATAACAATTATCCATTGTAATTCATCAATTTATCAACTCAATTCTAACATAAGCAATTCAATTCAATTCAATTAAACCTAAACATAAGCAATTCAATTCTAACCATAATTCTAAGAATAACAAATAAGCATAAAAATTAATCAATTTATCGATTTAATTCTAACATAAGCATAGTAAACATTATTCGCACTGCTTTGGTCTTTACATGAGGCAAATGCTCAGATACACCATGAACCATGGAAGAACAATCTACCATGAACTACAGAATAAATATAACGTGCACCAAATGTCTTAAAAAAACTTCAACAAGACAGTTTTCTGTCAGGGAGAAACAAGTGACCATGTGAAGCCATTAACCATACTGTGTATACATTTTAACTCTAAACCCTAAACCATGCATGATTCCCTATTGTGTATCTATATAATTTGTAGGAATAATTCCCTATTTTGCATATGGATTTTAAAATGAAAGCAAAAAAAAGCCGAGCTCACCTCGATGCTGGAGGCGTCGGGGGCGCAGCAGGGGCGCGGCGGTACGGAACTGGGGGGGGGGGGGGGTGGGCCAGGCCGGGGCGGCGTGGGCGTGGCGGGCCGGCGGCGGGAGTGGGAGCGGGGGGCGGCGGCGACGGGTTGGCAAAGCGGCGCGCGCGGGTAAGAAAGGGAAA
The DNA here is from genome assembly GCA_036927565.1 of Tuctoria greenei. Classification (NCBI taxonomy): domain Eukaryota; kingdom Viridiplantae; phylum Streptophyta; class Magnoliopsida; order Poales; family Poaceae; genus Tuctoria; species Tuctoria greenei. The sequence continues at coordinate 63,183,426 of JAYESD010000007.1, read as the reverse complement.
AGAGAATGCGCGCGGGGTAGGTTAAAATACTTAACTTACGTCGGCCTATGTAACTTACGTCGGCCAGTCTTCCGGCCGACGTAAGTTAATCCTTACTTATGTCGGCATCTTTATTCACGTCGGCTAGTTGTCCAGGCCGACGTAAGTTTATATTTATTGCTGTCAGTCTTCTAACTCACGTCGGCCGCCGACGTAAGTTAGTTAACTTATGTCGGTTTTTCCTGGCCGACGTAAGTTATTTAATTTACGTCGGCCGACCGACGTAAATAAAGTTGGCAGACGTAAGTGATAATGTTTCCTGTAGTGTAGGTTCAAATTTATCAAGATTACCATGTTTCTTAACAAAGCATTTGCAACCAAAGACCCGAAAGTGTGTAACACTAGGCCTATGTCCAAACCGGAGCTCATATGGTGTTTTACCTAGCTTAGCGAGCAAGAATTACCTAAATTAGCACGCAAGAAAACACGATTTGAGACATAACAAGCAGTTGCAATCGCATCAGCCCAAAAATTCCTATGAGTTTGATATTCATCAAGCATAATCCTAGCCAACTCAACTAAGGTTCTGTTCTTCTTTCTACAACACCGTTTTGTTGAGGTACATATGGTAAAGAAAATTGATGATCTATTCCATTTTCAGCACAAAAGTGATCAAAAGATTGATTTTTAAATTTGGTTCCATTATCACTTCTAATTGCTTTTAAAGATCCTGGGTGATCAATTGATAATCTAAGAAATAAAGTTCTAAAGTGACTAAAAGCTTCATTCTTAGATGCCATAAAGTAAACTCAAGAGTATCTAGAATAATCATCAACAATCACAAGAACATACCATTTACCTCCGAAGGATTGAACGCGTGAAGGTCCTACGGTGTCAAGGTGCAAAAGTTGACCCGGTTCAGTTGTTATGATCATTGTGAGAGGAGTATGTGAACCTGCAACCATCTTAGCATGTCTACAAGAATAGCACACAATTTCTTTGTCCCCTTTAAGCTTAGGCAGCCCACGTATGCAATCAAGAGCACTAACACGCGTTAGATGATCAAAGCCTACGTGACCAAGTCTACGATGCAAGAAATATAAGTCCTTTGAATTATTAGAAACTAGACACCTATGCTTAGAGGAAGACATATCAAAATCAGCTTTAAAAACTCTTCCAAACCGAGACATGTTAAAAATTAGCTCACTATTTGAATTTACAACTTTGCAGCAATTTTTAAGGAAAATAATTTCCAGATTTTCATGTAGTACTTGTGAAATAGAAAGCAAGTTGTATTTTGAATTTTTAACAAGTGCCACATCCTTCAAAGTGTAGTGATTATTTACTCTAACCGAACCCTTAGCAATTATAGGAGTTGAGAATTATCAGCAAAAGTAACATTCTCTACACGTGATACAAAAGAGAGGGAGGAGAACCTTTCTTTGTTACCGGTCATGTGGCATGAGGAACCTGAATCCACAATCCAAATGTTCTCCTTCCTCAAGTGTGTAACCTACATAGATGCACAATACGTCGATGACTCAATACTGGGGTTAGTCAAAAGGCATTTAGGAATCAAGTACTGAGTCACACGACGTCCAGCAGGAATAACACGCGAAAGCTGAGATAAAACAGCAGGTTTATGAGCCAAAGCTTGAGGATTTTTGTACCCAACTACTGTCCTACGAGATGTTACATGTGTAGCACAAAAAATAGTAGGTTTGGGAGCAACCTTTGCATGTTTTCGACTCATTACAGCAGATTGCATGTTCCTATCTTTCGGTTTAGCAAGTACAACAAACATTCTTTCCTTTTTCTGTTGTTTAGCTAGTCTATAACAAAAATCTATGACATGACCATCTCTACCACAGTGGGTACAATGGAGTTTAACTTTGTGTTCATGTCTAGATGAGCAAGCAACATTTTTATTTGAAACCGAATGAGACAATACTCCTGCAGATTTGAGAACCGCGTCTTTTTGGTTACGAACTCTTTGAATCAAACCACTTCCTAATGACTTTACAATTTTAGGTGGATGATCCTTAGCATGAGCATGAGAATCAAAACGTAAACCTGTTTTATCATTGCAAGACTTGCAAGAATTCAGCAAGTTTAGGTTCTTATTCCCATTACAAAACTGATCTAATGTCCTATGAATGTCATCAAGTTTATTTGACAGATTAAGGCAATTTTCACATGAAGTTCTTCCTTTTAATTAGCAATTGGAACAAAATTTAACTTCATGAGAAAATAGTGTATTGTTCAATATAGAAATCTCATTCATTGCATCTTGTAGTTTCTTATCAAGATCATCACAAGTAGAACAATGCAAATGAAATGTACAACAGCTAGCATCTTTCAAGTTTTTATCATTAAGTGCAGCAAGCTCTCTATTATTTTCACTTTCTAACTCAAGTTTATCAAGTCTGGAGGTGTGCGCACTTCTTAATGAGGACAATTGTTCATATATTAAATAACATGAGGGACATGCATCATCACTAGGAATCAATGATTTTAAATGGTTGATTTCAGATTCTAGTGATTCAATTCTAGCAACACTATCCCTAAGCTTTTTGTCCTTATTCTTAACTATAATAGTGGCACGAGAAATAGCATCACACATTTCTTTGCAAGTAGGACATACCTCTTCATTGTCGCTGTTGTGTTCTGCATCCTCCATACTTGATCTTGATTTGCCTGCCATGAAGCACAAGTTTGCCAAATCATCTTCATCTTTATCACTTCCAATGTCCACATCGCTTGAACAAAGTTCTTGAAGTGCGGAGATAAAACTGCTCACCAATTTATGTCCTGTAAAACCCTTCTTTTTCTTCTTATCGTTTGCAGAGGAGTGCTTCGTCCTTGTTTGCTTTTTGTCTTGGGAAGTAGGACCTGAAAGGTTAGGACAATCTGAACGAAAATGTCCTTTCTTAACACATTCGAAACATCATTGAGGTCCGGAGCTTCCTCTCCTTCTAGTTCAAACATTTTGCAATGCTTTTGAGAACCTAGTAGAGAGAAGTACTAGCTCCTCCTCTGGAAATTCCTCAATGTGTTCAAGGGTTAGAGAGGACAACAAAGCAAGTGTACCACAAGATGAAAATTGACCAGAGCCAGGCATGTCACATTGAGAAACAAAAGCAATAGACTTGTTGGGGTTCTTACATGATATTATGTCAATTTCATGAGTTTTTAACTTGGAATATAGAACATCTAAAGTAAGTGTACTTATGACAGTAGATTCACGGATAGATGTGACTTTCATCTCCCAAATTGACATATCTAATGCACTTAACAATTGCCTAGCATTTTCAGCATCTGAAAAATTAACATTGACACTACACAAGTTGCTGAGAATTTTATTAAAGCGAGCAAAAAGGTCATCAATAGACTCACCGAGTTGCATCTCCAAGCGCATGTATTCTTTCTTGAACATGTTTTGCCTTACCTCCTTGATCGTTTGTATCCTTCGTGGTAGTCACAAAGTGCTTTCCACACATCGTATGCAGATCAAAGGTGTGCGACACGGAGAGTCGCTTTGAGTTAATCCTTATATGGTCAAGTTCCGAGCCTTGTTGTCGTTGTTGACATCTCTCAGATTTGTAGCTATAAGTTGATAATTTGACGGCACTTCGTAAGGCTTGTATACCTTCTCCCATATTACAAAGCCTTGAGCCTGGATGAAGGCTTCCATTCATGCCTTCCAAACCTGAAAATCAATACCACTAAAGACACAAGGTTTTGCGGTGTATTTCTCCACAATGATTGGTCAAAATACGTGCAAATTACAAATATTAGAGCACCTTTGCTCTGATACCAATTGTAGGATCAAAGAGCACGTGAACAGCTACAAGAGGGGGGGTGAATGGTAGATTAAAAAATCTTAAACAGCGGAAACAATTAAATCCCAACCCCTTCCGCAAAAAAACGATCTGTTAAAGAAATCGTGTGTGAGACTAATTTAAACGTGTTTCACAATGAAAAAAGTGATATATAACAGAGAGAATCAAGTCACGAAGACGACACAACAAGAATAACTCAAATCCATTGAGAGAAACTCAAGTTACGATTAAAAGATCGAACAAAGGTCAATCTGTTCTACTGAGTAAAAAACAGATCTGTAATACTGCAAAGAAACTCGTGTATATCAAAAACCACAAATCCAATGACCGTGAAATCTAGAAAGATGATATATAATCAAGTTGTGAAGGCAACCAAAAAAGAATCACGTCAATTGGATTTTTAAAACTCAAGTTATGATAAAACCATTGAAGAAAGGTAGTGTTGTGGAGAAACTCGACGAGAAAGACCTGACATAAACAAGTCGGACGAACAAGGCACAAAAGTTCCTTTAAACTACGATCTTTATTCAATAGAATACAAGAGGAACAGCCCCAAAGTCGTCATCCACGAGCTCTGGCCTCCCTTGCTTATATAACAAACCCTTAGGCCAACCCAATCTCAACTAGGACTCTAATCCTACTCAAATCATGAATCGTAACTTTCCATAACTGCTCAAGACTCTTCTATACGCAGATAGAAGCAATCTTAAGAGTTCCAAACACCTTAGGAACCTATCCCACATTCCTGAAACAACTCAAATTCGTGACCCACACAAAATCCTATCATAACCAACTCAAAACATTTCATATTTGAGTCAAACATGACTCAGCCGCAGCCGGAGTCCATAACCTAGTCGGTTGGACCTTTCCGACCAATTCTTTACGTCCACATCTCTTCATCACGCCTCGGAACTATGTAGCCATGTCCATGCACTACTTGCATATGTGGAAACATCTTTCAACGATGTCCATGATACCTTCATATGCATTGTTCGTGATTCAAACACGCTGCGCAACCTCCCGATCAACTCAACCACAATTCCTCCCAAACATGGTTGTTGAACCTCATCTTATCCCTAAGACTAGTTCAATGGATACCATCACCAGCCATGTCTTGAACTCAAGCAACACCTGCACATGAATAAACAACCAATACTTTGGAGCACAAGTCCTCGACTTGACTCTCGTTAGTCCCGAAACTACAACATTTTACGTGAGCACTTCACATAAGCATGTTGCAAACCATAGCAAAATTATATCAACCATATCAACCAAAACACACCAAAAACTTAGCAAATGAATACCAAGCAATCTTTCCAATAATGTAAAGCAAGTTCGAAACATTTCACAGAAAAAAACAAGAACATTGCGATCAAGCTCCGAACCTTGCCAAAGCTAACTGGAGCTTGTGTCGGAGCTTACCAAAGCTAGTACAACCTAATGCCGATGCTTTCCAAAGCTAGTCGGAACTAGTCAACCCAAAAGCTGGATATAAAAACATGTTGGAGCTAACCAACATAAGTCGGATCTATCAAAACATATCAGAGCTTAACAAAGACATGTCAGAGCTATCAAAGACATGCCGGAGCTAAAGACAAAGCTCACCGGAGATAACCAAAAAACATGTCGGACCTAGACAAAGAAAGTCGGACCTTGCAGAAGCTCGGAGCTAGAGTCAGACAATGTTAAAAAGATGTTATGGCAGCATTCAAAACTTTTATTGTCAAACCCAATGTATTCAGCACACATAGGTCTCACAACAATGCATATTATCGGTCGTAGACAACGAAAATGCTCAATCGATAAAGTCGTCTGTCCCGGCATACCACTCATCTGAGTGACTAGTTTTCTTGGTCCAACCGATATACATTCAACTACGGTCTTCACCCATGTTTAACTCTGCAATTTAAAGCTAGAGCAATTATTCTTAATTTATGCAGAACTTATACACAAAGCCCAAATTTGAACAAAATTTTGGTAGCATAACCCCACTCGAACTTCACTGCACCCTCGAGCAGGAGCAGTTCTTCAAGCTGCAGGGTTATGTGTCCTAAAATGCTATATAGTTAACTATTCGAGGGCTTTACAATTAGCCATTGTAAGTAGGTCAAATTTGACTTTATTCAATGACACTGTATTGTATGATATATAGGACGAGTGGGTTGTGTGCCAGCATGAAGAAGTAACCGTCCAACAACACATACACACGACCGTCGCACCACCACCACCACCACCACCAGTACACACTGGACATGGTGCCACATTGCCTCTCACCGGTTCTGATCCAGCACGACCCTTTACGCGCCACTACCATGCACCCTACGCCACCACCATGAACCACCACCACCCCGTAAATGACCCCCGCCGAGCTGGCCGAGCTCGAACCCTAGCTTATTTATCTATACTCAACCAATTATACCAATTAATTATTCAATTAATCAAATACTCAACATTTGAACATTTAATCAACTAATTCATTAAAAATTAATGAAACCAAAACATGAATACTAACAAGTGATTAAAAGACAATTAATCAAAACTAAGCATGATTAAACCTAAACAGTGATTAACATTAGCAATGATTAACATAAGCAACCATAAGCAATGATTATTTGATCTTAGAGATAAGCAATCAACATGAGTTGGAGGATGCACTGTCGAGCGGCAAGGGTGGTGGGGGGAGAGGTGCAGTGGAGCGGCGGCACGGTGGGCGACAGTGCTGCATTAGGCGGGGGGTGGCATTGTGGGCGGTGGCGCAGTGGAGGCGGGAGGCATCGACGCTGCAGGGGGGAAATGGGGTGGGGAGAGGGGGGCGTACCTGCACGGCAGGCGGGCACGGCATGGTGCGATGGGGCGAGGGTGGTGATGGCCGGTGGCGGTGTGGGGCGCTGGGGCATGCGGCGCAGGGTGGTGATGGGTCGGGGGCGGCGGCGTGGGGCGCCAGGGCAGCCTCGAGCGCCGGGGCGCGCTGCGGCGGCGCTGGACGGCTCTGCTGCGGGGTGGCGGCACGAGGCACCGAGGAGCGGCAGGGCGTCAGGCGGCGTTGTGAGGAAATAAAGTTAGGGTTGGGCCCGATGTGCCATATACAATAACTACATACGACAACCTCAGTGGTGGGCCGTCATAAATACACTTTACATACGACGGCCTAGGTTAAGCTGTCGGATATAAGATTCTATTTACGGCGGACTTTTAACAAACGACGGTGGGTCGACGTAGATAAACTTACTTATGATGGCCTTTCCTGGGCGTCGTAAATAATGTGACATATGATAGCCTGCTGTCGTATGTTAAAGTGGCCATCGTATATGGCCCTGCTTCCTGTTGTGATTGCAATGGCATTTGTCTGATCCTCTCAGGTACCCAGATAGTTCTTGCGAAAGGGATCTTAGTCTAGTGGTTAGGTACTCTGAGTAGCATTATTCAGGTCTTGAGTTCGATTATTCCCTGTGTGAGCGAATTTCAGACTGAATTTTGTAATACTAAATGTTGGTATTCTACAGAAGAATTTATAGGTGCCGAGCCTGGAGTGCACATACGAAAAATGTGAGAGGACGAACATGCCTCATGTTGATCTATGAAGTCCGATCCACATTCGCGAGCTTAGCTACTCAGTTGTCATCGCCTTGTTCAAGACTATCTGTGAGTGTTTATGTCGAAGTGTGGAATACGACACTTCCCCGAGACCCGCTGAGAAGTAGCCTGCGGAGGTTCTTATGTGGTTAGGGGACACAAGATCAATATCAAGATGGTGACCCCAGAGATTTACGTGGTTCGGGCCGCCTGAGCGTAACACCCTACTCCACGGGGTTTGAGTGATTTTATTTAGTGAATGAGTTCGCTAAGGTCAGGTTGTGATAGCTTGGATCAGCCCCCTTTATACTCACGCAGTGCAACCCTTTTATAGTTCAAAGGACTGACCATTACAAAGCTGGCCTGGCCCAACTTGTGGTCCTGGCGTGCTTAATGACCTAATACACTGTCTAAAGAGTATTAAGTATAGTTAATGGTTTGGTAACGTGCCTTCATGGCAGCGTTACCACTATTAATGGTACAATGATCATGTGTCATTAATATGCTATTAATTACACATTATTAGACCTTGTAACTGCCGCCTTAACCATCCTTGAATGTTTGTAATGGTCATGATCAGCTTGTATTTCCGTTGGTGACGAAGGTCTGGAGGCTCCACATGTGTTGGATCTGGAGCTTTCCCTTGCGGGAGAGTAGGTCCGGGGTCGTTGTACACGTGTCAGTACCGGAGCTCCTCTCTGACGGGGGCTAGGTCCTGGGCCGTTGTACACGTGTAGTCACCGGAGCTTCCCTTGGTTGGGAGTTTTGTTCTAGTCTTATTTTACGTATTAACCCGAGATCCAGCCATGTGAGGGGAGCAGGTCCGGTGCAACGTGACATGTGGGACCAGCAAGGGCCTTTGACTCTGACGGGTGGAACTTTCTTGCTCTTGTTGCTGTATCGTGGGGTACCCGGTACGTAGGGTACCGACAGTGGCCCCCGGGCCCACCTTTGGGAGAAACACCTTGGGTTAAGTTGTTCTACCAGAGGTGGGGCCATTCTCGATTCTCGCGCTTTGATTTTCAAAAAGTCCTTTGATGCGCCAATAGAGTGGCGGTTCGGGGGTGAACCTTTGACGCGTGGCTTGTCATGAATACTGCAGATGAGATCTTTGAGTGCGGATCTCACGCAATTGAAGGTCGCCGGTTCCTAATACGAAAACAATATCGGTTCCGCGTGCCCTGTCAGAGCGCCGACTTTGGGTTTCCCGTCGCCCCGCCGCTCATCATGGCAACGGTTGGCCTTGAGTAAGGACCTCGATCTCTTCGTCGGGGTAGCCCCAGGCCCACTCATCATTGACAGGGTAGATTTTTGAAAAGTACTCGTGACCTCATTGCAATTTCCATCCAAGCGTCGCAGAGGCTTACTTGTGAAGGAAAGAACGCACAGGTTGAGGATTCTTTACGCCTTCGATCATCTTTGCGCTCAGAGCCTTCCAAACTCCGCCTAACTTTCCATCTTTTGCTCCACTTTGCCGCGATGGAGTTGGGTCTCCCCAAGAGCCACCTCAAGAGCGATGATGATCTGAAGAAGGTCCAGACCTACATAGGGTGGTCCAGCAACTCCTTCAACCATCTGGTCCGCGCCGGCAAGCTCCTGTTCAAAAAGGAGCACGACGGCGACACGGTGTACTTCTCTGCGTACGCCATGGTGGGGCTGATCCCACCTTTCTCAACTTTCCTTTTGATGCTGCTGGACTTCTGTGGTTTGCACCTGTACCACCTTGGCCCCCATTCTCTTCTTCTTGTGTCAACATTTGTCCACTTCTGCGAGATGTGGGTGGGTATTCATCCCTGCGTCGAGCTCTTACGCACCTTCTTCACCATCCACATGACCGGGATGGGGTCCGATTTTCTTGGCTTCTACTATTTTGTGAAGCACAAGAAATGCCCCTTCAAATACTTGAGGTCGTTTCCCTCTGGCAAGTGGGACGACTGGAAGAAAGATTGGATCATCGTCACGGCAGAGGAGCACGAGAAGTTGGAACTGCCCGAAGGTCTCCCAAATGTTGACACTGATGCATGGAGTGTGGTTCCGGTGCCGTCAGAGGCCTTCAACCCTGCCTTGACCAGGATCCGCGAATGCGTGGAAGGTGGAGTGACCCCAGATGGTCTTCTGCAATTTCCTGGTCAACAGGTGGGCTCCGCTGAAGAAGAGGGAGAAGCTTGCGTGGGCCCTCAACAGCATGATGGATGAACACCAGATTGAAATTGGTCTGAAATCCAACTTGGATGGCGCATCTTTGGAGCTTCATCTCAAGAAGTTCTAGCATGGAATTGATGTCGAAGGCGACGAATTAACTCCACCATCGGCTTTCCTTCCTATGAACGTGGAGGCAAAGTTTAGCAAGGAGCTCCGAAGGAGTATGCCGGCGCTTGACGATCTTGGTGAAGTGGAGAGGCTTCCGACCACCAGATTGGCGATCCCCGGAGCTTCCAAGGGTGGTCCTGCCCCCGCCCCAAGCTGAAGAACTGAAGATGTCGGCAAAGGCAAGGGCAAAGAGCCAGCTGAGCCTTCCAGCTGGAAGAGAAAGTTGAAGCACACTGACGGTCAGTCCGTCAGGCCTGCTCCTTCCACAACGGCTGCTTCCCCCTGCAGGGGGAGGTCTTCTGCTACTACTCCTGCTCCGGTGCAAATGTCTTCGAGATGTGTAAGCTCTGGGTAGTCAACTCCGGCTGCAGCGCCGACTAGAGGCTCCAAGTCTGGGGGTTCTTCCCAGCGAAGGGAAGCTCCTGCCGAAAGAACTCTGGCGGCTGCGGGTGTTCCTCAACCGAGGTTCGAAGCAGTTGCTCACCAAACTTGGTGGGCTCTAGCTCCAGGCCTCAGAATAAGAGGTTCCGAGGCGGCTGGGGTGGTAGCAACCCGAGGTAAGCATTGATTGCTCACTCTGAAATGTTAATCTTGCTTTCGGATATGTCTTTAATCTTCTCCTCCTTTTATTTTTAGGATATTGAAGAAGGGACCTGGATCTTCAACGCCTATGGCAACGGATGGGGCTGCACCTGTCGAAGCTCCGGCTTTGATTGTTGAGCCTCCTGGTCAAGCGGAGGTGGAAGCCGCGGTAGCTCCGTCACCAGGTGTCGTGAGCCTGGACTTGGAGTCCTCACCTGAAGCTTCTGTGGTAGCACTGGACCGCAGGAGGGAAGTTGAAGAAGTTCCCCTGGCAGCAGAGGCTAGTGCTCCATCACTGGCGATGCCATAAGTTCCGGCTTCCAAGGCGAATGTTGCCAAAGCCCTGGCTGTTGAGCCAGAGGCAAGTGAAGTCCCGGCTGTTCAGCTGGAGATTGTCGAGGTTCCGGCTCTTGTGCCGGGAACAGTTGAAGATCCGGCGACAGAGCCGGAAGTTGTAGAGGGTCCGACTACTGAGTCGGAGGAGGTTGGAGGTCCAGCAATTGTGCCGGAGGTGGTTGAAGGTTCGACGGCTGTGTCGGAGGTGGTCGTCGCACCGGTGGCCTGAACCAGTGGAGGTCGAGGACCCAGTTGAAGCTTTTGCTGCTGCTACAGAAGTGGTGGTCCTGAAGGTACCAGCACCAGAGCCAGAACAGCTCGTAGGACCGACGACAGGTCCATCAACATTGGAGCCGTCGACTGAAGACCCGGAAGTGGTGGCTTCACCTGCTCCGGAGGCGGAAGTTCCCACCATGGTTTCTTTTGCTGCCATTGAAGGGCTCCAGGAGAGCGTCCGCAACACTGTCTTGAGCCTGCGGAAATGATCCCGATAGGACCGGAACCTATCCGTTTGACATTGTCCATAGACAATGCTTGCTCAAGCCTTTGATGGGTCCAACTAGCCTTCGACCATGAGAGCAAAGCCTGGTAGGAGGAGCGCAACACCTTAAGGCGTTGGCGCAACAGACTCCATTTTGAGACCAAGCTTGCTTAGACAAGGTTGGCTGACCGGAAGGAATGGATACAAGGGGAGAAGGCCCGGTTAGAGTACTGGGACAAGTTGATGGAGGAGAAGGAGGCCGCCATCCGGGCCCTCGATGCTAACTCCAGGGAAATTCTATAGCAAGCCAAAGAGAGATGTGACGCTGCTGACGAGCTTTATGAAAAGCTTGCAGAGTTGAATGAAACTCTCATGAAGCATCGAGCAGACCTGGAGGCGAGGGAGGAAAAACTCCTGGGGCAGCAGGAGGATGTGGTGAGGAGGGAAGCAGAGGTCACCCAGAAGTTGGCTTTGGGTGAGAAAAATTTGGCGGATCGCAGCAAAAAGCTAGATCTATGGAAGGAGGAAGGGAGGAAGAAGAACTAGAAGGTGGGGCAAGAGCTCTCGAAGAGAGAGTCTGACATTGCCGCTAGGGAGGAGAGAGTCAAGGGCAGGGAGAATGACTTAGCTGAGAGGCGGAACCGCATTCACCTCCGGGAGACGGAGCTGTACGACCGGGAGAAATAAGTTGTTGAGGTCAAGCAGCAGCATGCCAAGCTAGCTGAGCGACTTGCCCGTGAAAGCTCGGAGCTTACGGCCTCCCGGAGGTCACTGGAGGAGCTGCAGAGCTCCAAGGCAACTGAGTCCTTGATGGTTTGGGACTTCCTGTAGCATGCAGACAGGGCCCTCGTGCCCCTTGGGTTCAGTCCAGTACGCCCAGAGAACCCGGCGCAGGATCTTGACCAGACGCTGGCGGCACTTAGCACTGCTGGCAGCAAACACGACACGATGGGTGACGTCATCACCGATCACATGGAGACGGAGGGTAATTCCTTGGCCAAGAACATTGCCGAGTATGTCATGGCATGTTACTAGAGCCGAGACCCCTAGTTCTCCCTTGATCTGGTTTTTGAAGGAATCATCGCGGAGGAGGAAGATGTCGCCGAGGCTAGTGTTCAAGAAGCTGCGGAGAAGGTTGCTTCGTTTTTCCACAGGACCTAGATCCTCTAGTAGCTAGGACTTTTCTCCCTTTGTCCCTTGTAATCTCAATTTTGTAATCCAGTTCTTCTGATTAATGAAATCCTCCTTTTTGCCTTGAATTTTACTTTGTCTTCAATGTACTGTGTCATGTCCTGTTGGCCCCCTGGTACATGTGTACAGTTGAGATGTGTACTTGTACCAAAGGTTATGATAGTATGATGAAGTCTTCAATTTTGAAGCGTCGATGACAGGCCCCCTGCAAGGGTCAGAGCTTGGTAACTTCGGCGTCAACATATTAGATATTGACGGCAGACCTATCTTGGGAGATGTTGGAACTTAACAGCTCCAGCGTCGTCCATCATCACTATGAATTATTGCTTTTCCTGTACATCAAAGGCAAGGGACAAAGTAAAATTCGTCCTCTTGTCTATAAATTGGTTGTGACTTATTGTTCTTATTTGAACTTTATGTCTGAAGAAACTCAACATGGTAACAAGCGTTTTGATACAATCTTTCTAGATCCACATGCCTTTTTTAGTATTCACCCTACTGAGGCCTGCCGGGGTGTAGGTAGAGTGGCGTACATAGGGTGCAGGACCAAGCTAAGTCGATAGCACACTCCGGACCTAGGTTGGCTTGGCGTTCAGGCAAGTAGACTCTGTGGCGGTGTTAAGATCCAAAGTGACTATCAATAAGGATTGTAATGCATGTGAGTTACTTAGAACAAAATTCAAAAAGATTTGCACAACTTCATTATAGACAAACGGAGTAAAAATAATTTGACATATTGAGCCTTGTACAAAAGGTAAATGCATGTGGAGTTTTTTTTCACACAACAGTGCTTCTCATTATAGGTCCGGATTACAGGGGAGACAAGGACACACTTAGGGTGCTGGACCAAGATAATTGTGCTATACATCTTGTGCTAGCCCAGAGCAAGTAGTTACACTTTTAGTACTGAGACTGTGTCAAGTGTTACTTGAACTTTGCGGACCCTCGTGGAGGGGTCCAGATGTTCTCCCGAAGGACTTGCTCGACTCTGTATAATGACTCTACAACATGCATTGTGTGTAATTACAGACTCACCTTCGTGATTCTAAGCATAAAACTTACGGAGGTGCTCGATGTTCCACGGATTGGGAAGTGGGATCCCATCCTCCGTTGCCAAGCAAATGCAGCCTGGTCGGGATACTTTAATGACTCGGAAAGGACCCTCCCATCCGGGAAAATGTTTGTTCATCCCTTCACGAGTTAGTATCTTCCGGAGCACCAGGTCGCCTTCTTCGAGCTGTCGGTCACGCACGTGCCTTTGATGGTAGCGTCGGAGCACTTGGCGATAATGTGCATTTCAAACAGCTGCTCGGCACCTTCCCTCTCGACAAGGTCAAGGTCTTCATGCCAGAGCTGGTCTTGCGTGGCTTCATTGAAGGTCCGAACTCCGAGGGACCCCAAGGTGATCTCCATAGGAAGGACTGCTTCAGCTTCGTACACTAGGAAAAATGGAGTCTCCCAAGTTGACCGATTAGGTGTTGTCCTATTCGCCCATAATGCAGACGGAAGCTCTTCAACCCAGTTAGCTCCATGCTTTTTCAAGCGCTCATATGTGCGCGTCTTGAGTCCTTTTAAGATTCCTGCATTTGCTCTCTCGGCTTGACCATTGCTTGCTGAATGAGCTACTGAGGCATAGCTAAGTTGAATGCCAAGGTCTTCACAATATTCTTGGAATGCAGCACTTGTAAATTGTGTTCCATTGTCAGTTATGACTTTGTTTGGAACTCCAAATTCGCATATAATGGACTTCAAGAACTTGATTGCTGATTGTTTGTTGATTGTTACTACTAGAGTTGCTTTCGGCCATTTGGTGAACTTGTCGATGGCGACATATAGGAACCTATAACCTCCGACGGCTTTTGGGAAAGGTCCCAAGATATCCATGCCCCACACAGCGAAAGGCCATGTAGGAGGTATCATTTGTAATGATTGAGCTGGTGTATAAATTTTTTTTTGCATGGAACTGACATGCTTCACATTTATTTACTAGCTCAACTGCATCCTAGAGTGATGTAGTCTAGTAAAAGCCATGCCGGAAGGCTTTACCGACCAGTGTGCAAGAAGATGCGTGATTTCACACTCGCCTTCATGGATTTCCGCGAGGAGATCACGACCTTTTTCCATTTCAATGCACCGCATTAGGATGCCATTGGCACCGCGTCGATAGGGATCTCCTTCTACCAACGTGTATCTTTTAGCTAATCTGAAAATCCGATCAGTGGATACACTGTCTTCAGGAAGGATATTGTCTTTCAAGTAGCTCCGGATCTCCGAGATCCATGCATCGGAGCTAACTTGAGCTTCTAAGTCTTGCGTGTTGGGTTGCTCGGAGCTTCTGATAGCACCTACGACCCTTGGTGAATGCCATGGTAACAGGGGCATCGGGACCGCCAGCTTCGAGGTGCTGGTCTCGCCCCCTTCGCTCAGTTCGGCAGGTTTGAGCTGTTGGTTTTGATAACCTCCGAATGATGATTCCATCTGGAGTCACAGTTCCAATTGAGGCTTTCGTCTAGAGTTCATCGGCTTCGGAGTTATGAAGGCGCTGAACATGATGGAGATCTAGGACTTCAAAGTCCTTTTGAAGCCTCTGAACTTCAAGGAGATAAGCAGCTAATTGAGAATTGTTACAGGAGCATTCACCTTTCACTTGCTTGATGATGAGTTGTGAATCTCCCTTCACCAACAACTGTTTGACACCATAATATAGTGCCACCTTGAGCCCATAGATGAGGGCTTCATACTCTGCCATATTGTTGGTTGCCTTGAAGTCAAGGTGTACCATATACTTGACCTTCTCTCCGGTCAGATCTAGGAGAAGGATTCCAGCTCTGGCCCCCTGCTTTTGCATGGAGTCGTCGAAGTAGAGGGTCCAGTGAGGCTCAGTGAATACTGGAACTTTGAGCTCTATTTTCTGCTCATTGTGGCCCCCAGGATTTGATGGAGAGGGAGTCCACTCCGCCACAAAGTCAGCCAAAGCTTGACTTTTAATTGCTTGTCTTGACACAAATTCTAGATCGAATTCTGCCAGCTCCGCAACCCACTTTGCAATATTCCCAGTAGAATTAGGGTTATGCAAAATTGCACGTAGTGGAAAAGAAGTTACCACTGATATTTTGTGGGCTTGGAAGTAATGACAAAGCTTTCTTGAGGCGATGAGAACTGCGTAAAGCAGTTTATGAACCTCAATGTACCTTGTCTTGGTGTCGTGGAGTACTTCACTGATGAAGTACACTGGGCGCTCGATTGTCCAAACCCTCCCGGAGGGGCCCGAAACTTCTTTCTCATCAACCTGGATCCTCCCGGAGGTGTCCAGACCTTCTTCTGCAATTTTTTGGTCCCTACCGAAGGGACTCGGAGCTTCATCTGGAGTGACCCAGACCCTCCCAAAGGGGTCTGGATTTTCTTGTCTAGTAGCAGTTACTCCTTCGTTTGAAAGAGGTAGATCCTCCAGCATCTCGTCTTGAGGATCTGTGCCTAAGGGCTGGTCTCCAGACTCGCCTTCAGGCAGCTCTGGACCCTCCTGTAGGGGTCTAGACTCCTGAATTTGGGATGGCTCTGGTCTTTCCATGACCAGGACCATACTGAAAACCTCTGTAGTTGCCGAGTGTAAAGTAGTAAAGGCTCACCAGGGTTCAGAGCTACCATAATTGGTATTGTGGTGAGGAGCTGCTTCAGCTCTTGAAACGCCTTTTCTTCTTCTTCTTCTTCAGACCAATGAAATGGCTCGGACTTCCTCTTGTAGCGCCCTTTCTGCCAGTCTTGATATAAACTGACTAAGCGCAGCTAGACATCCAGTCAACTTTTGGACATCTTTAATGCGGGCTGGAGGCTGCATTTCTTCTATAGCCTTGATCTTCGCCGGATTTGCTTCGATTCCTCGATGAGTCACCAAGAAACCCAAAAGCTTCCCGGAGCTAACCCCGAAGACACACTTGTCTGGGTTCAGCTTGGTGCGCGTAGAGCGTAGCTCTTCGAAGACAGCTTGTAAGTTGTCAAGGAGTGATTCCTTATTTTTGATCTTCATAACGATGTCATCAACATACACCTCCACCAAGTCTCTAATTCCTCTCCAAATGTTTTGTACATGGCTCGTACAAATGTTGAAGCAGCATTTTTAAGACCGAATGGCATGGCAGTATAACAAAACAATCCATCTACTGTTATGATGGCAGTATGCTCTTCATCTTCCTTATACATTTGGATTTGATGATATTCTAAATATGCAGCTAAGAAACACAGTAGTTCGCACCCGGAGGTGGAATCCACTATCTGATCTATTCTAGGTAGTGGACATGGATCTTTCGGACATGCCTTATTTAAGGTTGTGTAATCGATACACATCCGAAGCTTCCCACCGGCCTTGGGTACAACAACTGGATTTGCCAGCCATTTTGGATGGAAGACTTCCCGGATGAATCCAGCTTCGAGCAACTTCTTGATTTCCTGTCGGATGAAGTTTTGTCTCTCGATTGATTGTTTTCGGCGCTTCTGGTGTATAGGTCGGGCGTCTGGGTAAATCTTCAGATTGTGCTCAATCACCTCCCTAGGGATCCCAGGCATTTGTGACGGTTGCCAGGCAAACACGTCGACATTAGCCCGGAGGAAAGTGATGAGCGAGAGTTCCTATTTGCTGTTCAGACCCCCCGATATACGGGTAGTCTGAGCAGCATCGCAACCAATTTGGATGACTTTGACGGGAATGTCGGCGTCGCCGCTTGGTTGCACACAAGGTGCGGAGGTAGAGCCTTTGTGGTGAATGCTTGAAGGATTTGCAGCTAGCTCTTTTAGAGATGCTTCCTCTTGCGCCGTGGTAAGCGCATAGAGTTCTTCCAAAGCAGTGACTCCTGCGGTGTGATCTCCACGGATCCGAAGAACGCCCGTAGGTTTTGGCATCTTCAACACCAAATAACCATAACAGGGAGCCGCCTTAAACTTTTATAAAGCTGGCCTGCCCAAAATGGTATTCAAATGCAGACTGATCTGCGCAACGTCGAAGATCAACTTCTCGGTTCTGTAATTCTCCCGGGTCCCAAGGTCACCGGGAGTGTAATAGAACCAAGACGAGTGATGGTTCCCGGACCTACTCTGGAGAAAGGTCGGGATGGACGGAGGTCCAAAGGCCGAAGCTGAAGCTTGATGAAAGCTTCGAAGCTTATGAGGTTTAGCTCAGAACCTCCATCCACCATCACATGGTGAATTTGGATATTGTTAATGGTGGGTGATACGATCAACGGGTGTTGACCAGCCCCGATCATGTTTTGGGCACAGTCTGAAGCATTGAAAATGATGGGTGTGTCCATCCACTTCCAATGTGGTTCTGCCTTAGCAGCAGGAGCTACCATGGACATGTCTCGGCGCATTGTCTTGAGGATGCGACGAGAGGTGATGTCCCAAGAACCACCATATATGGTGTTCAGTGTTTTCCGACGTTCATTGTCGGATTTATCGGAATCGTCGTCAATAGTGTTGTAGACGGCTTTCAAGACCTTTTTAGGATCCTGGAAACCTAGCTCTTCATTAGCCGGATCTTCATCGACTTTTTGTTTTCCTTCCCTTTGATGGAAAGTAGCTTCTTCCTGGCGCTTGTTGTAGAGCTTGGAAAGGTTCTGGACCTCCTGGCACTCTTCCAAGCTGTGTCGATTCGTCTTGTGAATAAGACACCATGCTATGGAACTGTTGCCGTCTTCTGATGAAGGACAAGGTCGCTTCTCGGGGCATGGCCCCCGGCTTCCAGGAGCTGCAGCAACAGCAGCCGGAGCGCCGACCAACAACTTCTTTTTGCCGTTGGGCTTCTTCTTCTTCTTGCCACTACCGGTGGTAGCGGCTTCAGTTTTGGAGGACTTTTGATTGACCTTCGGGGCTGGCTTGGAGTGCATTTCACGGCCCTTCATAGCCCTAGTGCATTTGTCGGCTAGGCTGAAAAGCTCTGTGACGCTGGTAACTTCCTTAATAGCCAGCTTCTCTAGCATCTTCTTATCTCGAACACTTTGTCTGAATGCAACGATAACAGAAGAGCTTGAGATTGATGGAATGGTATTTCGTACCTGAGGGATACACTGGATAAAGGACCATAGCAATTCGCCCAACATTTGCTTCACAGCAAACATGTACAGTTCAGTGTCGGGTCAGGTGTAGGAGCTCCCGAAGTTGGCAGTGAATTGCTGGCATAGTTCCGCCCAACTATTAATGGAGTCGGGTGGAAGAATCATGAACCAAGACCTTGCAGTCCTGGTTAAGGCCACCAGGAAGTAATTGGCCATTACAACCTCGTCATCCCCTGCTGCCAGTATGGCAGTAGAGTAGATTTGTAAAAATTCAGCGGGGTTGACTGTCTCGTCCAATTTTTCCGTCAAGTGAGGCAGGAACTTCTGTGGCCACCTGACCTTACGTAAGTGCATGGTCAGGGCAGAATAACCTCCTCCTACTCCTTGAGGAGCAGGGTTGTCTTGAGCCTCTCGCCTTTCGCGATCACGCTCGATATGCACTCGACCGTACTGTTGTCGATAACAACGATCCAATTCCGACCGCAGGTCATGGGTCGGAATCCTAGTGATGGTATGGGTGTGTCGTGCTCCGGGGGGCAACGAAGTCACCTGTTGGGAGGCGGCACGCCTCCTCAGTTGAGAGGCTTGTGGACGAAGTCGTCCAGAGATGGTCCATCGTTGTGAAGGTGCTCGCTCTGCAGGAGGAGGACCTTGGTTGCTAATGCCTTCAGTCGCATCTGCGACCAGATGGTCAACATCAGCCCTCCACTGCTCCATAGCACCGTGGGGTGCGCCTGGAGGTGGTGGATGTTGCAGAACAGCTCGCGCGGCAATGAGCTTGTGCTCGGGGTTGTTGTTTGCTGATGCAGTGATTGATGCAGATGCCCCATCTTGTTGATTGGCATCGTTTGCCGGGGCAGATGGTGCAGCATTGCTTGCCGGAGCATTGGCACCTGCTGGTTGCTGAACATTGGAGGGGTTGCATCCAACAGGGTGTTCAGCATGATTGCCGTTGGATGATCCAGCAGCTAAATTCACCATCTTGTGATCTTGGAACAAACGCTGCCCCTTCCTGGCGCGCCAAATGTCAAAGTGTGGAATATGACACTTCCCTCAGACCCACTGAGAAGCAGCCCGTGGAGATTCTTATGTGGTTAGGGGACACAAGATAAATATCAAGATGGTGACCTCAGAGATTTACGCGGTTCGGGCCGCCTGAGCGTAACACCCTACTCCACGGGTTTTGAGTGATTGTATTCAGTGAATGAGTTCTCTAAGGTCAGGTTGCGATAGCTCGGATCAACCCCCTTTATACTCACGCGGTGCAGCCCTTTTATAGTTCTAAGGACCGACCGTTACAAAGCTGGCTTAGCCTGACATGTGGCCCTAGCGTGCTTAATGACCTAATACATTGTCTAAAGAGTATTAAGTATATGTAATGGTTTGGTAATGTGGCTTCATGGCAGCGTTACCACTATTTATGGTACACTGATCGTGTGTCATTAATATGCTATTAATGACACATTATTAGACCTTGTAACTGCCGCCTTAACCATCCTTGAATGTCTGTAATGGTCATGATCGGCTTGTATTTCCGTTGGTGACAATGGTCCGGAGGCTCCACACGTGTTGGATCCGGAGCTTTCCCTTGCGGGAGAGTAGGTCCGAGGTCGTTGTACACGTGTCAGTACCGGAGCTCCTCTCTGACGGGGGCTAGGTTCGGGGCCGTTGTACACGTGTAGTCACCAGAGCTTCCCTTGGTTAAGAGTTTTGTATCGGGCTTATTTTACACGTATTAACACAAGAACTAGTCATGTGAGGGGAGCGGGTCCGGTGCAATGTGACATGCGGGACCAGTAAGGGCCTTCGACTCTGACGGGTGGAACTTTTTTGCTCTTGTTGCAGTATCGTGGAGTACCCGGTACGTAGGGTACCGACAATCTACATTTGTACTTACTTGTAATAAGTTAGCAATAACTTCTTTGGAAGGAAAGTCGGGACTTTACCATTATCTGAAAAAAAAGCAAGAAGATGATGTATTATTTTAGTTTTATGACTTTATTTTCATGGGTCATAATTTGGCCTACAAAAATACATTAGAATAGTTTTGTGTAACATATCCTGGCTCATGAAAATACATCACTTTTTTTCTGAGCCAGAATTAGACCTAAAAAATATGTCAGTTATTATGTTTTAAAAGTTTGGCTCATGAAAATAGTTGACATATTTTCATGGGCTTATTATAGTTCGCAAAAATATTATTATTTTTGTGGGTCACATATGGCTCACGAAAATTATATTATTTTGATGGAAGCTCGTGAGAATACGTTTATTTTGATATGTTATTATCGTGGGCTGAAGGCCCATGAATATACTGCCTGGGCCCATGAAAGTAGTTATTTTCGTGGACTTTTCGTGTATCTCGTAAGCTTCCAGCCGACTAAAGTAAATCAGTTTCCTATAGGGAATCATGCAATTTTCTTATTGTATATGATAATGTATGGTATCAATTATTACTTGGTAACAAAAATTTTGAACTAGAAGGTTACTGATAAAAGCCAAACTTGTTTGCCTGATACCAAATCTCAATCCAATGTATTTCTGGCTTATAAATTAAAATTTTTTCTTGTGATATTGTGCAATTGTACTTTTGAAGTATCTATTCATGGTGTCTACTTGCACTCTTTTAGATAAATTTTTTTTTTTGAAAAGCTAGGTTGTAGTTTAAAATGCCCAGTTGAACAAGAGTATATTATTCTACCCTATCATAACACGTTAGCTAGAACTAGTGGTAAGATCATTGGATCAGATCCCCCGCATGGTTTCCTAGATGTCTAATAGAAGCTATGCCACGGTTATGTTGTCATGGGAGAGGAGAGATATCAACCATAAGACATGAGTCTATTTTTCTCGTTCAAGAAAAATTTCATTAGTGTATAAATTAAGAAAGGTAGTGGTCAAATGTGTATACGACATGAAACACATTCATGCATATGATTTCCTATTTTCACCAAGATTTTCTTGTTTTATGAACACATTAGCTTGTCAGTCTCACGGTTTCCTAGTGAAAAACATCCTAGATATGGATAAATTATCCGAAGTAAGTTTCAACTATGTCCACACGCAAAAAAAAAAATTCAGCTATGTCTGATAGAATTTCTGCCACAGTTATGGTAGTGTAGACCACCAAATATATTTTTTTCTCATTCACACCATTTCAGTAAGAAGTATGCTTAGGAAAGGAGTGATGAAATCATGTATACACGATTGAAAACACATTCATACTCGACTTTGAAAAGGTTTCTTTTACAGAGAAATCAAGATAAAAGATTATTAAAAAAAAGGTAGTATGCAAGACTACGTCCTGCAACAACACAAGGAAAACACGGTTGTTCGGACAGTACATTCTCAGGTATTAAAAAATACACACTACATGGCGGCGGCCATGTCAAGGGTCGGGAACACACCGCTGTTCACGGCACATACAACACGCGCGCAACCGATACGCACGGACTTGCGCCATACCACCTGGGTGTAGTGCCCACACAACTTGCCCGCGTCGCAAGTGTTGGTAGTTCTTCTCGATTGACCCCTGAGTTGACCGCGTCGGTGGCACTCCACACCCGCCCTGCAGAGCCCGACAAAATGTTTTCAGTGAATGCCCCCCCCCCCCCCCCCCCCCCCCCCCCCCGGCGGAGCGCTGCAGCCGGCACTTGCCTGCACGCTTGGTAGCATAATCCTGCGCATACTTGGCCACCCTCGGATTCCATCTCACCGGACCGATGCCGTCTGCAGCGCGTGTTCGATTGTGGAGGTTGACGAAGTCCTGCGGCGTGTTCTGAGCTGCCGTAGTTGAAGCAATTGCCGCCGCCATTGCTGAAGCCAAGGCTACAAGACTCTTTGAAAATGCCATGGCTACTCTGCTAATTAGGTTGTGATTGTCTAGTTACCTGAGCCAAGAGGTGCTTGAAGTTCGTGGCTATTTACAGCTGATAGATGCACATGCATAAGAGACTATCACTAGAGAAATGTCGACAGTTTACGACGGCCGTCGTAAATAAGCTATTTGCGATGGTTTTCGGCCGTTGCTGGAATTTTTTCGAAATTTAGTTTATTTGTGACGACCTGATTTTTTTGCGACGGCTAGCCTCAGCCGTCGCAATTTACCTTGTTTGCGATGGCTGACGCTGGCCGTCGCATATTATTTAGATTTATTGGCAACGGCATTTATACAAAACCGTCACAAATAGTAGAGGTCTTATTTGCGACAGTACTATACAAAAGCCATCGCAAATAAGGCTTTTTATTTAAAAAAATAGAAATGCTGCCCGGCTCGATGGCCAGAAACACGACAGAATAACAGCAGCAATACACATATCATTGCAGCAATACAGTCAGTTAGCATCACTTCAGAAAAACACAAAACATATACCATCTCCATCACAACACAAGAACTCGAAATAAAGAGTGAGGCTATATGCTAGCCCTTTTACTACCTCCCGTGTCGCCAACGTCCTTGCCGCGCGTAGTCCAGGCGTCGGTATAGACGGCGATGGAGTTTGAGCCTCCGTCGCTGATCCCTGCAACACATAAAAGTTTTTTGACATATTGATTAGTTTGGAACTTCGTTTTTGACTAGAATTGATTAAACAAGCTAGAATTGATCATATTGAACTTATTTTAGATAATTTGAGTTAGATTTGGCTATGTTTGATTATTTAAGACTAAGTAAGAATACAATAGCTAACTTCAATTAGATTTGCCTATGTTTGATAGATTAAGACTAAGTAAGAACGTTCTTGATTACATAAAAATCAAGAGAAGTGTGCACCGGCGGCGGTACGTGCACTTCTAGCAGTGGAATTGATGGTGGCAGCGGACGTAGCTCGAGTTGCAACCCCTGGACCGCCTGGCCTTGAAAGAAACTTTGTCATTGCAAACTTTACAGGTTATTATATATTATTAATAATCGATGAATTAACTTACTGCCATCGCCCGCATTTGCACTATAACATCCTGAATTTCCACATGCTATCACATCTGATTTACAAAATAATCACTAATATATGTGCAAACAATAACTAAAAGGAAATAATAACATTAGATATAAAACAAATAAAATAATAATAAGTGAAATAAAATAAGAAATATACTAAAGGAAAGTATGTGAAGGTTGACTAGGCAATAGCAACCTACGCCACTTTCTCTAGGCATGAGACCAGCCTGGCACATTTTCTATCTACCCCCTCCTCTTTTCCCAAATTACAGAAAGCACTGCCACAACAACACACATGATTACTCACTGAACCAGGCCAACCCATGTCATTTTACATCCACCCCCTCCTGCTTTTTCGGATTTATAAACCCCACTTCTTCTTCCTCCAGTCAACAGACCAACACGTCCTTCTCAGGGCAGCAGCATCACGGGTGCACTCCATAGCAGCAGCAAACTTACTCTTTCCCTCCGTCCTCCCTCCTTCTCCATTCCGCGAGAAGCCTCCCGTACGCGTACGGCGCATTCACTTCGTCGATCACTGTCCCGATGAGACGATTGCTACCTACCCTCTTTCACGCACGTCACGATGGACGTCTCGGCGGCCGCGCTGCAATGTCGACGACCATGCGACGGGACAAATCGTGCAGGCGCAGTGAGAGCCGCTCGCTAGGCGACACACCGCCTGACCGGGTTAGGCACATGCGCATACGGCGGAATAACTGCGCTCGGCTGATTTTCCGTCGACGCCGGCCGTCTTACCTCCGCCTATAAAGGGACCCCGATGGCTTCAGCTACGCCGGGCCGTTCATCGCACACACCGACCAAGCTCCAGAGCTCGCTTCATCCTCCCGCACGCAGTCACCGAACGACGAGTTGATCTCCGGCGGGGAGCCCTGCCCGTCCAAGCCACGATCTAGGTGAGCATCCCCACCATCTACTCTACCTTCATAGCCTTCCCGGAGCCATTTCCCCATCTCCCTCAAGCTAGCAGTGACGACCTCCGTCCGCGGCCGTTCCTGCCGGAGCGCTCACAACTTGCTGGGCCTATACTGGAATTGATAGCTCCAGAGAATCCTCCGTGATCAGAGCAGCCGTTCCCCTTCTCCATAGATGCCCTCTCCCCTGTTCTCCCCTCCGATTTTGAGCTCCCACAGCTATCTATGGTGACCAGAGAGAGACACACACGGAGGAAGAAGATGACCTCCTGTAAAAGGACTAGGCTAGCGGATCAGCCAATGATGCATTAGCTAATCAGGCTCTGGCCCACATACACTCAACCAACCAATGACCAAGCCATATCAGACCTGTTACCCACGTGCAGCCTGGGACTAGACCATGCTCCACCGCCAGCTAGACCAAAGCAATATTTCAATACATGTCATTTAGTATTTTCGGAATCAATTCAGCCACAACATTATAAAATACATATCTCACTCATCCAAACTCTGATTAACTCGATTCTTCTTCTAAAATTCATCTAAAATCATGATCTATTTAATACACTTAAATTTGTATGATATATTGATATATGTTTGCACTACTTGTACGATTGCTTGTGCGCGCGCTAAGGAGCAAACCCAGTGCCGGAGGAGAGTCCGGAGGAGCCAGCTGAGCAGGACCACGACGCCGCTGACGGTAGCGAAGGAAAGTTCCATTGATCCCTTTTTGAGCATATCGCACCTATGTGAGATTTATCCATTGTGGCCAGCAGATTAGGTTATTGCATTTTTGGAGCGTCGAGTGATAGAGTAGAGGCATGCTAGTTCCATTTGCTACATATTGGAGTGATGAGGTTATACATGATGATGTTGCCTCTTGTATGTTGTATGGTTGGTGAGAGCATGCATAAGTTGTGACCGGGGCAGATGGGTTAGAGTTGGTCTATGTGCTACCATGGTGGTAGACTTACAACGAGTTCATTCATTAGGATAGACTCGTGATGTGTGTATGGAGGCTGCCCTAGTGAGCCTTAAGGACCGAGTTGTTTTGACATCTTACCTAACTTCCTTTCAGTACGACCACATGTCCCTGTATGGGCGGGGCCTAGCCTAATCCCGGTGGCTAGCCCGACAGTCGTCCACGGTGGAGAGAGAGTTATGTTGAGATATTATTGACCTCACTAATGATAATAATATTGGGTTTGGGGCGACTGGTTTGGGTGATGTTTCAACTGGGTATCGGTTATGTCGGGCTGTCTTTGATGGTTCATGCATGTGGATACAGCGTACAACCTCTGCAGAGTGTAAAATCCATTTGGATGGCCGTGTCCTTGGTATAGGATGGGTTATGGTGTGGTCCTAACAACTAGAAAACCACCTATGGTGAGACTGAGATGAGTGATGTGTCTGTGGGACATATTCACTTGCATTAGTTGCATTGTTATTTATTTCGTGCATTGCATTTACATCTGCTTATTCCCCCCCGAAGGGCGAGGTGGAGCTTGTTGAGTACTTTTGTGCTCAAACGTTGTTGATTCATTATTTTTCAGAGGATCCTGACTTCGTGCCAGAGGACTTTGAGTAGGGTCGCGTCCGCACCCAAGTTGTGTGTAGTGGAACCATGGGCGATGATGAGCTACTAGTCTACATGTTGATGTTCATTATATTTGCACTGTCACTAGTTCTAGTTTTTATCCATAAGGCTATGCCGTTGAAATAAAGATCTGTATGGTTGTGGTTCCACTTGTGTTGTAATATTATGTATTGAACCTCGTATTTGGTAGTAATATTATATGTTTAGTTCCGATCTTCTGGGTCCGAACGCTTCATGCACCTCTATCGCCTCCTGCATCTGCTCCATGCAGGCTTGCTGGTAGGAGATGGTGGCTTGCCTCACCACCTTCACCGCCTCCATATCTGCCTTGCCCTCCTCGACCTGACAAGCGAGAGTCTCCACCTACAAGACATAGTCAGTCGGGCCCACCGATGAAGCCTGTGTGGAGCTGCCTCTCATAGGTCGCGCCGCCCTCGAGTCGACAACTCCGTCGAATATGGCGAGCCTATAAAAAATTAATAAGTAATATGGAATTGAAATATCTTGAATTAAAAACGATAAAATGAATTACGAACTCACCTTTCGTGGGCTTTTCCACCTTCCGCTTGCATACGCGGTTTGATGATCGATTGGTTCATGTTCTAAATGGAAACCTTCGTCGTGTATCCTCCGTAAGATCCCTAATTTCAATAATTCAGAGTCCAGTTAGGACAAAATTTTTTGACAAATAAAAAGCAATAGAAAGGAAATGAGAAAAACAAATAAATACAAACTCCAAATGAGGGAATAAAAAATAAACTTAGCTACTGTTAAAATGAATTTAACATGAAGATTTGAGTTGACCAATGGATTCCGAATATTTCAAATAGCCTCCCTGCAAACTTTCAAAATTTTTGAAGCAAGTTTGCTATTTAATTCAATAGCTACTTTGAATTCAACTCAAATTCAAGTTCATGTTTGAATTTAAATGAAACTTTGTCAAATCAACTATGGGAATTCAAAATCAAAGTCTATATGATTAATCCATCCATCCCACAAATATCTAGGAAAATTTTGGAATGAATTAGGTGGTAGAATTGATGGGGAAAGGATGAGGATGAGGTGGGACCCACTTTTCATCCAAAGAAAAGTACTGTTTTTGCTTTCCAAGTGACACCATATGCCATGCAAAGTCCAGGCAGCTGCTTGCACTGTTGAGGTCGCCTCCAGCTGCCCCCAGCATGACCTGGCCTCCTCCTTATCTCCCCTCCATGGCTCTGAGCTGACCATTTCTTCACCTTTATGTTTCCAGCGCCATATTTGCTTCTCTCCTGATTCCTCCTCTGTCCAGCCGATTTGCAGCAAAGTACTCTGTGTTGAGCACTTTTTTTTTTGCCTCTATTCACTCCCCAATCTCTTGCGCAACTTTGTGATCAAGTTCTTGCACAGCTAGGCCATCCCCGAAGCTGTTAACTTCGAAACCGAGGCCGTCGGGAATCTCCCCTGTTTTGCCGCGCCTTTGCTCATCGTCGACCCGACGATACAGCCATCTTCTCGCCTCGGTCCTAGAAGCAAAAAGGTTTTACTACTCATGTTCTAGCTGATCGTAAAATTTGAGCCCATGCCATGCCTCCTAGCCGCCATATTTATTTTTCTTCCTACGAACTTCGGTTATGAGTAGATTTGCTTCGTGTGCGAAATTCCTTTTATACAGTTGATTATTTTGTGTGCACTTGTGCTATGTTTTTTTATATGACCAGGCGCATCACCTCGAGGAAGATCTGTCCAGTTTCATCGAGTATTCACGCCGGAATACCATTTTTCTCCAACCGTCGGTCTTCCCCTCCTCGGTCCATTGTTGCTACCATTTTTCCAAGCCATTTCTCTCCTTCTTATGGCCAGATTCTTGTTCTGCATGCTTCCATGAAGCTTCACAAAGTCTTCCCGATAGATTTAGCCCACCATAGAGCTCGGCCGACATGGCCGAAACCCTAATCGCCGCCTCCGCCGTCGCGCAAGCTTTTCTAGCCATCGTCGCCGTGCGCTGACCCACTGACGTGCTCAGCACCTCAGAATATGGCTAGGCGGTGAGTTTGGGGAGGAACCGTGCCGACGGGTGGTAAGAGGTCCGGCGAGGCGCCGCCGTGGTTGCGCGTGTGGCTGGAGGTAGAAGATGACCAGGCGGGCCCCGATCGTCAGTGAGAGATCGGCACGCCCCGGATCTGGTGCGGCCCGTGGATCGCATGTGGCTACGCCCTTTAATTCAGCAGCCACGTGTGGCTTCAACCCGATTGGGCCATTTTAAACCTGTGGGCCCAGCCCTTTATTCAAATATTTCCAATTGAAATTTTATTCCAGAGTTGGTCCCAACTTTGAAAATCCATAGCTCCTGGAATACTTGTCCAAAGATTCCCAAATAAACTTTGTTGGAACCAAGATGTTCTATACTTTCAAGTGCTGCACTTGGATCTGTATGAAAGTCCATAGGAATTTCTTCATAATTCAAATAATCAAAATTCTTATAGAATAAATTTCTATAGTTCTGCTCTTTGGAAAATTACCAAATTTTTCCATAACCTTCATTTGAATATCCTTGAACTCCATAAAAAATTTCAGGGTAATTAGACTTAATTTACATGGTCTGATCACCTATGTATCCTCTATGCACATAAAAATAGCCAAATTCATTTAGAATTTGTACAGAAACCTGTGCAAGCTTATAAATTGAATATCTCTCAGTAGAAAGCTTCAAAATTTATGAAACTAACTTTTTTGATTCGCCATTTATCCACACTAACCAGAATTACAACCTAATCTTCATGAAAATACCTAGATTTTCCTGTAGAGCCCTTTAAAGAAAAATCATGTTTGATTTTTATCTGATGATTCGCTTCATAGAAAAATCTGAAATTTTGCAAAATGTTCTTTAGTAAGTTTCTGAATTTCTATAAAAATTTCAGCTTCATTGGACTTTATGAACCTAGTTCAATCTGGAGATTTTCCTAACTGGTCATAGAATGCCCAAAAACAACAGAAACATTTCAGAAAATTTTCCAAACTTCTAAATCCAATATCTCACAGTAGAATTATTATAAAATTGTGAAACCAAATTTGTTGAGTCACTCTTGACCTCATCTAAATAGAACATAAACTGTTGGCCATGTTAAAGACCCAATTTACCCATGAAAATTCTGGGAAAAGTTTATATACATTTAATTTTATACAGCAGAGGCTTCCATGAACTTAGCCCAAATTTTTCTAGAACCTCACCCATAGTGCCTAGTGTCCTCTGTAAAATTTGCAGGACCAGTGGCCATCATTTATTATACTTAACCGTCTTTCCATTGAGCTATGTAATAATACCAATATTGATTCAATTGCATTTCTCTGTACATATCGAATAGTTGCCGAGCTCGAGGAGACCCTGGAGCCATTGGAAGTAATCAATCCAGAGACTAACTTTACCCCCTTCTCGCAGTCAGGCAAGCCCCGATTTGCATTTAACAGCGTTTTAAATTTTATTTGTATCACACTATATGGTTTAGGATGTATGTGCATTAAGTCTAGGATTTTCTTGAAGTTTTCCACACGCATGACCAGAGAACCCATGAGAGAAGGGTAGATGGATAAGTCCTTGATGTGTCCATGCTATGTATAATGTTATTGTTGCTTCGGTAGAAGTTGAGTAGTTGGAATCTACTCGCGAGTTCAGGAATTGGGTTCACACGGGGTTGGTTGAGTGAGAGATTCACCATTTGATTAAATATGAGACCGGGCATGGATTAAGAGCAGCAGGACATAGGGGCCTATGACCTGTAGCTGTGCCTGTGTCGATCAAGGAACGATCCATGTGCAGCCCTGTTGAGCAAGTTTGAATGTACCGAAGGCATACTGGATATATGGGACCCAGTAAATCGATGTAACTTGTCCACCTTAGCACCGGGGCATACCCTACCGCCTTATAGGTGTGAGTTGAGAGCAACAAGGTGTAAACCTACCAGCGGGTACATCGTACTTCATGTGTGGGCCTCCTGATCATAGCGGTGGGACCGGTTCGACATGTAGGTAGCGGGTGAAAGGTTGCTGCATACAACATGAGTGGAGTGTGCCGTTGCAGCTCTGAGTGTGGGTGTATGTGTCGTACTATTCAGGTATCCCTGCAAGTCTATATCGATTCGAGTCGCCACTTGTTCACTGAGTCGTGACGTAGTTAATTATTTGGAGCTGAATATTATTGAATCATGCTTTATGGAATAATCATGTATTGATGCTTGTATGTTTAGATCAGATTGTTCACTAAATTTCAGATTCGTGATGATTTAATTTGCCGCTAAAACTGAAAGTAAGGACTAACATTTAGGCGAGTTTTTATTGCAAACTGCCATCCTATATTACACTTATCGTGCATATAGAGTTCGATGCTTAGTGGAGACGGTTAAGTCTTGCTGAGCCTTCGTGCTCACGGTTGCTATTTTAAGTTTTTGCTGCAGATGATGCCGTTTATGGTGAAGGGTTCGCCGGTGAGGTGTTGCCCCTGTAGGGGTACACGACCGAGTGGGAACCCTGCATGCCGCCATGATGTTTTCTGTGTGCTGCCAGTGGGATTCCGTTCTAGGGCTGAACGGAATGACTTTTGCATAGCTTAGGCTTGAGTGTCGAGAGCTATGAACATATCTTCCGCTGCAGTGTATTTAAATGTATATTTTTTGTAAAATACAAAACATGTATAATACTATGTTGTTTTATGTAATACGATGTATCTTTTTCTGTGTGCTGTTGGGTGCCGCATCGCACGACACCGCCCAATTGCGATTCTTGGAATGTGTGGACTCTAGTCCCCACAACCTGGTATCAGAGCCGCATTGGAAATAGCACACTTAAAAATGATCGTATTACGAAAAAAAATTAGGTTTACAGTGAGGAATCGATAGTAGCCCACATAAGGATTATAAGTAGCATAATTACTTAAGGTGGCAAAGCTAACTTATGTATTATTATATTTTGTAACGATGATCCGACGTCAGGTAAGAGGTAAGGTATGCCACTGCAAGCGGATCAATTGTGGTAAGCTCACCATGCGAGCGGTAGCATGTGATTGTTTCCGTGGCTTGGCACAAAAATGTTAATATGAGTCTCTGAAACTTTCTATGTTTCCGAGAACATATGATACACGGTACTCCATCGTGCTTCAAAGTTAGTGGGAGCCCCCGTTGTGTGGGACATAACCCGATGCGCCTCCTACTGGTGCAACACTATGCAAAGACGTGGGACCCCGTTGGGTGGTAGAAAACCCGGTCATGTACCTCGAGACGTGGCTTAACTCGGGGCGGCCCATATGGAATAATACGGGACGAATGTTTTTACTTTCATATATATTATTGTGAAATGTTTGCCCGTGCGGGCTGTGTCGTACGACACCATATGATTTATCTATAGTTTTTTTGTAGTGACAGATACACTGACCATGTTATCGTATTGCATTTAGAAATTGTTTGCGAGTGAACGTCATTAAGGCCACCGTTGAGACGTATGCCGGAATACCGGCTTAGAATTTTTACTTTGTGAGGCACGTAGTACCAACATATACTCCATTGATGCATTACCCAATTTTCTGTAAAATGGAACTGAGAAGATGTAAAACTACTTATATTAGCTATCAAGCTCTGAGTTTGAACTAAGTTTTCAAATTTGGAGTAGGCTTTGAAGTCACCAATTCAAAAACAGAGTGTTCTGTTTTCTGCCAGAAAAAGACCTGACTTGAGAAACCATATCTCCCGGTAGAAAACTCCAACAAAGGTGCACCATACATGGATGAAAATTTTAGGAAGTCTTTTAAAACTTTTATGTTCATATCCAGAACTGAATTCCCCTCTAACCTGTTCAAAATCTCAATGTTCCAAAATCTGCCAAACTGGACAGAAACTGGAACCCTCTCTGGACTCCATACTGTTTTGACCATATCTCACTCTAGAAAAATCGAACAGGACCGTGCAAGAGATTTCTGGAATCCATGTAATATTTATTACAAATTTGTAAAGCTTTTGTAAATCCTGCTGTTTTATATCTGAAAATTGTGGCCCAAAATCAGCATAAACAAAGGAGATGCTGTCAAAATATCCAGAAAAAAACTGCCAGGTTTACAATGCCATATCTTCTCACAAAGAAATGATCTAAAGGCAAAACAATACTTTTTGGAAAGGTCCTGAAGTGTACTTCCACTTTGTAGTTCATCTCAAGATCTAATTCTGCAATTTACTTGGTTAAATTTGTGTTTGAGTATAAACTGGTCAGGTTTCAAGAGAAACTTTATCGGTTTGGCATAATTTGGTCTTGTTATGAATCTGGACCTCGATTTCACTTCGAGAAGTGTCGTAACGGACCAGTTGTAGATACTCAACCATTTAACAGTGGAATTGAGGGTTCGACCCACTCGAACCTCTTTTCTTTTATGGTCATGTTTGTGTCATATTGAAGATAAAAATGTGTATTCACACGATAACACGCATAACGTCCCATTGCGATCAACGATAGTCAAAATGAAGTTCAATCCATGAAGTTTGTTATTTTGGAACTCACTATTGTAACATTTGTCCAGGGATGATGTATTTTGTATAAAGTTTATACTTTATCAATATATGTTACCGTTATGCAAGTTTGTTTTTAATAAGCACACTATTGTTTTTATCTTGAGTGATCTCACAATATCACGTCTCATGTTGGATTCATGGTTCTGACTGCAGAATGGTGCACACTCGTAACACGCTCGAGATTGGTGGCACAAGCCAGGGAGGTGATGACTCCCAGCAGCCAAGAACTCAAGATCAGCGACAGCCGACACTGCCACCTCCTCCTCCGCTTACGTTGGCGGATGTGATTGTAGCTATGGTGGGTTCGCGCGACAAGCAGACCGAGCTGCTGCGGACCCTTGTGCAGAATACATCCCGTCAGCAAGGGCATCCAGACGGAGGCAATCATCAGCCTCAACACTCCACCTACTCGGATTTCATGGCGACTCATCCACCGGTCTTCACGAAGGCCGACGAACCTCTTGAGGCGGACAACTGGCACCGCACCATTGAAGCAAAGTTTGGGTTACTCCAATGCACCGAAAAACAGAAGGCGCTCTTTGCGGCGCAGCAGCTTCATGGCTCCACCTGCGCTTGGTGGGCGAATTACATCGCCTCTTTGCCGGCTGGTCACGCCATGACCTGGACAGAGTTCCGGGAGGCGTTCCGCGCCTATCACATACCTCCCGGGATTATGAAATGCAAGCTTCAAGAATTCCTTGAACTCAAGCAAGGTGGGAGGAGTGCTCACGAGTACTCTAAGGCCTTCAACCACTTTTCACAATATGCACCAAATCATGTGAACACGGAGGAAAAGAAACGGGGCTGTTTCTATCGAGGTTTGAATGCAAAGATGAATGACAAACTCGCTTTGTTCAACCGCGGCACGTTCAATGATTTTGTCAATGCGGTGATTGTACAAGAGGATGCAACACGCGAGTTGGTCACAGAGAAGAAAAGGAGTGCTCCACAGGGCAGCAGTGGTGGAGCTCCACAAAAGTACCGTATGGTGTACCGATCACCGTCCGATCAAAGGTGGCAGCCACCGGCACGACCGCCATTGTTCCGTGGCCGCCCATTCAACGCACCAAGCTTCCGACCACCCCTGCCACAGTAGCCACATCAGCAGCAACAGAGGTTGATACCTCGTGCACCACCACAGCAGCAGCGTGCACCGGGTTTCCGTCCTCCAGTCTATGGTGGTCCGACACAATACACATGCTACAACTGTGGACGTGTCGGACATCTCTCCTCAAACTGTCCGGTCAAGCAACGCAGCAGACAAGCATCATATCAGGGTGCTAATCAACCCCACAACCAGCCCAAGAAACCAAATACCAAACCCGGCAACGTGCACCATATCGCAATTGAGGACGTACCGGAAGGCGAACCCATACTCGCGGGTACGTTTACTCTCATTGATCACCCCATTATCATACTTTTTGATTCTGGAGCCACCCACAATTTCATTAGTAGTTCATATGTTGTCAAGCACCAACTACAAATATGTCCTATTAAATATCCATACATGACTTGTTCCCCGGGTGGGAAAATATCAGCTCATAGTATGATTCCTAAAGCACCACTGTGCATGGGTGGAAAAATATATCCAACCACTCTCATTATCTTAGATGGCCAAAAGCTTGATGTCATATTAGGTATGTCGTGGTTACATCACCACGGTGCTGCTTTGGACATCGTTCCTCGAACCGTTCATTTGGATTCTCCACTACACAGTCCACATACTCTCATTCTCAATCGATGAAAGTTCATCTAGGTATCCCTTGTGGCTTTTGGTTGATTTATGACAAACAAATGAGATCCTAACCAAATTGTTGAGATGAGCGCAAGTTTTAATGAAAACATGGAGTAAGCGCAAAAAGAAAGGAGAGTGAGGAATCAAGCTGGATAGAGCTCAAGAGATGAAAAGGATAATATTTGTGTGAGTGGAGTGTGTTGGAGAAACACTCCAAAGAGCTCAAGCACATTTAATCA
The DNA here is from genome assembly GCA_036927565.1 of Tuctoria greenei. Taxonomy (NCBI): domain Eukaryota; kingdom Viridiplantae; phylum Streptophyta; class Magnoliopsida; order Poales; family Poaceae; genus Tuctoria; species Tuctoria greenei. The sequence continues at coordinate 63,149,119 of JAYESD010000007.1, read as the reverse complement.
CTCTTACTCCACAAATTTATACAGGTCCGGATTAGTCCGATATACCCCGGACTAGTCCGCTAATCCCTCTATTCAAAATCGGACAAGTCCTCCCAGTGCGGACTTGTCTGCACAGTCCAGGTTTACACAGACTGGAGTAGTCCGATATCACAACGGACTAGTCCGATATGTTTCTAACTAAAATCTGACTAGTCCTCTCCAGTGCGGACCAGTCCTCAATAGATCACAACTTTGTACGACATCGGACAAGTCTGATAATATTCGGACTAGTCTGATAACCTCTCTGACTAAAATAGGACAAGTCCTCTAAATGCGGACTTGTCCCAATTCACTAAGGGATTTGTGGGGACCAGAGTCCACACATTCCAGGAATCGCATTGGGTGGTGCCGTGCGATGCGGCACTCAACAGCACACAAGAAAAGTCTTACAAAATAACCAACACAAATATTTTATTTCACAAGATGATTCTCTTTTACAACATAATATACAACGCAGCAGAATATACATATTCATACTCTCAACTAGCTATGCACAACAGAAGTCGTCCATGCCCGCGGACGCTTCTCACTAGCAACACGAAAACAGAGAGCGGCGACAAGGTTTCTGTAAGAGATACATCTCGACAAGCTTGAGGTCTCACGGACAACCATAACAGAAGCATAAGCTAATAATACCTGCAAAAACCACAATATAGCAACCGTGAGCACAAGGCTCAGCAAGACTTAACCGTCTCACCTAAACATGAAACTCTACACGCTGGAAACTTTAAAGACTGGAAAGCTTAATTTGCAGGAATGGACTCACCGAAAGTAAATCCTTAGTGGTTAGTTTTAAAGTAGCATATGCGATCCATGGGTATAGCATCATTGTGAATTCCACAATCAAACAAGAAACGCTTCATCCACGATGATACTTGCTCAAGGTTGCATAAGCCTTATCCAAGTTAAATGTCTGAAAATTGTAAATTTGATTATGCTATCTCTATAGCAGCCAAGATTTCAATACAAAGAATTATTCATAGCAGCATATTCATAATCTTTCCATTTCTCTTTCTTACTACGTCAAGACTCAGTGTCCAAGTATGCTCAATTCATAACTGCGAGAGACAGTGATTCGAATCAAAAACACCCGGACTGCACGCCACGTACGACCATACTCAGAGTTGCATTGGCGCACTCCACTGATGTCGTACACAACCACCTTTTCACAGATTCAATCACATCAAAACAGTTCGATCGACCCGAACAGTGAGCTCACATCAAGGTGCACCTCCGCTGTGAGATATTCTTGAGTAAGTTACCTCCCACTATACTAACAGCCGACATTTTAGGCCAATTTAAAAGGTTCCAACATAGGATCCTCAGGGTACATTGGTTTCCTGGGTCCCATATCGCCAGTATGCTTTCTGGTACAGTTCAAACTTGCTCAATAGGGCCAAGCACGAGACGGGCCTTAATTGACACAGACGGGGCTACCAATTCACCTCCCAACACCTGCCTCGCCATTACCGACCCAGGCACGATGTGGGCACACCAACATACACAAATCCCCATCCACGTCTCATATTAAAGAGTTAATGTTATGGTAACAACTCGCGAGTAGGTTTTCCTCACTCGACTTCTCTCGCAAGTAGAACTCAACTACTTGAATTGTGGTCGATAAAATTTGACCAATCTCGCAAGTAGTTTCCGACATACTCGACTTCTACCGATCTTCTAACTAAATATTAAGTATAGCAATATAATCCGAGGGGGTCTTATACTACCCATCCACTTCAAGGATTATTTGGTTATGCATGTGGAGTATTCAATCAACATAGACCTAATGCACATATCAAGTCTATTCAATCCAGTGTGTATAAAAGCAAAACTTTAAAAGGCACTTAAATGCAAATCGGTGCTTGCCTTTCGGTTGCGATAAAAGTCAGCGACGATCAGTTAGTATTCTTCGCTGAGAAAATCATGCCACAACAGAATCACTAAAGAACTCCTCAGCTCCGGGTTGTGCTTCATGTCGGCCACCTTCGTCGCGAGTACTATCGAAATGATATGCAAATAAAATATTGCAATTTATTATTATAATAATTGAAGTTGATTATAACTCAAGAAGTATTAACATTAGTTAGGACTTGAAGTTTTGTTGCTAGACTGGTCAGCAACAGAAAGGAAACAAGATGAACTTTGGCAATAGACATATGAAGTGAAATAGATATTGTTTTGTACACAGGGATGTGTTCTCAATTTTATACAGGTTCAACAGATTCCCTGAGCCTGAGAAAATTACAGGGAGTTCACATGGTCATGTAGGAATAACCAGGTAAGTTTCAGATACAGCAACTGAATATATTTGTCTACAAAATTTCTTAGGTGTTTAGTCTTCTCTGAATTTTCATGGAGAAACAGAGGCTTTGACATAATCAAAAATATATTTTCTTGGTAGAGGGGTTCATATAGAGTCCAAAACATTTGGTTTTATATTTTTACAAGCATTCTACAAGGAGATATCCATTTTACAAGTTCCTCCAATTTTCTGAATAAGTCTCTGTTGTTTTTCCTATTTTTCTGGACATAGAAGAATGACTCAAACTTTGATCCACTAAATGAAGTCAAATGGTTCTGAAATTTTTATTGTACACCAAAGATATACAAGGGAAGCTTGTAGCCATGTTTGAGAATTTTCTATGAAAGCAATCACCTGTAAAAAATTCCCAATGATTTACTTTGTGGGAATTATCAGGCAAAAACCAGGGATTTTCATAGCCAATAATTTGCAAAACTGCAAAGTACATGCCATGAGGAATCCAACAAAATTTATTTCACAATTTTATAAGCTTTCTTTTGTGAGATATTGAATTTAGAAGTTTGGACAAATTTCTGTACAAATTCTAAATGAATTTGGCTATTTTTATGTGCATAGAGAATACCCAGGTGATCAGACCATGTAAATGAAGTCTAATGACCTTGAAATTTTTACTGAAGTTCAAGGGTATTAAAATGAAGGTTTTGGAAAAATTTGGTAATTTTTCAAAAGAGCGGAACTATAGGAATTAATTCTATAAGCATTTTGCTTATTTGAATTATAGAGAAATTTTTATGGACTTTCATACAATTCCAAGTGCACCACTGGAATGTACTCCTTATGCTGGTTCTAATAAAAATTTATTTGGGAATGTTTGGACATTTCTACTGGCCATGGTGAATTTCCAAAGATTGGGTAGTTTCTGCAATTATTTCTCTATTGGAAATTGACTGGACAGTTGACAGTGGGTCCCACTATTTAAAATTGGCCATTGGGATTTAAGAAACACTGTGGTTCACAAAGTAACCATGCAGCCACACTTGATCGCGCGCCACAATCCGATCTGGCAATGCCTTATTAGGCTGATAGGTGGGGCCGGACACGGTTCTTCTTCAACCTCGGCAGGGACGTTGCCTGTGGTTGGCGCGGCGGCGCACGCCGGCGATGGTCACTGGAACTGCTTTCCCGCGCATCTTCCACTTGGTACTGACCGCATATGCATAAAAATGTGCGCTGAGTACGCTGGAGTGGTTGGCGCCAGCCGGTGGTGTCCGGAACTCTACGCGTGACGGCGGCGGCGAAGTTAGGGTTCCAACGAGGGTCGATGAACCATGAACTAGGCTTGAATGATACAGGAATAAGTGGAGAAGCTTCCTGGAAGCATAAGGAACACGAAAATGAGAAGAAATTGGGGTGGAACGGATTGCAACTTTAGACCCGACGGTTAGCAGAGCAATTTTTATTGGCGGCGGGGAAAACTTGAAATCCGACCTCGTCTCTCGATGACCTCCCTCCATTTTTGGTAAGCTGGTGCGCCGGAATATCAAGAAGGTATTACTTGGTTGGATTGAAAAATAGTTGTACAAAGAAACGGAATTAAACCGATGACCTAGAGACCTTGGTAGGAACTAGCCTCGGTGAAACCTGAGATACGGAAGCTAGGAGGTAGGATAGGGGATAAAACTTCACCAGTACAATCTATATGTGATTGTGCGCCTGTTAGTTGATGGAGAAGAGTGGAATGGCCTAGAACCTCGGCTCCGTGGCGGAACAGAGGAGGTCCAACGGCGGCTGCACGACGACATCCGTGGAACTTCAAAATACGGGCAATACACTGAGCAAAACGATAGACCAAATGGTGGAGATGATAGATCAACGAGTTGGGTTACTTTTCTCTTCTTGGAGCATGGCACAACACTGCTTCTTTTCGCCAACAAGCTTGAACGACGGCGAGGTGGTGCTGTGCGGGCGGGCGGACGAAAAACAGGGAAGAAATGCCGACCTGAGGGAGAAGAATGAAGAAATGGCAGCAAGCTCGGTTTATAAGGGCAAGGGCAGGCTGTGGACAGGCTGCTGAGAGGAGGTGGCACATGCAAATGGAGTGGTGTCGCCATGGGAGGAGCAGAGAAGTTTAACATGCTCTGTTGAGCTCCTACACTGTATGACAAGTGGGTCCCAAAGCACCCCTCCACTCAAACCTTCTCTGTACAAAGAAATATCCTACCAACTTGTGTCCAACAATTCTAGAAACTTTATGGTAGACTAATTTGAATGTGTAGAAATTTATTCTGAAATCAGATTGTTGATTTGACAAAGTTTCAATTGAAATCAAATCTGAAATTTGAATTTTAGTTGAATTCAATGAAGCTATTGAATTAAATAGCAAACTTGCTTCTAAAATTATGAAAATTTGCAGGGATACTATTTGGAATATTTGAAAGCTAATGGTGAGCTCAGATTTTGTTTTGGAAAAATTTGAACATGAGCTAAATTTGAATTTTTGAATTCTCACAATTGAGGTTTAAATTGGTTTGAATTTTCAGATTCAAATTTTTATTTCTTTCCCCCCTCCAAATTTCAATATCTTCCTTCTGAACTTTGCATTCTAATTTAGGGCTTTTACAGGATTCACCACAGCCGGATTAGTCTGATAATAATTGGTCTCCCAAACTTTTTTAGATCCTAAATTAGACTAGTCCGCCCTAAGCCGGACAAGTCCGATCTTCCTGAGAACTTAGGGTTTCCTACACGCCACACAAAGGACTAGTCCGGACTCCACCTCGGACAAGTCCGGACCCTCGAAACCCTAACGGTAACTTTTGGAAACACCCTATAAATAGATGTGCATGGCCCTACTTTCAACTCTCTCAACTCCCTGCGCTGTCAGACCCTCCAAGAGCTTAGAAAACACATCTCTCCACGCAATCCAACGCAAGAAAGATCAAATCCTTTAGGATTCACCTTGGATCAATGGAGAGACACGATTCCACACGTTTGAGCTCTTGGGTTTGACTCTCTAACACACTCCCGTTGTTTCATTGTTGATCTTAAGAGTGTGTTCTTGGTGGTGTTTGATTTGTAATCTTGGGGAGCCCTCAACTTGTGAGAAGTCCACATGAACTTGGTGATTTACCCTTTCTGATGGTGGAAGAGAACTGGCTGTCAGAGTCTTGTTCCGGCAATTCTCCCGGCACTACCGTTGGTAGCCCGCGGAGTTTGTAGTTCGGTAATGGGAGCGCAGAGATTCAGAACACGATGGCAAATTGACACAAGGATTTACGTGGCTTGGGTCGCCTAAGCGTAATACCCTACTACACGGGGTGTGTGTTTGTTGTATTGAGCGTCTGATCACTTCTGAGTGTGTCTTAGAGCCGAGTCTCAGAGTGTCCAAGAGTCGAAAGGGCCTCTTGTGTATCGCTCGACCAGTCCTTTTATAGTACAAGGACTGGTCGTTACATCGCTAGCCTGACCCGACATGTGGCTCTGGTGGTTACTAATGTTTAATACAAAATTAATGAGGTTAATTACCCTTAATAGTGTGGTAACGGGCCTTGACAGTGTCGTTACTGATACTAATGGCCTTCTGATCAAGTGTCATTAATATGGTATCAATGACACTTAATCGGGTCTTGAAGTCTTTGATTGCCCCTTAAAGGTCCGAGCTGTTGGGGGTCCACCGGTCTGACTGTTGAGGCTTGAAGGTCCGACGAATGGACACGTGGCAGCTCTGGAGCTTACCATCTGGGATGGGTAGGTCCAGTGCGGTTGTACACGTGTCGGTACCGGAGCTTCCTTCTGTCGGGGGTTAGGTCCGGGGGTGCCGCGCAAGTGTTTAGCCCGGAGCTTTCCCATGTGTGGGACGTAGCTCCGGTTGCAGTATACACGTGGCAGCACTGGGACTAACCATAGATGGGAGGAAGGTCCGGTCCCGTATGACACATGGGGCCTTTGGAGGTCTTCAACTCAGATAGGTGAAGTTCCTTTGGTCTTCTTGTAGTCCCCAGGGGTATACGGTACGGAAGGTACTGACAATGGCCTTCGTGGCAATTCGACAAGGTTAGGGTCAATGAAAACCCGATCCTTTCGTGGGCTCCTCAATGTGGATGCCTTTGTGGGAACGGAACCATGGGATAAAATCTTGTGTCAAACTTGTTCTTAAGTTTTTCATATCATATTCTAGGGTTTACTTGGTCTTGTCCATCTTACGTTAAAACATTGAAATTTGTGCGACACTTAATTTCATTGACTCAATACTTTCAAGTTGCATAATAAATTCTATTGCGTACTGTGCTTGTATTGAGATCATTGATCTATCTTGATCAATCTAGTCCGCACGCACTAGACTAGTCCAATCAAAAAGGCCTATTCACCCCCCCCCCCTTCTAGGCCACATTGAATTGGTATCAGAGCCAGACTATTCGCAAGAGACTAATCACTCGAAGAGAACATGTCGGACATGAAGGATGTGCACAAGAGTCTCAACCAAGAGAAGGTTGAAGATGAAAAGGCTCAAAAACTGGAGAAGCTCCTCGACGCCATTCAGGACTTCGAGGATGACGATGAGGAGACGCTTGAACTCAAGGCACTCCTAAGGAAGAAAGCCCTCTCCAAAGGGAAAGTGAAGATTGAGGACAAGAAGAAGGGGAGTAGTCACACCGACTACTACCGATATCCTTTCAACTACGATGGTCTAAATTCTAACAACAACCATTATTTATCCATTCCTTTAGGAAAAGCCCCACACTTTGACGGCAATGATTACTCGATGTGGAGGAAAAACATGAAAATGCACTTAATCTCACTCAATCCCAGCCTGTGGCATATTGTGTGTACAGGAATAGATATCCTGGACGACGATGAAGAGCTTACACCAAGCCAAGAGCAAGCAATTCATCGGAATGCTCAAGCTGCGGCGGTCATCACATGTTCACTAAGTCAGGACGAGTTCACCAAGGTGGATGGACTCGAAATTGCAATGGAAATCTGGGACACATTGCAAACTGCACTTGAAGGCGATTGTCATGTGCGAGAGGCCAAGATCGAAATGATTGAAGGTGAATTGGGATGATTTGCCATAGAATAAGATGAGTCGCCACAAGACATGTACAACCGGTTAAAGACTCTCATCGAAAAGGTTCGAGCATATGGAAGTAAGAAGTGGAATGATCACGCGGTAGTGAAGCTCATCCTTAGAGCTTTCATGCCTCGCAATGTTATTCTATGCTCGATGATAAGAGAAAGCCCCGAGTACAAGAAAATGACCCCAGACGAACTACTTGGAAAGATCATCAACTTCGAGATGATGGAGAAGCAAGCTAAATATGTGAAGGAGATTGCCGATCTCACCTCGGCAAAGAAGAAAGGGGTCGCCTTAAAATCCACTTGCAATCCCTTGTCAAAAGAAGCTCGAGAACTCAACAAGAAGAGGAAAGCGATGACGAGAGCTACGATATTGACAAAGAGGACATGATCCTCTTTATGAATAGATTCATGAAAATGATGAAGAGAAGACAAGGGGGCAAAACAAGGGAAGGAAAACTCAATGAAAAATCAAGACCGAAGATGAGGCGGGCGTGCTATAACTGTGGTGAATATGACCACTTTATAGTTGATTGCCCATATGAAGAAAACAAGAAGAAGAACAAGGAAACAAGGCTTAAATCCAAGATATTCTTCAAGAACAAGAAGCAAGCTGGACAAGTGCACCTAGGAAAAGAGTGGGACTCAAATGATAAGTCCTCATCCAAAGAGGAAGAGGAGATGTCTAGCATAGCCATCGATAAGACAACTAAGGAGTCTACCCTCTTCCAAACTCTCAGCGCATGGAAGGGCAATGACACTTGCCTCATGGCGAAGGAAGGTAAATGAAAGGTAACAAAAAAAATCTACCTCTTCGTGTTCTTTTGATAGTGATAATGACAACTATAGTGATGATGAGGATATGCTAGTTGGTTTAGACAAAAAAACTGCCGCTAAAATGAAATTCTTGATGGATAAGCTTATTGATAAGGAGGGGCTGATTGATCGTCAAGAAGATATGATCATCCTCCAAAAGGAGGAGTATCTCAAGATCAATGAGCTCCTTGAACTTGAAAAGGAGCAAAGCAAGTCACTTGAACTTGAGTTAGCTTCAAGCAAGTAAGCTTGCTTGAAGTTAAGCGACTCAAATGCAACCATCAAGGATGAACTTGCTAACTTAACCAAAGTTAACAAGATCCTTGAAGTGCAAGTTGAGTCACTCAAACCCCTTCATCCTCTTCAAGCTCGCCCTCTCAACCCCTTAAAACTGAAACTAATTCTACTTGTGCATGTGGTAAGATTGACACCAGCTTGAAAGACAAGTCAACCTCTACCAAGGACAAGCATCCTTCCCAAAGTGGCATATTTGACAAGGATAAGGTCAAATATGCACGTAGTGCATACTTGGCCACAAGACCCCCTAATGTAAAATATGGAATTGGTTATTCCAATGATGAAAAGCAAAATGCTAGAAACCATAAGAATAACAACGAGCGCATTGCCTTTGTGAGGGTAAACCCCTCTCAACCTAGAAAGACAAAGGATATTAATAAGTGCAAGATAGGTAACACATATGAAAACCGGACTAGTCCGGACCCTATACGTACAAGTCCGGTCCTCCGGACAAGTCCGTTTTCCCAGAGTAGTTCTGTTCATGAACAACAACAACTATTGTTTAGAACTTTCGACGCATCATATGTTCTTATGAAAAGTTTTGGTGAAGTTTATGCTCATTATGTTGGTCCACGCCATGGGAACACCAAGTCTCATGTGTGGGTGCCCAAATCTCTTGTAACTAACCTCAAAGGACCCAAGCAAGCTTGGGTACCTAAAACCAAGACATAATTTGATTTTGCAGGCCTATTCCTCCAGTGGATCGAAATGGGTGCTGGACAGTGGATGCACCAACCATATGACCGGAGAAAGAATGATGTTCCTTGAGTATAAAGAAAACGAGGATCAAAGCGAGGGCATCTATTTTGGAGACAGTAGTCAAGCAAGGGTGCTCGGTACCGAAAAAATTATAATATCATCTCGACATACTCTTTCTCAAGTTTTACATGTCGATTCCTTAGATTATAACATGATGTCCATATCTCAATTATGTGACAAAGGTTATAATTGCTTTTTTACTAATGAGGGAGTGACCGTCTCTAGAAGGAGTGATGACTCGGTTGCATTCAATGGTGTGTTGAAGGGAAAGGTTTATCTTGTTGACTTCAACATAGATAAAGCTGAACTTGACACATGCTTGATTGCAAAGACCAACATGGGTTGGTTGTGGCATAGACGGCTAGCACATGTTGGTATGAGGAATCCTCAAAAACTCCTAAAGGGCGATCACATCCGAGGTTTAAAGGATGTTGATTTTGAGAAAACAGGCCTTGTAGCACGTGTCAAAGCCGAGAAACAAGTAGGAGCACCACATCCCGCGAAGAATGTCATGACTTCAACAAGACCGCTCGAGCTACTTCACATGGACCTATTCGGTCCAATTGCCTACATAAGCATCGGTGGTAACAAATATGGCTTAGTAATTGTTGATGACTTTTCGCTCTTCACTTGGGTTTTCTTTTTGCATGATAAGATAGAAACTCAAGGAACCCTCAAGAAGTTTCTCAAGCGTGCCCAAAATGAGTTCTCATTGAGGATCAAGAACATACAAAGCGAAAACGGCACAGAGTTCAAGAACACTCAAGTTGAGGAGTACCTAGACGAAGAAGGGATAAAGCATGAATTTTCAGCACCTTATTCCCCTCAACAAAACGGGGTTGCAAAAGGAAGAACCGAACCCCCATCGAGACGGCGATAACAATGCTCGATGAATACAAAACCTCGGATTGTTTTTGGGCAGAAGCAGTTAACACCGCCTTCCATGCCATACACCGACTCTATCTTCATCGACTACTTAAGAAGACATCATTGGAACTACTCACCGGTAACAAGCCTAATATTTCGTATTTTCGATTTTTTGGCTCTAAGTGCTATATTTTGAACAAGAAGAATAGGACTTCAAAGTTTGCTTCGAAGTCCCATGAAGGTTTCTTGCTTGGGTATGATTCGAACTCTTACGCCTATCGTGTCTTTGACAAGACCTCCAGACTTGTTGAAGTAGCACGTGACATAGTGTTCGGTGAAACTAACGGCTCTCAAGAAGAGAAAGTTGATCCATGTGTGCTAGATAGAGAAGAAACTCCATGTCAAGCATTGAGAAGAATGGCGTTGGGAGATGTTTGACCACAAGAGCCATCTCCAAATGCAAATGAAGAAGATGAACCACAAGAGGAGGTAAACGATCAAGGGGGAGCTTCCACACAAGGACAACATCAAGAAGACAAAGATGATCAACAAGTCAATGAGGGTAACCATCTAGGGGGAGTAGAAGATGATAATGAAGACTCAAGACCACAAGTGCCACACCCAAGAGTACACCAATGCGTCCAAAGAGATCATCCCGTCGACAACATAATCGGGGACACTCAAAAGGGAGTAACGACTAGATCTCGCATAGCTAATTTTTGTGAACATTACTCCTTTGTATCCTCTATGGAACCACACAGGATTGAGGATGCATTGAAGGATCCGGATTGGGTGGTGGCGATGCAGGAAGAACTCAACAACTTCAAACGGAACAAAGTGTGGGAACTCGTCGAAAGACCCAAGTTCAATGTCGTCGGCACCAAATGGGTCTTCGGCAACAAACAAGACAAATATGGGGTGGTGACAAGGAACAAGGCACGACTTGTGGCCAGAGGGTATTCACAAGTTGAAGGTTTGGATTTCGATGAAACCTTTGCCCCCGTAGCTAGGCTTGAATCTATTAGAATATTACTTGCATATGCTACTCACCATGATTTCAAGCTCTATCAAATAGATGTGGAAAGCGCCTTCCTCAATGGACCAATCAAGGAGGATGTGTATGTGGAGTAACCCCCCAAATTTGAAGATGAAGAGTTCCTCGACCACGTCTTTAAATTGCTTAAGGCTCTCTACGGCCTCAAACAAGCTCCTAGAGCTTGGTATGAGTGTCTTAGAGATTTATTAATTGAAAATGGTTTTAAAATTGGAAAAGCTAAATATACATTATTCACGAAGCATTTTGATGATGATCTTTTTGTTTGCCAAATTTATGTTGATGATATCATTTTTGGTTCAAGTAACAAATCTTTCTGTGAACAATTTAGTAAGATTATGACAGATAGGTTCGAGATGTCTATGATGGGAGAGATGAAATACTTCTTGGGATTCCAAATGAGGCAATAAAAGGAAGGGACATTCATAAGCCAAACCAAGTACACTCAAGATATACTCAAGAAGTTTGGAATGGACAAGGCGAAGACCATAAAGACCCCCATGGCAATAAATGGACACTTGAATCTCAATGAAGATGGACCAAACGTCGATAAAAAGGTATATCACTCCATGATTGGATCTCTACTTTACGTATGTGCATCTAGGACAAACATTATGTTGAGTGTATGTTTGTGTGCAAGGTTTCAAGCCAACCCAAAAGAGTGTCATTTGACAGCCGTAAAATGAATATTGCCGTACTTAGTTCATACAACCAACCTAGGCCTTTGGTATCCTAAAGGTTCCAAATTCAATCTCACTAGATACTTCGATGCAGATTATGTCGGATGCAAAGTAGATAGAAAGAGTACCTCAGATACATGCCAATTTCTAAGTAGATCCCTAGTTTCTTGGTCCTCCAAGAAACAAACCTCCATTGCCTTATCCACGGCCGAAGTGGAGTATGTCGCTGCCGGGAGTTGTTGTGCACAACTCCTTTGGATGCGACAAACTCTAAGTGATTACAGTTACAATATGAGTCGTATTCCACTCTTTTGTGATAATGAGAGTGCCATTAAGATTGCCCATAACCCCGTTGAGCACTCTAGGACCAAACATATAGACATCCGACACCACTTTTTGAGAGACCACTCAATGAAAGGAGACATAGCTATTTCCCATGTCAACATCGAAAAACAACTAGCGGACATATTCACCAAGCCACTCGATGAAAAGTGTTTTTGCGTGCTTTTAAATGAACTAAACATCCCTGATGCTCGGAATGTGGCCTGAAAACTTGCATACCTGGATGAATTCTTCAAAATATGTTGATTGTGTTGTGAAAATCATCTCTCTCAATTTTCTCCAAAAAACTGTTTCAACTACTTGATCTTGATGATTTATGGTAATTGCTTGATTGTTGTATGCTTACTGACCATATCCATCAAGATTACTTGATTGTTTTGGCCCCTATTTTCTCTATAAGAACCTTCGAATATATATGCGAATGGCCTATTCAATTATGTTCTGGTAACCACAGACTAGTCTGGTTATCCGGACTAGTCCGGACAATGCGGACCAATCCGCAGAATGTCCGGTAATCCGGACTAGTTCGGTGGACCACGATCCAGTCCGATTTTTTGACTCCATTACCCTAGCCGCCGCCAAAACCTAATATCCTTCATTCTCACAACTCACCTCACACTCTCCTCCTCGCTTGAGTGCTCCCAAGGCGATTTCCTTCGTTCTCCATCAAATCCCTTTAAGTTTGGGTGGAAAACGATCTCCATTGCATAGGGATTGAAGACCATGGACTTGTCCGCACCTTCAACCCCTCCATCTCCAAGAATCAAGGATTTTTGGTAAAATTTCCTCCCAAATCCTAGAAATCGTGATTTTCTTCATTGTTGACCAAATAGCTTAGTTCCTTTCAGTTAATACATGCCTCCTTGTTGTATTAAATTTACCTTGAACTAGTTTTGCATTGGGAATCACCTTTGGTCATCTAGTTAGGGTTTGAGGGGATGAACACCGGACTAGTCTGGTCCATGTACAGACAAGTCCGGTCCCCCGGACTGGTCCGTACCTGTACACCCTGATTTTTAACTAAACTCAACCCTAATTTCTCATTCCTCAATGCACTTCCTTGTCATCAATTCTTATCCATACATTATGCAATGCTATCTCAGTACAATGACGAATGAGTACATCTCCGACTTTGAAGATGAGATGGAACAAGACTTGTTGTCGCGTGCTTCGGAGTCTCGCGCTCAGAAGAGGCAAGAGCGTCCCTCTGAGCCTGCCCCTTCCCCACCTTAGGTGCAACGCAAGGTGCTCGCCAAGAAGCCTGCGTCCAAGGCCAAGGACGCAGCTGGCTCTAGCTCGGCGGCTCTTCGCCAAGTGAAGGGCAAAGGAAAGGAAATTGCTTCGGGCCCAATCGGCCCTCTCAAGATGCATTCTCCGAGGCAGGGAAACAGGGATCCCTTCGAGGAGAAGATCAACAGCAAGGGAAGCGATACGGCTTCCAAACTCAGATTTGTTGATTGCTACAGCCGTTCCAAGAAAGCTGCTGATGCCAGATTTTGGAGCAACTATCATGTAGACTTCTACAACTCTGTATATCTTACCATGAAGACTCCAGTTGTCCACAGCCAGTGGATTGACTGGAATCACTTTGAGAGGAAGAGTTGTTCATCATTTGATGAGGTTATAAAGGCAGTGGAGAGGCATGGACTGAAGGACCTGTTTGCCTTCAGGTATCACTGGAATGATGAGATTATTGCTCAGTTCTATGCCATTTGTTTCTTTGCTAGTGATGAAGAGGAAAGGGTGACTTGGATGACACATGGATCCAAGTATACTATTACATATGATGATTTTGCAAGACTCCTTCATGTTGAAGACACCAGCAACAATGAGTTGACTATTCACAACATCGGTGTCTTGGGCAAGGATAAGATGGACTTCCTCTATGGCACTAGCCTGATGTTCAATCCCCCCTCGACCAAGAACATGAAGCCCTTCTTCATAGTTCTCAACAGGGTGCTGAGGAAGACAATAACACCAAAAGATGGAGATGCAGGAAGTGTTCAAGGTTACATGAGGACCTTGATGAAAGTGATAAGCAAGAACAGGAAGTTTGACATCTTTGACTATATCTGGAATGATATGGTCAACATCTTTTGCATGCCGAACATATCCTGTGGCTATGCTCCCTACTTGATGTTCATGATTGAGAAGGTCACAGGGATCTAGATCGTGAAGGATGTGGAGCACACTCCTTTGAGGCTCCAGAAGCTCCCCAAGCCACTGTCCAAGCTGCTCCATCTCCGTTGTCTAGTGAGGGGGCACCAAGGAGAGCTTGTGGAGATGAGAGGACTCCTCCCACCACTGGGGCCCCTCCCCAAAAAGGGTCTCCTAGTGGAATCTTGAAGTACTTGGTAGCAATCTTTGGCTCATGCAAGAAGGCCGAAGTGAATATTCACAAGCTGAACAAGGCGAGGAAGGCAGATATGAGATATGTAAAAGAAAATGTCAAGCATATTTGCTAGAAGTTGGAGATCGAGCCTAATGGATCCCTAGTCATCTTTGAAGATTCAGCCTATTTCACAGAGCTCGGACCTTTGAGTCCCTCCGAGCTTGCTTACTTTGGCATTGGGGACACTTCGAGTGGATCCTCTCCTCCTCCTCCGCATCGTGAAGATGAAGATGAAGATGAGGAAAGAACCGACAGCGATGAATGAGCCACTAGATCCCTCCTCTCCTTCTTTTTGGTGTCTTGATGCCAAAGGGGTAGAGATTGAGGTTGGGTCACTAGTCCAAGCCGTAGGTTGAGAGATGAGAGCTTCATAGCTTCATTTGTGTATCTTTTTGGGTCTCCTTTGTGTTGTAAAACTTTAATTATTTATCTTTACCTTTAGCATTGTGGTGTGATGGAATGAGTATGTTTATACTTATGCTTATGAAATTTGTGATAATAATATGAGACAATCTGTGATTTTTCTTTGGATTTGACCTATATGCTTGATATTGGTATTTTCATGTCAATCATTTCATTCTCATCACGATTATTGCTCGCACTCATGTAGTTTTACACCCCACCATAAAGGGTGCACATATGACATATATCTTCATTGCTTAACTTGTACCAAACTCATATGTGCACACTTTATGAAAATTCTGCATTTTTATCATTTTTGTGAAATCTCAATTGGTTGTCATCAATCACCAAAAAGGGGAAGATTGAAAGTGCATCTAGGTATCCCTTGTGGATTTTGGTTGATTTATGACAAACAAATGAGATCCTAACCAAATTGTTGAGATGAGTGCAGGTTTTAATGAAAACATGGAGTAAGCACAAAAAGAAAGGAGAGTGAGGAATCAAGCTGGATAGAGCTCAAGAGATGAAAAGGATAATATTTGTGTGAGTGGAGTGTGTTCGAGAAACAATACCAAGAGCTCAAGCACTTTTAATCACTCCTACTGCACAAATTTATACAGGTCCAGCCTAGTCCGATATACCCCGGAATAGTCTGATAATCCCTCTGTTCAAAATCGGACAAGTCCTCCCAGTGCGGACTTATCTGCACAGTCCAGGTTTACACAGACCGGACTAGTCCGATATCACCACGGACTAGTCCGATATCTTTCTGACTAAAATTGGACTAGTCCTCCCTTGTGCGGACTAGTCCTCAACACTTCACAACTTTGCACGACATCGGACAAGTCCGATAATATTCGTACTAGTCTGATAACCTCTCTTACTAAAATTGGACAAGTCCTCTAAATGCGGACTTGTCCTAATTCACTAAAGGATTCACCATAGAAGGATTAGTCCGATAATAATCGGACTAGTCCGAACTTTTCCATAGCCTAAATCGTACTAGTCCGCCCTAAGCCGGACAAGTCCGATCTTCCCGATAACTTAGGGTTTCCTACACGACGCACACCGAACTAGTCTGGACTCCACCTCGTACAAGTCCGGACACTCCAAACTCTAACGGCAACTTTTGGAAACACCCTATAAATAGATATGCACGACCCTACTTTCAACTCTCTCGACTCCCTGCGCCATCACACCGTCCAAGAGCTTAGAAAACACATCTCTCCACGCAATCCAATGCAAGAAAGATCAAATCCTTGAGGATACATCTTGGATCAAAGGAGAGACACGATTCCACACATTTGAGCTCTTGGGTTTGACTCTCTAACACACTCCCATTGTTTCATTGTTGATCTTAAGAGTGTGTTCTTGGTGGTGTTTGATTTGTAATCTTGTGGATCCCTCAACTTGTGAGAAGGCTCCTTGAACTTGGTGATTTACCCTTTATGATAGTGGAAGAGAATTGGCCTTTGTGATGATTCGACGAGGTTAGGGTCAGTGAAGACCCGATCCTTTCGTGGGCTCCTCAACGTGGATGTAGGTTGCCTTTGTGGGAACCGAACCATGGGATAAAATCTTGTGTCATACTTGTTCTTAAGTTTTTCATATCATATTCTAGGGTTTACTTGATCTTGTCCATCTTACGTTAAAACATTGAAATTTGTGCTATACATAATTTCATTGACTCAATACTTTCAAGTTACATACTAAATTCCGCTGCGTACTATGCTTGTATTGAAATCATTGATCTAACTTTATCAATCTAGTCCGCACGCACGGGACTAGTCCAATTCCCTGGTATTTGCTCAAGTTGTTAAGTGTTGCACGTTCTGTCTAAAAATCAAAAAGGCCTATTCACCCCCCCTCCTTCTAGGCCACATTCAATTGACCCATTCAAGAAATCACAGCAGCGTACCACTCTGAATCCCTTAAGTTGGATGACATTCCAATGGTCCGTGAATACCCCAATGTGTTTCCTGATGATCTGTCGGGCATGCCGCCCGAATGTGATGTCGAGTTTGAGATTGAACATGCGCCGGGAACCACACCGATCTCTCGAAGACCTTATCGAATGGCGCCCAATGAGCTAGCTGAATTAAAAGAACATCTCAAGGATCTGCTGGGCAAAGGATTTATTCGCCCAGGCTCCTCACATTGGGGCTGCTCCGCGCTGTTCATTAAGAAGAAGGACGAAATGTTGAGCTTTTGTGTGGACTATCGTCCGCTAAATGCCGTGACTATCAAGAACAAGTATCCACTACCTAGCATCGTCATTCTCTTCGATCAATTAGTTGGTGCTAAGGTATTTTCCAAGATGGATCTTCGGTCCAGATATCATCAAATCAAAATTCGGACGGAAGATATACCGAAGACGACATTCTCAATGCGATATGGACTATATGAATATCTCGTCATGTTATGGACTATATGAATATTCTGATGATATGGACTATCATCGAAATGCTCAAGCTTCAGCAGTCATCACATCTTCACATAGTCAGGACGAGTTCACCAAGGTGGATGGACTTGAGATTGCAAAGGAAATATGGGACACATTGCAAACTGCACATGAACACGATCGTCATGTGCGAGAGGCGAAGATCGAAATGATTGAAGGCGAATTGGGAAGATTCGCCATAGAAGAAGATGAGTCGCCACAAGATATGCACAACCGGTTAAAGACTCTCATCAAAAAGGTTCGAGCATACGGAAGTAAGCAGTGGAATGATCACGCGGTAGTGGAGCTCATCCTTAGAGCTTTCATGCCTCGCAATGTTACCCTATGCTCGATGATAAGAGAAAGCCCTGGGTACAAGGAAATGACCCCGGACGAACTACTTGGAAAGATCATCAACTTCGTGATTGTCGGTACCCTGCGTACTGTATACCCCTTGGGACTACAAAAAGACCGAAGGAACTTCACCTGTATGAGTTGAAGACCAACGATGGCCCCACGTGTCGTACGGGACCGGACCTGCCTCCCATCTATGGTTAGTCCCGGTGCTGCCACGTGTATACTGCAACCGAACCTACATCCCACACATGGGATAGCTCCGGGCTAAACACCTGTGCGACACCCCCGGACCTAACCCCCGGCAGAGGGAAGCTCCAGTACCAACACATGTACATCTACACCGGACCTACCCGTCCCAGATGTAATGCTCCAAAGCTGCCACGTGTCCAATCGCCGGACCTTCAACCTCAGCAATCTTACTGGTGAACCTCCAACGGCTCGGACCTTCAAGGGGCAATCAAAGAATTCAAGATCCGATTAAGTGTCATTAATACCATATTAATGATCCACAATTTGAAGGCCCTTAATACCAGTAACAGCACCGTCAAGGCCCTTTACCACGCTATTAAGTGTAATTAACCTCTTTAATTGTGTATTAAACATCAGTAACCGCCAGGGCCACATGTCGGGACAGGCTAACGATGTAACGACCAGCCCTTGTATTATAAAAGGACTGGTCGACGATACATAAGTGTCGGCTCTGGGAACTCTGAGACCTCTCCCATACTCAGCTTTTACACCCAAGACAACAACTACACATCCCGTGGAGTAGGGTATTACGCTCAGGCGGCCCGAACCACATAAATCTTCGTGTCTATTTGCCATCGTCTTTTGAATCTCTGCGCGCCCAATACCGAACTACAAACTCTGCGGGCTACCAACAGTAGTACCGGGAGAATTGCCAGATCAACACCCTGACAGCTGGCGCGCCAGGAAGGGGCAGCGCCCGAGATTCAAAGATGGTGAACTCTACTGCTAGATCGTCCAACGGCAACCCTGCAGCGCAACCTGCTGGAGGCAATCTCTCCAATGTGCAGCAGCTAGCAGGTGCCATGGCTCCAACAGGAGTCATGCCTCAGCCGCCACCGTCCGCACCAACAAATCAAGTTGGACAGCGGGACGGAGCATCTGTGTCGATCACGGCATCGGCTAACAACAACCCTGAACACGCGCTCCATGCAGCGCGTTCTCTTCTCCAACCCCACCACCTCCAGGTGCATCCCAGGGTGCAATGGAGCAGTGGAGGGCTGATGTGGAACATTTGGTTGCAGCAGCAGCCGATCGCATCAGCAACCAAGGTCCTCCCCCCTCGGGGCCCCATCGCAACATCGGACTGTGTCGGGCATACTTGGTCCGCATGCTTCCCAACATAGGAGGCGTGCTGCATCTCAACAAGTGACGTCGCTGCCTTTCGGGACGCGACACACCCATACGGTAACCAGGCCTTCAACTCACGACCTCCGGGCGGAGCTTGATCGCAGTTACCGTCAACAGGACGGCCGTGTCCATATCGATCGTGCTCGTCAAAGGCGAGAGGCTCGAGACAGTCCTTCTCCCGATGGAGTAGGAGGAGGCTGTTCTGCTCTGGCCATGCACCTACGCATGGTCAGATGCCCACAAAAGTTCCGGCCTCACCTGTCATAGAAATTTGACGGGACTGTCAATCCCACTGAGTTTCTCCAGATTTACTCCACTGCAATTCTTGCGGTCAGAGGCAACGAGGCCGTAATGGCCAACTACTTCCCCTGTGGCTTTGACTGGGACCGCCAGGTCCTCGTTCATGATCCTTCTGCCCAACTCCATCAACAGTTGGGCAGAATTGTGCCGACAGTTCACTGCCAATTTTGGGAGTTCATACACCCGACCAGGCACTGAACTGGACCTTTTTGCTGTCAAGCAGAATGGGGGAGAATCCCTGCAATCCTTCGTCCAGAGGTTCTCCCAGGTACGAAACACTATTCCTTCTATCTCCAGCGCCCCTGTTATTGTGGCATTTAGGCAGGGCGTACGAGACAAGAAGATGCTGGAGAAGCTGGCGACCAAGGAGATCACCAGCGTCACAGAGCTCTTCAGCTTGGCAGACAAATGCGCCAAAGCTGCGGAGGGTCGTGAAATGCACTCCCAACCACCTCCGGAGGACAATAAAAAATCCTCCAAGGGTGAAGCCACTACCTTCGGGAGTGGCAAAAAGAAGAAAAAGTCCAACAGCAAGAAAAAGCCGTCGACCAGCACACCTACTATTGCAGTTGCCGCAGCTCCGGGTGGCCGGCGGCCACGCACCGAGAAACGACCTCGGTCGTCATCTGAAGACGGTGGCAGCTCTAAGATGTTGTGTCCTATACATAAGTCGAACAGCCACAACCTGGAAGACTGTCGAGAGGTCCAGAACCATGCCGAGCGCTACAACAAGCGCTGGGAAGAAGTTCCTTTCCGTCAAAGGGAAGGAAAATAGAAAGTCAACGAAGCTCCGGCTGAAGAGGAGTTAGGCTTTCAGGACCCTAAAAAGGTCTTGAAGGCTGTTTACACCTCCATCGACGATGACTCCGACGTCTCCGACAATCAACGTGAGAAAACCATGAACACCATATTTGGTGGTTCGTGGGACATCACCTCCCGCCGTGTCCTCAATACCATGCGGCGGGATATAACCTCAGTAGCTCCCACCGCCAGGGCAGAGCCGCACCGGAAGTGGATGGATACTGCCATCACATTCGATGCATCAGATTGCCCTCAGAATATGATCGGAGCTGGCCAACTCCCATTGATGGTATCTCCGACCATCAACAACATCCAACTCCACCATGTATTGGTGGACGGAGGTTCTAGGCTGAACCTCATAAGCTTTGAAGCTTTCGTCAAGATCCAGCTCCGAACTTCGGACCTTCGCCCCTCCCGACCTTTCTTCGGAGTAGGTCTGGGGGCTATAACCCCACTCGGTGCAATTACTCTTCCGGTGACCTTCGCGACCCGGGAGAATTACCGCATTGAGAAGTTGGTCTTCGATGTGGCGCAAATCAACTTACCCTTCAACGCCATTCTGGGCAGGCCAGCCTTATACAAGTTCATGGCTGCTGCTCATTATGGCTACTTGGTGTTGAAGATGCCAACACCAGCCGGTGTTCTCCGGATCCGTGGAGATCGCACCGTCGGAGTGACAGCTCAGGAAGAACTCCACGCGCTTGCTACAGCGCAGGAGGAAGAATCCGAAAAGGAGCAAGCTCCGAAACCCCCGAGCATTCGTCATCGAGGCTCAACCTCTGCACCTCGCGTGCAACCAAGCAGCGACAACGACATTCCCGTCAAAGTCGTCCAAATCGGTTCCGACGTCGCTCCGACCAACCGTATATCGGGAGGTCTGAATGACAAATAGGAACTTGTGCTCATCACTTTCCTCCAGGCTAATGTCGACGTGTTTGCCTGGCAACCGTCACAAATGTCTGGGATCCCTAGGGAAGTGATCGAGCACAACCTGAAGATCTATCCCGACGCTCAGCCTATACATCAGAAGCCTCAGAAGCAATCAATAGAGCAACATAACTTCATACGTCAAGAAGTGAAGACGTTGCTTGAAGCTGGATTCATCCGAGAAGTCTTCCACCCAAAATGGCTGGCGAACCAAGTCGTTGTACCTAAGTCCGGCGGGAAGCTTTGGATGTGCATCGACTATACTACACTGAATAAGGCATGCCCTAAAGATCCATTCCCACTACCTAGAATAGATCAGATAGTGGATTCCACCTCCGGGTGTGAATTACTGTGTTTCCTAGACGCATATTCTGGGTACCATCAAATCAGAATGTCTAGAGAAGATGAAGAGCATACCTCCTTCATCACAGTAGATGGATTATATTGTTATACCGCCATGCCATTTGGTCTCAAGAATGCCGCTACAACATTTGTACGAGCTATGTACAAAACTTTTGGAGAGCTCATCAGAGATGTAGTGGAAGTGTATGTAATGACATCGTCGTCAAAATTATGAACAAGGAGTCGTTTCTTGACACCTTGCAAGCTGTCTTCGACAAGTTGTGAGTCACTCGCACGAAGATGAACCCGGACAAGTGTGTCTTCGGGATTAGCTCCGGAAAGCTTCTCGGATTCTTGGTGAACCACCGAGGAATAGAAGCAAATCCGACCAAGATTAAAGCTATCAAAGATATGCGGCCACCAGCCCGCATCAAGGACGTCCAGAAGCTGACTGGATGTCTAGCTGCCCTTAGGCGGTTCATCTCAAGACTGGCAGAACGGGCACTACCCTTCTTCAAGCTATTGAGGAAGTCCGGACCATTCCAATGGTCTGAAGAAGCAGAAAAGGCATTCCAAGAGCTGAAGCAGCTCCTCACCACCCTACCAACCTTGGTAGCTCTAAATCCTAGTGAGCCACTTCTGCTTTACATTTTGGCAACTGACGAAGTTGTCAGCATGGTCTTGGTTGCGGAAAGACCAGAACCATCTACAATTCAGGAATCCAGACCCCTTCGGGAGGGTCCGGAGCTACCTGAAGTCGAGCCTGGGTCCCAGTTCCCAGGCCCTGATCCTCAAGGTGAGATGTCAAAGGATCCATCTCCTTCAAATGAAGGAGTCACTGTTACTAGACAACAAGATCCGGACCCTTCCGTGAAGGTCTGGGTCACTTCAGAAGAAGCTCTGGGTTCCTCCAACCGGAACTCGGAGGTAGCCGAACAAGGTCCGGACCCCTCTGGGAGAGTCCGTGTTGATGAGGAGGAAGCTCCGGGCCCCTTCGGGAGGGTCCGGACAGTCCAACACCCAGTGCACTTCATCAGTGAAGTACTCCATGACACCAAGGCTCGATACCTAGAAGTGCATAAGCTGCTTTACGCAGTTCTTATTGCCTCCAGGAAGCTTCGACACTACTTCCAAGCTCACAAGATCTCAGTGGTAACCTCTTATCCACTGCGTGCAATCTTGCATAATCCCAACTCTACAGGGAATATTGCAAAGTGGGCGGCGGAACTGACCGAGTTCGATCTTGAATTTGTCCCAAGACAAGCGATCAAGAGTCAAGCTCTGGTGGACTTTGTGGCGGTGGACCCCCTCTCCTTCAAATCCTGGGGCCCCAGTGAGCAGAAGTCGGAACCCAAGGTTTCGGTCTTCACTGAGCCTCACTGGACTCTCTACTTTGATGGCTCCGTGGAGAAGCAAGGGGCCAGAGCTGGAGTCCTTCTCCTCGCTCCGACCGGGGAGAAGGTTAAATACATGGTACACCTTGACTTCAAGGCGACCAACAACATGGTGGAGTATGAAGCACTAATTTATGGACTCAAGGTGGCACTATCGTATGGTGTCAAGCAGTTGTTGGTAAATGGTGATTCACAACTTGTTGTAAAACAAGTCAAAGGTGAATGTTGCTGCAACAACTCTCAACTAGCTGCATACCTACTTGAGGTCCTGAAGCTTCAGAAGGACTTCGATGTCCTGGATCTTTGCCATGTCCAGCGTCTTAACAACGCTGAAGCCGATGAACTCTCGACGAAAGCTTCAACCTGAGCTCCAACTCCCGAAGGAACCTTCGTCCGGAGGTTGTATGAACCTACAGCTCAGCCTGCCGAACTGAGCGAAGGGGGCGAGACCAGCACCTCGAAGCTAGCGGTCCAGATGGCGCTGTTACCATGGCGTCCATCAAGGATCGTAGGTGCTGCAGGAAGCTCCGAGCAGCCCAGCACACAAGACTCAAATCCTCAAGTTAGCTCCAATGTGTAGGATCGAAGAGCACGTGAAAAGCTACTAGAGGGGGAGTGATTTGTATATTTAAAAATCTTATGCAGCAGAAACTATTAAACCCCAACCCATTCGGCAGAAAAACGATCTGTTAAAGAAATCATGTGTGAGACTAATATAAACGTGTTTCACCATGACAAAAGTGATAGATATCATAGAGAATCAAGTAACAAAGACAACACAACAAGAATCACTCAAATCCGTCAAGAAAACATCAAGTTAGATCAAAAGATCAAACAAAGGTCAATCTGCCCTACTCGAGAAAAAACAGTTCTGGAACGCTGTAAAGAAACTCGTGTAGATCATAGACCACAAATCCAATGACCATGAAATTTTTAAAGTTGATAGATAATCAAGTTTTGAAGACAAACCAAAAAGAATCATGTCAATTGGATCTGTAAAACTCGAGTTATGATAAAACCACCAACGAAAGGTAGTGCTGTCCAGAAACTCAACGAGTAAAACTTGTCTGGAACAAGTCGCACGAACAAGGCACAAAAGTTCCTTCAAACTACGAATTTTATACAATAGAACACAAGAGGAACAGCCCCAAAGTTGTGCACCACGAGCTCTGGGCTCCCTTGCTTATATAACCAGCTCGAAAGCCAACTCAACTCAAATCAGGAACCTAATCCTACTCTGTTCACGAATCGTAACTTTCCATAACTGCTTAGGATTCTTCTATACGTAGATAGAAGCAATATTAAGACTTCCAAACGCCTTAGGAACGTATCCCACATTCCTAAACAACTCAAATTCGTGACCCACATGAAATCCTATCATAACCAACTCAAATCTTTCCATATTTGAGTCAAACCCGACTCAACTGCAACCTAAGTCCATAACCTAGTCGGTTGGACCTTTCCGACCAACTCTTTACGTCCACATCTCTTAATAACATCTCGGAACCATGTAGCCATGTCCGTGCACTCCTTGCAAACGTGCAAACATCTTCCTATGACGTCCACGATACATTCACATGCAATGTTCTTGATTCAATCGTGCTGCACAACCTCCTGATCAGCTCAACCACAATTCCTCCCGAATTTGGTTGTTGGAACCTCATCTCCTCCCTGAGACTAGTCCAATGGATCCCATCTCCAGCCATGTCTTGAACTCAAGCAACACCTGCACATGAATAAACAACCAATTCATACGAGCCCAACACCTCGACTTGACTCAAGTTAGTTCCGAACACAACACCTTATGTGAGAACCTCACATAAGCATGTTGCAAAACCACAGTAACACGATATCATCCATATCAATCAAAACGCACCAAAAACTTAGCAAATGAATACTAAGCAATCTTTCCAACAATGTAAAGCAAGTATGAAACATTGCAAATGAAAAGCAGAAGCACTGTGGTCAAGTTCTGGACCTTGCCAGAGCAACTCGGACCTTGAGCCGGAGCTAACAAAAACATGTCAGAGCTATCAAAGACATGCCGGAGCTAAAGACAAAACTTCACCGGAGCTGACCAAGCTAGTCGGACCTTGCTGTAGCTCGAAGCTAGAGTCGGACCTTGATAAAAAGGTGCTTTGGTGATATTCAAAACTTTTATCGTCAAAGCAAGTGTATTCACTACAAGCCAATGTATTCAGCACACATAGGTCTTACAATATCCTCCTTGATGAATGCATTGTCAACACCATTTAAAATCCGAACATTGGCTTACTCACATAAAAGTTTTGAAGGCAATTTCTCCCCCTTTGTAAATCAAAAGTAAAATGAGAAGAAAATCCAAAAATTATCCCATATTATCTCTCCCCCTTTATTATCTCTCCTTATGCACATATTCTCTTTCTCTTCATGCTTATCTCTCCCCCTTTGACAATGTATTCAGCAAGTCATGAGCATATAAACAAATTATCTCTCCAACTTTAGTTGTTATGAGCATATTATAACATATACATATAAACAAAGCTCATCCAAGTCATACTATCAGGTACCTTACATTATCACATCAATGAGATACATAAAGTAGTGTAATCCATGCTAGAGATCAAATGTAATTTTCAATTTAAGCAAGTCATGATCTCACAAACTTAACTATTTCAAAACCTGAAAGCATTACACTAGTTGCTGCATTTTATTATTTTTCAAAGAATAAATTTGGATCATATGATATTTGCAAGAGATTATATGTGCATCTGCCTTATTCTAACCAACCAAGCCAAGCCTTTGTCATTTGACAATCAGAAGCTTAAGGACATGGTTTTAGTCATACACAACTTCTTCCAAGTTCATATCTAAGTGCAATGATAAGCCATCTCAAAAGAAGAAGTGCGATGCATGCATATTCTCTTGATCTTTTCTCAATTTATATTTTTTCATAAAAACTCAACATGTGAGTTGATTACTTGATTAATTCTTAATGATTAAAAGCACTTGTGAACATGTAACAAGTTCAAAACAGCAAGAAAGTTCGACCATGACCAGTTTTAGTGTAAGTAATTATTCCAATTACTAGACATGACAAAAACTACAAAATGTATAACATGAGTAATGTAGTAAGAACTTTCAGCATGTAAAAGTAATCACAAAGTCATATATGTATGAAATACTATGCTCATATTATTTTAATTTCAGATTCACACATAGACTTCCCAAGTTTCAAAACTCCCCCTCAATTTAAGCCATGAGGATGCATAACCCCTATTTCACTATGAATGTAACAAAAACAAGTGACATCCAAAAGTTTTGTAAAAATGCCAGCCAATTGATGTTCGGTATCTACATGGTCAAGCACAATGTTTCATTTTTCAACATTATCTCGGAGAAAGTGATACCTAATGTCAATGTGCTTAATTCTAGAATGTTGCACGGGGTTTTTAGCAATGCAAATGGCACTAGTGTTATCACAGAACAGTGGAACACTATCTAGATCAACCCCATTGTCCTTAAGTGTTTGAACAATCCAAAGAATTTGTGAGCAAGCACTAGGAGCATCTACATATTCAGATTCGGCTGTGGATTGTGCAACTGAATTTTGTTTCCTAGAGGACCAAGCAACAAGAGAATTACCAAGAAAATGACAAGCACCGAAAGTACTTTTCCTATCAATCCTACAACCCCCAAAATCAGCATCCGAAAAAGCTTTTAAAGTAACGGTTGAGGAAGAAAGAAGAAAAATTCCAAATTCTTGAGTTCCATGTAAGTACCTGAGAATCCTTTTGACGGCTTGACGATGTGAAGCACGTGGGAAGGCTTGAAACCGTGCACAAAGACATATGCTGAATTGTATGTCTGGTCTTGATACCGTGAGGTACAAAAGTGATCCGATCATGCTTCTATATTCTTTTTGATCCACAGGTTCACCATCTTCATCAAGTCCAAGCGTTGTTGCTGTTCCCATTGGTGTCCTAAGAGGCTTGCTTTTGTCCATGTTGAAGCGCCTTAGGAGATCTTTTGTATACTTCGTTTGATGCACAAATGTACCCTCCTTAGTTTGCTTGATTTGCAGCCCCAAAAAGTAAGTGAGTTCACCCATCATACTCATTTCAAATCCTGAACTCATCATTGCTGAAAACTTGGGCACAAGATCATGAGAAGCACAACCAAAGATAATATCATCCACATACACTTGAACGAATAATGAGTCATTGCCATGCTTAAGCACAAAAAGAGTTTTATCAACCTTGCCCATGATAAACCCTTTTTCAAGTAAGAATGTTTTTAACGTATCATACCATGCTCTAGGGGCTTGTTTGAGACCGTACAAGGCTTTGGACAGTTTGTAAACATGATTAGGAAAATCTGGATTTTCAAAACCTGGTGGTTACTTGACATAAACCTCCTCATCTATGTAGCCATTTAGAAAAGCACTTTTAACATCCATTTGATATATCTTGAAACCTTTAGATGCAGCAAAGGATAACAAAATTCTTATGGCTTCTAATCTAGCAACGGGAGCAAAAGTTTCATCAAAATCTAGACCTTCAACTTGAGTGAAACCTTGAGCAACCAACCTAGCCTTATTCCTAACCACAACCCCATCCTCACTTTGTTTATTTTTAAATACCCATTTAGTTCCAATTAAAGTGTGACCTTGAGGTGGAGGTACAAGTTTCCAAACATTATTTCTTTCAAAATTTTCTAACTCTTCTTGCATGGCAATAATCCAAGATTCATTAGTGAGTGTGTGTGATATATCTTTGGGTTCAAAAGAAGAAACAAAAGCAGAATGAGCATAAGAGTTTGGATCGCAAAACCTGGACCGTGTGACTCGTTCGTGCAAGATTCCAATCATCTGTTGTGGGGGATGATCTTTGTAAAACCGTAGGGGAACAGATGTCTCACAAGCTTCTTCTTCTTCATATTCATCACAAATCGATGAGCTTGTGACTTGAGGATGATTTGAATCAGCATTGATGGTTGTCGGTGCTGGTTGAGAATTAACATCAAGAGCTGAACCAAAGTCTTTAGCTGCTGAATTTTCGGGCAGCAGCTCCAATTCTTCCTCATCTTCAACGAAAATGCTCCCCCCCTGCGGATATGGATCTGGACCTGCAATGTTTGAGCTAGTACCTGGGCTAGCTTCATCAAAAGACACTTCACAAGTCTCCACAATTTTGTTAATGTCAAGTAAAAACACACGGTAGCCTCTAGTATGAGATGGATAACCAAGAAACATGCCATCAATGGATCTAGGTTCAAATTTATCAAGATTACCATGTTTCTTAACAAAGAATTTGCATCCAAAGACCCGAAAGTGTGTAACACTAGGCCTATGTCCAAACTGGAGCTCATATGGTGTTTTACCTAGCTTAGCACGCAAGAAAATACGATTTGAGACATAACAAGCGGTTGCTAACGCATCAGCCCAAAATTTCCTAGGAGTTTGATATTCATCAAGCATAGTCCTAGCAATCTCAACTAAGGTTCTGTTCTTTCTTTCTACAACACCATTTTGTTGAGGTACATATGGTGAAGAAAATTGATGATATATTCTATTTTCAGCACAAAAGTGATCAAAAGATTGATTTTTAAATTCAGTTCCATTATCACTTCTAATTGCTTTTAAAGATCTTGGGTAATCAATTAATAATCTAAGAAATAAAGTTCTAAAGTGACTAAAAGCTTCATTCTTAGACGCCATAAAGTAAACCAAAGAGTATATAGAATAATCATCAACAATCACAAGTACATATCATTTACCTCCGAAGGATTGAACACGTGAAGGTCCTACGGTGTCAAGATGCAAAAGTTGACATGGTTCAGTTGTCATGATCATTGTGAGAGGAGTATGTGAACCTTCAACCATCTTAGCATGTCTACAAGAAGAGCACACAATTTCTTTGTCCCCTTTAAGCTTAGGCAGCCCACAAATGTGATCAAGAGCACTAACACGCGTTAGGTGATCAAAGCCTACGTGACCAAGTCTACGATGCCAAAAATATAAGTCCTTTGAATCATTAGCAACTAGACACCTATGCTTAGAGGAAGAAATATCAAAATCAGCTTTAAAAACTCTTCCAAACCGAGACATGTTAAAAATAAGCTCACTATTTGAACTTACAACTTTGCAACAGTTTTTTATTAAAAGTAATTTCCAGATTTTCATCTAGCAATTGTGAAATAGAAAGCAAGTTGTATTTCAAATTTTTGACAAGTGCCACATCCTTCAAAGTGTAGTGATCATTTACTCTAACCGAACCCTTAGCAATTATAGGAGTTGAACGATTATCGGCAAAAGTAACATTCTCTACACATGACACAAAAGAGAGGGAGGAGAACCAATCTTTGTTAACGGTCATGTGGCGTGAGCAACCTGAATCCACAATCTAAATGTTCTCCTTCCTCAAACGTGTAACCTACAAAGAAGCACAATACGTCGATGACTCAATACTGGGGTTAGTCAAAAGGCATTTAGGAATCCAGTACTGAGTCACGCGACGTGCAGCAGGAAAAACACGCGAAAGCTGAGACAAAACAGCAGGTTTATGAGTAAAAGTTTGAGATTTTTTATTCTTAACTACTGACCTATAAGGTGTTACTTGTGTAGCACAAAAATCAGTAGCTCTGGAGGCAAAAACAGAAGGTCCAGAGGTAAACTTTGAAGGTTTTTGACTCAAAACAGCAGGTTGTACATTCGGTTCAATATGTGCAGCAAATTTTACATGAAAGTTATGAGATCTAGCAACCATTCTTTCCCTTTTCTGTTGTTTAGCTAGTCTATAACAAAAATCTATGACATGACCATCTCTACCACAGTAGGTACAATGAAATTTAACTTTGTGTTTATGTCTAGATGAGCAAACAACATTTTTATTTGAAACCGAATGAGACAATACTCCTACGGATTTGAAAACCACTTCTTTTTGTTTAGGAACTGTTTGAATCAAACCACTTCCTAATGACTTTACACTTTTAGTTGGATGTGCCTTAGCATGAGCATGAGAATCAAAACCTAATCCAGTTTTATCATTGCAAGACTTGGATGAATTCAGCAGCAAGTTAAGATTCTTATTCCCATTACAAAACCGATTTAGTGTCCTATTCATGTCATCAAGTCTATTGGACAGATCAAGGCAATTTTCACATGAAGTTTTTTCTTTTAATTTGCAATTGGAACAATATTTAACTTCATGACAACGTAAAGCATTGTTCAATATATAGATTTCATTCATAGCATCTTGCAGTTTCTTATCAATATCATCACAACTAGAACAATGCAAATCAATTGTAGAACAAGAAGCATATTTTAAGTTTCCAATATTAAGTGCAGCAAGGTTTTTGTTCTTTTCAATTTCAAGTTCAAGTTTATCAAGTGTGGAGGTATGTGCACTTCTTAGGGAGGACAATTGTTCATATATTAAGTCACATGAGGAACAAGAATCATCACTACGAATCAAGGATTTCAAACGATTAATTTCAGATTATAGTGACTCAATTTTAACAGCATTGTCCCTAAGCTTTTTGTCCTTTTTCTTAACAATAACAGTAGCACGAGAAATAGCATCACACATTTCTTCCCAAGTAGGACATACCTCTTCATTGTCGCTGTTGTGTTCTGCCTCCTCCATACTTGATCTTGACTTGCCCGCCATGAAGCACAAGTTTGCCAAATCATCTTCATCTTCATCACTTCCAATGTCCACATCGCTTGAGCCAAGTTCCTGGAGTGCTGAGATAAAACTGCTCACCAATTGACGTCCTATAAAACCCTTCTTTTTCTTCGTATCTTTTGCAGAGGAGTGCTTCGTTCTTGTTTTATTTTCATCCCGGGAAGTAGGACCTGAAAGGTTAGGGCAATCTGAACTAAAATGTCCTATCTTACCACATTCAAAGCATCGTTGAGGTCCGGAGCTTCCTCTCCTTCTAGTTCTCACATTTTGCAATGCTTTTGAGAACCGGGTAGAGATGAGCGCTAGCTCCTCCTCTAGAAACTCCTCAATCTCTTCAAGGGTTAGAGAGGACAGCAAAGCAAGTGTACCACAAGATGATGTTTGACCAGAACTAGGCATGTCACGTTGAGAAACAAAAGCAATATACTTGTTGGGGTTCTTACGTGAGATTATGTCAATTTCATGAGTTTTTAACTTGGAATATATCACATCTAAAGTAAGCGAACTCATGAGTAGATTCACGAATAGATGTGACTTTCATCTCCCAAATTGACATATCTAATGCACTTAGCAATTGCCTAGCATTTTCAGCATCTAAAAAATTAACATTGACACTACGCAAGTTGCTGAGAATCTTATTAAAGCGGGCAAAAAGGTCGTCAATAGACTCACCGGGTTGCATCTCGAGGCGCATGTATTCTTTCTTGAACATGTCTTGCCTTACCTCTTTGATCGTGTTGGATCCTTCGTGGTAGTCACAAAGTGCTCTCCACACATCGTATGCAGATCGGAGGTGTGCAACACGGTCGAAGTCGCTTTGTGTTAATCCTTATATCATCAAGTTCCGAACCTTGTTGTTGTTGTCGACATCTCTCAGATTTGTAGCTGTAACTTGATCGTTTGATGGCACTTCGTAAAGCTTGTATACCTTCTCCCATATTGCAAAGCCTTGTGCCTGGATGAAAGCCTCCATGCGTGCCTTCCAAACCTGAAAATCAATACCACGAGCTCTGGGCTCCCTTGCTTATATAACCAGCTCGAAAGCCAACTCAACTCAAATCAGGAACCTAATCATACTCTGTTCATGAATCATAAATTTCCATAACTGCTTAGGATTCTTTTATACGCAGATAGAAGCAATCTTAAGACTTCCAAACACCTTAGGAACGTATCCCACATTCCCAAACAACTCAAATTCGTGACCCACACGAAATCCTATCATAACCAACTCAAATCTTTCCATATTTGAGTCAAACCCGACTCAGCCGCAGCCTGAGTCCATAACCTAGTCGGTTGGACCTTTCCGACCAACTCTTTACGCCCACATCTCTTCATCACGTCTCGGAACCATGTAGCCACGTCCATGCACTCCTTGCACACGTGCAAACATCTTCCAATGACGTCCACAATACCATCACATGCATTGTTCTTGATTCAATCATGCTGCGCAACCTCCTGATCAGCTCAACCACAATTCCTCCTGAATTTGGTTGTTGGAACCTCATCTCCTCCCTGAGACTAGTCCAATGGATCCCATCACCAGCCATGTCTTCAACTCAAGCAACACCTGCACATGAATAAACAACCAATCCATACGAGCCCAAGTCCTTGACTTGACTCAAGTTAGTTCCGAACACAACACCTTACGTGAGAACCTCACATAAGCATGTTGCAAAACCACAGTAACACGATATCATCCATATAAATCAAAATGCACCAAAAACATAGCAAATGAATACTAAGAAATCTTTCCAACAATGTAATGCAAGTACGAAACATTGCAAATAAAAGCAGAAGCACTGCGGTCAAGTTCTGGACCTTGCCAGAGCAACCCGAACCTTGAGCCGGAGCTAACAAAAACATGTCGGAGCTATCAAAGACATGCCAGAGCTAAAGACAAAACATCACCAGAGCTGACCAGGCTAGTCGGACCTTGTTGTAGCTCGGAGCTAGAGTCGGACCTGGATAAAAAGGTGTTTTGGTGATATTCAAAACTTTTATCATCAAAGCAAGTGTATTCACTACAAGCCAATGTATTCAGCACACATAGGTCTTACACAATGCATGGATCTCAGAGATCCGGAGCTACTTGAAAGACAATTTCCTTCCTGAAGATAATGTATTCGCTAACCGGATAGTCAGATTGGCTAAAAGATACACACTAGTAGAAGGGGTCTATACCGGCGTGGTGCCAACGTCGTCCTAATGCGGTGCATTACAAGGGAATAAGGCTGTGAGCTCCTCGCGGAAATATATGGAGGAGAGTGTGGGAACCACGAGTCTTCTCGCACGCTGGTTGGTAAAGCCTTCCGACATGGCTTCTACTGGCCTACAGCACTCCAGGATGCAACTGAGCTGGTGAAGAAATGAGAAGCATGCCAGTTCCATGCGAAACAAATTCACACTCTGGCTCAACCTCTACAGATGATACCTCCTACATGGCCATTCGATGTGTGGGGGATGGATACCTTGGAACCTTTCCCAAGAGCCGTCAGAGGTTACAAGTTCTTGTACGTGGCTATTGAAAAATTCACCAAATGGTCGGAAGCAACTCCAGTTGTGACAATAAACAAGCAATCAGCTATCAACTTCTTGCAGTCCATCGTATGCAGATTTGAAGTCACAAGCATGATCATAACTGATAATGGGACCCAGTTCACAAGCTCTGCATTCCAAGGATAATGCGAAGACCTCAGCATTCAGGTCAGCTACACCTCCGTAGCTCACCCGGCAAGCAATGGCCAAGCCGAGAGAGCAAATGCAGAAATCCTAAAAGGACTCAAGACGTGGACATACGAGCACCTAAAAAACATGGAGCCAACTGGATCGAAGAGCTTCCGCCCACACTGTGGGCCAACAGGACAACTCCAAAATGGTCAACTAGAGAGACACCCTTCTTCCTGGTGTACGGAGCTGAAGCAGTCCTTCCTCCGGAAATCACCTTGGGGTCGCTCTGGATCTGGACCTTCAGCGATGCCACGTTGGACCAGCTCCGGCGTGAAGACCTTGACCTCCTTGAAGAGGGAAGGTGTCGAGCAGCTGTTCAGAATGCCCGATACCGCCAAGCTCTTCGGCGCTATCACCAACGGCATGTTCACAGCCGACAGCTCGAGGAAGGCGATCTGGTGCTACGGAGAATACAATCCAGAGAAGGGTTAAACATAATTTCCCCCAGCTGGGAAGGACCCTTCCGAGTGATCAAAGTATCCAGTCCCGGATGCGTTCGCTTGGCAACTGAGGATGGGACACCTCTCCCTAATCCTTGGAACATCGAGCACCTCCATACGTTCTACGCTTAATATCACGGAGGTGAGTCTGTAATTACATGTGGTGTATATTGTAGAGTCATTGTACAGAGTAAGGTAGCTCCTCCGGTAGAACAGCCGGACCTTCCTCGGAAGGTCCGCAAAGTTCAGGCAACACTTGTCACAGTCTCAGAACTAAAAGTGCAGCTAGCTACCTTGGGTCGAACGAGAAAGGAAACACACTTAGCCTGGTTTCGTACCCCAAGGGTGTACTTGTTTCTCCTATACCCCGGACCTATAATGAAAGACATCATTGTGTGAAAACAGACTCCACATGCATTTTCTTTGTACAGGCTCAATATTTTTTATTTTTCTATTTCTTGTCTATAACAAGGTTGTGCGATTCGCAAGAATTTTTTAGCTTGACTAATTCATGTACAACTCGAGTCGCATTGTTAATTCCTTCGGGTTTTCACGTTGTTGAATGGCTCACTCGCCTGAATGCCGCCAGCCAATCTAGGTCTGGAGTGTGCTATCGACTTAGCCTGGTCCTGCACCCTAAGCACGCCACTCCACCTACACCCCGGCAGGCCGAAGTAAGGCGGATCCTGAAAAACGATTGGACTTGGAGAAAACAACTAAGCTCACTTGATTGTATTAAGAATTGCGCTCGACCTAAAAATTTCTTACGAGAATAGTAAGTCGCAATTGAGTTATAGATAGGAAACGGATTTTACTGTTTTTCTTGACTTCAGTGTGCAGGACAAAAAAAGATATCATGATGATGGTGAATTAAGCCGGAGCTACCAAAGCTCCAACATCCCCTAGGTGGCTTGTAGTCGATGTTTGAAACATTGATAGCAAGCGTTGCTGGAGCTACTCAGCTTCGGTAACGCCAGGGGGCCAGCCGTCAACATAAAAAAAAAGATGGTGGGAAGACTCTACAGTGGGGTCTGCTGTCGACACACTGCGTGTTGACAGAGGCCATTGCCGGAGCTACCAAGCTCTGACACCCCAAAGGACTAACCATCGATGCTTTACGCGTTGATGGAGACTACTACCGGAGCTACTAAGCTCCGACGATGGTCAATGCCGGATCTATTAAGCTCCGACAACCTCAGAGGGCCTTCACTATCAAAGACTTTGGACCTACGTTCTACAAGTTCGAAGCAAGCAAGTCTTCAACAACTGTTACATCCTCTTGGTACATGTTCTCAATCAAATTGTGTACATCTACCAGGGGGCCAAGTGGGACAAATGTTTTGAAGTCAAAAAATGAAATTCACATAAAACTTGGATTTCATTCATTTGGAGACAAGAGATTACAAAATTTGAGAAAGAAGAGAGGGGATACAAGTAGGTGCTACAAAGAGATGGTCCTAGACCCTATGGAAGAACGAGGCAACCTTCTGGGCAACCTCCGATACGCTGGCTTGGGCAGCTTCTCCCTCTCCGTCGATGGGGCCTTCAAGCACCGGGTCCAGTGAGAACTGAGGGTCCCGGCTTGTGTAGCACGTCAGCACGTATTCTGCGACGTTCTTCACCAGCGATTGTCCCTCAGTTTCCAGCTGGTCCGTGATGACATCGTCCATCTTGGTGAGCTTGTTGCCTGCCGAACTCAATGCCTGCAACGCCTGGTCCAGCTCCGGCTCCGGATCATCCGGACAAACGGGACTAAAACATATTGGCGTCAGCACGTCGTTGGCTTTGCCCAGGAAGTCCCAAACTTGTTGGGACTCCGCAGCCTTGGAACCTCACATCTCTTCCAAGGATCTTCTGGTCGCCACAAGCTCAAAATTCTCCCGGGTAAGATGCTCTACCTCTTTGGCGTTCTGCTAAATCTTTTCAGCAACCTTCCTTTCGAGTTTGCTGAGCTCTTCCTTCTGGATGTGGATCTCGTTCTGACAGTTAACCAGGTCCTTCTCTCGGCCCTGCACCTTATTCTCCCTGGCAGCAACGTCATTCTCCCTCCTGTGGAGGTCCTGTCCACGCTGCCAGGCCTTCTTCTCCTATTTTTCGCAGCGCTCCTCCAATTTCTTGGTGCGCTCCTCGAGACTCTTGTCACCCAGAGTTAGCCTCTGAGTAAGCTCTTCTTCCCTCTTCACGAGGTCATCCCTCAGCTCCAGGAGTTTTTGCTCTTCATCTTCGAGCTTTTTCTCTCACTCCTCAAGGGCCTCCTGGCGCTTGACGAGGCTATCGTGGATGGCGCTGGGCTTCTCCCCGCAATCATTCGCCGCATTATTAGCAGCTACGGCCTGTTCGTGGATGGCCCGAGACTGATTGTCGATGGATCGCACCATGCTTTCCCTCTCATCCAGCAGCTTACCTCAATACTCCAACCAGACCTTCTCGTTCTTCACCCACTCCTTGTTGTCAGCCAGCCTCGAATGCGCCAGCTTGGTCTCGAATTGGAGCCAGTTGCGCCACCTCCTAACAGTTTGGCGCTCCTCCTCGAGGGCCTTGCTGTCGTGTTAAAAAGCTAGCTAGACCTGACGAAGACTGGAGCAGGCTTTGTCAATAGACAACGACAGAGGGACTGGGTCTGTACCTGCCGGGGTCCTCTGCACTGGCTCCAGCGGGTTCTCCATGACAAAAATCGGGTCCCACTCTACGAGAGCGGTCCCTTGGGTTTCCACAGCACTAGGGCCATCCTCCCAAAAAGCCTCTGCCACCACCGAGGAAGGTCCTGCTACAGAAGTTTCGACCTCCGTTGTTGGCTCCGAAGGTCCTGCCACCAGGTCATCAACAACTCGTCCCTCAAGCGGAAGGCCAGCAACTTCATCTTTGCACCCTAGCTCAGGTGCGGGCACCTCCGGGACCATCACCTCCGGGGCAGGCGTTGAAGATTCGGTCGGAGCTGAAGCCACTTCTGGCTCCGACGCTGGCGCCTCCTCCACCGCCGGTTCAGGTGCTGGCACTTCGACAATCATGTGTTCAGGCACCAGCACTTCTGCATCAACCGGCTCAGGTGCCAGAACTTCATCGACGACCGGCTCTACTGCCGGAACTTCAACAACCACCGGGACCTCATCAACCACCGGCTCCACTGTCGGGGCTTCAACAACAACATCTGGCTCTAGGGCCGGAACCACAGCTACCTCCGGATCTGAGGCCGGATTGTTCATCATCTCAGCATCCAAGCCCGGAGCTTTGACCTCCGGTGCTGGTGCCGCTGGTGCATCTTCATTCCCGTTGTCCGGCGCTACCACGGGAACCTCTGGGGATGAGTCGAGGTCCAGGACCACGATAGCCGGCGCCGGAGCTATCGCAGCCTCAGCCACTTCTTGGGGCGGCACTGGGATTGGAGCTGGAGCCTCCACCTGCACAGCTTCAGCTACTGCTACAGGAACCGGAGCTTCAACCCCTTTCTTGGGTACCCTGTGGATGAAGGATGAAGACCACTCAAAACGCAGTTACAACAAAAGACAACCAACTGAGGTAAAAAACAAAATTTACCTCGGAAGGCTTCCGCTCCAGCTAGCACGAAACCTCTTCCCCAAATGATCAGAGTCGGACCCTGTCGCCACTGGTGTGTCAGCTCCGGAAGGTTCCCCGGAGCCTGCTGCAGCCATCGGCGTCATTTTGGCTGAGGCCCCCCTCGATCGAGAAGGACCTCCGGACCCAGAACCTATAGCTGGCCCTAGTACTGGAGCCGCATGGCCGGAGCTAGCACCCCGGGAAGATGCCAATGCCGGAGTAGTTGCCGCCATTGAGGACCTTCACCTCCGGGGAGAAGGAGCCGCCGTGGAAGGAGCAGGTCTGAGGAACCTCCCATCAGAGTGCTTCAGCTTCCTTTTACGGCTCGAGGGCTCGACCAACTCTTTTCCCTTGCCCATGACTTCAACTCTCTGTATCGGGGCGGAAGGGGGACGACCCTCGGAAGCTCAGGGAATTGCCAACCCGGTGGTTGGACGCCTCTCAAATTCACCAAGGTCGTCTAGCACTGGCATCTTTCGTCGGAGCTCCCTATAGAATTACACCTCCATGTTCAGAGGGAGAAAAGCCGCTGGCGGAGTCAATTCATCACCCTCGACGTCGATGCCGTGTTGGAACTTCTTGAGGTGAAACTCCAAAGTTGCGCTCTCCATGTTTGACTTCAAACCAGTCTCGATCTGGTCGTCATCCATCACGTTGTTGAGGGCCCAAGCAAGCTTTTCCCTCTTCTCCAGCAGAGCCCACCTGTTGACCAGGAAGTTGCAGAATACTGCCTGGGGAGTCACCCCTCCCTCCACACATTGGCGGATCCTGGTCAGAGCAGGGTTGAAGGTGTCCAATAACACTGGTACTTCGCTCCAAGCTTTAGTGTCGGCGTTGGGAAGGCCTTCGGGCAGCTCCAGCTTCTCATGCTCCTCTACCTTGATGACAATCCAATACTTCTCCCAGTCGTCCCAGTTCCCAAAAGGGAACGACCGCAAGTACTTGTGCGAGCACTTCTTGCGCTTCGCAAAATAATAGAAGCCAAAGTACTCGTCACTCTTGCTGGTGGTGTGGATGGTGAAGAAGGTGCGGAAGAGCTCGACGCAGGGAGGAATGCCCACCCACATCTCGCAGAAGTGGACAAAGATCGACACCAGAAGAATGGAGTGGGGGCCAAGGTGGTATAGCTACATACCATAGAAGTCCAGCAGCATCAAGAGAAAAGTGGAAAAGGGTGGGATCAGTCCCACCATGGCGTACGCGGAGAAGTACACCATGTCGCCGGCGTGCTCCTTCTTGAACGGAAGCTTGCCGGCACGGACCTGATGGTTGAAGAAGTCACTGGACCACCCCATAAGTGCCCGAACCTTCTTCAAATTACCTTCGGTCTTGAGTCAACTCCTGCAGAGACCCAACTCCATCGCAGCACAGCGTGGCGAGAGAGGAAAGGCGAGCGAAAGTTTGGAGGATTTGAGCGCAAGTTCGAATGAAGGCATAAAGAATCCACAAAAGGTGAGCGCTTTCCTTCTTAAGTAATCTCCCCCAACGCTTGGATGGAAACAGCAGAGAAGCCGACGATACAATTCAAAAACTTCACACTGCCAATGACAAGGGGGCCCGGGGCCACTCCGACGATCAAGTCGAGGTCCTTACCCCGGGAGAACGGTTGTCATCATGAAAGGCGGGAAGCCCGAAGGCGGCGGCCTGACAAGGCGCGTAGAACCAATACGGTTTTTGTATCGGGAACCGGCGACCTTCAATTGCGTGAGATCCGCACGCTCAGATCTCAACTGCCGCATACTGGATATGCCACGCGCGTTGGTTTAACTGCGAACTATCGCCAATGACACATCCGAATACCCTTGAAGACACGGCTCAAAAACTGAAAGATGGACCCACCTCTGGCAGAATGACTTTATCCAAAAGGTCTCTCCCAGAGGTGGGCACAGGGGGCCACTGTCGGTACCTTGCATACCGTATACCCCTTGGGACTACAAAAACACCGAAGGAACTTCACCTGTCTAAGTTGAAGACCAGCAAAGGCCCCACGTGTCATACGAGACCGGACCTGCATCCCATCTATGGTTAGTCCCGGTGCTGCCACGTGTATATTGCAACAGAACCTACATCCAACAAATGGGATAGCTCCAGGCTAAACACCTGTGCGACACCCCCGGACCTAACCCCTGGCAGAGGGAAGCTCCAGTACCAACACGTGTACATCTACACCGGACCTACCCGTCCCAGACGGAAAGCTCCGAAGCTGCCACGTGTCCAACCGCCGGCCCTTCAACCTCAACAATCTTACTGGTGAACCTCTAATGGCTCGGACCTTCAAGGGGCGATCAAAGACTTCAAGACCCGATTAAGTGTCATTAATACAATATTAATGACACACAATCGGAAGGCCCTTACTACCAGTAACGGCACTGTCAAGGCCCGTTACCATGCTATTAAGGGTAATTAACCTCATTAATTGTGTATTAAACATCATTACCGCTAGGGCCACATGTCGGGCCAGGCTAACGGTGTAACGACCAGCCTTTGTATTATAAAAGGACTGGTCGACGATACACAAGGGATGGCTCTGGGAACTCTGAGACCTCTCCCATACTCAACTTTTACACCCAAGACAACAACTACACATCCCGTGGAGTAGGGTATTACACTCAGGCGGCCCGAACCACGTAAATCTTCGTGTCTATTTGCCATAGTCTTTTGAATCTCTGCGTGCCCAATACCAAACTACAAACTCCGCGGGCTACCAACAGTAGTACCGGGAGAATTGTCGGATCAACACTCCGACAGAGATGGTGGAGAAGCAAGCTAAATATGTCAAGGAGATTGCCGATCTCACCTCGGCAAAGAAAAAAAGGGGTCGTCTTAAAATCCACTTGCAATCCCTTGTCAAAAGAAGCTCGAGAACTCAACAAGAAGAGGAAAGCGATGACGAGAGAAGCGATATTGATGGAGAGGTCATGATCCTCTTTATGAAGAGATTCAAGAAAATGATGAAGAGAAGACAAGGGGGCAAAAAAATGAAGGAAAACACAAAGAAAAATTAAGACCGAAGATGAGGCGGGTGTGCTATAACTGTGGTGAATATGACCACTTTATAGTTGATTGCCCATATGATGAAAACAAGAAGAAGAACAAGGAAACAATGCCTCAATCCAAGAAATTCTTCAAGAAGAAGAATCAAGCTGGACAAGTGCACCTGGGAAAATAGTGGGACTCAAATGATGAGTCCTCATCCGAAGAGGAAGAGGAGATGGCTAGCATAGCCATCGAGAAGACAACTAAGAAGTCCACCCTCTTCCCAACTCCCAGCGCATGGAAGGGCAACGACACTTGCCTCATGGCGAAGGAAGGTAAACGAAAGGTAACAACAAAATCTACCTCTTCGCATTCTTTTGATAGTGATAGTGACAACTATAGTGATGATGAGGATATGCTAGTTGGTTTAGACAAAAAAACTGCCGCTAAAATGAAATTCTTGATGGATAAGCTTGTTGATAGGGAGGGGCTGATTGATCGTCAAGAAGATATGATCATCCTCCAAGAGGAGGAGTATATCAAGATCAATGAGCTCCTTGAACTTCAAAAGTAGCGAAGCATGTCACTTCAACTTGAGTTAGCTTCAAGCAAGGAAGCTTGCTTGAAGTTAAGCGACTCAAATGCAATCATGAAGCATGAACTTGCTAACTTAACCAAAGTTAACAAGATCCTTGAAGTGCAAGTTGAGTCACTCAAACAAAGTGACCCTTCATCCTCTTTAAGCTCGCCCTCTCAACCCCTTAAAACTGAAACTAATTCTACTTGTGCATGTGGTAAAATTGACACCTGCTTGAAAGACAAGTCAACCTCTACCCAGGACAAGCATCCTTCCCAAAGTGGCATATTTGACAAGGAGAAGGTCAAATATGCACGTAGTGCATACTTGGCCACAAGACCCCCTAATGTAAAATATGGCATTGGGTATTCCTATGATGAAAAGCAAAATGCTAGAAACCATAAGAATAACAAGGAGCGCATTGCCTTTGTGAGGGAAAACCCCTCTCAACCTAGAAAGACTAATGATGTTAATAAGTCCAAGATAGGAAGCAAGATTGGGTACCTAAAACCAAGGCATAATTTGATTTTGCAGTCCTATTCCTCTGGTGGATTGAAATGGGTGCTGGACAGTGGATGCACTAACCATATGACCGGAGAAAGAATTATGTTCCTTGAGTATAAAGAAAATGAGGATCCAAGCGAGGGCATCTATTTTGGAGACAGTAGTCAAGGAAGAGTGCTCGGTACCGGAAAAATTGCAATGTCATCTCAACATACTCTTTATCACGCTTTACATGTCCATTCCTTAGATTATAACTTGATGTCCATATCTCAATTATGTAACAAAGGTTATAATTGCTTGTTTACTAATGAGGGTGTGACCATCTCTAGAAGGAGTGATGACTCGGTTGCATTCAAGGGTGTGTTGAAGGGAAAGGTTTATCTTGTTGACTTCAACAAAGATAAAGCCGAACTGGACACATGCTTGGTTGCAAAGACCAACATGGGTTGGCTGTGGCATAGACGGCTAGCACATGTTGGTATGAGGAATCTTCAAAAACTCCTTGAGGGCGATCACATCCAAGGTTAAAAGGATGTTGTTTTTGAGAAAGATAGGCCTTGTAGCGCGTGCCAAGTGGGAAACAAGTAGGAGCACCTCATCCCGTGAAGAACGTCATGACTACAACAAGACCGCTCGAGCTAGTTCACATGGACCTATTCAGTCCAATTGCTTACATAAGCATCGGCGGTAACAAATATGGCTTAGTAATTGTTGATGACTTTTCGCGCTTCACTTGGGTTTTCTTTTTGCATGATAAGACAGAAACTCAAGGAACCCTCAAGAAGTTTCTCAAGCGTGCCAAAATGAGTTCTCATTGAGGATCAAGAACATACGAAGCGACAACAACACGGAGTTCAAGAACACTCAAGTTGAGGAGTACCTAGACGAAAAGGGATAAAGCATGAGTTTTCAGCACCTTATTCCCCTTAACAAAATGGGGTTGCCAAAAGGAAGAACCGAACCCTCATTGAGATGGTGATAACAATGATCGATGAATACAAAACCTCAGATCGATTTTGGGCGAAAGCGGTTAACACCGCCTGCCATGCCATAAACCGACTCTTTCTTCATCGACTACTTAAGAAGACATCATATGAACTACTCAACGGTAACAAGCCTAATATTTCGTATTTTCGAGTTTTTGGCTCTAAGTGCTATATTTTGAACTAGAAGCCTAGGACTTCAAAGTTTGCTTCAAATTCTGATTAAGGTTTCTTGCTTGGGTATGATTCGAACTCTTACGCCTATCGTGTCTTTAACAAGACCTCCAGACTTGTCGAAGTAGCACGTGATGTAGTGTTCGATGAAGATAACGGCTCTCAAGAAGAGCAAGTTGATCCATGTGTGCTAGATAGAGAAGAAGCTC
Organism: Tuctoria greenei; assembly: GCA_036927565.1. NCBI lineage: Eukaryota > Viridiplantae > Streptophyta > Magnoliopsida > Poales > Poaceae > Tuctoria > Tuctoria greenei. The sequence goes on along the minus strand of JAYESD010000007.1, from coordinate 63,106,382 downwards.
CATGCATTGAGGAGAATGGTGCTGAGCGATGTTTGACCACAAGCGCCATCTCCAAATGCAAATGAAGAAGATGAACCACAAGAGGAGGTAAATGATCAAGTGGGAGCTTCCAAACAAGATCAACATCAAGAAGACAAAGATGATCAACAAGTCAATGAAATAAACCATCTAGGGGGAGTAGAAGATGATCATGAAGACTCAAGACCACAAGTGCCAGACCCAAGAGTACACCAATGCGTCCAAAGAGATCATCCCGTCGACAACATAATCGGGGACATTCAAAAGGGAGTAACAACTAGATCTCGCATAGCTAATTTTTGTGAACATTACTCCTTTGTATCCTTTATGGAACCGCACAGGATTGAGGATGCATTGAAGGACCCGGATTGGGTGGTGGTGATGCAAGAAGAACTCAACAACTTCAAACGGAACGAAGTGTGGGAACTTGTCGAAAGACCCAAGATCAACGTTGTCGGCACCAAATGTGTCTTCCTCAACAAACAACACGAATATGGTGTGGTGACAAGGAACAAGGCGCTACTTGTGGCCAAAGGGTATTCACAAGTCGATAGTTTGGATTTTGATGAAACCTTTGCTTTCGTAGCAAGGCTTGAATCTATTAGAATATTACTTGCATATGCTACTCACCATGATTTCAAGCTGTATCAAATGGACGTGAAAAGCGCCTTCCTCAACGGACCAATCAAGGAGGAGGTGTATGTGGAGTAACCCCCTGAATTTGATGATGAAGAGTTCCCTAACCACGTCTTTAAATTGCGTAAGGCTCTCTACGGCCTCAAACAAGCTCCTAGAGCTTGGTATGAGTGTCTTAGAGATTTGTTAATTGAAAATGGTTTTAAAATTGGCAAAGCTGATTATACATTATTCACGAAGCATTTTGATGATGATCTTTTTGTTTGCCAAATTTATGTTGATGATACCATTTTTGGTTCAAGTAACAAATCTTTCTGTGAAGAATTTAGTAAAATTATGACAGATAGGTTCGAGATGTCTATGATGGGAGAGATGAAATACTTATTGGGATTCCAAGTGAGGCAAAAAAATGAAGGTACATTCATAAGCCAAACCAAGTACACTCAAGATATACTCAAGAAGTTTGGAATGGACAAGGCGAAGACCATAAAGACTCCCATGGCAACAAATGGACACTTGGATCTCAATGAGGATGGACCAAACATCGATGAAAAGGTATATCACTCTATGATTGGATCTCTACTTTACTTATGTGCATCTAGGCCAGACATTATGTTGAGTGTATGTTTGTGTGCAAGGTTTCAAGCCAACCTAAAATAGTGTCATTTGACAGCCGTAAAGAGAATCTTGCGGTATTTAGTTCATACACCAAACCTAGGCCTTTGGTATCCTAAAGGTTCCAAATTCAATCTCATTGGATACTCCGATGTAGATTATGTCGGATGCAAAGTAGATAGAAAGAGTACCTCAGGTACATGCCAATTTCTAGATAGATCCCTAGGTTCTTGGTCCTCCAAGAAACAAACCTCCATTGCCTTATCCACGGACGAAGTGGAGTATGTCGCAGCGGGAGTTGTTGTGCACAACTCCTTTGGATGCGACAAACTCTAAGGGATTACGGTTACAATATGAGTCGTATTCCACTCCTTTGTGATAATGAGAGTGCCATTAAGATTGCCCATAACCTCGTTGAGCGCTCTAGGAACAAACATATAGACATCCGACACCACTTCTTGAGAGACCACTCAATGAAAGGAGACATAGCTATTTCCCATGTCAACACCGAAAAACAACAAGCATACATATTCACCAAGGCACTTGATGAAAAGTGTTTTTGCGAGCTTCGAAATGAACTAAACATCCTTGATGCTCGGAATGTGGCTTGAAAACTTGCATACCTGAATGGATTCCTCAAAATATGTTGATTGTGTTGTGAAAATCATCTCTTTCAATTTTCTTCGAAAAACTATTTCAATTACTTGACCTTGATGATTTATGGTAATTGCTTGATTGTTGTATGCTTACTGACCATATTCATTAAGATTACTTGATTGTTTTGGCCCCTATTTTCTCTATAAGAACCTTCGAATATATATGCGAATGGGCTATTCAATTATGTTCTGTTAAGCACGGACTAGTCTGTGGTTATCCGGACTAGTCCGCACAATGCGGACCAGCCTGTAGAGTGTCCGGTATCCGGTGGACCACGGACTAGTCCAAATTTTCGACTCCATAACCCTAGCCGCCACCAAAACCTAATCTCCTTCATTCTCACAACTCACATCACACCCTGTCTCCTTGCTCGAGTGCTCCCAAGGCGATTTCCTTTGTTCTCCATCAAATCCCTTCGAGTTTGTGTGGAAAACGATCTCCATTGCATAGGGATTGAAGACCACGGACTTGTCCGCACCTTCAACGCCTCCATCTCCAAGAATCAAGGATTTTCGGTAAAATTTCCTCCCCAATCCTAGAAATCGTGATTTTCTTCATTGTTGACCAAATAGCCTAGTTCCTTTCAGTTAATACATGCCTCCTTGTTGTATTACATTTACCTTGAACTAGTTTTGCATTGGGAATCACCTTAGGTCATCTAGTTAAGGTTTGAGGGGATGAACACCGGACTAGTCCAGTCCCCCGGACTAGTCCGTACCTGTACACCAGACAAGTCCGATTTTTAACTAAACTCAACCCTAATTTCTTATTCCTCAATGCACTTCCTTGTCATCAATTCTTATCCATACATTGTGCAATGCCCTCTCAGGACAATGTCGAACGAGAACATCTCCGACTTTGAAGATGAGATGGAACAAGACTTGTTGCCACATGCTTCGGAGTCTCACGCTCAGAAGAGGCAAGAGTGTCCCTCTGAGCCTGCCCCTTCCCCACCTCAGGTGCGACGCAAGGTGCTCGCCAAGAAGCCTACTTCCAAGGCCAAGGACGCAACTGACTCGAGCTCAGCGGCTCTTCGCCAAGTGAAGGGCAAAGGAAAGGGAATTGCTTCAGGCCCAGTTGGCCCTCTCAAGATGCATGCTCCGAGGTAGGGAAACGGGGGTCCCTCCCAGGAGAAGATCAATGGCAAGGGAAGCAATATGGCTTCCAAACTTGGATTTGTTGATTGCTACAACCGTTCCAAGAAAGCTGCTGATGCCAGATTTTGGAGCAACTTTCATGTAGACTTCTACAACTCTGTATATCTTACCATGAAGACTCCGGTTGTCCGCAGCCAGTGGATTGACTGGAATCACTTTGAGAGGAAGAGCTGTTCAGCATTTGATGAGGTTATAAAGGCAGTGGAGAGCCATGGACTGAAGGACCTGTTTGCCTTCAGATATAATTGGAATGATGAGATTATTGCTCAGTTCTATGCCACTTGTTCCTTTGCTAGTGATGAGGAGGAAAGGGTGACTTGAATGACTCATGGATCCAAGTACACCATTACTTATGATGATTTTGCAAAAATCCTTCATCTTGAAGACACCAGCAACAATGAGTTGACTATTCACAACATCGGTGTCTTGGGCAAGGATAAGATGGACTTCCTCTATCACAGTAGCCTATAGTTCAATCACCCCTCGACCAAGAACATGAAGCCCTTCTTCATGGTTCTCAACAAGGTGCTGAGGAAGACAATAGCACCAAAATATTGAGATGCAAGAAGTGTCCAAGGTTACTTGAGGACCTTGATGAAAGTGATAAGCAAGAACAGGAAGTTTGACATCTTTGACTATATCTGGAATGATATGGTCAACATCTCCTGCACGCCGAACAGATCCTGTGGCTATGCACCCTACTTGATGTTCATGATTGAGAAGGTCACATGGATTGAGTTCGTGAAGTATGTGGAGCACACTCCTTTGAGGCCCCAAAAGCCTCCCCAAGCCACTGTCCAAGCTGCTCCATCTTCGGTGTATGGTGAAGAGGCACCAAGGAGAGCTCGTGGAGATGAGAGGAATCCTCCCACCACTAGGGCCCCTCCCCAAAAAGGGTCTCCTAGTGGAATCTTGAAGTACTTGGCAGCAATCTTTGGCTCATGCAAGCAGGCCGAAGTGAATATTCACAAGCTGAACAAGGCGAGGAAGGCAGATATGAGATATGTCAAAGAAAATGTCAAGCATATTTGCTAGAAGCTGGAGATCGAGACTATTGGATCCCCAGTCATATCTGAAGATTCAGCCTCTGATTTCACTGAGCTCGGACCATTGACTCCCTCCGAGCTTGCTTACTTTTTCATTGGGGGCACATCGAGTGGATCCGCTCCTCCTCCTCCACAGCCTGAAGATGAAGATGAAGATGAGGAAAGAATTGACAGCGAGGAATGACCCACTAGATCCCTCCTCTCCTTCTTTTTGGTGTCTTGATGCCAAAGGGGCAGAGATTGAGGGGGGGGGGGGGGTCACTAGTCCAAGCCGTAGGTTGAGATATGAGAGCTTCATAGCTTCATCTGTGTATCTTTTTGGGTCTCTTTTGGGTTGTAAAACTTTAATTCTGTTATCTTTACCTTTAGCATTGTGGTGTGATGGAATGACTATGTTTATACTTATGCTTATGAAATTTGTGATAATAATATGAGATAATCTGTGATTTTTTTTGGATTTGACCTATATGTTTGATATTGGTATTTTCATGTCAATCATTTCATTCTCATCACGATTATTGCTCACACTCACGTAGCTTTACACGCCACCATAAAGAGTGCACATATGACCTATGTCTTTATTGCTTAACTTGTACCAAACTCATATGTGCACACTTTATGAAAATTCTGTATTTTTATTATTTTTGTGAAATCTCAATTGGTTGTCATCAATCACCAAAAAGGGGGAGATTGAAAGTGCATCTATGTATCCCTTGTGGGTTTTGGTTGATTTATGACAAACAAATGAGATCCTAACCAAATTGTTGAGATGAGTGCAGGTTTTAATGAAAACATGGAGTAAGCGCAAAAAGAAAGGAGAGTGAGGAATCAAGCTGGATAGAGCTCAAGAGATGAAAAGGATAATATTTGTGTGAGTGGAGTGTGTTGGAGAAACACTCTCAAGAGCTCAAGCACTTTTAATCAATATTACTGCACAAATTTATACAGGTCCGACTAGTCCGATATACCCCGGGCTAGTCCGATAATCCCTCTGTCCAGAATCGGACAAGTCCTCCCAGTGCGGACTTGTCTGCACAGTCCAGGTTTACAGACCGGACTAGTCCGATATCACCACGGACTAGTCCGATATCTTTCTGACTAAAATCGAACAAGTCCTCCTCTGTGCGGACTAGTCCTCAACACTTCACAACTTTGCACGACATCAGACAAGTCCGATAATATTCGGACTAGTCCGATAACCTCTCTAACTAAAATTGGACAAGTCCTATAAATGCGGACTTGTCCCAATTCACTAAAGGATTCACCACGGACGGATTAGTCTGATAATAATCGAACTAGTCTGAACTTTTCCAGAGCCTAAATCGGACTAGTCCGCCCTAAGCTGGACAAGTCTGATCTTCCTGAGAACTTAGGGTTTCCTACACGCCGCACACCGAACTAGTCCGGACTCCACCTCGGACAAGTCCGGACCCTCCAAACCCTAATGGTAACTTTTGGAAACACCCTATAAATAGATGCGCACGACCCTACTTTCAACTCTCTCGACTCCCTGCGCCGTCACACCCTCCAAGAGCTTAGAAAAAACATCTCTCCACGCAATCCAATGCAAGAAAGATCAAATCCCTGAGGATACATCTTGGATCGAAGGAGAGACACGATTCCACACATTTGAGCTCTTGGGTTTGACTCTCTAACACACTCCCACTGTTTCATTGTTGATCTTAAGAGTGTGTTCTTGGTGGTGTTTGATTTGTCATCTTGGGGATCCCTCAACATCTGAGAAGGCCCCTTGAACTTGGTGATTTACCCTTTATGATAGTGGAAGAGAATTGGTCTTCATGGTGATTCGACGAGGTTAGGGTCAGTGAAGACCCGATCCTTTCGTGGGCTCCTGAACGTGGATGTAGGTTGCCTTTGTGGGAACCGAACCACAGGATAAAATCTTGTGTCAAACTTGTTCTTAAGTTTTTCATATCATATTCTAGGGTTTACTTGATCTTGCCCATCTTACATTAAAACATTAAAATTTGTGCTACACTTAATTTCATTGACTCAATACTTTCAAGTTACATACTAAATTCCGCTGCGTACTATGCTTGTATTGAAATCATTGATCTAACTTGATCAATCTAGTCCGCACGCACAGGACTAGTCCGCACTCTATCGGACTAGTCCGATTTCCTGGTATTTGATCAAGTTGCTAAGTGTTGCAGGTTCTGACTAAAAATCAAAAAGGCCTATTCACCCCCCCTCCCTATCTATGCCACATTCAATCGACTCATTCAAGAAATCGCAGCAGCGTGCCACTTTGAATCCCTTAAGTTGGAAGACATTCCAATGGTTCGTGAATACCCCGATGTGTTTCCTAATGATCTGCCGGGCATGCCGCAAGAATGTGATGTCGAGTTTGAGATTGAACTTGCGCCGGGAACCACACCGATCAATCGAAGACCTTATCGAATGGCGCCCAATGAGCTAGATAAATCAAAAGAACATCTCAAGGACCTGTTGGGCAAAGGATGTATTCGTTCAAGCTCCTCACCTTTGGGCTGCTCCGCACTGTTCATTACGAAGAAGGACGAAACGTTGAGGTTATATGTGGACTATCGTCCGCTAAATGCCGTGACTATCAAGAACAAGTATCAACTACTTAGCATCGACATTCTCTTCGATCAATTAGTGGGTGTTAAGGTATTTTCCAAGATGGATCATCGGTCCGGGTATCATCAAATCAAAATTCGGACGGAAGATGTACCAATGACGGCATTCTCAACGCGATATGGACTATATGAATATCTCGTCATGTCATTTGGTCTCACCAACGCTCCGGCCCACTTTATGTACCTTATGAACTCGGTGTTCATGCCGGAGTTGGACAAGTTCGTCGTGGTCTTCATCGATAACATTTTGGTTTATTCCAAATCGGAGGAAGAACACACCGAACACTTGCATATCATACTCCAACGATTGCGAGACCATAAACTCTGCAAAATTCAGCAAGTGTGAATTTTGGATCAGTCAAGTGCCATTCTTGGGACACATTTTTTCAGCTGAGGGCATTGCTGTGGACCTAAGTAAAATTGTTCAAGTGCTGAAATGGCAATCTCCAAAGTCCGTACATGAAGTATGAAGCTTCCTTGGTTTAGCAGGATATTATCGGAGGTTCATCCCGAGCTTCTCGAAAATTGCTAAAACAATGACAGAGCTGCTGAAGAAAGGTACCAAATATATTTGGAGTGAAGTATGTGAGAAGGCATTTCAAACATTGGTGAAGCATCTCAAAACAGCCCCAGTTTTAGATCAACCGGATACGACGAAACCGTTCGATGTTTATTGCGATGCATACGGCATTGGTCTTGGCAACGTTCTTATGCAAGAAGGACGTACGTGTAGTCGCATATGGATCACAGCAGCTCCACAATCATGAACAGCACTATCCGACTCACGACATGGAGCTCGCTGCCGTGGTGCTTGCTCTAAAAATGTGGAGGCATTATTTGCTTGGAAATTTGTTTCACCTCTACACCGACCAAAAAAGTTTTAAGTATATCTTCACTCAGAAGGATCTGAACATGAGGCAATGAAGGTGGTTTTAGATGATCAAGGATTATGAGATTGAGATTCATTATCATCCTGGCAAAGCTAATTTGGTTGCCGATGCGCTTAGCCGCAAATCTCATGTCAATAACTTGACCATCACACCTATAGAAGAGGATGAACCGGGTCTATACTTGGTTCCATATGGAGCTTTATACAATATTGCTCTCATTCCAACGATCTGAGATGATATAATTGAAGCTCAAAAGAAGGACAAGGGTATGTCTCACATACTCAAGAGGATGGACAGCAGTGAGATGAAGTGCTTTAGAAAGGATGAGCAGGGTGCTCTATGGTTCAAGAATCGGATTGTAGTGCCCCGTGAGATGGTACTACGAAAGAAAATTTTGGATGAAGCTCATTTGTCAGAATATTCCATTCACCCAGGCAGTAATAAAATGTATCAAGACTTGAAGACTAAGTTTTGGTGGACTCGGATGAATCGTGAGATTGCTAAGTACGTTGAGATTGCTAAGTACGTATCTGAGTGTGATACGTGTCGGCGAGTGAAGGCCGACCATATGAAGAAAGCGGGACAACTGCAACCACTTAGCATTCCGGCGTGAAAATGGGAGGATGTTAATATGGATTTTATTGTCGGATTGCCACTCACATTCCGGAAGCATGATTCGATTTGGGTGATGGTCGATCGACTAACCAGATCAGCACATGTCATTCTGATAAATGTCGGATTCAATACCAAGAAATATGTGGAGTTGTACATATCAAGAATCGTGTTCCTACATGGCATTCCTCACACGATTATTTCAGATCGAGGCTCGCTGTTCGTTGCTCATTTCTGGAAGCAGCTGCATGCCTCGTTGGGCACTAAACTGATTAGAAGCTCCGCCTATCACCTGCAGACCGATGGACAAACTTAGCGGGTGAATCAAGTACTTGAAGACATGTTGCGAGCGTGTGCCATCCACTACGGTAGAAATTGGGACGATCATTTGCCATTGGCGAAATTCTCTTACAACAATGGTTATCAAGCGAGTATTGAGATGGCACCATATGAAGCCCTCTATGGCCCGAAATGTCTCACCCCACTTAAGTGGTGCGAGTCCGGCGAAAGAGTGACCTTCGGGATTGATCTAGTCAATGAAGCTGAGGAACAAGTTCGGATCATTCAAGAGAACTTGAGAGTGGCTCTATCTCGACAGAAGAATTATGCAGACAAGCGGTGTCGACCGTTGCACTTTTATGTCGGGGATCACGTGTACCTCCGCGTGTCTCCGATGAAAGGAATTCACCGGTTCGGAGTAAAAGGAAAGCTAGCTTCCCGGTTTATTGGTCAGTTTGCTATTACGGAGAAGTGTGGACCTGTGGCTTATAGATTGGAATTGCCGTCATCTCTCTCTGTTATCCACGACATTTTCCACGTATCTCAGCTATGGAAATGTCTCAAGTTCACAGCTGCTGTCCACACGGATGAAATCAGAGAGTTACAACTGTATCTCACATACTCCAAACATCCGATTCAAATTTAGGACGAGAAGGCTCGAACAACGCGGAACCGCACTCTGTGGTTCTATAAAGTTTTATGGAGCAACCATACTGCTGAAGAAGCAACTTGGAAATCCGAAGAATATCTCCGCTCCAACTATCCGGATTTCTTATCGTCTCATATCCGGTAATTTCTCTCCTACTTTCGTCTCTTCATTGTAATCTCGGGTAGATATTCTTTGAAGGGCGGAGGAATGTAAGATCCCTAATTTCAATAATTCAATGTTCAGTTATGACAAAAAACTTTGATTAATAAGAAGCAATAGAAAGGAAATGAGAAAATCAAATAAATACAAACTCCAAATGAGGGAATTCAAAAAAAAAAATAAACTTAGCTACTGTTCAAATGAATTTAACATGAATATTTGAGTTTACCAATGGATTCCAAATATTTCAGATAGCCTCCCTGCAAACTTTAATAATTGTTGAAGCAAGTTTGCTATTTAATTCAATAGCTACATTGAATTCAACTCAAATTAAAATTCAAGTTTGAATTTAAATAAAACTTTGTCAAATAAACTATGGGAATTCAAAATCAAATTCTATATGATTAATACAGACATCTCACAAATATCTAGCAAATTTTGGAAAGAATTAGGTGGTAGAATTGATGAGGAAAGGATGAGGATGTGGTGGGACCCATTTGTCATCCAAAGCAAAGTGCTGTTTTTGCTCCCCAAGTCACACCACATGCCATGCAAAGTCCAGGCAGCTGCTTGCACTGTTGAGGTCGCCTCCAGCTGCCCCCAGCACGACCTGGCCTCCTCCTTATCTCCCCACCATGGCCCTAAGCTCACCATTTCTTCACCTTTAAGTTTCCAGAGCCATATTTGCTTCTCTCCCGATTCCTCCTCGGTCCAGCTGATTTGCAGCAAAGTACTCCATGTTGAGCACTTTTCTTTGCCTCTATTCACTCACAAATCTCTTGTACAGCTTTGTTATCAAGTTCTTGCACAGCTAGGCCACCCCCGAAGCTGTTAACTTCGAAACCGAGGCCCCCGGGAATCTCCCCTATTTTGCCGCGCCTCTGCTCATCGTCGACCTGACGATACAGCCATCATCTCGCTTCGGTCCTAGAAGCAAAAAGGTTCACCTACTCATGTTCTAGCTGCCCGTAAAATTGGAGCCCATTCCATGCCTCCTAGCCCCCGTATTTCCTTTTCTTCCGACGAACTTCGGTTATGAGTAGAGTTGCTTCGTGCACGAAATTCCTTTTATACAGTTGATTATTCCTTGTGCACTTCTACTACGTCGTTCTATATGACCTGGTGCATCACCTCGAGGAAGATCCGTCGAGTTTCGTCGAGTATTCACGCTGGAATACCATTTTTCCCCAACCACCAGTCTTCCCCTCCTCGGTCCACCGTCGCTACCGTTTTCGAAGCCATTTCTCTCCTTCTTATGGCCAGATTCTTGTTCCCCGTGCTTCCATGAAGCTTCACGAAGTCTTCCCGATCGATTTAGCCCACCATAGAGATCGGCCGACATGGCCAAAACCCTAGTCACTGCCGCCACCGTCGCGCAAGCTTTTCCGGCCATCGCCGGCGTGCGCTGACCCCACCGACGTGCTCAACACCTCAGAATATGGCTAGGTGCCGAGTTTGGGGAGGAATCATGCTGTGGATCGACGGGCGGTGAGAGGTACGGTGAGGCACCACCGCAGACGCGCGCGCGGCTGGAGGTAGAAGACGACCAAGCGGGCCCTGGTCGTAAGTGAGAGATCGGTGCGCCCCAGATCTGGTGCGGCCCGTGGATCGCATATGGCTATGCCCTTTAATTCTGCAGCCCCGTGTGGCTTCAACCCGATTGGCCCATTTTAAACCTGTGGGCCCAGCCCTTTATTCAAATATTTCCAATTGAAATTTTATTCCAGAATTGGTCCCAACTTTGAAAATCCATAGCTCCTGGAATACTTGTCTGAAAATTCCCAAATAAATTTTGTTGGAACCAGGATGTTCTATACGTTCAAGTGGTGCACTTGGATCTGTATGAAAGTCCATAGGATTTTCTCCATAATTCGAATAAGCAAAATACTTATAGAATTAATTTCTATAGTTCTGCTCTTTGGAAAATTATAAAATTTTCCAGAATCTTCATTTGAATATCCTTGAAACCCAGTAAAAATTTCAGGGTAATTGTACTTCATTTACATGGTCTGATCACCTGTGTATCCTCTATGCACATAAAAATAGCCAAATTCATTTAAAATTTGTACAGAAACTTGTGCAAGCTTCTAAATTGAATATCTCTCAGTAGAAAGCTTCAAAATTTGTAAAAATAACTTTGTTAGTTTGCTATTTATCCACACTAACCAGAACTACAACCCAATCTTCATGAAAAATCCCTAGATTTTCTTGTAGAGCCCTTTAAAAAAAACATGTTTGATTTGTATCTGATGATTCACTTCATAGAAAAATCTGAAATTTTGCCAAAATGTTTTCTAGTAAGTTCCTGAATTTCTGTAAAACTTTAAGCTTCATTGGACTTTATTAACCTAGGTAAATCTGGATATTTTCCTAACTGGTCATAGAATGCCCAAAAACAACAGAAACATTTCAGAAATTTGTCCAAACTTCTAAATCCAATATCTCACAGTACAATACTTATAAAATTGTGAAAAAAAATTTTTTAGTCACTCTTGACATCCTCTAAACAGAACACAAACTTTTGTCCATGTTAAAGTCCCAGTTTACCCATGAAAGTTCTAGGAAGGGTTTATATACATTGAATTTTATACAGCAGAGGCTTCCATGAACTTGGCCCAAATTTGGCCAGAACCTCACCCATAGTGCCTAGTGTCCTTTGTAAAATTTCCAAGACCAGTGGCCATCATTTAATATACTTAATTGTCTTTCCTTTAAGCTATATAATAATACCAATATTGATTCAATTGCATTTCTCTGTACATATCGAATAGTTGCCGAGCTCGAGGAGACCCCAGAGCCATTGGAAGTAATCAATCCGGAGACTAACTTTACCCCCATCTTGCAGGCAGGCAAGCCCCGGTTTGCATTTAACAGCATTTTAAATTTTATTTATATCACACTATATGGTTTAGGATGTATGTGCATTAAGTATAAGATTTTCTTGAAGTTTTCCACATGCATGACCAGAGAACCCATGAGAGAAGGGTAGATGGTTAAGTCCTCGATGTGTCCATTCTATGAATAATGTTATAGTTGCTTCGGTAGAAGTCGAGTAGTTGGAATCTACTCGCGTGTTCAGGAATTGGCTTCACACGGGATTGGTCGAGTGAGAGACTGACCATTTGATTAAATATGAGACCGGACATGGATTAAGAGCAGCAGGACATAGGGGCCTGTGAGCTGTAGCTGTGCCCGTGTTGGTCAAGGACCGATCCGTGTGCGGCCCTGTTGAGCAAGTTTGAATGTACCGAAGGCATGCTGGATATATGGGACCCAGTAAACCGATGTACCTTGTCGACCTTAGCGTCGAGGCATACCCTACTGCCTTATAGGTGTGGGTTGAGATCAGCAAGGTGTAGACCCGCCAGCGGGTACGTTGTACTCCGTGTGGGGGCCTCCTACTCGTAGCGGTGGGACCGGTTCAGCGTGTAGGTAGCGGGTGAAAGGTTGTTGCATACAACATGAGTGGAGAGTGCCGTTGCAGCTCCGAGTGTGGGTGTATGTGTCGTGCTATTTGGGTATCCCTGCAGGTGTATATCGATTCGACTTGCCGTCCCTCGCGGTTATTGAGTACCGCTTGTTCACTGAGTCGAGACATAGTTAATTATTTGGAGCTGAATATTATTAAATCATGCTTTATGGAATAATCATGTATTGATGCTTGTATGTTTTGATCAGATTGTTCACAAAATTTCAGATTCATGAAGCTTTAATTTGCTGCTAAAAGCTGAAAGTAAGGACTAACATTTAGGCGAGTCTTTTATTGCAAACTGCTGTCCTATATTACGTTTATCCTGCAAATAGAGTTCCATACCTAGTGGAGACGGTTAAGTCTTACTGAGCCTTCGTGCTCACGGTTGCTATTTTAAGTTTTTTCTGCAGATGATGACGTTTATGATGAATGGTTCGCCGGTGAGGCGTTGCCCCCGTCGGGGTACACGACCGAGTGGGAACCTTGCACGCCGCCGTGATGTTTTCTGTGTGCTGCTAGTGGGATTCCATTCTAGGGCTGAACAGAATGACTTTTGCATAGCTTAGGCTTGAGTGTCGAGAGCTATGAACTTATCTTCCGCTGTATTGTATTTAAATTTATATTATTTGTAAAAGACAAAGCTTGTATAATACTATGTTGTTTTATGTAATACGATGTATCTTTTTCTCTGTGCTGTTGGGTGCCGCATCGCACGACACCACCGAATTGCGATTCTTGGAATCCCCGTACCTTGCCTGAAAAACAAGAAAACCTTGTAAGTTCAACAATTCATATAGTTATAATCAATATGAATGCACCGCTCAGCTTGAGAGAGGTCCCTGTGACCTCTCTTCCAGATCTCAGCAAGGTCGGCGGCACCCCCGTCTCGTGCTCCTATCAATACTGTTAGTACGAATGATATATTATGAATATATAAACATGAATTAGACACACTTACCATGCGTTTAGCTAAACACAAGTGGTTATCTTCGGTGTAGTTGTGCTTCCTGTTGACCCCACTGCACCCCGAGCCTTCTCGGACTTAGACTTAAACTCATCGCTAGCCCAATACTGACAAAGGGCCCGGTATGCATCGGACCCACCCAGCAACCAACTCACATGACCCTGCACATAGTTGTAGGTTGTTAAACATACTGTTGATAAAATTATGAGAAAAAATATTTACTACGCCTCACATACCTGTGGATACTCCTCCTCCGTCAGGTGCTTGCTGCTCTCCTGCCGGAAGTGTTGCACGTTGTGCTAGTTCACCTTCAAGTACTCATTGGTAACTTGAATACGGGCATTCGACAAATCTTGCTGAACCGCCTTCGTAGTGTTCAAGTGAAACACTTTCCTCGCATCCTCTAACATGAGAGGGTCGTCCTGGTCCTCTAAATTATACCTTTCCTGTGATAACGATTATACTAAAGAGATGTTCATTAAAAAAGTTTAAGAGTTAAAACTTAGAAATCTTATTTAACATACTTACCATAAAATCGGCCCATACGACCTCTTGAACAATCCGGTGCTCCTGGTGAGGGGTGCGTGCATAGTCATCCCACGAAGTGGCAGGCATCCCGTCAATGACCCCGAGATAGTGTATACGCACTAAGGACCCGAGGACACCGTTCACCGGTTTGTGTTGTCTGTCACCGGTGAATGACGCGTCGAACCAAACTCCGCAAGATATTTATTGATTAAATATTTAAGTAACAAAAATAATCAAGAATTGAACACTGCGATTTTATTACCTATCTCCGACCAGATGAATCATGATATTTTGTGCATGACCGGAGGAGGACTAACAAAGTGAGTCCTCCTTGTCCACCACCTCTGCTCAACCACCACGCCTGGTGACCTTGAAGGCTTGTCACTAGCCGATCCAAAGGGCTCAGGAACAGAAGGCTCGCCAGCCGAGGGCTGGTTGACCGAGGGCTGGCTCACCGAAGGGTAGCTAGGCTCAACTGGTGCCCTAGCCTCTGAGTCAGTCGGTGAGGACAACAACATTCAAATGATTCATAAGTATGTTTAATTGGAAATTGAATTTGAAGACATATAAAAATTATACACTCAATCAATATCAATTAGCCATAAAAAATAATTGACAACCTTAATCTCAACTAACAAAAATTGAACCTAGATAAGCATGATTAACATATCAATTTATTATAAGTAAATAACCAAAGCATGATTAACATAAGTAAATAAGCTAAACATGGTTAACATAAATAAACAAAGCATGATTAACATATAATTTTATCTAGCTAAACCTAGCATAGCAATAACATGTAAATGTAAACATAATGCATACCAACTAAACCTAAGGATCAACAATTTTATTCTAAACAATGGAGAAGAAGCAAATTTAACCTAACAATAGAGTGGAAGGCAGCCGGTGAGGCGGCGTCGGGGAGGCGGAGGCAACAGGCGATGTTGGGGAGGCAGTGGCGACGGGTGTCGGGGAGGTAGCGTCGGGGAGGCGGGCGCGCGACGGCGGGCGTCAGGGGCAGCGGGAGCGCGAGAGCGTTGCGTCGGCGCATAAGTGTGTGAGTCGGGACGATAGTGGGCTGGAGTATATCACTTTTATTTATGATCGCCCCGTTAATTACGACGGCCCTAGGATTGGCCGTCGCAATTTAGTTTACTTGCGACGGTTTTTTCTCTGGCCGTCGCTAACTATGTCCTATTTGCGACAGTCACATTATTTGCGATTGCTTATGATAAGGCCGTCTAAAATTAAGGCCTATTTGCGATGCGTTAAGGTTCGGCCATCGCAAATAGATGCCAATTTGCGACGGCTGCATCATTTTGCGACGGCCAAGGGCTGGCCATCGCATATTAATCTATTTGCGACAGCCGGCTGTCGTAAATAACTTTAGCTGTCGTAAATGATATTTTTTCCAGTAGTGTGTGGTACCTCCCCGGTGGAAAGGATAATGGAAAAATGGTTACATTTATTAAGTTTGTCAGTTCTTTCTCGTTAATTTACTTGTCTACTTGGTTAGGTGGCTAGGTCTGCTAACGATGATTCCGTTTAAGCAGCCTTGGTAGTATCTAATCTGAACATGGTTAGGTGGCTAGGTCTGCTAATGACGATTCCATTTAAGCAGGCCATTACTTTATAATCTAAACACGGTTAGGTGGCTAGGTATGCTAATGCTGATTCCATTTAAGCAGCCCCATTACTTTAAAATCTCAACATGGTTAGGTCGCTAGGTCTGCATATAATTCTGATTCCATTTAAGCAGCCCATTACTTTATAATCTGGCCAGTTGAGGGATGTGGAATGTTAATATTGTTTCCCAGGGCGACATATGGATATATTGACTAGGTAATGGCAACTCCTAAAACTAATGGTCACCTAGCGAAATTAGTTACATCGGTCAACAGCCTGTTTGGGCCTGTTTGGTTGTATGCCTAAGTTGCTTAAGCCTAACTTTACTCACTTGCTACACTTGTGGCATGCCTAAGCTACCTAATGTTAGCTGTTGTTTGGTTTGTTACCGTAGCCTAAGCTTAGGCGCACCTAAGAAAGTGTGGCATGCTTAGGCGGTCGATTTGAGCACCTCAGTTGAGGCAATTTTTTGATAGGCAATGGATGTAAAAGCTGTCTAACTTTTGTGGTGCGCCTAACACTAGTCAACAACCAAACACCCGCCTAAAGCAGTAAGCATGCCTAACATTAGACTTAGGTAACTTAGGCATAGAACTAAACAGACCCAAAACTCCGCAGACACGCTCCTTTTTCAACAGAGTCACACTACGTAGGAGAACTGTGACCCTTTATATTGATATAAAAGGAAAAGAAAGGTCCCTTGCAAACACCACCTACTCACACAACACTGAGAAATGAGGGTTGTACCAAACAATAAGAAACAAAAGTAAGGAACATTCGATCTGTGAGACCTGACCAGCATTTTAGTAAATTGAGTACCACACACTAAAAACATCATTGAGAACCACCGCCTTCCCCATTCTAACATTTTGCAATTCTTTCTTGAATTGAGTGGAGAGGACAGTTCTTCAGGAATTTCTTCAATCTACGCATTGGTTAGTGAAGAAAACGAAGACAGCACATAGCTAGAATACGACAATTCAGTTTTTATTGTTTTATATATGTCGGAATGAGATAACAAAGCAATTGATTTGTTTGAATTCTTCCTAACAAGAACATCAAGCTCATGATTTTTCAGTTCAGAATAATAACATCTAGTGTAAGAGTACTCATTATAGGTTATTCTGTAATAGATGTTACTTTAATGTCTCAAACAGATATTTCTAAAGCACTTAACAGTTGTCTGGATTTTTTAGCATCAGTATATGTCACATTTGCACTACACAGGTAGCTAATAATTTTACTGAATCAAGGAAAGAATTCATCTAGCGATTCACCCAATTTCATCTCAATGTGCATGTAATCCTTTTTGTTCATATCCTAACCTACTTCTTTAGTTGTAGATGAACCTACACCATAATCACATAAAGCTTTCCATACCTCATATGTCGACTTCAGATGAACAACACGGTCAAAGTCACTATGATGACGTCAATGAATGATTGGCATGCTATTAGCCTCAACCTGAGACATGTTCTCCACTGTGAGAACATTGTTCGGGGGTATTTCATGTGGCTTGAATACCTTCTTCTGAATAGAAAAGCCTTGAGCTTTAATATATGTCTTCATCTTTGCTTTCCAATATCAAAATCAACACCACCAAAAATACAAGGTTTTATGGAAGAACAAGGATGCCACCTTGGTGTCTCGGACAAGTGGATATCATGGATCAAATCTTTTGTTATGGGTGGGAGTGTAGCCATTAATTTGAATGATGATGTTTGTTGTTTATTTTTCTGACAAAAAAGGCTTTCGACAGGGAGACCCACTATCTCCACTATTATTTAACATTTTGGCAAATATGTTGGCATTACTCTTTAAAAGGGCACAAGTGAATGGTTAGATCATGGGAGTTGTGCCGGATCCAATTGATGACGGCTCTACAGTTCTGTAGTAAGATGATGATGCTATTCTTTTTTTGGACCATGACTTGGAGAAAGCTCAAAATATGGAGATACTTTTATGCGCTTTTGAGCGCAAGTCTCAAGTTTGAAAATCAGTTTCCACAAGAGTGAGCTATTTTTCTTTGAGCCCAGTTAGTTGTACACCAATACACAAAGCTGTTTGGTTGCAAAGCGGGGGAACATTATTTAAGATTTCTAGGTATTTCTATCCATTATCAAAAAAGTTGAGGTATGCAAATGAAACAAGTGGAAGAACAGTTCGAGAAAAGACTAAGTAGTTGGAAAGGAAAATTACTATCAAAAGTGGTAGACTGACACTGATAAATTAAGTGTTAATTAGCCTCCCTCACTTCGTAAGAAAGGCTTATCCAAGACGTGCCTGAACGAAGAAGGGAGATGAACAATCCGTGTGTCTCCGTCGTAGCGTATCGCATTACATTGTCGTCAGAGACGTGCGGGCAAGCGCGTCGCCGATTAGTCAAAGTGCGTGAGATGCTCAAAGGTAGCGCATCTTCTTTCTTTGAGTCGTAACAAACATTATTTACGGTGTCATTGGAGACGTGATTCGTGCACGTCGCCCATTAGCATACATGCGAGACAAGCACTAACATAACGTGTCTCAAATTATTGACAGACCCGAGACATGCTTTATTGCAGCACGTCGCATATTTGTTTATTGATCTGAGACGGGCTTTAGGGAAGCTTGTCTCCTTTATTTATGTAATCCGAGACTGTCTCTGTTACAGCTCATCGTGGATTGTTTATAGGCAGGTCTCCTATTAGGTGTCCACCACCCCAGATTATCCTGGTTGCCGGTTGCATTCTGGAGCTAGCCAGGATTTGGCAGCTGGATTGCCAGTGTCAGCAACACACACATACATGAACGTATGTATAGCCAAAAAAGCTCACACCTTAAATTATATTGACCAATCAAATATTAAGAAAGTGTCAATCGTGGTTATCAAGTATACTAATTACACAACAAAGAATGCCCCCCTATTCATCCTTATTACAAAGTAAGTAATTACACACATCATAACTGTCATCATCTAATCCTGTATACCGTAATGAAAATTCTTCCGATCAGTGACTATATTAACGATGAGCCTTCATAGCCTCTAATGCTCTCACTGAGACATCCTCAAATTCCATATAATGACTGAAATCATATAAAACATTACCAAATTGCAATCATATTCGCTTAAACAGTCACATAAGGGAGCAAATATCTGAAGGCTTAGGAACAAATTGGTATACAATTGTAATAAACACAAATACTATTAGTGAATGGAGAACCGAGCTTACTTGTAGCACAGGAGCTTGGTGAGCATTTGCAAAGCATCAGCTGAGAAATTGTTCTCATCATAAAGGACATGGTAGTGAGCTGGTGTGCATGTCCCCTAAAAAACAAACAATTTACATTCCACTGATGCATTAATAGCCTGATATCAAAAACTCGTGAGAGAAACACCAATTATCGCATAGGTACCTTAATTTCAGCATGGCTGCAGAGGTAGAATCAAACTCACTAGGATGGCCAATGCTAGTCTCAACTACAGTTCCTGCAGTTTCAAGAGTTTGCGAATCAGAATTCATTATATACAACATTACTACAACATTGGACATAAACAAGGAAGATGAATGTATAACGTAATGAAAATTCTCCCTTAGGATCAATGACTTCATTAACAATGAGCCTTCATTGGACATCCTCAAATTCAATAAAATCACTGAAATGCATGCTCTTAGGGCAGGGTTGAGGCGGCTATGTGCTTCGGGGGCAGGGGACGAGGCGGCGGCATGCTCCGGGATGAGCTGGTGGTGGTGCCGAAGCGGCAGTTTCTCAACTCCCTAATGACAGAGAATATTTCCACTTACGTGAAGGCGGTGACGTGCTCATACCGACTACCGATGTCGGTGTTGAGGCGGCAGCGTGCTCCAGGTACAGGGGACGAGACGGTGTGCTCCAACGTGCTCAACTCTGATGACGAAGGCCGGGGTCGATGGCGGGGTCAGGGTCGATAGCGGCAGCGCAACAATGGCGTAGAGCAAGTTGAGGAAGAGGAATGGAGGCAGCATGCTCAGCAGCTACGGTTTCTAGGCCTGCGAGGATACAATGATTTCATGTGTAGACGTAAGAAAAGGTAAAATGAATTGGATAGATCATACTTACCACTTTTTGCGTTGCTGCCTCGTCACACAATTGCTTAGGGCGATTTGGGTCTGGACCTCTATGCCCTTTAAGGTAAACCTCAAAAAAGCTAGGAGCGATACCAGTTTCAGAATGCTGCAATAAAAAAATTTGAAGTTTAATCAATACAATTATTTGAATCAATCTAAGTATGATTTTAAGAATTCATACCATTCTTTGTACCATCCGCGCATGTCCATCCGGCCCATAGTAATGCATTCCAGGCTTGCTGTTCCAGTTTTTTCGATTTCTATCCGAAACTAATTTGAACTCATCCGATGCCTGGTACTCACTGAACCATTCCCAAGCTTCCGTATTCACACATATCCAATCCATGTTGCTATTGAAGTACTCCTCCTTAGTTAGATGTAATTTGGCTGCTTCATTTTTTTGATATGTGTGTCAACAACTTAGTCTTGTCGTACACAATCACAGCTTTGATCCGAGCATCGGAGAAGGAGTCCTTTGTGCGCCTTTTTGCTGACTCATAGAAACCCACTCTTGCATATGCTTCACTCTCGCCTTCTTGAAAATGAAACACACCCTGCAATACAAACAACAATTTATGTCAATCAGAACAAGATGTAATATAATTGAAGGACTATGAATACAATTACCCAAAACATATCCTAAACTCTGTTCAGACAAATACCCACTCGGGCATACTCTTTCAGTGCATAGTGATCCCAACTATGCTCGGCAATTCTTCGATCGTCCAACACAACCAACCAGAGAAAGCAAAATCGGATGGTGTTTCCTAACTCCGTGTTAACTACTCGTCGATGCCCCCTGCCACTTTAATTAACCTCGACCCAACACCTACTACCCTTCAGCTTTATAACTATCCGCTCATCCAAGCTTTTACTTGGAGTACATAAAAGGTGCCTCTGCAGCCTGTTCAAAAAATATTAGTTAATTAGTTAACAATAAACAAGGATAGAAGATAGCTTATCAATGAATCTGAAATAGTACCTGAAAGGGCATCAAGCGGGTGACTGACCTGCCTCAGCTAGCTCCGCATGTCTTGCCAACCTCCTATCTCGCTCGGGATCACCCCCTCGTCATCATCGCCGCCCTCGTCGTCCCCCTCATCACCACCCTCACAGGAGGACCGCCCAAAGACCGCCGCAATCGTCCGGTCTCTCGTGTTCGAACTTGAGTCTCCTCCCTGCTCTAACGACTGTCTCACAGTATCTATCTCTTCCATGTGCAAGTCGTGAGCCAGACTTGGCTCTGGCTCTCGTGAGGGCTCTGGCTATCGTGAGGGCTCCGACTCTACGACACACTGCATGAGCTGCCTCTGCCTATCCACACTTACGCTTATACCCTGCAAATGAAAATAAACATGTAACAAATATTAGATAGTTAATTATAATACTAATATGTATTTAAGAATAAAAAGGTACCTGAAACAAGCCTATGTGCTCCAAAGTACTAGTGTTGTCCGAACTACCACTGCGCTTTTTGCTGCCATGTTTGATATGCTTGAAGATCTGCAAAAATTTCAAAATAATGATTAGTTATACAAAACAAATGATAAATTATAATAGATACTCAAAATGCGTACAATAAGAATCAAAATCTAACATAATGCGTACAATAAGAATCAAAATATAACAGAATGCATACAATAAGAAAAAAAAATCATCAGCATCAGAATCTGCTTCTGCCACACGTGCTTGAAGATGTTCACGTGTCTCTTGTTCTTCTTCTCTTCTTCAAACTCTTCTCCTTCACTGTCTTGATCAAATTCTTCTTGATCCTCAATAATTCTTTTCTACTTTTCAATAATCCTTTGTGACTGTCGAATACGTTTCCTCGAAATGCCAGTATGTTCTTCAGACATTAACTCAAATGTACCACTAGCTATCTCTGTTAGCCCCGTCCCATAAGATATCCTAAAATCTTCTACTTCCTCGACTTCATCTTGATAGACACCACCATCATAATCTTCCTCATTATCTATGTATCCATCATAACGACGATGATCCACTTTAGGATTAACTTTGTATACAACCCACCAATTTTTGAAACTCGTATGAGGATAACTTAAATAGTACACTTGTTCCACTTGATGGGCAAATACAACATTGTTGTTATGAGATGTGTACCGCGAGTTGTGGTTAACCTCCACCATTCCAAAATCATCGACTCGCATTCTCGATGTTGGATCAAACCATTGACAGTCGAAAATCACAAGCTTCAGTTCTTTCGGACCCCAAATGTGTACTCGATTATTTTTTGAAGAACACCATAGTAAATATTGACTTCTCCACTATCATCTGCTGCTGTTATCATTACTCCACTATATGATGTGGCTGCAAGTGGGCGGCTTGCTTCTAAACTTTCCGTACGAAAATGGTACCGTTGATATCGTATCGGCTAAATTCTCTTGCTTTCAGATGACCATGCGAAATCTATCGCAGGTCATTTGAGATATTGCAATCTTCCATACACCAAATAAATAAAAAAGTTAACATCTTACGACAAGCATGTGAACTATAATTGAAGACAAAAGACGAATAGAAACATTACATGTTCACAGAACCTTGCCACAAAGCTTAGCCCACCATTTATGTCATATTGTCGCATCTTATCCAATTGACTTTGTGTAGGTCTTTGAGAAGATGTCCAATACAACTTGTCAAATATTTCAAAATATGGTAACACTTCCTCCATGTTGAAACACATGTAAAGCATGGTGTAGTTCCTCTCTTGCTCTGAAATATGATGAGAATTGGCAGATCCAACATCTTTATACTTCTAATTAAAAATCTTAATCTCAGTCATATGTTGCTCTTCTACATCATGATATGGTGTCTTAGATGCATTTACATTGTTGGCACATGAGAAATATTTCATAGAAAAATTTGTAATCTCTTTAGATGCAAATGGATCTGCAATACACCTCTCAACTCTTGCCTTAATTCACACTGTAGCTCTATGTTTTTTCAATTCCCTTTCTTGACTATACATCCACATGAACTGTGCAGGACCCGCTACCAACGCTTCATAAGGTAAATGCACCAGTAAATGTTGCATAACACTCATAAAACCAGGTGGAAAGACTTTTTCCATCTTACATACAAGCACAATGATTTCTTTCTCCCACTATCGCATCTTACTCTTCGACACTTCTTTAGCGCTTATCTGCCTATAAAAGTAACTAAGTTCAGCAAATATCTTTCACAAATCAGGTTTGAAGTAGTCACGGAACATTACGGGCATAAGTCTCTCGATCATAATATGGTAATCATGACTCCTCAACCCATTTAATTTACTGGTACTGGGGTTACCACATCATCTTATGTTAGCTGCACAGCGGTCCGGAAACATCAATGTCTTCAACCAAGTAAGTATTTGCCTCCTTTATTCTAGATTAACACAGTAAGGATCTCGTGGCCTACTATCATTTCCACTTGTATTACTTATAATCTCAAGCCCAGGACGATCGCAAAGATCAGCTAAGTCTTTCCTTGCATTCATATTATCTTTGGTTTGACCGGTAAAATCAAAACACATGCTTATGATGCTTTCAGCCACATTACGCTCCTGGTGCATCAAATCTATGTTGTGCGGTAAAATCAACGCCTTTTCATATGGTAGCTCCCAAATAAAAGAAATATGAGTCCAGGTGTGTTTTGTACCATACCCTTCGAAACCACCTTCAGCGGACTCTTTTGACATTGCATGCCATGCCATGTTTTGTTCACTTGTCAATCGACGAGGCGGACCTTTTCTAACCATTTTGCCTTTCCCAAATTACTGTGTATCACTCCTGAAAGGATGGTTTGAAGGAAGGAATTGTCGATGACAATCAAAGAAGCTGACTTTTTTTCCATACTTCAACCTAATAGCATCGGTGTGAGCCATACATATGGGACAACATATTTGTCCATGAACACACCAACCAACCCAAATGCCATATGCCAACAAATCATGGATCAACCATAAATCGTTGCACGTAAGGTAAATTCACATTTCAGATTATTGTGGTATGCCTTTAAACCATGCCATAACTATTTCAGCTCTTCAATCTACAGCTGCATAAATACATTGATTTTCCTCCTAGGATGTTTAGGGCCAGGAATGATAGCAGTTAGAAATATGTATCCTTCCTTCATGCACATGTTTGGAGGAAGATTGTATGGCATGATAAATACAGGACAACAAGAGTATGGATTGCTATTGTTGCTGAAAGGAGTGAAACCATCTGTTTACAATCCAAGACGAACATTTTTGGGATCTCTTGCAAACTCCGGATCAAAACGGTCTAGAGCTCGCCATGCTGCGCCATCAGAAGGATGCGTCATAATATATTTGTCATCGCTCTCACGTATCCCTTCAGAATGCCACCTCATCTATTTCGCTGTTTCTTGGGACAGGAACAACCGTTTTAGCCTTGTTTTTACAGGCATGTACTGAAGCTGTTTAATCGGTACTTCTGTAGTTGCTTCCTCACCATCATCATTCAGAAACTTAACATATCTAGATGCATTGCAATGCATACAATGGGTATCTCTCATGTGTTCCTTCCAAAACAGCATGCAATTATTATCGCACACATCAATCTTCTTATACTTCAGACCTAGATCACTCAAAATCTTCTTAGAGTGGTATATGTCTTTCGGTATCTTATGCCCAGATGGAAAGAGATCACCAATCAACTTCAAGATACCATTATAGCAATTGTTTGCAAAATTGAACTTGGACTTCAACGCTATAAGTCGTGTCACCGCCTGCAGAACGCTCACATTGGTGCTCTCATGCACTTTTTCACCTGAGGCGGAAAGATGGTCGTAAAACTCCTTCACCTCATTCAAAATTTACCCCTCTTTGTACTCTCTACCAATGTCCGCTAACATCTCATCCATCCAATCATCATCCTCATTTCTGTACAACTGAATGTCAAGAACCATCTCCCCATGCTCGTGCCATACTAGGTAGTCAGGCATAAAACCGTGCTTGCAAAGGTGCACCTCAATTTCATCCTTATAAAGATGTCGATGATTCTAACACTTTCTATAGGGACACTTCTCAAGATTAGCACCACTAGCAAAGGCTTGGTTGATGAAAACATTAGCGATACGAGCCCATTCCATAGTTTGCGCACTACTTGAACTCCAACCATCATACATTGCTTTACGATCGTCACTCATTTTAGCTTATACCTTCAAAGCAGAAAATGTAAAATATCCAATAGATAATACACACAAACCATATAACTATATATAAGATGTATCGTTCTTTTATGGATGACAACACGGAGACTCACTCTACATTACCTAGTGAACATAACGGCATCATCCAAATCACTAATTAAACTTATAAATGTTACTCTTCCAACAAACATACATTAGAAATTCATTTTAACTCAACTTTTCAGTTTGCAACTAATAGCTACAAATGTATGTTAAAATACATTTCAAACATACATTTTAATTAATAGAGAGAAATGCAACTAATAGCTAGAAACATTCATACATTATAAATTCAACTAATTAATACCTAGAAATGCAACTAATAGCTAGAAATATACATTAAAAATTAGACTAATAAATTGAAATGCAACTAATATAGCTTAGATTATACCTTGACCGCGGAGGGCGGTGGTGCACGGGGAGAGGGCACCAGAGGGGCTGGAGGCCGGGCAACGCCGGAGGGGCGGGTGCCAGAGGGCAGAGGGCGGCGGCTCCCGACAAAAGGCGGTGGCGCGCGGCGGAGAACGGCAGCGCGCGGACGAGAGCGGCGGAGGAACGGCGTGTGGGTGGCGCTGGAGTGCTAGAGAGCGGCGGCGCGCGGCAGAGGGCGGCGGCCCGTGGCGGAGGGTGGTGGAGGATGGCGCGCGTGCAAAGAGGCTGGTAGAGTGTGGAGCGCGGGCGCGGGCGGGAGTGACGAGCGCGAGGGTGTGGGGGATTTTTAGGGTTTACCTTTTCGTGTGAGCTAGGCCCACTTATAGCCGTCAGTTGGCATTCCTCGACGCCTACAAAATAAAAACATCGGTTCCACCTTTGATCCCGACAGCCATCACGACCTGCATCCGGGCCCACAGTAAAACCGTTAGTTTCCCCGGAAGTACCGACGACATTATTATAGCCGTCGGTTTCAAAAGCTTAGTTGACGGCTATAACTTTATGTCCGTCGGTTCTGCAGCCCTGGCCGGCATACATAGTTAAAGGCGTCGGCTAGCCAACGCTCATAATATTATTACCGTCGGGATTTAAAAACCGACGCTCTTAGTCAAATAAATGCGACGGCCCCGACGGTCTTTTCTGGAACCGACAACGGTTTTCCCGTTTCCTGTAGTGTAGCCAAAAGGAACATACTTTGCCAACCAAAAGACCAAGGGGGCCTAAGCATACTGGACCTAAATGTTCAAAATAGAGCGGATCTCAATACAAGTCCCTGTGGTCTAGTTACAACGGAGGGCACATGGCAACAACTGATAAGAAATAAATTCCCTGAGTTCAAACCCCTCTCTCAAGCATAGTACTGGAGATATGTGGACTCTCACTTCTGGGGTGGATTGATGAAGGTGAAACAAGATTTTCTCCGTTTCAGAACCTTCAAAATTAATAATGGCACATGAATTAGGCTCTGGAAAGATGGATGGTTGGGTACATCTACCTTGAGAGGGCAACATCCCTGTGTGTATCACATAACACTTAAAAAAAATTACGATTGCATAATTTTTCGCAACACCACAATGTAATTTATCATGGCCAAGGGATATCACATGGATGAAAATAGTAGCATGGAGTGCACTGCATTCACAACTAATTAATGTTGCTATAACTCAGGACCATAATAAATTTATGTGGAATTTGGTTCTAAGTGAACAATGCTCGACGAGTGTAGAAACAATAAGCACGCACACATGTAACAATCATTGTTTGACTGCGTTGGTCTACGATTAGACATTAATGCTAAGCTTTGAATCTGTGTAGTGTGAAATAGTTTAGTTTCCGTTTCACACTACACTAGCTAGCTTATATAAAGTGTACCTAATTCTCTGATAAATGAACAACATTCTCCATACAAATTAGCCTAGTAAACATTCTCTATATGGTATCAGGAGACCAATAATCTTTCCCTGCTTCCGCTTTCTTCATCCATGGCATCGAGTCCATCTGCTACATCAACTGCTTCTAGCTAATCCAACCAATTTGCTGAACCACAACCTCCTCCTGTCGCCCTCACCACTATCCAGCATGTCAACGTCCGGGCACATGTGCCTCTGGTTCTTGATTATGGTGATTCTAACTTTTTTGTCCGGTGTGCATTTTCTGATGCGCTATTTCAAAAATTTGGACTCACTGATCATGTTGATGGTTCTATCAACGCTCAACCAATGTGGCATCACTCTGAGTGGATGCAAACCGACAGATGCATTGTTTCTTGGCTCTACAACTCTATTTCTACCAGTCTTATGAAGATGGTCCATATGCCGAACTCAAATGCATATCTCCTCTGGTCTGCCATACGAGGTTTATTCCTTGACAATGCGGATCAACGCGCTGTGTATGCATTACAAGAGTTTCATAGCCTCTTCCAAGGTGATCTTTCTATCTCTGATTACTTTGGGCGCCTCAAAGAACTTTCTGATCTTCCGTGAGAGGTTGGTCATCCCATCTCCGATGGATCAATGGTGATTAGTGCAATTTGAGGAATTGGTTCCAAGTTCAGCCATGCCATCTCGGTTATCACCAGTCGCAAGGCATTACCATCTTTTTTTTGTCTGTTCGAGACTATCTCCTTCAAGATGAGCAGCGACAAGCGCATATTGTAAAGATGGAAGCTATTGGGATATGACTCTACCTCTTTTGTATGCCCACGCCTATAAATATAGGTCACCCCTGTACCTATACCAAAACCCTAATAATAGATCTGTTTCCCGTGGTTTTTTTCTCCTCCTCTTTGGGGAGTTTTTTCTACATTAAATATTGTGTCCTCTATTAACCCTAACAAGTGGTATACAGAGCCGTCATCTCGACAGATTGGGTTTCTACTGCTGCCATCAGCCGATTCGATCTAATCTCTTGGCGTTGCCACGTCTGTCTCGACGCCTCCAGTGGCCGCCTTCGCGTGCGGCCTCGCCCCGTTCACGCGTCGTTGTGCCACGCGCGGTGGGCCAGCACTCGCCCCTTTCCCGCTGAGCGGCCATCGAGTGCCGGTCCCAGTCCGGGACTTTTTTATTCGGCCCTGCGGCAGCCGTGCCTGATCCCAGTCTGGGATTGTTCACCGATCCCAATCTGTGATTTTCTGCACCTTAGCTACTTTGTTGCTTGACCCATCAAATCAATCAAGTCAGGGTCTCTCACTGCGCATCAAGTCTGAGGAGAAAAGGCCACAGCTACAAATTTCTCTATAGAACTTGGTGTCGATCTGCTCTTGCGTTGAAGATTCCTGCTGTTGTTCACGTTGATCGAGGCAAGATTCCTGCTCCTGTTGTTTCACGAGAGGAAATTGACATCTTTACTAAGTGCACACAACTGAGAGTACCATACTTCTTCTCAAATTGGATATTTGCTTCGTCCACACGTGAAGGTTACCAGACAGTGTGCTGGTTTTTGGATTTCTGCTACATCTACACAGGGAGTCTACCAGATTTACTTTTCTCTGTGTTATTTACTGCACGATATGTCTACTAAATTGGATATTCCGAAATTTGATAGAAAAAATCAGTTTTTCCATATGGCAGATTCAGATGAAGGCCGTTCTTACTCAGTTGGGCGTGCGCAAGGCTTTAAATGATAAGCCTAATGATATGTCCGCTGATAAATGGGAGGAACTTGATGAAAAAGCTTTGTCCGCCTTGCAGCTCAGTTTGTTTACAGATGTTTTGTGTGAAGTCTTGAACGCAAAATCAGCCGCAGAATTGTGGAAGAAATTGGAGGAGCTTTATATGACTAAAAGTCTTGCAAATAAGCTCCGTCTTAAGGAACGTCTGTACACTATTTGCATGGCGGAAGGTACCTCTATGCAATCACATCTTACTGAATTTAATTCAATTTGTGTTGATCTTGCAAGTTTGGATGTGAAAATTGATGATGAGGATAAGGCAATTTTGTTGGTTGTTTTTTTGCCCGCGTCGTTTAAGCATTTTAAAGAGATCATGCTTTATGGAAATAATACCTCACTCAGTTTTGAAAATGTTAAGTCAAATTTGTTGTCTAAGGAGAAATTTGATACTGATTCTCGTTCTGAGTCAAAGGGTGAGGGTTTTATTGTTCGAGGTCGAACTCAACAAGCGGACAGTTCTAGTAAATCAAGATCAAGATCTAAATCTAGGAATCGTAAATCCAACACTTTTTTCCGATATTGTAAAGCTGATAATCATGAGATCTCCCAATGTTTTAAGCTGAAAAATAAGGAAGAAAGAAAGAAAAAGAAAGAGTTGGATAAATCTTCTGTTGAAGCTAGTATTGTTGAGAATTTGGATAGTGGGGAGTCACTTATGGTCACCTCTAATGTTGAAAAGCGTATGTCTTGGGTTTTTGATTCGGCTTGCTCTTTTCACATTTGCTCGCATAGAGAGTGGTTTTCTGATTATTCTAATATTCATGATGGTGATGTTATTATTGGTGATGAATCTTCACTTGAAATTATTGGAATTGGTTCTATTCAAATTAAAGTTCATGATGGCACTTTCAAGACCCTTACCAATGTTTGTTATGTTCCAAAAATGAAGAGAAATCTTATTTCTTTGGGCACCTTGGAAGCAATGGGATTCAAAATTTCTGATGATAATGGTGTTCTTAAGGTCTCTCAAGGTAACCATGTGGTTTTAAAAGCAAATCGTATGAATAATCTCTATTATTTGCAAGGATCCACAGTTACAGGTACTGCAGCTATTTCTATTGCATCCAACACATCAAACACGAAGCTATGGCATATGCGACTTGGCCATATGAGTGAAAAAGGTATGCATCTCTTGCATAAGAAAGGTTATTTGGACGATATTGGTAAATTGGAATTTTGTGAACATTGTGTTTTTGGTAAACAAAAGAGGGTCAGTTTCTCTTTATCAACTCATTGCACTAAAAGAATACTTGATTATATTCATTCTGATATTTGGGGTCCTGCTTCTCATTGTTCAATTGGAGGTCGTGAGTATATGATCACGTTTATTGATGATTTTCTTGCAAAGTTTGGGCTTATTTCTTGAAGCATAAAAATGAAGATTTTCCTACGTTCAAGTTGTGGAAAGCTTTAGTTGAAAATCAGACTGGGAGAAAAATCAAGAAATTAAGGACCGATAATGGATTGGAATTTTGCAGTGGTGAGTTTGATTCATTCTGTGCTAATTATGGTATTGCTAGACATAGAACTGTTCCAGGTACTCCTCAGCAAAACAGTCTTGCAGAAAGATGAATTGTACTATTCTGGAAAGGTCCCGTTGTATGCTTTCTAATGCAGGATTATGGGAAAAACAATTTTTATGGGCTGAAACTGCTTCTACAACATGTTATTTGATTAATCGCGCTCCTAATTCAGCGATTGATTTCAAAATTCCAGAAGAAGTATGGACAGGTAAACCTGTTGATTATTCCAATCTTAAGATTTTTGGTTGCACCGTTTATGCTCATGTTAGCAATGGAAAGCTTATGCCAAGAGCTCAAAAATGCATTTTTGTTGGCTATGGTTGTGGTGTCAAAGGATATCGTGTATATTGTCCAGATTCTAGAAAGGTGATTGTCAGTCGTGATGTTACTTTTTATGAAAATACATTTAAATCTGCTGGAGGTATTACTATTGGTTCTTCATCCACACCTATACCTGAAACTAATGTTCAGAATCTTGAGGTAGATGTACCTGTTAATGATGATTATGTTGCTTCTTCTACTACACAGTTAGTTTCTACTCCTGCACCTCCGGTTATTGATAATCACAGTATTGCAATTGATAGACCTAGAAGGAATATCGTTTTGCCACAACGATATCATGACACTGATTGTATGGCTCATTATGCTTTCATTATTGCTCAAGGTACTAATGGTGCATTTGAACCTTCTTCTTATTCGGAAGCTATCTCATGTGATAATTCATCCCAATGGTTAGTTGCTATGAATGATGACTTTGAGAGCCTTCAAAAGAATTCTACATGGGATTTGGTTGAGCTTCCAGTAGGTAAAAGACCTTTAAAGTGCAAGTGGATTTATAAAAAGAAGGAGGGTGTACCTGGAGTTGAACCATCAAGATTTAGAGCTCGTCTAGTTGTGAGAGGTTTTGAACAAAAGGAAGGTATTGATTTTAATGAGGTTTTCTCTCCTGTTGTTCGTCACTCTTCTATTCGAGTTATGCTTGCAATTGTTGCTATGTTTGATTTGGAGCTAGAACAACTTGATGTCAAAACTGCTTTTCTTCATGGAGATTTAGATGAGGAGATTTATATGACACAACCTGAGGGTTTTTCTGCTCCTGGACAAGAGCACTTAGTATGTCACTTGAAGAAATCTCTTTATGGTTTGAAACAAGCTCCTAGTCAGTGGTATAAAAGGTTTGACTCGTTTATGCTTGCACATGGTTATCAACATTTGCAAAAATAACACATAGAAAACTTGTTGCATACATTCTCAAGATTTCATAAATGAAAATTATGAAGTCTTTCGACAATTTCACAGCGAGTTATGCGAGAAACAATAACTGTATACAGGACTGTCCACTCGCTGTCCAGATTTGATCAAGTTTAGAAATCTGAAATTTTGAGTATGTTAGAGATGGATTCTGCTCTGGAGTTCTATAGAAACATTGTAGAGGACTCTCTATACTTTGTAAACCCATAAAGTAGGCCTGCAGAGGTGAAGTCTGCAAAAAGTTATGATTCAATTGGTTAAGGGTTCAGATTCTGTCCCCTCTTCCGGGCTGTCAGAACCTCTTAAACGACATTTCAATTTAGACCTTGTTAATGTGACTTTTAGCCTTTGTGTTGAATAGGAAGTTGATAGAGGACTCCTTAAGCTTTCCTTATATGTATAAACATGCATAGTTTGCATTTATAGTTTAAGAGTTATTGCCATTCAAAGTTCAGATTTTTTCTGACTGCTTCAGATAGCACCTATATACATGTACTATTTTCAACTCTGTTTTCTAATTAGTTATAAACTGAATTTGAGGTATCACTGAATAAAAAAGTTGTAGAATAGCTCTTCCCCTTTCCAGAAATGTATAATAATGGAATAGAAGAGCTTTATACAAGGAAATATGGCAAAAATTCAGATACTGGTCCATGTAGTTTCAGAACAGCAGCTGCTGTGATGACGGTGCATTTTCATCACAAGAAAAGCGTCTTTTGGCTTCGAGGTCAATAGAAAACTTATAGAAGACTTCAAAAGCTTCCCAAAAAGTATTCACTTGCCTCCCTAGCCCTCCAGGTTGAAAAGATATGGATTTTCAAAGTCAGGTCAATTCTGTTCAAAAACAGAACTCACCGGCTTCGAAACACAAGAATTTGGGAACAAACTCAAATTTTGAAACTTAGCTCAAAACTCAAGTCCGATGTCTAGAACTTAATTCACAACTAATAATTTTATTTGGAACTAAATGGAATCTTAAAAGAGACTTGACGACCTTCTTATCCATAGCATATCACTATGGATCTTCATGCTTAACCAAAGTCTTACTCCGGCAAAGTCGAGCTAAACTCTCACCAGGAACAAATAATTTTGGTTCACCTACTCTTGAAGAGAAACATTTTCTATTGTCCATAAGATACCAGCAACTGATACTTAGCCTTAATATGAATACGAATCCATTTCTTTCGTGGGGGATGGTCAAAGTATCAATTGTGATACTGACAGTACAACGTGCCTTACCAAAATAAAAGTCTAACCCGGTATATCCGGATACGTCTATAGGTGGTTGTAATATCGATCACTCGCAAACGTATTCTGCACGGGTCACTACCGGAGTTAGTGTACCTGCGGAAGACAAACAATCCCCTGTCACACCTTCACACCTCAAGGGCGGCACGGGGAAACACGACAGGCAGTCACAATAATATATATGAAAGTAAATGCATACGACTCTGGTCTGAGTCGCCCTCGAGCGAAGTCATGTCTCGAGGTACATGGCTGTAAATACGTTTGTATAGCAAAGACTTCCATACGAACCGGCTTATACACGCTCGGGCATACGTGTTTCGCATGATCCCATAGAACATGAATTGTTCTAGAGATGCTTACTATCGGGTTATACACCACCCGACGGGAGCTCCCACTAATTTTGTGCGATGCTGGGGTACCGCGTGTCATATGTTCTCAGAAACATGGAAAGTTTCAGAGACTCATATTTACTTTCCATGCTAAGCCACAGAAATTTCACATACCACATCTCGTATGCAGAGTTTACCGAGATTGATCCGCTCTCAGCGGCGTACCTTACCTCTTACCTTGAAGTTGGAGCATCGTTACAGAAATAATATAACAAGTTAGTTCACCACCTTTATAACTTACACTAGTAAAATTCCCTAATGGGCATATAGCTAATCCTCACTCGACTACTTCAGAGTTTTAGAAAATAGGCTCTTTTCGAGCGTGCTATTCCCAATGAAGCTCTGATACCATGTCTGTGGGGACCGGAGTCCACACCTCCGAGGATCTCATTGGGTGGTGCCGTGCGATGCGGCACCTAACAACACACACGAAAAGGATACCAAAACATATAAAGTTTTCATTTCATAATAAGAAGAGTTTACAAAAGTGTGTACCACGGGTGTACACACGCATCGGAAAATACATACTCATAATCTCACCTAACTAAGCAGGAGAGAAGACGTCCATGCCCTAGGACGCTTCTCACTAGCAACATGAAGAACATTAAGAAGTGGCGTGGTTCACATGAGATTTATCTTGATACCTCGAGATATCATGTACAACCTGAACAGCAGAAATAAAACTAGTACCTGCAAAAATCGTTAAAGCGCAAACGTGAGCATAAGGCTCAGCAAGACTAACCCGTCTCACTAGACATATGCAGGGGTAAGTACTAAGCATAGGTAAGGAATAGCATAAATAGACTCGCCTACAAGTGAATCCTTATAATCATGTTTTATGTAGCAAATGGCATTCTCCAAGCACGGCACATCATGGGCTCCACAATCAACCAAGAAATGCTTTACCGATGATATGACATGCCCAGAGCACATAATGCTATTACAGCTAAAGTATGGAGAAACTGTAAACTTTAATTTTACTATCTCTAAATCATACAAGGTTGCAAAGCAATTATAATTCAATACAATATAATTTTCTGGCTTCTTTCGTATTTACTACGTCACGACACAGTGAACAAGTGGTACTCTATTACCGTGAGGGAGGGTAATTCCAATCAGGACACACCCGGACTGCACGACACGCACACCCGCGTGGGAGACACATACGTGCTCTCCTCCCCACGTCATACGTGGCCACCTTTCACCCAAGACACCAATGTCGACAAACCCCTTCATCCCGAGCAAAAGGTCACCTACACGGACACGTCGAAGTTGCCCGCTAGAAGATTTACACCTTTATGCCTTCGCATCTCCATTCAAGGACAATCGAGGAGTCTCCACACTATAGTCCGGAGTTACATCAGTTTAATGGGTCCCATATACCATTATGCAACTGGTACAGTTCAAGCTTGCCCAACGGTGCCGCATACGGCATGGTCCTCAAGCGACACAGGAAGGGCTATGCGACCGAGACTCAATTCTTGTTCCTTCCTATCCATTCCCAGCCCGGTCTCAATTTCATTATATTAATCCATTTTCTATCTAACCAATCCTCTGAGATATGTCCTACATCTCTCGCGAGTAGATTCCAACTACTCGACTTCTACCGGATTTCATATGCATTAGCAAAGCAGTTACTACAGGTCAAATTGTAACTCATTCCAACCAATCCCTGGGATTTGTGGTCATGCAAGTGGAGTATCAAACACCTTATAAGTAAATGCACAATATCAACTGAGGACGTAATGTGAGAAATACTACAAAACTTTGAAAAGCTCTTAAATGCAAACCGGGGCTTGCCTTAGTTTGCGACTCGAATAAATGTCAATTGTTAGGGCTTGGTCTTTCTCCGGAGAACCTGCCATGGAACTTCAGTGGAAACACCTTGGCATTCTCCTCCAAGCGAAGTTTCTTGTCGATCACCTATCAGCACGTTCCTATCGACATGATATGCATATAAGTAATAAGTAATTAATTAATTTAATAATAGACTCCACGGGGTTGTGTAAACTCTAAGAATGAGGAGTTTGACTAGGAAGGACAGATATGCCTCTGTTGTGTGGATAAACAAAGGATGGAGTCCAGTGGTCATAGTAGTATCGAGATGTGAATTGAAAGGTGCAACGTAAGCACACATTGCAACTTGGCACTCAACACTTGATGCTATTCCACTCAAGGATGATAAAGCTGAATGGTGTGGAAGTGTTGGACTGGTAGTGTAAGGATGACTAAAGAATCAAGGGGGATATCAAAATCTTGAGTATGAGTGGAGTGTACAAGACGATGGTCGCGATTCAGTTGTTGACCAATGAACTTGACTTAACTCATAAAGGAGTAAACCTAGTTAAGTGAGCAGTGCTATCGTAGGGTCCCAACTTAGGATGAACCATGATGGAACCTAACGACACTTGGGACTGAATTGAGACCAACATGGCTTGGACTTAAGAAGTCATTACAAGCACTGTTAACCTAGCATGAGTACCAAGACAACGTTCAAATGACTTTTAGGTAAAGTAGTTTCTACGGCAAGCTTCTTGAGCATCATTCAAGTGCTTACACGACGACACTAATGTAGTGTCTCCCGCGAGCCTGTCCAGGTGAGCTCGATAAGCTCTTGGGACTTAAACATGATGTGAGACCTTGCCGTGAAGGCATTCTTTGCCATCTCGAGAAGATCATCTTAGCGACGTCCACAACAACCCGGACTCGTCAATGGGGTGAGCGGAATCCCG
Organism: Tuctoria greenei; assembly: GCA_036927565.1. Taxonomy (NCBI): domain Eukaryota; kingdom Viridiplantae; phylum Streptophyta; class Magnoliopsida; order Poales; family Poaceae; genus Tuctoria; species Tuctoria greenei. The sequence continues at coordinate 63,070,413 of JAYESD010000007.1, read as the reverse complement.
AACACCACCTTGTGAGTCTTAAGGCTAGTGATGTCGACTCGGTTGTTGATAAGCAACTCGACGAACCTATCATCAATGAAGTGGTACACGAAGTTAACCAATCCTGTGATAGGTTAGGGAACATCCTCGACACAACCAAGGAACTCTTATCCAAGGTTTCCCTTTGTCTAGTTCTCCTTGTTGGTCGTAACGTTCTTGCATACCTTTACCCTAGGTCATCGATGATCACCAATACCCGTGGTTTGACCTAGAAGGCATTTCATCGAGCATCTAGATTACACCTAGGACTCAATCACTCTCATCTCGACTAAACCCTAATTTGGCTTGACAACTATTGTCCGACGAGTCGTGCTGGTGTTTCAGCACCACACTCATCACAAGCATCCTTCATCTCGATGCCAGGGCACGATGACGACTCGGAGCGTCACGACGATGTCATGTGGTCACTGACGTCGACGCGGCTCATGGTGGAGCATCACGAGCACGCACGGATATGTCAACGTGATACAAACGACAAAGGAGGTCAACTTAGGGACTCCTATAGAAATGATATCAATGCGGAAACTGGACGTACGACTTGACGACACATGTGTATCATTAGCGATCACGAGGAACGGACTTCGATGATGTCAAACAAGGCATTTTAGGGCAAGGCTCACCATGTAGGCATTTCGCCGAATGTTTTGGGTGTGTTCTTGATTTCGTCGCTTCATCACCATTACAAGGGTATCTTGGCACTTAGGGTTGTCGATCACAACATAATCCTACCCCTGCATCACAGACCGGTTCTAAACATCAACAAAGTTGGTGCTTTCCTCGTGAACATTTCATCGAACACCTAGGCTGCAGCTCTGTCCCAACAAATCTTTGCACAAATCAGAGCTAACCTTGAACCAATTGTCATCGCCGTTGTGTCATCAACGTGTTCTTGCATCTCATACATCTCATAGGTCACTCGCTTCGCTGGTTGGGTGCAGCCATGGCGTGGAACGGGGCGACGATGCCTATGGGGAGCAGACAAGCACGACCAGCAGCAAACCAGAACGTGCGCACGAGGGTGGCCAGGGCAGCAAGTTTTGCGCGGCCGGGAGCAGGCTGTGGCGGCGCGGCAAGGGGGGGACGCTGCGGCCGAAGGCAGCAGGGGCGAGCACGACGTCGGCGTGGGGCGGTGCTGCAGGCGCCATGCGCCAGAGCTGGGAGGCAAGGAGGTGACCGGACGCGGGCCAGCGGCGGCGGCTTCAGGCGCTGGGCACGGGGCTGCAGGTGGCCAGGAGCAGGGCGACACGCGCGGCGAGGTGGAGCGGGCTGGGACGCGGGAGCGGCGGTCAGGGCGCGCGGGCAAGCCGGCGGCCGTGAGGTGGACCGCCGGCGAGGAGCACGACGTCAGCGGTGTGCAGAGGCCGGGAACGGTGCGGTCGGGGCGAGCGCGGGCGTGTGGCGATGCTGCCAGCAGGGGGCGACGGGGGAGGTGCGCAGGTCGGGTGTCGCGCGGGCGTGCGGTGTAGGGACGGGCGCCCGAGGGAGGTGGGCGGCTTCGGCGCGGCAGAGGCGCGGCCTGGAGGTGGCGAGCAGGAAGATAAGGACCGAGAGAGTCGGGCGCGGTGATAAGGACTGAGAGAGAGAAGCAAAGTTGGTTTTTGTGGCCATGAGGATAGACATAACATGTGGGGCCCACTTCACTCTCCTCCCTTCTCCTTTTCAAAATTCAAATGGAGCTAGCAGACATGCTTCAAAAATATTCAACTTTGGCCCAATGACTAAATAAAATGTGGAGAATTTTATGGTGCAATCAGATTTAAAAACTGAGCAAGTTGAATTTGAACTCAGGTTTAAATTTGAATTCAAGTGGTGATACTTGACTCAAGGAAATAAATAGTAGATTAGGTTCAAAAATCCTGAAACTTTGAAGTTAACCTTTTTGAACCATAAGGGACCTCAGGAAAAATTTGGAGTTGATTTGGACAAGGTTGAGCACAAATTTTAAATTTGAAGTTGACGTTGATTAAACTCTCAGTACGTGTCCAATAAATGGGAAACGTGCTTCAAAATTTTTGAAACTTTACCGAGAGTTTATTTGGAATATTAGAAGGTCATGGAAAAATTTATGGCATGAGATTTGAATATTTTTGGATGTCCCATTTTAGGCTTGGAATAAATCCTTTTTCTTTCTCTCTATTTTGTTTTCTTTTCTCCTTTAATTTTTCATTGAAAATGTGAATACTTGGAAATTAAGGATTTTACACCTTAAGTTCCAATATACATTAGCAAACATGTTCTGTATGTAAAATTTTAACAGTTCCTATTTTTAGAGAACATGGGTTACTCATATGGTTCATGTGAGTTTGGATTTCCAAGTCCACTTCCAAAATTTCTAAGTTCGCATTTTTGTTTTTTTGTTCTTCCGAAAAGCGGGCTTTTACAATGAACACTCAACCCCCAGTCTTTTCAAATGCTATAGAGCCTATGGATGCCGACGACTGGTTAAATACAGTTGAGAGTAAATTCAGGATTGTTCAATGTGAAGGACGAGAAAGAGTACTTCTGGCATCTCATCAACTCTCAGGACCCGGAGCTGACTGGTGGACCGCTTATACCGCTGCACATGAAAATCCAGAAAACATAATTTGGCAAGAGTTTGTGCACAACTTTCGGAACCATCATGTGTCCGAAGGCGAAATTCAAACAAAGCATCAAGAGTTCCTCGCCCTGGAGCAAGGAAATATGAGTGTACGTGAGTATCTAAACAAATTTACACAGTTATCTCGTTATGCTCCTGGATATGTGGACACGATGCAAAGAAGCAATTTTGTTTCAAAGAGGGGTTTGATAAGGAGATACAATTTATGATGTCCTCTAGCGACTACTCTAACTTTGAACATCTGGTAGACAAGGCTTTCACCGTAGAAAGGAAGAAGAAGGAGTATGAGGGAGAAGATCGCAAGAAAAAGATGATGATGGGACAATCCTCGAGCAACAATAGTACACACTTTAACCCCAGCAGTCGGGACACATGAATCGTCCTACCAACTCCACTTCACCAGTGCCATATACCCAACAAGGTCAACAGATGCAACACCAGCGTTCTTCTCGTCCAATAGGGCGGCCGCAACATAATCAACAGTCAGGGAATAACACACAAAGTACCAGCATGTCTGGGCAATGCTATAACTGCGGCGAGAGAGGCCACTACTCCTTCAGTTGCCCAAAGAAGCAGTCGACACATAATCCATCGCGTGTCCGGGTTAATAACATGTCCTTGGAAGATGTTCAGGGGGTATTTGAAGCAGTGAATGGTATGTCTCCTACTGATTCACACTTTACTACAAGACTACATGATAGCGAGAAAAGTTTGCCTTAATGTAAGACAAAGCATAAGGGGGGTAGTCTATCAGTTAAAGCTATCTTGAGACGTTATGAGGAGGAAGATTATTCACATGTGCATAATGCAACGAAAATATCTTCGAAGGAAGAAGCAACATGGAGAAGACAAAGAAGACCTCAAGGCCTTGTTTTTTGTCTCTTTCTATAGGACATTATCTCGAGTGCAAGATTCCCTTTTAGGGGGTAGAATTGTAACACCCAATTTTGGAGAGAAAAAAATGTAAAATAAATTTTTCAAGAGCTATAAAACAAATTTCTTTGGAATAAAATTCATATAAGGCAAAGTGCATCATGTTTAATTGAATGTGTGAAATTTTTCAATCTTGAATTCGTTAGAATTTTGAACTCAAATTATAAAAGATAAGAAAAACAAAACAGAAAAGAAAAAGAAAACAAAAAGAAAAAGAGAAAACCTACCGGGGCCAATTCTCCCGCCCTGGCCCATTTTCTCTTCTTCCCCCGCGCCAGCCTGCTTCACCCCGCGCCCGCACCTCCTCTCTCTCCCCCTCACTGCCAGTCGGGCCCCGCTGTCAGCTTTGTCCTCTCCACCCGCGTCGCGCCCGTAACACACGCGCATGATGTGCCGCCCACTCGCCGATTTCAGTGTCAACGGCTTCACCCCAATCAAGCGCCGAATAGTGCCCTATGATGGCGCTATCAGTTACTCCTTCGATCCCCTATAAATACCGGCCGATTCCCCCCCAAATCCCTTACCCCGACGACTCAAACCCTAGCACCGACAAGCTCGTTAATGCCAGCCTCGTTCCTGTTGTTTCACCCCTTGTCTCACCTCGGGAGCTTGTCTAACACATTTGACGTGTTCCCAGAAGTTTGTCAGACATCGTAGATGGCTGGATAAGTCGCTGCGTCGCCGACTTCGTTGGGCGCCGATGAGACCTTCCACCGTTCTTCGTCGCCGACCATCTTCTGCCCCTTCTTCGGCCTCAAAACACCCTCGGGTGAGGACCCCTTGTCCCCCTCTATCTTTTGCGTCATTTAGAATTGTCCTATAGCCTGTTTACCGTGTTTTGTGGTTGCCGCCGGCGAGATTGCCGCCGCGCACGCGTTGAGCCGCCTCGCTCCGCCGCCTAGCGCCACCCTGGGTGACGTGGCCGCTCGGCCGCCGTCCAATTTGAACGAACGACCGAGATTAGAACCCATTGTACCCCTTCGGCCTTTTAAATCCAAGCCATCTATTTTAAATCCGACAGCCCACATCTAAAGCCAAGTAACCGTTGGCCTTTTAAGACATAACCCCCTGGACAGTTCTAAATAATTAAATAATGGTCCAAATATTTATAAAATTAACCCTAGACTTTCTGGAAATTAGGAAATAATTGTAAAATGAAGTAAAAATTATTTTGAAGCCCCTGGAATATTAGAAAATAGAAAATAAATATTGGAAAATTGTAGAATGACTCCTGGACTTTATAAATTTTGTTTTTAGCCTTTAGAATAGTTCTGATTTTGCAGAAAAGCCCTTGGAAATTCAAGAAATTAAATAAAATTCCCTAATTTCTATAAAATATTTTTAAAAACAGATTTAAAATGATTTTAATATTATTTCCATTTCTATAATATTTTTATAATTCTTTTAAATTGCTGAATTAGTCATAAAATACTTTTTAAGTGTATTTAATTAATAAAAATTGATTTGCACATAGAAATAATTATTAAAAATACTGTAAAAATTGTAAAATGCACATTTTATGTTATAAATCTACTTTAAGCATATTTTGAAGGAGAAAAATTCCTAGAAAATAATAATAGGTTTCTAATAAATATAAAAATGGTATAAAAATTGTTAAAATTATGTTTTACTCAATATATTTTATTTAACTCTAAATTCTCAATAATTGGTCTATGTCTATAATTTAAATTAACCATAAAATCACTTTTGCGTAGGAATTTTTGTTTATTTGAAATGTTTGCATTTTATGTGTTCTTATTGTATGCTATTATCTTTGCACTGTTGTAATCTAGAGTCGGGACCAGAACCGACATTTAATCTTCAAGAGCAGCAATTTCCTGTCGACCACCAGGCAAAGTTTGGAGACAAGTTCCTTGACCATCTTGCACCCTTTTTGTTAAGTTTTAGTTAGATGCATGCTAAATTAAAATATAAATCCTATGCTATGTTTCCCTAGTTTTTCCCAATAATTCCTTGTCGCTTGGTTTGGGTGTTTTACTATTTATTAGTTCACGCTTAGCCATGCTTAATTAAATATGGTCCATTTAACTACATGATATGTTTATTTTACTATGCTTCATGAAATGTTGGCAAATATGAATTTAGTACATAGGAATCTGATAGGGGGTTTTGTATGGATTGGTGCATGCGTGCACAAGACCTTTGTTGGGGCTTGACACCTATCGGATTATAAGTACCGGTTTATGGAGAAAGTTGCTAAGCCTTTTAGTATCACCACGGAAATGTATATGGGACAACTTGGTTTAGTAATTTGGTCTCTTCTGATGTAGCACATGTAATTGAGCGGGCGGGGAATGGGTTCAGAATTATGCCTTCGGATCCACATGGCTCAAGAGGGGGCTTCTCCAGCTGGAGGGAAAATAGACTCCAGGTGCCGGAGCGGTGAAACCTTAGAGTACCCATTGCAAGTCGGGAGAACAATCAGAAACACCTCCTAGTGATCTCCTGGCCACACACCTACGGAAGTGTGTAATGTGGTTAGCTACCACGAGCATTTGGGAGGTACCTTAGTCCATCTGGCAATAGGGGATGAAATCACAACTGTGGGTAAAGGATACACACTCTGCAGAGTTTTGTCAAACTGTCTTGACATCCATGCTCTCGGACACGAGCGGTCTGGGACCAAATTCATAATTAGCCCACATGGATAAATAATGGATGGTTTGGGCTTGGACTTACCTGGTTATTTCGGGATGTTGGTTGGGATTTCACCTATATGTAGGTGCTTAACAGCATTAAGAATGGTTATTATTGCTATAGTGCTTTACCTGTTATTTGCCTTCCTTGTTATGAGCCACATGTAATAACTTCCCACTTGCGAGTACCGTTGGTACTCAAACTTGTTAGTTGCATATCCCCCCCCCCTAGTCTATGAAGACGAAGAGGTGGAGAATCAGGACTTCTTTGGAGGTCCCGATGAGATGTTCTAGGCTGGCGTATCCCCTGTACAATGCCTATGCTTGGAGCCCATTCATATGTTTTTCCTCTGCTTATGTACTTTTCTTTTAGACCTGGAAGGTCATTTATGTAATAAGGTGATGTACTCGAACATGGTATTATTTATGGTATTTCACTTTTGTCTACACATGTATGAGTTGAACTGATCCTGGCATACATCTGGAAAGCATCTGGTTGTCTTCTTATTACCAGATGTGACATTGGGTATGGCATATTTACTTTTGTACGTTGATGATATAATACTAACAGTATCATGCACTGCACTCCTACAAAAGATCATCTGCCCTCTTCAACAAAAATTTGACATGAAGGACTTAGGTCCCATACACCACTTTCTTGGGATTCAAGTTTAATGCACAAAGGATGGCTTTCTTCTCAATCAGACCAAGAATGCCGAAGATATATTAAGCCATGCAGGGATGTCAAATTGTAAACCTCTGTCAACTCCAGTAGATACAAGTCTGAAAGTATCATCTATAGAAGGGTCCCTTGTCTCAGATGCTTTTTTTCGACAGAAGTATTACCAGTGCATTGCAATATTTGACACTCACTTGGCCTGATCTGGCATATGTTGTTCATCAGGTGTGTCTTCATATGCATGCTCCATGCTCAGTATTTTGGTCTCTGGTTAAAAGAATTCTCCGCTACATCAAAGGCAGCATACATCATGGTCTATACATCCACGCATCTGCAGAATTATCATTGACAGTATATTCGAATGCTGACTGGGCTGGTTGTCCCGATACTAGACGTTCAACATCTGGATATTGTTTGTTTCATGGTAATTCTCTCATCTCATGGTCATCCAAGAGATAGGCTACGGTTTCGAGATCAAGTGCCGAGGCAGAATATACAGCCGTTGCAAATGCTGTTGCCGAATGTAGGTGGATACGTCAACTGTTGCAAGAATTAAAAAACACCACTTTCAAAAGCAACAATGGTCTATTGCGATGACGTGTCTGAAGTGTACTTGAGTCACAATCTTGTTCATCATCGGCGCACCAAGCACATTGAATTGCACATTCACTTTGTTCGGGACAAAGTCACTCTCGAAGAGGTGAAAGTTCTACATGTTCCAACTCAGCTGCAACATGCCGATATAGTGACTAAAGGATTGCCTACAACCGTGTTTCAAGAGTTCAGGACTAGTCTCAATGTCATTCCTGCTACATCAACCGAAGCATCGACTGAGGGGGGTGTAGAAAGAATAAGCACGCACACATGTAACAGTCATTATTTGATTGTGTTGGTCTACGATTAGACATTAATGCTAGCCTTTGAATCTGTGTAGTGTGAAATGGTTTTGTTTTGATTTAACACTACACTAGCTAGCCTATATAAAGTGTAGCTGATTCCCTGATGAATGAACAACATTATACATACATATTAGCCTAATAAACATTCTATATAACGAGATCTAATTATTTAGCCCCGCTACATTCGGCTGTACCAAACATAAATAAGAAATTATTGAAGTTAAAAGCCCCCTTAAGGATAAAGATCTTTTTGCGGTATTTGATAAGAGGGTTATCCTTACTGACGAGAATCTGGCCAAGCGTAATAGGAAGGACAATGTGAAATGTTGCTTTTGTGATAAAGGAGAAACAATCAACCACTTGTTCTTTGAATACCAATCTGTGCGACAAATATGAAGTGTGGTGCAAGTGGCAACAATCTGATTCCACCTTGTAGTGTAGTAAATATGTAAGGTACTTGGCTATTGGGATTACAGTACTATTAAAAGCTCTTGTTCTGTCAGGGTTTGCTACTATTTGCTGGGCTATTTGGCATTTCAGAAATGATATCGTGTCTGAGCAGTGACGTATTGTTGTTTTTGTGCAAGTTAATTCAATGGCTACACACTGTCTCCGCACCTGGGCTCTTCTTCATAAACATGCATCACAGGATATGGTCTTGTCTAGCTGTAGACAGTTGGATCAGGTGGTCAGGTGTATCTTTTGTAAGGCACATGGGTGATAGTCTAGTCTTCAAATTGATTATTGCTAAATTCTTCGAATGTTTCTTTCCTATATTTTTCTTTTCTTTGAGGCTTTGTGTATCTAGATGCAAAAGCCGAGATTGAGTTTTCATGTAAGGGATATTATCTCGATGTAACTAACATGAAATTAATAAAAACCTCTTATGAATAAAGAAAAAAAAACAAGGATGCCTTCATCAACTAGATTTGGATTGCAGTGTTTTGTCCGGATCATATTATGTACTTAGTTTAGAGTTATATACACCGGATAGTGGTAAGGTACTCAAATTGAATTAGAAAGCCCTAATCACTACAGTAAAATGAATTATTTTCATGGAATAAAGTTATTTTTGTGAACCCTCCAAAAAATATATTTTCATGACCCATAACGTGGCTCACATAAATAATATATATTTTTGTGGGCTGCCTTAAAGCCTTAGGAAAATAAATTCTATTATCTTGGACAACCTTTGTGGCTAAGGAAAATAGCATCTATTTTCAAGGGCCGTCAACTAGCTCACAAAATAACAGTTATTTTCGTGAGCAACTGTGTGCTCACAAAATAAATAGGAAGTATTTCCGTGGTTCTTATACTTGATCCACCAAAATACTCCCATGAAACCCACTGAAGCCTGCAACTCGACCTAACCCGGCTTACTCCCGTCCCCGGAAAACCTAATGCCCAATCGATCCACTACGCTGCTCTACCCACTCCCAAATCTCGTGCTCGCTCATGCATGACGGCGGCAGCAGTGACACTCAGGGGATAGCCTCTGTGTACAGTGAGGTGCAGATGAGCCGACTCCTGCACGCGCTTCCCCTACCCAGCATCCTCCACTAAAACTTTTCGGTCGTCGACGGTCACGCCAGCTCCACCGTGGGCAGCCCAGGTGAGTGCACCCACCACCGGTTTATCCTCACCTGCCTCTTCGGCAATTTCCCATTGCACGGTGAGCAAGGAGGAAACATGGCGGGTGCCAGATGAGATGGCGAGATCTGATGCAGACCATATCGCCAAGCTTCTCTGCCCCAGTGCTCAGATTCACCAAGATGTCAAGCACGCACTCCGGGTGGCCGACCGTGATACCAGCGACGCCATCGACGAGCGGGAGCTGCAGGGCGCGCTCTCTTCCGCCTACCATGGTCTGTACACTTGTTAGCAATTTTTTGTAAAATAAACATTTGCATTATTGTAGTCTGTATTGATTGCTTGAATATCAACTCTTTCTTCAGGGCCCCAAACCTGATGGCCCAAGAGGTTCAAGTAAGTTCTAATGGCATGCATGTTTGTGCTTCTTTATCATGAGTTCCTTAATATTGAAATAAGTAAATTTGAAAAGTCTGTCATTTAGCAAACCTCATTCCACGCATTTGATTGTTGAGCACCTACTTATTACTACATCACAATACTATTATAGTTTTCTTTTCATTTGTTACTGTCGGTACTTTGCGGACTGAGTACCCCTGCATACAAGGAAGACAAGACGTTGGGTCCCACTTCCTAAGGGGGGAGTACCGAGAGGCTACCTCATATCCCGAAGCTCTGGACCTGCCTCCCTGCTATGGGTGGCTCCAATGCTGTCATGTCACTACAGGAATATCAATCAATTACGTCGGCCAAAGCCGACGTAAGTAAGGCCTAAACCAACATAAGTAACTTAATTACGTCAGTTTTCTCTTAATTACGTCAGCGGTTGGCCGACATAGCGGTTTGGACGTAATTAAGCTAACTTACGTCGGCCACCGATGTAAGTTATCTTAATTATGTCGGTCTGTAGTAGCCGACGTAAGTCACGTACCGGGATGGGCCGCAGGCTGGGCCGGAGTACTTACGTCGGTTGCTGCAGACCGACGTAAGTTAAGTGCTCTGACTTACGGTGGTCCTATAGTGACAACGGTGTTCTTTCTGAAGACATTCCTCTGTTGTCTAAACAAGTGATTCGGAGGTAGCCAACGTCTATGACAATCGAAGTAAGATATCTTGCCTCCTTGGGTAAGTCGAAAGCAATCGGTATCCGAGGTCGGACACGTCAACCGACCATGAGTGCTCCATCCAGAAAACATGCCGTATGCTGGAAAATCATGAACGGACCACAAATAAGCTGCTCGGAGGTTGAATTTTTGTTTCTTGTAACAGTCGTACGCTTCGACTCCTGTCCACAACATTTTCAACTCTTCGATCAACGGTTTTAACATCATGTTAAGATGTGACCCAGGATGATCTGGCCCAGGTACAATGAGGCTAAGAAACATAAACTCATTCTTCATGCAAAAAGCCGGTGGAAGATTGTACGGAATGACAAATACGGGCCAACAGGAGTATGGTGCGGCGTTTGTGCTGAACAGCGTGAACCCATCTGTCGCCAACCCGATGCGAATATTTCTCGCTTCACGAGCGAATTCTGGGTCGAACCGGTCCAACGCCTTCCATGCCTCACCATCGGATGGGTGCGTCATGACTCCATTGTTCTCACGCTCACCTTCTTTGTGCCATCTCATGGGTCTGGCCATTTTTTTTTGAAAGGAACAGCCGCTTCAACCTCGGTGTCACAGGTAAGTAACGAAGCTGCTTACGTGCGACTTCCGTCGTCACAGTATTACTATCGTTATTAACAACTTCGACAAACCTCGGTTGACCACATTTCAAACATTTGTTCTCATTGGCATGCTCTCTCCAGAAAAGCATGCAGTTGTCCGGACACACATCAATCTTTTCGTGCTTCATCCCGAGACCAGAAAGAATTTTCTTCGAGTTGTACATATCCTTAGGCACATTGTTGGGTTGTGGAAGGGCATCTTTGAACAAATCGATGAGCATGTTGTAACAATTGTTAGAAAAGAAGAACTTAGACTTAATTGCCATAAGTCTAGTCACAAAATTGAGGATTGACATTTTAGTGCGTTCATGCAGAGCCTCTTCTGAATCTTTGAGACGTTTGAAGAACTCTTTAACCTCTGCTGTTTGAGTATCTTCTGTAAGCTCTGGTCGTATAGCTTCTAGTATCTCATCCATCATATCAACCTCTTGAGCATCATCATTGTCCGCTTCCACTTCTTGTACAGCTTGAGAAGCTGTCACGCTTTGGAAGTTCCACAACTCATAATGTGACACGTAACCGTTTCGACACAAGTGCAACGTAAGTTCCACTTTGTCCAAAAACGTTCCGTTTCGGCATTTGTTCAAAGATGAGTTGTCACGCTTATTGCTATTTGACAACGAAAATAGCAATAAGGCTATTTGATAATGAAAAAGCTCGTTCCGCAAAAGCTTTTGTCTTGGCGTACCACTCATCTGTGTGACCACCAGTTCTGCTCCTCCAACCAGTGTACATCCAACTACGATCTTCGCCCATGTTTGATTCTGCAATTTAATGTGACATAAATTGTCGTTAATGTATTGTTATGTTATGTGTCACGGCCCTACAACCTAGGCAGATAGATTCTAAACCCACCCAAGAGTGACCGAGCGGAGCATGCTCATGACGAGACGCGTGATCCGGATTCGAACGAAATTTTGGTAGCATAACCCCGCTGTTCTCCACTTCACGCCCAAAAGTGGTGCAGCGGAGAACAACAGGGTTACGCCACCGAAATCTCGTCCAAATCCGGACCCGCGTCTCGTCACAAGCCACACCCCCTCGGTCACTCCGAGGCTGTCCAAAAAGGGACAATTCCGAACCTGCACGTCTCACATGCCAATGGCATGTGAGACGTGCCGATCCGAAATGGGTAATACATTGTTATAGGTTACGTTGCTACTTTTCATTTTGAGGTCATTTAAGAGAGAGGAAAGAACTAGAGAAATACTGAGAGGAAAGTTGGTCTTAGATGACAATTCCACGACAGCTTTAGTGTTAGCTGCTGTAAATAGATCAGAGATGAAACCACTTCGTCGGAGTACGCCATCCACGTGCAGGTGCTTGCCATCCTCGCCATCATCGTTCGCCATCGTGCCCGACTACACGCATACTTTACCTTACCACTAAATGGGCCTTGTCGGGCCTTGTCAAGCCGGTCCGAAGCCCATTTATGTATATATAGTACTTAAACACTCAAGCAATCAAAATTAAAATTGTAACCATAATTCAAAAAACTAAGCAATTCAAATTAACCTAAACATAACAATTAGCCATTGTAATTCATTAATTTATCAACTCAATTCTAACATAAGCAATTCAATTCAAATGAGAGCAATTCAAATGAGAGCAATTCAATTCAAATGAGAGCAATTCAATAAACCTAAACATAACCATAATTCAAATGAGAGCAATTCAATAAACCTAAACATAACCATAATTCAAATGAGAGCAATTCAATTCAAATGAGAGCAATTCAATAAACCTAAACATAACCATAATTCAAATGAGAGCAATTCAAACCTAAACATAATCAATTCAAGTAAATGCATGTGCAATAATTCAAAACAATGAGAGCAAGGGGAGAGGCGAGGAAATACTTGCAACGAAGATCGGCGGCGGGGTCGGGGCGCAGGGGCGGCGACGGCGGGCCGGCGGCAGGGCTAATGGGGCGGCTCAGTGTCGGGGCGCAGGGACTTAGCCTGGTCCAACATCCTAAGTACGCCACACTACCTATTCTGGTGTTGCATCAAAGTAAGGCAGGTCTGGATAGCACACGTTCATGGGTGAGGCAGCAACCAGTACCCGGATACTATCACACCGAATTACTTAGGCCCCGTAGCCCGGCTAAGCACTATAAGCCACAATAAAACTGAGGGCGGGAAGATTGTAACCAATGAGCAATATTACTCTTTCTGTTGTCACTCTTCTGCAGATCCTAGTTCACCCTTCTTCGGGCTCAGCCGCGGACCTCAAGCTCTGACATCGGCTCCTCCCAGGGCGCCCGCCATTTATGTTCCTAGCGTTGATGATGGTGGCCCTACCTACAGGATAGTTGCCTCTCTCGAGGTGGGCCCAGGGCCACTGTCGGTACCCTACAGACTGAGAACCCTACGTACAAGGAAGACAAGACGTTGGGTTCCACGTCCCAAGAGTGGAGGTACCCAGAAGCTACCACGCATCTGACAGCTCTTGACCTGCCTCCCTTCTGAGGGTGGCTCTAGTGCTGCCACGTATCCCGTAGCTCAGGACGAGCCTCCCTGCTGAGGAGAGCTCTGGTGCTTCCACATGCCCCGCGGCTCCGGATCCAACATTCCTGCTAAGGAGAGGTCTGATGCTACCGCGTGCCCTGCAGCTCCGGACCCAACCTCCCCACTGATGAGAGGTCCAGTGCTGCCACGTGTCCCGCGGCTACGGATCCGGCCTCCCTGTTGAGTTGAGGTCCGGTGCTACCACGCGTCCCGCGGCACCGGATCCGACCTCCCTGCTGGAGCGCTGTGGTGCTGCCACGTGCCCCGTGGTCCATGAAGACGACGTGTGAACTCAAGACCACATTAATGCGCCTTCAAGGCAACATTAATGTGTCATAAAGACCATGCCTTCAAGAGAGCACATTACCACGCTATCAAGACTCATTAACGTGTCATCAAGACCATATTAATATGTTATCAAGACCCACTAACCCGGGGCCACCTGTGGGGCCCCTGTCATAATGTAAGTTGCCGGTCCATGGCATATGAAAGGACCGAGCAACCACCAACTAGAAGGACCAAGCCAAGGCAGCTTAGGCTAACCCACACACACTCATGAGAGACCAGACTCTCGCATACTCATACATATACAAGACAACACACAGACTTCCGTGGATGTAGGGTATTACGCTCCGGCGGCCCGAACAACATAAAAATCTCTGTATCACCTATGGTCTTTAGTTCTTCGAGTTACGCCCCTCCTAAAAAACGAACCTTCACGGACTACTTCTTAGTAGTACCGGGGGAAGTGGCGATCGTAAACTTTGACAGTTACTTTCGCTGCATGTTTTCTTATTAAAAAAAACTGTTTCATTTGAGGTTATGCAAATAACTTCTGGACTAGTTTATTTAAATTTGTGTAAGTTCCATTAATTTTGTTCAGTTTCTCAAGTAACCTCTTGCGGACAGAGGTCCACTTGCAGACAGGTTGGTTATCAGTTTATGGAACTATATATGTGGCTGTATTTTGATTGGTTTGACACGTTGCATTATTCATTTTTTTCAGGCATTGCTGGTAAGATGTGAGAGATAAGCTTCTCTTTGAACAATAGTATGAAGGAAGCATCAAGGAAAAAGTTTCACCCAGATCCTCTCGTCATGTACTTTGGATCATTGCAATGTGGTTTTCATGATCCTCTCTTCATGTACCCAGATCTTGGTTTCTATATTGGACTGTTTATTCCAATGAGTCTAATTTGCCTAATTCGAACTATATTACTATGGGAAACAAGAAGAGAGAAGACGATGTTTGGATAATTTTTTCAGTTTTATGACTATTTTCGTGGGTCAGAATCTGACCCACGAAAATACATTAGTATATTTTTGTGAAACATATTCTGACCCACAAAAATATATCAGTTATTTTACTGGGCCAGTATTAGGCCCACAAAAATATGTCAGTTATTATGTATCAAAAAATTGATCCACGAAAATAACTGACATTTCTTGTGCCTTATTCTAGCTCATACAAATATTATTATTTTCATGTGTCGCATCTGGCCCATGGAAATAATATTATTTTCAGGTGTTCCTACGAGAATACGCTTATTTTCGACAGGTTATTATCGTGGCTCAGATCACGAATGTACTGCCTGGGTCCACGAAAATAGTTATTTTCATGAGCTTTTCTTGTATTTTGTAGGCTTCCGACCAACGATAGTAAATCAGTTTCCTATAGTGAATCATGTAGTTTCTTTTGTATATAATAATTTAAGGTATCAATTATTACTTGGTAACAAAAAAATATAAACTAGAAGGTTACCAATATAAATTAAACTTGTTTGCCCGATACCAAATCTCTATTTGATGTATTTCTGGCTTATAAATTAAAATTTCTTCATTTGATATTTTGCAATTGTACTTTGGAGTCATTATTCATGGTGTCTGCTTGCACTTTTTTCGATAAAACTTGCACACTCTTTGAGATAAATATTTTTCGGAAGAAGCTAGGCTGTAGTTTAAAATGGCCAGCTGAACTAGAGTAAATTATTCTACCCAATCTTTTTGTTTAGAAAAACTGTAATATGTATTAAGAAGAAAGCATTTGTGTTACAAGGGATGCGACCAGTAGTCGCCAAAGTACAGCAGAACTGAACTAAAATTACAGGTAAGGTGTTATCGCGGACAGTAGTTGAAGTTCCTGGTAGGATGGCAGCCAACTCCGTTGCCCCTGCCCTGCCCCAGGCTATGGCCTGTTCTTTGACATAAGCCGCGATGCTCTCTATGGACCTTTTCACACCTTTGAAAATATGTGTGTTTCTTTCCCGCCTAATATTTCAGCAGATAAGAATGGCAATAGAGCGTAGTGCCTTTCGCCTTTTCTTAGGCCCCGCAGCAAGTCCCGCATACCAGTCCAGCAGACTTTGGTCGTCCTCCCACAAGTCCGGCTTGAGGGTCAGAGCTCGGATCCAGTCAGCAGCTCCTGTCATAATACCCCTGGCAAATGGGCATTCAACAAATAAGTGTGCAACCGTTTCCACATTTATGAAGCGTAGCTGACAGAAGTAAGGATTTTCCCAGCCACTGTGCTGGAGTCTCGCCGAAGTCTACAACCTGTACTGAAGTAGAAGCCATATGAAGATCTTACACCTGGAGGGTGCCCAGACTCCATATCAGTGTGTTGTATGGGAATGTTACTGCTCCTGCAAACTGCAGCATGTGTAGGCTGATTTGGAGGTGAACTCGCCATTGCAAGCAGCCTTCCAGGATTTGATCTCTCTGATTATTGAGAGTGAGGTTAAGACTCTGTATGTGCTGCCATAAGGTGACATATTGACGTAAGATGTCAACCGTGATGTAGTGGGCAATGTCTCTGATCCAAGCATGGCCAGTGAGGGCCTGTTCCACCGTTCTGCATTTTGCGTTGACTGTGTTTAAAAAGGTCTGGGAAGCAGAGCGCTGGAGAGGATCCTTGCAGACAGCTATCCTTCTAGAAGAGTGCCGTCTTGCCGTCACCAATGGAAACTGAATTGGCTGTGGCGAAGAGCTCCTTGTCTGCTTTGGTCAGGGGTAGTTGAGACCCAACCCATGGTCTCCCCTGACGGCACCACTGGAACCATGACCACCAGAGCCGGAGGGCTCTTCGAAATTTGGTGAGGTCCATAATTCCTAAACCTCCCAGGTAAAGCGGTACCCTGCTCCAACTCACCTTTGCCTTTCTTCCTCGCCACTCTTGAGAACCGGCCCAAAGAAACCTTTTTCGTAGTTTGTCAAGCTCATTACAGAATGCTTTCGGGAGCTTCAGTGCTGTTAATGAATATGTTGGGAGTGCCGATAGAACTGACATTGTGAGTTGCCGTCGGCCACCCATGGACAGAAATCGCCCTTGCGAGCTGGCCAGTCTAGCGGTTGCCTTATCGATGATATGTTGGAGATTTATGGCCGGGCCCAGCGTCAGAGGTAGCCCTAGATAGGATATGGGGAAGGCCGGACGATCACCTGGGAAGGGGGGACAACACCATTTATCATGTCTTCATAGCACCTTGCTGAGATAGCCGAGCTCTTATGCACATCTATCTTCAGACCAAATATGAGAGGACCCTTAGGGCGAAGCTGACTTCGGATGTAGCGGTCGAGGAATAGGATGTAGTCATCCGCATGGTGCGACATGCGCACCCTCGGCAGTATGTCAGTCAGAGGACAAATGATTCCTTCCGAAGTCGCCAAGTCGAAGATTCGTTGTATAGTATCAAAAGATATGATGAACAGCAGGGGGAGAGAGGATCCCCCTGCCGCAAACCTCTTCTATGCTGAATGCTTTGACCGGGTACCCCATTCAATTGTATCCTGAACAAGGCCGTGGACAACAAACTCACCATCCAGCTCCTCCATTGCAGTGGAACTCTCTGGCTGTCAGGAGTTCTATGAGAAACTCCCAGGATATGAAATCAAATGCATTCGATATATCCAACTTACGCATGAGTAAAGTTCTGTTCTTGTGATGGTATGTTTTCAAGAGGTTCCTGACGTACATGAATCCATCTTGGATGCATCTAGATTGAATGAAAGCATTCTGCGAGGGGGAAACAATCTTATCCATGTGCTTGGAAAACCTGATGGATAGTACCTTAGAGAAAATCATGGCCACCGAGTTTATTAGGCTAATAGGTCTGAAATCCGCAGGGGTATATGCCTCTGTCTGTTTAGGAATTAATGTGACTAGGGCATTGTTTATCTTCTCAAAAATAGCTGAGCGATGGATGTACAAGTTTGGAAACACTTGGACTAGTTTTTTCTTTATAAACTGCTACCAAGCGTTATAAAAGTCCATTGTAAATCCATCAGCCCGTGGAGCTTTCTCTGACGGCATTTGTTGAATTGCCTTCCATATCTCCTCTTCCGAGAACGGGACGTCGAGATCATGCAAGTCTATCACCGGCAGGTCGAGCTCCTGCCAGTTGAGTGTACTCCCCCTGGTTTCCTTTGTTCCTAACACATTTTGGAAGTACTGATCCGCAATATGATGCATCCCTTCCTGGCTGCTTATTACCTCTCTCGAAGTTGATTGCAGTTGTGCCGTGTGTAACTTTCTTCTTCTCCCGCTAGCCTTCAGATGTAAGAACCTGGTATTGGCATCACCACTCTTCAACCATATCGCTCTAGAAGCCTTTTGTCTCCTGCTTCTCTCCACTGCTGCCAGTCCCAAAAGTCTAGTTTTGATGTCTCTTCTTAAGCTCAGTTCATCTTTACTCAAGAGTCGTGTTTCTTGTGCTTTGTCAAACTGGAATATGAGTTCATTGCTGTAGCCATCTGCAGCTTGGACTGATCAAAGCACCTGAGGCTCCTGACCCGAAGTGCCTTCGCCGTCCTAGACAGCTTAGCGTGAAGTATGTTGATCGGTGATGCAACTAGGGTCTCCCTTTCCCAAGCCTCTTTGACAACATCTAGAAAGCCTGGGTTCCTTATCCAAAATGTTTAAATTTGAATTGGCGTGGCCTCCTCACATGCTCCAGCTTACTGAGAAAGACTGTGGAGTGATGAGAGACCAAGGACGACAAAGAGGGAAGGGAGGCATCTGGGAAGGCTTCCATCCATTCAGTGTTGCATAACATCCTATCCAGCTTTACCAACACTGTACTTGCGCGTTCATTTGACCATGTGCATAGCTTTCCTTGCAGAGGAATATCTAGTAGCTGGAGTCTGTCAATAGTTCTCTTAAACATCCCCATGGTTCGGTAGTTAAGGTTTGAGTTGTTCTTATCTGCAGATCTATAGATCATATTGATGTCTCCCAAAGCAATCCAAGGGACGCCTAAAGACGGTTGTTGTCCTTGTAGCTCTGTCACACCTGGTAAAAAGAAGACAACCAGATACTTTCCACATATATGCCAGGATCAGTTCAACTCATACATGTGTAGACGAAAGTGAAATACCGTAAATAATGCCATGTTCAAGTACATCACCTTATTACATAAATGATCTTCTAGGTCTAAAAGAAAATTACACAAGCAGCGGAAAAACAAGAAAAAGGGCTCCAAGCACAGGCATTGCATGGAGGAGAGCCAGCCTAGAACATCTCATCGGGATCTCCGTAGAAGTCTTGGTTCTCCACCTCTTTGTCTTCGTAGACTGGGGGGAAAAGTATGCAACTAACAAGTTTGAGTACCAACGGTACTCACAAGTTGGGAAGTTATGACATGTGGTTCACAACAAGGAAGGAAATTAATAGGTAAAGCACTATAGCAGTTACAACCTACTCTTATTGTTGTTATGCACCGATATCTAGGTGAAGTCCCAACCAACACACCAAAATAACCAAGTAAGACCAAACCCAAACCATCCATTATGTAACCATGTGCTAATTATGAATTTGGTTCCAAGCCGCTCGTGTCCGTGAGCACGGCTGTCTAGACAGTTTGACAAGACTCTGTAGAGTGTGTATCCTTTACCCACAATTCGTGATTTCATCCTCTGTTGCCAGGTGAACTAAGGTAAACCTCCCTGATGCCCGTGGTAGCTAACCACATTACACACTTCCATAGGTGTGTGGCCAGGAGATCACTATGAGGTGTTTCCGATGGTTCTCCCGACTTGCAATGGGTACTCTAAGATTTCACCACTCCGGCACCTGGAGTCTATTTTCCCTCCGCCAGGAGAAGCCCCCTCTTGAACCATGCAGATCCCAAGGCAAAACCCATTCCCCGCCCGTTCAATTACCTATGATACATCGGGAGAGACCAACTTACTAAACAAAGTTGTCCCATATACAATTCTGTGGTGATACTAAAAGGCTTAGCAACTTCCTCCATAAACCGGTCCTTAGAATCCGATAGGTGTCATGTCCCAAACCAGGGTATTGTGCATGCATGCACCGATCCATACACAACCCCCTATCGGATTCCTATCTACTAAATTCATATTTTCCATCAATTCATGAATCACAATATATCAAATATAACTTGTAGATAATTAGATCATATTTCAATTAAGCATGGCTAAGCATAAACTAAATAATAGTATAACACTCAAACCAAGCAACAAGGAATTATTGGGAAAAACTAAGGAAACATAGCATAGGATCCATATTTTAAATTAGCATGCATCTAACTAAAACTTAACTAAAAAGGTGCAAGATGGTCAAGGAACTTGCCTCCAAATTGAGCCTGGTGGTCGTGGGGAAATTGTTGCTCTTGAAGATTAAATGTCGGTTCTGGCCCCGACTCTAGATTACGACGATGCATAAAATAATAACATACACTAAGAACACATAGAATTGCAAACACTTCAAATAGACATAAATTCCTATGTAAAAGTGATTTTTATAGTTAATTTAAGTTATAGGCATAAACCAATTATTGAGAATTTAGAGGTAAATGATATTTATTGGGTAAAACATTTTTTAACAATTTTTATTCCATTCTGTATTTATTAGAAACCTATTATTATTTTCTAGAAAATTTTCTCCTTCAAAATATGCTTATAATAAATTTATAACATAAAATGTGCATTTTAAGATTTTTACACTATTTTTAATAATTATTTCTATGTGCAAATCAATTATTATGAAGTAAATAGACTTTAAAAGTATTTTATGATTAATTCAGCAGCTGAAATGAATTAATAAAAATAATACAGAAATGAAAATAAATTAAAAACATAACTAAATCTGTTTTTATAATTATTTTATATGAATTAAGGAATTTTATTAAATTTCTGGAATTTCCAGGGGTCTTTCTGCAAAATCAAAACTATTCCAGAGGCTAAAAACAATTTTTATTAAGTCCAGGGATTATTCTACAATTTTCCTGAATTTATTTGCTATTTTATAATATTCTAGGGGCTTTAAAACACTTTTTATTTAATTATCGAGTATTTTCCTAATTTCCAGAAAGCTCAGGGTTAATTCTGTAAAGTTTTGGACCAATATGCAATTAGTTAAAACTGTCCAGGGAGTTTTCTAAACTAATCAGGGGACCTACTGTAAAAAATACCAACGGCTAAAGGGGTTTGAACTTGGGCCGTTGGATTTAAAATGGACTGTCCAAATTTTAAAGGCCGAAGGGGTACGGGGTGTTTATTCTCGGCCGCCCATTCAAAATGAACGGCCGACAGAGGGCCACGTCGCCCCGAACACGAGAGCGGCGACGCTAGGGTTTTGACGTCGAGAATGGCGAGAACAGGGGGATCGGCCGGGTTTTATAAGGGTTTCGATGGAGTAACAGGCTGCGGTCATCAAGGGCACGATTCCACTCTTGATTGAGGTGAAACGGTCCGACATTGAAGGGGAGAGAGAGTGGGCGGTGCGGTTGATATGCACCGAATTTGGTTCGGTGAAGGGTGGCCCGATCTTCATGACAGGAGGTTCAAGAACAAGATAACTTGCTGTAGAAACAGCGCGGATAACTAGCTTTATACCTGACCAAGGTTGGATGCAACCAAGCGATGGGGAGAGAGACACCGAAACCGCGAAGACTTCGACTCGTTCTCCGAACGACCGCAGAACCACAACCGGAGCTAATCCACACAAGACGGGGCAGCCGTACTGGAACCCGCAGAGCACGAATTAGTGGATCTCAGATAGATCTCTCCACAAGTTCAAGAAGAACAAGGAAGAACAAGGGTTGAGTAAGATACTCAAGCAGCTCGGCTGCAAATTTCACTGGAATATTCTTAATTCATCCAAGAGTCTTTCTTGGCTTACAAAAGAGGGGTATTTATACCAACTACTAGTCTAAAAATAGATGTGAACTAGAAAAACCATGTGAGAAGGTGGAAGGCCAACTGGCTTGATCATTCATGCAGTGGTCATCAATTTCCCGCATGTCTTCTGACCTTTTGAGTGGTCTTCAGTGTTTTAATCATAACTCCACCTAGGGACATCCAAAAGACATGGGACCAGATGCGTTGGAAACATGATTTGATAATCTTTCAAACAATGTATAGCATGCTTCACGAAATATTGTAGAGTGATACAGTTTCTCACGGAAACTTGGATATCAGGCTGACTATTGGTCTTCTGAACAGTCTGCACCAAAAGCACTCGGCTGCCAAGGTGGGAGCTCTAAAGAACTCGGCACTTAGTGGCAATAAAAAGTTGACTTCAACGCCTTTCCAACAAGTAGTCATGTACCTTCTTAGCTTCTATGAATCAAGAGATATGACTGTTTCTTCATGACAGTTCTGCCAGGCCGAACTGGTTCGACGTAGTTCTCCTCTCTGGTCAGTCTTGGCGTGTCCTTGTCATCCTCCTTGGTGAATCTAAGTAATAGAAACATGTATATTTAGGAAGTATATAATTCTCATTAATAAATGGAATTTCACAAAGTAGCGTGTGCACCTCTTGTTGTAGCTGTTTGGCTCGGCTACGATAAATTGGTCCATCAAAAACATGAGCTGGTGCAGTTTGACTTGATGATCGTTCCATCTTGCTTTATGTAGTCGGTATACTTGATGGTGTGGTCGGCGTGGGCATATCATCCTCCCCCCTTGAAAAAGAGTCGTCCTCGACTCTTCCAATCAAAAGAATGGAGAGAGGTCGGACACATTGAAACTGGTACTTACACCATAAGTACTTGGCAGATCAATTTCATAAGCGTTGTCGTTGATCTTGCGCAGAACTTTGAATGGTCCGTCAGCCCGGGGTTGCAACTTGTTCTTGCACAGCTCTGGAAAACGATCCTTTCAAAGGTGCACCCAAACCAAGTCCCCTGGTTCAAACAACACCTTCCTGCGACCCTTGTTAGCGTGCTTCTCATACTTCTTGGTCATCTTTTCAATATTGGCCCGAGCCCTATCATGAATGTTCTTGAGAAATTCAGCTCGCTTGCTTGCATCGAAGTTCACACGTTCCTGCATGGGTAAAGACAAAAGATCTATGGGAGCAGTGGGTGTGAATCCATATACAATTTCAAATGGACAAAATCTAGTGGTCGAGTGTACTACCCTATTGTATGCAAACTCCATATGTGGCAAGCTTTCTTCCCATAGTTTCAGGTTCTTCTTAAGGACAACTCGGAGCAACATTGATAGTGTTCGATTCACAACTTCAGTTTGGCCGTCCGTTTGTGGATGACATGTTGTGGAGAACAACAGTATTGTCCCAAGTTTGCCCCACAATGTCTTCCAAAAGTAGCTCAAGAACTTGGTGTCACGATCCGACACAATGGTACGTGGCATTCCATGTAGTAGCATGATTTCCCTGAAAAATAATTCAGCAATACGGGAAGCATCGTCGCTCTTGTGGCAAGGAATAAATTGTGCCATTTTGCTGAAACGATCAACCACGACAAAAATTGAATCCCTTCCCCCTTTGGTCTGTGGTAACCCAAGAACAAAATCCATTGAAATATCCTCCCAAGGTGCATTAGGAATAGGAAGGGGAGTATATAAACCATGAGGGTTCAGACGATACTTAGCTTTGTGGCAGTTTTCGCAGCGAAGAACATGTCTCTCTACATCTCGTCGCATTTTTGGCCAAAAGAAATGGTCAACCAGCACTTGCTCCGTCTTCTTGGCTACAAAATGGCCATAAGTCCATCTGCATGAGCTTCCTGCATGAGTAAAAGTCGAACAGAGCAATCTGGAATGTTAGTGCGAAATAAAAATCCATCATGCACATGATACTTTTCCCATCCTTTGCCATTACGGCACTTGGCATATGGTTCAGCAAAGTATGAATCAGTGGTCAATAATTCCTTTATAGTTTCCAATCTGAGAATTTTAGCATCAAGTTGTGTGAGCAAAGCATGACGTCGAGATAAAGCATCAGCTACAATATTCTCTTGACCTTTCTTATATTTGACAATATAAGGAAAGGACTCAATAAATTCACTCCACTTAGCATGTCGTTTATTCAGTTTTAGTTCTCCCTTAATATGTTTCAATGATTCATGGTCTGAATGTATTACAAATTCTTTAGAATAAAGGTAGTGTTGCCAAGTTTCCAAACTCTGAACGAGAGCATATAATTCTTTATCATAAACTGAATAATTCAAAGTCGGACCACATAGCTTTTCACTGAAGAATGCAATTGGACTCTTTTCTTGCATCATCACGCCTCCAATCCCAACTCCACTTGCATCACATTCAATTTCAAATGTCTTGTTGAAATCAGGAAGTGCAAGGATCGGGGATGTTGTGAGCTTCCTCTTTAATTCTTCAAAAGCCTTTTGTTGTGCTTCTCCCCAATTGAAAGGTACGTCTTTCTTGGTCAGCTCATTGATTGGAGCAGCGATCGTGCTGAAATCTTTCACAAAGCGCCGGTAGAAACCAACAAGTCCAAGGAAGCTTGTCACTTGGCTCACATTCTGTGGGGGCCTCCATTCGTGTACAGCCTTGACTTTCTCAACATCCACCTCCATGCCTTGTCCTGAAACAACAAAACCAAGGAAAACTACCTTGTCGGTGTAGAAGGTGCACTTCTCAAGGTTAGCGTACAATTTTTGTTTACGCAGGACAACAAGTACGCTCTGGATATGTGCAACATGTTCTTCAAGAGTCTTGATGTAGATTAGGATGTCATCAAAAGAAACCACAACAAATTTACCAATGAAAGTTCTAAGCACATGACTCATTAATCGCATAAATGTACTAGGTGCATTGGTTAAACCGAAGGGCATCACTAACCATTCATACAATCCAAATTTTGTTTTAAAGGCTGTTTTACACTCATCTCCTTCTTTCATACGAATATGATGATAGCCACTTCTTAAATCAATTTTAGTGAAAAAAATTAGCACCATTAAGTTCATCAAGCATATCATCTAAGCGAGGAATGGGATGCCTATATCTTACTGTGATGTTGTTAATTGTGCGGCAATTCACATATAGTCTCCAAGACCCATCTTTCTTAGGCACTAATAGAACAGGGACAGAACAAGGGGAAAGACTTTCCTATACATACCCTTTTTTAATCAATTCCTCCACTTGTCGCTGAATTTATTTTGTCTCCTCTGGGTTGGTGCGGTATGCAGCCCTGTTTGGAAGTGACGCACCAGGAACCAAGTCAATTTGATGCTCGATCCCTTTCTTAGGTGGCAGTCCTGGTGGTACTTCGTCCGGAAAGACATCTTCATATTCCTGCAAGACATTCAAAAGAGTACTCGGCATGGTAGAGGGTAAGGCATTAGTAGAAAGAAAAGTGTCCTTGTACATAAGTACAAAGAACATGGCATCGGGTTCACTCTTGATATCCCCCTTTCTAGCCATCATTACTAAACCCTCTTTTCCCGGTTTTTGGGTTCCTTACAGCTGTGGGGTTTGATTTGGCTGTGGACACTCTTCCTTACTATTTTTGTGGCTCACTCGCAAGTGGTGCTCGCTCTTGTGCTGTTTCTTCCTGATATCATCCTTCAAAATTTCTTCCGGTGTCAAATGAAGCAAGGAAATTCGCTCTCCTTTGCACACAAAAGACAGCTTCTTGGTCCTTCCAAAAATCTGGACATCACGATCATATAGCCATGGTCTATCGAGCAGAAGCTGGCAGGCTTTCATAGGCACCACATCGCACTCCACATGATCATTGTATTTACCAACAGAGAATGGTACAGTCACAGTATGACTGACACATAGCACACCACAATCATTAAGCCACTGCATCTTGTATGGACTTGGATGACGCCATGGTTTCAGTCCCAATCTGTCCACCAATTTTTGGCTAGCAATATTGTTGCAGCTGCCATTATCAACGATGATGCGACACACCTTATCTTTGATTAGTCCACGGGTATGGAACAAATTATGTCGCTGCCCATTGTCTTCCTTTTCTGCTGTTACACTAAGCACTCGTAGAGAAATAAAGCAATTATGTTCTCCTTCTTCAGGCTGGATCTCATTCCCTTCCTCCTCAATTTCTTCATCACAAATCTGTCCAGCATCTTCTGGATCACTCTCGGATTCCCATTCACCTTTCTCATTCAACAACATGGTCCTCTTGCTTGGGCATTGGGCAGCAATGAACCCACGGCCGTGGCATTTATGGCATGCAATTTCTCTTCTTCGGGAAGAAGATGTAGCTCCCGAGACATTGTTGTGGGCTGCTGAACTTGCAGCGGGTCGCTGCTGAGTTGTTGGTGATGACGCGGTGGAGGCTGCCATCTTCGATGGAACAAATGATTGAGAAGACTTGGCTGCAGCCCCTTGAGATCGTCCACCACTATAGGAAGTACGTGACTGCTGTTTGCACCATGGGGCAGCAATAGAATAACTTCCATAAGATTTTCCACATGACTCTTGCTGAATCTTTTTCTCTGTTCGCATAGCTTGATCAACAAGATCCTGCAATGTACGATATGGAAACATCTCCACAAAACCAGAAATTTCTTCATTAAGACCTCCTAGAAATCTTGCCATTGTTGACTCTGCATCTTCTCTTATTCCCGCCCGCACCAACAGCAGCACCATCTCATTGAAATACTCATCAACTGATCTCTTCCCTTGCTTTAACATTTGCAACCGGTCCCTGAGATCACGCTGATAGCTAGATGGCACGAATCGCCTTCTCATCACTTGCTTCATCTCCTCCCATGTATTGATATATCCACGTCCCAAATCACGTTGATTCTCCTGCACTTGGTTCCACCAAGTGAGAGCGTATCCAGAGAATTCCACCGAAGGAAGATTCACACGGCGCTGAGCCGAAAGATTATGTACTTGGAATATTTGATCACACTGCTCAGCCCATTCAAGAAATTCATCAGGATTCTCCTTTCCAGTACACTTTGGAATACTCAATTTGACACGAGCGATGTTATCTGGGTTGTCATGAGGACGTCGACCACGATGGTATTCCCTTTCTTCAAAATCAGCAGGCCGACGATGATGACGCCGATCAAACCTGCCTTCTTGACCGAAAGGATTTTCATCATCATGAGATACTTCTTCATGATCTTGATCTTCAAACTCTTCGTCTTCAAAATGCACTCGGCGACTATCAGCATTGAGCCTATGTGCATGACGCCCACCATGGTAATTATTAAAATCAGCATGGCGACCACCACCAGAACCGTCAGGGCCATGTCCGAAGCGATTGAATCCATGGCTGAAACCAGAATTCTCATCGCCAGACTCCTCTCGATGACGGTCCTCTTGATCACGACATGCTCGACGTCCTCCGGCCGCGGGAGGACGCTCATCGAGGAGCCTGCCCATGGCCTCCATGAGTGAATCAGCCATGCGACGCATCTCATCCCGTGAGACAGGGAGTTTCCTATCACCATGGTGTCCACCATGAACACTTGAATCTGAGTCTGCCATGTTAGGAGCAGCAAGAAAAAGAAAATATATATATATATATATATATATATATATGTGTGTGTGTGTGTGTGTGTGTGGACACACTCGATCTCACCTCTTATTTACCCAAGTTCTTGCTTGATCTCAAGAACTGTGATGGTGCTGGTGTGACAGCTTCAACGGAGGTGGTAAAGAGGCCGTAAGGAGTGCAAATCGAAAGTCCCGGTTTATGTTTTTGGTGGAGCTATAGGTGGCTGAACAAGGAGGGCTACAGTACTGCCAATCAAGTGAAAAAAAGATGTGCTCAAAAGATAAATTTTTTTTTGCTGCTATCAAGATTACCACCAACTTGGATATGAAAACTGAAAATTTCAACACCCAACCGTAACACAAAATTCTTCAGAATCTTTTCACTTGTGCTCTCTTTTTTTTACTGTATTCTTTCTTTCTTTTTTTTATAACACTAACAGGGGTGCTGATTACAAAAGATATAGGTCAACGGTGGTGACGAGCAACTGGAAGAACACAAACACAAGATAACAGTACCGTCAAAAGGGCTATAGGTATTTTTTTTAGGCTTTGGACTATAGGACAAACAAATATATGTAAAAGATAAACACAGGGATGAATATGTGGATGGTGAAAACAATAACAGATTGAAAAAGGGTGGGAGGGTGGGTGATAAAAAAATGAACCTACCGTGACAACGATAGCTCTGATTACCACATGATATGCACCGAATTTGGTTCGGCGAAGGGTGGCCCGATCTTCACCACAGGAGGTTCAAGAAGAAGATATCTTGTTGTAGAAACAGCGTGGATAACTAGCTTTATACCTGACCAAGGTTGGATGCGACCAAGTGACGGGGAGAGAGACACCAAAACCGCGAAGACTTCGACTCGATCTCCGAACGACCGCAAAACCACAATCGGAGCTAATCCACACAAGACGGGGCAGCCGTACTGGAACCCGCAGAGCACGAATTAGTGGATCTCAGATAGATCTCTCCACAAGTTCAAGAAGAACAAGGAAGAACAAGGGTTGAGTAAGACACTCAAGCAGCTCGGCTGCAAATTTCGCTGGAATAATCTTAATTCATCCAAGAGTCTTTCTTGGCTTACAAAAGAGGGGTATTTATACCAACAACTACTCTAAAAATAGATGTGAACTGGAAAAACCACGCTAGAAGGTGGAAGGCCAACCGGCTTGATCATTCATGCAGTGGTCATCAATTTCCCGCATGTCTTCTGGCCTTTTGAGTGGTCTTCAGTGTTTTAATCATAACTCCACCTAGGGACATCCAGAAGACATGGGACCAGATGCGTTGGAAAGATAATTTGATAACCTTTCACACAATGTATAGCATGCTTCACGAAATATTGTAGAGTGATACAGTTTCTCACGGAAACTTGGATATCAGGCTAACTGTTGGTCTTCTGAACAGTTTGCACCAAAAGCACTCGGCTGCCAAGCTGGGAGCTCTAAAGCACTCGGCACTTAGTGGCATTAAAAAGTTGACTTCAACGCCTTTCCAACAAGTAGTCATGGACCTTCACAGCTTCTATGAATCAAGAGATATGACTGTTTCTTCATGACAGTTCTGCTAGGCCGAACTGGTTCGACGTAGTTCTCCTCTCTGGTTCAGTCTTGGCGTGTCCTTGTCATCCTCCTTGGTGAACCTGAGTAATAGAAAAATGTACGATTTAGGAAGTATATAATTCTCATTAATAAATGGAATTTCACAAAGTAGCACGTGCACCTCTTTTTGTAACTGTTTAGCTCGACTACGAGTAATTGGTCCATCGAAAACATGAGCTGGTGCAGCTTGACTTGATGATTGTTCCATCTTGCTTGATGTAGTCAGTATACTTGATGGTGTGGTCGGCGTGGGCATATCAGCGGTGATGGCGCATGCGTTACGGCGCAGCGCGGGCGCGAGGAAGAGAGAGCCAACATGCGGGCCCGGCTGGTCAACGGAAGGGAGAGTGGGTGCGGGCGCGAGGTGAAGCGGGCTGACGCGGGGAAGAGAGGGAAGTGGGCCGGGGGTGGGAGAATTGGCCCAGGAGCATTTTTCCTTTTTCTTTTTCCTTTTCTTTTTCTTTTCTGTTTTCTTTTCTCTTCTCTTTTTATGATTTGAATTTTTAAACTGAATTTCTATTGAATTTGAATTTCCAAACTTTCACACAAAACCAAACATGATGCAATTGCCTTATATGAATTTTATTTCCAAAGAAAATTATTTTTGTAACCCTTCACAATTTCTTTTTAAATTTTTTTTCTTCCAAAAATTGGGGTGTTACAATTCTACCCCCCTAAAAACGAAATCTCGCCCTCGAGATTTGGACGACCTAAGAGAAAAGACTGGGAATCTCCGCCTCGATGTCTTCTTCTCTTTACCACGTTGCCTCTTCTTCTGAGTGATGTTTCCATTGAACTTTGCACATACGAGTAACTTTATTCCTCGTAACTTGTTCTGATGTCTCGAGAATCTTAACAGGTTGTTCTGCATAGGTCAGGTCCTCTTGTACGTCTACTGCTTCCAATGGCAACTGTTCTTCAAGCACTCTTAAGCATTTCTTGAGTTGTGACACGTGGAATACGTCATGTACATCTGATAAGTGAGATGGTAGCTCGAGCTGATAGGCTACTTCTCCTCTTTTCTCCAATACCTTGAAAGGACCAATATATCTGAGTGATAACTTGCCCTTCATCTTGAATCATCTCAATCCTCTCACGGGTGACACCTTGAGATACACAAAATCACCAATCTCAAATGATAGATTATGACGTCGAGTATCTGCATAACTCTTCTGCCTTGATTGAGTCGTCTTCAAAGTCTTCCGGATTTCTTGCGCTTGTCTCTCAGCTTCTCTTAACACTTCGGACTCGAATACTTGGCTTTCCCCAGTTTGATTCCAAAACAACGATGTTCTGCACTTCTGTCATACAAGGCTTCAAACGGAGACATCTTCAAACTGGCTTGATAACTGTTGTTATAAGAAAATTCAGCATACGGTAGGTTATTATCCCAGCTCTTGCTGTTTTTCAAAGCACACACTCTCAACATGTCTTCAAGAATCTGATTAGTGTGCTCTGTCTGGCCGTCTGTTTGCGGATGATATGCTGAGCTGGAATTTAGTCGGGTATCCATAGACTCATGGAACTTCTGCCAAAATCTGGAAGTGAACTGGGTACCTCTATCTGATATTATCTTCTTCGGAACTCCATGAAGGCATACAATTCTTGCCATACATAGTTCTGCCAATCTTGAACCAGAATAGCTTTCTTTTACTGGAATAAAGTGAGCCACTTTAGTCAAGCGGTCCACTATGACCCATATAGAGTCATATCCTGACTGAGTTCTTGGCAGTCCCACTATAAAGTCCATACTTATTTCTTCCCATTTCCATTCAGGAACTTTAATTGGTTGAAGTAACCCTGTTGGTCTTTGATGTTCTGCCTTGACCTTTTGACATGTGTCACACAAAGCTACATATTCTGCTACATTGCGTTTCATTCCATGCCACCAGTATCGATCCTTAAGATCTTGCTACATCTTTGTGCTTCCCAGGTGGATAGAATACTACGAATCGTGGGCTTCTGTCAGTATTAACTTCTGAATCTCCTTGATATCAGGTACACATATTTTTTTCCTAGCCAGATGGTTCCCTGTTCATCTTGTGTAAAGTCCGGTGCTTTTTCTTCTTTCATTAGTCGCTTAATCTTTTGGATCCACTTATCATTCTTTTGCCCTTCTTGAATATCCTTTTCCAAAGTAGAATCTACTTCCATGGACACGACCTCAATGTTAGTCACAATACTGAGGTTTGGCTTCGTGAATTCTTTACATAACTGTGGTTGTTGACCCTGTAGTGTTAAACTGTTGCATTGAGCTGACCTACTTAAAGCATCCGCGACCACATTAGCTTTTCTAGGATGGTAATTGATTCTGACATCAAAATCATTAATAAGTTCCAACCATCTGTGTTGTCTGAGGTTTAGATCTGGTTGAGTAAAAATATACTTCAGTCTCTTGTGGTCCGTGTAGATTTCAGTTCTTTTTCCTATCAAATAATGTCTCCATAGCTTCAACGCATGAACCCGGCTGCTAACTCCAAATCATGAGTAGGGTAATTTCTTTCATGCTTTCTAAGTTGACGTGAAGCATAAGCCACTACATGTCCATCTTGCATCAATACACATCCTAGCCCTTGTCTGGATGCATCATATTAAACTGCAAATTCTTTTTGCATATCTGGCATAACCAACACAGGTGCAGTGGTCAACCTTTTCTTTAGTTCCACGAAATTAGCTTCACATTCTGGTGTCCACTTGTATACAGCTCCCTTCTCGAGTAACATGGTTAACGAACGAGATATTTTTGAGAATCCTTGGATGAACCGGTGATAATAGCCAGCCATTCCCAAGAAACTCCTGATTTCCCCAACATTTTCTGGTGTCTTCCAATTCAGAACACTTTTCACTTTACTAGGATCTACTGCTATTCCTCCTCGTGATATAACATGTCCAAGAAATGACACTTCCTTCAACTAGAACTCGCATTTTCTTAGCTTTGCATACAACTGATGTTCACGAAGCTTCTGTAAGGCCAATCTTAGGTGTTCCTCATGTTCCTATTCACTTTTGGAGAATAACAAGATGTCGTCAATAAACACCACAACAACCTTGTCCAGATATTCCATAAACACCTTATTCATAACATACATGAAATAAGCAGGGGCATTGGTTAAACCAAAGGACGTGACTATATATTCATATAGTTCACATCCTGAAACAAATGCCGTCTTGGGAATGTCCGAGGGTCATATCTTCAACTGGTGATACCCTGAACGCAGATCAATCTTTGAGAACACATAAGCACCTCTCAATTGGTCAAACAAATCATCAATCCTTGGTAGAGGATACTTGTTCTTGATAGTTACTGCGTTGAGAGCACGATAATCCATGCACAACCTCTGTGTACCATCCTTCTTAGGTACAAATATCACTGGAGCTCCCCAGGGTGAGGAACTAGGACGAATGTATCCTTTTTCCAACAACTCACTGGAGCTGGACTTGCCGCTGCCGGTCTCGTTGACGACGATGGTTGTGGGTCGTGGCGTGCCGCTCCACCAGGTAGAGAAAGGCTTTGCGGTACTTGAACACCGGGAGCCGCTGCCGCTGCCTCTCCAAGCTCGCGTAACCAAACTTGCCGCCAAGCACGACAGAAACTATCAGCGCCCAATCTTGGATTAGAAACAACAAATATGGCGGGTGTGAGACGAGAGGTGAGTAGTGAGGTTTTAGAGTTCGAGTACGCACCCGGAGGAAGAGGTCGAGCTGGCGGAGGAGGCGAGGAATACGACGCCGCCCTCCTCGACCGGAGGAGTTCGAGGTCTTCAATTCAGCCAACTGTTTAGCATCCATCCTGTATGGTCGCTTGTAAATTGGAGCTGTTCCAGGCACTAATTCAATGATGAATTCAATTTCTCTGTCAGGGTGCATATCCGGTAGTTCCTCAGGAAACACATCCGGAAAGTCACATACAACTTTAATCTCTTGTACTCCCTCAACTTGATTGAGCTGTATTTTCTGAACTGGTGCTTGATCAAGATGAAATTCCACATTTGTGCCATCTGTATGAGTTAAGCATACTGTTCTAGTGGCACAGTGAATCACTCGTTTGTACTTGGTTAACCAATCCATTACCAGAATAATGTATATTCCTTGTGACTCCAGTACTATAAGATTTGCAAAGAATGCTACCCCCCTAATGCTTATGCTTACATTAGGGCATACTTTCCTTGTCAACATCTCTCCTCCAGGAGAGTTGACTACTAATACTTGAGTCATTAATGTAACAGTCATTCCATGTCTTCTTATGAATTCTTTTTCTATGAATGAATGTGTTGCACCAGAGTCAAACAATACTGTAGAAGGGTGGGAATCAGCAGAGAACGTACCGATCACCACATCTGACGCGTCTTGGGCTTCTTCCAAAACAACATGATTGACCCGACCTCGGGATTGGTTCTGCTCGATGGCTTCTTCGGGCAGTTGTTGGAGTAGTGTCCCTTGTCACCACATATGTAGCAAGCCCCCCCGAGCACTGGTGTCTTGAGCCTTGTTTCTTTGTTGATTCTGCTGCGGTTGCCCAATTGGTCGAGGATTTGAAGACATAGGGCGTTGTTGTTACATCTGAGGGCATTGTGGTCGCATCTGCTGGTACTGAGGGCGAGCATACTGCGCTTGAGGTCTGAATGAAGTGTTGTTGGTGTATCGCTGACCTTGACTATTACCCAAGGGATGACTCATGTGTCCAGACTGTTGTAGTTTAAAGCGAGGACGGTTGTTGCTTGAAGATTGTCCCATCATCATCTTCTGTTTGCGGTCTTCTCCCTCACATTCTTTCTTCTTTCTTTCCATCATAAAAGCATTGTCCACCAGATGTTGAAAGCTAGCATAGTCACTGGAAGACATCATCAACTGTATCTCTTTGTCCGGTCCCTCCTTGAAACAGAATTGCTTCTTAGCATCAGTATCAACATCTCTAGGGGCGTACTTAGATAGTTGTGTAAACTTGTTCAGATACCCTCGTATGTTCATGTTCCCTTGCTTCAGTGCTAGGAACTCCAGACGCTTGTCTTGAATCTCTCCTTCAGGTACGTGATGATTGCGGAAGTTTTCTCTGAAGTCCTCCCATGTGATGTTGTCTGGACTGTCATGGGCTGCAGTGAAAGCGGTCCACCAATCAGCTGCAGGTCCATGGAGTTGGTGTGATGCCATTAGTACACTTTCTCTTCCTTCGCATTGTACAATCCTCTATTTATTTTCAATTTTCTTGATCCAGTCGTCAGCATCCATAGGTTCCACAATGTTGGAAAAGCATGGAGGTTGAGTGTTCATGAAGTCTCTTAAGCAAGATCTTGGAGGTGGGGCTGGTGGGAGTGGTGGAGGGGGTGGTGGTGCTTACCATCATCTGTTGCCTTTAGTTTGCAGCCGATGCTCCACAGTCACCTCTTCCATTCCATTGAGGTAATGGAACTTCGTTGTTTTGATTGGGTGGCGCACCATGTCCACGTCCTCTTCCTCTTCCTGTCATCTGAGGTTGGGGTGTTGTAATACAATAAGAAGATGAGGGAGAAACTATTCTATACAACCTTCCCACTATATGCATCAATAAGTAATATGAGCAATAAAAGTCATTTCATTAAGCAAACTCAAACATAGATCATCAAGTTCTCAAAGAAAATCTTAAAACTCAAGATTACATAGATCGTCACTACTCGCTCTTATTACAACTAATGGGTAAGTGTCTTAATCTTGAGTCGTAGGGATAGGTCGAAGTCTACTCTCGCTCCTTGGGGTCCTCCTCCTTAGGGTTCTCATCCGGGTCTTCATCATCATATCCATCATACCCCGAGTTGCTTCCACGAGACCCATTGCCATGTGGATGAGAGTTGGCGGGCTGCTGCGGCACAGAAGGCTCCTCTGAAGATGACTCCTCGTCTATAGTCTGGTCCAGTGAATTAGTATTGCCTCGACCGACATGGCAGTAAGGGGAGTTCGGGATCCATGTGGAGGTGTCAGAAGCATATCCATCTGGGTCCTCGTCGGTGATCCGATGATACCTCCTCACCAACCTCTCATAGTGTGTTGCGAGGTCACGAACATCCTGTATCTCTTGCTGAGCCTTGTGGAGTCGGATGTTGAGGCGCTCCACATCATCTACAGCCTGGTGAGTCTGTGGAAGGTCCAGGGGTCCCTCCACGAACCTGGTGACGAAGTTGCCAGTACCGCTTGGACGCTGGGGTGTGTAGGCGTGCACGGTGTTCCTCAGCTGGCACCGCTAGGAGTGACTCCAGAAAGTAATGGCCTCCCAACTGAGATCTTGTTGATCATGACGATGGTAGGTTCTCGAGGCAGGTGTACGGTGCACCTTGAGTAGCTCATCTCAATAGTAGACAAACAGCTTGTATGACCACTCTAGCCTGTAGGGGCGCTGCATCCTGATTGAGTTGTAGGTGAGTGATAGTCTCTCGTGCCTGTAGCTTGCATCACGTAGTAAAGCTCGAAGTCGAAGTTGGAGTCGTCCTGCAGTTCTTCCATCAGTGTGAATCACCACTGCACGTTGAGGGTCGTTGAGCAGGGTGCGGCGTGCAGCAATCCTACGATTTGGAACATATCCTCCAGTGGACATGCGAGCGGTTCTCCTGACATTGGCCATCTACAATTTTGAAACAGGAGAGTGTCAGTGATAAAACAAATTAAGGAGTAAGTGAAACAAGCACAAGGTAAAGAATACAAAGAAATTTTCACATTTAATAATATTTGAAAATAGTAAAGTCCTTAAATCGTCCTTTTCTATCTAGGCTTGCGTTCTACAGGCAACACGGCTCTGATACCACTTTGTCACACCTGGTAGAAAGAAGACAACCAGATGCTTACTACATGTATGCCAGGATCAGTTCAACACATACATGTGTAGATGAAAGTGAAATACCATAAATAATGCCATGTTCGAGTACATCACCTTATTACATAATGACCTTCTAGGTCTAAAAGAAAATTACACAAGCAGTAGAAAAACAAGAAAAAGGGCTTCAGGCACAGGCATTGCACGGGGGAACGCCAGCCTAGAACATCTCATCGGGATCTCCGTAGAAGTCTTGGTTCTCCACCTCTTCGTCTTCGTAGACTGGCGGGGGGGGGGGGGGGGGGGAGGGGGAAGTATGCAACTATCAAGTTTGAGTACCAACGGTACTCGCAAGTTGAGAAGTTATGACATGTGGTTCACAACGAGGAAGGCAATTAATAGGTAAAGCACTATAGCAGTTACAACCTACTCTTATTGGTGAAGTCCCAACCAACATCCCAAAATAACCAGGTAAGACCAAACCTAAACCATCTATTATGTACCCATGTGCTAATTATGAATTTGGTTCCAAGTCGCTCGTGTCCGTGAGCACGGCTATCTAGACAGTTTGACAAGACTCTGCAGAGTGTGTATCCTTTACCCACAATTCATGATTTCATCCCCTGTTGCCAGGTGGACTAAGGTAAACCTCCCTGATGCCCGTTGTAGCTTACCACATTACACACTTCCGTAGGTGTGTGGCCAAGAGATCACTACGAGGTGTTTTTGATGGTTCTCCTGACATGCAATGGGTACTCAAAGGTTTCACCGCTTCGGCACCTAGAGTCTATTTTTCCTTCGCCAGGAGAAGCTTCTTCTTGAGCCATGCGGATCCCAAGGCAGAACCCATTCCCCGCCCATTCAATTACCTATGCTACATCAGGAGAGACCAAATTACTAAACCAAGTTGTCCCATATACAATTCTGTGGTGATACTAAAAGGCTTAGAAACTTCCTCCATAAACCGGTCCTTAGAATCTCATAGGTGTCAAGCCCCAAACCAGGGTATTGTGCACGCCTGCACCATTCTATACAAAATCCCCTATCAGATTCCTATCTACTAAATTCATATTTGCCATCAATTCATGAATCACAATATATCAAATATAACTTGTAGATAAGTAGATCATATTTCAATTAAGCATGGCTAAGCGTAAACTAAATAATAGTAAAACACCCAAACCAAGCGACAAGGAATTATTGGGAAAAACTAGGGAAACATAGCATAGGATCCATATTTTAAATTAGCATGTCTCTAACTAAAACTTAACAAAAAAGGTGCAAGATGGTCAAGGAACTTGCCTCCAAATTGAGCCTCATGGTCGTTGAGAAATTGTTGCTCTTGAAGATTAAATCTCGGTTCTAGCCCCGACTCTAGATTATGACGATGCATAAAATAATAACATACATTAAGAACACATAGAATTGCAAACACTTCAAATAGACATAAATTCCTATGTAAAAGTGATTTTATGGATAATTTAAATTATAGGCATAAACCAATTATTGAGAGTTTAGACTTAAATGAAATTTATTGGGTAAAACATATTTTTATTAGAAACCTATTATTATTTTCTAGAAATTTATCTCTTTCAAAATATTTATATAATAAATTTATAACATAAAATGTGCATTTTATAATTTTTACACTATTTTTAATAATTATTTCTATGTGCAAATCAATTTTTATGAATTAAATGCACCTAAATAGTATTATATGATTAATTCAGCAATTGAAATGAATTAATAAAATACAGAAATGAAAATAAATTTAAAAAATAATTAAATCTGTTTTTATAATTATTTTATATGAATTAAAGACTTTTATTAAATTTCTGGAATTTCTAGGGGTCTTTCTGCAAAATCAGAACTATTCTAGAGGCTAAAAACAATTTTTATTAAGTCCAGGGATTATTCTACAATTTTCCAGAATTTATTTGCTATTTTATAATATTCCAGGGGCTTTAAAACACTTTTTATTTAATTATCCAGTATTTTCCTAATTTCCAGAAAGCTCAGGGTTAATTCTGTAAAGTTTTGGACCAATATGCAATTAGTTAAAACTGTCCAGGGGGTTTTCTAAACTAATTAGGGGGCCTACTGTAAAAAATACAAACGGCTAAAGGGGTTTGAACTAGGGCCGTTGGATTTAAAATGGACAGTCCAGATTTTAAAGGTCGAAGGGGTACGGGGTGTTTTAATCTCGGCCGCCCATTCAAAACGAACGGCCGACAGAGGGCCACGTCGCCCCGAACACGAGAGCGGTGGTGCTAGGGTTTCGATGTCGGGAATGGCGAGAACAGGGGGATTGGCCGGGTTTTATAGGGGTTTCGATGGAGTAACATGCGGCGGTCATCATGGGCACGATTCACTCTTGATTGAGGTGAAACGACCGACATTGAAGGGGAGGGAGTGAGTGGGTGGTGCGGTGATGGCACGTGTGTTACGGCGCGGCGCGGCTGGTCAGCGGAAGGGAGAGGGGGCGCGGGCGCGAGGTGAAGCGGGCCAGCGCAGGGAAGAGAGGGAAGTGGGCCGGGGGCGGGAGAACTGGCCCAAGAGCATTTTTCCTTTTTTTTCCTTTTCTTTTTCCTTTCTGTTTTCTTTTCTCTTCTCTTTTTATGATTTAAATTTTTAAACTGAATTTCTATTGAATTTGAATTTCTAAACTTTCACACAATTGACCAAACATGATGCAATTGCCTTATATCAATTTTATTTCCAAAGAATATTATTTTTGTAACTCTTTACAATTTCTTTTTACATTTTTTTCTTCCAAAAATTTGGGTGTTACAAGCTCCTGTAGAAAACCCCTTTGTTCGTTTCCTCAGTCGGGCAGAAGGGAAGTTTGCTCCATCTTGGTCTGACCGTCATGGAGATCATATTTTGTCCGCATGCAATGTTCTGAATATCTATGAGCTTTGCCTGCCAAGCCACTACGATTCCCCCTCGTGTGCCATCTGCCTGCTTAGCTGTAAAACCATTGTAGAGATGTCCCATTGTCCGCGCCTGATTCAATTGATTGAAGTGTGTCAGTTTTGTTTTGCATTCAAAACAAATGTGGATTTACTGACTTGACAAGCGTCTTGATGGCCTCCCGCTTAGCCAGGGCATTGAGCCCCCTCACGTTCCAAGAGAGTAAGGTTGGTGGATCACTCATGATTAACCATATGATTGTTACAACTGGAGGGAAGAACACACAATACATAGATACGGAGGTGGGCCCAACAGTGGGCATAGCTGATTACACACTGAACACATATAGGATTGGACACCATCCCCCACTTGCCTAAAATTATCAGTAGTTGCACCCCTCCACTGGCCCCAATATGGTCTGCTACTGCTTCCTTGCCTAGCCATGACTTTAACTATATAGCAACTCATCGTGAACCGATGACAAAATATCACAGATCGGACCAAACTCTAGGAGTCCATGGTGGACTCCTCTTCTGCGGCGAGTGCCTCCGGAAGCAGCCATGATCTCAGAGTCTTGGAGTTGCAGTACTTTGAAGAGGTCCAGACACTTGGCCACAACTTCTTCCCCCACTGGCTCCTCCTCCAGAACAATCTCCATCAGTTTGATGAGACGTTCGGTGGCGCGGAAGGCAATTGGAATCATGGACTTGTTTGTTGCTTGACGCTTGCTCCGGCGGCACGTCTCTATAGAAGCCAATCTTCTACGCCCTCTTCCTGCACTGAGGGGTCAGGCAGTATGGGAGGCGGCAGGTGTAGGAAGACGCGTTTTAAAAAAAAAACAGCCTCAGAAGCATCTCAAATCAGGGTATTCTCTGGCCCAGTAAGGGCGATCTCCCTCAGTGCCGGGTTGGACGTTGGAAGCCCTTGCGGGCCTGATTCCAGGGTCGGTTGATTCTGTCTTGGTCCAGGGGAAATCTGGCTGGAGCGTGGGAAGGCCGCCCCCACTACCCAAGAGCAGTTCTGACAGCATGGGATCCATGCCTTCGCGGCACACCTCGGCCTGTCACTTCGGAGTCGGGAACAGGTCCATGAGCCTTCCGCCTGGAGCACAGCACTGAAGGTTGCTGACAGTGTTGTTGTGCTCTCTCCTCAAGGATTGTCCGTTACAATACCCACTTCCTCCGCTGCCCTGCTGAGGTGCATGGCGATGGCCACAGGTGCCGCAGCGGGGGCTGGGCGAGACCTCTCTCCGAAAGCCCCTGTCGGAACCGTCGATCGTGAGCCGGGCGTCCTTGCGCCTAAAACAGTGTGTGCTAGTTCCTTTGGTGCAAGCAACCTTCATCTTCTGGATCTTGATCTTTGGGGCTTGGGTTGAGATGTGGCCTATATGACCCCGAGGTAGAACCAGTGGTAACATCATTGGATCGGATCCCGCACATGGTTTCCTGGATGTCTAGTGGAAGCTATGTCACGGTTATGTTATCATGGGAGAAGGCTAGTTACCAACCATAAGACATGAGTCTATGTGGTAGTGCAAATACAATTTTTCTCGTTCAAGAAATCTTAATAGTGTACAAACTTAGAATGGTAGTGGTCAAAGGTCTATACGACATGACACACGTCTGCATATGATTTCCTTTTTTCATCAAGATTTTCTTGTTTTACGGACACATTAGCTTGTCAGTGTCACGGTTCCCTCGTGAAAAACATCCTAGAGTGTATGTGTCTGATATGGTTAAATTATCCGTGGAAGTAAGTTTTAGCTATGTCCACAGGCCAAAAAAAATTTCAGCTAATATGTCTGATAGAATTTCTGCCACAGTTATGGTAGTGTAGACCACCAAATATATATATTTTTTCTCTTTCAAACAATTTCTGTAAGAAGTATGCTTAGGAAAGTAGTGATAAAATCATGTATACACGATAAAAAACACATTCATGCTCGACTATGAAACAATTTTTTTACAGAGAAATCAATATTTAAGCTTATTAAAAAAAGAAGATAATATGCAAGACTACAAGGCCCCAACAGCTGATAATCTCATAAAAAAGAATTGGAGCGCGAACCTGTAACGCCCTGATTTTCCTTCCTTCCTCCTCTTCTTTCCAATCTTCGAGTGGGTCCCACCTGTCAGCGTGATTCCCTCTTCTTTCCCCTTCCTCACGAAGGCACAACACGCAGGCATGCCCAACAACCTGATCAGAACGAATCCCATCAAATCTGGCATCGTTTCCTTCGATTGGAGTCGCCCCACCTCTATAAACTGCCTCCCCACCCTAGATTTCTCCCTGCTTGGAAAATTCCCAAAACTGAGAGCGCCTCCAATGCGGCCTACGTTCCTCTAGGTAGGCTGCGCCTCCCTGCTCGATTTTCGTTTTGACATCCGCGAGTGGTGATGCTAACCCATCGTGCTGCTTGAAAGGGACGCCGGCTACCTCCTCCAGTCCTCCCCCTCGCGTGCCACCGCCTCAAACACTAACTCCGGCGAGCTGCGGTGAGTTTTTCCGCCCTTCCCAACGTTCCCATGTTTCTACCCAATTTTTCCTTGAGCTAACCCTCCTAACTCACTTGCGTTGATCTGGAACGCGTCAGAGGCACGAAGACACCGAGGAATCGCCACCCTGACGCCATTCCCTCGGAGGACCCAAACTCACCACTGTCCTGTGCCGTCGCGAGCCCTCCTCCGCGCCGTTCCAGCCCCCGAAAAACCCCTAGGTGAGTCCGTGGTGTTCCTCTCCTTCGGTCTAGGTAGGGGTCGACTAGGTTTAGCCGTTTTACCCATTGGGTCACTGCTACAATAAGCCTCATCACAGGCGGCTCCAAACCTATTATCACAAACGGCTTTTAAAAACGCCTGAAACGAAGAGTCTGTGATAATCCGCAATTTCACAGGCGGAGAAGTGAAACCGCCTGTGAAGACTAATTATCATAGGCGGTTCTTCACTAAGGATAGCCGCCTGTGAAGACCGATTATCATAGGCGGTTCTTTACTTAGGCTAGCCGTCTGTGAAAATACTTTATCACAGACGGGTCGTGCAGCATATATAACCGTCTGTGATAAACGTCTTATCACAGACGGTTATTGAAGAATAACTAACCGCCTATGATAAGAAGTCTTCACAGCCGGGTATTGAAGCATAACTAACCGCCAATGATAATTTGTCTTCACAGGCGGATTTTGAAGCATAACTAACCGCCTATGATAATGAGTCTTCACAGTCGGGTATTGAAGCATAACTAACCGCCTATGATAATGTGTATTCACAGGTGGATTTTGAAGCATAACTAACCGCCTATGATAATATGTCTTCACAAGCGGGTTTTGAAGCATAACTAACCGTCAATGATAATGTGTCTTTACAGATGGTTATTGAAGCATAACTAACCCGTCTATGATAATGGTGTTATCACAGACGGAGTTTACCTATATCAACCGTCTGTGAAAACCCTTTAACGCAGCCGGTTTCTACCATAACAGACACCGCCTGTGAAAATTAGGTTATCACATATGTTTCTTTACTTGTATCTAGCCGCCTGTGATAATTGTTTTTCACAGTCATGCAGTACTACTGCTGTTATTTCTAATTTCCAGGTCAATTCAATATAATCACAGAACAAAAAACAACAATCATCACAGAACAAAAGACAACAATATTATCATCACAGAAGTCAATTTCACTAAAACAATATACATACACACAAGTTACAGATACAATTTCATCTCAAAGATTACAAGTTTTCACTAAAAACTGTTTAGATTGGTATAGTCGGAAAGTTCTGGCACATCAGCTGCTGAACCTCTCTTATCAAAGAACTTCCCCGTTTTGTGCAAAATTTCGCGACGAATGAACTGACAGAGTTCAGAAGCAATCCTGTCGGCTCCTCCATCAGGAATACTTCTACAAACCGGCCATTCTTCGTTCAGATTCTTCTTGTGCTGCAATATAACACATAACAAGGTTTAGAATGTGTTGGTTTGAACAATCTCAAAGTATAGATCAAAGTGAGAGTATACAAGAATTTAGTAGGTATTTTTGGAGCAGTTGTACTATGAGCAATTGAATTTTGAAGTTGGAATCAAAATATGAAAATAATGTTTCTGGTAATATTGAACAGCAGAGAATATAAGCATTAAACTATGCTAGTTACAATGAAAATGAAACACAAAAGTAAGAAAATAAGGTATCGACATTAAGGATAACTTACATCCTCACGATTGACTCTATATACGGCGGCGGTCCGAAGATGCTCGCATACATAATACCCGCATAAGACACTCCCAGCAGGCTGCTTCGGACAAGCATAATACGTTTTAATGTCCAATGCATTCGTATTAGGAGGTCTCTGACCGCCAAGCTGTTCTGCGTAAAACTGCCAAGCGCTGTAATACAAGAAATGTCATATAAAACTTGTCAACACATTCTAAATGTGCGTAAATTAAAATTATTGAATAAACGTACTTTTTCAAAATGGAAAGGAAATCTTTGTAACGATCTGGTGGGTAATTGGCCGAGTCCAAGACTGTTGCCATTCCCTGCGTTGGCTTGATGAAGATCATTATGTAGTGATTACTGCAAACATACAAACACACGTGTTAACAATTACCAATAATTGCTATTTCAATGCCATGTGTCGAACTTACTCGAAGTGGTACGGAGCCTTTACGAGGTCCTGGCCGTCTCTGACAAAGTTAAACATCGCATGTCCTATGTAAGCTGCAACTTCTGCCTTTCTATCCTTCTTAAGTTTTGCAATTGCTCTTTCAAAATCTTTTTTTTCATGTGTTTGTACTGGCTTGATTCTCGATTCGCCTGGACGTCGAATAGCGACTTTGCAATCCTAGTAGGGTCAAGGATACCTGTCTTGTGTGCCAACTTTTCATTATCCATGTATTGCATCCTATTGAAGAAGTCCAGAATTGTTATAATCTCATGAAATGCGTATGCGTGTAGTAAGAAAAGCAAATACAAAATATTAGAGCACTTACAAGCACCAGACGAGCAGCAGGTTGATTTCGAGCATGCCCCGATGGAAAAGGGAAAGCAGCTCGTCAAATAAAATGACTCGTTTATCTACTCCAGTGCTCCAGAATGCTTCTTTTGGAATACGAAATGTGACGCAATTAAGACCATATTTTGTGCTGGCAGTGATGTACCACTCATGCATTCTTCTGAGCGCGATGGGTTGTTTGCTAAGTTGTACGGATGTCATTAACGGCTTCCCATTCTCAAATTTAGGAGGAACATCCTCAAGCTTGTATATTGGAACTCCTGGTTTAACTAAAGCCGTCCACCGATTATACATGACACCGTCTTCTTCCCACTCCTCGATATCTTCTAATGCTGGCTCATGAGAAGAACGAGATGCACTCGATTTTCTAATATTTTCCTTCATAGCTTCCAAATACTTTGTCACTTCTGATGAAGGTTTCTTATTTTCGTATGAGCTAACTTTGACAGGCACTGATGATCGAGGAGTAGTTGTCGGAAGTTGGACACTGGCTTGTTGTTGAACCTGTTGTTCAAATGATTGCTCTTTACTCCCAGCAGCTGGCTCTAGTACTACTTCAAGCTGTTGCTCAACTAGTTGCTCTTTACTAGCAACAGCTTGCTCTGGTACTGCTTGAAGTTGTTGTCCAACTTGTTGCTCTTGGATATCATCATCCTTGCTCAGACATAGGGGGAGTGGATCTTCCCGGACTGGGAGTGGATCTTCATGCACTTTCGCCTTAGAAGATGGGGTTGCAGTATTTGGAGATGCGACGGGGCTAGAAATTGGCTCATCGTCCAACACGATATCGCGTCGGTGCCAAAGGATTAATTGGTTGACAGCCTGCCCCAGAGTC
The DNA here is from genome assembly GCA_036927565.1 of Tuctoria greenei. Lineage (NCBI taxonomy): Eukaryota > Viridiplantae > Streptophyta > Magnoliopsida > Poales > Poaceae > Tuctoria > Tuctoria greenei. The sequence continues at coordinate 63,025,932 of JAYESD010000007.1, read as the reverse complement.
GCGATCCCCTCAGGTGTGACGTGGTCTATTTCATAATCTTCATAATCATTATCAATGATCTGAAGAACTTGCACCACAGAATAATACAACGGAAGTGGACTCCCGTTGAAGTCACGATCAGGCTTTGCCATAGCAGTGGCAACCTGTTTGGTTTTGTTCCCTGCTCTGCCTATTGGGACAAGAAGACGACAAGATTTGTCGTTAGCAATATCATCGACAGGGAACTTATGGGCTGACCCTGAGCCTGGCACGGAACCAACGCTGCTAGGGTAGGCAGTTGGAGATACTAATTGCTCCTTTTGCACCGGAACCATCATTGTACTCGGTGCCACTAATTGTCCTGATTGTCTAAGTTGTTCCATTATTTCTTGCATATTTTCTTTGACCTTTTGAGCAATTGTTTCATCAAGTGTTTTCTTAAACTTCTCACGTCTTCTATATGTGTCTTTATCTTTAGGGAAACCATCTAGCCAAGACATTTGAGAAGAGACCGCTCGAACCCGTCCGCTGTGTTCAGGGTTTCCCAAGATAGCGGTAAGTTGGTCATTCTCCCTCTTCGGCTTGAAGAGACCCTTCTGTTGCTTTTCAATTACTTCTTTCATTTTATCCTCTACTTCATTCAGAGAGTCGGGCTTTTCAAGTTTGCCCTCGCTGGTCAAACCTGACCGAGCAAAGACCCAGCGTTGAGTTCGCTCATCGCACCCTTCTAATGGGTGAGGATTGCCCTTACTAAGAATTTCGTCTATTATCTTATTCCATTTCTGGACTTTGGGGCCATATCCGGCAGACCCCAAGCGATGATGGTATTTGTTCTCTTTTGCAAGCTCTGACCTAGTTGCACTTAGAGCTTTAACATCAGGTGTGCTCTTTTGACGAACAAACTCTTGCCACTGAGCTTGTGTGATTTTTCCCATCTTCCTCGGGCTAGGGACCTTATTGGCCTTAACATAAGCATTCATTTCACTCTTCCAGCATCGAAACTTCTTGCCGCAAGAGACCAATGTTGCTTTCTTTACAGCTTCTTCTGTGCCTTTCGGGAACTTGAATTGTTTCTTTATCTTTTCCCACAACTCATTCTTGGTCTGCTCGGGTAATTTCCTCCAATTCTCGATTGTGATCGGCACAACCTCCCTAACAAGAAAACCGCATGGATTACGGTACTTGGTAACTGAATCCAGTGGTTCTTGGGGAAGCCCACCTGGACCGACCCTTGTTATGTACATGATGCGGACCAATAGACCCTTATTGGGACCTCGTTGCCCTCGTTTCCGCTTGAGTGAAGCTGAGGATTCATCCATTGGTGAACCTTCTGCGGTTTTAGGAGCCGATGTCACCTCATTGTCTTCGAGATTAATCTAGGTAGAAAAAAATTATAAGACTTCGTATACTTGACAACCAACATTAACTTGAACTGCTGAAGTTAAGATTCGTGATCCATACCTCGTCGGCAGGATCATATTCCGGGTCTAGATCCACTAAAGTCTTTTTAATTTTTATATTTGGAAAAGGATCCGAAGGACTGTGATAGGAGCCTGAACTGCTGGAGTCAGTAAACTCCATATTGTCTTCTTAGGGCTCCTGGCATCACAAATGAGTTGGCCAGCAACTTTTGTTTGGCTTCAGAGCTAAATATAGCATAACTTTGATAGCTCAGATTAGGTACAATTGCTCAAATGAAGCTGATGGAGCCACAAGTGCAGACATCTTTGGTAGCACAGATTAGCTACAATTGCTCAAATGAAACTTAGAGAAATAAAAGCAAACTTAGCCAAACTTAGTCTAGCATAGCTAACTCTAAGCAAAAGTAGCCAAATATAGCTAAATATAGCATAACTTAGTCAAAATTAGTCAAGTATAACTATATCTAATGTAACTTAGCCAAAATTAGCCAAATTTGGTCAACTTAACCAAATATAGCTAAATCTTGCCCCTAATAGAGAATTATGTGGCATATGCAAGGCCGATGACAGAAATAGGGAATATACTGCTGTTACTAGAGTCTAGAATCATGTTTACCACTAATGTGTCAGAACAGTTTCAGACAAACAGAACCAACTACCAATTTATCGTGATATAACCATCCACATAAATCTTGCCCCACCGAACCCTAACCAAAGATGCCACCAAACTTGACAGTTTTTCGAATTCCACCGAACCCTAACCAAGGATGCCTACCATTATCTAATTCCCGAACCCTAACCAAGGATATGCAAGGCGGCAGCGAGGGCGGGGAGGGAGGCGGCACGGCGAAGGAGGATGGAAGGTCGAAGGGTTTAGGGTTTACCTTGAAGCTCGGCGGCGACGGAAATGGCTTCGCTCGGCGTACCTGGAAGTGAGGAGGGCGAAGCTCGACGGCGACGGCGAAGCTCGGCGACGACGGCGAAGCTCGGCGACGGCGAAGCTCGGCGACGGCGAAGCTCGGCGGCGTACCTGGAAGTGACGAGGGGGAACACTTGGCGACAAACAAAATTTTGGCAGCCTAACGGCGTCTAAGTGTTTCGCCCGGGTTAGGTTTTTCCAATGCTGCTGAGGGGTATATATAGACTCACATTTTCTCAGGCGGATTTTAAGTACCGACCGTCAGGGAAGACTGTTACCTCAGTCGGATTTTACTTACCAACCGCCTGAGAAGATACAATTATCTCAGGCGGTTGGTTAGTAACACCCGCCTGAGTTAAACATGGGCCTGTGAAGATATTTACTTCTTCTTAATTTGATGAACGCCTACATAAAGACCCCTCACCAACCGGGATGAGGATCCCCTGACTTAATCAGCGGTCACTGACATGTGGACCCGGTCCCACACATCAGTGACCATGTCACGCGTGCGCGACCTTTCTTTTCCACTCCGCGCGGCCTTAAAGACGCGCTATCGCTCACAAGCGCATCGCTCACTTTGATCCTCTTGTTTTCTTCGTCTTCCTCCGCTCCGACGACCCAACACCACTATGGCCGACCTTCCGCCGCCAAGCCCTCCGAGGGAGCCACCTTGCAAGAAACAATGTTGCAGCTCCCCCGAGAAGATCAACACCGAGCAGCGCCTCCTCATGGCGCGAGAGGCGTACAACAATACGTCTCGCGCCATGAGTGCCTTGGGGCTGGGTACCCTTCCAGAGTATACTGGAATGGGTACCTTGGGCCACTACCTCTACGCCCTCGTGGGGGTGGCTGATCGTCTCGACATTCTGTTCGTGACAATGGCCCAGGTTCTTGGCCCCGAGGGCCGTAGAACGCTGGTAGAGGCGACGGCTAGCAACCTCGGGGTTGCACCGCCAGTGCAGCCGGTGCAGCCGGCCCTGTCTCCTGTTGCACCGGTGCCGGAGTCGCCGCCGGAGGACGAGGAGGAGGAGAAGGAAGAGGAGTAGGAGTAGGATTTAATTAGTTTTTCTTTTTGTTGTTTTTATTTGCTTCTGTTTTGTAAATATTGTTAATGAATGAAATCTATCTTTTTTCATCTATGTGATTGAATATTACTTGTGTATCTTTTGTGTTCTTGTGTGTTCTTGTGTAAATATTGTGCATCTTGTGTGTTCTTTTGTGAGATGTGCATATTGTTAATGAATGAGTATCTTGTGTGTTCTTCAACTGTGTGAATGATTGAATATTGTTAATGAATGTAGTGTGTTCATCGTTAATTAAAATTTCACGTCTGAGAAGAAATTAATTTGATATTTACCAAAACATTACAATGTCAGCTATACAAGTTTTAAAAATATTTTGTTCAGGTGGTAGATGTTAATTTTATACAAATGTAGAAGAAAGAATCATCGAATTTGGACACAATTTGCAGAATCTAAACATGTTTGAGTATTTATATTGGAATCTAAATAAAAAAGAAGCAAGGGATAAGGAAACTGAAGAACAGTATCGGGCATTATCTCAGGCGGTTGTTAAGCAATACCCGCCTGTGAAGATATTTACTTCTTCTTAATTAATATTCTTGATTAAATGTGGTCCTTTAAAAAGGCAAAAATCCACTTTCTTGTAATATTATTGATAAGTAATGGTTACCATTAAATTTCACTTCATAAATCCTTTGAAATTGGTAAGAACATAAAAAACATACAACAAATGCTATTTTTCATTTTTCTATCTTGATGAATATAATGCTTTTTTCATTTATTTTTTCAGTGGACATTTTTAATCATCATACCAACATCTACGAATTTTTTCATATTTTTTTAAATTTTTTGGAATCAATGTGTGTTCATAATTTGATGAATGCCTCATATGAATATGAGCATTTAGTTAGAATGGTGGATAATTTGAAGTTTGACATGTTGGAATGCTTTTAAAAAATTAAAAAAATTCATACATGTATAAATTATACAAATATGTTCATACCAACAATTTTGAGTGAAGGAACTTTTTTTTATGAGATACACAAATGTGAATAATATGTGAGTAGAAATTAATTTGATATTTACCAAAACATTACAATGTCAGCTATACAAGTTTTAAAAATATTTTGTTCAGGTGGTAGATGTTAATTTTATACAAATGTAGAAGAAAGAATCATCGAATTTGGACTCAATTTGCAGAATCTAAACATGTTCGAGTATTTATATTGGAATCTAAATAAAAAAGAAGCAAGGGATAAGGAAACTGAAGAACAGTATCGGGCATTATCACAGGCGGTTGTTAAGCAATACCCGCCTGTGAAGATATTTACTTCTTCTTAATTAATATTCTTGATTAAATGTGGTCCTTTAAAAAGGCAAAAATCCACTTTCTTGTAATATTATTGATAAGTAAAGGTTACCATTAAATTTCACTTCATAAATCCTTTGAAATTGGTCAGAACATAAAAAACATACAACAAATGCTATTTTTCATTTTTCTATCTTGATGAATATAATGCTTTTTTCATTTATTTTTTCAGTGGACATTTTTAATCATCATACCAACATCAACGAATTTTTTCATATTTTTTTAAATTTTTTGGAATCAATGTGTGTTCATAATTTGATGAATGCCTCATATGAATATGAGCATTTAGTTAGAATGGTGGATAATTTGAAGTTTGACATGTTGGAATGCTTTTAAAAAAATTAAAAAATTCATACATGTATAAATTATACAAATATGTTCATACCAACAATTTTGAGTGAAGGAACCTTTTTTTTATGAGATACACAAATGTGAATAATATGTGAGTAGAAATTAATTTGATATTTACCAAAACATTACAATGTCAGCTATACAAGTTTTAAAAATATTTTGTTCAGGTGGTAGATGTTAATTTTATACAAATGTAGAAGAAAGAATCATCGAATTTGGACACAATTTGCAGAATCTAAACATGTTTGAGTATTTATATTGGAATCTAAATAAAAAAGAAGCAAGGGATAAGGAAACTGCAGAACAGTATCGGGCATTATCCCAGGCGGTTGTTAAGTTATACCTGCCTCAGATAAACATATTTGTAGACGGTTGTTAAGTACCAACCGTCTGTGAAGATCTTTACTTCTTTTTTCTCAGGCGGTTTATAAGTAATACCCGCCTGAGATAATCATTTTTAAACTACAATATGTTAATTAACGGCCTGAGAAGTGTTAATTAACTGACGCGCCGCACGAGGTCTGCGGAGAAGTTGAGAAGCCGTGGTGCAGGGACGCGTGCAAGGATCTCTCAAGATCGTCTTCCACAGTGGTTTAATTGTGCGCCGCACGAGGTCTGCAAAGAGTTCAATGCGCAATGAACAAAATATTTTGTTCAGGTGGTAGATGTTAATTTTATACAAATGTAGAAGAAAGAATCATCGAATTTGGACACAATTTGCAGAATGTAAACATGTTTGAGTATTTATATTGGAATCTAAATAAAAAAGAAGCAAGGGATAAGGAAACTGCAGAACAGTATCGGGCATTGTCCCAGGCGGTTGTTAAGTTATACCCGCCTCAGATAAACATATTTGTAGACGGTTGTTAAGTACCAACCGTCTGTGAAGATCTTTACTTCTTTTTTCTCAGGCGGTTTATAAGTAATACCCGCATGAAATAATCATTTTTGAAACTACAATATGTTAATTAACGGCCTGAGAAGTGTTAATTAACTGACGCGCCGCACGAGGTCTGCGGAGAAGTTGAGAAGCCGTGGTGCAGGGACACGTGCAAGGATATCTCAAGATCGTCTTCCACAGTGGTTTAATTGTGCGCCGCACGAGGTCTGCAAAGAGTTCAATGCGCAATGAACAAAATATTTTGTTCAGTTGGTAGATGTTAATTTAATACAAATGTAGAAGAAAGAATCATCGAATTTGAACACAATTTGCAGAATGTAAACATGTTTGAGTATTTATATTGGAATCTAAATAAAAAAGAAGCAAGGGATAAGGAAACTGCAGAACAGTATCGGGCATTATCCCAGGCGGTTGTTAAGTTATACCCGCCTTAGATAAACATATTTGTAGACGGTTGTTAAGTACCAACCGTCTGTGAAGATTTTTACTTCTTTTTTCTCAGGCAGTTTATAAGTAATACCCGCCTGAGATAATCATTTTTGAAACTACAATATGTTAATTAACGGCCTGAGAAGTGTTAATTAACTGATGCGCCGCACGAGGTCTGCGGAGAAGTTGAGAAGCCGTGGTGCAGGGACGCGTGCAAGGATCTCTCAAGATCGTCTTCCACAGTGGTTTAATTGTGCGCCGCACGAGGTCTGCAAAGAGTTCAATGCGCGGGAAACGAACCGCTCCCTCGTCTACTCCGCACAGACCTATATAAGGCGCGTCGTCGGTTATGGACAAGCACAAAACTTTTCTCCACTCCTTTCTTCTTCTTCCATCGTTCCACCTCTCCTAGCCCGCCGCCGATTAACCACCACAGCCATGGCCAACCTTCCGCCACCTAGCCCGCCGAGGCAGCCACCCTGCAAGCGGATACGCTGCAGCTCCCCTGAGAGGGTGAATGACGACCAGCGCGTTCCACCGCCGGTGCAGCCGGAGCCACCGGTACAGCCGGAGCAATCGGCTCAGCCGGAGAAGCCGACCCTCTCTCCTGCTGCATCGTCGCCGGAGGAGGAGGAGGAGGAGGAGGACGACTTCGACGACGACGACGATGATGACGATGATGACGACGAGTCGTCCTCCGACGACGGCGACGACGAGTCGTCCTCCGATGACGGCGACGACGAGTCGTCCACCGACGACGGCGACGACGAGTCGTCCACTGACGACGGCGACGACGACGACGGCGACCACCACCATGGTGACGACTACGACGACGACGACGACGAGTCGGAGGAGGACCGCTTGGCTTGGTTTGAGAAGCTGGCGGAGAGGATGGAGGAGGCGGGGCCGTAGTGTAGTTTTAGGATTTCAATCAAGTGTTCTTGTACATTTTTCTTGTGTTTTGTACATATTTCAATCAAGTGTCAATGAATACTGGTGGATAATTTGAAGTTTGACATGTTGGAGTGCTTTTAAAAAAATTAAAAAAATTCATACATGTATAAATTATGCAAATATGTTCGTACCAACAATTTTGAGTGAAAGATCTTTTTTTATGAGATACACAAATGTGAATAATATGTGAGTAGAAATTAATTTGATATTTACCAAAACATTTCAACGTCAGCTCTACAAGTTTTAAAAATATTTTGTTCAATTGGCATTATCTTAGACGGTTGTTAAGTAATACCCGCCTGAGATAAAAATCTTCCTTGGCGGTTATTAAGTACCAACAGCCTGTGAAGATATTTACTTCTTAATTAATAAACATCATCTCAGGCGGTTGGTAAGTAAAACCCGTCTGCGATAAAGTTAAAAGCCGCCTGTGAAAAACCTACGTCTATATAAGGACCCCTCACCGCAGTCAAAACGCAACCCTGGAGAATTTATATCGACGCCGCCAGGCTGTTGAAATTTCCCCTGCGCCGCGCCGCCGCTCCGCCGCCCAGCCCATACTGCCGCGCCGCCGCTCAACCCCGCACCGCCACTTCTCCACCCAGCCGGCCCACCGTGCAAGGTAAATGTAGTTTCCTTACTTTTTCTTTGTATATTTTCATTAGCTGATAAGCTGTTGGTTTTGTGTGTTCTGGTATATGGATTCTGTCCTTTTGCATGTGTAAGGACTGTATGGATTGTGTTCTTGTATATTGATGTATGGACTATATGGATTGTTTCCTTTTTGTACCTATTATGTGACATGAATATGATGTTTAATTAACAGATGCTATTGTAATATATATAAGATGCATCTGGGCCTTGTTTCCCGATATAACAGACTGGATCCCACCCAGACCTAGCCCATGATGCTGGGCCTGTTTCCCCCTTTGACTCCGTCCGCCTCAAGACGTCGCCCGTCTCCTACATTAGTCGCCCTAATCATACTTGTTATGTCTCTGTAAATTCATTTTATAGAAGACCTTTAGAGAATATTTGTGGCCAAATTTTGTAAATCTGACAAAAAATTCTATTATTGAAGCATGGACCGTCGAGCGTGGATGTATAACATGCCAAGACCCGATCCTATGTACATTAGTAATGTTGCAAATTTTATTGAAGCATCCAAGAGACATGCGAAGTTGCAAAAGATAGATGACATATTATGTCCATGTATCGACTGCGAAAATAAGATTGCTTGGACGGATACTATAGTAATCCAATCTCATTTGGTGAAAAGAGGTTTCAAAAGTAACTACACAATATGGACAGAGCATGGTGAGTTAGATACACATGATGTGGATAAAGATGATGAGAGAGGCTCAGATGATGATAATGTTCATATCGATGATGGTAGTGACAATCAAGCTGGTGATGATGATGATGAGTTCGATTGTGAGGAGATGTTGCGTCACATTGAACCATATGTACTGACTTCTATGGGAGCAAGCAAAGGTTTAAGTAAAATGGAGACATTGCAGAATGCGGCCACAGAGCTTTTATATGATGAATCAAATGGTTGTGATAAAGAGTTTACTACATTGCGTGCAGTCTTAGAACTACTAAAGTTGAAAGCTACGCACGGATGGTCCGATTGTAGTTTCTCTGATCTTTTGAATCTTCTGGCAGAAATTCTTCCAAATCCAAATAAACTGCCTAGAAGCACTTATAAAGCGAAGAAACTTCTTTGCCCGATGGCACTAGGTGTGACAAAAATACACGCTTGTGTGAACCATTGTATTCTGTATCGCAAAGAGCATGAGCTCGCAACTAGATGCCCCATTTGTGGTGTCAGTAGATATAAGAAGGACTACAATCACCAGTATGTTACCAACATGAAAAAGACTCAGAAGAATAAGAAGTTTATTATTGGTCCTGAAGGTGACGATGACGATACTTCTGGCGATGCAGACGGGAAGAATAAGAGAAAAATTCCTGCATTGGTGATGTGGTACCTTCCGGTAATTGATCGCTTGAAGCGTTTGTTCTCAAACCCTAGGGAGGCTGAACTTATGCGTTGGCATTCCGAGGAACGCAAGAAGAATGAAAAACATATACGACACCCTGGTGATGCAACGCAGTGGAAAAATTTTGATATTCAGTATCCAGAATTTGCGAAGGAAATCAGAAATGTGAGGTTTGCCTTGGGTACAGATGGAATGAATCCGTTTGGTGAAAAAAGGAGCATACACAGCACATGGCCCGTGGTCTTAACTATGTACAACCTACCGACGTGGTTGTGTCACAAAAGGAAATATATCTTATTATCTGTTCTTATCCAAGGTCCGAAACAACCCGGCATCGAAATTGATGTGTTCTTGGAACCTATAATGGAAGATATGGCGAAATTGTGGAATGAAGGGGTACGTACATGGGATGAGTACATGCGGGAGTATTTCATGCTAAGAGCAATGATATTCGTTACCGTGCATGATTATCCCGGACTGTTTACATTATCGGGACAAATGAAAGGGAAGAAAGATTGCGTTAGGTGCGTGGATAGAACTGGATATCTATACCTCACTTCATCCAGAAAGACGGTGTACATGAGACATCGACGGTTCTTGACAGATACACACAAGTATAGGAAGATGAAAGAACAATTTGATAACAAAATCGAAAAAGATACTGCACCGAAACCTTACAGTGGAAAACTTGTGTTTGAAATGGTCAAGAACATTCATATTGCTTTCGGTAAGGGAAAAAAGTGTAAAGGAATTAAGAGAAAGAAAAGTACATCTTCGGATGATACAACTGACATGGCTTTCAAGAAACAATCAATTTTTTTCAAGTATCTTCCGTATTGGAAGAATCTGGAATGTTGCCATAGTATTGATTTAATGCACGTTACAAAGAATGTATTTGACAGCATCATTGGGACCTTGCTGGACATGCCGAGGAAGACAAAGGATGGATTAAATTCACGTATGGACCTAGTAAATCTTGATTTGAGACCAGAGCTTCATCCAGTAGAAAAGGCGAACGAGAAGCATTACCTTCCCCCAGCCAGCTACAACTTGACGCTAGAAGAGAAAAAAGCAATTTGCGAATGCTTGCGTGGGATCAAAGTGCCCACAAGTTTCTCATCCAATATCCGCAAACTAGTCTCGATGAAAGACTTGTCTTTATTCGGTTATAATTCTCACGACTGTCACATGATGATGACAGTTTTCCTTGCCATTGCAATAAGAGTAATCAAACCTGAGCATATAAAAGTTGTCATCACACGTTTGTGTTACTTCTTCAATGCAGTATCGCAAAAGGTGATAGCACGTGAAGATTTAGACTATCTGAAAACATACATCGTCGATACAATGTGCAAGCTTGAGATGTGTTTCCCACCATCCTTTTTTGATATGCAAGTACACCTAATCATACATCTTGTTGATCAGATAAAAGCATTGGGGCCACTATATTTACATCATATGTTTTCGTTGGAGAGATATTTGGGAGTATTAAAAGGTTATGTGCGGAACCGTGCTCACCCAGAGGGTTCAATTATGGAAGGATACACCACTGAAGAAGTGATTGAGGGTTGCGCTGATTACATCAAAGATAGAAAATCGATAGGTGTGCCTATACCGGTACATGAGGGTAGACTACGTGGGAGAGGCAAAGTGGGTAAGAAAACTTTTATTGTTCAAGATTACAAGAATGTACACCGTGCACATTTTGGTGTACTACAACAGCTCGCAATAGCTGAGTCGTACATCGAGGAACACCAAATTGAGCTTCGTGATAAAAACCAAGACCGCAAAGAGGACTGGATCATGAAAGAGCACAGAAGATGTTTCACTGAATGGTTAATGGACAAAAATATATCACACGGAAACACTATAGAAGAGGCAACAATGAAAAAGTTAGCTTGTGGCCCATCTGCTTTGGTAACATCATGGCAAGCATATGACATCAATGGCTACACATTTTACACTAAAGAAAAAGACGGTAAGAGTGTTGCACAAAATAGTGGTGTTCGTATTGAGGCTTATGATTCACAAGGGCAGAAGACCACATACTTCGGGTTCATAGAGGAAATATGGGAACTCGATTATGGCGAAAGAATGGTAATGCCCGTATTTAAGTGCCAATGGGTCAAACATCCTGATGGTTTGAAAGTGGACAATTACGGACTGACACTGGTAGACTTGAATAAAGTGGGTTACAAAGATGACCTGTGGGTTCTCGCCGATAATGTTGCACAAGTTTTTTATGTTCGAGATCCAGAAACTGAGAAGTTGCACGTAGTTGTTTCTGGAAAGCAAAATATTGGTTGGGTTGACAATGTGGGAGATAATGAAGAGGAATATAATCAGTATGGAGAGATGTACCTTTTCACCGAACCAGAAAACATCAAGCGCGTAGAGAGAAGCATTAAAAAGAATTTGAAACCCTATATGCGAGAAGATGTCAATGCTGAAAAAAATGTATATAGCAATGCGAGATGATATATATTGTATATATTTGTATCTTCTGAAATCAACTTAGAACAATGTTGGTATATGGATTGTGTCCTTTTGCATTTGTGTACATATGCGTTTGGACTCAATGATTTGGAAGTTTGGAAGTTTGGTCTTTCTTCAGATAATGATGTCTCGGGCGTGTAGCCGATTGAAGGAGGAGCGCTTGGCGTGGCGCAAGAACCATCCCCATGTATGTACATATGGCACACCGGTCACATGGTTGTATATACATATGTATCTGTAATGGACTGATGAACTTAACTGTAGTTTGTTTTTCCGTGTTGTTTGTTTTTGGTATTTTCAATTTCTCCGCGTAGGGTTTCTCTGCGAAGCCTGAATCGGGAGATTTATTGAAGTGGCAGTGCATCGTCCCCGGTAAAGAAGGGGTAAGTCATGAAGAACAAGCACAATATGAGTTTAACTATCGTCCTCCTATTAATAAATTTCTTTTGCAGACTGAATGGGAAGATGGTTACTACCCCCTGACAATCTCCTTCTCTGAGGACTATCCCTTGGTGCCTCCAAGATGCTCCTTTCCAATTGGGTTCTTCCACCCAAATGTCCATCGTTCGGGAGCACTCTGCATCGGGATTCTTGATCAAGAGACTGTAAGATAGACCTATTTTGTTCATGTAATTATTACTTATAATTTTTGTCGAACTTATTTGAACTGGTTTCTTATATTGCTTAAATTATATTTCGTAGGGGTGGTGCAGTGCTTTTACAATCAAAACTATACTACTTGAAGTTCAGCGTTTGCTGCATCAGCCAAATGTGCCTGATGTTGAAAATGATTGCTATAATCTACTTATCAAGGTTAGATGACACTTTGACTTAGTGACCAATGTAGGTTATTCATTCCTCCTTCGACATTTGTTAATTTAAATAATGTCAATATTTTCAGGATCCAGCGGAATATAAGAGACGTGTTCGGGAGCAAGCAGGACGGTACAATTTAGATTGATCGATGGGAGCTTCATCGTCGATCTACAATGAATGTAGCATGATTTTTGTTCAGTGTGTAAAGAAATTATCTTTGAACAATTGTAAAGCCTCTAATGGTGTATTATCACAATTAAGCCAGCCTCACTGGTGATCGAGCATTTCCTATAATGCATTACTGTACTAGTATCCGCTAGCTCATCTGTGTTTTTTTCCTGATACAATTTTGCCTGCACGACTACATGCGGCTGTGATATATAATTGCAACTACATCCCTGTAATTTCAATGAAAACCGCTTATGATAATTAAACAATGACCGCCACTGAAAATACATGATCTTCTCAGGCCGTTGTTAATCAAGAACCGGCTATGAAGTTCATTGCATTACAGACGGTTATTAATTAAGAACCGCCAACGAAGATCATGTATTTACTCAACGGTTGTTCCTTAAAATCCATCTGTGAAGTTCATTGCATTACAGACGGTTATTAATCAAGAACCGCCAACGAAGATCATGTATTTACCCATACGGTTGTTACTTAAAATCCGTCTGTGAAGTTCATGGCATTGCAGACGGTTAATAATTAATAACCGTCTGTGAAGATCATGTATTTACCCATACGGTTGTTTCTTAAAATCCGCCTGTGAAGTTCATTGCATTGCAGACGGTTAATAATTAATAACCGTCTATGAAGATCATGTATTTACCCAGACGGTTGTTTCTTAAAATCTGTCTGTGAAGTTCGTTGCATTACAGGCGGTTCTTAATTAAGAACCGATTCTGAAGATCCTGTATTTACCCAGACGGTTGTTCTTTAAAATCCGCCTGTGTTGTTCTTTCATCACAGACGGTTATTATATCATTCGTCATCACAGTCGCATATTTTTAAGGACCGCCTGTGTTTGAAAAATTGAGGCGCCTGTAAAAATGCTTTTTGTAGTAGTGGGTTGCGATTTGAAGAAGCACAGGAGTTCTTTTGATTCTAGCCGTTAGATCCCGTACGTGTGGCTTAGATTAGAAAGGGCGTACCCCTTGGTTTATATTAAATATGGTCCAATCATTTTATATCCTACGGTCCAGATTAAATAGGAGCATACCCCTTCGTTCTTTTAATCTTGTGCGTCCATCTAAAATCCAACAGTTCATAATAGAATCAGCCATACCCCTTCATATGTTTAGACCTCAGCCCTTGATTTAAAATCCAACGGCCCTTGTTATATCGCAGCATAGCTCTTCGCATTTAAAAAACCACCCCCTGCACTCTTGTATTTAATTGTGCATAGGTCCATGTTTTTACAGAATTAACCTTGTCTCCCATTTAATTAGTGTTTTTGCGATAAAATGATTTTCAAGCCACTGTAAGCTCACTGTTTCAGCATTTAGACCCGTGCAGCAGTACTGTTCTTACAAATGCACCCTTTACCTTAATAAAAATGGTGATTTATTACATCCAGTAGCAGGATTTATAATAGAAGCCTCTGTACTATGCTGAAACTAATATATACAACCTTGTAGTTGCTGCTTTTGGCATAAGGCATCTCTAGAGATTGTTTATTAAGGTTTTAATGCTAAAAGTGAACAATAAATATATGCTAGCATATAGTAGGTTATTTATAACCTAGAATTAATTAATTAATACATACACGACGACGTAAGTGTGTATGCTTATTTGTATGTACGAGTATTTATTATGCTATGTTGTATGGTTTCTTATTGCATTCTCGTTATTTTATCGTGCGTACGGTGGCGTGGTCAGAGCCGGTCCGTGAGCCGTCTTTCAATGTGCAAGATCAAGATTTTGAAGTTGGCGAGCAGCAACACCTTCCTAGAGGCAAGTGTCCTTGATCAGTTTGCTCCTACTTAGGAATTTAGTTCGTTTGCATGCATGTCTTTAATTTGAATTCCATGATAGAAAGTTTACTAGTTTTTCCTCAGTATTCCTTGTAGCCTAGATTTGGGTGGATGGGATTGAGTCTTGTTTTACGCTTAGCCCTGCTTAGTATATGGGGAGGGACAATGATATATTAATACTACTATTATTATGATAATTATGAGTTTGGTGGTGGATAGGAATCTAGCAGGCTGGTCGGACTTGGTGGGTGCCATGTGCACGAGACTCGGGTGGGTGCTAGTGCGTGCGTAGATTTTAAGCACCGGTTTGTGAGACCTTGTGATCTAGCTTACATCGTGCCACCACAAGACTGCTATGGAACAGTTTGGCCAATTAAGTTGATTTCTATCATACCTTGTGTGCACCATTGAGATGTTTGTGTGGAGCAAGAAGGGGCTTCCGCGGCAGAGGTAAAAATAGACTCCAGGTATGCCGTTAGCGGTGAAACCTTAGCGGGTGTGCACGGGTCTGGTAGTGCAATGTAAAGGCCTCATAGTGAACTCCTGGCCAGACATCAAAGGAAATGTGAAAGCGGCAGGATGGATTTTCTATAGTCGCTGACGGGTGATGGAATCACGACTTGTGGGTAAAGTGGTACAAACTCTGCAGAGTAATAAACTATCTAAACAGTCGTGCTCACGGTCAAGAGCGGGCTAGTATCTCTTTCATGATTAGCTGGGTTGGATGGTTTGGTTTGATGACAGGTTGGTGGGAACCTGTTTGGTTGGTGTCCAGTTGGTTTGAGCCTGGACGGTTTTGTTGGTACTTGGTTGGGACCTGAGGGTCGTCGTCTTGGTTACTGGAGTTTGGGATGATTCACCTAGTAAATAGGATGCCAATACAACAATAGGATAGGATGAAGCTTAGTGTGTAAAACCCGAGTCGGCTTTCCTTGATTTTAGCCTGCATGTCATTTATTTCCCACACTTGCTGAGTACTCTATGTGCTCATGCATTTTCGTTGCCTCTTTTTGTTGGATACTGCTGCTCAGGCTACGGAGACAGAGTGGAGTATGATGAAGAAGATGGTTTCGATCCCGGGGCTTAGTACTA
This sequence comes from Tuctoria greenei, assembly GCA_036927565.1. NCBI lineage: Eukaryota > Viridiplantae > Streptophyta > Magnoliopsida > Poales > Poaceae > Tuctoria > Tuctoria greenei. Next base: position 63,010,201 of record JAYESD010000007.1, on the reverse strand, counting down.
GGCGGGCGTGCCCCCGGAAAATGCCTGTGATGGAGCTCTACACTTAGATTTTCCGCTGCTATGCTTTGTATCTATTCCTTTTTAGATCTATAAGTCATTCATGTACTGAAAAATCATGTGAACTTAACTTTTCTTATATATATTATACCACTTTTGTCATCTTGTGTATGAGTTAACTGATCCTGGCATACACGAGGGTGCGTTTGGTTTCTTTTGCAGGAACTGGGCGCGATATAACCCGATTTGCCCTCTCTGCCTGCAGCACCCTGAGGATATTACGCATTTGCTGATAGAGTGTGATTTCACCAAGGAAGTATGGCAACAAATGAGAAATAAAATGGAGTGACAACCTCCACTGCCAGCAGCACTTCAGAAAGATATCATGAGATCCATAACTATGGTGGCAGCTAGGGAATGAAAACAACAAAAATGACAGAAGATTGGAATCATTTTCTTCTTTTGGTGGTTTATTTGGAAAGAGAGGAATCAAAGGATCTTCCAACATCAGAGTAAAAATGTCGATCATGTTACCAATTTGATACTAGAAAAGATCCCAAATTTCCTGAGATTGTAATAAAATTCCTCTTATCTAGTCAGTGGTGAGGGATGCCTCCCACTGCACCCTGAGCATGTGTGTTGCTTGGATTAGAGTAACGTACCCTTAGGATGTATTTCTCTTCTTCTTAATGAATGTGCAGCGCTCCTGCGTTTGTTTTCAAAAAAAAAAGATGCAAGAATACGTCTTGAAATGACATGAGAAAGTCCAACACGGTTGTTCGGGTAGTACATCCTCGGTTATTGAAAAATGCACACACTGCATGGCGGCGGCCATGTCAAGGGTCAAGAAGGGCCGTTCCCTGTTGAAGTTGCCAGGAGGATCATAGCTGCATATGATGAACACAGCGCAGTTCGCGGCACATACACACGCGTGCAACTGATGCGCACGGACTTGCGCCATACCACCTGGGTGTAGTGCCCACACACCTTGCACGCGTCGCAGGTGTTGGTGTTGTAGTGGTAGTGGTAGTTCATCATCTCGTTAACCCCCAACTTCACCGCATCGGCGGCACTCCACACCCGCCCTGCATATTTCTATCATGGTATCACGATAGGGTTATGATCCTGTGATCAAACCGTAGCCACCTTTCACTTCCGCATCGCGTGCCCCTGGGGACATCAATGTTCATGCTCTCCACCGGGGGCAGCACCCTTGTTTTGCTGCCGATCGGTTCATTCGGCCGCCATCATCATTGTGTTTGTTCCTCTACCATTCGTCGACACTCGAACGTTGACATGCTCGAGGATGATTTGCTGTTGTGGCATCATATGCTGCAATGCTAGCTCGTGGTCAAGCTGTTTATTATTGGATCCACCATCCGTTAGATGGTGGCGCCACTCATACGGGCATGATTCTCCTCGTCATGCAACCAATGGTCCAAGACAGCACCGTCTGTCACTATTTTCAGGATACCATCACCGCAGATGTCGGCGGGGTGCTGAAGTAGGCGAGCTTGTTGGTGCGTCCAAGCACCACGTCGCCCTCTTCATCGTGTAGTCGGCTTGTCGTCCTGTGAGTTTTTAGGCAGGATGCGACTGATCTCGTGCATCCATTTTGCTTGCCTCGATTATTGTGGAACAGTGCCATCCTCCACGGCTTTAGCCACGTTCACTTCAACCTCGACTACTACTGCACCAAAGAGGTATTGTCCGCATATTATACTCGTCGGTTTCTACCCCAGTCGCAACACATGTACCACACGACGCTGCGACTACGAGAAGAGTTAACTCGTCAAATTCTACATTCGGCTTCTTCTCCAGTCTCACCGTTTGCGGTGCTCCTGCTGTGACTGCGGGGTGATGTTATAGTATATTTGGCAAGCCAGATAGATTAACATATATATTGCAAATATATTGAGTAGGATAGATAGACTTCTATATATATGACAAATATATTTGGTATACTATATAGACTGTCAAATATATTGCAAATATATTTGGTAGGAGCAAATATATTTGGTAGGATAGATAGATTGCCATATGTATAATCCCACTGTACTCTATATATACCGACCGAGTGACACAATAAAATCATCCAACCATTATACTATTCCTCTCATATTTCTATCAGCCGGCAGTCGCCTGCACGCTTGGCAGCATAATCTAGCGCATACTTGGCCAATCTCGGGTCCCATCTCACTGGACCGACACCGTCTGCACCGTGTGATCGATTGTGAAGGTTGACAAAGTCCCGCAGTGTGTTCTGAGCTGCCGCAGTGGAAGCAACTGCCGCTGCCATTGCGAAGGCAAAGGTTACAAGACTCTTTGAAAATACCATGGCTAATGTGCTAATTAGGTTGTGATTGTCTAGTTCCGTGATCCGAGAGGTGCTTCAAGTTCGTGGCTGTTTATATAGCGGATAGATGTGCATGTATAAGAGTCTATGGTCCCCAATGGAAAGGATAATGGAAAAATGGTTCCGTTCATTAAGTTTGTACGGTTCTTTCTGGTTAATTTTCTTGTCTACTTGGTTAGGTGGCTAGGTCTTCTAAGGCTGTCTCCAGCAGCATCCTATTAGGCAGTCTAAACCTTATTTGGGATCTAAAACACCCTCCAACAGCCATCCCATCTATCAAGCCCATCGGAGGAGCGGTCCCGTACGCAGCCCAAAGATAGGCGGGCGAGCGAGCATGCCCAAATCAACTGACACGGCCCCATTAAAAAAGCATCGAAACGCTCGATCACTCCCATCTCCCTTGCGCTGAAAGCAGTCGGCGGCGGAGGTCGGACTCCTTTCGCCGACGGCCCGGAGACTTCGCCGATGAATGAGCTCCCAAGTTACGTGCTCACATCGGTTCCCCAAGAAATCCATCGGTTTTTTTCATTACGCATGCATGCGCCGTCGTCGTGGTGTCCTGTTCACCAACGATTGCCGTCTTGTTTGGCCGTAATCCAAACCCGCCGCCGAGCTTCCTGCATCTTGCCTCAGACTCCGCCGGCCATCAGATGTAGATCCACCTGGCGCCAGGCCCGTACCTAAAACTGCAGTAACAGCTATTGCTTTGTATTCTGCACTTGATGCTGATAGCTAAAGCACACATTTTTTTTTATGAAACGAGGTCAGCTTCAGGAGATTTCTTCTTTGGAATGCTCCCACCCGGCATGGCACTTCAGGCACCATCTCGTGGAACTGCCATGCCTGTGCACATTCCTCCTTGAATATAAATATCAGGAAGGAAGATGAAGATAGATAGGTGTTTTGTACTGCATGTGTAAATAAGTTATGCCAGTTTTCTGTTGTTTCTTTTAGGGTATCTCCTTCAAATCTTCTGACTTTGTTATAGTCCATTTATTCAGTCTAGTGTCCTGGTGCAGTAACCAGCTTAAAAGTTCAGTAGAGTTTACAAATGCTCTTACAGTGATCAAGACCACATCTAATCTGTTTGAGTAATTGTTAAATGTCTGCTAGTATAATTATCTCAGATGAGACAATGTCTTTTTTTTTTTAATGTGAAAACGTTGTGTGCAGGTAAATGGAGGTCAATGTTATGTTGTAAACTAATAATGTGCTTCTGTCTATTTGTTACTTCTTTCATGTTCAAGCTATAGCATGTACATTGGTTGTTTTGTGAGTTGTAATTTGCTGAATTACTTGATACAACTTTATACCTCAAGACGTATTGTTTCTCTTTTTCTGTGATTTACTGTCAAACAATTGCTTCCAGTCACATACTTCTCCCAAACTGCAAGATACCTGGGCATTCATATTAATATAGCAGGAATATAGTGTTATGAACTGATTTTGGTTGTTTCAAATATAAAATTAGAGACTATGAGTATTGCTAATATTTTCATGTCTTTTATACAGGATGGATGGCATGTCGCATGTAGATGATTTTTATGAATAGCAAATGGAGCAGGGCTACGGCCAGAGCGAGTGGAACTCTCACTACTCAGCCTCCATTGAAGACATATATAGAATGACTGCATTTTAGATTCCTTTTAGTACCATTGTGTCATGTCTTAAACTAAGTTTTTAAGCGCATCTCAATGATATTCAGTTGTTGTTTGTATAGTGTTTGAATGGCACTGAGGCTACTATAGGTCAGCCTCATGTTGTGGGCCAAACATCCAATCCAGCTCTAAAAAACAAGTAAAGCAGAAAAACCTTGCTCGTCGAGGAGGTTCTTTCACAAAAGAGGAGGATAGGATTCTATGCTCGGCATTCCTCAACATTAGCAAGGACCCTATAACTGTAGTGAATCAAAGTGCAGGTGGATACTACAAAAGAATTTATGATTGCTTTTGTTAGCACAAACCCAGAGGTTTGTCGAGAACCCAGATGGCCGTTCAACATATGTGGCTGAATATCCAAAAGGCCATTAACACCTCCGTGCATGCAAATTATTAGTTGATAGGAGAAATGAGAGCGGCAAGTGCGAATAGGATAGGGTTAGCATACTGTGATTTTTTTTTATTCATGTTGTACCAGTACTCCAGTAGTTCAAATTGCAATTTTTGTTTTCATTTAACAGATTGATGATGCTGTGTTGATGTATGAGAAGAAGGAGCTTTCCATTTCATGCATTGCTGGAAGATACTGCACAAAGAGCCGAAGTGGAGCAACCAGATGCTTGAACTCAACCGATCATCAACTTCAATGAGAGTGCACCAATAACTGCAACCCCCACGGAGAATGAAAATAATCCAATTACAAGGCCCGAGGGGCGTGACCGTGCAGAAAAAGGAAGTAAAGTTGAGGAGACACTGATTCCTCTAGCACCGCAGTCGATGTGTTGCATAAAATTCATGACAGAAACGGGAAGGCTGAAGAGAAGCAAGAAGAGCAGATGACATTATTAGCATGAAAGAAGAGAAATTGAAACTTAGTGAGAAATTGTTTTACCTGCAGAAGGAAGATACAGAGAAGAGGAAGGAGGATATGGATAGAAGAAATAAATTGAAGGAATGAGACATAGAAGTAAGGGCTGGACAGGGATTACTGCTAATGGCGGAACTCGGCGTTATGGGAGTTGACTTAGATAAGCTTGTCCCCCCTTGTGAAGGCCTACTACATTGCAATGCAGCAGAAGATTATGGAACGACGAGGGATTGATGTTTCTGGAAACTCCAACAATTAAGTACTCTGTTATGTTTAATCTGTTATAATGAACTTAATTTTCCTATTGTTTTGATCTACTCGCGGTTGAGTTTTATGTTGTGGTGTGGCATTATCGGACCTTATGTTTAAACTATTTGATCAGATTATGAGATATGGCGTGCTATTTTCTTGTGTGACATTATATTCTGTGTTTTGTGCTTAGAACGTCACTCATTGTGGATTCTCCTGATCTTACCTTCTGGTTATGCTCAAAACTCTGTAGCAAACCATGAAATCAGTGTAATGTCAATTCTGTATGTGAATTTTTGTTTCGCAGTTGCATTGTATGTGCTGGATTGTATACAATTTGTGGTTCGATATTTCTGGACGAATGAAAGGCTATACAGGTGCACATAATGTAGAGCTGACAGTATAGAGGCTATCAATGTATTCTTTTGGTAGCTGCATTGTATGTGCTGGAATGTGTACTGATTCTTTTTGCAGCTGCATTATACTGTATAGCTAACGATATAGATCGTTTACAGTTTTTACTAGGACTGCTATACAGAACAGAAAATGGAACTTGTTGAAACTAACGACTGCTACAAATAAGAGCATCACTTGTTACAAATACTACAGAACTGATACTGAAACCTGAACAGAAGAGAACAGCTCGAACTTCGTTTTCTTTGAAAATATAACCTGAAAACAGAAACTATAAAGTACGGAAATTGCAAAATACATAACAAGGATCACTTGGCAGCAAAAGGTCCAGATGCAGCTCCATAAAGTGCCCACATGCGCTGCACAAGATCATTTTTTAATGAGTATGCGGTCACTTTATTATCGAGTATGCCTCAATGAACTCATCAATTCCAGCAACATGACGTAGTAGTGTGATGTCGGGATTCTCATTACTTGGCCACTCCGAGGGGTGTACATTTGGGAGTTGGAGATCCCGTTCATCATCTACTATTATGTTGTAAAGAATAACACATGCACGCACAATGGAGTTCAAGTCTTTTTGATTTCATAGACGAGCTGGTCCATGCAAAATCTCCCACTTCGACTGAAGGACCCCAAAAGCTCTCTCAACATCTTTTCTACAAGCTTCTTGTTGTGCCGCAAATACCTTATGCTTGTTGCTAACCGGCATACTAATACTCTTCACCAAAGTGGCCCAATCAGGATAGAACCCATCAGATAGGTAGTATACAAGGTTGTATGGGTTATCATTATCAACAAACTCGATCGGGGGTGTGTTACCATTAGCTAAATCATCAAAAACAGGAGATCGTTGCACACATTTATGTCATTGTGAGATCCGGGAAGTCCAAAAAATGCATGCCAAATCCGTAGATCTTGTGTTGCTACTACCTCCAATATGAGCGTTGGCTTGCCCTTACGTCCCTTGTACATTCTAGTCCAACCCGTCAGACAATTGGCCCATCCCAATGCATGCAGTCAATGCTACCAGTCATGCAAGGAAAACGACGGGCCTCATTGATGGAAAGAATGTGTTGTAATACAGATTCTCTCGGCGGTCTAAGGAATTCATCTCCAAACTAAGAAATGATTGTGGCAACAAACTCTTGCAAAGTTTTCACCACCGTACTTTCTCCCATACGTTGTCCATCATCTAGAGAATCCGCTAGTCTGCCATATGCAAACATCTTCAGTGCTACTGTACACTTCTGTAATGGTGAAAAACCCATCACACCAGCAACATTCCTTCTCTGCTTGAAAAAATTGTTCACGGATGTGACCCAGTCAACGATTCTCAAAAACTATGATCGTTGCATACGAAATCTCTATAACAGTTGCAAAAATTCTTATGTGAATTAATAATTATTAAAAATGATGGTACAACATGTTATGATAGAACATATCTTCGACGAAAGTGCTCCTCTTGTACAACGGCCTTGAAACGAAGTAATCATTTATTGAACGAATATCAGCAGCCAAACAATCACGGTGATAGTCTTACGGCCAGGAACAGAGCCTACCCAAGGACGTTTCTTCGATAACATGGCAACCACAACCGCACATGCTTCAATTTCTTCATCATTTCGTGATGCTGCTGCAGTACTTCCACACCAATTCGTCACATAATATCTATACGCCATGAATTTTAACCCTACATATATATAGACAGTAAACAATTCAGAGGCAAAAAAATCATACTGTTCATCGTACAATAGTACAATCATCATATATTAAAAAGTAGCAACCTAATCAGCCGGGATAGATCAAGAAATAAACAAATCAGAGAATAATCACCAGGGAAAGTCTAATCAGCCGGGATAGATAATGGAAAAAACCAATCAGGGAATAATCAGCTTGCACACGTTTACTATCGTCAGCTGGCTATGGCCAACCTCCGCTGGGCTGGGGCGTCATCCAGCCAGCGCCTAACCGTGCTCGTGCAGTCACGCCACCCCGCAAGTGCCACCCTCTTGCCAGTGCCGCCCTCTTGCGCCCTTGCAGTTCTGCGCGTGCTCGCGTCCCGCCCACCAGATCGTGCACCGCTGTCGTGCCCGGAAACGCGGGAACATGAGCAGAATTATTTCCCGCTACAAACTGTTACTCTCACCCTATTTTATGTATTCTATTGAAGATCTATTAAAATAAGCTTCCTATAATTCTGCGCAGGTAGCCCAAAAAGCATTCTAATTTGGGATATATTGTTAGAGACAGCCTAATGATATATGATTCCGTTTAAACAGCTTTATTAGTATCTAATCTAAACATGTTTAGGTGGCTAGGTCTGCTAATGACGATTCCATTTAAGCAGCCCATTACTTTATAATCTATACCTGGTTAGGTGGCTAGGTATGCTAATGCCGATTCCATTTAAGCAGCCCCATTACTTCATAATCTCAACATGGTTAGGTCGCTAGGTCTGCTATATAATTCTGATTCCATTTAAGCAGCCCATTACTTTATAATCTGGGCACTTGAGGGATGTGAAATGTTAATTTGTTTTCCAGCGCCACAATGGATAGATTGATCTAGGTAATCACGGTATTGGGTGGCAGTGTCTAAAACTAGCGGTCACCTCGACGAAATTAGTTACATCGATTGGGAGCCTGTTGCAACACGAAACTCTGCAGACACACTCTTTTTTCAACAGTCATGTTGTACTTAAACAACCATTTTTGAATCAACATGTCAAGAGATAAGATGCGGATTCCAGAAATGGCTCTTTAATTAAGTACAGGAACTCATGCTAGACACCTTTGGTTAAGATTTTTTTAAGTGTGACAAAATAGGAAACTGCTGACGAGATGGGCAGAAAGATAGTTCACTGTCACTACTATAGAGAGGCCTACAGTTACAGACCACAAACCCATAATAGTGAGGCAGAAATCATCTTTTAACAATGATGGGCGACATGGCCCTACTAAAAAATAAAGACCCAATGCCGATAGAACTGTCAATGAGCAGCTCTAGCTTGTCCTCTTAGCATTGAGGTTGGTAAAAAGTCGAGCCATGCTTGAGTAGAGCCTGAAATTTATTCGATCATGCAGTCAACACTACTACAAAAAGCATTTTTACAGGCGCACTACTACAAAAAGCATTTTTACAGGCGCCTCAATTTTTCAAACACAGGCGGTCCTTAAAAATATGCGACTGTGATGACGAATGATATAATAACCGTCTGTGATGAAAGAACAACACAGGCGGATTTTAAAGAACAACCGTCTGGGTAAATACAGGATCTTCAGAATCGGTTCTTAATTAAGAACCGCCTGTAATGCAACGAACTTCACAGACGGATTTTAAGAAACAACCGTCTGGGTAAATACATGATCTTCATAGACGGTTATTAATTATTAACCGTCTGCAATGCAATGAACTTCACAGGCGGATTTTAAGAAACAACCGTATGGGTAAATACATGATCTTCACAGACGGTTATTAATTATTAACCGTCTGCAATGCCATGAACTTCACAGACGGATTTTAAGAAACAACCGTCTGGGTAAATACATAATCTTCGTTGGCGGTTCTTGATTAATAACCGTCTGTAATGCAATGAACTTCACAGATGGATTTTAAGGAACAACCGTTGAGTAAATACATGATCTTCGTTGGCGGTTCTTAATTAATAACCGTCTGTAATGCAATGAACTTCATAGCCGGTTCTTGATTAACAACGGCCTGAGAAGATCATGTATTTTCGGTGGCGGTCATTGTTTAATTATCATAAGCGGTTTTCATTGAAATTACAGGGATGTAGTTGCAATTATATATCACAGCCGCATGTAGTCGTGCAGGAAAAATTGTATCAGGAAAAAAACACAGATGAGCTAGCGGATACTAGTACAGTAATGCATTATAGGAAATGCTCGACCACCAGTGAGGCTGGCTTAATTGTGATAATACACCATTAGAGGCTTTACAATTGTTCAAAGATAATTTCTTTACACACTGAACAAAAATCATGCTACATTCATTGTAGATCGACGATGAAGCTCCCATCGATCAATCTAAATTGTACCGTCCTGCTTGCTCCCGAACACGTCTCTTATATTCCGCTGGATCCTGAAAATATTGACATTATTTAAATTAACAAATGTCGAAGGAGGAATGAATAACCTACATTGGTCACTAAGTCAAAGTGTCATCTAACCTTGATAAGTAGATTATAGCAATCATTTTCAACATCAGGCACATTTGGCTGATGCAGCAAACGCTGAACTTCAAGTAGTATAGTTTTGATTGTAAAAGCACTGCACCACCCCTACGAAATATAATTTAAGCAATATAAGAAACCAGTTCAAATAAGTTCGACAAAAATTATAAGTAATAATTACATGAACAAAATAGGTCTATCTTACAGTCTCTTGATCAAGAATCCCGATGCAGAGTGCTCCCGAACGATGGACATTTGGGTGGAAGAACCCAATTGGAAAGGAGCATCTTGGAGGCACCAAGGGATAGTCCTCAGAGAAGGAGATTGTCAGGGGGTAGTAACCATCTTCCCATTCAGTCTGCAAAAGAAATTTATTAATAGGAGGACGATAGTTAAACTCATATTGTGCTTGTTCTTCATGACTTACCCCTTCTTTACCGGGGACGATGCACTGCCACTTCAATAAATCTCCCGATTCAGGCTTCGCAGAGAAACCCTGCGCGGAGAAATTGAAAATACCAAAAACAAACAACACGGAAAAACAAACTACAGTTAAGTTCATCAGTCCATTACAGATACATATGTATATACAACCATGTGACCGGTGTGCCATATGTACATACATGGGGATGGTTCTTGCGCCACGCCAAGCGCTCCTCCTTCAATCGGCTACACGCCCGAGACATCATTATCTGAAGAAAGACCAAACTTCCAAACTTCCAAATCATTGAGTCCAAACGCATATGTACACAAATGCAAAAGGACACAATCCATATACCAACATTGTTCTAAGTTGATTTCAGAAGATACAAATATATACAATATATATCATCTCGCATTGCTATATACATTTTTTCCAGCATTGACATCTTCTCGCATATAGGGTTTCAAATTCTTTTTAATGCTTCTCTCTACGCGCTTGATGTTTTCTGGTTCGGTTTAAAGGTACATCTCTTCATACTGATTATATTCCTCTTCATTATCTCCCACATTGTCAACCCCAACAATATTTTGCTTTCCAGAAACAACTACGTGCAACTTCTCAGTTTCTGGATCTTGAACATAAAAAACTTGTGCAACATTATCGGCGAGAACCCACAGGTCATCTTTGTAACCCACTTTATTCAAGTCTACCAGTGTCAGTCCGTAATTGTCCACTTTCAAACCATCAGGATGTTTGACCCATTGGCACTTAAATACGGGCATTACCATTCTTTCGCCATAATCGAGTTCCCATATTTCCTCTATGAACCCGAAGTATGTGGTCTTCTGCCCTTGTGAATCATAAGCCTCAATACGAACACCACTATTTTGTGCAACACTCTTACCGTCTTTTTCTTTAGTGTAAAATGTGTAACCATTGATGTCATATGCTTGCCATGATGTTACCAAAGCAGATGGGCCACAAGCTAACTTTTTCATTGTTGCCTCTTCTATAGTGTTTCCGTATGATATATTTTTGTCCATTAACCATTCAGTGAAACATCTTCTGTGCTCTTTCATGATCCAGTCCTCTTTGCGGTCTTGGTTTTTATCACGAAGCTCAATTTGGTGTTCCTCGATGTACGGCTCAGCTATTGCGAGCTGTTGTAGTACACCAAAATGTACACGGTGTACATTCTTGTAATCTTGAACAATAAAAGTTTTCTTACCCACTTTGCCTCTCCCACGTAGTCTACCCTCATGTACCGGTATAGGCACACCTATCGATTTTCCATCTTTGATGTAATCAGCGCAACCCTCAATCACTTCTTCAGTGGTGTATCCTTCCATAATTGAACCCTCTGGGTGAGCACGGTTCCGCACATAACCTTTTAATACTCCTAAATATCTCTCCAACGAAAACATATGATGTAAATATAGTGGCCCCAATGCTTTTATCTGATCAACAAGATGTATGATTAGGTGTACTTGCATATCAAAAAAGGATGGTGGGAAACACATCTCAAGCTTGCACATTGTCTCGACGATGTATGTTTTCAGATAGTCTAAATCTTCACGTGCTATCACCTTTTGCGATACTGCATTGAAGAAGTAACACAAACGTGTGATGACAACTTTTATATGCTCAGGTTTGATTACTCTTATTGCAATGGCAAGGAAAACTGTCATCATCATGTGACAGTCGTGAGAATTATAACCGAATAAAGACAAGTCTTTCATCGAGACTAGTTTGCGAATATTGGATGAGAAACTTGTGGGCACTTTGATCCCATGCAAGCATTCGCAAATTGCTTTTTTCTCTTCTAGCGTCAAGTTGTAGCTGGCTGGGGAAAGGTAATGCTTCCCGTTCGCCTTTTCTACTGGATGAAGCTCTGGTCTCAAATCAAGATTTACTAGGTCCATACGTGAATTTAATCCATCCTTTGTCTTCCTCGGCATGTCCAGCAAGGTCCCAATGATGCTGTCAAATACATTCTTTGTAACGTGCATCAAATCAATACTATGGCAACATTCCAGATTCTTCCAATACGGAAGATACTTGAAAAAAATTGATTGTTTCTTGAAAGCCATGTCAGTTGTATCATCCGAAGATGTACTTTTCTTTCTCTTAATTCCTTTACGCTTTTTTCCCTTACCGAAAGCAATATGAATGTTCTTGACCATTTCAAACACAAGTTTTCCACTGTAAGGTTTCGGTGCAGTATCTTTTTCGATTTTGTTATCAAATTGTTCTTTCATCTTCCTATACTTGTGTGTATCTGTCAAGAACCGTCGATGTCTCATGTACACCGTCTTTCTGGATGAAGTGAGGTATAGATATCCAGTTCTATCCACGCACCTAACGCAACCTTTCTTCCCTTTCATTTGTCCCGATAATGTAAACAGTCCGGGATAATCATGCACGGTAACGAATGTCATTGCTCTTAGCGTGAAATACTCCCGCTTGTACTCATCCCATGTACGTACCCCTTCATTCCACAATTTCGCCATATCTTCCATTAAAGGTTCCAAGAACACATCAATTTCGATGCCGGGTTGTTTCGGACCTTGGATAAGAACAGATAATAAGATATATTTCCTTTTGTGACACAACCACGTCGGTAGGTTGTACATAGTTAAGACCACGGGCCATGTGCTGTGTATGCTCCTTTTTTCACCAAACGGATTCATTCCATCTGTACCCAAGGCAAACCTCACATTTCTGATTTCCTTCGCAAATTCTGGATACTGAATATCAAAATTTTTCCACTGCGTTGCATCACCAGGGTGTCGTATATGTTTTTCATTCTTCTTGCATTCCTCGGAATGCCAACGCATAAGTTCAGCCTCCCTAGGGTTTGAGAACAAACGCTTCAAGCGATCAATTACCGGAAGGTACCACATCACCAATGCAGGAATTTTTCTCTTATTCTTCCCGTCTGCATCGCCAGAAGTATCATCATCGTCACCTTCAGGACCAATAATAAACTCTTTGCAGACCTCGTGCGGCGCACAATTAAACCACTGTGGAAGACGATCTTGAGAGATCCTTGCACGTGTCCCTGCACCACGGCTTCTCAACTTCTCCGCAGACCTCGTGCGGCGCGTCAGTTAATTAACACTTCTCAGGCCATTAATTAACATATTGTAGTTTCAAAAATGATTATCTCATGCGGGTATTACTTATAAACTGCCTGAGAAAAAAGAAGTAAAGATCTTCACAGACGGTTGGTACTTAACAACCGTCTACAAATATGTTTATCTGAGGCGGGTATAACTTAACAACCGCCTAGGATAATGCCCGATACTGTTCTGCAGTTTCCTTATCCCTTGCTTCTTTTTTATTTAGATTCCAATATAAATACTCAAACATGTTTACATTCTGCAAATTGTGTCCAAATTCGATGATTCTTTCTTCTACATTTGTATAAAATTAACATCTACCACCTGAACAAAATATTTTGTTCATTGCGCATTGAACTCTTTGCAGACCTCGTGCGGCGCACAATTAAACCATTGTGGAAGACGATCTTGAGAGATCCTTGCACGCGTCCCTGCACCACGGCTTCTCAACTTCTCCGCAGACCTCGTGCGGCGCGTCAGTTAATTAACACTTCTCAGGCCGTTAATTAACATATTGTAGTTTAAAAATGATTATCTCGGGCGGGTATTACTTATAAACCGCCTGAGAAAAAAGAAGTAAAGATCTTCACAGACGGTTGGTACTTAACAACCGTCTACAAATATGTTTATCTGAGGCGGGTATAACTTAACAACCGCCTGGGATAATGCCCGATACTGTTCTGCAGTTTCCTTATCCCTTGCTTCTTTTTTATTTAGATTCCAATATAAATACTCAAACATGTTTAGATTCTGCAAATTGTGTCCAAATTCGATGATTCTTTCTTCTACATTTGTATAAAATTAACATCTACCACCTGAACAAAATATTTTTAAAACTTGTATAGCTGACATTGTAATGTTTTGGTAAATATCAAATTAATTTCTACTCACATATTATTCACATTTGTGTATCTCATAAAAAAAGGTTCCTTCACTCAAAATTGTTGGTATGAACATATTTGTATAATTTATACATGTATGAATTTTTTAATTTTTTTAAAAGCATTCCAACATGTCAAACTTCAAATTATCCACCATTCTAACTAAATGCTCATATTCATATGAGGCATTCATCAAATTATGAACACACATTGATTCCAAAAAATTTAAAAAAATATGAAAAAATTCGTTGATGTTGGTATGATGATTAAAAATGTCCACTGAAAAAATAAATGAAAAAAGCATTATATTCATCAAGATAGAAAAATGAAAAATAGCATTTCTTGTATGTTTTTTATGTTCTGACCAATTTCAAAGGATTTATGAAGTGAAATTTAATGGTAACCTTTACTTATCAATAATATTACAAGAAAGTGGATTTTTGCCTTTTTAAAGGACCACATTTAATCAAGAATATTAATTAAGAAGAAGTAAATATCTTCACAGGCGGGTATTGCTTAACAATCGCCTGTGATAATGCCCGATACTGTTCTTCAGTTTCCTTATCCCTTGCTTCTTTTTTATTTAGATTCCAATATAAATACTCAAACATGTTTAGATTCTGCAAATTGTGTCCAAATTCGATGATTCTTTCTTCTACATTTGTATAAAATTAACATCTACCACCTGAACAAAATATTTTTAAAACTTGTATAGCTGACATTGTAATGTTTTGGTAAATATCAAATTAATTTCTACTCACATATTATTCACATTTGTGTATCTCATAAAAAAAAAGTTCCTTCACTCAAAATTGTTGGTATGAACATATTTGTATAATTTATACATGTATGAATTTTTTAATTTTTTTAAAAGCATTCCAACATGTCAAACTTCAAATTATCCACCATTCTAACTAAATGCTCATATTCATATGAGGCATTCATCAAATTATGAACACACATTGATTCCAAAAAATTTAAAAAAATATGAAAAAATTCGTAGATGTTGGTATGATGATTAAAAATGTCCACTGAAAAAATAAATGAAAAAAGCATTATATTCATCAAGATAGAAAAATGAAAAATAGCATTTGTTGTATGTTTTTTATGTTCTGACCAATTTCAAAGGATTTATGAAGTGAAATTTAATGGTAACCTTTACTTATCAATAATATTACAAGAAAGTGGATTTTTGCCTTTTTAAAGGACCACATTTAATCAAGAATATTAATTAAGAAGAAGTAAATATCTTCACACGCGGGTATTGCTTAACAACCGCCTGAGATAATGCCCGATACTGTTCTTCAGTTTCCTTATCCCTTGCTTCTTTTTTATTTAGATTCCAATATAAATACTCAAACATGTTTAGATTCTGCAAATTGTGTCCAAATTCGATGATTCTTTCTTCTACATTTGTATAAAATTAACATCTACCACCTGAACAAAATATTTTTAAAACTTGTATAGCTGACATTGTAATGTTTTGGTAAATATCAAATTAATTTCTTCTCAGACGTGAAATTTTAATTAACGATGAACACACTACATTCATTAACAATATTCAATCATTCACACAGTTGAAGAACACACAAGATACTCATTCATTAACAATATGCACATCTCACAAAAGAACACACAAGATGCACAATATTTACACAAGAACACACAAGAACACAAAAGATACACAAGTAATATTCAATCACATAGATGAAAAAAGATAGATTTCATTCATTAACAATATTTACAAAACAGAAGCAACTAAAAACAACAAAAAGAAAAACTAATTAAATCCTACTCCTACTCCTCTTCCTTCTCCTCCTCCTCGTCCTCCGGCGGCGAATCCGGCACCGGTGCAACAGGAGACAGGGCCGGCTGCACCGGCTGCACCGGCTGTACCGGCGGTGCAACCCCGAGGTTGCTAGCCGTTGCCTCCACCAGCATTCTACGGCCCTCGGGGCCAAGAACCTGGGCCATCGTCGCGAACAGAATGTCGAGACGATCAGCCACCCCCACGAGGGCGTAGAGGTAGTGGCCCAAGGTACCCATTCCAGTATACTCTGGAAGGGTACCCAGCCCCAAGGCACTCATGGCGCGAGACGTATTGTTGTACGCCTCTCGCGCCATGAGGAGGCGCTGCTCGGTGTTGATCTTCTCGGGGGAGCTGCAACATTGTTTCTTGCAAGGTGGCTCCCTCGGAGGGCTTGGCGGTGGAAGGTCGGCCATAGTGGTGTTGGGTCGTCGGAGCGGAGGAAGACGAAGAAAACAAGAGGATTCAAAGTGAGCGATGCGCTTGTGAGCGATAGCGCGTCTTTAAGGCCGCGCGGAGTGGAAAAGAAAGGTCGCGCACGCGTGACATGGTCACTTACGTGTGGGACCGGGTCCACATGTCAGTGACTGCTGATTAAGTCAGGGGATCCTCATCCCGGTTGGTGAGGGGTCTTTATGTAGGCGTTCATCAAATTAAGAAGAAGTAAATATCTTCACAGGCCCATGTTTAACTCAGGCGGGTGTTACTAACCAACCGCCTGAGATAATTGTATCTTCTCAGGCGGTTGGTAAGTAAAATCCGACTGAGGTAACAGTCTTCCCTGACGATCGGTACTTAAAATCCGCCTGAGAAAATGTGAGTCTATATATACCCCTCGGCAGCATTGGAAAAACCTAACCCGGGTGAAACACTTAGACGCCGTTAGGCTGCCAAAATTTCGTTTGCCGCCAACTGTTCACCCTCGTCACTTCCAGGTACGCCGCCGAGCTTCGCCGTCGCCGAGCTTCGCCGTCGCCGAGCTTCGCCGTCGTCGCCGAGCTTCGCCGTCGCCGCCGAGCTTCGCCCTCCTCACTTCCAGGTACGCCGAGCGAAGCCATTTCCGTCGCCGCCGAGCTTCAAGGTAAACCCTAAACCCTTCGACCTTCCATCCTCCTTCGCCGTGCCGCCTCCCTCCCCGCCCTCGCTGCCGCCTTGCATATCCTTGGTTAGGGTTCGGGAATTAGATAATGGTAGGCATCCTTGGTTAGGGTTCGGTGGAATTCGAAAAACTTTCAAGTTCGGTGGCATCTTTGGTTAGGGTTCGGTGGGGCAAGATTTATGTGGATGGTTATATCACGATAAATTGGTAGTTGGTTCTGTGTGTCTGAAACTGTTCTGACACATTAGTGGTAAACATGATTCTAGACTCTAGTAACAGCAGTATATTACCTATTTCTGTCATCGGCCTTGCATATGCCACATAATTCTCTATTAGGGGCAAGATTTAGCTATATTTGGTTAAGTTGACCAAATTTGGCTAATTTTGGCTAAGTTACATTAGATATAGTTATACTTGACTAATTTTGACTAAGTTATGCTATATTTAGCTATATTTGGCTACTTTTGCTTAGAGTTAGCTATGCTAGACTAAGTTTGGCTAAGTTTGCTTTTATTTCTCTAAGTTTCATTTGAGCAATTGTAGCTAATCTGTGCTACCAAAGATGTCTGCACTTGTGGCTCCATCAGCTTCATTTGAGCAATTGTACCTAATCTGAGCTACCAAAGTTATGCTATATTTAGCTCTGAAGCCAAACAAAAGTTGCTGGCCAACTCATTTGTGATGCCAGGAGCATCCTCACGCCCATATCTAGGTAACACTAGGTGTGGCGATGGAGTCTGACATATGATGCCGATCTCTATGATACAAGAATTTAGTTAGACCTATATAACTTCAAAAATGTGTTTTGGCTAAATTTACTTAATTGAGCCAAAATTGAGAAAATTTGTTTTAAATATGACCAAATTTAGTTATGCCATTTATTAGATTTTTTGTCTTATTAGATCTAGCATGGAAAGCCCTAAGAAGACTGGTCCTGATTGTAACAACAAAGAAGACAATATGGAGTTTACTGACTCCAGCAGTTCAGGCTCCTATCACAGTCCTTCGGATCCTTTTCCGAATATAAAAATTAAAAAGACTTCAGTGGATCTAGACCCGGAATATGATCCTGCCGGCGAGGTATGGATCACGAATCTTAACTTCAGCAGTTCAAGTTAATGTTGGTTGTCAAGTATACGAAGTCTTATAATTTTTTTCTACCTAGATTAATCTCGAAGACAATGAGGTGACATCGGCTCCTAAAACCGCAGAAGGTTCACCAATGGATGAATCCTCAGCTTCACACAAGCGGAAACGAGGGCAACGAGGTCCCAATAAGGGTCTATTAGACCGCATCATGTACATAACAAGGGTCGGTCCAGGTGGGCTTCCCCAAGAACCACTGGATTCAGTTACCAAGTACCGTAATGCATGCGGTTTTCTTGTTAGGGAGGTTGTGCCGATCACAATCGAGAATTGGAGGAAATTACCCGAGCAGACCAAGAATGAGTTGTGGGAAAAGATAAAGAAACAATTCAAGTTCCCGAAAGGCACAGAAGAAGCTGTAATGAAAGCAACATTGGTCTCTTGCGGCAAGAAGTTTCGATGCTGGAAGAGTGAAATGAATGCTTATGTTAAGGCCAATAAGGTCCCTAGCCCGAGGAAGATGGGAAAAATCACACAAGCTCAGTGGCAAGAGTTTGTTCGTCAAAAGAGCACACCTGATGCTAAAGCTCTAAGTGCAACTAGGTCAGAGCTTGCAAAAAAGAACAAATACCATCATCGCTTGGGGTCTGCCGGATATGGCCCCAAAGTCCAGAAATGGAATAAGATAATAGACGAAATTCTTAGTAAGGGCAATCCTCACCCATTAGAAGGGTGCGATGAGCGAACTCAACGCTGGGTCTTTGCTCGGTCAGGTTTGACCAGCGAGGGCAAACTTGAAAAGCCCGACTCTCTGAATGAAGTAGAGGATAAAATGAAAGAAGTAATTGAAAAGCAACAGAAGGGTCTCTTCAAGCCGAAGAGGGAGAATGACCAACTTACCGCTATCTTGGGAAACCCTGAACACAGCGGACGGGTTCGAGCGGTCTCTTCTCAAATGTCTTGGCTAGATGGTTTCCCTAAAGATAAAGACACATATAGAAGACGTGAGAAGTTTAAGAAAACACTTGATGAAACAATTGCTCAAAAGGTCAAAGAAAATATGCAAGAAATAATGGAACAACTTAGACAATCAGGACAATTAGTGGCACCGAGTACAATGATGGTTCCGGTGCAAAAGGAGCAATTAGTATCTCCAACTGCCTACCCTAGCAGCGTTGGTTCCGTGCCAGGCTCAGGGTCAGCCGATAAGTTCCCTATCGATGATATTGCTAACGACAAATATTGTCGTCTTCTTGTCCCGATAGGCAGAGCAGGGAACAAAACCAAACAGGTTGCCACTGCTATGGCAAAGCCTGATCGTGACTTCAATGGGAGTCCACTTCCGTTGTATTATTCTGTGGTGCAAGTTCTTCAGATCATTGATAATGATTATGAAGATTATGAAATAGACCACGTCACACCTGAGGGGATCGCGACTCTGGGGCAGGCTGTCAACCAATTAATCCTTTGGCACCGACACGATATCGTGTTGGACGATGAGCCAATTTCTAGCCCCGTCGCATCTCCAAATACTGCAACCCCATCTTCTAAGGCGAAAGTGCATGAAGATCCACTCCCAGTCCGGGAAGATCCACTCCCCCTATGTCTGAGCAAGGATGATGATATCCAAGAGCAACAAGTTGGACAACAACTTCAAGCAGTACCAGAGCAAGCTGTTGCTAGTAAAGAGCAACTAGTTGAGCAACAGCTTGAAGTAGTACTAGAGCCAGCTGCTGGGAGTAAAGAGCAATCAGTTGAACAACAGGTTCAACAACAAGCCAGTGTCCAACTTCCGACAACTACTCCTCGATCATCAGTGCCTGTCAAAGTTAGCTCATACGAAAATAAGAAACCTTCATCAGAACTGACAAAGTATTTGGAAGCTATGAAGGAAAATATTAGAAAATCGAGTGCATCTCGTTCTTCTCATGAGCCAGCATTAGAAGATATCGAGGAGTGGGAAGAAGACAGTGTCATGTATAATCGGCGGACGGCTTTAGTTAAACCAGGAGTTCCAATATACAAGCTTGAGGATGTTCCTCCTAAATTTGAGAATGGGAAGCCGTTAATGACATCCGTACAACTTAGCAAACAACCCGTCGCGCTCAGAAGAATGCATGAGTGGTACATCACTGCCAACACAAAATATGGTCTTAATTGCGTCACATTTCGTATTCCAAAAGAAGCATTCTGGAGCACTGGAGTAGATAAACGAGTCATTTTATTTGACGAGCTGCTTTCCCTTTTCCATCGGGGCATGCTCGAAATCAACCTGCTGCTCGTCTGGTGCTTGTAAGTGCTCTAATATTTTGTATTTGCTTTTCTTACTACACGCATACGCATTTCATGAGATTATAACAATTCTGGACTTCTTCAATAGGATGCAATACATGGATAATGAAAAGTTGGCGCACAAGACAGGTATCCTTGACCCTACTAGGATTGCAAAGTCGCTATTCGACGTCCAGGCGAATCGAGAATCAAGCCAGTACAAACACATGAAAAAAAAAAGATTTTGAAAGAGCAATTGCAAAACTTAAGAAGGATAGAAAGGCAGAAGTTGCAGCTTACATAGGACATGCGATGTTTAACTTTGTCAGAGACGGCCAGGACCTCGTAAAGGCTCCGTACCACTTCGAGTAAGTTCGACACATGGCATTGAAATAGCAATTATTGGTAATTGTTAACACGTGTGTTTGTATGTTTGCAGTAATCACTACATAATGATCTTCATCAAGCCAACGCAGGTAATGGCAACAGTCTTGGACTCGGCCGATTACCCACCAGATCGTTACAAAGATTTCCTTTCCATTTTGAAAAAGTACGTTTATTCAATAATTTTAATTTACGCACATTTAGAATGTGTTGACAAGTTTTATATGACATTTCTTGTATTACAGCGCTTGGCGGTTTTACGCGGAACAGCTTGCCGGTCAGAGACCTCCTAATACGAATGCATTGGACATTAAAACGTATTATGCTTGTCCGAAGCAGCCTGCTGGGAGTGTCTTATGCGGGTATTATGTATGCGAGCATCTTCGGACCGCCGCCGTATATAGAGTCAATCGTGAGGATGTAAGTTATCTTTAATGTCGATACCTTATTTAATAACTTTTGTGTTTCATTTTCATTGTAACTAGCATAGTTTAATGCTTATATTCTCTGCTGTTCAATATTACCAGAAACATTATTTTCATATTTTGATTCCAACTTCAAAATTCAATTGCTCATAGTACAACTTCTCCAAAAATACCTACTAAATTCTTGTATACTCTCACTTTGATCTATACTTTGAGATTGTTCAAACCAACACATTCTAAACCTTGTTATGTGTTATATTGCAGCACAAGAAGAATCTGAACGAAGAATGGCCGGTTTGTAGAAGTATTCCTGATGGAGGAGCCGACAGGATTGCTTCTGAACTCTGTCAGTTCATTCGTCGCGAAATTTTGCACAAAACGGGGAAGTTCTTTGATAAGAGAGGTTTAGCAGCTGATGTGCCAGAACTTTCCGACTATACCAATCTAAACAGTTTTTAGTGAAAACTTGTAAACTTTGAGATGAAATTGTATCTGTAACTTGTGTGTATGTATATTGTTTTAGTGAAATTGACTTCTGTGATGATAATATTGTTGTCTTTTGTTCTGTGATGATTGTTGTTTTTTGTTCTGTGATTATATTGAATTGACCTGGAAATTAGAAATAACAGCAGTATTACTGCATGACTGTGAAAAACAATTATCACAGGCGGCTAGATACAAGTAAAGAAACATCTGTGATAACCTAATTTTCACAGGCGGTGTCTGTTATGGTAGAAACCGACTGCGTTAAAGGGTCTTCACAGACGGCTGATATAGGTAAACTCCGTCTGTGATAACACCATTATCATAGACGGGTTAGTTATGCTTCAATAACCATATGTAAAGACACATTATCATTGACGGTTAGTTATGCTTCAAAACCCGCCTGTGAAGACATATTATCATAGGCGGTTAGTATGCTTCAAAATCCGCCTGTGAATACACATTATCATAGGCGGTTAGTTATGCTTCAATACCCGACTGTGAAGACTCATTATCATAGGCGGTTAGTTATGCTTCAAAATCCGCCTGTGAAGACAAATTATCATTGGCGGTTAGTTATGCTTCAATACCCGGCTGTGAAGACTTCTTATCATAGGCGGTTAGTTATTCTTCAATAACCGTCTGTGATAAGACGTTTATCACAGACGGTTATATATGCTGCACGACCCGTCTGTGATAAAGTATTTTCACAGACGGCTAGCCTAAGTAAAGAACCGCCTATGATAATCGGTCTTCATAGGCGGCTATCCTTAGTGAAGAACCGCCTATGATAATTAGTCTTCACAGGCGGTTTCACTTCTCCGCCTGTGAAATTGCGGATTATCACAGACTCTTCGTTTCAGGCGGTTTTAAAAGCCGTTTGTGATAATAGGTTTGGAGCCGCCTGTGATGAGGCTTATTGTAGCAGTGGCGGCTCCATTTTTCAAACACAGGCGGTTCTTAAAAATATGCGACTGTGATGACGAATGATATAATAACCGTATGTGATGAAAGAACAACACAAACGGATTTTAAAAAACAACCGCCTGGGTAAATACTCGATCTTCTCAGGCGGTTATTACTTAAGAACCGCCTGCAATAAAATAACATCACAGGCGGATTTTAAGAAACAACTGCATGGGTAAATACATGATCTTCACATGCGGTTCTTAATTAATAACCGTATGTAACGTAATGAACTTCATAGGCGGTTCTTCATTAACAACGGCCTAAGAAGATCATGTATTTTCACCAGCTATCATTGTTTAAGAACGGTATGTAGTTGTTCAATTATCACAAGCAGTTTTCATTGAAATTACAGGGATGTAGTCGATGCAATTATAACAACCGTATGTAGTCATTGCAGGGAAAATTATATCAGGAAAATAACACAAATGAGCGGATACTAGTACAATAATGCATTATAGGAAATGCTCGATCACCAGTGAGGCTGGCTTAGTTGTGATAATACACCATTAGAGGCTTTACAATTGTTCAAAGATAACATTTTTACACACTGAGCACAAGTTTAAGTGAGCCTCTCTCTGTAACAGCTGCAAACAACGACGATGAAGCGCCCTGTCAAGTAGAAAACAAAAATCATGCTACATTCATTGTAGATCGACGATGAAGCTCCCATCGATTAATCTAAATTGTACCGTCCTGCTTGCTCCCGAACACGTCTCTTATATTCCGCTGGATCATGAAAATATTGATATTATTTAAATTAACAAATGTCAAAGGGGGAATGAATAACCTACATTGGTCACTAAGTCAAGGTGTCATCTAACCTTGATAAGTAGATTATAACAATCATTTTCAACATCAGGCACATTTGGCTGATGCAGCAAATGTTGAACTTCAAGTAGTATAGTTTTGATTGTAAAAGCACTGCATCACCCCTACGAAATATAATTTAAGCAATATAAGAAACCAGTTCAAATAAGTTTGTCAGTGTTTGGAACCGGCAGATCTCCCGACACCACCTTTGTTAGATGGAGGAGTTGTAGTTCGGTAATGGGCACGCAAAGATTCAAGAAGGTGAAAGACACGTGTACACAACGATTTACGTGGTTCAGGCCGCCTGAGCGTAATACCCTACTCCACGGGGTGTTCTGGTGATGTATTAAGCTTGTGAGTCTAAAAGAAGCTCCAGAAGAAGAAGCTCGTCTAGATCAGATTGTTCAACAGTGGTCTGGAACCGTCCTTTGTGTATCGTCGACCAGTCCTTTTATAGTACAAGGACTGGTCGTTACAACGTTAGCCTGGCCTGACAGGTGGCCCCGACGGTTACACACACTTGATACATAATAAATGGGGTTAATTACCCTTAATTGCCTAGTAACGGGCCTTAACAGTGCCGTTACCAATATTAAGGGCCATCCGATCGTGTGTCATTGATATGGTATTAATGACACTTAATCGGGTCTTGAAGTCTTTGATTGATCCTTGAAGGTCCGGAGCCGCTGGGGGGTCCACCGGCCTGATAGTTGAAGTTGAAGGTCCGGCGGTTGCCACGTGGCAGCACCGGAGCTCATCGTCGTGGACGGGTAGGTCCGGTGCTGCTGGACACATGTCAGTACCGGAGCTTCCCTTTGTCTGGGGTTAGGTCCGGGGTGCCATATTGGTATTCTGACTGGAGCTTCCCAGGTGTGGGTGATAGCTCCGGTCTTGTGATACACGTGGCGGCCCCGGGACTAACCATGTCGGGGGAGCAGGTCCGGCTACACCTGACATGTGGTGCCTTCGGAGGTCTTTAAATCTGGTATATGGAGTTTCCTTGTGATCTTTGCAATCCCAAGGGGTATCAGGTACGGAGGGTACCGACAGTGGCCCCCTGGACTCACCTCCGGGAGAGACCTTTTGTATGAAGTCATTTCGCCGGAGGTGGGTCCATTCTTCGGTTTCTGAACTGTGTCCTCAAGGGTCTTTGGTTATTCCGTTGGCGGTAGTGCACAGTTAAACTTCCGCCGCATGGCGTATCTTGAAGGCGGCAGTTGAGATCTTAGTGTGCGGATCTCAAGAAGTTGAAGGTCGCCAGTTCCCGATACGAAAATTGTATCGGTTCCGTGCGCCCTGTCAGGCTACCGACTTCAGGTTTCCTGCCTTTCATGATGACAACCGTTCGCCTGGGGTAAGAACCTCGACCTGATCGTCGGGGTGGCCCCGGGCCCCCTTGTTATTGGTGGGGTGAAAATTTTGACTGGTATCATTGGCTCCTCTGCGATTTCCATCCAGGCGTTGCGGGGGCTTACTTAAGAAGGAAAGCCCACACCGTTTGGGATTCTTTACGCCTTACAATCGATCTTGCGCTCAAACCTTCCAAACTCTTGCTTGCCTTTCCTCTGTCGCCTCGTTGTGCCGTGATGGAGTTGGGTCTCCGCCAAAGCCGACTGAAGACCGATGATGATTTGAAGAAAGTCCGGGCCCTCATGGGATGGTCCCCTGACTTCTTCAACCACGTGGTCCGCACCGGCAAGCTTCCGTTCGATAAGGAGCATGCTGGAGAAATAGTGTACTTCTCTGTGTACGCCATGGTGGGACTGATCCCACCATTCTCCTCCTTCATTTTGATGCTGCTAGACTTCTATGGTCTGCAGCTTTACCACCTTGGCCCCCACTCCATTCTGTTGGTGTCCATATTTGTCCACTTCTATGAGATGTGGGTGGGCATTCCCCCTTGCATTGAGCTCTTCCGCACCTCTTCACTATCCAGACCATAGGTCGGAGCGACGAGTACCTTGGCTTCTCTTATTTCATGAAGCGCAAGAAGTGCCCGTACAAGTACTTGTGGTTGTTCCCTTCTAGGAAATGGGATGACTGGAAGAACGATTGGATTGTAATCAGGGTGGAGGAGCACGAGAAGCTGGAGCTGCTGGAAGGCCTCCCCAACATCGACACTGCAGTTTGGAGTGAAGCTCCGATTCTGTCGGATGCCTTCGATCCTGCTCTGACCAGGATCCGCCTGTTTGTGGAAGGAGGAGTGACTCCCTAGGTGGTGTTTTGCAACTTCCTGGCCAACAGGTGGGCTCCGTTGAAGAGGAGGGAGATGTTGGCTTGGGCTCTCAACAGTATGCTGGATGATGACCGGATCGTGACCGGCTTGAAGTCCAACATGGAGGGTGCAACTTTTAAGTTCCACTTCAAGAAATTCAATCACGGTTCATCAACATCGAGGGCGACGATTTGGCTCCGCCGCAAGCTTTCCTCCCACTGAATATGGAGGTAGCATTCAGTAGGGAGCTCCGGCGGACGATGCCGGTGCTTGACAACCTTGGTGTCATTGAGAGGCGCTCGACCACTGGGTTGGCGATCTCCAAAGCTCCGAAAGGTGGCCCCGTCCCTACCCCTAAGCCAAGAACCGAAGTCGTCGGCAAGGGCAAGGAATTGGCCGAGCCCTCGAGCCGTAAGAGGAAGCATGCCGACAGGAGGGCCAGGCATTCTTCTTCCGTGACGTCTCCTTCTCCCCGGAGGGGAAGGTCTACAATGGCAGCGTCTACTCCAGTTGCAGCATCTTCCCGGGGTGCTAGCTCCGACCAAGTGACTCCGGTCCCAGGGCTAGCTGAGGGCTCTGGGTCCGGAGGTCCTTCCCGGTCGAGGGGGGCCTCGACCAGAGCAGCGCTGACGGCAGTAGCAAGCTCCGGGAGGCCCTCTGGGACTACCACGCCAGTGTCGGCTGGGGCTAGTCCGGAGCGTCCGGAGAAGAGGTTCCGCGGGAACTCTTGCGGAAGCCTTCCGAGGTAATTTTTAATTGTTTACCTCAGTCAATTGTTTAATTCTTAATTGTATTTTGAGTCTCTTCGTCCTTCATCTATAACGTGCCCAAGAAAAGGTCTAAAGCTCTGGTCCCTGCAGCAGCGGTTGAGGCTGTGCAGGCTTAAGCTCCGGCTCCGATTCCAGCGCCACCCCAAGAGGTGGCAGAGGCTGCGGCAGCCCCGACGCCGACTGTCGTGGTTTTGGACGACTCACCCCCAGAAGCTCTCGTGGTAGCGCCGGACCACGAGATTGAGGATGTATCAACAGCGCCAGCCTCGAAGGTTGAAGCTCCGGGCTTGGATGTTGTGATGTTGGACGCTCCGGCCGCAGAGTCGGAGGAAGATGCGATTCCAGCCCTAGAGCCAGATGTTGTTGAAGCCCCGACAGTCGAGCCGGTGGTTGAGGAGGTCCCGGCGGTAGAGCCGGGTGTTGATGAAGCTCCGGCACTTGAGCCGGTTGTTGAGAAAGCTCCAGCGGCAAAGCCGGTTGCTGCAGAAGTTCCGGCTATGGAGCCGGCTGTTGAAGGGGTTCCGGTGTCCGAGCTAGTTGCTACGGAGGTGACGGCGCCTGAGCCTATGGCGGTCAAAGCACCAGCGCCGGATCCCATGATGGCTGAAGCGCCAGCACCCAAACCAGATGCGGAGGAAGCGCCTGCGCTGGAGCCAGAAGCGGAGGGAGTGCCTGAGCCAGAGCTAGAAGTAGCCTCTGCTCCGACCGAACCTTCAATGCTCGCTTCGGAAGCGGTGATCCCGGAGGTGCCCTCTGTTGAGCCAGGGTGCCATGATGAAGCTGCTAGCCCCCCGCTGGAGGGGCCAGTTGTTGATGACTCGGCGGCTGGGCCTTTGGAACCAATTCCGGAGGTCGGTACTTCTACTGTAAGCACTTCCTCGGCGGCAGCCGAGGCTATCCCGGAGGACGGCCCTAGTGCCGTGGAAGCTCATGGTACCGCTCTCGTAGAGTGATACCCAATTTTTGTTGCTGAAGATCCGCTGGAGCCAGCGGAGATGACCCCGGCAGGTCCAGACCCGATCCCCCTATCGTTGTCCATCGACAACGCCTGCTCCAGCCTTCGCCAGGTTCAACTGGCCTTCTACCACGACAGCAAGACCTTCGAGGAGGAGAGCCAAACCCTTAGGAGGTGGCGCAACTGACTCCATTTCGAGACCAAGCTGGCACAGTCGAGGCTGGCTGACAACAAGGAGTGGGTGCAAAGGGAGAAGGTTCGCCTGGAATACTGGGGAAAGTTGTTGGATGAGAGGGAAAGCATGACCCGAACCCTCGACAACCTGTCTCGGGCCATCTATGAGCAGGCCAAGGCTACGAATAGCCAGCGGATGATCGCCAGGAAAGGCTCTCCGCCATCCACGATAGTCTCATCAAGCGCCGGGAGGCTCTTGAAGCTCGGGAGAGACGGCTCGAAGATGAAGAGAAAAAATTCCTGGAGCTGCAGGACGACCTCGTGAAGAGGGAGGAGGAGCTTGTCCAAAAGACAGCTCTGGCTGACAAGAGCCTTGAAGAACGCACCAAGAATTTGGATGAGCATTGCAAGGAGGAGGAGAAGAAGGCCTGGGAGCAAGGGCAAGAACTCTACAAGCAGGAGAATGCCATCGCCGCCCGGGAGAAGAAAGTGCGGGGCCCGGAGAGAGATCTTGTCAAACGCCGGAATGAGATCCACCTCCGGGAGGAAGAGCTCAGCAAGCTCAAAAAGTAAGTTGCTGAAACGATTCAGCAGAACGCCAAAGAGGTGGAGCATCTTACTCGGGAGAGCTCGGAGCTGGCGGCGGCCAAAAGATCTTTGGTGGAGATGCGTGGTGCAAGGGCTGCGGAGTCCCAACAAGTTTGGGACTTCCTGGGCAAGGCCAACGACGCGCTGACGCCAATGGGATTTAGTCCCGTGCGTCCGGATGATCCGGATCCGGAGCTGGACGAGGCATTGGAGGCGCTGGGGTCAGCAGGCAGCAAACTCTCCAAGGTGGGCGATGTCATCGCGGACCAATTGGAAGCGGAGGGTCAGTCCCTGGCGAAGAACATCGCAGAGTATATGTTGACGTGCTACACCAGCTGGGACCCTCAATTCTCTTTGGACCCGGTGCTTGAAGGTCCCATCGAAGTAGAGGGTGAAGCCGCCCGAGCCAACGTGTCGGAGGTGGCTCAGAAGGTCGCCCAGTTCTTCCATAGGGTCTAGGATCGTCTCCCTGTAGCTCCCGCTTGCACTTTCTCTTCTTCCTCCCCAATTTTGTAATCTCTTGTCTCCAGATGAATGAAATCCAAATTTTTGTGAATTCGAATTTCATTTTTTGTCTTCAACACCTTTGTCTCGCTTGGCCCCCTGGTAGATGTACACAATTTGATTGTGAACATGTACCAAGAGGATGTAACAGTTGTTGAAGACTTGCGTGCTTCGAACTTGTAGAATGTAGGTCCAAAGTCTTTGATAGTGTAGGCCCCCTGAGGCTGTCGGAGCTTAGTGGCTCTAGCTTTGACCATCGCTGGAGCTTAGTAGCTCCGGAGCATTGATGGTTAGTCCTCTGGGGTGTCGGAGCTTTGGCAGCTCCAGCAGTGACCTCCGTCAACACGTGTTGTGTCAACTTTAGACTCCACTTTAGAGTCTTTCCACCATCTTCACATTGACAACTTGCCTCCTAGCTTTACCGGAACTGAGTAGCTCCAGAGATGCTTGATGTCAATGTTTGAACATTGACCACAAGCCGCTTAGAGGATGTCGGAGCTTATTTATTTTTCCTGCACTCTGAAGTCAAGAAAAACAGTAAAATTCATTTCTTATCTATAACTTCATTGTGTCTTACTGTTCCCGAGAAAGTTTTAGGTCGAACACAATCCTAAGTACAATCAAGAGCACCGCCTTGCTTCCTCCGGGGACAATTGTTTCTAGACTTGCCTTACGTCGGCCTGTTGGGGTGTAGGTAGAGTGGCGTACTTAGGGTGCAGGACCAGGCTAAGTCGATAGCACACTCCGGCCCTAGATTGGCTTGGCAACATTCAGACAAGTAGGCCATCAACAATGCTTTAACCCAGAAGGATAGACAATGCAACTTGAATTGTACATGAACTGGTCGAGCTAAAGTTTCTTAAGAACAACACAACTTTGTTATAGACAAGAAAGAGAAAAATAAAAAATATTGAGCCTATACAAAGTAAATGCACGTGGAGTCTGTTTTCACACAATGATGTCTTTCATTATAGGTCCGGGGTACAGGGGAAACAAGTACACTCTTAGGGTATGGAACCAGGCTAAGTGTGTTTTGTTTCTCGTTTGACCCATATTAGCTAGCTACTTTTAGTTCTGAGACTATGACAAGTGTTGCATGAGCGTTGCGGACCTAACAGGGTAGCTCTGGCTGCCCTCCCGGAGGAGCTACCCGACTCTGTACAATGACTCTATAACATACACCACATGTAATTACAGACTCACCTCTGTGATACTAAGCGTAGAACTTACGGAGGTGCTCAATGTTCCAAGGATTTGGGAGAGGTGTCCCATCCTTGGTTGCCAAGCGAACGCATCCAGGACGCGATACTTTGATCACTCGGAAGGGTCCCTCCCAGCTGGGGGCGAGTTTGTTTAACTTTTCTCTAGATTGTATTCTTTGTAGCACCAGATCGCCTTCCTTGAGCCGTCGGCTGTGAACATGCCGTTGGTGATAGCACCGAAGAGCTTGTCGGTATCGGGCATTCCGAACAGCTGCTTGGCACCTTCCCTCTTCAATGAGGTCAAGGTCTTCACGCCGGAGCTGGTCCTGCGTGGCTTCGTTGGAGGTTCGGACTCGGAGCGACCCCAAGGTGATTTCCGGAGGAAGGACTGCTTCAGCTCCGTACACCAGGAAGAAGGATGTTTCTTCGGTTGACCGGTTTGGAGTTGTCCTTTTCTCCCATAGAGTGGGCGGAAGTTCTTCAATCCAGTTGGCTCCATGTTTTTTCAGGCGCTCATATGTGCGTGTCTTGAATCCTTTCAAGATTTCTGCATTTGCTCTTTTGGCTTGGCCATTGCTTGCCGGGTGAGCCACAGAGGTGTAGCTGACTTGGATGCTGAGATCTTCGCAGTATCCTTGGAAAGCAGAGCTTGTGAATTGGGTCCCATTATCTGTTATGATTTTGTTCGGGACTCCAAATCTGCATACTATGGACTGCAAGAAGTTGATAGCTGATTTCTTGTTTATTTTCACAACTGGAGTTGTTTCCAGCCATTTGGTGAACTTGTCGATGGCAACATAGAGGAACTTGTAACCTCCAACGGCTCTTGGGAAAGGTCCCAAGATGTCCATCTCCCACACAGCGAAAGTCCATGTAGGAGATATCATTTGTAGAGGCTGAGCTGGTGTGTGAATTTGCTTTGCATGGAACTGACATACTTTGCATTTCTTCACCAGCTCAGTTGCATCCTGGAGCGCTGTAGGCTAGTAGAAGCCATGCCGGAAGGCTTTACCGACCAGCGTGTGTGAAGACGCGTGGTTCCCACACTCACCTCCATGGATTTCTGAGAGGAGCTCGTAGCCTTCTTCCCTTTTGATGCACCGCATTAGGATGTCGTTGGCACCACGCCGGTAGAGATCACCTTCTACCAACATGTATCTTTTAGCCAATCAAACTATTCGGTCAGCAGATACATCATCGTCGGGAAGGATATTGTCTTTCAAGTAGCTCCGGATCTCCGAGATTCATGCATCAGAGCTTGCTTGAGCGTTTGAGTCTTGTGTGCTGGGTTGCTCGGAGCTTCCGGCAGCACCTGCGACCCTTGATGGCTGCCATGCTAACAGGGCCATCGGGACCGCCAGCTTCGGGATGCTAGTCTCGCCCCCTTCGCTCAGTTCGGCAGGCTGAGCTGTGGGTTTTGACAACCTCCGGATGAAGGTTCCTTCAGGAGCAGGAGCTCCGGTTGACGCTTTCGTTGAGAGTTCGTCAGCTTTAGCATTATGGGCACGCTGGACATGGTGGAGATCCAGGACTTCGAAGTCCTTCTGAAGCCTCTGGACTTCAAGGAGATAAGCAGCTAGTTGAGGATTGTTACAGGAGCATTCACCCTTCACCTGTTTAATGATGAGCTGCGAATCTCCCTTGACCAACACCTGTTTGACACCATATGATAGTGCCACCTTTAGTCCATGAATGAGTGCTTCATACTCCGCCATGTTGTTGGTCGCTTTGAAGTCAAGGTGGACCATGTATTTTACCTTCTCCCCGGTTGGTGCGAGGAGAAGGACTCGAGCTCCGGCCCCCTGTTTTTTGCATGGAGCCATCGAAGTAGAGGGTCCAGTGAGGTTCGGTGAAGACCAGAGCCTTGAGTTCCGACTTCTGCTCACTGGGGCCCCAAGGGTTTGATGGAGAGGGGGCCATTCCGCCATGAAATCTGCCAATGCTTGACTCTTGATCGCTTGTCTGGGAATGAATTCAAGATCGAATTCGGCCAATTCCGCTGCCCATTTTGCAATGTTCCCAGTAGAGTTGGGATTATGCAAGATCGCACGCAGTGGGTAGGTTGTCACCACTGAGATCTTGTGAGCTTGGAAGTAATGGCGAAGCTTCCTGGAGGCGATGAGAACTGCATAAAGCAGCTTGTGCATCTCTAGGTATCGAGTCTTGGCATCATGTAGTACTTCACTGATGAAGTACATTGGGCGTTGGACTGTCCGGACCCTTGCGGAAGGGCCCGGAGCTTCCTCCATATCGACCCGGACCCTCCCGGAGGGGTCTGGACCTGCTTCGGGGACCTCCGGGTCCCTGCTAGAGGAACCAGGAGCTTCCGCTGGAGTGACCCGGACCCTCCCGGAGGGGCCAAGTCTTCTGGGACTACTCCTTGTTGATCCAAGTCTGGGGGTTGGGACCCAGACTTACCTTCAGGAATCTTCGGACCCTCCCGGAGGGGTCTGGATTCCTGAGCTTGTGATGGTTCTGGCCTCTCCACGACCAGGACCATGCTGACAACCTCGTCGGTTGCTGAAACGTAAAGCAGTAAGGACTCACCAGGGTTTGAAGCTACCAGGGTTGGTAGAGTGGTGAGGAGCTACTTTAGCTCTTGGAACGCCTTTTCTGCTTCTTCAGACCATTAAAATGGTCCGGACTTCCTCAATAGCTTGAAGAAGGGTAGCGCCCGTTCTGCCAGTGTTGAGATGAACCGGCTGAGGGCGGCTAGACATCCAGTCAGTTTCTGGACATCTTTGATACGAGCTGGTGGCGGCATCCCCTACCTGGCGCGCCAACTGTCGGTGTTTGGAATTGGCAGATCTCCCGACACCACCTTTGGTAGATCGAGGAGTTGTAGTTCGGTAATGGGTGCGTAGTTATTCAAGAAGGTGAAAGACACGTGTACTCAGAGATTTACGTGGTTCGGGCCGCCTGAGCGTAATACCCTACTCCAGGGGGTGTGTTGGTGATGTATTAAGCTTGTGAGTCTAAAAGAATCTCCAGAAGAAGAAGCTCGTCTAGCTCAGAGTGTTCAGCAGTGGTCTGGAACCATCCTTTGTGTATCGTCGACCAGTCCTTTTATAGTACTAGGACTGGTCGTTACAACGTTAGCCTGGCCCGACAGGTGGCCCCGGCGGTTACACACACTTGATACACAATAAATGGTGTTAATTACCCTTAATTGCCTGGTAGCGGGCCTTAACAGTGTAGTTACCAGTATTAAGGGCCATCCGATCGTGTGTCATTAATATGGTATTAATGACACTTAATCGGGTTTTGAAGTCTTTGATTGATCCTTGAAGGTCCGAGGCCGTTGGGGGGTTCCATCAGCCTGATAGTTGAAGTTGAAGGTTCGGCGGTTGCCGCATGGCAGCACTGGAGCTCATCGTCGTGGACGGGTAGGTCCGGTGCTGTTGGACACATGTCAGTACCAGAGCTTCCCTCTGTCTGGGGTTAGGTCCGGGAGTGCCATATTGGTATTGTGACCGGAGCTTCCTAGGTGTGGGTGATAGCTCTGGTCTTTTTATACACGTGGCGACCCCGCGACTAACCATGTCGGGGGAGCAGGTCCGGCTACACCTGACATGTGGGGCCTTCGGAGGTCTTCAAATCTGGTATATGGAGTTTCCTTGTGATCTTTGCAATCCCAAGCGGTATCCGGTACGGAGGGTACCGACAAAGTTCAACAACAGTTAAGTATTAATTACATGAGCAAAATAGGTCTATCTTACAGTCTCTTGATCAAGAATCCCGATGCAGAGTGCTCCCGAAGGATGGACATTTGGGTGGAAGAACCCACTTGGAAAGGCGCATCTTGGAGGCACCAAGGGATAGACCTCAGAGAAGGAGATTGCCAGGGGGTAGTAACCATCTTCCCATTCAGTCTGCAAAAGAAATTTATTAATAGGAGGACGATGGTTAAACTCATATTGTGCTTGTTCTTCATGACTTACCCCTTCTTTACCGGGGACGATGCACTGCCACTTCAATAAATATCCCGATTCAGGCTTCGCAGAGAAACCCTACGTAGAGAAATTGAAAATACCAAAAACAAACAAGACGGAAAAACAAACTACAGTTAAGTTCATCAGTCCATTACAAATACATATGTATATACAACCATGCGACCGATGTGCCATATGTACATACATGGGGATGGTTCTTGCGCCACACCCAGCGCTCCTCCTTCAATCGGCTACACGCCCGAGACATCAATATCTAAAACACCAAACTTCTAAATTATTGAGTCCAAGCGCATATGTACACAAATGCAAAAGGACACAATCCATATACCAACACACAAAATTGGCAGCTTATGAAATATACAAAGAAAAAGGTAGCATGCAATGCATAGTAAGGAAACTATGAGAATTTACTTAAGTACCTCGTGGCGCGTTGTGGGACTGGGCAGAGGCGTGCCTCCACGGGGTCTTTATATAGGCATCAGTTTTTCATAAGCGGTTTTTAAATTTTTCGCAGGCGGTTGGTACTTAATAAACGCCTGAGAAGATGTTTATCCCAGGCGCGTTTTACTTACGAACCGCCTCTGATGCTGCTCAGCTCCTGTCAAGCTAATCCCTGCACAGCAAGCTATTGTAGATGCAAGTAACACCCGTGGCTCATCATTTGAATTGTTGAAAGCATCAATTTGAAGCCTGACGATCCTTGGAAGGATTTTCCCATCCATTTGAACGATTTCTTTCCCTCCTGTCCATTTTAAAACTTAGGAAGATGCTCCTTTCTCAGTTTTAATGCCTAAATATATTGACTAAAAATCAGTACCCACTTTCTTAGTGCTTCACACAAACGAGTATGCGAACAACTTCAATCACAAATCTTGTTTTTACACTTTCATAGGGATTTAACCTTAATCTTTCAAGCATAGATTTATCAAATAAGTGAAGCTTCCTTATCACACATGTTAATGGCAATTATAAGTGAAGGATGTGTCGAAGCTAATGAAATCTGAAACGGACTGAAGATAAAGAGATCCTGCATATGAGTGGCAATGTCCAGGTTAAACAGCGTGAAGGCTGTCATCATAGCTTCATGTTGTCTAACCTGGACATTGTCAATCATATGCAGCATCTCTTTGTCTTCAGTCCCGTTGAGATTCGTTAGCTTCGACACACCCTTCCCTTGTAACTACCATTAACATGTATGATGAGGAAGCTTCAATTATTGATAAATCTATGCTTGAAAGATTAAGGTCAAATTCCTATGAAAATGGTAAAAACAACATTTGTGATTGAAGTTGTACGTTTCATCTCTTGTGTAAAGCACTAAGAGAGATGGTACTGATTTGTAGTCAATATACTCAGCCATTAGAACTGATAAAGTAGCATCTTCGTAAGTTATCAAAATGGAGAGAACAGAAAGAAATCTTGCAGGCTTGTTTGGGTGTACTCCTATCCAAACAAGCCATCAGATGGATGGGAAGTATCATCATACTTCAATTGAAGCTTTTAACAATCCAAATGATGAGTCTTGGGTTACTTGTATCTACAAGAGCTTGCTGTGAAGGGATTAGCTTGATAGGAGCTCAAAACAGAAGCTGAATTTAATAATGTTCGAAACATGCTATCTAAAGCTGAAATAGAACATTGTTCTAAGTTGATTTCAGAAGATACAAATATATACAATATATATTATCTCGCATTGATATATACAATTTTTCCAGCATTGACATCTTCTCGCATATAGGGTTTCAAATTCTTTTTAATGCTTCTCTCTACGCGCTTGATGTTTTCTGGTTCGGTGAAAATGTACATCTCTTCATACTGATTATATTCCTCTTCATTATCTCCCACATTCTCAACCCCAACAATATTTTTCTTTCCAGAAACAACTACGTGCATCTTCTCAGTTTCTGGATCTTGAACATAAAAAACTCGTGCAACATTATCGGCGAGAACCCACATGTCATCTTTATAACCCACTTTATTCAAGTCTACCAGTGTCAGCCCGTAATTTTCCACTTTCACACCATCAGTATGTTTGACCCATTGGAACTTAAATACGGGCATTACCATTCTTTCGCCATAATCGAGTTCCCATATTTCCTCTATGAACCCGAAGTATGTGGTCTTCTGCCCTTGTGAATCATAACCCTCAGTATGAACACCACTATTTTGTGCAACACTCTTACCGTCTTTTTCTTTAGTGTAAAATGTGTAACCATTGATGTCATATGCTTGCCATGATGTCACCAAAGCAGATGAGCCAGAAGCTAACTTCTTCATTGTGGCCTCTTCTATAGTCTTTCCGTATGGTATATTTTTGTCCATTAACCATTCACTGAAACATCTTCTGTGCTCTTTCATGATCCAGTCCTCTGTGTGGTCTTGGTTTTTATCACGAAGCTCAATTTGGTGTTCCTCGATGTACGACTCAGCTATTGCGAGCTGTTGTAGTACACCAAAATGTGCATGGTGTACATTCTTGTAATCTTGAACGATAAAAGTTTTCTTACCCACTTTGCCTCTCCCACGTAGTCTACCCTCATGTACCGGTATAGGCACTCCTATCGGTTTTCCATCTTTGATGTAATCAGCGCAACCCTCAATCACTTCTTCAGTAGTGTATCCTTCCATAATTGAACCCTCTGGGTGAGCACGGTTCCGCACATAACCTTTTAATACTCCTAAATATCTCTACAACGAAAACATATGATGTAAATATAGTGGCCCCAATGCTTTTATCTGATCGACAAGATGTATGATTAGGTGTACTTGCATATCAAAAAGGTTGGTGGGAAACACATCTCAAGCTTGCACATTGTCTCGACAATGTTTGTTTTCAGATAGTCTAAATCTTCACGTGCTATCACCTTTTGTGATACTACATTGAGGAAGTAACACAAACGTGTGATGACAACTTTTATATGCTCAGGTTTGATGACTCTTATTGCAATGGCAAGGAAAATTGTCATCATCATGTGACAGTCATGAGAATTATAACCGAATAAAGACAAGTCTTTTATCGATACTAGTTTGCGTATATTGGATGAGAAACTCGTGGGCACTTTGATCCCACGCAAGCATTCGCAAATTGTTTTTTTCTCTTCTAGCGTCAAGTTGTAGCTGGCTGGGGGAAGGTAATGCTTCCCGTTTGCCTTTTCTACTAGATGAAGCTCTGGTCTCAAATCAAAATTTACTAGGTCCATACTTGAATTTAATCCGTCCTTTGTTTTCCTCGGCATGTCCAGCAAGGTCCCAATGATGCTGTCAAATACATTCTTTGTAACGTGCATCAAATCAATACTATGGCAAAATTCCAGATTCTTCCAATACAGAAGATACTTGAAAAAAAATTGATTGTTTCATGAAAACCATGTCAGTTGTATCATCCGAAGATGTACTTTTCTTTCTCTTACTTCCTTTACTATTTTTGCCCTTACCGAATGCAATATGAATGTTCTTGACCATTTGAAACACAAGTT
The DNA here is from genome assembly GCA_036927565.1 of Tuctoria greenei. NCBI lineage: Eukaryota > Viridiplantae > Streptophyta > Magnoliopsida > Poales > Poaceae > Tuctoria > Tuctoria greenei. Next base: position 62,972,866 of record JAYESD010000007.1, on the reverse strand, counting down.
TTTCACTGTAAGGTTTATGTGCAGTATCTTTTTCTATTTTGTTATCAAATTGTTCTTTCATATTCCTATACCTGTGTTTATCTGTCAAGAACTGTCAGTGTCTCATGTACACCATTTTTCTGGATGAAGTGAGGTATAGAAATCCAGTTCTATCCACGCACCTAACACAAATAATCATGCACCATAACGAATATCAATGCTCTTAGCGTGAAATACTCCCGCTTGTGCTCATCCCATGTACGTACCCCTTCATTCCACAATTTCTCCATATCTTCCATTAAAGGTTCCATGAACAAATCAATTTCGAAGCCGGGTTGTTTCGGACCTGGGATAAGAACAGATAACAAGATATATTTTTTTTGTGACACAACCACGTCGGTAGGTTGTACATTGTTAAGACCACGGGCCATGTGTTGTGTATGTTCCTTTTTTCACCAAACGGATTCATTCTGTCTGTACCCAAGGCAATCCTCACATTTCTGATTTCCTTCGCAAATTCTGGATACTGAATATCAAAAATTTTCCACTGCGTTGCATCACCAGGGTGTCGTATATGTTTTTCATTCTTCTTGCGTTGCTCGGAATGCCAACACATTAGTTCAGCCTCCCTAGAGTTTGAGAACAAACGCTTCAAGCAATCAATTACCGAAAGGTACCACATCACCAAGGCAGCAGTTTTTCTCTTATTCTTCCCGTCTGGATCGCCAGAAATATCGTCATCGTCACCCTCAGGACCAATAATAAACTTCTTATTCTTCTGAGTCTTTTTCATGTTGGTAACATACTGGTGATTGTAGTCCTTTTTATATCTACTGACACCACAAATGGGGCATCTAGTTGTGAGCTCATGCTCTTTGCGATACAGAATACAATGGTTCACACAAGTATGTATTTTTGTCACACCTAATGCCATGGGGCAAAGAAGTTTCTTCACTTTATAAGTGGTTCTGGGCAGTTTATTTGGATATGGAAGAATTTCTGCCAGAAGATTCAAAAGTTCAGAGAAACTACAATCGGACCATCCGTGTGTAGCTTTCAACTTTAGTAGTTCTAAGATTGCACGCAATGTAGTAAACTCTTTATCACAACTATTTTATTCATCATATAAAAGCTCCGTCGCCGCATTCTGCAATGTCTCCATTTTACTTAAACCTTTGCTTGCTCCCATAGAAGTCAATACATATGGTTCAATGTGACGCAACATCTCCTCACAATCGAACTCATCATCATCATCACCAGCTTGATTGTCACTACCATCATCGATATGAACATTATCATCATCTCAACCTCTCTCATCATCTTTATCCACATCATGTGTATCTAACTCACCATGCTCTGTCCATATTGTGTAGTTTTTTTTTAAACCACTTTTCACCAAATGAGATTGGATTACTATAGTATCCGTCCAAGCAATCTTATTTTTGCAGTCGATACATGGACATAATATGTTATCTATCTTTTGCAACTTCGCATGTCTCTTGGATGCTTCAATAAAATTTGCAACATTATGAATCTACATAGGATCGGGTCTTGGCATGTTATACATCTACGCTCGACGTTCCATGCTTCAATAATAGAATTTTTGTCAGATTTACAAAATTTGGCCACAAATATTCTCTAAAGGTCTTCTATAAAATGAATTTACAAAGACATAACAAGTATGATTAGGGCGACTAATGTAGGACACGGGCGACGCCTTGAGGCGGACGGAGTCGAAGGCGTCGAGAGCAGGAAGCGGGGGTGAAGGATTGAAGTCGTGGGGCAAACAGGCCCAGTGGCATGGGCTAGGTCTACGTGGGATCTAGGGATGGCAATTATACCCGCGGTACGGGTACCCGACGGGTATTGCACCCGACAGGTGCGGGTACGGGTGGATTTTTTTACCCGTGGGTACAACGTACCCGATCCGATGTGTTGCGGGTATGGGTGCGGGTATTATTTTCTACCCGTGGATACCCGTCGGGTACCCGAAATACTGTTATGATTTAGATGTGGCCCATAAAAAAAACTCAGCCTAGAATAGTTAAAAATTCACGGCCCACAAGGCCAGGTAACTAGCTATTCACTATATTCAGACGTCCACCATCCATTGCAATCATACCAATCCTGATCCTTGGAGGCTGGAGTCTGGCCCCGGTGCCGCCTTCCACCTTGGTTGGAGATGGAGTTTGCGGGCAAGTCGTCGCATTGCACTCGGTGCTTTATAAATGGGCAGAAGGTCAGAGTAAGAGGAAGAAGACCGTGCTCTGCTCTGCTGTCAATGCCAAGTACTCCTATCCGACATCAACAGCCATCTACTCTCCTAACTCGCGCCATGCAGCACGACATATGCATCATGGCGGAATTGGGTGCAACGCGCCATCCAACACAGCTGTCCGAGGGCGGTATGCATCATGAGCATACATGTCCGTCGTAAACTACGCGCGTGTAATATAGAGCACTGTTACTCTGAGCTGACGTGATGCATGATGCCTGGGTGCAGCTTGGTCTCACACGCAGCACCAGCTGCAGAGTCAATACGGGAGACCCAAAGCTCTTGTACCAACCGACAGCTTGGCTACATGCAGTCACAGGTGTAGACTTGTTCTATTGAGTCATGCATGCATTGATTCAGTTTAGACGTGGTGACTGGTGTCAATTGTGCATGTGCCCTAGAAACCTAACCCTAATCACTCCTTCGAAATATATGCAAGCAGGAGGTACGCATACACAAGTAGAATATTGAAAAGGAAAACACATAAAACTACAATTACAAGTTTGGGTAAACTTCATGCATCTTATATATATTACAATAGCATCTGTTAATTAAACATCATATTCATGTCACATAATAGGTACAAACTACAACAAGCTTATTACAATATAGTCCATACATCAATATATAAAAGACCAAACTAGCAGAACACACAAAAAGGAAACAATCCATATAGTCCATACATCAATATTCCAGAACACAATCCATACAGTCCTTACACATGCAAAAGGACATAATCCATATACCAGAACACACAAAACTAACATCTTATCAGCTAATGAAAATATACAAAGAAAAAGTATGGAAACTACATTTACCTTGCAGAGGCGTCAGCACGGTGGGGAGGTATCCGCACGGCAGGCCGGCTGGGTGGAGAAGTGGCGGTGCGGGGTTGAGCGGCGGCGCGACAGTATGGGCTGGGCGGCGGAGCGGCGGCGCGACGCAGGGGAAATTCGACAACCTTGCGACGTCGATATAAATTCTCCAGGGTTACGTTTTGACTGTGGTGAGGGGTCCTTATATAGGCATCGGTTTTTCACAGACGGTTTTTAACTTCTTCTCAGGCGGTTGGTGCTTAATAACCGCCTAAGAAAATGATTATCTCAGGCGGGTTTTACTTACCAACCACCTGAGAAGATATTTAATCAAGAATATTAATTTAGAAGAAGTAAATATCACAGGCGTTTGGTACTTAATAACCGTCTGAGAAGATGTTTATCTCAGGCGGGTATTACATACCAACCACCTGAGATAATGCCCGATACTGTTCTTCAGTTTCCTTATCCCTTGCTTTTTTTTATTTAGATTCCAATATAAATACTCAAACATGTTTAGATTCTGCAAATTTTGTCCAAATTTGATGATTCTTTCTTCTACATTTGTATAAAATTAACATCTACCACCTGAACAAAATATTTTAAAACTTGTATAGCTGACATTGTAATGTTTTGGTAAATATCAAATTAATTTCTACTCACATATTATTCACATTTGTGTATCTCATAAAAAAAAGATCATTCACTTAATTTTGTTTGTATGAACATAATTGTATCATTTATACATGTATGAATTTTGTTAATTTTTTAAAAAGCATTCCAACATGTCAAACTCAAATTATCCATCATTCTAACTAAATGCTCATATACATATGAGGCATTCATCAAATTATGAACACACATTGATTCAAAAAAATTAAAAAAATCTGAAAAAATTCACAGAGGTTGGTATGATGAGTAAAAATGTCCACTGAAAAAATAAATGAAAAAGTCATTATATTCATCAAGATAGAAAAATGAAAAATAGCATTTGTTGTATGTTTTTTATGTTCTGACCAATTTCAAATGATTTATGAAGTGAAATTTAATGCTAACCTTTACTTATCAATAATATTACAAGAAAGTGGAATTTTGCCTTTTTAAAGGACCCACATTTAATCAAGAATATTAAATAAGAAGAAGTAAATATCTTCACAGGAGGTTGGTATTTAATAACCGTCTGAGAAGATGTTTATCTCAGGCGGGTATTACTTACCAACCGTCTGAGATAATGTCCGATACTGTTCTTCAGTTTCCTTATCCCTTGCTTCTTTTTTATTTAGATTCCATTATAAATACTCAAACATGTTTAGATTCTGCAAATTGTGTCCAAATTCGATGATTCTTTCTTCTACATTTGCATAAAATTAACATCTACCACATGAACAAAATATTTTAAAACTTGTATAGCTGACATTGTAATGTTTTGGTAAATATAAAATTAATATCTACTCACATATTATTCACATTTGTGTATCTCATAAAAAAAGATCCTTCACTTAATTTTTTTGTATGAACATAATTGTATCATTTATACATGTATGAATTTCATTAATTTTTTTAAAAGCATTCCAACATGTCAAACTTCAAATTATCCATTATTCTAACTAAATGCTCATATACATATGAGGCATTCATCAAATTATGAACACACATTGATTCAAAAAAAAAAATGAAAAAATTCACAGAGGTTGGTATGATGAGTAAAAATGTCCACTGAAAAAATAAATGAAAAAAGCATTATATTCATCAAGATAGAGAAATGAAAAATAGCATTTGTTGTATGTTTTTTTATGTTCTGACCAATTTCAAAGGATTTATGAAGTAAAATTTAATGGTATCCTTTACTTATCAATAATATTACAAGAAAGTGGAATTTTGCCTTTTTAAAGGACCCACATTTAATCAATAATATTAATTAAGAAGAAGTAAATATCTTCACAGGCGGATGGTATTTAATAACCGTCTGAGAAGATGTTTATCTCAGGCGGGTATTACTTACCAACCGCCTGAGATAATGCCCGATACTGTTCATCAATTTCCTTATCCCTTGTTTTTTTATTTAGATTCCATTATAAATACTCAAACATGTTTAGATTCTGCAAATTGTGTCCAAATTCGATGATTCTTTCTTCTACATTTGTATAAAATTAACATCTACCACCTGAACAAAATATTTTAAAACTTGTATAGCTGACATTGTAATGTTTTGGTAAATATAAAATTAATATCTACTCACATATTATTCACATTTGTGTATCTCATAAAAAAAAGATTCTTCACTTAATTTTGTTTGTATGAACATAATTGTATCATTTATACATGTATGAATTTCATTAATTTTTTTAAAAGCATTCCAACATGTCAAACTTCAAATTATCCATTATTCTAACTAAATGCTCATATACATATGAGGCATTCATCAAATTATGAACACACATTGATTCAAAAAAATTAAAAAAATCTAAAAAATTTACAGAGGTTGGTATGATGAGTAAAAATGTCCAGAGGAAAAATAAATGAAAAAAGCATTATATTCATCAAGATAGAGAAATGAAAAATAGCATTTGTTGTATGTTTTTTATGTTCTGACCAATTTCAAAGGATTTATGAAGTAAAATTTAATGGTAACCTTTACTTATCAATAATATTACAAGAAAGTGGAATTTTGCCTTTTTAAAGGACCCACATTTAATCAATAATATTAATTAAGAAGAAGTAAATATCTTCACAGGCGGATGGTATTTAATAACCGCCTGAGAAGATGTTTGTCTCAGGCGGGTATTACTTACCAACCGCCTGAGATAATTGTATCTTCTCAGGCGGTTGGTAAGTAAAACCCGCCTGAGGTAACCATCTTCTCAGGCGGTCAGTACTTAAAATCCGCCTGAGAAATTGGGAGTCTATATATACCCCTCGGCGGCGTTGGAAAAACCTAACCTGGGCGAAACACTTAGGCGCCGTTAGGTTGCCAAAATTTCGTTTGCCGCCAAGTGTTCGCCGCCGTCGCCGCCGAGCTTCGCCCTCATCACTTCCAGGTACGCCGAGCGAAGCCATTGCTGTCGCCGCCGAGCTTCAAGGTAAACCCTAAACCCTTTGACCTTCCATACTCCTTCACCGTGCCGCCTCCCTCCCCGCCCTCGCCGCCGCCTTGCATATCCTTGGTTAGGGTTCGGGAATTGGAAAATGGTAGGCATCCTTGGTTAGGGTTCGGTGGAATTCGAAAAACTGTCAAGTGTGGTGGCATCTTTGGTTAGGGTTCGGTGGGTCCATCTTCTAGCGGTGCTGGATGCCAAACATATGATGTGTCACTCAAATACGTAGGATTGTGATGATAATGGCCATATTGGCACAATTGAACGAAATTAGTGGCCACGATTTGCATTTTTTTTATTACAATGGTCAAATTGAAATACATGAACACGTACAATAAACATATATGTATCTTATCCTTCAAGGAATGATATATTACTATGTTGAATCATTCTTGCTGATAGTGTAGCTGTTATATGACTATGAGTTTGTTTATTGAATAGCTTATTCAATCATGATGATGTGAAGAATTACAGAAGGATTGCATACGTTAAAACAATTATGTATCCCTTTATTGAACTCAGCTTAATATTAAGGCATTTCACAGGAAAAAAGTTTATGTACCCATTTATGATTTGTTAGCACCATTTGTATCAAACTAGATATATTGGGACTTCATTTTGTTGGATGATCTGGGTATCTGGTGCACCCAGTAGAGGAGTCGAACTTGGACTTTGGACAAAGGTGCGGAAACACCAGTCTAGGGGTATATGATTGTTCTAGATAAAGCAGATTTCGTCCTTAACGATATTAGTAGAGTCCTACTCTGAATACAGTTAGGAGTCAGATTCAGTTTAGGAACAAGTCCTAGTCCTAGTACGAATTGAGTTACAATCCATATAGGATTTGGAGTCACATGAAGGGGGATTTCAAAAATAACCCACCAACCCCTCGACCTTGTTAATCCCATCCTATCAGAAATATTCCACCAAAGGTTTCAACTTGATCAAGTCACCTAAACCTCGTGAACCTCTAGAACTCACCAAGTTTATCACTATAGGAGGCGCCAACTTCCCTGTCCTGTTTTCTGAACAGCCAGGACAATTGACCATCCCAGAAATCCTTGGTGCCATCATATGTGGGCTACATAATGCCTTTCATGATGGCTGAACCTGCTTCCATGATGAGCCCATTTGGTGCGGCTGGGCACATCGGGATTAGATTTTGGCGAATGTTTCCGGATTCCTGATTCATTTGAGAATGTGGGTCTTTTATCTCTTTTTACCGTGCAAATCCCACGGTTGTAGAGATGATCACTGAAAAAGAGTGTCTCTTCTCGCCTGCAGCTACCTCGCCTTGCCTCACCTCACCATCCAAATCCAAGTGCCACACTTTGCCATTCTCGATACTAGAAAAAGGCTCGAGGATTTGCTTTTGTCCCTTGCTTGATCAGTTATAGGTTCGGAGCTAGGCGCCGCCTATTAAACCTCAAGAACGTGGTCGCCACTCTGAACGAAGCTAGCCTATTTAGAATAAGAAGATAAAATTGCCATTGCTGGTGAACAACTTTAACATGCTTGTCACCCTCGCAATGTATAGGAACCTTTTGGCTAGTCGCCTTAAACCCTAGAATGCCTTATCAAATCCTAGAATGCTTCCATATTTTTCTTCATGCAACACTTCATGTAGAGTTAATATGCCATTTATTAGATTTTTTGTCTTATTAGTTCTAGTATGGAAAGCCCTAAGAAGACTGGTCCTGGTAGTAACAATAAAGAAGACAATACAGAGTTTACTGACTCCAGTAGTTTAGGCTCCTATCACAGTCCATCAGATCCTTTTACGAATATAAAAATTAAAAAGACTTCAGATGATCTAGACCCAGAATATGATCCTGCCGACGAGGTATGGATCACGAATCTTAACTTCAGCAGTTCAGGTTGATGTTGGTTGTCAAGTATATGAAGTCTTATAATTCTTTTCTACCTAGATTATTCGCGAAGACAATGAGGTGACATCGGCTCCTAAAACCGCACAAGGTTCTCCAATGGATGAATCCTCAACATCACTCAAGCGGAAACGAGGGCAACGAGGTCCTAATAAGGGTCCATTGGACCGCATCATGTACATAACAAGGGTCGGTCCAGGTGGGCTTCCCCAAGAACCACTGGATTCAGTTACCAAGTACCGTAATGCATGCGGTTTTCTTGTTAGGGAGGTTGTGCCGATCACAACCGAGAATGGGAGGAAATTACCCGAGGAGACCATGAATGAGTTGTGGGAAAGGATAAAGAAACAATTCAAGTTCCTGATAGGCACAGAAGAAGCTGGAAAGAAAGCAACATTGGTCTCTTGCGGCAAGAAGTTTCGTTGCTGGAAGAGTGAAATGAATGCTTATGTTAAGGCCGATAAGGTCCCTAGCCCGAGGAAGATGGGAAAAATCACACAATCTCGGTGGCAAGAGTTTGTTCGTCAAATGAGCGCACCTGATGCTAAAGCTCTAAGTGCAATTAGGTCAGAGCTTGAAAAAAAGAACAAATACCATCATCGCTTGGGGTCTGCCGGATATGCCCACAAAGTCCAGAAATGGAATAAGATATTACACGAAATTACAAGTAAGGGCAATCCTCACCCATTATAAGGGTGCGATGAGCAAACTCAACGGTGAGTCTTTGCTCGGTCAGGTTTGACCAATGAGGGCAAACTTGAAAAGCCCGACTGTGTGAATGGAGTAGAGGATAAAATGAAAGAAGTAATTAAAAACAACAGAATGGTCTCTTCAAGCGAAGAGGGAGAATGACCAACTTACCGCTATCTTAGAAAACCCTGAAAACGGCGGACGGGTTCGAGCGGTCGCTTCTCAAATGTCTTGGCTAGATGGTTTCCCTAAAGATAAAGACACATATAGAAGACGTGAGAAGTTTAAGAAAACACTTCATGAAATGATTGCTCAAAAGGTCAAAGAAAATATGCAAGAAATAATGGAACAACTTAGACAATCGGTACAATTGGTGGCACCGAGTACAATGATGGTTCCAATGCAAAAGGAGCAATTTGTATCTCCAACTGCCTACCCTAGCAGCGTTGGTTCTATGCCAGGCTCAGGGTCAACCCATAAGTTCCCGGTCGATGATATTGCTAAAGACAAATTTTGTCGCCTTCTTGTCCCGATAGGCAGAGCAGGGAACAAAACCAAATAGGTGTTGCCACTGCTATGGCAAAGCCTGATCGTGACTTCAACAGGAATCCACTTCCGTTGTATTATGTTGTGGTGCAAGTTCTTCAGATCATTGATAATTATTATGAAGATTATGAAATAGACCACGTCACACCTGAGGGGATCACGACTCTAGGGCTGGCTGTCAACCAATTAATCCTTTGGCATCGACGCAATATCGTGTTGGACAATGAACAAATTTCTAGCCCCGTCGCATCTCCAAATACTATAACCCATCTTCTAAGGCGAAAGTGCATGAAGATCCACGCCGAGTCCAGGAAGATCCACTCCCCCTATGTCTCAGTAAGGATGATAGTAACCTTGCTAGTAAAGATATCCAAGAGCAACAAGTTGGACAACAGCTTCAAGTAGTACCAGAGCAGGCTGTTGCTAGTAAAGAGCAACCAGTTGAGCAACAGCTTGAAGTAGTACTAGAGCCAGCTGCTAGGAGTAAAGAGCAATCAGTTGAACAACAGGTTCAACAAGCCAGTGTCCAACTTCCGACGACTACTCCTCGATCATTAGTGCCTATCAAAGTTAGCTCATACAAAAATAAGAAACCTTCATCAGAAGTGTCAAAGTATTTGGAAACTATGAAGGAAAATATTATAAAATCGAGTGCATATCGTTCTTCTCATGAGACAGAATTAGGAAATATCGAGGAGTGGGAAGAAGACAGTGTCATGTATAATCGGCGGACGGCTTTAGTTAAACCAGGAGTTCTAATATACAAGCTTGAGGATGTTCCTCCTAAATTTGAGAATGGGAAGCCGTACATGACATCCGTACAACTTAGCAAACAACCCATCCTGCTCAGAAGAATGCATGAGTGATACATCCTCGCCAGCACAAGATATGGTCTTAATTTCGTCACATTTCGTATTCCAAAAGAAGCATTATGGAGCACTAGAGAAGATAGACGAGTCATTTTATTTGAAGAGTTGCGTCCCCTTTTGCATCGGGGCATGCTCAAAATCAACCTGCTGCTCGTCTGGTGCTTGTAAGTGCTCTAATATTTTGTATTTGCTTTTCTTACTACACGCATACGCATTTCATGATATTATAACAATTATAGACTTCTTCAATAGGATGCAATACATGGATAATGAAAAGTTGGCGCGCAAGACAGGTATCCTTGACCATACTAGGATTTCAAAGGCGCTATTCGACGTCCAGGCGGATCGAAACTCAGCACAGTTCAAGCACATGAAAAAAAATATTTTGAAAAAGCAATCGCAAAACTTAAGAAGGATAAAAGGACAGAAGTTGCAGGTTACATAGGACATGCAATGTTTAACTTTATCAGAGACGACAAGGACCTCGTAAAGGCTCCGTACAACTTCGAGTAAGTTCGACACATAACATTTAAATAACAGTTATTGGTAATTGTTAACAAGTGTGTTTGTGTGTTCGCAGTGATCACTACATAATGATCTTCATCAAGCCAACGCAGGGAAAGGCAACAGTCTTGGACTTGGCCGATTTCCCACCAGATCGTTACAAAGATTTCCTTTCCATTTTGAAACTTTACATTTATTCAATAATTTTAATTTACACAAATTTAGAATGTGTTGACAAGTTTTATATGACATTTCTTGTATTATAGCGCTTGGCGGTTTTACGTGGAATAGCTTGGCAGTGAGAGACCTTCCAATACGAATGCATTGGACATTAAAACGTATTATGCTTGTCCGAAGCAGCCTGCTGGGAGTGTCTTATGCGGGTATTATGTATGCGAGCATCTTCGGACCGCCGGCGTATATAGAGTGAATCGTGAGGATGTACCTTAATGTCGATACCTTATTTTCTTACTTTTGACTTTCATTTTCATTGTAACTAGCATAGTTTAATACTTATATTCCCTGCTGTTCAATATTACCAGAAACATTATTTTCATATTTTGATTCCAACTTCAATTCAATTGCTCATAGTACAACTGCTCCAAAAATACCAACTAAATTCCTGTATACTCTCACTTTGATCTATACTTTGAGATTGTTCAAACCAACACATTCTAAACCTTGTTGTGTGTTATATTGCAGCACACGAAGAATCTGAACGAAGAATGGCCGGTTTGTAGAAGTATTCCTGATGGAGGAGCTGACATCATTGCTTTTGAACTCTGTCAGTTCATTCGTCGTGAAATTTTGCACAAGAAAGGGAAGTTCTTTGATGAGAATGGTGCAGCAGCTGATGTGCCAGAACTTTGCGACTATGCCAATAGAAATAGTTTTTAGCAAAAACTTGTAACCTATGAGATGAATTGTATGTGTAACTTGTACATATGTATATTGTTTTAGTGAAATTGACTTCTGTGATGATAATATTGTTGACTTTTGTTTTTTGATGATATTGTTGATGTTTGTTCTGTGATTATACTGAATTGACCTGGAAATTAGAAATAACAGCAGTAGTACTGCATAGGTTATACCTTATCACAGGCGGTTATTAACCAACGGCTAGACATGTCTGTGAAAAACAATTATCACAGGCGGCTAGATACAAGTAAAGAACCATCTGTGATAACCTAATTATCACATGCGGTTACTGTTGTGGTAGAAACCGGCTGCGGTAAAAGGTCTTCACAGGCGGCTTGATGTAGGTCAACATCCGCCTGTGATAACACCATTATCACAGGCGGTTAGTTATGCTGCAAGACCCGCCTGTGATAAGATAATTATCACAGGCGGATATATATGCTGCACCACCCGCCTGTGATAACTAATCTTCACAGACGGCTAGCATAAGTAAAAACCGCCTGTGATAATGTTTCTTCACAGGCGGTATCACTTCTCTGCCTGTGAAATTGCGGATTATCACAAGCTCTTCGTTCCAGGCGGTTTTAAAAACCGCGTGTGATAATAGGTTTGGAGCCGCCTGCGATAAGGCTTATTGTAGTAGTGCAAGTTTGAGTTCGGATACATACGGCTCGTTTAAACAATTGGTCTCGGTCGAATTGAGCTGGAGTTTGAATTCAGGAGGCTCATTTAAACAATAACAATAAACAATATTTAAACAGAAATAATAAAGAAAACTTATCTAGACAAGCCTAATTGAGCTTGAGCTTGTTAGACTCACAAATTTTGAGTTAACCTCGGATTCGGCAGTTTTTTTTTAAACAAAAATAGCAGGTGTTCTGCTTTGTCATTATAGAAGAAATAACATAGTGTTTAGATGTACATAAGTGGCAACTTCATTTGCCAGATTTTCAGAAGGCAAAATCAAGTTTATCTAAACTGAGTTTAAATTGAGCTTTTAATAAGCCGAACTTAACTAGTTCACGAGTCTCAAAGGTTTGACGTCCCTACATGCCCATGGAATCCAGCTGCACAAGATGAGATCCACGCTGCCTGGCCTTAGATTCTCACCGTCCTGGCCTTTGATTCTGGCCGCCCCACATTGGATGCTGATGTGTCGCCCATATCAGCAGGCATCGCTGTTGACTTTTGATAAGTTACAGCAACAAAAGGGATCCCTAACAATGGTGTCATAGATGTTTTATTGACAGCAGTTATCTTTACAGAAATAAATCCGGGATACAACTAAAGCACTTCATCCGGGAGTATCCCAAGGGCATAAAATTCATAGGGAACGAGTGTGTAAATCTTCCAAGGATGACACATTTTTAGGTAGCCGGAGGGTAGACAGGATTTCAAATAAACATTCCTAATTCAAGACAAACTATTCAGTAATTGCTTGTATTGAGGGCAGGTTTGCCCCTCATGTGCTGAGCGACTCATGCAAAACGGCCTAAAACGTACCCGCACGTGGAAGATTACAATGGACAAATATAATTGTCACCACCTACCACTTAGCGCCTACCCCTACAACCCGTGAAGCACGTGATAATAAAATTTAATGTCAATCCTAGATGCCACATCTATGCTATTACTTCACTAGTTCCTTCAATCATAGCACAAATACTAGGGACTCTATCTATGTAGAGCGATGAACGAACAAGCAATTAAAAAAAATAAATTGCTCAAATTAAGAAATTGGACTCAAATGGGAATCACAAATACTTACTAAAAAAACATCTGACATGGTACGAGCGTGGAGAAGGCTTCAAACATGCTCAAGCCTCCCCATTCTTCCTTTCGCTCTCTCCCTATTTTCCAAGAACTACGGAAGCAACACTATGTCTTTGGAGTGGTAACCAAATTCTCAAACTTATGTATGTGTAAGTGAATGAGTGAGTGACCCCCTTTAATTATAGCCTGAAAAGTCTGTTGCGTGACAGAATATGTGCGAGAATTAGACACCACCGGCATAATCACGATATTGGAGTCAACATGTGATGACTGACTGTGTCTGGCGCCAAGATAGGGTTGGGCGACCAAAGGGATCTGCCGCTCCCCCAGTGGCCCACCTCACCATTATAGGAAACCCGACGATAAACGACGGCCATAATTATTTGCAACGGTGCTTTTTTTTTATAATAATTTTTTACGGCTAAAGCCAGCCATCATTAGCAAGTCCATTATTTGCGACGGTAAACCTAGGTCATTGAAGACTAGGTCCCTGGGTTTTATTTACGACGGTAGACCATCGTTCTTACGTGGCCGTTGTCAACGTGGGCCTGCTACCCGGCCCACCCGAGCCAATATTTGTGATGGTTGTCTTGGGACGCCGTGAACAAGGCCAATATTTGCAGCGGTTAGCCTAGTCCGTTGAAAATTAGGTCTCGGGTTTTATTTTTGACCGTACACTATCATTTCTTACATGGCTGTCGTCAATTAGGGCCTAATACCCGACCAACCTGAGCTCGACAATTCGTCATCCTCACACTCACACTGACAAGCCTAGCTAGCTCATGCTCGCCGCTTCACTGCCGCACCCGCCATCGCCGTCCCTCATCACGTGCCCACCGTCGGCTGCCACCGCGCCCTCCCTAGCCGTCGCGCTCGCTCGACATCGTGCACACTCGCCGTCGCCCTCTCATCTTCCTCCAAGCTGTTGGTATTTCTTACAAAAACAAAATAATCCTCAAGCGCAGAGAAATACCGTTGTAGCACTTCCCCTTAAGGAATATTCCCAAGGTTATTGGATCCAAGAAACATGTGTGAGATTTTCTAACTCGTTCTTCCAAGGACACACAGTTTGTTTGATAGGCAAAGATTTAAGAGGAATTCAATTGTTTGAATTGTAGGCCACAGTAGTCTATGACAGCTACTTGCTTCGGGCACAGGTTTACCCTTGGCAAAACCAAGAAGATTCCTCCCACGAGCCTATGACATAGCCGAGCATGGATGATTACTAAGGACAGATTGGGTCGTCACCACCTACAGTCTACCTCTTCAATCCGTGGGTCTACGAAATATCCACTAACAAATTCTAACCAAAGCACCACACTTATGTTCTAATTCACAACTCTAATTATTTTGAAAGGAAGCTACGACTAGAGCCTCTAATAAATTAAAAGTGAACCCACAAGCAGTTACGTAAGCAGACTACTATGAAATAGAAATCAAATTAGATTGAATTGACGAAAGTTTCTTACTCGATTCTGGTAGAACTTCTATAGAGGTACAAGTGTAGAATAGGAACTTGACAAGCTCAAGCCTCCTCCTCCTAGCTTCTCCTCACTCTCCTTCTACTTGGCTAGCCACTTCGGCAACTCTAAACCTTATGAGTGGAGTACTATTCTCAAACTTGTGGTGGGTGGAGAAGTGAGGGAGTGAGGGGTATTTATACATGAGTTCTATCGGTTTGGCGTCACAATTAGCACACGAATCAATCGTTACCACCATTAGGGAGCCTTGAGAAGCCAGAGGTTGACCGAGTTTGGCGCCAAGGCCATGTCGGCCGAGCTAGGCGGTCAGCCGACCTGGTCCTGGCCCCCCTCGACTGTGCTTTCTTGGTGCGGCTGCCAGGTGGGCCCTGACTCCTTTCTCACGTGAATTGACGTTGGATCTCCTCGGATATGCTTCAGAATGAGTCACGGATCCATGTGATGCCACGTGTCACCGCCTGATTGGTTGAATGGCAAATTTTAGGATTGCTCTCTGCATTCTTTGTTATTTTCGGGCTTAATTCACCTAGATGCAAATAGACACTAACACTTGTGGAACTTGTTAGTTTTAACTCCTACCACTATGTTGTGTTCTCCATTTTATAATCTTTATGCAGTTCATTTATAATCAAATTTAGTATTTAGGGACCATCAACACACGCAAAGTATGTCTTCTCTCTCTTCTTCTGATGAGTAGGTTTAGGCCCGATCTTCCGAAAGGTATGTCAATTGGGGTGGAGAACTCGACGTTGATGATCCGCGGCACTCGAGCGGTTCGAGTACCCCTGCAATCACTACACCACGGCTCCGTTGGTTATCAACCGTGCTGCACACGCTTGACCTCGCCAAGAAGGCTAATCCCTGCAAGTCCAACCGAGAACACGAGCAAGAACGTAGAAGACACGATCGGAAATCGCGAAGTTGGGGTCTCACACACCGTAGAACGGCGATTTTATTGATCTAAGCAAAACCCACCGAATATGACCGGCGGCTGCAGTATTTATAGGCTAGGTTCGACCAAAACACGATTAGACGCGTCCCTAATGGACTCTTACGGGATACAGGGCCCAAAGGCCCGATTCGGTGGCGCAGCACCGGACAGAAATCTGGACTCGACTTGTTTCGACGATTCCCACTGACTGCAGAGGAATTTTGAGGTGGGACCAGAACCATTGGAAAGTTTATCTTCTCCTCTTTCCGTGCGTATGTAGAACGTCGAAAACGGAGTCCGTATGCCTCCTGGGCGTCTGTTTTAAGGTGGACTGCTCCTGGACTCCGAGTTGAACTCGAGTCCGAGTTGTAAACTGTTTCCATCTACTTGTGGACGTCCCAGGTGGTTCTCCATGCTCCCAAGGCCTCCTTCCTTCACTTGTTGATCTTCTCCATTATTCCTAATAACAATTAAATCATCACATAGCAATCTATTCTCAAACTCACATGCAAAAGAAGTTAAGAACGAATTCACCTGCTGATTTAATAACCGTGCCCGTGCTCTTGTGATTGGTCCTTGCAGTTCAATGCGCGTCTCCGCTGTTGTGATGTCCTCATCATCCTCCCCCTCTTGAACTGGAGTCGTCCTCGACTCAAGTTCATCTTCTTCTCCCAAGTACGATCGCAAATCTGAAATGTTAAATGTAGGACTAACCCCAAAATCGGGAGGCAATTCAAGCTTATATGCATTATCATTAATCTTTTCAACGATCTTAAAAGGACCAGCAGCTCGTGGCATAAGTTTAGATTTTCTCAAGTCGGGAAATCGCTCTTTTCCCAAATGTAACCACACCAAATCTCCTGGTTCAAGTTTTACTTCTTTTCTACCTTTACTACCTGCAATCCTATACTTCTCATTCATCATTTCAATATTTTTCTTTGTAGTTTCATGCATCTTAAGAATGAATTTAGATCGTTGTGTAGCATCCAAATTTATAGTTTCAGAAGGAGGCAAAGGTAGTAAATCAATAGGAGCACGGGGATTGAAACCATACACTACCTGGAATGGACTTACCTTTGTCGTGGAGTGAACGTTCAGTTGTAAGCAAATTCTATATGTGGTAAACACTCCTCCCACAACTTCAAATTTGTTTTCAAGACAGCCCGCAACATAGTGGATAAAGTACGATTAACTACCTCAGTCTGTCCATCCGTTTGTGGGTGACATGTAGTTGAAAACAACAACTTGGTTCCCAATTTATACCACAAAGTTCTCCAAAAATGACTTAAAATTTTTGTATCACGATCAGAAACAACGGTATTTGGCACACCATATAAACGAACAATTTCCGTCATAAATAAATCAGCAATGTGTGAGGCATTATCATTCTTATGACAAGGTATAAAGTGTGCCATTTTGGAAAAACGATCAACAACTACAAAAATACTATCCCTCCCCATCTTAGTCCTAGGCAATCCCAAAACAAAGTCCATAGAAATATCCTCCCAAGGTACACTAGGAACAGGAAGAGGCATATAAAGACCATGTGGGTTAAGGCGAGACTTAGCTTTGTTGCAAGTAGTGCATCGTGACACGTAGCGCTCGACATCACGCCTAATATTTGGCCAAAAGAAGTGTGTGGACAGCACGTCTTCAGTTTTCTTCACTCCAAAATGTCCCATCAAACCTCCTCCATGTGCTTCCTGCAAAAGCAATAGACGAACGGAGCTAGCTGGAACGCATAGCTTGTTAGCACGATAGAGGAGACCCTCTCGCAGCACATATTTATTCCAAGTTCTTCCTTCTCTACAATTTTCAAAAGCATCTTTGAAGTCCAAATCAGTAGGATATAATGCTTTAATTGTTTCCAAACCAAAGATTTTATGATCAAGTTGGGACAGCATGGTATAACGCCTAGATAATGCATCGGCAACGATATTTTCCTTCCCTTTCTTATGCTTAATGATGTATGGAAACGACTCTATGAACTCAATCCATTTAGCATGTCGTTTATTCAGATTGGTTTGACACTTAAGATACTGCAATGATTCATGATCGGAATGTATGACAAACTCCATAGACCAAAGATAATGTTGCCAAGTTTGTAATACACGTACTAATGCATACAATTCCTTATCATAAGTGGAATAATTAAGAGAAGGACCATGAAGTTTTTCACTAAAGAAAGCAACGGGTTTACCTCCTTGTATGAGAATGCCTCCAATACCAATGCCGCTTACATCGCATTCTAGATCAAAGGTCTTGTCAAAATCAAGAAGTTGTAGTAATGGTGCTTGTGTAAGCTTCAATTTGAGAGCATAAAAAGCTTGTTTCTGCTGTTCGCCCCATCGAAATGGAACTCCCTTCTTCGTTAGCTCATGTAGAGGTGCTGCAATGGTGCTGAAATCCCGCACAAAGCGCCGATAAAATCCTGCAAGACCAAGAAAACTACGAACCTGTGTGACGGTAGTTGGGGCTGGCCAGCTGGTGATTGCTTCAATTTTTGCCTCATCCATCTCAATTCCCTGCGAGGAAACGACATATCCAAGAAACGAGACTCGATTGGTGCAAAAAACACACTTTTCGAGGTTACCAAACAAACGTGCATCTCTCAAAACAGTAAAAACAGCACGTAAATGATCAAGATGTTCATCATATGACTTGCTGTAAATGAGGATATCATCGAAGTAAACCACCACAAATTTTCCAATGAAAGCACGTAAAACCTCGTTCATTAATCGCATAAAGGTGCTGGGTGCATTAGTTAAACCAAAAGGCATGACTAACCACTCATAAAGTCCAAACTTGGTTTTAAATGCAGTTTTCCGTTCATCTCCTAGTGCCATTCTAATTTGGTGGTAACCACTACGCAAGTCAATTTTTGTGAAGATGATAGCACCACTCAATTCATCAAGCATGTCATCTAATCGAGGAATAGGATAACGATATCGAATGGTGATGTTTTTAATCGCTCGACAATCAACACACATGCGCCAACTACCATCGTTCTTAGGAACCAAAAGAACAGGAACGGAACAAGGGCTAAGGCTTTCACGAATGTACCCACGGTCCAAAAGATCTTGGACTTGTCGCTGAATTTCCTTAGTTTCTTGTGGATTCGCCCTGTATGCTGCACGATTTGGCAAACTTGCTCCTAGAATCAAATCGATCTTGTGTTCAATGCCTCTCATCGGTGGTAAACCAGGGGGTATCTCGGAGGGAAACACATCCTCAAACTCCTGCAAAAGGTTAGCAACAGCAGGGGGCAATGCAATAGACAATTCATGAAGTGAAAACATGGCTTTTTTGCAAACTAAAGCATAGCACATCCCCTTAGCATCGAATAAATCAGCAAGTTCAGATTTAGTTGCGAGCAATGATGGTGATTTTAACTTAATAACTTGCTGTTTTTCAGGTTCTAATTTAGTTGCTTTGCCCTCACGAATTTTACTCTTCTCAAAATGCACAATTTCAGCAGGAGTCATGGGGAGCAAAGTGATTTTCTTTCCCTTATGCATGCGAGTACATTTATTGGTTCTACCATGATGAATAGCATCTGTATCAAATTCCCAAGGACGACCCAATAAAAGAGAACAAGCATCCATAGGAACAACATCAAAATCAGCAAAATCATGGTATGAACCAATTGAAAAATGGATTCTCGCTGTTTGTGTTACCCGAACCTTACCGCTGTTGTTGAACCATTGAATGTGGTACGGATGAGGGTGTGCTCTTGTTGTCAAACCGAGTTTCTTGACGACGTCCATGTTTACCAAGTTATAGCAGCTACCTCCATCAATTATAGTGTGTACACGGCAGTCCTTGATGACGAGAAACATGTGGAAGAGGTTGTGTCGTTGTAGCTTGTCGTCGGTCTCCACTTTGGAGCTGAAGGCACGCTGCACAATGATGCTCCTATAGTTCTCCGTCGCCGCTGTACCAAGTACCTCTTCTTCGGTGTGTTCGTCATTTGGATCTGTAAAGTCAGTAGCAAGAGAATATTCATTTTCAACATCCGAAGTACTATCATACCCGCCATCGTCGCGTGCTATGTATGCTCGTTTGCTAGGGCAATCTCTCATCATATGACCAAGTCCCTGGCAGCGGTGACACTTAATGTCGGAAGTACGACCCGTAGAAGGAGTGGACGACGAAGGCTTGAATGATGTTGCCTTGCTGCCTTCCGGCACGCGAGAAGGTGGAGCAGCAGGTATAGTTCGTTGGCCGCCATTGGGTGGTGTAGTCGCTGCACGGGGGGCCGAAGATGGTGCTGTTTTGGATGGTGTAGTTGCTGCACGCGGCGTGAAGTTGCTCCTCGTGCGTTGTTGCTGTTGTTGTCGGCCCTGCAATTCTTTTTCTGCCAACATAGCAAGCTGAAACAATCTGTTAATAGTATCATATTCTTTGTAATCAACAATGTCCTGAATTTCACGCCTCAACCCCCCATAAAAACGAGCTATTTTATCATCCATGTCCTCTACTACCCCACAACGCAGCATACCCTTTTGTAACTCTTGATAATACTCCTCTACGGACATGTTATCTTGGTCTAAATGCTGCAATTTTTTGCGGAGGTCCCGCTGAAAAGATGGAGGAACAAATCGAACACGCATAGCTTCCTTTAATCCATCCCATGTTGGAGGATCAGTTCTAGTTTTAACAAGTTCATTCCACCATATGATAGGAAAGTCCTTAAACTCACTAGTGGCTTAACGAACTCTATGTTGTTCAGGAACAAGATGGGAATTAAATTTTTGCTCTACTGTCATCTCCCAATCAAGATAAGCCTCAGCATCATAAGCACCAGAAAAAGAGGGCATAGTAAATTTCACTTTAGCAAAAGGATCATCAGGAGGGCGATTATAATTGTTATGATTATTACCTCCCATACCTCGACGATAAAGTGGCAGTCTTAGCTGATTATTGTGATCTTCCAGTTCATCATAAGCATTGTCTTCTTGTCTTCCAGCGAGAGGCAACCGAGCCTCAAAAGTATTCATCCGAAGAGCAAGGTCATCCAGTTGGCGAGTCAAGTTCGCCAATGACTCCTCCGTTGCTGCGTTGTATTTGGCGAACATATCAGTCATGGTCTTCATCATATCACGTAACTCAGCATGTTGAACACATTCGTCATTATTTTCTTCTCCTGCCATTGTTAGTAGGAAACAAAAGTCAACAAAAAAATGTTATCCCTATCAACTACAGTGACAATGTGGAAGGTGGAAGAAAACAATCTCTCTCGCTCAAGCGTCTTACCACGCTCTTACAAGTGTTCTTACCGACACAGCAGGTGGTGTGGACGGTGAGATGAACCAATGAAGCGTGGGGTGATTGCAAAGGTACATGTTATGCTCAAGAGAAAGGTGGAGCTTGGATGGCACAATATGGTGGCTAATAAGCAGAAAATCGTTAACAGCTAAACAAAATTGAATAAGTATTCAATGTAGGAAACTGTTGCTGGTCAACTGAGTGCCCTAGAGCCTAGAACAACACAAGGAAGTATCAAGGCAAAAGAAAGACAAAATTATATAACCAAACAAACAACACCAAGTGGTATAGGCCAATTGCTTTAATATGCGTGCTCTTCACTATTTTTTTTCTTTTTTGTAATATTTTTTTGATATTTTTTCTTTACTCAGTAGCACAAATATGGGAAGCACACAAATTTGCAGCTCACTTGGATGTAATATGCGGCCTATAGAATATCAAGAAGATTTTTTAAAATTCGTGCTGAAACTTCGGAGGCCAGATAGCCTATCTCCGAGGGGAATTTGGGCAATCTAATTTCGCCGAACGCGGCTACGCTACGGAAAATCAGATGCGAAATTTCGCGTAGATGAATTTAATAAAAATTCGCCCGATTTCGAGTTCGTATGCGAAAGTTATGGCCGTTTTAAGGTAGGCTATCCGAGTTACGATTTTTTAGATGTTGATTCCAACTCGGTTTGAGAACAGAACTCGCAATTGGATACGAAAATGATCGGGAATTTGCACAGCAACTAATGGGGTGGTGTGTGATGATTCAAGGATGAATGGCACAAAGATTTGTCACCTAATCTAGGGCTGGCGATGCGGGAGTTCACGCAAGGCGGCTAGCTAGGGCAAACCGATGAACGTGGCGGATCGGTTTGTTATTTAGGGATTGTGGAATAGGTGTCGAATAGCAAGAAAATAAGGACGTAACACGATAACTAGGACCCAAAAACACAAAGCTAAACCAGCAACAAGACCCAACCACACGAATGCAAACTCAACAATGCAAACTGAAAAACGAAACTGCAGGCACTATAGTCTGGGAAGCGGTAAAAACGATCTAATTTTTTTGTGGCTTTTCTGTGGACTCTAGGTACAAAAAAAAATTGATCTAATGGAAGGAAGGAAAACAAAGATACCTCACGGGCAACCTGGAAATCTGATACCAATTGATGAGTAGGTTTAGGCCCGATCTTCCGAAAGGTATGTCGATTGGGGTGGAGAACTCGACGTTGATGATCCGCGACACTTGAGCGGTTCGAGTACCCCTGCAATCACTACACCACGGCTCCGTTGGTTATCAACCGTGCTGCACACGCTTGACCTTGCCAAGAAGGCTAATCCCTGCAAGTGCAACCGAGAACACGAGCAAGAACGAGAAGACACGATCAGAAATCGCGAAGTTGGGGTCTCACAAACCGTAGAACGGCAATTTTATTGATCTAAGCAAAAACCACCGAATATGACCGGCGGCTGCAGTATTTATAGGCTAGTGTTCGACCAAAACACGATTAGACGCGTCCCTAATGGACTCTTATGGGATACAAGGCCCAAAGGCCCGATTCGGTGGCGCAGCACCGGACAGAAATATGGACTCGATTTGTTTCGACGATTTCCAGTGACTCCGGAGGAATTTTGAGGTGGGACCAGAAACATTGGAAAGTTTATCTTCTCCTCTTTCCGTGCATATATAGAACGTCGAAAACGGAGTCCGTATGCCTCCTGGGCGTCTGTTTTAATGTGGACTGCTCCTGGACTCCGAGTTGAACTCGAGTCCGAGTTGTAAACTGTTTCCATCTACTTGTGGACGTCCCAGGTGGTTCTCCACGCTCCCAAGGCCTCCTTCCTTCACTTGTTGATCTTCTCCATTATTCCTAATAACAATTAAATCATCACATAGCAATCTATTCTCAAACTCACATGCAAAAGAAGTTAAGAACGAATTCACCTGCTGATTTAATAACCGTGCCCGTGCTCTTGTGATTGGTCCTTGCAGTTCAATGCGCGTCTCCGCTGTTGTGATGTCCTTATCATCCTCCTCCATGGCAGTCGCCACCCAAGCCCCCCTCTCACCCGTTGCCTCACCCAAGCCCCCACCTCCTCTCACCTGAGACCCATCCCCTTTCAATGAACGCCAGCGAGCTTCCCTCCATGCTGGCCTCCACCCTCCCTCCCCCTCTCAGAGCCCCACCCTCACCCGCCGGCCTCCTCCCTCCTCCCCCCTCCTACCGGCCTCCACTCTCCCTCCCACTCCCCAAGACCCCCCCCCCCCAACTCTCACATGCTGGCCTCCACCTTCCCTCTCTGCCTGAGCCCCCAACCCTCCCCCGTCGGCCTCCACCCTTCCTCCTCCTCCACGAGCCTCCCCACCCTCACCCACCGGCGTCCACCCTAATTGCTATGTTGATTGTGAATTAAATGTTAATTGCTATGTTGATTGTGAGTTACATGTGAAAGATGAATTGTTATGTTGATTGTGAATTACATAATAATTCCTATGCTATGGAATTGTGAATTACATGTTCATTGAATTGTTGGTTATATCATGCAATGGAATATAACTTTTGTGGTTCTTGTTCAATTGATGATTACATGTTTATTGGCGATTATGCTATGCAATGCAATGTTCTTTCTATGCAATGCTATGTTAATTGTTCTTATTCTTGTATAATGCCGATTACATGTTAATTGATGATTATGCTTTGCAATGTTAAATGTCGATTAATTGTTTCATTAGTAGTGTAATTGTTTAATTATTACATTGATTGTTGAAGTGCTTAATAAATATATAAATATTCAGGCGGCCCAGGTTGACACAGGCTGTTTTGGGTCCAGCATGACGCGGACCGTTTAGGATACCGTCCGACACGGTCTTAACATATGCGTCGAGGAGGTACGGAAGTGAACAATGATTGTGAGGACGTCAATCACTCGTGCTTGCGTGGATGGTGGATCTGGACATGGAAGTGTCATCTAAGACATTCTCCCCTCTCTCTCATTCATTCTTTTTTCATAAATGAGTGAAAATGAAAATGATTAACGTAACTTATAAAATGCGCCACCCGTTTCGAATCGGTACGTCTTACATGCGATAGGCACGTGAAGCGTGCAGGTTCGGAATTGTCCCTTTTTGGACAGCCTGTGAATGACTGAGGGCGTGCTTATGACAAGCTAGGTACGGGACTAGATCCAGACTAGATTTCAACAGCGTAACCCTAATGTTCTCTGCTGCACTATTTTTGGGCGTGTAGTTGGAGAGCAGCGGGTTTATACTGCCAAAATTTCGCCGGATTTGGACCTTGTTTCTCATAATGAGCATGTTTCCTCGATCACTATTGGGTGGGTTTAGGACCTATCTGCCTAGTTGTAGGACAGTGACATAACATAAAATTGAACTTATAATTATTTGTTTGCTTTGAAGGTATACCCTCAAACATGGCTGAAGACCGCACTTGGAAAAAAGATTGAGAGTAAGGTGCGGTGCCCATGTAGCAGATGCTAGAATCCGAAGTGTTTTGATAATGTGACATTTACATTCCACTTGTGTTGAAACGGTTTCATGGAACATTATGAGGTGTCGACATTTCACGGCAAGACACCTTCTCAAACTGTAAAAGATCGAGAGGAGGTTGAGTGCACGGAGGACGATAGGATGGACGAGATGCTTGAAGCCATAACATTTGAATTGATAGAGGATCCTTCTACAATGGAGTTTGAAGCATTCTTCACGCTTCTCAAAGCTTCAGAAGAGCCGCTGCACGAACACACCAAAGTGAGCCTCCTAACTTCATGACTAGAATTATGACAATTTAGTTTAAGTATTTCTTCTCCAATAATTTCTACAACGATCTCATCAAATTGATCAGCGATATCCTTCCATAGCCCGATAAATAGTCTAAAGATATGTATCAGTCCAAGAAATTGATTTCTGGTCTTGGTAAGAAATATGAAAAGATTGATGTGTGCCCAAACAACTACATGCTTTTCTGGAAAGAGCATGCCAATGAGAACAAGTGCTTAAAATGTGACAAAGCAAGATTTGTCGAAGTTGTTAATGATGAAGGTGCAAAAGTAATTACTCAACTCGGACAGAAGCAGCTTCACTACTTGCCTATCACACCTCGGTTGAAGCACTTGTTTCTTTCAAAATGAATAGCTAGATACATGAGGTGGCACAAAAAGGTGTACATGAACAATGGAATGATGGTGTGAACGTCCGACAGTGAAGCATGGAAGGTGCTTGACCGCTTCGATCCGGATTTTGCCAATGATGCGAGAAATATTCGCATCGTGTTGGCGACTGATGGCTTCTCACCGTTCAGAACAAATGCCACACCATACTCTTGTTGGCGTGTGTTTGCTATTCCGTACAACTTACCATTATCTCTTTGTATGAATTAGGAGTTCATGTTCCTTTGCCTTATCGTACCTGGAACAGATCATCCTGGTTCACCCCTGAACATTATGTTAAAGCCATTCATTGAAGAGTTGAAAATATTATGGACAGGAATCGAAGCATACGACTAAGACAAAAAACATAAATTCAACCTTTGAGCTGCATACTTGTGGTATGTTCATGATTTACCAGCTACAGCATGTTTTCTTGCTAGAACACTCATGGTCGGTTAACATGTCCAATATGTGCTTTGGGCACAAAATGTTTTTGTCTAAGTCGTGGTGGCAAGATATGATACTTCTATTGCCATAGATACCTCCCAGTCACAAGTTTAGGCAACCGAGGAATGCCTTAATAAAGGATAGTGTCAAAAAAGGATCACCGCAATGTCTCAACGGGTCGAAGATTGCTGAACTGTTGAACAAGCTAGTGCTAGATTTTCGTCCTGGATTTTTGTTGGTTACAGAGAGGATCACAACTGGACTCGTATATGTGCACTATGGGAGCTACCGTATGTGAAGACCTTAATTCTAATGCATAGCATTGATGTCATGCACCAGGAATGTAACATGGACAAATGCATCATAAGCACATGCTTGGATAGGACGAGCAAAAAAAAAGACCATATAAAGGCTCGGAAGGATTTGGCAGAAGTTTGTCACCATCCAACTCATGAGCTCTCGGAATCTAGTGGCAAACCACATGCTTCTTTCTGTCTTCAACCTAAAGAAAAGAAAGAATTCATGAGGTGGTTGAAAAGGTTGAAACTCCTAAATGGTTATGCTGCTAGCCTGGGATGAGCCATGAATGTGAAGACTGGAAAGCTCACTAGTTTGAAGAGTCATGATTATCACATAATCATGGAAAGACTTCTTCCAATTATGTTTTGGGGATATCTTAACGATGCGGTGTGGAAGGTGTTAGCCAAGCTTAGCTACTTTTATAGACAGCCTTGTGCTAAATAAATCACGAGGGAGATGATGGAGAAGTTAGAAAGGGAATACTAGTGCTTTTATGTAAGATAGAAAAAGTTTTTTCTCCATGGTTCTTTAATCCAATGCAACACCTCCTAATCCATCTTCCATATGAAGCTAAAGTGGGTGGCCCTGTCCAATATAGGTGGATGTATCACATTGAAAGAGCAATCATATGTCCTACACCAATGGTTCACAATCAGGGCAAGGGTGAAGGATGCATCATCGAAGCATTTACACTTCAGGAGATAGAATACTTTTCAAGTGTCTATTTTGCAGAAGAGCACAATGTTAATGCTTCCATGTTGAGGTACAATATAGATGAAGCACCCCCTTGTAGCAACCTCTCCATTTTTCAAACAAGAGGCACCACTGGTTGTAGTGGCACGAGCTATGATGCTTCAACAGAAGAAAAGATAGTTGCTTTGCCATACATGTACACTAATACAGACAGTATGGACAAATATTTTTAGTAAGTATTAGTTCAACATCTATACTAATTAGCATGTTTTGTTATACATCTATGATAATCATTCTATTTTTCCCTTATTCAATGAGTTCGACCAACAAAATTGGAAATCTAAGCATCAACCTACGAGCAAGCAAGTACAATTGATGCGGCGTTACGGAGTAAATGGACGGCCTAACTTCCAATCCTGGTTTCAAGATTATGTAACATTTTCTTGTTTTTTTTTCTATTAAGACTTACGTGTATTGCACAAAATAGTCTTCTAACTTCATTTGTTCGACAGTGCAAAAAACATAAGCCGGTGTTCATGAAGATTTGCGACAACTGTCCTACAGATCCATTAAAGTTAGAAGCTATGGTCAATATGACGTCAATGGGTTCTGATTTCGATCAACTGGATTTGATGCTCTTCATACTCTCAAGGCAACATCTAATTTTGGAGTTGTGACAAGGGCAGTTGACGCTGAAGGAAATGAAACTAATTATTAACGATCATTAAAAAAATTCTTGAATTCAGTTTTGTCGGGAATAAGGACCTAAAGCAGTCTTATTTGACTGCGATTGATTTGATCATAATAATGGAACTCGACATAACCAATTTTGCATGGTAGAAGTCAAACACAAGGAATGACTACGAGGCTGCGACACCTTCGTCCTTGCAGACTAAGTGGAGCAAGTTTATTCTCTACATTATCCATGCGTAAATCTTAGTACTTGGTGGGTTGTACACAAGCTGAATTCTCGTGAGCGCTTATATACACCAGACGATGTTAGGTACCATGATACTTTGTTGAATTATCAACAACACAAGCTGAATTATGAGATAGATGATGTTTATCAAGAACAAGAGTTGATGGACTCTTTTGTCCTTTAGCCTGGTCTAGGACTCAATTACTTAGTCAGAGAAGCACAAGTTGTAGAGACTCATGAGATGCGAAAAAAAAATAGGAAACAACCACGACAGAAGCTCGATGATCCGGTTTAAGGAGTAGAGTACATGGTCATGATACTTGTGAATTTTGAAATTGAGTACAAGTAATGCTTCCTTCATCTCTTCTTCCCTCTTCTATATTTTATTTTAAATTCCTTAGCACATTTTCCTTCCAACGAGATG
Source organism: Tuctoria greenei (assembly GCA_036927565.1). Lineage (NCBI taxonomy): Eukaryota > Viridiplantae > Streptophyta > Magnoliopsida > Poales > Poaceae > Tuctoria > Tuctoria greenei. The sequence continues at coordinate 62,944,898 of JAYESD010000007.1, read as the reverse complement.
TCTTCGAGCAGCAGACGATGGGGGCACAGGGGTTTCATGCAGGACAAACGACGTCTTCTATGGCAGTCAGTCTAGTGGGGTAGATGACCTCAGTTGTCAAGCCATCGACTGGAGCCGTCATCCGGACCTGTGACCTTACAGAACTCAAGATAGGTAAAAAACATTTGTATCAATCTTAAATTACATTAATTATTAAATTGCATAAATAATTCATTCATCCATGTTATGAATATTTGAAATTGTCAAAACAACTCTATGTTCGAGGACTCAGAGGCTAGGAGTCCCCTCCTGCCACCGCAGGCTTCGGACCTGGGTAGCCAGCCTTTGGAGACTGCTTCAGGGCCTACCTCAAAGCCGTCTAGGGAGCCAGTCTAGCGAGCAAGGGCAGTCGGGTGGCCCCTCTTCCAGGTCACCTGATGTCGATCAAGCTCAGTGGCGGCCGACTAGGAGGAGCCACTATGTGGCTCCACATTTGGCTCCTGCAAACCAAGGCGATCGGATCATTACTCGTCCGGTTGGTGATAGGTAAGTAAATCTCTAACGATTCAATTTAGATTTTAAGACTTATATATGTACTAATTGAGAATCATCTGTCAGCTCTTGGTACGATGACTCATTCATGGGTCAGGGAAACCTCCTTCACGTGAACGGCATCCTGGGCCATCTTGTCAATTTGCACTACCTCAAGTTAGTGAACGGAGTCCCTGCTACATCATGGGATGATTATGCTATGGCGTAGGACCTTGCTCATGGCAACCACTAGGAGGCTATTGTTGACAACTGTTATATCCCAATTTGAATCGTCAATGTAACTAAATTATGTGAAGAAAATATCATTTCTTGCACACATCACCTTTCTACTTAACATATTTCAACTTGTCATTGGAAGAATAGTGCACACAAGCATTTTATGCATGAAATGAGGTGAAAGAAGGGGAGCAACCCTATAAATTATCATCTTAGCCAATCAAGCGCCAACACATGGCACCACATGGATCAAGTGGTCAACAAACAGTAGCATCTGAGGCCATCCAACGGTGTATCACTCATATCAGTCAATGGGACCCACCTAGAAGTCACCTATAACATCCTCATTTCCATGCATCATGCATTGCATATGTTCATGTACATGTTTATCATTAATCCACATAAAAACGAATGAGTTTAAAGTGAATTTAAAGCAAAACGGCACTCAAAAGTTCTAAGGAGTGCAGACTAGTCCTTTTTTTGTGCGGACTAGTCAAATTTCTCTCTGACCTTCTTCGGACTTGTCCTTTCTTGCTGCGGACCAGTCCGGTTTTGTCCCTGTACAATTTTTAGACTTGTACAGTCCAGTGCGGACTAGTACGATATTCCAACTCCTTGAAATTTCACAAAGTCCCTAGAGTTGTACAGACTTGTTCGACATCTAGCGGACTTGTACGTTTTCCCCTCTGACTAAAATCGGACTTGTCCGGTTTTGGCAAGACTTGTCTGTTTTCTTCTCTGACTAAGTTCGGATTTGTCCGATGTATAGTCCGGACTTGTCCAATATCTTTCTGACTAACTTTGGACTAGTCCGGCCTTTTTCGGGCTTGTCTGGTGATCGCGATTCTGAGTTGATCTTTTGTTTCACGACGTGTTTCTGTGTCTTACCTTAAGTGGGCCTAAGGACGTCGTGTCTAACCCTTTTTGGAGCCCATGTGGCACCCCACACTGGCCTCCAACCACCCCAAACTCGGAATCCATCAAACCCTAGCCCTCCACCCTTATATAAACAACCCCACCCCTTGACTTTACATCATTTTGCCTCAATTGAAAGACCACAAACCCTAGTTCGTGGGAGCCACCACCAAGGAGGGAGAAGGAGATCCAGGTTAAGAAGAAGAAGATGATGAAACGAAAAATGATCAAGTGATCAAGATCTCCATCAAGTTTTTGTTCTTCATCAACAATTCACCTTCGAGTTTCTTCATCAACCCTAGATCATCAAGATCCAAGTGTTGCCACCAAAACCCTTGATTCATTGGAGTTCTAAACACCTGGTATACCTTCTACTTCCTCTTTCTCACGTGAATTCGACCCCGTTTCTCAAAATTCACGTCGATCTAGAAAATCTTAGTTTGCTGTTTCTGTGTAGGGCAGAATAGTCTGGTCCCACAGCGTATTAGTCTGATTTTGCTAACTGTTTTCTACTTAATTAATTCTAAATTGATTCAAATAAATTCCAAACCTGTCCAAACATGTTAAAAGCTATTAGAACTAGTTAGTAAACATCCTTAACAACTCATTAACTTGTTTTTCTTACATTTGCATTAATCATGCATGTCATGACATATTGAGTAATATATGTGCACTTATTTAATGTAATTATTGTCATGTATAATTATTGTGCGGTTTAGACAGATTTGCACTAGAGAGTGTTGCGGAGGACCTCCAGCACCAGGAATTTGAAGGCTTTGATCCCAATCAAGCCCAAGAGCAAGGCAAGTGTCCTTGAACATATTGATCCTGCTTTTACAATAAATGGTTGTTTTAAAATTGCATGCTTATGTCAATTTGATGGGAATCCCTATGATAGGAAGTTTACTAGCTTTGTTTAACCACCCTTGTCACCTGGAATACATGGTAGAGAGTCGGGAAGGGCTTTTTACCTTTTTTGCTTTGCTTAATAGATTGGGATGGGAAAACAACTATACTATTTAATTATGCATTAATGAGATTATGGTTAATATGATATGGTAATGGGTTATCTAAGCAAGTCTGGTATGTGGACGGGTTGGAAGTCATGGTGGTTGCTTGCTTTAGATCTAAGGACCGGTTCATGTGAGAATAAGCCAGGACAATAGTGCCACCACGAGGCAAAGTATGGGTGCGGCGTAGCTGATTAATTAGGGTATTGCTAGTTTTGCATGGATCATTTGGCACGATTTGTTTTGGATTAGAGGCGGAACTCGCTGGGATCCGAATGGCACAAGAGGGGGCCCTAGGTTGAAGATGTGCTCGGTTGGACACATCGCCACTGGTGAAACCTTAGTGGGTCTGTACATACTAGTAGTCCCATTGTAAAGGCTATTTTGTGATCTCTTGGCCATACATCTATGTTAGTGTTTTGGCATAATGGACGTTTCCTTTAGTTGCCAATAGGTAATGAAATCACAAACACGTGGGTAAAGTGGTACAAACTTTGCAGAGTATTAAAAACTATCATGATAGCCATGCTCCCAGTTAAGAGCACCTGGATGACCTACATGATTAGAGGGAAACTGGGGATTTGGCATGGTTTGGTTATGTTTCAGTATTGGGATTGTTCGGTACTGGTTATGGGATGGTATTATGATTTATGGTAATGGATATGGTTAATGGTAATGGTGAAATCTGGTATAATGGTGAAGGATATGGAATATGGACTGGTACTATGTTAATAATTATGGTTTATGATGGGTTTAGTTCACATACATATAATATACTACTTTTCAAATGTTTTGATGTACTTTTCGGCACTTAGCCTTTATTACATTTGTCATTTGAATCAGCTACATGTCATACTTTCCACACTTGCTGAGTACGACATGTACTCACCCTTGCAATTCCCCCACCAATAGTTGCTGGTCAGATTTGGGAGTATAATGAATATAATGTGGAGTTCTAGGCCGTGTTTGCCGTCAGCTTGCCTGTGGTGTTAATTGGAGCTGCGGTATATCATATTTTCTTATGCTGCTTAGCTGCTTAGTTTGCTTATATAGTTTATTTCTGTTGCATTAGTTCAAACTTGTCATTAATATGCATTATAGTTTGTATTCAAGGATATAATGAATTGTGTAATAAAAGTGGTTAATTAATCATGTTCTGTGGTAATTATCTGGTTATCATTTGTGAATCACTTTTGTATGCGTGTTGAACGTCCTGAACACACATATACTGCACTTGGTTCATTTTCGGAATCAGGTGTCACAAATTGGTATCAGAGCCACAGGTTGACCGTAGGACGCAACCTAGATAGAATGGACACTTTAGAGCACATAGGAACACTCAGGAATCAATGTGTTTTTGGTTGGTGTGTTGATTGCTATGTATTGTTGCTTGTGTGCTTAGTAGATGATTTTGGGATGCTCTAGCATTGCCATATCCACATAGGCTAGTATAGGTAGTTGTTTAGTTTCATATCCCTTGATGCATATAGTTGGGGACATTTTCTAAATTCTTATCTCTTGCTTTTCTTCAGATGGTTATTCAGATGGTAAGGACTCGTAACCAGAGGGATGGCAATGATGACGAGAAGAATAATGGAGCACCTTAGAACAGCAATGGACAAGGACCTGCCCAGGGAGCTATCAACCTTGAGCACCAACTGGCTATGCAAAACCAGCTCATGCAGACCATGATACAGACTATGGGATAGCTGCAGGCTGGCGATAATAACATCCAGCCTCACATGCCTCCACTGCCACCCCCGCTTTCTCATAACCAATTGGGAGAGTTCATAAGAACCAGGCCGCCTAGTATTGCTCAAGCTGCTGACCCTATGGATGCCGATGATTGGCTCAAGTACATGGAGAAGAAACTTGCGATAGTCCAATGCAGTGACCGGAGAAGGTTCTATTCGCTTCCCATCATTTAGTTGGAGAAGCTATGGATTGGTGGGATTCTTTGTGCAACGCGTGTGAGAACCATGAGAGGATTACTTGGGCCGAATTCAAGGAGAACTTCTGTTCTCATTACGTACCGGAAGGTGTTATGATCTTAAAGAGGCAAGAATTTGAAAACTTAAGGCAACGAAGGTCAAGCGTGAATGAGTATCTCAATAAGTTCACTCAACTCTCAAGATATGCGCTTGAGGATGTGAGCCAGGACAGTTGGAAACAATACTTGTTCATGAGGGGCTTGTACAATGAGACCCAGGTACAATTGCTCAACTGTGATTATGAAAACTTACGGAAGCTAGTGGACAAGGCAATTGTGGTGAAGAACAAGGTCCGTGAGATGGAGAAAGACACCAAGAGGAAGGCGCCATATCAAGGACAACAACAAGGAAGTAATGTGCGCCCTCGCTTTGCACCATCTAATGCGCCTAATTACAGCTCTTCCGCTCTTGTACAACGCCCAAGATATGCACCTCGCCCAACTCAGTTTGTGCAGCAATGCCCTGTCATGCAACCACCTAGGCTTCCAATGCCTTATGCACCTCGTGCCAACTTTCCTAGTGCAGATGTGCAGAATCAAGTTCGCCCCAATAATTTTGGTGTAGTTAGGAAGTGCTATACATGTGGAGAAGCATGACACTTTGCAATTCAATGTCCTAAGTCAGGCCTTGGTCAAAGAAGCAATGCACCATGACAAAACCCAAGACCCAATGGAGGACAGCCACAAGGGAACCGTGGACATCAGAATTTTGCTCGTGGCAATGTGAACCATGTCTCTATGGAGGAAGCGCAACAAGAGGATGACGTGGTTATTGGTATGTTTCTCGCAAACTCCAACCCAACGACTATGTTATTTGATTTTGGAGCATCGCGTTCATTCATTGAATCGAAATATGTTGCCAAGTATAGTTTGCCTATCTCTCATATGAAGTTTACTCTATTGGTTAAGTCTCTTGGAGGAGAGATGAGGACAAATATAGTATGTCCAAAAGTAAGCCTTAGAATAAGGGGGGTAGACTTCTTTGCCAACCTCATTGTCTTGGACTCTCAAGGATTGGACATTATACTTGGTATGGACTGGTTCAGGAAGCACAATGGAGTTATTGAATGTGCCACAAAGATGGTGAAGTTAACTAATGGGGAAGGGATCACCATAGGATTTGAAGCATCTGAACATGCACCGAAGCAATTGGAGCTGAATCACATGGATGGTGCCGCAATTGAGGGAATTCTAGTGGTGTGCGAATTTTTGGATGTGTTTCCAGATGAGTTGCAAGGTATGCCACCTGATCATGACATCGAATTTGTTATTGATTTAATACTCGAAACAGTTCCTTTGTGACACCCGTTTCCAAAAATGAACAAAGTGCAGTATATGTGTGCCTAGGACGTTCAACACACATACACAAGTGATTCACAAATGATAACTAGATAATTACCACAGAACACTATTAATTAACCACTTTCATTACACAATTAATTATATCATCGAATACAAGATCTAATGAATATTAATGAGAAGTTTGAACTAATGCAATGGAAATAAACTAAATAAGCAAACCAAGCAACTAAGCAGCATAAGCAAATAGAGTATAGCACAGCTCAAATCAACACCACAGGCAAGCTGACGGCAGACATGGCCTATAACTCTGCATTATCATCATTATACTCCCAAATCTGACCTACAACTATTGGTGGGGGAATTGTAACAGTGAGTACATGTCGTACTCAGCAAGTGTGAAAAGTATGACTAAGAGCTGAAAAGTACATTAAAACATTTGAAAAACAATATATTATATGGATGTGAAGTAGACCCATCATAAACCAAGTAGTTACCATAATACAAGTCCATATTTCATTACCATCATCCATATACCAGATTTCTCCATCACCAATAACCATATCCAATACCATAGTTAGATCCATAACCATCCATAACCATATTATGAACCATAACCATTACCAAAGCATCCCAAATCCCAAGTTTCCCTCTAATCATGTGAGGGTCTAGGTTGCTCATGACCGGGAGCACAGCTATCATGATAGTTTTTAGACACTCTGTATACCACTTTACCCACGTGTTTGTGATTTCATCACCTTTCAGTGACTGGAACCTCAATTATGCCGTCTCACACTTCCTTAGGTGTGTGGCCAAAAGATCACAAAATAGCCGTTACAAAGAGACTACTAGCATGTACGGACCCACTAAGGTTTCACTACTGGCGATGTCTCCACCTAAGCACATCTTCAACCAAGGGCCCCCTCTTGTACCGTTCAGATCCCAGGGAGTCCCGCCAACCATATCCAAACCCAATCCGACTCCACTTCCCCGGTGCGCCAAATGGTCCACGCAAAATTAGCAATACCCTAATTAATCAGCTACACCGCACCCATACTTGGCCTCGTGGTGGCACTGTAAGTCCTGGATGGTCGCTGCACGAATCGGTCCTTAGACCTAAAGCAAGCAAAACCACCATAGCTTCCAACCCATCCAAATACCATGCTTGCTTAGATCACCCATTACCATGTCATATTAACCAATTCATATTAACCATAATCTCATTAATACATAATTAGATGATATAGTTATTTTCCCATCCCAATTAATTAAGCAAAGCTAAAAGGTAAAAAAAAACCTTTCCGACTCTCAACCATGAATTCCAGGTGACAAGGGTGGTTAAACAAAGCTAGTAAACTTCCTATCATAGGATTTCCCACCAAAATTGACATAGGCATGCAGTTTTGCAAACAAAACATTTATTTTAAAAATAGGATCAATATGTTCAAGGACACTTGCCTTGCTCTTGGGCTTGATTAGGATCAGACACTTCAAACTCTTGGTGCTGGAGATCCTCCGCAACACTCTCTAGCGCATATCCGTTTAAATCGCGCAATGGACAAACAACACAAGGATTACAATCAATAAGTGCACATATATTACTCTATCATGAAATGCGTGATTAATCCAATTGTGAAGTAAAACATTGTTAATGAGTTGTTAATGATGTTTACTAACTAGTTCTAATAGCTTTTAACAAGTTTGAACAGGTTTGGAATTGATTCGAACCAATTTAGATTTAATTCAATAGAAAATAGATTGTAAAATTGGACTAGTTTGCCCTTTGCAAGAACAGCGAACTAGGGTTTTCTAGATCGACATGAATTTGGAGAAACGGGGTTGAATTCACGTGAGAAGGAGGAAGTAGAAGGTGTACCAGGTGTTTAGGACTTCAATGAATCAATGGTTTTGGAGGCAACACTTGGATCTTGATGATCTAGGGTGGATGAAGAACTTGATGGTGGATTGTTGATGAAGAACGAAACCTGATGGAGATCTTGATTCTCTTTCGCTTCCTCCTATTATTCTTCTTGCTAGGGATCCCCTTCTTCCTCCTTGGTGGCGGATCTCCACGAACTAGGGTTTGGTGGTCTTCAATTTAGGCAAAAGGATGTAAAGTCAAAGGGTGGGGTTGTTTATATAGGGGTGGAGGCTAGGGTTTCAATGGATTAGAGATTGGGGAGGGTGGAGGCTGGTGTGGGGTCCCACATGGGCTCCAAAAAGAGTTAGACACGACATCCTTAGGCCCACTTAAGGTAAAACCCAAAAACAAATCGTGGGACAGAAGATCAACTCAGAATTGCAATTTAACAGACAAATCCGCAGAAGGCCAGACTAGTCCAAAGAATAATAGAGGCAAAAATGGACAAGTCCAGACTATATCGGACAAGTCCGAACTTTTTCATAGGAATATTAGACAAGTATAGCAAAAACCGGACAAGTCCGACTTTAGTTAGAGGGAAAAATGGACAAGTCCGCTGGAATAACGGACAAGTCCGGAACAGTCCAGGGACTTAGCAAAATTTCGAGGAATTGGAATATCGGACTAGTCCACAATGGACTGGACAAGTCCGAAACTGTCCAGAGGAAAAAACCAGAATAGCCTGCACTAAAATGGACATGTCCGAACGAGGTCAAAGAGAAATCGGACAAGTCCGCACCAAAACCGGACTAGTCCGTACTTCTCAGAACTTTTGAGTCCGGTTTTGCTTCTATTTCATTTTAAACTTGTTCCTTTTTACATGGGTCAATGTTAAACATGTATATGAACTTATGCAATGCATGATGCATGAAAATGAGGGTGTTACAAACCTACCCCCCTTAAAATGAATCTCGCCCTTAAGATTCGACGCGAAAGAGAAGAGATAGGGAAATTCCTTCTGGAGATCATCTTCCAGCTCCCAAGTTGCCTATGATATCATAAGAGGAGGGTGAACTGCGGCTCACACAGAATCAGAGGCACGCCATCAGAATCTCTTCAATTGTGGCACCGTCCATATGGTTCAGCTCCAATTGCTTTGGTGCATGTTGAGATGCTTCAAACTCTATGGTATCCCTTCCTCATCAGTCAACTTCACCATCTTTGTGGCACACTCAATGACTCCATTGTTCTTCCTCAACCAGTCCATACCAAGTATAATGTCCAATCCTTGAGAATCCAAGACAATTAGGTTGGCAAAGAAGTCTACCCCCTTATTCTAAGGCTTACTTTTGGACATACTATATTTGTCCCCATCTCTCCTCCAGGAGACTTAACCAATCGAGTAAATTTCATATGAGAGATAGGCAAACTATACTTTGCAACATATTTTGATGCAATGAATGAATGCAATGCTCCAGAATCAAATAACATAGTCATCAAGTTGGAGTTTGCGAGAAACATACCAATCACCACATCATCCTCTTGTTGAGCATCCTCCTTAGAGACATGGTTCACGTTGCCACGAGCAAAATTTTGCTGTCCACGGTTCCCTTACGGCTGTCCTCCATTGGGTCTTGGGTTTTGTCTTGGCGCATTACTTCCTTGACCAAGGCCTGACTTGGGACACTGATGTGCAAAGTGTCTTGCTTCTCCACATGTATAGCATTTCCTTGATACACCAGAATTATTGGGACGGACTTGATTCTGTGCATTGGCACCAGAAAAGTTAGCACGAGGTGCATAAGGAATTGGAGGCAGGGGTGCTTGCATGACATGGCGCTGCTGCATAAACTGAGCTGGGTGCTGTACAGGTGCTGAGGGGTTGTAATAAGGCGCATTGGGTGATGTGAAGCGAGAGCGCACATTACTTCCTTGTTGCTATCCTTGATATGGCGCCTTCCTCTTGGTGTCTTGATCCATCTCACGGACCTTGTTCTCAAACACAATTGCTTTGTTAACAAGCTTCTGAAAGTTTGCATAATCACAGTTGAGCAATTGCACTGTGATCTCATTGTTCAAGCCACTCATGAACAAGTATTGCTTCCGGCTGTCCCGACTCACGTCCACAGGCGCATATCTTGAGAGTTGAGGGAGTTTATTGAGATATTCACCCACACTCGATCTTCCTTGGCTCGAGTTCTCAAATTCTTGCCTCTCTAGTATCATAACACCTTCCAGCACATAATGAGAACGGAAACTCTCCTTGAACTCAGCCCAAGTGATCCTCTCGTGGTTCTCATGGGCGTTGCATAGCGAATCCCACCAATCGGCAGCTGCTCCAACAAGTTGGTGACATGTGAATAGCATCTTCTCCTAGTCACTGCATTGGAATATAGTGAGCTTCTTCTCTGTAGACTTAAGCCAATCATCGGCGTCCATAGGGTCAACAGCTTGAGCAAAGGTTGGTGGCATAGTCCTCATAATCTTTCCTAACCGGTTATGAAGAGGCGGGGGTGGCAATGGAGGCATGTGGGTATGATTGTTGATGTTGCTAGCCTGTAGCTGTCCCATAGCCTGTATCATGGTCTTCATGAGCTGGTTTTGCATAGCCAATAGCTGCCCATGATTGATAGCTCCCTGGGCAGGTCCTTGTTCATTTTGGTTCTGAGGTGCCCCATTGTTCTCCTGCTCATCATTGCCATCCCTCTGGTTGCGAGTCCTCACCATATAAAGGAAAGCAAGAGATAAGAATTCATAAAATGTCCCCAACTATATGCATCAAGGGATATGAAACTAAGCAACTACCTATACTAGCTTATGTGGACATGGCAAGGCTAAAGCATCTCAAAATCCTCTACTAAGCACACAAGCAGCAATAAAAAGCAAATAGCACACCAAGCAAAAACACATCGATTCCTGAGTGCTCCTATGTGCTCTAAAGTGTCCATTCTATCTAGGTTGCGTCCTACGATCAACCTGTGGCTCTGATACCAATTTGTGACACCTGGTTCTGAAAATGAACCAAGTGTAGTATAGTGGTGCCAAGGACGTTCAACACACATAAACAAGTAATTCACAAATGATAACTAGTTAATTACCACAAAACATGATTAATTAACCACTTTCATTACATAATTCATTATGTACTCGAATACAAGCTCTAATGAATATTCATGACAAGTTTGAACTAATGTAGCGGAAATAAACTAAATAAGCAAACTAAGCAACTAATCAGCATAAGCAAATAGGGTATAGTGCAACTCCAATCAACACCACAGGCAAGCTGACGGCAGACACGGCCTAGAACTCCGCATTATCATCATTATACTCCAAAATCTGACCTGCAACTGTTGGTGGGGGAATTGCAAGGGTGAGTACATGTCATACTCAGCAAGTGTGGAAAGTATGACATGTAGCTGATACAAATGACGAATATAATAAAGAATAAGTGCCAAAAAGTACATTAAAACATTTGAAAAGCAATATATTATATGTATGTGAAGTAGACCTATCATAAACCAAGTAATTACCATAATACAAGTCCATATTTCATTACCATCATTCATATACCAGATTTCTCCATTACCAATAAGCATATCCAATACCATAGTTCAGTCCATAACCAGCCATAACAATATTATCAACCATAAACATTACAAAACCATCTCAAATCCCAAGTTTCCCTCTAATCATGTGAGGGTCCAGGTTGCTCATGACCGGGAGCACGGCTATCTTGATAGTTTTTAGACACTCTGCAGAGGTTGTCCACTTTACTCACATGTTTGTGATTTCATCACCTTTAAATGACTGGAATGTCAATTACGTCGTATCACAATTTCTTAGTTGTGTGGCCAAGAGATCACAAAATAGCCTTTACAAAGGGACTACTAGCATGTACGGACCCACTGAGGTTTCACCGGTGGCGATGTCTCAAACTGAGCACATCTTCAACCAAGGGCCCCCTCTTGTGCCATTTGGAAACTAGGGAGTCCCTCCAACCATATCCAAACCTAATCCGAGTCCCCTTCCTCAGTGCACCAAATGGATGCAAAATTAGCAATACCCTAATTAATTAGCTACGCCGCATCGACACTTGGCCTCGCGGTGGCACTGTAAGTTCTGGATGGTCGCTCTACGAACCAGTCCTTAGATCTAAAGCAAGAAAAACCACCATAGCTTCCAACCCGTCCACATACCATGCTTGCTTAGATCACCCATTACCATGTCTTATTAACCAGTTCATATTAACCATAATCTCATTGATACATAATTAGATGATATAATTGTTTTCCTATCACAATTAATTAAGTGAAGCAAAAAGGTAAAAAACCTTCCCAACTCTCTACCATGAATTACAAGAGACAAGGGTGGTTAAACAAAGCTAGTAAACTTCCTATCATAGGATTTCCCATCAAAACAGACACAAACATACAGTTTTGCAAACAAAACATTTATTTTAGAAACAGGATCAATATGTTAAAGGACACTTGCCTTGCTCTTGGGCTTGATTAGTATCAAAACTTCAAACTCTTTGTGCTGGAGATCCTCCGCAGCAATATCTAGCGCAAATCCGTCTAAACCGCGCAACGAACAAACAAGACAAGGATTACAATCAATAAGTGCACATATATTACATAATATGTCATGACATGCATGATTAATTCAATTGTGAAGTAAAACTTGTTAATGATGTTTACTAACTAGTTCTAATAGCTTTTAACATGTTTGAAAAGGTTTGGAATTGATTCAAACCAATTTAGATTTAATTCAATAGAAAATAGATCGTAAAATTGGACTAGTCCGCTGTGGGGCCGGACTAGTCCGCCCTTCGCAGAAACAGCAAACTAGGGTTTTCTAGATCGACGTGAATTTGGAGAAACGTTGTTGAATTCATGTGAGAAAGAGGAAGTAGAAGGTGTACCAGGTGTTTTGGACTCCAATGAATCAAGGGTTTTGGAGGCAACACTTGGATATTGACGATCTAGGGTGGATGAAGAACTGGATGGTGGATTGTTGATGAAGAACGAAACTTGATGGAGATCTTGATTCTCTTTCGTTTCCACCTCTTCTTATTCTTGCTAGGGATCTCCTTCTCCCTCCTTGGTGGCGGCTCTCCACGAACTAGAGTTTGGTGGTCTTCAGCAAAGGGATGTAATGTCAAGGGGTGGGGTTGTTTATATAGGGGTGGAGGCTAGGGTTTCAATGGATTCGAGTTTGGGGAGGGTGGAGGCCGGTGTGGGGTCCCTCTGTAACACCCTCATTTTCATGCATCATGCCCTACATACATTCATATACATGTTTAACATCAACCCACATAAAGAGGAATAAGTTTAAAATTGATTTGAATCAAAACCGCACTTAAAATTCTAAAAAGTGCGGACTATTCCGATTTTGGTTAGGACTAGTCTGATTTCTCTCTGACCTTGATCAGACTTGTCCGTTTTTTCTGCAGACTAGTCTGGTTTTGCCTCTGGACACTTTCGGACTTGTCCGGTCTTATGCGGACTAGTCCGGTGTTCCAAGAATCCTTGAAAATTTGCTAAGTCCCTAGACATGTCCGGACTAGTCCGGTGTTCTAGCGGACTTGTCCATTTTCCTCTCTGACTAAAGTCAGACTTGTACGATTTTTGGCCAGAGTTGTCCGATTTTTTTCTGACTAACTTCGGACTAGTCCGGTACTTGTCGGACTTGTCTGATATTTCACGACTCCAAATTAATCCTTTGTTTTATGACTTGTTTCTTGGGTTTCACGTTAAGTAGTCCTAGGGACATCGTGCCTAACTCTTTTAGAGCGCATGTGGGACTCTAAACTGGCCTCTACTCATCTCAAACTCGAAATCCATCTAACCCTAGCCTCCACCTCTATATAAACAACCCCACCCCTTGGCTTGACATCTATTTGCCACTTTTCCACCCCACCGAAACCCTAGTTCGTGGAGAGCCACCATCAAGGAGGGAGGAGGAGATCCCAAGCAAGAAGAAGAAGAGGAGGAAACGAAAGAGGATCAAGATATCCATCAAGTTTCATTCTTCATCACCAAATCATCTCCAAGTTCATCATCAACCCTAGGTCATCAAGATCCAAGTGTTGTCTCCATGTTTCTTGACTCATTGGAGTTCTAAACACCTGGTATACCTTCTATTCTCTTTTTCCTTACATGAATTTGACCCCTAATCTCCAACTTCACGTCGATCTAGAAAACCCTAGTTCATCAGTTTCGCGCAAGTGCAGACTTGTCCGATCCTTAGCGGACTAGTCCGATTTTCCAGGTTAGTTTCTGTTGAATTAATTCTAAAATTAGATCTAATCACATACAAACTTGTATAAACTTGTTAAAAACCATTAGAACTAGTAAGTGATCATTAAAAGCAATCTATTAACAACTTCTACCTTGCATTTGCATTAATCATGCATGTCATGTCATATTGAGTAATATTTTGGCACTCTTGAATTGTATTCTTGTCTTGTATGTTTATTGTGCGGATTAGACGGATCTGCGTTAGAGAGTGTCGTGGAGGATCTCCAGCACCAAGAGTTTGAAGGCTTTGACTCGAATCAATCTCAAGAGCAAGGCAAGTGTCCTTGAAGCATATTGATCCTTTTATAAAATAGATGTTTTGTTTCCAAAACGGCATGCTCGTGTCAATTTTGATGGGAATCCTATGATAGGAAGTTTACTAGCTTTGTTTAACCACCCTTGTCACCTGGAATATATGGTAGAGAGTCGCGATGGGATTTTTACCTTTTTTTCTTTGTTTAATTAATTGGGATGGAAGAACAACTACACTACTTAATTTAATTATGCATTAATGAGATTGTGGTTGACATGAACTGGTTAAATCTGATATGGTAATGGGTGATTTAAGCAAGCCTGGTATGTGGATAAGGTTGGATGTATGGTGGTTTACTTGCTTTAGGTCTAAGTACCGGTTCGTGGTGCGACCATCCAGGATTTATAGTGCCACCATGAGGCCAAGTATGAGTGCGGCGTAGCTGATTAATTAGGGCTTCGCCAGTGCTATTTGGACCATTAAGGATGCTCGAGGAAGGGGTAGTCGGATTGGGTTTGTTGATGATTGGTGGGACTACCCTGGGATTCGAATGGCTCAAGAGGGGGCCCTTGGTTGAAGATGTGCAAAGTTGGAGTCATCACCACCGGTGAAACCTCAGTGGGGTCTAAATAGGCTAGTAATCCGTTTGTAAAGGCTATTTTGTGATCTCTTGGCAAAACAACTACGGATGTGTGAGACGGCGTAATTGAGATCCTATAGTCATCGAAAGGTGATAAAATCACAAACACGTGGGTAAAGCGGTACAACCTCTGCAGAGTGTGTCTAAAACTATCATGATAGTCGTGCTCCCGGTTATGAGCAACCTGGACCCTCACATGATTAGAGGGAAATTTGGGATTTGGGATGGTTATGGTTGGTATTATGGTTATGGATGGTTATGAATTGAATTCTGGTGTTGAATATGGATATTGGTATATGATGATGGATATGGAGTATGGACTGGTATTATGATAACTACATGGATTATGATGGGTTTATTTCACATACATAATACATATTGCTTTTCAAATGTTTTAATGTACTTTTCAGCACTTAGCCATTATTATTGTCGTCATTTGAATCAGCTACATGTCATACTTTCCACACTTGCTGAGTACGACATGTACTCACTCTTGCAACCCCCTCCCCCCAATAGTTGCAGGTCAGGATTCGGAGTTTAATGGTGACAATGCGGAGTTCTAGGCCTTGTCTACTGTCAGCTTTGCCTGTGGTGTTGATTGGAGCTGCGCTACCCTTTTGCTTATGCTACCTAGCTGTTTAGTTTGCTTATTTAGTTTATTTCCGCTACATTAGTTGAGCTCAAAATTAATAATAATTAGTGTTTGTATTCGAGAATATTCTGAATTTGTAATAAAAGTGGTAATTTACTCTTGTTCTGTGGTAATTTTCTGTATACTCTTTTGTGAATGCACTCGTGTATGTGTGTGGAACGTCCTGGGCACACATATGCGTTCACTTGGTTCATTTTCGAAACCGGGTGTCACACCCTCATGGGCTCCACAAAGAGTTAGACATAGCGTCCTTAGGCCCACTTAAGGTAAAACCCAAAAACAAATCGTGGGACAGAAGATCAACTCAGAATTGTGATTTACAGGGCAAGTCCACAGAAGGCTGGACTAGTACGAATATTTACAGAGGATAAAATTGACAAGTCCAGACTATATCATACAAGTCTGATCTTGGTCAGAGGAAAATCAGACAAGTCTGGTCAAAATTGGACAAGTCCGATTTTACCCAGAGGGAAAAACGGACAAGTCCTCTGGAATACCGAACATGTATGGACAAGTCTAGGGACTTAGCAAAATTTTTAGGAATTGGAATACCAGACAAGTCCAAAACTATCCAAAGGCAAAACCGGAGTAGTCCTTACTAAAATGGACATGTCCGAGCGAGGTCAGAGAGAAATCAGACTAGTCCGCACCAAAACTAGACTAGTCGGCACTTCTCAAAACTTTTGAGTGCGGTTTTGCTTCTAACTCATTTTAAACTTGTTCCTTTTTATGTGTGTCAATGTTAAACATGTATATGAACTAATGCAATGCATGAAAATGAGGGTGTTACAACCTATAGCTAAGACGCTGTATAGGATGCCTACTAAGGAGTTGGCAAAGCTCAAGAAGGAAATTTAAGAGCAACTAGAGAAGGGTTTTATTCACCCAAGCTCTTCACCCTGGTAAGCGCCGGTACTCTTTGTGGACAAGAAGGATGGATCACAAAGAATGTGTGTGGATTACCGAGCTCTCAACGAGGTAACAATCAACAACAAGTACACCTTGCCATGCATAAAGACTTGTTTAACCAGATGAAGGGTGCTTGTGTTTTCTCCAAGATTGATTTGAGGTCGGGATACTTCAAATGAAGATTAGACCATCAGACATACCCAAGACAGCTTTTCGGACACGGTATTGATGTCCTTTGGATAGACAAATGCACCTATGTACTTTATATACCTCATGAATAAGGTGTTCATAGTGTACTTGGATAATTTTGTATTGGTGTTCATCGATGACATTATGATCTACTCAAAGGATGAAAAGGAGCATGAGGAACATCTGAGGCTCACATTTTAGAAATTGAGGGAGCATCAATTGTATGCCAAGTTCAACAAGTGCTAATTCTGGTTGAAAGAGGTGTTGTTTTTGGGTCATATCATCTCGGGAGGAGGAGTATTGGTCTACCCAGGAAAAGTGAGATATGTGCTAAAGTGGGAGCCACCGCAAAACATAAAGGAAATAAGGAGCTTTCTTGGAATGGCTGGATATTATCGTAGGTTCATTAAGGATTTCTCCAAGATAGCCAAGCCCATGACCGAATTTTTGATGAAGTGGAAGGCTTTCTAGTGGACTCAAGCTTGTCAAGACAGTTTTGAGGAGCTAAAGAAAAGGTTAACCACAGCCCCAGTTTTGGTATTGCCAGATGTGAGCAAGAACTTTGATATCTATTGTGATGCCTCGAGACAAGGACTTGGATGTGTGCTCATGCAAGAAGGCCAAGTGGTAGCCTATGCATCGAGACAATAGAAGAAACATGAGCAGAATTACCCAAGGCATGATCTTGAACTTGCAGCCGTAGTGCGTGCCTTGACGAGTTGGCGACATTATATCCTTGGACATAGGTGTGAAATTTATACGGATCACAAGAGAGTAAAGTATATTTTCACGCAAATGGACCTGAATTTGAGGCAACGAAGATGGTTGGAGCTCATCAAGGATTATGATATGGGGATCAACTATCATCCAGTAAAGACTAATGTTGTGGCCGATGCTTTGAGCCAGAAAGGAGTAGGTTACCAACTCACGGTTCGAGAGCTGCCATCCGAGTTATGTAAGGAGTTTGAACGGTTGAATCTCGGATTTGTGAATGAGATGAGAATAATGGAGTTAAATCTGACCTTGGATCAAGAGATTCTAGAGGGACAAACAAAGGATTAGGAAATCCAAGAGATCAAGGAAAAAACCCAAGAGGGAAGAGAATTCACGTTTGATGAGGATGACCATGGTACTTTATGGCTTGGAAAGAGGATTGGCGTGCCTAATGTGAAGCATATTACAGAGATAATATTAAAAGAGGCACATGACTCGCCATATTCAACTCACCCCGGTTGTACAAACATGTACAAGGACTTGAAGATGTGTTATTGGTGGGCCAACATGAAAAAGGACATAGCTGAATATGTAGCGTCGTATGATGTGTGCCAACGAGTCAAGGCGGAACATCAAAGGCAAGCTGTATTATTGCAGCCATCAAAGGTTCCAGAGTGGAAGTGGGAAGAAATCGGTATAGACTTTATAGTTTGATTGCCACGTACTCAGTCTGGATATGACTCCATAGGGGTTATCGTGGATCAGTTAACCAAGTTAGCTCACTTTATTCCCGTCAAGACCACCTTTAATGAGGAGAAGTTGGCTTAACTGTATATGGGAAGAATAGTATCTTTACATGGAGTTCCAAATAAGATAGTGTTGGATAGACGTTCTCAATTTAACTCCAGGTTTTGGCAGAAATTGCATGAAGCATTGGGAACAAGATTGAATTTCAGCTCAACATATCACCCTCAAACGGATGGACAAACTGAGAGGACCAATCAAATTTTAGAGGATATGTTAAGAGCTTGTGCTTTGAAGCATGGAAGAAGTTGGGACAAGAGCTTGCCGTATGCGGAATTCTCAAATAACAATAGCTATAAAGCAAGCTTGAAAATGTTGTCCTATGAAGCACTATATGGGAGGAAGTGTAGGACACCTTTGTTCTGGCATGAGGCATGAGAGAGCCAAGTATTTGGAACTGACATGCTGCAAGAAGCTGAGAAACAAGTTCAGATTATTTGTGAAAACTTGGGGGCTGCTCAATCAAGGCAAAAAGGCTATGTGGACAATAGGAGATGGAAACTAGCATTTGAAGTGGGAGATTTTGTTTACCTCAAGGTGTCACCAATGAGAGGTCATAAGAGGTTTAATGTTGGAGGCAAGTTAGCACCTCACTATATTGGACCATTCATGGTTTTGGACAAAAGAGGAGAAGTAGCATATAAGTTGGAGATGGCAGCTCACATGTCGGATGTTCATGACGTGTTTCATGTTTCACAGCTCAAGAAGTGCTTGAGGGGTATCGGAAGAACAAGTGCCAATGGAAGAATTGGAATTAGAGGCTGATTTGACTTATGCCGACCAATCGGTCAAAATCATAGAAACCATGGAAAGAGTCACAAGAAACAATACTATTAGATGATGTAATGTACAATGGAAGCATCACACAGAATCAGAGCGCAACTTGGGAGTTGGAAGATGATCTCAAGAAGGAATTTCCCTATCTCTTCTCTTTCGCGTTGAATCTCGAGGGCGATATTCATTTTAAGGGGGTAGGTTTGTAACACCCTTATTTTCATGCATGATGCATTGCATAAGTTCATGTACATGTTTAACATTAATCCACATAAAAAGGAATGAGTTTAAAATGAATTTAAAGCAAAACAGCACTCAAAAGTTCTGAGGGGTGCGGACTAGTTTGTTTTTGGTGCGGACAGTCCGATTTCTCTCTGACCTTCTTCAGGCTTGTCCTTTCTTGCTGCGGACTAGTCCGGTTTCGTCTCTGTACAATTTTCGGACTTGTCCGGTCCAGTGCGTACTAGTCCGGTATTCCAATTCCTTGAAATTTTGCCAAGTCCCTAGACTTGTCCGGACTTGTCCGACATCTAGCAGACTTGTCCATTTTCCCCTCTGACTAAAATCTGACTTGTCCGGTTTTGGCCAGACTTGTCTGTTTTCTTCTCTGACTAAGTTCGGACTTGTCCGATGTATAGTCCGGACTTGTACGATATCTTTCTGACTAACTTCGGACTAGTCCGACCTTTTTCGGACTTGTCCGGTGATCGTGATTCCGAGTTGATCTTTTATTTCACGACGTGTTTTTGGATTTTACCTTGAGTGCATCTAAGGTACTACATAAGAAACCCAAATAGGAGACAAAGATGGGTGGCGTGCTCAAAGGCGGCCGTCTCTCATAAGCTTAACCGAGACGAGCCCACTTCAGTGAGGATCAGATATGGCTTGGTTGAACGTTCAAGGAGACGCGTTACATTACAGCCCGTCTCAGTGAAGTATGGATATGAGACGGGCCCACTCTCTGGAAAACGGGAGATGCACTTGTAGCACAGAGCATCTCCTAAAAACGAGTGAAATGAGACGTCTTTACTGAAAGCACGACTCCTTTGTCTTCGCTTATAGACATACATGAACACGACTCTCAACGATGACCACATTCATTCATAGTTGAACACACAAAATATTCATCACACAGAAGAACACAGATAAGACATTCAATAATTTACACAACTGATCACAGATAACAAATATATTACAAAACACAAGAAAGAAGTACAATATACAAGAAAAGAAAAACATCAACTAAAAAACAACAAAAGGATACCTAAATCCTACTCTTCCTACCCCTCCTCCTCTTCCGGCTGCTCTGGCTGCTCCGCCGATAGCTCCGGTTGCTCTGGCTGCTCCGTCTGCTCTGCTGGTTGCTCCGGCTGCTCTGCCGCTTGCTCCGGCTGGTCAAGATCCAGCGATGAAACCTCTTAACCGAGGCTCCTCGCCATCACCTCCACTAGGATATTGCAGCCCTTGGCACCGAGCACCTCGGTTATCGTCTCGAGCAGCCTCTAGAACCAATCGAACAGCCTGTCGAGCAACATCTCGAGCAGCTCTTTGCTGAGCCTCTCGGGAGAGCGGCAATACTGTTTCTTGCAGGGTGGCTCTCTCAGCGGGCTTGGCGGCAGAACGTTGGCCATTGTGGGTTGTCTGAGCAGAACAAAGAGGAGAGGAGAGACTGATGGCGCCTTATATAAGGTCTGTGATGTAACGCAAAATGGAGACGAGCTTCGCTGCGAAGCGCATCTCCTATGATCGACGTCTCCCTCTCCTCTGCAAAAAGAGAGACGTTCTCTAATGGAAAGCGCGTCTCCGATTCCACACATCACCTTTAGCTTTGTGATTTTCTCCATTTTTCTTCGGTTCACTGTTGATATCACACATCTCACTTGATAACTAAATCATTCTCTTGTCCAGAATATAATCAAACCCTTCCTTATGATACCTGAGGAACACGATGAACATGCTACACATTCACTCATTCACACAGTTGATGAACACAAAAGATAATATTCAATCACATAACAATATTTACAAAATAGAAGCAACTAAAAACAACAAAGAAAAACTAAATCCTACTTGTACTCCTACTCCTCCTCCTCCTCCTCCTCCTCCTCCTCCTCCTCCTCCTCCTCCTCCTCCTCCTCCTTCTCCTCATCCTCATCCTCTGATGGCGACTCCGGCGCCGGTGCAACAAGAGCCTGGGCCGGCTGCTCCGTCTGCGCCGGCTGCACCGGCGGTGCAACCCCATGAACGAGGTTCCTCTCCATTGCCTCCACTAGGTTTCTGAGGTCCTTGGGACCAAGCAGCTGGGCCATCGTCTCGAACAGAATGTTGAGATGATCGGCCACCTCCGTGAGGGTGAAGAGGTAGTGGCCGATGGTACCCATCCCATTAAACTAGGCAAGGGTAACCAAACCCAGGGATCTCATGACGCGAGACATATTGTTGTACGCCTCTTGCTCCCTAAGGAGGCGCTGCTCGATGTTGAACCTCTCGGGGGAGCTGCAGCATAGTTTCTTGCAGGATGGCTCTCTCGACGGGCTTGGCGGCGAAAGATCGTCCATGGTGGTGGTGGGTCATCGAGGCATACAAGACGAAGAAAAAAAGAGGATTCAATGTGAGCGATGCGCTTGTGGAGAACTCACTGGTGATGGTGTGTCTTAAATAAGGTCTGCATGGAGTCATCGAGGGAGCGGTTGGTTTCTCGCGCATTGATGGAATGATGGGACGCATGGATACCGCCTCGGGGAAATGAAAGGTCGTGCATGGACGTCGCACGCATCTCTGCACCACGATGCCGAAATTAAGTTCTCTGCAGACCTTGTGACGCGCATCTCTCTTTCGACTATGGAAGACGCGCTTTAGATTAACGCATGTCTCTCTTTGTTATAGCGTGTCTCGCATTTATCTCCCTCGTCTCTTCGTCTCTTCGACAATGGAAGACGCTCTTTTACTTAACGCGCGTCTCGCATTTATCTCTCTTGTCTCTTCTTCGTCTTCGGTGCTCCTTTATTACTAATTGACCAACGGTCCTTTACTAATCGACCAACTCCAGTGCGACCTCCTCCTCTGTTCGCCATCGCCGTTGTCGTCATCATCGCTGTCCTCGTCGTCGTCAACGTCGCCGTTCTCATCGTCGTCGTCGTCGCCATCGCCGTCCTCCTTGTCATCGTCACTGTGCATGGCTTGTATCGGCTTGGCGCATAGCCGACTGAAGGAGGAGCGCTTGGCGTGGCGCAAGAATCATCCACATGTATATACATATGGCACGTCGGTCGCATAGTTGTATATATGTATGTCTGCAATGGACTGATGAACTTAACTTTAGTTTTGTTTTTTCGTTTGTGTAGGGTTTGTCTGCGAAGCCTGAATCGGGAGATTTATTGAAGTGGCAGTGCATTGTCCCTGATAAAGAAGGGATAAGCCCTGAAGAATAAGCACAATATGAGTTTAACCATCATCCTCCTATTAATGAATTTCCTTTGTAGACTAACTGGGAAGGTGGTTACCACCCCCTGACAATCTCCTTCTCAGAGGACATTCCATCGTTTCCTCCAAGATGTGCCTTTCCAAGTGGTTTATTCCACCCAAATGTCCATCGCATAGGAGCACTCTACATCGGGATTCTTGATCAAGAGACTGTAAGATAGACCTATTTTGCTCATGTAATTAGTAATTGTTGTCGAACTTATCTGAGCTTGTTTCTTATGTTGCTTAAATAGATATTTCATATGGGTGGTGCACTGGTTTTACAATCAAAACTATACTACTTCAAGTTCAG
The DNA here is from genome assembly GCA_036927565.1 of Tuctoria greenei. Taxonomy (NCBI): domain Eukaryota; kingdom Viridiplantae; phylum Streptophyta; class Magnoliopsida; order Poales; family Poaceae; genus Tuctoria; species Tuctoria greenei. The sequence goes on along the minus strand of JAYESD010000007.1, from coordinate 62,922,067 downwards.
CGTTTGCTGCATCAGCCAAATGCGCCTGATGTCGAAAATGATTGCTATAATATACTTATCAAGGTTAGAAACTTTGTGTTAGTGACCAACGTAGGTTATTCATTCCACCTTCGACATTTGTTAATTTAAAGAATGTCAATATTTTCACTATCCAGGGCAATATAAGAGACGTGTTCAGGAGCAAGTTGGACGATACAGTTTAGATTTATCGATGGGAGCTTTCGGAATAAGTTTAGATTTGAAATTAGTTTAGAGGGCATGAAATGTATGAACTATGAAATTCATTGAGTTGAAAATTATCTCTGACGATCTTTTGTCCCACCTCGTAAAGCTGAGCACGTTGCAACGATTGTATATGGCATTGCCCACAGTTACCAGATGGAAATGTTGGAATGTCTTGGATGTTGTTCTTGTTTCAGCACAATGTGGAACATCTAGGGCACTCAAGCGTTTTTAGGGCTACAAATTAATACGAGATGCGCCTTTCAGTGGCTCGTCTCCGATATACGCCGAAGATCATTTATCCCACCTCGGAAAGCTGAGCGCAATGCAATGATCATGTAAGGCATTGCGCACAGTTGCGAGTTGTACACATCATAATGTCTTGGATGTTGTTCCTGGCCGGCTTCAGCACACCGTGGTGCATCTAGTACATTGTGGCATGTCCGGGGCCACAAAATAATGAGACGCACTTTACACTGGCGCGTCCCCGATTTACGCCAAAAATTTTTGTCCATCGCACGTCTCTCCCAACATTTGGCAAAAAATTTTAGCTGTCACGCGCTCCCTCGACCTATGAACCGCAGATCTTGAGCATGTCGCCGCGGTCGACCTCGATCTTCGCGTCATTAGAGAGTTGAGCACCATGGAGCAGACTGCCTCGTCCCCTGTCCCTAGTTCACACCACCGTCGTCCCTCTTTCTCAACTCGCTCTTTGTCATTGTCGTGCTGCCGGCGTCGACCCCTACCCCGCCATCAACCCTGATCATCGTCATCAGAGAGTTGAGCACGATTGAGCATGCTGCATCGTCCCATGTCCCCGGAGCACGCTGCCGCCTCGACCCCGACCTCGGTAATCGGTATGTTCTCCCTGTCCCCGGAGCACGCCGACCTGCTGTCATCAGAGAGTTGAGGAACCGCCACTACGGCGCCTCGGCTAGCTCGTCTCGGACCACGCCGCCGCGTACCCTGTCCCCTGAGTACGCCGCCACCTTAACCCTGCCCTCAGAGCGTGCATTCAAGTGATTTTATTGAATTTGAGGATGTCCAATGAATGCTCATCGTTAATGAAGTCATTGATTCAAAGGGAGAATTTTCATTACGGTATACATTCATCTTCCTTATTTATGTCCAATGCAGAAGTAATGTATTTGTTTGGACTATAAATGTATAATAGATTCTAATTCGCAAACCCTTGAAACTACAGTAACTGTGGTTGACACTAGCATTTGACATCCAACTGAGTTTGATTTCTAACTCTGCAGCCATGGAATCAAGGTACCTATGTGATAATTGGTGTTTCTCTCACGAGTTTTTTATATCAGGATATAAAAGCATCAGTGGAATGTAAATTGTTTGTTTTTTTAGGGGACAAGCACACCAGCTTAGTACCATGTCATTTACCATGAGAACAATTTCTCTGCTGATGCCTTGTGGATGCTCACCAACTGCATGTGCTACAACTGTTCTCCATTCACTAACAGTTCCTATGTTTATTACAATTGTATACCAATTTATTCTTGTGTTTATTACAGTTGAATTTTAGGATGTCTTTGTCGGAGCATTAAAGGCTGTAAAGGCTCATCGTTAATGAAGTCATTGATTGGGAGAATTTTCATTACGGCATACAGGATTAGATGATGACAATTATGATGTGTGTAATTAGTTACATTGTAATCAGGATGAACAATCTTTGTTGTGTAATTAGTATACCTGATAACCATGATTGACACTTTGATAATATTTGATTGGTCATTATATTTTAACGTGTGATAATTTTGGCTATACATATGTTCATGAACAATATGGCTAGGGGTAAACCCGTGCCCGATGTGTTGAACAACTTAGCATAAGGATTCACCATTGACATGCTCATTAGTATCTAACTTAGGCTATGTATATTTATATTAGAGGCATTGCAGGAGCAACTCCCTAGCTCTTATTCAAATCTCCAATAGGACCCATTTACCCCCCTTAGAATAGAATGTTGTTGTGTGTGTCGCACTACATCCACATATCTATTACCCATCCTCACTATAACCGTACCTAGACCAATCTACCCTCTTCATTTGTTGATTGCTTTACTTCCACTTAGCCTTCCTTTGGGAAAATATAAATGACACAGTTGGGAATACACTTTAAGGGGAAATGTAACATCGATAGTTTTTATACACATGCGGATTTTTATATGTGACACAAGAAATATCAACAAGCACTTCTGGTGTAGTTGCCGGGGAAGGTAGTTGAAGTATTGCATGATTGAGTGAACAGGATAGGACCCTGGGTAGGTTTTTAGTAGGATAACCCTTCTTTGTTTTCACATTTTATATGAAAATAGTGTAGTCTATGTCTGGTTTCCACTTGTCGGAACACATTATGGAAGATCCCAAATCCCTTCTAAGAGACTGCTCTCGTGTCATTACTCCTTAGAAGCTTCACGTGGCAAAGCAAACCAGCTCTTCTACACCAACAACCAAAATGCCAATGGCCCAGAAGACCCTTCGTGAATTTTCGGCTCCCTCTGCTAACAATGTGTCTGTTGGGCCCACTATTAACACGGGAGATGTGAACATTTAAATCAAGACTGGCCTGATCACTATGGTACAAGCCAACCCATTTTATGGGAAGGCCAACGAGGATGCAAGTGCACACTTGCAACAGTTCCTTGAGATCCGTGGCACTTTCAAGTTCAAGGACGTCTCTCCTGATGTTGTTCGTCTTAGGCTATTTACGTTCTCCGTTCTTGGGAGGGTGAAGCAGTGGTTCTATGCGAACCGAAGTGTTATAGACTCCGGGAGAAGTGTTCTACAACATTCCTCACCAAGTTCTTTTCTATGGGCAAGATCAATGCCCCACGTGGAAGAATTTCTAGCTTCCAGCATGACACTAAGGAGTCTATTCTTGAGAAATGGGAAAACCTGTAGGAGTACATCCTGGCCTGTCTGCACCATAGGATGGATGACTGGCTCATTAACCAAAGCTTCTACAAAGGGCTGATCCCTTCTAGCCATGACCATGTGGATGCTGCTACTGAAGGAGCCTTCTTCTCATTGACGGTGCCCAAAGCAGAAGATTTGATTGAGAAGATCGTGTCCAACACGGGTTGGAGTGATGAGCGTCTCCAAACCCACCAGCGAGGCATGCACACCATGAAAGAGGTGGACATGATTGCTACCAAGCTGGACCTCCTCATGAAGAAAATTGATGGACAAGCCAATGGTGAAGTATATGGCAATGCATATGCCTTAAAATCTCACATCACATTTGAAGTCTGTTGCAACATGGGTCAATTAGGCAATGGCTACCCAGAGACTCGTGAGGATGTCCTATACGTGGACAACAATGGGAACAACATTGGCTATCATCCAGGAGGTCAAGGGTGGGGCCAACAACTCCCTTTCTTTAAAGGAATGTACAACAAGAACAACGGAAACAATGACAATCAACCCAACTTGAGAGAGCTTGCCATTATCCAATTGAAGGTCAATGATGCCTTATCAAAGATGCTATTGCCTAATGACAAGACCCTAGAAAGTATCAATTCCAAGATTGAAGGACTATCCTCAGCCTTCAGGAATCAACCGAGCTTCAACAAGATGTTGGAAACCCAGTTGGCTCAACTTGCTGCAGTCGTTCCTCCATTGGAAAGTAACTAGATTCGAGGCAGCCAGAAGCCTTGGTAGAGAAGGTGAATGCGGTAGCCATGAGAGGTGCGAAGACCACTCGTGATCCACCGTATCCCACACAAGATAGGAGGACAAATGAATAGGAAAAAGAGAAAGAGGTTGTCCCAACTGGCATGAGTGAACCTCTTAGTGAAAGAATGGCTATGCAATTTGAAGACACCAAATTATTGCCATTCCCTCAAAAACAAAGGAAGCCAACTAGGGATGAGCAATTAAACCGCTTTGTGGAGGTTACCCAGATGATCCACATCAATGTTCCCTTTATTGATGAGACGTAAGTAGCCACTTATGCTCGCTATATCAAAGACATATTGAGTAACAAGCAGCCATTGCCCACCACTAAGGTTGTCAAGCTTACAGAGGACTGTAGTGCAGCCATACTAAATAGGCTTCCATAGAAGAAGAAGGACCGGAGATGTCCTACAATATCTTGCTCGATTGGAGCTTACTACTTTGACAAGGCACTTTATAACCATGGAACAAGTGTGAGTGTGATGCCCAAGGTGGTCTTTGACCAGCTGAAGTTCATGAAGCTCACTCCAACACCAATGCAGCTCAACTGGCTGATTCTTCATTGCGTTATCCGTCGAGTATTGCTAAAGATGTTCTGGTAAAAATCCAGGATTGTTTCATACCCGTGGATTCCGTGTTGCACGACATGGATGTCAAGAAGGATACACCGCTCATTCTTGGGGGCTTGTTCCTTAGAACCGCGAAGGCTCGTATAGATGTGGGAGTTAGAGAAATCCACTATCATATCAATGGGAAGGAGGACAAGTTTAACTTTCGTCCAAAGATGGAGCAACGCTCCATGATTTGCATCTAGTATGGGTTGAATGTTAAAAACATTCGAGAGGTCGAAGTCACTCCTCCAAAGGTGGATCCTCTCATTGCATTCATGAGGCAATTGATCTATGCGGAGAACCCGTCTTATCGTCCATGACGACATACTAAGAAGTCGGTGATGAAAAGTTTAAGCCCGATCTTCTGATAGGTAAGGATAAGTCGATTGAGGTGGAGATCTCGACATTGATGATCCGAGGCTCTAGAGTAGAACTCAAAAAACCCCTGCAATCACTACACCACCGCTCTGTTGGTTATCAACCATGCTGCACACGATTGACCTCACCAAGAAGGCTAATCCCTACAATTACAACCAAGAACACAAGCAAGAATAGGGTCGAAGCAATCTGAATTGCTAAGTTGGGGTCTCACAAACCGATGAACGGCAAAATTGTGTATAACAGATTAATCTAAGCAAAACCCAATTGTTTATGGCAGCTACTATGAAGTATATATAGGTGGTAGGACGTCCAAGGGGGTGTTGGGGTCCAGACCTAACCCTAAGACACGAAAATAATGGACTTAGACTTGATACAAGGCCCAATGGCCCAATACGGTGGTGCAACACCCTGACAGATTCTGTACTCTATATTGTTTCGACGATTCCCGTTGACTCTGAAGGAACTTTCACATGGGACCAGATCCATTGGAAAGGTTATCCTATCCCCTTTCCTAGCATAGGTACAACCTCCAAAGAGGACTTTGTATGCGTCCTGGGCGTCTGTTTTAGTGCGTACTGCTCCTGGACTCTGAGTTGGACACGATTTTGAGTTGGTGTCAGTTTCTATCTTCTTTGAATGTATCCTCTGGTCCTCCACACCCCTAAACCTTCCTCCAATTACTCCTTCAACCAATCTATGTATCCTAATCACAATTAAATTATTAGGTAGAAATCTATTCTAAAAATATATAAGGAAACATATAAAAACGAGCTCACCTCTAAAATTAATTGTTGTGTGTGAATTCTATTGATTGCATCTTGTATGTTCAATGGAGTGTTGTGTAGATACAAAGGATTGATGTCCTCATCGTCCCCACCTTCTTGAATTGAAGTCGTACTCGACTCAAGTTCTTCTTCTCTCATATGTGGTCCCATATGTGCAACGTCATCAAATCTTCTTGTATGCATGAAAGGAGGATGCCAAGGTGGTGGACGACATAGTGCACCATCTCCATGTTCTTCATCAAATAGGCATGCACATTCACTCGAGCCAGGATCCCAAACAAATAAACATCGTTCCATGCTTGTATGTGCAAAGACAATGTCCTTGATCTCATCAGACGGAGAAGCCCAGACCTCCGCAAAGACCCAAGTCCACCAAGCCGCCAAAGAAGGAGTGGCAGAAGAAGAAATACAAGCTGTCGAATCCCATCCCTCCAGGCTCGGATGTCAAGAAATGAAGACGGAGGAAAAGACCAGCTCATCGGACTGTGGTGAGACCTAGTCAATAGGAAAATTGGTAGTTATCTTTTTATTTGATTTTTCTCTTCATTTGGTTTCTCCACTTAGTTGATTTTTCCCCACTGTATATTTGGTTTTTCTTAGCAAGTTGGGAATCTTATATTCTCGAAAATTATTTTTATTTCTTTATTTTTCAGAAAGAGAAATTTGTTGGGTTTGAAAAGGGGTTTTATTCGAAAAACACATTTTCTGAGCTGCAAATGTGGCAATTCGCCAATATGCTAATTTTATAGTCGTTGGGAAGCCATCTGCCAAAAGAGGGAACAGGGGGAGCCACATTTTAGTGCGGTCGAACCCCCTGTTTGGCCGAAATGGAGAAAGAGCTAAAATGCCCCTCTCTCTCTCTCCTCCAACGGCTACATTTGTGTCTCTTATGACCGTTTGGAGATGTACACTATAAACGGTGGCCGCGAGGAGCACCCCTCTTCACACTTCACCTCATTTTACACCTCCCCAAGTCACTCTTTTGCTCATATTGTTTTTCCTGCTCTTCATTGAAGCACTCTTGCTCAAATCCAACTCAAAAAGATTTGCCTTTGCTTTTGTTTGCATTTGCAATTTGCTCTCATGTTCTTGAAGGGAAAATCCGTCAAGGGTTTTGTTTCCTCTAACATCACTTCTTGAGTTTTCGCCTTGTCGTATTATTGTTTGTTGTGGCCATTAAAGGAATGAAAATGTTGTTTGGGAAGAGTACGGGGGCTGCAAGATCAAGCCATTGTGGAGACTCAAGTGCACATCTGTCCTCTGTTGATACACCAAGCTCACGGAGGAGGAGTGTGTGGGAAGACACTCCAATGGATAAGAGGAGAAACCCGCATCAACTTCTCCACGATAACAACCTCGGCATACAAAGTGAAGTTCAAGATCAAGCACGCAATCTTCTCCAACATCATGAGTTTTATCACACTAAAACATATGATCCTGAATTGATCTCCAAAACAGGTATAGATTTTGAATTCTTTTCCATTTGACATGCATTAGGATGGGAAAAGTTTGCTCACATAGAGAAGAAAGGTTCATTCCTTCTCACTATACAATCCCTTTGCACCCTCAAAGTAGGATTTGATGGTATTACTTTTAAATTATCTCAAAAAGAATACAACATCCTATGGAAAGAATTAAGTGAAATCCCAGGCTTCCATAAAAGTTGTTTGCTAGACTAAGACACTTTGCCTAAATTTAACAAACAAAGTTTTTGGCATGAATTGACTAGTGAGGTCAGATGTATTGATCCTAGGAATAGCCACTTCCACAATCCTACTATCATTTCATGCATAGATGGGTGGCTATGACAATGTTCCCTAGAGGAGATATAAGAGTAGTACGTGATAATGAATTGGAAATTTATTTGCCATGATTAAAAAGATACAAGTTGCTCCAGTTATATCCATGACGACACAATGGTTAGATAATATCTCATGGACAGGGCCAATTGAATGCACTTCATTGATTACCCGCATTGCTACTTGGGTAGGAGCATTAGAATGTACTTCATTTGAGTACATTGATTAATGAAGATTATCTAGTGCAAGGAGATACCCTTAAGCACGATCATTTTAATATTTTATTATCACGGCTTTGTTAATGAAATTCGGTTACCTAACATAGATTTTCATTGGTACAAATGCCGAAGACTAACCATTGATCTTCTTCCCATACAGGAAGCTCGAAGGAGTAATATCTGTGCCAGGGTAACTAGAAGTTGTGCAAGGAGTGCGGCTATGCCTCCGACAACCTCCCCGGTCCATGAGTACCAAGAGGAAGAGAACCCAATGGGTGATGCACCCGGATGGGCTCGACCTCAATCGTATGAGGTCGGAGGACCATCTTGGCATGGATGGCCGCCGGTGTCGAAGTGGCTCAACGGCACTTCCCTCGGTAGTACTAAATGTATCCCACGGAGGTTCTAGTATTGCTGTGGGCGTGCAAAGATCAGAAACAAGATGATGACACGTGGGATTTACGTGGTTCGGGCTGCCTGAGCATAATACCCTACTCCACGGGGTGTGTATTTTGTATTGAGTGTTTCAGTATAGCTTGTGTGCCTCTGAGCTTGGATCAGATTAGCTTAGACCTCCCTGTACCGTGCAGTGCGGTCCTATTATAGTCTAAGGACTGACCGTGACATGTGTCCCTGGCGTGTTAAGAGCCTAATACATGGTCTATGTGTATTTAGAGTGATTAATAGCGTCATAACGTGCCTTAATAGCAGCATTACCCCTATTAATAGCCCACTGATCGTGTGTCATTAATACATCAGTCATGATATGTAATCAGATCTTGTAACTTCTGCCTTAACTGTCTCTTTAATGTCCTATTGTTGTATGGTCTGGAGGATCCACACGTGGTAGATCCTGAGCTTCCCTTCGCGGTGACATAGGTCCGGAGCTGTTATACACGTGGCGGCACCGGAGCTTCCCTCTATTGGGGGTTAGGTCCGGGGTTATTATCCACGTGTCAACTTTGGAGCTTCCCTGTGTTGGGAGTTCAGCTCCGGTCTTGTATTACACGTGGCAACCCCGGAGCTACCCATATGAGGAAGGTGGGTCCAGTGCCATGTGACATGTGGGGCCTGAGGTAACCTTTTAATTTGACAGGTAGAACTCTCTTGCACTTCTTGCGGTATCATGATGTATCCGGTACGCAGGATACCGACAGCGGCCCCAGGCACACATTTTGGAGGAAACCCTTCGAGTTAAATAATTCTACCGGAGGTGGGGCCATCCTTGATTCTCGTGTTGTAACTTCAAAGGTCTCCTGTTGTGCCGTTGGGGCGATGGTTTGGGGTTAAACCATCGCCGCATGGCTTGTCTTACATGCGGCAGATGAGATCTTTCAGTGCGGATCTCGCACAATTGAAGGTCGCCGGTTCCCAATACGAAAACCATATCGGTATCAAGTGCCTTGTCAGGCTGCCGCCTTTGGGTTTCCCGCTGCCCATCATGACAACAGTTCGCCTGGGGTAATAACCTCGACCTCTTCGTCAGGGTGGCCCTGGGCCCATTCGTCATTGACGGGGTAGGTTCTTCGTATTGTGTACTTTCTCTCATTTCAGTTTCCATCAAAGTGTTTTGGAGGCTTACTTAAGAAGCAAAGCACGCACGGTTTGAGGACTCTTTATGCTTTCAATCAAACTCATGCCCAGGGCATCCCGAACTTTGCCTAGCTTTCTCCTCTCTCGCTCCACTTTGCTACGATGGAGTTAGGTCTTCCCAAGAGCAGCATCCAGAGCAAGGACAATCTGATGTAGGTCGGGACCTTCATGGGATGGTCCAATGACTCCTTCAACCACCTGGTCTGCGCCGTCAAGCTCCCCTTCAAGAAGGAGCACTACGGGGAGATGGTGTACTTCTCAGCGTACGCCATGGTGGGACTGATCCCTCCATTCTTGAGCTTCATCCCGATGCTGCTGGACTGCTATGGCCTCTAACTGCATCACCTCGGTCCGCACTCCCTTCTTCTTGTGTCCACTTTCATCCACTTCTGCGAGATGTGGGTGGGCGTGCCTCCGTGTGTCGACTTGTTCCGTACCTTCTTCAAATCCTATTCCACCGGCAAAGGGACTAAGTTGATTGGATTCTACTTTGTGAAGCGCAAGAACTGCCCCTTCAAGTACTTGAAGTCGTTCCCCTCCGGCATGGTTGGAGCTGCCCCAAGGACTCCCCAACATTGACACCAATGCCTATAATGTAGTTCAGAAGCTGTCGGATGCATTCAACCCTATCTTGACCAGGATCTGAGAGTGTGTGGAGGGTGGAGTGACCCCACAGATGGTCTTTGGAAATTTCTTGGTGAATAGATGGGCTCCACCGAAGAGGAGGGAGAAGCTTGCCTGGGCTTTTGACAGCGTAATGGATGATGACCGGATTGAAACCGGTTTGAAATACAACTTAGATGATGAAGCTTTGAAGCTTCATCTCAAAAATTTCAACATGGGCTTGTCGACGACGTCGCCTTAGCTCCGTCGGCTGCTTTCCTTCCTTTAAACATGATTCCAGAGATCAGCAGGGAGCTCCGGAGGAAGATGCTGACGCTAGATGAGCTTGGTGAGGTGGAAAAACGCCGGACCTCCAGGGTTGTAATCCCCGGAGCTTCCGAGGAGGTTGCCGCCCCTGCTCCAAGCCAGAGGGTCGAAGACATTGGCAAGGGCAAGGGCAAGGAGCCAGTCGAATCTTCCAGCAGGAAGAGGAAACTAAAGCATGCTGATGGGAGGTCCGTCAGGCCTGCTCCATCTACAACAACCGCTTCTCCCTGGTGATGGAGATCTTCTACGACTACACCTCCTCAGGTGCAAGCGTCCTCTAGAGGCGCCAGCTTTGGACAATCGACTCCGGTCCCGCTACCAGCGAGGGGCTCCAGCTTCGGAGGTTCTTCCCGGCCGAGGGAGACCTCGGCTGGGGCAACACCAACGACAACAGCAGGCTCCGGGCAACATTTTGGAGCTCCCTCCGTGCAAACCACGGCAAGCTCTGGCTCTGAGCCTTCGGCGAAGAGGTTCCACGCCGATTGGAGCGGTAGCTTCCCAAGGTAAGCTTTGCTTTTTCACCTTGATTTGCTATTCTAATTTTTATTATGTTTTAAATCTTCCAATTTTTTTTACTGTATAGCGTCAAAGTCGTGGTATAAAGCTCCGGCCTTCGTCGCAACGGCCGAAATAACGCGGACGGCATCTTCTGCTTCAAGCCCTGTGCCTCCTCCAATGGTGGCTGAGGTCACGGCATCTCCGACGCCAGATGTCGTGGACCTGGATTTAGAGTCATCGCCAGAAGCTTTCGTGGTAGCGCCGGACCACGGGGAAGAAGTTGAAGATGCACCGCCGGCAACAGCGTTGGAGGCTGGGGTTCCAGTGTAGGAGTTAGAGATACTAGGGCAAGCTGCTGGAAGAGAAGGAAGTCACCATCAGGGAGCTCGACGCTAATTCTCGAGAGATCCTTGAACAAGCCAAGGAAAGGCGTGATGCTGTTGATGAGCGTCACGAAAGCCTCAATGAATTAAATGAAGTCCTCTTGAAGCATCGAGCATACCTTGATATAAGAGGAGAGAAGCTCCTACAACAGTAGGAGGATGTTTTGAAGAGATAGGAGGAGCTCACCCAGAAATTGACTCTGACTGAGCAAAATTTGGCAGATCGCACTAAGAAGTTGGATCTGTGGAGCACGGAGGAAAAGGAGAAGTACTGGAAGCTGGGGCAGGAGCTCTCAAAAAGAAAGACTGATATTTCCGCCACAGAAGGGAAAGTGAGGGGCAGGGAGAAGGACCTGGCCGAACGGCGAAACCGTATCCACCTCCGGGAGACGGAGCTAACCAACTGTGAAAAATATGTTGTTGAGAATATGTAGAAACATGCCAAAGCGGTTGAGTGCCTCGCTCGGGAGAGTTCAGGGCTAGCGGCCGCCCGGAGGTCACTGGAGGAGCTGCGGAGCTCTAGGGGGACCGAATCCTTGATGTTGTGGAATTTCCTGGGACGTGCGGACATGGCCCTTGTGCCTCTTGGCTTCAGTCTAGTATGCCCAGAGGACCCAGCGCAGGAGCTGGACCAGACGCTGTTGGCACTTGGCTCTGCTGGCAGAAACTCGATGCAATGGTTAATGTCATCACTGATCTACTGGAGACAGAGGGGAGATCTCTATGTCTTGGCGTGTTACAAAAGCCGAGACCCCCAATTTTCTCTTGATCCAGTCTTTGAAGGACTCATTGCTGAAGGGAAGATGCCGCCAAAGCTAGTGTCCAAGAGGTTGCTGAGAAGGTTTCTTCGTATTTCCACAGGACATAGATCCTCCAGTAGCTAGGTCCTTTCATTTTTCCCTATGTTGTAATCCCAATTTTGTAATCCAGTACTTTTAATTAATGAAATCCACTCTTTATGCCATGAATTTCACTTTATCTTCAATATATTGTGCTCTGTATTGTTGCCCCCCTGGTAGATGTGCACATTTTGGTTGTGAACATATACCAAAAGGTTTTTACAGTATGTTGATGACTTGAGAACTTTGAGTTTGTAAATTTTAGGTCCAAAGTATTTAAATCTGATACTTCCGGAAACCCTTTGTTGCATAGACAGTGGGCCCCCTGGGGTTGTCGGAGCTTGGTAGCTTCGGCGGCATCCACTATCAGCGTGTAAAACGTCGACGGTGGGCCCCGTGGGGTTGTCGGAGCTTGGTAGCTCTGGCAGCACCCATTATCAACGTGTAAGACGTTGACGGCGGGCCTCCTTGGAGGCTGTCGGAGCTTGATAGCTCTGGCATTGTCCACCATCACTATGTTTTTCCTGTACATTAAAGACAAGAAAAAAGAGTAAAGTTCGTCCTCTTGTCTATAAATTGTTTGTGACTTATTGTTTTCATTTTAGTTTTAGATTCGAAGAAACTTAATATGATAACAAGCATATTAAAGTAATCTTTTTGGAACCGTATTGTTTTTTAGTACTCACCCTACTGAGGCCTGCCGGGGTGTAGCTAGAGTGGCATACTTACGGTGCAGGACGAGGCTAAGTCGATAGAGCACTCCGAACCTATGTTGGCTTGGCGTTCAGACAAGTAGACTATGCAGCAATGTTAAGATCCAAAAAGACCAACAATATAACTTGTAACGCATATGAATAACTTGGACCAAAACTTAAAAAGAATTGCACACTTCATTATAAACAAGAAGGATTAAATAATTCAAAATATTGAGCCTTGTACAAAAATAAATGCACGTGGAGCCTGTTTTCACACAACAATATCTTTCATTATAGGTCCGGATTGCAGGGGAGACAAGGACACACTTAGGGTACAGGACCATGCTAAGTGCGTTATACATTCTGTACTAGCCCAGGGCAGGTAGTTACACTTTTTGTTTTGTGACTGTATCAATTGTTACTTGAACTTTCAGGACCCTCCTGGAGGGGTCTGAATGTTCTCCTGGAGGAACTACCCAGTTATGTATATTGACTCTATAACATACATTTTGTGTAATTACAGACTCACCTCCGTGATTCTAAGTATAAAACATACAAAGGTTCTCGATGTTCCAAGGATTAGGAAGCGGAGTCCCATCCTTAGTTGCCAAGCGAACACATAAGGGACGTGATACTTTGATCACTCGGAAGGGACCTTCCCAGCTGGGGGAAAGTTTGTTCATCCCTTCGCGAGTTAGTATCTTCCATAGCACCAGATCGCCTTCCTCAAGCTGGCACTTGCGCACATGCCTTTGATGATAGCGCCAGAGCTCTCGGCGATAGCGTGCATTCCAAACAGCTGCTTGGCACCTTCCCTCATCGACGAGGTCAAGGTCTTCACGCTGTAGCTATTCCCGCGCGGCTTCGTCGAAGGTCTGGACCTAAAGCGACCCCATGGTGATCTCCGGATGAAGGACCACTTAACTCTGTACATCAAGAAGAAAGGTGTCTCTCCAGTTGATCGGTTAGGTGTTGTCCTGTTCGCCAACAATGTAGACAGAAGCTCTTCAATACAGTTGGCTCCAAGCTTTTTTAGGCGCTCATATGTGCACATCTTTAGTTCTTTTAACATTTCTGCATTTGATATTTCGGCTTGGCCATTGCTTGTTGGGTGACCTTCTGATGCATAGCTGACTTGTATGTTGAGATCTTCACAATATTCTTAAAATGCAGCACTTGTAAATTGAGTTTTGTTGTCAGTTATGAATTTGTTCGGAACTCCAAATCTGCATATTATGGACTTCAAGAACTTGATTGTTGATTGCTTGTTTATTGTCACAACTGGAGTAGCTTCCGGCCACTTGGTGAACTTGTTGATGGTGACATACAGGAACCTGTAACCTCCGACGGCTTTTCGGAATGGTCCCATGATTTCCATACCCCACACAGCGAATGGCCATGTAGGATGTATCATTTGCAGTGATTGAGCCAGTGTGTGAATTTGTTTTGCATGGAACTGGCACGCTTCACATTTTTTCACTAGCTTGACTGCATCCTAGAGTGTTGTAAGCCAGTAAAAGCCATGTTGGAAGGCTTTACCATCCAACATATGGGAAGATGCGTGGTTCCCACACTCGCCTCCATGGATTTCCGCAAGAAGATCGCAGCCTTCTTCCCTTGCAATGCACCGCAATAGGACGCCGTTGGCACCACGCTGGTAGAGATCCCCTTCTACCAATGTGTATCTTTTAGCCAACCTGACAATCCGGTCAGCGGATACACCGTCTTCAGGAAGGACATTGTCTTTTAAGTAGCTCCGGATCTCTGAGATCCATGCATCGAAGCTAACATGAGCTTCTGAATCTTGCGTGTTGGGTTCCTCAGAGCTTCTGTCAGCACCCACGACCCTTGGTGGATGCCATGATAACAGGGCCACCGGGATTGCCAGCTTCGAGGTGCTGGTCTCGCCCCCTTCGCTCAGTTCAGCAGGCTGAGCTGTTGGTCATGATAACCTCCGAACGAAGATTCTGCTGGGAGCCGAAGCTCCGGTTGAAGCCTTCATCGAGAGTTCGACAACTTCAGCGTTGTGGAGACACTGTACATGGTCGAGATCCAAGACTTCAAAGTCTTTCTAGAGCTTCTGGACTTTAAGGAGATAAGCGGCTAGTTGAGGATTGTTGCAGCAGCATTCACCTTTGACTTGTTTTATGATTAGCTGCGAATCACCCTTCACCAACAGCTGTTTGACACCGTAGGATAGTGCCACCATGAGCCCATAGATGAGAGCTTGATACTCCACCATGTTGTTGGTTGCCTTGAAGTCAAGGTGAACCATATATTTGACCTACTCCTCGGTTGGAGCGAGGAGAAGGATTCCAGCTCCAGCCCCTTGCTCTGCACAAAGCCGTCAAAGTAGAGAGTATAGTGAGGCTCGATGAATACTAGAACCTTGGGTTTTGGTTTCGTCTCACTAGGGCCCCTAGGTTTTGGTGGAAAGGGGGTCTATTCCGCCACGAAATCATTCAAAGCCTGACTCTTGATTGCTTGTCGCGACACGAATTCGAGATCGAACTCGGCCAGCTTTGCTGCCCACTTTGCAATGCTCCCAGTAGAATTAGGGTTATGCAAAATAGCACGCAGTGGATAGGAAGTTACCACTGATATCTTGTGGGCTTGGAAATAGTGACAAAGCTTCCTTGAGATAATAAGGACCGCGTAAAGCAGCATATGCACCTCAATGTAGCATGTCTTGGCGTCATGGAGTACATCGTTGATGAATTACACTGGTCGCTGGACAGTCCGAACTCTTGCGGAAGAGCCCGGAGCTTCCTCTCCATCGACTTGGACCCTCTCAGAGGGGTCTGAACCTTCTTGTTGAGCTTCTCAGACCCTCCTGGAGGGATTTGGATCTTCTTACTGTTCAACCCAGACCTTCTCTAATGGGTCCGGATCTTCTTAAACAGCCGTTAACACTCAATCAGATTAGAGAGGTTGATCTTCTAGCACTCTGTCTTGAAGATCCGTGTCTTGGGGCTGGGACCCAAACTCGCCTTCAGGTAGCTCTGGACCCTCCTGGAGGGGTCTACGATCCTGAACTATATGTGGTTCCGGCCTTTCCGCGACCAGGACCACGCTGACAACTTTTGTAGTTGCAAAAATATAAAGCAGTAAAGGCTCACCAGACCACAGTTGCAGAAATATAAAGCATTAAAGGCTCACCCCGGCCACCCGGAGCTGGGGTAGCCGCAGTAGTAGGTGCACCGGCCGACGGCTTCTATTTGCCGTTGGACTTCTTTTGTTTTTTGCTACCTCCAGAGGTAGTGGCTTCAGTGTAGGAGGGTTTCTTGTTGGCCTCCGGAGGTGGTTTGGAGTGCATCTCACGTCCCTCCGCAGCTTTAGCACATTTGTGTGCTAAGCTGAAGAGTTCTCTGATGCTAGTGACTTCTTTGGTCGGAAGCTTCTCCAACATCTTTTTGTCTCGAACGCCCTGTATGGATGCAACGATAACAGAAGTGCTCGATAATGAGGGGATGGTATTCCGTAACTGAGAAAACCACTGGATAAAGGATCACAGCGATTCCCATGTTGTTTGCTTCACAACAAACAAGTCCAGTTCAGTACCGGGTTGGGTGTATGAACTCCCGAAGTTGGCAGTGAACTGTTGGCATAACTCTGCTTAACTGTTGATGGAGTCACACAGGAGGCTCATAAACCATGACCTAGCAGTCCCAGTTAGAGCCACTGGGAAGTAGTTGGAAATTACAGCCTCATTTCCCTCCGCCCCAAGTATAGCGGTGGAGTAGATTTGAAGAAACTCGGCGGGGTTGACAGTCTCGTCGAACTTCTCTAGCAAATGAGGCTGGAACTTTTGTGTCCATCTGACCATGCGTAAGTGCATGGCCAGGGCACAACAACCTCCCTCTACTTCCTGAGGAGCAAGGTTATCCTGAGCCTCTCGCCCCTCGCGAGCATGCTCGATATGGACGCGGTCGTCTTACTACCGGTAACGGCGATCAAGCTCCGACCGCAGGTCATGAGTCAAAAGTCTGGTAAGGGTGTGGGTGCGTCATGCCCCGGAAGGCAGCGAGGTCACCTGCTGAGATGCAGCGCGCCATCGGTGCTGTGACACGTTGTTGACGGCTATTATATACCAATTTCATCCGTCAATTTAACTCTATTATGTGAAGCATTTGTCATTTCTTGCACACATCACCTTTCTATCTAACCCAATTCAACTTGGACTTGAAGAAATATGTGTATGCAGCATTCTATGCAGGAAATGAGGAAATGTAGAGGGACCAATCCTATAAAATATCATCCCAGCCAATCAGGCGACGACACATGGCATCCCATGGATCAAATGGCCCACAAACAGAAGTATCTGAGGAAATCCAACGGTGTATCACCCACATACATCAATGGGACCCACCTGGAGAAAGCACACGAGAAACGGTGCAATGACCAGGTCGGCCGAACCAGGGGGTCGGCTGACCTGGTCTCTGCACCAAACTCGGTCAGCCTCCACGTGTTGGCTCCTCCCGGCTTCCTGGAGTCAATGGTGACTGATTCGCGCGCTTTTGATGGCGGGAACCGACCTCAACACTAGTATAAATAGGACCCCCTACCCCTCACCTCAACACACACCACTTGAGCTTCATCTCTATTGTATACACTATCATTCATAGTCTTAGAGGAGTTAGGTTGTAGAGAGGAGAGTCTCTAGTCCCAAGTACAAATTGGGAAAAGAGTAATGAGTCTCTCTCTTCCCAATCCTACATTGGGAAAGGTATGACTCATGTATTCCTTCTTGTATTTGTGACTTCATGCATAATAAAGATAGTATATTTAGTCTCTACTTATACATATACTTGGGCAAAGCATTTCATGTTTGATTGTGGAGTCCATGTATGTGGAAGGTATAGCTTCTATGACCGTTTCATCATGAACATATCTCATTATCATAGCACCTATAGACCCCCACTATAGTCTAGTTAATTATAACAAAACTAGGTTAGTATGGATAACTATGTTGTGTATCAACATTGGTTCAATGATGATTCAATTCATTGCCTTAGGATGGATTGCGCCTAGGATCTTAAGGTAATTACTTAATATGCTAGCATGGTGCTAGGATAGTTAAGTAGCATTGGATGTCTCGTAGACCCACGAATTGAAGAGGTAGGCAGTAGGTGGTGACAACCCTATTTGTCCTTTGTAATCCTCCGCGTTCGGCTATGCCACAGGCTCTTGGCAGGAGTCGCCCTAGTATTGCTAGGGGTAAGCCCGTGCCTGATGTGTTGAACAACATAGCATAAGTATTCACTATTAATCTAGTTTGTGAATAATTAGTTTAGACTATGTATATGTACAATAGAGCATAGTAGGTGTACCTCCATAACTCTCAACCTTAACTAAGCTATAGGATCCTCTTACCCCCCTTAGACTTGAAAGCATTTGTGTGTGTCACACTACCTCCACTATTATTTTATCCATCCGTAATAGATTCTTACCTAGACCTTTCTACCCTTTTCACTTAATCATTGTTATATCTCTACCCCGCCTTCCTTTGGGATCAAATAAATGACACCCTTGGGAATACACTTAAGGGGAAATGCTACAATGATATCTCCGTACGCTTGCGGAATTCACTCTGTGATCCAATAGAACCATTAACAAGCATTTCTGACACATCAGTTGGAGATGTTTAGTTAATGGTGCATAAGTAATACCAACAAGCATTTCTAGCACCGTTGTCGGGGATAATTTGTTTGTATAGCTTAGGAGCCGTCAACAGGCATTTCTGGCGCCGTTGCCGTGGAAGGCAAATAGATATATAACATGACTAAGTGAATAGGATAGAACCCTGGGTAGGATTTTAGTAGGATAACCATTCTTTGTTTTTGCATTTATTTTAAATGTGAAAACTGGGTAGTGTATGTCTGGTTTCCTCCTGTCGGAAAACTTTGTTGAAGATCCCAAATCTCTTCTGAGAGACCGACCTCGTGTCGTTACTCCTCAAAAGATTCGAGCGGCAAGGAAAGCCAACATTTATACACCATTAATCCAAACGCCAATGTCTCAGAAGACCCTTCGTGAGTTCTCAGCTCCCTCTGCTAACAATGTGCCTATTGGGCCCACTGTTAACACGAGAGATGTGAACTTCAAGATCAAAATTGGCCTTATCACTATGGTGCAAGCCAACCCATTCTGTGGGAAGGCTAACGAGGATGCAAGTGCTCACCTGCAACAATTCCTCGAGATCTACAGCACTTTTAAGAACAAGAATGTGTCTCCGGATGCGGTCTATCTAAGACTGTTCCCATTCTCTCTCCTTGGGAGAGCGAAACAGTGTTTCTACACGAACCAAAGTGTTGTAGACACTTGGGAGAAGTGTTCTACAACATTCCTAGCCAAATTCTTCCCGTTGGGCAAAACCAATGCCCTATGTGGAAGGATTTCCAGCTTTTAGCAAGAGCCTAAGGAATCTATTCCCGAGGCATAGGAAAGGCTTCAAGAGTACATCCTAGCCTGTCCCCACCATGGGATAGATGACTGGCTCCTTATTCAAAATTTCTATAACGTGTTGATCCCATCAGCTCGTGACCATTTGGATGCTGCTGCTAGAGGAGCCTTATTCTCATTGATGGTGCCAAAAGCTAAAGATCTTATTGAGAATATGGTGTCCAACATGGGATGGAATGATGAGCGTCTCCATACCCGGCAGTGAGGCATGCACACCATGAAGGAGGTGGACATGATCGCTGCAAAATTGGACCTCCTAACGAAGAAAATAGATGGACAAGCCGGTGGTGAAGTGTCTGGCAATGCCTATGCCCTAGACTCTCACATCACGTGTGAAGTCTGTGGTGACACGGGTCATATGGGCAATGATTGCCCAGAACTCGTGAGGATGCCCTATACCTCGCCAACAACGGAAATTTCAACAACAACAATGGCTATCATCTAGGGCGTAAAGGGTGGGGTCAACAACACCCATTCTTTCAAGGAGGGTACAACAACAATGGCAACCCTTGAAATCAGCCCAACTTGAGAGAACTTGCCATTAGCCAGTTCAAGGTCAACGATGCCCTATCCAAAAAGCTATCAGCTAATGATAAGACCCTAGAGAATATTAATGCAAAGATTGAAGGACTATCCTCAACATTCAAGAATCAACTGAGCTTCAACAAGATGTTGGAGACTCAGCTGGCACAACTTGTTGTAGTTGTCCCTTCATTGGAAAACAACAAAATTTCGGGGCAGCCAGAAGCCCGAGTGGAAAATGTCAATGCAGTGTCTACGAGAGGAGGAAAGACCACTCATGACCCACTATATCCCACACAATAAAAGAGGACAACTGAGCCTGAGAAGGAGGATGTCCCAAGAGAATTACTTGGTGGGAGAATGGCCAAACACTTTGAAGACACCAACTTATTGCCATTCCCTCACAGACAATGGAAGCCAACAGTGGATGAGCAATTCAACCGTTTTGTTGAGATTCTCCAAAAGATCCACATCAATGTGACCTTGATTCATGCGATGCAAGTACCCACTTATGCTCGCTATCTCAAGGACATATTGAACAACAAACGGCCATTGCCCACCACTGAGGTCATCAAGCTTACGGAGGACTGCAGTGCAACCATCCTCAATAGGCTTCCTGAAAAGAAAAAGGACCCCGGATGTCCTACCATTTCATGCTCAATTGGGGTTCACCACTTTGACAAGGCACTTTGTGATCTGGGAGCAAGTGTTAGTTTGATGACCAAGGTTGTGTTTGACCAGCTGAACTTCACAGAACTGACTCCAACACCAATGTAGCTACAACTGGCTGACTCTTCAGTCCGTTATCCAGCGAGTATTCCTGAAGACGTCTCGGTGAAGATCCGAAACTGCTTCATACCCGTGGATTTTGTAGTGCTAAACATGGACATTGAGAAAGATACACCACTCATTCTTGGGCGTCCATTCCTAGCACTGCAAAAGCTCGCATAGATGTGTGAGCTAGAGAAATCCACTTCCCTATCAATGGCAAGGAGGAAAGGTTTAAATTTCGGCGAAAATCAGAACAATTCTCCATGATTCGAATCAAGTATGGGCTGAATGATAAACACATCAGAGAGTTCGAAGTCACACCTCCAAAGGTGGACTCACTCATTGCATTCATGAGAAGATTAATCTACGAGGAGAATCCGTCATTTCGACCACGCCGATATCCAAAGGCAACGGAATCATCTGGACTTTCTCGAAGGCCCAAATCCACCAAGCCTCCCAAGAACGAATGGCAGAAGAAGCAAGACTAGCCGTCTGAGCCCATCCCTCTGGGCCCGGATGTGAAATGAAGACGGAGGAATGTCCATCTCATCGGACGGTGGTGAGACCTACGACAATAGGTTAAATTGGTAGTTATCCCACATTATTTTTCTTTCTTTCTTTTTCCACCCCCTACCCCTCACTTCAACACACACCACTTGAGCTTCATCTCTATTGTATACACTATCATCCATAGTCTTAGAGGAGTTAGGTTGTAGAGAGGAGAGTCTCTAGTCCCAAGTACAAATTGGGAAAAGAGTAATGAGTCTCTCTCTTCCCAATCCTACATTGGGAAAGGTATGACTCATGTATTCCTTCTTGTATTTGTGACTTCATGCATAATAAAGATAGTATCTTTAGTCTCTACTTATACATATACTTGGGCAAAGCATTTCATGTTTGATTATGGAGTCCATGTATGTGGAAGGTATAACTTCTATGACTGTTTCATCATGAACATATCTCATTATCATAGCACCTATAGACCCCCACTATAGTCTAGTTAATTATAACATAACTAGGTTAGTATGGATAATTATGTTGTGTATCAACATTGGTTCAATGATGATTCAATTCATTGCCTTAGGATGGATTGCGCCTAGGCTCTTAAGGTAATTACTTAATATGCTAGCATGGTGCTAGGATAGTTAAGTAGCATTGGATGTCTCGTAGACCCACGGATTGAAGAGGTAGGCAGTAGGTGGTGACAGCCCTATCTGTCCTTTGTAATCCTCCATGTTCGGCTATGCCACAGGCTCTCGGCGGGAGTCGCCCTAGTATTGCTAGGGGTAAGCCTGTGCCCGATGTGTTGAACCACATAGCATAAGTATTCACTATTAATCTAGCTTATGAATAATTAGTTTAGACTATGTATATGTACAATAGAGCATAGTAGGAGTACCTCCATAACTCTCAACCTTAACTAACCTCTAGGATCCTCTTACCCCCTTTAGACTTGAAAGCTTTTGTGTGTGTCACACTACCTTCACTATTATTTTATCCATCCTTACTAGATTCTTACCTAGACCTTTCTACGCTTTCCACTTAATGATTGTTATATCTCTACCCCGCCTTCCTTTGGGATCAAATAAATGACACCCTTGGGAATATTCTTAAGGGGAAATGCTAGAATGATATCTCCGTGCGCTTGCGGAATTCACTCTTTGATCCAATAGAACCATTAACAAGCATTTCTGACACTTCAGTTGGAGATGTTTAGTTAATGGTGCATAAGTAATACCAACAAGCATTTTTGGCACCGTTGCCGGGGATGATTTGTTAGTATAGCTTAGGAGCCGTCAACACACGTGAGGACCAAGTCTTCCAGACAAGGTCCTACGTTTGGTTGTTGCCTGCCCCGAAGGGAGAGGACCTTGGTTGTTGATGGCATCGGCTGCGGCTGCAACCAGATGCTGCACATCAGCACGCCACTGCTCCATTGCACCCTGAGGTGCTCTGGGCACTGGTGGGCGCTCCAACAGAGTTCGCGCAACAATTAGCGCATTCTCGGGGTTGTTGTTTGCCGATGTTGTAACCGACACAAGTACCCCATCCTGTTGTCCAACATTTTTTCTAGGGCAGATGGTGGTGGTGGTGACATGACACCCGTCAGGACAACAACGCCCGCTGGTTGCTGCATGTTAGAGGGATTGACTCCAGCAAGCTGCTCAGCGTGGTTGCTGTTGGAAGATCCTGTTGCGGAGTTCACCATCTTGCGATCTCAGGTGCCCCTACCTGGTGCACCAAATGTCGAAGTGGCTCAACGGCACTTCCCCCGGTACTACTAAATGTAGCCCGCGGATGTTCTTGTATTGGTTCGGGCGCGCGGAGATCAGAAACCAGATGATGACACGTGGGATTTACGTGGTTCGGGTCAGCTGAGCGTAATACCCTACTCCACGGGGTGTGTATTTTTTATTGAGTGTTTTAGTATGGCTTGTGTGTCGATGAGCTATGATGAGATTAGCTTAGCCCTCCCTGTACCTTGCGGTGCAGTCCTTTTATAGTCTAAGGACCGATTGTTACAACATTTTCCTGGCCCGACATGTGGCCCTGGCGTGTTAAGAGCCTAATACGTGGTCTATGAGTATTTAGAGTGATTAATAGTGTGATAACGTGCCTTAATAGCAGCATTACCCATATTAACAGCCCACTGATTGTGTGTCATTAATACAACATTAGTGACACGTAATCAGATCTTGTAATTGCTGCCTTAACTGTCTCTTGAATGTCCATGCTGTTGGAGATCCGCCAATATTCCCTTTGGTGTAAGGTCCGGAGGATCCACACGTAGCAGCTCTGGAGCTTCCCTTCGCGGTGAGATGGGTCCGGAACTATTATACACGTGGCAGCACTGGAGCTTCCCTCTATTGGGGGTTAGGTCCGGGGTTATTATCCATGTGTCATCTCTGGAGCACCCCTCTGTTGGGAGTTCAGCTCCGGTCTTGGATTACACGTGGCAGCCCTGGAGCTACCCATATGAGGAAGGTGGGTTTAGTGCCATGTGACATGTGGGGCCTGAGGGAACCTTCAACTCTGACAGGTGGAACTCTCTTGCACTTCTTGCGATATCATGGGTATCCGGTACGCAGTGTACCGACAGCCGGGTACCGCGTGGGAGCCATCCCTATCCACTTCAAGCTCTGGCGGCTTGCCTCCAGCATCCATGAGAGGACGTCGTTCCTTTTCGACTAGAAGTCACCATAACTATAGCCAAGAAATGACAGATCTCACTAGATGTATGGGAGACCATGAAGTGAGGACTAGAGACATCTACAACACACTCAAAGAGCATGTACAAGGTACCAAGACTGGCAACAACACATGTACACTCAGTTCACCAACTTCAACTCCACACTACAACAAAAACAACCTGATCTCGTGAAATACTTCTGTCATCAAGGATTCAACCCTTATCACGGAGGTGATTGAAGAACAATCTTGGGGGAGGACCCCCACTTGAGGTAGATTGTATCACATCCATTGCATATTTATTTTCATTCATCCACAATTCATCTTGCATATAAAAAATAATAAAGAAGATTTGCTTTCAATCAAATAAAGATGTGCGGTAAGAATGATTTAGAATTCACATAGATGAAATGATGAATAGTTGCTCCGTTTTATTTTTCCTAAGTCCCTAGTTTACATCTTGCTACTCTCCAAATATTGCTTCATTGGTTAAAGTTAACTTTTCCTTGATTTAGAAATTGTGGGTAGCATAAGCTTAATCTAATTCTAAGTTGTTGTGAGATATGCTATAGTGATAGGGCTGTTATTCCTAGTTTGAAAGTGAAACTTAAATTTTTTGAAGAAATTGTAAAAATATTTAAGTTACTCTCATTTGATTGGAAATACCTAACAAAGCCATATGATATTCTACATTGATAAACCTTATGCATATGCTATTTGCCTTCACATTAAGCCTAGTCAAAGTAGTATAACCCTATGTGAGAATTCATTTATTTCTTTTTGAGTTCAAGACTTCACTTGCAGATGTTGAGACTTCTACACTAGAAGTTAGTAAAAGTCCATAATATCATCATTCCATAATAAAAAGAGAAACTCCATGCCTTTCATGTTTAGTACTCTCTCCATGTTTATTGCATAAAAAAGGAGTAGAAGACATGGCTACAAAAAAAATGAATGCTTACATTATAAGCATGAGAAAAAAAAGAGTAGCCATGTTTCATCCCTGCAATTAAGAGAGTCTGCACAAATAGGAGTCATCTCAACATCCATTTCCACATCCATCCCATCACACATGCACAAGTCTTGAATCAAATTGTTTTGAATTGATTTATCATAAGGCTTACTTTTTTTGACTTAGCAATATTATGTGTTGCAAATATGCCGACTACATTTCCTACCAAGCTTCACATACAAGCCTTATTTAGTTGTAGGACGAGTATAGGTAAAATGCCTTGGTGAGGATATATTTCCACTACATACAAAGGAGTGATTGAGAGAATCAAATTGAGGTTCTTAGAATTTAAATTGAAACTATCTGAAATTTTAGTGGAACTTGATCTCTAGGCTATGTTTGCTCCATTTGCTGTTCTATCTTTCAACTACCCATGAATAGGAGAAGGCATAAGCCCCACAATGACTTAAGATAGCTGAAGTACCATAGCCAATTTTTTCAATACTAGGTAATGTATTTTGTTGTGCACATGGTACTTTTGAAAAGTAAAACATTGTAGCAACTACTAATCATCAACATAAAGTCTTGACTCTGCTCCGAACGAGCAAAGGATAAGCTTGGGGGAATTTGTTGATGGCTCTTATATCCCAATTTCACACGTCAATATAACTCAATTATGTGAAGGAAATATCATTTCTTGCACACATCACCTTTCTACTTAACATATTTCCACTTGTCTTTGATGAATATTGCATGCAAGCATTTTATACAAGAAAAGAGGTGAAACAGGGGGAGCAATCCTATAAATTATCATCCCAACCAGTCAAGCACTGACATGTGGCATCACATTGATAAAATGGCCCATAAAAAGTAGCATATGAGGCCATCCAATGCCGTATCACTCATATCAGTCAATGGGACCCAACTGGAAGTCACCCTGAGGAAGCACACTGGAATTGGTCAGAAGATCAGTTCCACCAAACTCCTTGTTCGGCCGAGGTGGAATCTGCGCCAATCTCGGCCAACTTCCACATGTCAACTCCTTGTGGCGCCCTGATGAGGTTGAAGGCTGATTCGCGTGCTTTTGGTGGCGGCAACCGACCCTTCTCCAGCTTTAAATAGGACCCCTACCCTCACTTCTTACACAATCACTTAAGCTTCATTCTATTGTATCCACTATCTTCAATAGTCTTAGAGGAGTTTAGGTTGTAGAGAGGGGAGCCTCTAGTCCTTAGTCCAAATAAGGAAGGACTACAAGGAGTCCCTCTCTTCCCAATTCCAATTTGGGAAAGGTATGGCTCACATATTTTATCAAATATAGCTACCGTTCAAACTAAGTTGAAATAAAAATTTAAGTTCGTCACTATCTTTCACATAATTCAAATGGTAGCCCTGCAAGTTTTTAGAATTTTGAAGGCTATTTGATATTGATTTCAGCCTATGCATTGAAATCCTTTTGAATTCGATAATGGCATTTGAGTGAAAATTGATCAAATCGGTGATTTGATTTAGGAATCAAATTTTCCATCTTTGATTTGGTCTTCCCACAAAAATCTAGGATTTTTGGACCAGAGCTGGTAGGAGAATTAATGAACCAGTGAAGTAGATGAGGGTGAATCGAGGTGGGCCCACTGTCCAGTGAGGGTGAAACAGAGGAACCGCCTCTGCCCTTTGTTACCCGCATTTCAAGGTCGGGAGAGCTCGCCACCGTGACTTGAATGCACCAGGCAGGCAGCTGTGTGGCCCTGAGATTTATTCCTCCCTATTCAAGCTTTGTTGCTTCTCCTCGAGAGTCTTTTGCCCTGTGTTCGGCAGAAACAGACCACGGTGCCATTGTTGCCGCCTCACTCTTCTCCACTTCGTCCGGCCTTTCTAGCCGTCGGTTCGTTTCGTTCCAAGAAGCTAAGTGAAGTGCAACTTGATGCTACACCTTCTGTTATTTTCCATGCTGTTTCCTCAGCTCGTGCGTCGGTATTTTACAGATTCGCGTACACCACCATTGAGCCGTCGTGGATGTTGCTCTCTGTTCCTCCATCGCACCGGCGCCACAGGCCACCTCGCGAGCTGCTCCCAAAATATAAAAGAGCGCCCAAGCCTCTACTAGGTCACCATGAAAACCGTGCTCACTTCATCCTTCATCGAGCATATGATTCCCAGTTCAGTTTCGGCATTCTTTATGCTTTGATGCTAGGTCTTGAGTTTAATTCTGTTTGTACATGTAAAAATTCTTCAATCCAGTTAAGGATTAGGATCTAGACCTCCATTCGCAGCTGCTCAATGAAAAATAAAAACCATTCAAGTTTTCCTTGCCGCCATTAAAAACACCACGATTCACCGTCGAACTCATGGTTGCCGGCCATTCCATGACTCTTGCACCCCATTCTCATCTTCAACATGATCCAATGAATCTTTTAGACTGAATACCAAGGCGATTGAGCCTGATTCAAGGATTCCGACCATCGTTGGAACACTAACGCCGCCACTGCCGTGGAACCACCTCCTCCGACCGTCGGCGAGCTAAACCGTGGTCTCCAAAGTGTGGAGCATTGTCCTTTAGGCCCAGGTGACCAATAGCAGCTTGGGAGGAGGACGATGCAGCATGGACGGCGGGGCGCCGCCGCTGCTCCGGTGAGAAGCGCCGCCCCAAACCGGAGGTTGAAGATGGTAGGGTGTGTCCCACTGTCAGCGTCTGTTCTACTCTCTCGGGATCAAGTGTGGCTGCATGGGGAAACTCAATGGCCCCATGTGTGGCCCAGATCTGGTTGGCCCATTTTAAATGGGCGGGGACAGACTGGATAAATCCAAACTTCTCAATAGAAAGTTAAATCCAGATTTTGTTCAAACTTCAAAATTCAATTACTCCCAGTAGATGTGCTCAAATAATTCCTAATAAATTTTGGTGGACTCATCTTGATCCCAATTTTGCAGTGGTGCTAATTGTTGGAAATGAAAGTCCAGAATTTTCTTAATTAATTCCTTTGAGCTAACTACTTGGGAAATTAATTACTCCTATTTTGCTAATTGGAAAATTCCCAATTTTGGTCAGAGTACTCATTCTAACACACTTGATCTCCAGTGTAAGTTTCAAGCTCACTGGACTTCATTTTCTAAACCAAACAGTGTTCAAATCGCCAATGTCCATAGAAAATTCGGAAATGTACAGAAACATTTCTAGATTTTATTCCAAACTTGTAAAATCCATTCCTCCTTGTAGGAAGCTCAGAAAATTGTGAAACAAAATTTTCTAGAGCCAGTAAGAACTCCTCTACCGAAATCATCCATTCTTAGCTATATTAAAGCTATAGATTATGTACCAAAATTTAGAGAATCCATTTAATTGTTCGATTTTTAGAGACAACAAGCTTCCTTGAATATTCTTGTTCTTGGCCCAGACCTTCCTCATAAAACCTAGTATCCACTGTAAAAATTCCAAAGACAATTAATATCATCTTCATACCTGATTAGTATTTAGAAAGTCTTTTATACAGTTTCAATATCACTTATGTACATTATATATTACATATCATATAGTGACCTAGACCGAGGAGGAGCCGGAGCCCTTGGAGATCATACCACCAGAAGCTAACTTTCCCTCTGACTCAAAGCCAGGCAAGCCCTAGTTTGCATTTAAGTGCTTTTGTAATGTTTTGAGTTGTATCACCTACGTCTAGGGTGAGATATGTGCATTATGCCTAAGATGAATGAAACTCCACTTGCATGACCCCAAATCCTATTGAGTATTCATTAGTTCTACAGCTCGATGAGTAGAAAATGCCATGCTAAAGTGTTCAGGATTCCGGTAGAAGTTGAGTAGTTGGAATCTACTCGCGAGATAGGGTTTATATCACACGAGATTGGTTTGAGTATGCAAATGGTTTATGATTATGAATATGAGACCGGGTAGTGGGATAGATGCAGTGAGACAGGGTCTCACTTGTGCAGTCTGCTTTTGTCGATTGAGAAATGATACGTGTTCAACCCTGTTGGACAAGTTTGAACTGTACTAGGTGCATACTGGCTATATAGAAACCAGGAAACCGATGTAATTGGTTAATTTGGGTGTCGAGGTTTATCCTACCATTTTATAGGTGTTGGTTAAGGGTAGCAAGGTGTAAATCTGCCGGCGGGCATAGGCACACTCAACACGGGAACCTCCTGCTCGTTATGGAAGGATCGATTCGTCATTTGGGTTTCCTTTGAAAGGTTGATGCATACAACATAGTATTGAAGTGTTATTCGCTCCACTTCTGAAATGGGTGTATGTGTCTTTTTATCCGGTTATCTACTGATTGCAATCACCATCCGTCATGGTTATTTGAGCACCGCTTGTTCACTGCGTCGTGACGCAGTAAATACTGAAGAAGCCAGAAGAATATGTTGTATTGAATTCTAATTGCTTAGCAACTATGATTTGCTATAGAATATGCTTACTAAAGTTACTTTTTGTGAACCTTTAACCTGCTGCTAATAACTTGAAAAATAAGCATCAACATGTAGGCGAGTTATTTAGTGCTATATCGATTTCTATGTTAAGTATCCCTGCATGTAGAGTTCCATGTTTAGGTGAGACGATTAAGTCTTGCTGAGCCTTCGTGCTCACGGTTGCTACATTAAGTTGTTTGCAGGTGAGAAGTATGAGGAAGGGCCTGAGGATGAGGCAAGGCCCCCATTGGGGTATACCACCGAGTGGGAGCCCGGCACGCCGTCGTGATCTTTGTTGTGTGCTACTAGTGTGTAGCGTCCCCAAGCTAGACGACTGCACTTTTGCATAGCTAGGATGAGATTTTAGCTATGAGTATTATATTCCGTTGTACTTTAAGTATTTTAAAAGACTTCCGCTGTATATTTAAATAAAACTTTGTATTTTTTCGTATTCATATCGTGTGTGCTGTTGGGTGCCGCATCGCACGGCACCACCCTCTGCGATTCCTGAAATGTGTGGACCCAGTCCTCATAGCCTAGTATCAGAGCTGCATTGGGAATAGCACGCTAAAAAAGAGCCTGTTTTGAAAACATAGAAGTGTCGAGTGAGGATTAGTTACTATGCCCACATAAGGTCTATTATAGTACTAGTTACTTAACTTGGCAAAGCTAGCATATGTATTATTGTATTCTGTAGCGACACTCCGACATCAAGTAAGATGTAAGGTACATCACCACTAGCGAAGCAATTGCGATAAGTTCTCCGTACGAGAGGTAGTATGATGATTGTCCTTTGTGGCTTGGCATGGGAGTTAATATGAGTCTATCCACCTTCTCATGTTCTGGAACATACGAAAACGCTGCTCCCCGGCGTGCTTCAGGCAAAAGCAAGGATACCCCATCGTGTGGTCAAGAACACTAAGTATGCAACTCTCGAACTTTCAATGTTCAAAGGGCCATATGCGGCGTTTATCCCTAGCGCACGAGATAAATTGTGCGGCCACCTATCGTGCGGTTGAAAAGCACGTAGTGTGTTTTTTTAATAAACACGCGAAAGCGCCTCCTACTGGTGCAACATTAGTCAAAGACGTAGGACCCCATCAGGGGGTAGATTACATGATGCGCCTCCTAATAGTGCAGCATTATGCAAAGACGTGGGACCCCGGTCGTGTGGTAGAAAACCGGTCATGTACCTCGAGACATGGCTTAATGAGTGTTCTTACTTTCATATATAGTATTGTAACTGCCTGAAATTATCGTCCGTGCGGGCCATGCTGTACGACACCATAATGAGTGTTCTGTAAATTGTGTCTTTTGCAGGTACAGTAACGACGTTTTAAGTAACTCGAGTCGAAAATGTTTGCGAGTGAACGTCATTAGTGCCACCATTAAGACATATGCCAGAATACCAGCTTAGGATTTTCTTTGGTGAGGACGTAGTATCGGCATTGCATTTGAGTTTCATCGGGCAGGTCAACGACGATATCCGTGCTGGAGGTGCGACTCGACAACAAGTAGAATTTCTCAACTTAGGGCTAAGTTTGAATTTGTAACCTCTTTTTTGGAGTGTTAGAACAGATTGACAATAAATCATGTGAATGCTGTGCTCAGCAGGCACATGGTTTGGAAACTTGAAGAAGTCTTCCACAAGTTTCATTTTCAGCTCTAAGGCAGATTTGAAGATTTAAAACTTGAAAACTTCATCTGAACTTAAAGTGCCAAGTTCCTGATTCAAAATTTGAACTGGACAGAAAATTGACTAATTTGGAATAGCATAGCTCCCGGTAGATTTCACCACTGAGGGTCTACCATACATGGTTGGAAAGTTTAGAGTCTTCTAAAATACGTATCATTAACTCCAGATAAAAAACCCGCTGTAACTTCATGAAAATTTTGAAATTCCAAACTCTGCCAAATCTGGACAGAGAGTGGACAGTTTATGTACCCTGTTACTGTTTCTATCATATCTCTTAGTAGAATTTATGAATGGATTCATGTAATACATTTATGGAATCCTGAGGATGTACGCAACAATGTTGTAATTTATTATTTTTGCATATGTTGATATTTTGTATCTGGAAAATTGTGGACAAAATCAGCCATAAACAAAGGAGGTGCTGTCAAAAATTTTCCGGAAACACTATAAACTTGCATAACCAATATCTCATCAACCAGAAAAGATATGAAAGCAAATAAAGACATTCTGGAAAGGATATCTAGTTTTCTACAACTTTGTAGTTGAATGAAGTTCCAGATTCTTCCTCAAACTGGTCGTGAAATTTTAATCTCTCCAGACTGGTCAGCTGGACCAGACTCTGGACAGTGAAACCAGCTTTGAACTCTTCAATTCAAATCACTTTGGTTTTAATTTCTTGTGTCATATCCCTTATACAGCAGTTGATATTTGACAAGCTGGTTTGGAATGTGACACAATAAACACCAATCATCGAGCGATGACATGTTTAAGTCTTGTACAATAGCGAGGATACATGTACGCTAACGCACTCAACGTCCTGTTGTGACCGATGATAGTCAAAATTGACTTCCATCCATGAAGTTCATTACTTTGGAACTCGATTGTGGTAACATGGTCCAGGGATGTTGTATGTTCTTTAAAGTTTACACTTTATCAAAATGTGTGAATGTTATGTGTGTTACTTAATCAATACTCGCATTACTATTGTATAAGATGGATGAAGTAAACAAATATGTTGCTAATCTTTGGATAATGTGGATGCAGAATGGTGCGTACACGCTATATGCCTGAGGTGGGAGGTTCAAGTCAGGGTCGTGGTGATGAGTCTCTAATACTGGAGCAAACTACGATGCAGCAGCAGCAATCACCTCCGCCACCACCTGAACCTCCAAGAACTCTCGCGGAGATTCTCGCCGCAGTACTCGGCCCACGTGACGAGCAAACTGAATTAATGCGGATGCTGGTGCAGAATTCATCCCATCAAGGGGGGCGGGGGGGGGGGGGGGGGGGCGACAAGATGATGGGCAACGCCAGCCCCAACAGAGTTTGTACTCAAACTTTTTGGTGATGCATCCACCGGTTTTCAAGGAGGCCAAGGAGCCTCTGGAGGTGGACAACTTTATCCGCGCTCTCGAGGCGAAGTCCGGTCTGCTCTGATGCTCCGAACAGCAGAAGGCGCTATTCGCAGCGCAACAGCTTCAGGGATCCACCAGTGCTTGGTGGGCGAACTACATCATGTCACTGCCGGCTGGTCATGCAGTCACATGGACCGAGTTCCAGGAGGCGTTTTGCACCTACCATATACCTCCCGGTGTCATGAAGAGGAAGCTTGAGGAGTTTCAGGAGCTAAAGCAAGGCAGGAGGAGCGCTCATAAATACTCCCGCAGGTTCAACATTTGGCGTGGTACGTGCCAGATTATGTGGGGACGGAAGATAATAAGCGAGATACATTCTTCCAGAGCCTTAATCCTAAAATGAAATTGCAACTTGCACAATGCAAGCACGGCACCTTCAACGACATAGTCAATGCCGCGATAGTGCAAGAGGATGCTCAGCGCGAGCTCATTTCTGATGAGAGGAAATGCAGCGTGCCATCGAGCAGCAGCATTGGTGCTCCACAGAAGTATCGTTTGGTGTACCGCTCACCACCCGGTCAGCGATGGCAGCCACCGACACGACCGCCGCAGTTACGCGGTCGATCTTTCAATGTGCCGAGTTTCTGACCACCATTTCCACAGCAGCAGCAGCAAAGTATGGTTCCGCATGCGTATCCACCACCACCACCACGTGCACCGGTATTCCATCCGCAGCTAAGAGGGAACCCGGCATAATACACGTGCTATACGTGTGGCCGTGTCAGGCATTTTGCAAGGGACTGCCCCGAGCAGCGCCAGCGCAGCGGACACACACTATATCAGGGTGCAACTAACCCCACAACCATCCCAAGAAACCAGCACCAGAACCCGGCAACGTCCACCACCTAGCTATCGAAGACGTGCTGGAAGGCGAACCCGTCCTCGCAGGTACATTTTCTCTACTCCATCATCCCATAGTCATACTATTTGACTTTGGTGCCACCCATAATTTCATTAGCCAATCATATGTCATCAAATATCAATTACCTATCATTCCTATTAAGTGTCCATATTTGATTTGCTCTGTGGGTGGGAAAGTAGCAGCTGATAGGATGGTCTATAGAGCACCACTTCAGATTGGTGGGAATCAATATCCGACATCTCTAATTATATTAGAGAGTCAAAAGCTCAATGTCATATTAGGAATGTCATGGCTACACCGCCATGGTGCTGTTCTTGAAATCGTTCCACGTGCGGTCCATTTAAACTCTCCACTACATGAACCACACACTCTCATTCTTGACCGCCTTATCCAAGAAATTCCAGCCACATATGACACGGAAGCCACAAAGCCTGATGACAATTGTTCGTGAGTATCTGGATGTGTTTCACGATTATTTGCCAAGTATGCCACCAGATAAAGACTTTGAGTTCAAGATTGAACTTATTCCGGGAACCACGCCTATCTCTCGAAGGCCATACAAGATGGCACCAAATGAGTTGGCAGAATTAAAGGAGCATTTGAAGTACCTTCTGGGCAAAGGTCTAATACGCCCAAGTTCATCACCTTGGGGCTGCTCCGCATTGTTTGTTAAAAGAAGGACAGGACGTTATATCTATGTGTGGACTATCGTCCGCTCAGCGCCGTGATGATCAAGAACAAGTATCTACCACGCATCGATATTTTATTCGATCAGTTAGTGAGTGCTAAGGTTTTCTCGAAGATAGATCATGGTTACAAATATCATCAAATCAAAATCCGACTGGAGGACATACTGAAGACGGCATTCTCGACGAGATACGGCCTCTATGAATATCCCATCACGTCATTCGGACTTACCAATTCACCGGCTCACGCCATGTATCTCATGAATTCAGTGTTCATGCCGGAGTTGGACAAGTTTGTCGTGGTCGTCATCGACAAGATTCTGTTTTATTCTAAATCGTAAGAAGAACACGTCAAACACTTGCATATCGTACTCCAACGATTGAGGGATCACAAGCTTTATGCAAAATTCATCAAATGTGAGTTTTGGATCAGTCAAGTACCATTTGTTGGTCACATTATTTCAGCGGAGCGTATCGCTGTTGATCCAAGCAAAATTGTGCTAGTGCTGAAATGGGAGTCTCCAAAGTTCGTTCACGAAGTCCGCAGCTTCCTCAGATTAGCGGTGTATTATCGGAGGTTCATTCCGAACTTCTCAAAAATAGCTAAGCCAATGATGTAGCTGTTGAAAAAGGTGACCAAATATATTTTGATCAAGGCATATGAGGATGCATTTGAAGCATTGGTGAAACATCTCACAACAGCCCTAGTGCTAGCTCAGCTGGACACGACCAAATCTTTTGATGTTTCTTGTGATGTGTATGGCATTTGTCTCGGCTGCGTTTTCATGCAAGAAGGATGCGTGATCGTATATGGATCACGACAGCTCCAGAATCATGAGCAATATTATCCAACTCATGACCTTGAGCTTGCTGCCGTGGTGCTTGCACTAAAACTGTGGAGACACTATTTACTTGGTAATCACGCATCTCTACACTGATCACAAAAGCCTGAAATATCTTCACTCGGAAGGAATTGAATATGCAGCAACGAAGATGGTTAGAGTTGATCAAGGACTATGAGATTGAAATTCATTACCATCCTGGCAAGGCGAACGTGTTTGCCGATGCGCTGAGTCACAAGTCTCACGTCAACAATATGTCCATCACCCCAATGGAAGTGGATTAACCGAGTTTATACTTGGTTCCATATGGAGGGTTATATAATCTTGCTCTCTTTCCTACCATACAAGAGGAGAATATGGAAGCTCAAAAGAAAGACGTGGGCATGTCACACATTTGGAGAAGAATGAAGAATGGAAAAATGAAATGCTTCCGGAGTGATGAACACAACACTCTATGGTTCAAAGACCGAATAGTAGTACCCCATGACATGACACTTTGAAATAAAATATTGGATTAAGGTCACCTTTCCAAGTATTCTATCAGTACCCTGGATACTAGGTACCCCCTGATACCGCATTTAAAACCAAGGAGTTCCTATGTCCGAGTTGAAGACTTTCGAAGGCAACACACATCTGACAACACTGGGCCCGCATCCCTCATTTGGGTAGCTCTGGTGTTACCATGTGTCCTACGAGACCGGACCTACCTCCCTTCACAGGGAAGCTTCGGTCCCGCCACGTGTCCAGCAACCCCAAACCTAACCCTCAATAGATGGAAGCTTTGGTGCTTCCACGTGTCAAGAGGCTTTGGACCTGCCACTCCCCAGAGGGAAGCTCCAGAACTGCCACATGTTGGACCTTCGGACCAGTGCTTGCAACTACTACAGGATCTCCAATGGCACTGGCATTCAAGAGGCTATTAAATAGATGTTACAATAGCCAATTAATGTTTCATTAATTCAGCATTAATGACACACGATCATAGGACCATCAAGACG
Organism: Tuctoria greenei; assembly: GCA_036927565.1. Taxonomy (NCBI): domain Eukaryota; kingdom Viridiplantae; phylum Streptophyta; class Magnoliopsida; order Poales; family Poaceae; genus Tuctoria; species Tuctoria greenei. The sequence continues at coordinate 62,886,601 of JAYESD010000007.1, read as the reverse complement.
GGTAACGCTGCCATTAAGGCGTGTTATCACACTGTTAATCACAATTATGCATGTAGATCATGTATAGGTGGATTATTACAGCCGAGACCACCTATCGGGCCAGGCGTATACTGTAATGACCGGTCCTTAGCATATAAAGGGGTTGCATCACATGGTAGAAGACAACTAAGCTCACACACATAGAAGCTGCCACCGACATTCTCCGAACAATCAACAACCACACCGTGGAGTAGGGTATTACGCTCAGGTGGCCCAAACCATGTAAAAACTTCTGTGTCATCATCTTGTTCTTGATCTTACACGCCCCATCCGAATACGAACCTCCACGGACTACGCTTTATTAGTACCGTGGGAAGTGTCGTTTACACATTTCGACATTTGGCACTCCAGGTAGGGGGGCAATAAGATCTCAAGATGGTGAAATCCGCTGCAGCCTCGTCCAACGGTTTGATTGAGCAGCCTGCCGGAGGAAATCCCTCCAACGTGCAGCAGCCAGCCAATGTTGTTGTCCCGGCGGGAGTCATTCCACCGCCACCTCCACAATCACAGCAAGATGGTGTGTTTGCGTCGGTCACTGCATCAACGAACAATCCTGAGAACGCCCTGAACGCAGCGCAGACTCTTCTTCAGCGTCCACCGACACTCAGAGCACCTCAGGGTGCGATGGAACAGTGGCACGCTGATGTAGAGCATTTGGTTGCACCCACAACCGATGCTAGAAGCAACCAAGGTCCGCCCCCCTGCTGGGCAGGCACCTTCAAATAACAGAACCTTGTCTGGTAGACTTGGTCCTCAGGCGTCTCAACACAAGAGATGTGCGCCCTCCCAGCCAGTGACGTCACTGCCCTCGGGGGCACGCCGCACTCGTACGGCATAGAGGCTCCCGACGTAGGATCTTTGGTCAGAGCTCGACTACCAATACATGAGTTAAGATGGTGGGGTCCTTATGGAGCGCGCCCGCAAGAGGTGGGAGGCTTGGGAAAACCTTTCTCCTTAGGGAATGGAGGGCAGTTGTTCGGCCCTCGCCATGCATCTTCGCATGGCCAACTGGCGACCTAAGTTCTGGCCTCATCTGTCGGAGAAGTACGACGGGACATTCAGCCCCGTTGAATTTCTTCAAATCTACTCCACCGCCATTCTCGCGTCTGGAGGCAATGAGGTCGTGAAGGCCAACTACTTCTTTGTGGCTCTAACTAGGACAACAAGGTCCTAGTTCGTGATTCTCCCACCTGACTCCATCTATAGTTGGAGAGAACTTTGTCGCTAGTTCACTGCCAACTTTGGGACCTCCTACACCCGACCTGGTGCAGAGCTGGACTTATTCGCCGTACAATAAAAGGCAGGAGAATCACTGCGATTATTCGTCAAGTGGTTTTCTCAGGTACGGAACACTATCCCTTCTATCTCCAACGCATCCATTGTTGTTGCATTCCAATAGGAATGTTATAGATATGAAGATGCTGGAGAAGTTGGCAACCAAAGATGTAAGCAGCGTCACAGAGCTCTTCAACCTAACTGACAAATGTGCTAGGGCTGCGGAGTTTCGTGAGATGCATTCCAAACCAGCTGCGGAGGCTGGTAAATCTTCCTCCAAATTGAAGCTACTGCCTCTGGTATTTGGAAGAAGAAAAATAAGTCCAATGGCAAGAAGAAGTCGTCGCCCGGCACACCTGCTGCTACTGCAGCTGCAGCTCCTGGTGGTTGGGGGCTATGCCCCGGAAAGCGACCTCGACCATCGACTAAGGATGGTGATGGTGAGAAGATGTGGTGTCCGATCCATAAATTGCACACCCATAACCTGGAAGACTGTCATGAGGTCCAGTGACTTATTGAACGCAGCAATAAGCGCCAAGAAGAAGCCCCATACGACCAACAGGAGGGGAAACAGAAAGTCGGAGAAGATCCGTCAGAGTAGGAGCTTGGCTTCCAAGATGCCAAGAAGTCCCTGAAGGACGTCCACAACACGGTTGAAAATGACTCCGACACCTCCGGCAATGAACATCAGAAGACTCTCCATATGATATACAGAGGGTCTTAGGACATCACCTCCCGACGTATCCTCAAGACTATGTGTCGCAGGATGGCCGCTGCAGCTCCCACAGCCAAGGCAAAACCTCATGGGAAGTGGATGGATACTGCCATTACTCTTGATGCTTTGGATGTTCCGAAGAACATGACCGGAGCTGGCTAGTTGCCCCTGATGGTATCTCCTACAATCAGCAACATCCAGCTTTATAATTGGACAGAGGCACGGTGCTCAACCTCCTCAGCTTCGCGGCATTCACGAAGCATCAACTTAGCCTATCGGACCTTAGGACCTCACTTCCCTTCTCCGAAGTAGGTCCGGGAGCTATCACTCCTCTCGGATGAGCTACACTACTGGTGACCTTCGGGACCAGGGACAATTATAGGTCTGAGAAGCTGGTGTTTCATGTGGCACACATCAACCATGCCTTCAACGCCATCCTAGGAAGGCCAGCCCTGTATAGGTTCACTGTCGTAGCTCATAATGGCTATCTGATGTTGAAGATGCAAACTCCTTCAGGCATCCTCTAGATCTGTGGGGATCGCACTTTTAGAGTCACTGCGCTGGAGGAACTTCATGCGCTTGCAACGGCACAAGTAGAAGAATCTAGCAAGGAGCGACCAGATTAGCAACCTTCGAGCTCACACCAGTGTGGCTCAACTTCTGCACATCGCGTGCAACCAAGCGGCAACACCAACATCCCCGTCAAAGTTGTCCAAATTTGTTTCGATGCTGCTCAGACCACCCGTATATCGGGAGGTCCGGACAACAAATAGGAACTCACGCTCGTCAATTTCCTTTGGGCGAATGTTGTCGTGTTTGCATGGCAACCATCACAGATGCCTAGGATCCCTAGATAGGTGATCGAGCAGAACTTGAAGATACACCTTGATGCATGGCCAATACATCAAAAGCTATGGAAGCAATCCGTCGAGCGACAGAACTTCATCAAACAAGAAATCAAGAAGCTGCTTGACGCTGGTTTCATTCAGGAGGTTCAACATCCTCGATGGCTGGCAAACCCAGTCGTTGTACCAAAGGTCGGTGGGAAGCTTCAAACGTGCATCGATTACACCACCTTGAATAAGGCATACCCAAAAGACCCGTTTCCAATTCATAGAATAGATCAGATAGTGGATTATACCTTCGGGTGTGAGTTACTGTGTTTCCTAGATGCGTATTCTGGATAGCACCAGATACAAATGTCTATGAAAGATGAAGAGCATGCTACCTTCATTACAGCAGATGGGTTATATTGTTACACTGCCATGCCTTTTGGTCTCAAAAATGCTACTTCAACTTTTGTGCGAGCCATGCATAAAACATTTGGAGATATTATTAGGGACTTGGTGGAGGTCTATGTCGATGACATTGTCATCAATGTGAAAAACAAGGAGTCACTCCTTGACTATCTGCAAGCCGTTTTTGACAAGCTGCACTTGACGCGTACGAAGCTCAACCCGGAAAAGTGCGTCTTTGGGGGCACTTCCGGAAAGCTCCTAAGTTTCTTGGTGACTCACCGAGAAATTGAGGAAAATCCAGCTAAAATCAAGGAAATTGATGAGATGCGGCCCCCATCCCACATCAAGGACGTCCATAAGCTAACTGGATGTCTAGCTGCGCTCAGTCGGCTCATTTCAAGACTGGCGGAGCGTGCACTTCCCTTCTTCAAGCTATTGAGGAAGTTCGGGCCATTTCATTAGTCCGAAGAAGCAGACAAGGCATTCCAAGATCTCAAGCAGCTCCTCACCACACTACCAGTTCTGGTAGCTCTATAGCCTGGTGAGCCTCTTTTGCTTTACATTCGGCAACTATGGAGGTTGTGAGCATTGTCTTGGTCACGGAAAGATCGGAGCCGTCTTCAGCTCAGGAGCCTCGACCCCTTCGGGAGGGCCGGAGCAAGCTGAAGGCGAGTCTGGGTCCCAGCCCCCAGGCACAGATCCTAAAGGCAAGAGGCCAGAGTATCAAACTCTCTCAATTGAGGAAGTTCCCGCAGTACAAGAAGAAGGCCCGGACCCCTCCGAGGAGGTTCGAACTGATAAAGAACAAAATTCGAACTCCTCCGGGAGGATCCGGAACGCTCAAGAAGAATATTCGGACTCCTCTGGGAGGGTTCAGGTTGATGGAGAAGAAGCTTTGGGCCCCTCCGGGAGGGTCCAAACCGTCCAAAGACCAGCGTACTTCTTCAGTGAAGTACTCCACGACGCCAAGACTCATTACATTGAGGTGCATAAGCTATTGTATGCAGTCCTTATTGCCTAAAGAAAGCTACATCACTACTTGCAGGTCCATAAGATATTAGTGGTAACCTCCTTTCCACTGCGTGTTACATCACATAATCTAAATTCTACTGGAAATATCGCCAAGTGATCTGCGGATTTGGTAGAGTTCGATCTCGAATTCCTGCCTTGACATGCCATCAAGAGTCATGCGCTAGCTGACTTCGTGGCGGACTGGATTCCTTCTTCATCTACTCCAGGGGGCCTCGGTGAGCAGAAGTCGGAACCAAAATTCCTGGTTTTCACTGAGCCTCACTAGACACTCTACTTCGACGGCTCCATGCAAAGGGTGACTCGCAACTCGTCATCAAGCAAGTCAAGGGTGAATGCAGTTGCAGATATCCCCAACTCGTTGCTTATTCACTTTAAGTCCAGAAGCTGCGAAAGGACTTCCATGTCCTAGATCTCTGTCATGTCCAGTGTCTCAATAATGCTGAAACTGATGATCTTTTGATGAAGGCTTCAACAGGGGCTCAAGCTCCGTACGGAGTTTTTGTCAGAGGACTGTCAGGACCTATTGCTCAGCAACCAAACTGAGTGATGGGGGCGAGACCAGCACCTAAAAGCTGGCGATCCCAGTGGCCCTGTTACCATGTCGTCTGCCAAGGATCGTAGGCACTATAGGAAGCTATGAGCAACCCAACGCACAAGATCCAGAAGCTCAAGTTAGCCCCAATGCATGGATCTGGGAGATCTGGAGCTACTTGAAGGACGATATCCTTCCTGAAGACGGTGCCTTCGCTGATTGAATTGCCAGATTGGCTAAAAGATACACGTTAGTAGATGGGGATCTCCACCCATGTGGTGCCAACGGCGTTATAGTGCTGTGAATTTCCCGGGAAGAAGGCCGCAAACTTCACATGGAAATCCATTGAGGCGAGTGCGGTAACCACGCATCTTCTTGCACGTTGGTCGGTAAAGCCTTCCAACATAACTTCTACTGGCCTACAGCACTCCAGGATGCAGTTCAGTTGGTAAAGAAGTGTGAAGCATGCCAGTTCCATGCAAAGAAGATTCATACACCGGCTTAGTCACTACAAATGATACCTTCCACGTGGCCATTTGTTGTGTAGGGGATGGACATTTTGGGACCTTTCCCAAAAGGCGTCGGAGGTTACAAGTTCTTGTACGTCGCCATCTACAAGTTCACTAAGTGGCTAGAAGCTACCCCAGTTGTGTCAATCAACAACCAATCCACTGTCAATTTCTTGAAGTCCATAGTTTGTAGTTTTGGAGTTTCAAACATAGTCATTGCTGACAATGGAACCCAATTCACAAGTGCAGCATTCTAAGAGTCTTGTGAAGATCTCGGCATACAAGTCAGCTACGCATTAGTAGCTCATCTGGCAAGCAATGGCCAAGTTGAGAGAGCAAATGCAGAAATACTCAAGGGACCCAAGACGTGCACATATGAGAGCCTCAAAAAACATGGTGCCAACTGGATAGAGGAGCTTCCGTCCGCATTGTAGACAAGCAGGACAACACCTAGCCGGGCAACTGGAGAGACACCTTTCTTCTTGGTGTACGGAGCCGAAGCGATCCTTGATCCGGAGATCGCCATGGGTTCTCTTCGTGTCTGGACCTTTGACGAAGCCACGCAGGACAAGTTCTGACGCGAAAACCTATACCTCGTCTACGAGGCAAGGTGCCAAGCAGCTGTTCGGAATGCAAGATATCACCAGGCGCTCCAACGCTATCAACAAAGGTGCGTGCGCAACCGGCAGTTAGAAGAAGGCGATCTTGTGTTGCAGAGAATACTGACTTGAGAAGGGATGAAAAAACTCTCCCCTGGGTGGGAAGGTTCCTTTCGAGTTATCAAGGTTTCCCGCCCCAGATGCCTTCGCTTGGCAACAGTGGATGGGACTCCGCTTCCCAATCCATGGAATATCGAGCACCTCTATAAGTTTTATGCTTAGCTGCACGGAGGTGAGTCTGTTGTATAAAATGTATCTCATGTAGTCCATGGACAGAGTCGGTAAGGGTCTTAGCGCACTTAAATTGGTCCTGTACTTTAGGTGTGACTTTACCCTCCCTGGGATATGTGACGCCCGGTTCCGAAAAATGAACCAAGCTAACGCATATGTGTGCCCAGGATGTTCATCACACATACACGAGTGCAATCACAAATGATATACATATAATTAACACAGAACAAGATTAATTAACCAAATTTTATTACACAAACCATATTATCCTCAAATACAAGATCTAATGAATATTTATGACAAGTTCAACTAATGCAGCGGAAATAAACTAATTAAGCAACTAAGCATAAGCAATAGGATATAGCGCAGCTCCAATAACACCACATGCAAAGCTGACGGTAGACACGGCCTAGAACTCCGCATTATCACCATTAAACTCCCAATCCTGACCTGCAACTGTTGGGGGGGGGATTGCAAGAGTGAGTACATGTCGTACTCTACAAGTGTGGAAAGTATGACATGTGGCTGATTCAAATGAAGACAATAATAATGGCAAAGTGCTGAAAAGTACATTAAAACATTTGAAAAGCAATATATTATATGTATATGAATCAAACCCATCATAATCATAAGTAATATCATAATACCAGTCTGAATTCACTACCATCATCAATAATTCCAGATTTCACCATTGCCAAAAACCATATTCAATACCAGTAATTAATCCATAACCATAATACCAACCATAACAATCCCAAATATCGAGTACCCTCTAATCATGGAAGTTGTCCAGGTGCTCATAACCGGGAGCACGACTATCATGATAGTTTTAATTAACTCTGCAGAGTTTGTACCTCCTTACCCACGTGTTTGTGATTTCATCACCTTTCAGTGACTAAGAACCTCTTATCATGTCGTCTCACACTTCCGTCGGTGTGTGGCCAAGAGATCACAAAATAGCTTTTACAAAGGGATGACTAGCCTATTTAGACCCCACTGAGGTTTCACCGGTGGCGATGCCTCCAACTGAGCACATCTTCAATCAAGGGCCCCCTCTTGAGCCATTCGGATCCCAGGGTAGTCCCACCAATCATCAACAAACCCAATCCGACTACCCCTTCCCCGAGCATCCTTAATGGTCCAAATAGCACTAGCAAAGCCCTAATTAATCAGCTACGCCGCACCCATACTTGGCCTCGTGGTGGCACTGTAGTCCTGGCTTATTCTCACATGAACTGGTCCTTAGATCTAAAGCAAGCAAACCACCATAACATCCAACCCATCCGCATACCAGGCTTGCTTAGATCACCCATTACCATACCATATTGACCAGTTCACATAAACCAGAATATCATTAATGCATAATTAAATTGAGTGGTATAGTTGTTTCCCACCCCAGTTGATTAAGCGAAGCAAAAAAGTTAAAAGCCCTTCCCGACTCTCTACCATAAATTCCAGGTGACAAGGGTGGTTTAACAAATCTAGTAAACTTCCTATCATAGGGTTCCCATCAAATTGACACAAGCATGCAGTTTTGCAAACAAAACATTTATTTTAAAACAGGATCAATATGCTTCAAGGACACTTGCCTTGCTCTTGCTGTTGATTAGGATCAAAGCCTTCAAACTCTTGGTACTATAGATACTCCACGGCACTCTCTAGCGCAAATCCGTCTAATCCACACAATAAACATACAAGACAAGAAACACAATCAAAGAGTGCACAAATATTACTCAATATGACATTACATGCATGATTAATGCAAATGCAAGGTAGAACTTGTTACTAGATTGCTTTTAATGATCAATAACTAGTTCTAATAGCTTTTAACAAGTTTATACAGGTTTTGAGTTCATTAGGTCAGTTTTTAGAATTAATTCAACACAATTTAAACAGAAAGATCGAACTAGTCTGCTAGGGACCGGACAAGTCCGCACTCTGCGAGATCAACAGATTAGGGTTTTCTAGATCGATATAAATCTGGAGATTAGGGGTTGAATTCACATAAGGAAAAGAGAATAGAAGGTATACCAGGTGTTTAGAACTCCAATGAATCAAGAAACTTGGAGTTAGCACTTGGATCGTGATGATCTAGTGTTGGTGATGAACTTGGAGATGAATTGGTGGTGAAGAATGGAACTTGGTGGAGATCTTGATCCTCCTTCGTTTCCTCCTCTTCTCCTTCTTGCTTGGGATCTTCTCTTGCCTCCTTGGTGGTGGCTCTCCACGAACTAGGGTTTGGGTGGGGTGGAAAATTGGCAAATAGATGTCAAACCAAACGGTGGGCCTGTTTATATAGAGGTGGAGGCTAGGGTTAGATGGATTTCGATTTTGGGATGAGTAGAGGCCGGTTTAGAGTCACACATGGGCTCTAAAAGAGTTATGCACGACGCCCCTAGGCCCACTTAACGTGAAGCCCAAGAAACAAGTCGTAAAACAAAAGATCAACTCGAAGTTACGAAATATCGGACAAGTCCGGAAAGGATCGGACTAGTCCGAAGTCGTCCAGAGAGAAATCGGACAAGTCTGGCCAAACATCGGACAAGTCCGACTTTAAATAGAGAGGAAATCGGACAAGTCCGCTGGAACACCGGACTAGTCCGGAAAAGTCCAAGGACTTAGCAATTTTTCAAGGATTCTTGGAATACCGGACTAGTCCGCACAAAATCGGACAAGTATGAAAGTTTCTAGAGCCAAAATCAGAGTAGTCCGCAGCCAAAACGGACAAGTCCGTTTTTAGTCAGAGAGAAATCGGACTAGTCCTCAGCAAAAATTGGACTAGTCTGCACTTTCCTGCGTTTTAAGTGTGGTTTTGCTCAAAACTAATTTTAAATGCTCCGAATCAATTTTAAACTCATTCCTTTTTATGTGGGTTAATGTTAAACATGTGTATGAGTGCATGCAAGGCATGATGCATGAAATGAGGGTGTTACAAACCTACCCCCCTTAAAATGAATCTCGCCCTCGAGATTCGACGCAGAAGAGAAGAGATAGGGAAATTCCTTCTTGATATCATCCTCCAATTCCCACGTTGCTTCTTTTTCTGTGTGGTGCTTCCATTGAACTTTACACCATATAATAACCTTGTTCCTCGTGACTCTCTCCTTGGTTTCCAAGATTTTGATCGGTTGCTCGGCATAAGTCAAATCTTCCTCTAGTTCCAATCCTTCCATTGGCACTTGTTCTTCCGGTACTCTCAAGCACTTCTTTAGCTGGGAAACATGAAAGACATCATGTACATCTGAAAGATGAGCTGGCATCTCCAACATATATGCTACTTCTCCTCTTTTGTCCAAAATCTTGAATGGTCCAATATAACGAGGTGCTAGCTTTCCTCTTATGTTAAACCTCTTATGACCCCTCATTGGTGACACCTTGAGGTAAACAAAATCTCCCACTTCAAAGGCTAGTTTCCTTCTTCTATTATCCGCATAGCCTTTTTACCTTGATTGGGCAGCCCTCAAGTTTTCACGAATTATTCGGACTTGCTTTTCGGCTTCTTGCAACACATCCGTACCAAATAATTGAGTTTCTCCTGCCTCATTCCAGAATAAAGGTGTCCTACACTTCCTCCCATAAAGTGCTTCATACGGTGACATTTTCAAACTTGCTTGGTAACTATTGTTGTATGAAAATTCCGCGTATGGCAAGCTTTTGTCCCAACTCTTGCCATGCTTTAAATCGCAAGCTCTTAACATGTCCTCTAAAATTTGATTGGTCCTCTCGGTTTGTCCAACCGTTTGAGGATGATATGCTGAACTAAAATTCAACCTCGTTCCCAAAGCTTCATGCAGTTTTTGCCAAAATCTGGAAGTAAATTGTGAACCTCTATCTGAGACTATCTTCTTCAGTACTCCGTGTCGACACACGATATGCTCCATGTATATTTTGGCCAATTGTGTAGTTGTATACGTGGTCTTCACAGGGACAAAATGAGCTGACTTGGTTAAGCGATCCACAATTACCCAAATTGAGTCATACCCGGACTGAGTACGTGGTAACCCAACTATGAAGTCCATACCGATTTCTTCCCATTTCCATTCCGGAATCTTTAATGGTTGCAATAATCCAGCTGGCCTTTGATGTTCCACTTGACTCGTTGACACACATCACACAATGCCACATCTTCATCTATGTCCTTCTTCATGCTATCCCACCAATAGCAAGTCTTCAAGTCTTTGTACATCTTTGTACAACCAGGGTGAATTGAGTAAGGCGAGTCATGTGCCTCCTTTAATATTGTCTCCCGAATATGCTTTACATTAGGCACAACGATCCTCTTTCCAAGCCATAAGGTACCATGTTTGTCTTCATCAAATCTGAATTGTCTCCCTTCTTCTGTCCTGTCCTTGATTTCCTTGATCTCCTCATCTGCGGTTTGGGCCTCTCGAATTTCTTGCTCCAAGGTTGGGTTTAACTCCATCATCTCCATCTCATTTACAAACCCGAGGTTCAACCGTTCAAACTCCTTGCATAAATCGGATGGTAACTCTCGAACTGTTAGTTTGTGACTTACTCCCTTTCTACTCAAAGCATCAGCCACTACATTGGCTTTTCCCGGATGATAGTTGATCCCCAAATAATAATCTTTGATGAGCTCCAACCATCTCCGTTGCCTAAGTTCAGATCCGTTTGTGTGAAAATATACTTCAAACTCTTATGATCCGTATAAATTTCACACCTATGTCCAACAATATAGTGTCTCCAAATCTTCAATGCGTGTACCACGGCCGCGAGTTCCAAATTGTGTGTGGGGTAATTCTGCTCATGTTTCTTTAGTTTTCTTGATGCGTAGGCGACCACTTGACCTTCTTGCATCAATACACATCCAAGTCCTTGTCTCGATGCATCGCAATAAATATCAGAACTCTTACTCACATCCGGCAGTACCAAAACTGGAGCTATTGTTAACCTCTTCTTTAACTCCTCAAAACTATTCTGACAAGCTTCAGTCCATTGGAACGCCTTCCCCTTCATTAGCAACCCTGTCATGGGCTTGGCTATCTTGGAAAAGTCCTTGATGAATCTACGGTAATATCCAGCCATCCCAAGAAAACTCCTTATTTCCTTGACATTTTGCGGCGGTTCCTACTTCAATACATCTCGCACTTTTCCGGGGTCAACCGATACTCCTCCGCCTGAGATTATATGACCCAAAAATGACACCTCTTTCAACCAAAACTGACACTTGTTGAACTTGGCATACAATTGATGCTCCCTCAATTTCTACAATGTAAGCCTCAAGTGTTCCTAATGTTCCTTCTCATCCTTCGAGTAGATCATAATGTCATCAATAAACACCACAATGAACTTATCCAAGTACTCCATGAGGACCTTATTCATGAGGTACATAAAGTAGGCAAGCGCATTTGTCAATCCAAAGGACTCACGGTGTACTCATAAGATCCATACCGCATCCTAAAAGCTGTCTTGGGTATGTCCGATGGTCTAATCTTCATTTGAAAATATCCCGACCTCAAGTCAATCTTAGAGAAGACAAAAGCACCCTTCATCTGATCAAACAAGTCTTCTATGCGTGTCAAGGAGTACTTTTTCTTGATTGTTACCTCATTGAGAGCTCGGTAATCCACGCACATCCTTTGGGATCCATCCTTCTTGTCCACAAATAGAACAGGCGCTCCCCAAGGTGAAGAGCTAGGGCGAATAAAACCCTTCTCTAATTGCTCTTGAATTTGCTTCTTGAGCTTCGCTAATTCCACAGGAGGCATCCTATACGGCCTCTTAGCTATAGGTGCAGTTCCAGGTATTAAATCAATAACAAACTCAATGTCTCGATCGGGTGGCATACCTGGCAACTCGCCCAGAAAAACATCCAAAAATTCACACACCACCAGAATCTCCTCAATTGCGGCACCGTCCATATGATTCAACTTCAATTGCTTCGGTGCGGTTTGAGATGCTTCAAATTCTACGGTGATCCCTTCCTCATTGGTAAACTTCACCATCTTCATGGCACATTCAATAACTCCATTGTACTTCCTCAACTAGTCCATACCATGTGTAATGTCCAATCCTTGATAATCCAAAACAATGAGGTTGGCAGAGAAGTCTACCCCCCTTATTCTAAGGCTTACTTTTGGACATACTATATTTGTCCTCATCTCTCCTCCAGGAGACTTAACCAATAGAGTAAACTTCATATGAGAGATAGGCAAACTATACTTGGCAACATACTTTGATGCAATGAATGAATGCGATGCTCCAGAATCAAATAACATAGTCGTGGGGTTGGAGTTGGCGAGAAACATACCAATGACCACGTCATCTGCTTGTTGAGCATCCTCCGTTGAGACATGGTTCACGTTGCCACGAGCAAAATTCTGCTGTCCACGGCTTCCTTGTGGCGCTCCTCCATTGGGTCTTGGGTTTTGCCTCGGCGCATTGCTTCCTTGACCAAGGCCTGACTTAGGACATTGATGCGCAAAGTGTCCAGCTTCTCCACAAGTATAACACTTCTTAACTCCACCAGAATTATTGGGACGAGCTTGGTTTTGAACATTAGCACCAGGAAAATTAGCACGAGGTGAATAAGGCATTGGAGTCCTAGGCGCTTGCATAACAGGGCGCTGCTGCACAAACTGAGTTGGGCGTGGTGCATAACCATGGCGCTGAGCAGGAATAGAAGAGCTGTAATAAGGCGCATTGGGTGGTGCAAGGCGAGGGCACACATTACTTCCTTGTTGCTGTCCTTGATATGGCGTCTTCCTCTTGTTGTCTTGCTCCATCTCACGAATCTTGTTCTCCACCACAATCGCTTTGTCCACAAGCTTCTGAAAATTTGCATAGTCCCAATTGAGTAGTTGCACTTGGATCTCATTGTTCAAGCCCCTCATGAACAAGTATTGCTTCCGGCTGTCGCGACTAACATCCTCAGGCGCATACCTTGAGAGGTGAGTGAATTTATTGAGATATTCACTCACGCTTGATCTTCCTTGCCTTAAATTCTCAGATTCTTGCCTCTTCAAGATCATAACACCCTCGGGCACATATTGAGAACGAAAATTCTCCTTGAATTCGGCCCAAGTAATTCTCTCTTGGTTCTCATGAGCATTGCAATAAGCATCCCACCAATCCGCAGCTGCTCAAACTAGTTGATGAGAAGCAAACAAGACCTTCTCCCGGTCACTGCATTGGACAATAGCTAGCTTCTTCTCCACGGACTTGAGCCAATCATCCGCATCCATAGGGTCGGCAGCTTGAGCAAAGGTTGGTGGCCTAGTCCTCATAAACTCTCCCAATCGGTTATAAGGAGGTGGGGGTGGCGGTGGAGTCATGTGGGGCTAATTGTTGATATTGCCAGCCTGCAGCTGTCCCATTGTTTGTATCATGGTCTGCATGAGCTTGTTTTGCATAGCCAATAGCTGCTCAATGTTGATAGCTCCCTGAGTAGATCTACTCCGATGTTGTTCTGAGGCACTCCATTGTTCTCCTCCTCATCATTGCCATCCCTCTGGTTGCGAGTCCTCACCATCTGAAGGGAAGCAATAGGTAAGAATTAGAAAATGTCCCCAACTATATGCATCAAGGGATATGAAACTAAACAGCTAGCTACACTAGCCTAGGTGGACATGGCAATTCTAAGGCATCCCAAAATCCTCTATTAAACACACAAGCAAGCAATATATAACAAACAACACACCAACCAAAATACATTGATTCCTGAGTGCCCCTATGTGCTCTAAAGTGTCCATTCTATCTAGGTTGCATCCTACGGTCAACCTGGCTCTGATACCAATCTGTGACGCCCGGTTCCAAAAAATGAACCAAGCTAACGCATATGTGTGCCCAGGATGTTCATCATACATACACGAGTACAATCACAAACGATATACAGATAATTACCACAGAACAAGATTAATTAACCAAATTTTATTACACAAACCATATTATCCTCAAATACAAGATCTAATGAATATTTATGACAAGTTCAACTAATGCAGCGGAAATAAACTAATTAAGCAACTAAGCAAACTAAGCAACTAAGCATAAGCAATAGGATATAGCGCAGCTCCAATAACACCACAGGCAAAGCTGACAGTAGAAACGGTCTAGAACTCCGCATTATCACCATTAAACTCCCAATCCTGACCTGCAACTATTGGGGGGGGGGATTGCAAGAGTGAGTACATGTCGTACTCAGCAAGTGTGAAAAGTATGACATGTGGCTGATTCAAATGACGACAATAATAATGGCAAAGTGCTGAAAAGTACATTAAAACATTTGAAAAGCAATATATTATATGTATATGAATCAAACCCATCATAATCATAAGTAATATCATAATACCAGTCTGAATTCACTACCATCATCAATAATTCCAGATTTCACCATTGCCAAAAACCATATTCAATACCAGAAATTAATCCATAACCATAATACCAACCATAACCATCCCAAATACCGAGTACCCTCTAATCATGGAAGTTGTCCAGGTGCTCATAACCGGGAGCACGGCTATCATGATAGTTTTAATTAACTCTGCAGAGTTTGTACCTCCTTACCCACGTGTTTGTGATTTCATCACCTTTCAGTGACTAAGAACCTCTTATCATGTCGTCTCACACTTCCGTCGGTGTGTGGCCAAGAGATCACAAAATAGCTTTTACAAAGGGATTACTAGCCTATTTAGACCCCACTGAGGTTTCACCGGTGGCGATGCCTCCAATTGAGCACATCTTCAACCAAGGGCCCCCTCTTGAGCCATTCGGATCCCAGGGTAGTCCCACCAATCATCAACAGACCCAATCCGACTACCCCTTCCCCGAGCATCCTTAATGGTCCAAATAGAACTAGCAAAGCCCTAATTAATCAGCTACGCCACACCCATACCTGGCCTCATGGTGGCACTGTAGTCCTGGCTTATTCTCGCATGAACTGTTCCTTAGATCTAAAGCAAGCAAACCACCATAACATCCAACCCATCCACATACCAGGCTTGCTTAGATCACCCATTACCATACCATATTGACCAGTTCACATAAACCAGAATATCATTAATGCATAATTAAATTGAGTGGTATAGTTGTTTCCCATCCCAGTTGATTAAGCGAAGCAAAAAAGTTAAAAGCCCTTCCCGACTCTCTACCATAAATTCCAGGTGACAAGGGTGGTTTAACAAATCTAGTAAACTTCCTATCATAGGGTTCCCATCAAATTGACACAAGCATGCAGTTTTGCAAACAAAACATTTATTTTAAAACAGGATCAATATTCTTCAAGGACACTTGTCTTGCTCTTGCTGATGATTAGGATCAAAGCCTTCAAACTCTTGGTACTGTAGATCCTCCGCGGCACTCTCTAGCGCAAATCCGTCTAATCCACACAATAAACATACAAGACAAGAAACACAATCAAAGAGTGCACAAATATTACTCAATATGACATGACATGCATGATTAATGCAAATGCAAGGTAGAAATTGTTACTAGATTGCTTTTAATGATCAATAACTAGTTCTAATAGCTTTTAACAAGTTTATACATGTTTTGAGTTGATTAGATCAGTTTTTAGAATTAATTCAACACAATTTAACCAGAAAGATCGGACTAGTCCGCTAGGGACTGGACAAGTCCGCACTCTGCGAGATCAGTAGATTAGGGTTTTCTAGATCGACTTAAATCTGCAGATTAGGGTTTGAATTCACGTAAAGAAAAGAGAATAGAAGGTATACCAGGTGTTTAGAACTCCAATGAATCAAGAAACTTGGAGGTAGCACTTGGATCTTGATGATCTAGGGTTGGTGATGAACTTGGAAATGAATTGGTGGTGAAGAACGATACTTGGTGGAGATCTTGATCCTCCTTCGTTTCCTCCTCTTCTCCTTCTTGCTTGGGAATTTCTCCTCCCTCCTTGTGGCTCTCCACGAACTAGGGTTTGGGTGGGGTGGAAAATTGTCAAATAGATGTCAAACCAAACGGTGGGGCTGTTTATATAGAGGTGGAGGCTAGGGTTAGATGGATTTCGATTTTGGGATGAGTAGAGGCCGGTTTAGAGTCCCACATGGGCTCTAAAAGAGTTAGGCACGACGTCCCTAGGCCCACTTAACGTGAAACCCAAGAAACAAGTCGTAAGACAAAAGATCAACTCAGAGTCATGAAATATCAGACAAGTCCAGAAAGGATCGGACTAGTCTGAAGTCGTCCAGAGAGAAAATCGGACAAGTCTGGCCAAACATCGGACAAGTACGACTTTAAACAGAGAGGAAATCGGACAAGTCTGCTGGAACATCGGACTAGTCTGGAAAAGTCCAAGGACTTAGCAATTTTTCAAGGATTCTTGGAATATCGGACTAGTCCGCACAAAATCGGACAAGTCCGAAAGTTTCTAGAGCCAAAATCGGAGTAGTCCGCAGCAAAAATGGACAAGTCCATTTTTAGTCAGAGAGAAATCAGACTAGTCCTCAGCAAAAATCGGACTAGTCTGCACTTTCCTGCGTTTTAAGTGCGGTTTTTTTTCAAAATCAATTTTAAATGCTCCGATTCAATTTTAAACTCGTTCCTTTTTATGTGGGTTAATGTTAAACATGTCTATGAGTGCATGCAAGGCATGATGCATGGAAATGAGGGTGTTACAGGATAGATCAAGACGAATAGCACACTTAACTTGGTCATTGTACTTTGAGCGTTTCCTTGTCTTCCCCTCAAATTCAGACTTTAATGAGAAACATTTTATATGGATAGACTCTTTGTGCATTTCAATTGTGCAAGCTCGGTACTTTTAATATTATTTAGCTTCTTATCTATAACATATTTCTTCAATCCGCTTGAAATTTAGTCCAAGGTATTTATGTGATATATAAGTTGTATTAGTAATCCTCTTTTGGGTCTTAGCATTGTTGCATGGTCTACTCGCCCAAAAACCAAAGCCAATGACAGGTCCATAGTGTGCTATCAATTTAGACTGGTAAGTCACCCTAAGTATGCCACTCTACCTATATCCTGGTAGGTCCTAGTAGGGCGGATCCCGAAGGCATTCAGACCTAAAGAGATTTAATTTGTACGCTTATGTTGTCATGATCAATTCTTTAAGATCTAAAATTCAAGGAAGGACAATAAGCCGCAAATAAGTTGTTGATAAGAGGATCAATTTTACCATTTTTGTTGTTTTTATGCACAGGAAAAATGAGTGTTCGACGGCAATTCGATCGGTGGTGGTGGATGATGCCGGAGCACTAGCTCCGACAACCCCCAGGGGGCCTGTCAGCGACGTTCTAAGCATTGAAGACACAAAAAAATGGAATTTGGAGGGATTTCAGATTTCATTCATTCAAAATGAGGATTACAAGTTGAAGCCAAAAAAAGGAAAAGTACTAACTACTGGAGTTCCTATTAAAGAACGAGGCAATTGTTTGGGCAACATCTTGAACGCTGGCCGTGACAGCTTCTTCCGCCTCATCAACGGGTCCTTCAAACACCAGAGCTAAAACATCTGGGGTCCTAGCTTTTGAAACGTGCCAATACATATTTGGAAACTTTCTTGGCTAGGGTCCTTCCTTCAGTCTCCAGTTCGTCCGACGACTACGTCGCCCATGGCATCAAGCTTCTTGCCAGCAGAGGTCAACGGCACCAATGCATTCTCCATCTCTGGCTCCTGGTCAGCTGGACGTATTGGGCTTAAATCAAATGGCACCAAGGCTTCATTGGCATGCCCTAAGAAGTCCAAGACTTGCTGGGACTCAGTTGCTCTCAAGATCTTTAGTTCCTCCAGTGACTTCCTGGCAGCCAAAAGTTCCGCAGAACCTTCCTTGGAGAAGCGCTCGACTTCCTTAGCACGCTGTTGTATACTTTTCAACCATACGCTTTTCTTGGTCACTGAACTCTTTCTCCCCGAGGTAGATACGGTTCCTTCGCTTGCCAAGTCCTTCTCCTTGGCCTTCACCTTGTCCTCTCTGGTGGAGATATCAGTCTCTCTTTTGGAGACATTTACCCCCCATCTACCATATCCGCTCCTTCTCCTGATCACGCCACTGATTGAACTTGTCGGTACCCTCCGTACCAGATAACCCTTGGGATTGCAAAGATCACAAGGAAAATCCATATACCAGATTTGAAGAACTCTGAAGGCCCGACATGTCAGGTGTAGCCGGACCTGCTCCCCCGACATGGTTAGTCCCGGGGCCACCACGTGTATCACAAGACCGGAGCTATCACCCACACTTGGGAAGCTCCGGTCAGAATACCAATATGGGACCCCCGGACCTAACCCCAGACAGAGGGAAGCTCTGGTACTGACATGTGTCCAACAGCACCGGACCTACCCGTCCATGACGATGAGCTCCGGTGCTGCCACGTGGCAACCGCCGGGCCTTCAACATCAACTATTAGGCCGGTGGACCGCCCAACGGCTCCGGACCTTCAAGGATCAATCAAAGACTTCAAGACCCGATTAAGTGTCATTAATACCATATTAATGACACACGATCAGATGGCCCTTAATACTGGTAACGGCACTGTTAAGGCCCGTTACCAGGATATTAAGGGTAATTAACCCCATTTATTGTGTATCAAGCGTGTGTAACCGTCGGGGCCACCTGTCGGGCCAGGCTAACATTGTAACGACCAATCCTTGTACTATAAAAGGATTGGTCGACGATACACAAAGGACGGTTCCAGACCACTGTTGAACACTTTGACCTAGACGAGCTTCTTCTTCTGAAGCTTCTTCTAGACTCACAAGATTAATACATCACCAACACACCCCGTGGAGTAGGGTATTATGCTTAGGCGGCCCGAACCACGTAAATCCCTGTGTACACGTGTCTTTCACCTTCTTGAATCTCTGCGCGCCCATTACCGAACTACAACTCCTCGAGGCAATCCCTCCAACATGCAGCAACCAGCAGGTGCCGTGGCACCAGCAGGAGTCATGCCTCCACCACCACCGCCTGCACCAGCATGTCAAGCTGAGTAGCGTGACGGTGCATCGGCGTCGGTCACTGCATTGGCAAACAACAACAACCCTGAACATGCGCTTCATGCGGCGCGTGCTCTCCTCCAACGTCCACCACCTCCAGGTGCATCCCATGGTGCAATGGAGCAATGGAGGGCTGATGTGGAACACCTGGTTGTAGCAGCAGCCGACCGCATCAGCAACCAAGTTCCTCCTCCATTGGGGCGGGCCCCATCGCAGCGCCGGACCGTGTCTGGCAGACTTGGTCCGCATGCTTCCCAGAATAGGAGGCGTGATGCGTCACAGCAAGTTACGTCGCTACCCTCCGAGGCGCGACGTACTCATACGGTAACTAGGATGTCAACTCATGACCTTCAGGCGGAGCTTGATCGCCGTTACCGTCAACAGGACAGCCGTGTCTATATCGAGTGCGCTCACAAAAGGCGAGAGGCTCGAGACAGCCCTGCTCCTGAGGGAGTAGGAGGAGGTTGTTCTGCACTGGCCATGCACCTACGCATGGTCAGATGGCCACAAAAGTTTTGGCCACACCTGCCGGAGAAATTTGACGGGACTGTTAACCCCGCCGAGTTTCTCCAAATTTACACCAGCGCAATCCTTGCGAGCGGAGGTAACGAGGTTGTAATGGCCAACTACTTCCCAGTAGCTCTGACTAGGACTGCAAGGTCCTGGTTCATGAGCCTTCCTCAAAACTCTATGAATAGTTGGGAGGAATTGTGCCAACAGTTCACCGCCAATTTCGGGAGTTCATACACCCGACCAGGCACCGAACTGAACCTTTTTGCAGTTTTACAAAAGGGGGGAGAATCCCTGCGCTCATTCATCTAGAGGTTCTCCCAGGTACGAAACACCATTCCTTCTATCTCTAGCGCTTCTGTCATCATGGCTTTTAGACAGGACGTACGAGATAAGAAGATGCTGGAGAAGCTGGCGGTCAAGGAGATCACCAGCGTCACGGAGCTCTTCAACTTGGCAGACAAGTGTGCCAAAGCTGCGGAGGGCCGTGAGATGCATTCCAAACCACCTCCGGAGGATGGCAAAAAATCCTCCAAAGGCGAAGCCACTACCTTCGGGAGTGGCAAAAAGAACAAAAAGACCAACGGCAAGAAGAAGCCATCGGCCAGCACATGCCAAAAATATTGCTTGCTCATCTAGACATGAACACAAAGTAATTTCATTGTACCTTCTGTGGTAGAGATGGTCATGTCATAGATTTTTGTTATAGACTAGCTAAACAACAGAAAAGGGAAAGAATGGTTGCTAGATCTCATAACTTTCATGCAAAATTTGCTGCACACATTAAACTGAATGTACAACCTGCTGTTTTGAGTCAAGAACATTCAAAGTTTACCTCCGTACCTTTTGTTTTTGCCTCCGGAGCTACTTATTTCTGTGTTACACAAGTACCACCTTATAGGTCAGTAGTTAAGAATAAAAAATCTCAAACTTTGACTCATAAACCTGCTGTTCTGTCTCAGCTTTCGCGTGTTTTTCCTGCTGCACATCGCGTGACTCAGTACTGGATTCCTAAATGCCTTTTGACTAACCCCAGTATTGAGTCATCGACGTATTGTGCTTTTATGTAGGTTACACGTTTGATGAAGGAGAACATTTGGATTGTGGATTCAGGTTGCTCACGCCACATGACTGGTAACAAAGATTGGTTCTCCTCCCTCTCTTTTGTGTCACGTGTAGAAAATGTTACTTTTGCCGATAATTCTTCAACTCCTATAATTGCTAAGGGTTCGGTTAGAGTAAATGATCACTACACTTTGAAGGATGTGGCACTTGTCAAAAATTTGAAATACAACTTGCTTTCTGTTGCACAATTGTTAGATGAAAATCTAGAAATTATTTTCAATAAAAACTGCTGCAAAGTTGTAAGTTCAAATAATGAGCTTATTTTTAACATGTCTCGGTTTGGAAGAGTTTTTAAAGCTGATTTTGATATGTCTTCCTCTAAGCATAGGTGTCTAGTTGCTAATGATTCAGAGGACTTATATTTTTGGCATCATAGACTTGGTCACGTAGGCTTTGATCACCTAACGCGTGTTAGTGCTCTTGATCGCATACGTGGGCTGCCTAACCTTAAAGGGGACAAAGAAATTGTGTGCTCCTCTTGTAGACATGCTAAGATGGTTGCAGGTTCACATACTCCTCTCACAATGATCATGACAATTGAACCATGTCAACTTTTGCATCTTGACACTGTAGGACCTTCACGAGTTCAATCCTTCGGAGGTAAATGGTATGTTCTTGTGATTGTTGATGATTATTCTAGATACTCTTGGGTTTACTTTATGGCATCTAAGAATGAAGTTTTTAGTCACTTTAGAAATTTATTTCTTAGATTATCAATTGATCACCCAGGATCATTAAAAGCAATTAGAAGTGATAATTGAACTGAATTTAAAAATCAATCTTTTGATCACTTTTGTGCTGAAAATAGAATAGATCATCAATTCTCTTCACCATATGTACCTCAACAAAACGGTGTTGTAGAAAGAAAGAACAGAACCTTAGTTGAGATGGCTAGGACTATGCTTGATGAATATCGAACTCCTAGGAAATTTTGGGCTGATGCGTTAGCAACCGCTTGTTATGTCTCAAATCGTGTTTTCTTGCGTGCTAAGCTAGGTAAAACACCATATGAGCTTTGGTTTGGTCATAGGCCTAGTTTTACACACTTTCAGATCTTTGGTTGCAAATGCTTTGTTAAGAAACATGGTAATCTTGATAAATTTGAACCTAGATCCATTGATGGCATGTTTCTTGGTTATCCATCTCATACTAGAGGCTACCGTGTGCTTTTACTTGACACTAACAAAATTGTGGAGACTTGTGAAGTGTCTTTTGATGAAGCTAGCCCAGGTACTAGCTCCGATGTTGCAGTACCAGATTCGTATCCTCGGTATTTTCGAAGATGAAGAAGAGCCGGTGATACTGCCTGGTAGTTCCGAAGTTGACATGTGTCCAGCTCCGGACATTGAACAAGCTCCGGCTATCACCTATGCTGGTCCTGATCGACCACAAGTCACAAGTTCATCAATCTACGATGAACCTAATGAAGAAGAAGCTTGTGAGACATATGTTCCCCTACGGTTTTACAAAGATCATCCCCCACAACAGATGATTGGAAGCTTACACGAACGAGTCACATCATCCAGGTTTTGCGATCCAAACTCTCATGCTCATTCTGCTTTTGTTGCTTCTTTTGAACCCAAAGATATATCACACGCACTCACTAATGAATCATGGATTATTGCCATGCAATAAGAGTTAGAAAATTTTAAAAGAAATAATGTTTGGAAACTTGTACCTCCACGTCTAGGTCAATTGGAACTAAATGGGTATATAAAAATAAACAAAGTGAGGATGGGATTGTGGTTAGTAATAAGGCTAGGTTGGTTGCTCAAGGTTTCACTCAAGTTGAAGGTCTAGATTTTGATGAAACTTTTGCTCCTGTCGCTAGATTAGAAGCCATAAGAATCTTGTTAGCTTTTGCAGCATCTAAAGGTTTTAAGCTATATCAAATGGATTTTAAAAGTGCTTTTCTTAATGGCTACATAGATGAGGAGGTTTATGTCAAACAACCACCGGGTTTTGAAAATCCAGATTTTCTTAATCATGTTTACAAACTGTCCAAAGCCTTATACGGTCTCAAACAAGCCCCTAGAGCATGGTATGATAGGTTAAAAACATTCTTACTTGACAAGGGGTTTACCATGGGCAAGGTTGATAAAACTCTTTTTGTGCTTAAGCATGGCAATGACTCATTATTCGTTCAAGTGTATGTGGATGATATTATCTTTGGTTGTGCTTCTCATGATCTTGTGTCCAAGTTTTCAGCAATAATGAGCTCCGAATTTGAAATGAGTATGATGGGTGAACTCACTTACTTTTTGGGGCTGCAAATCAAGCAAACCAAGGAGGGTACCTTTGTGCATCAAACGAAGTATACCAAAGACCTCCTAAGGCGCTTCAACATGGACAAAAGCAAGCCTCTTTGGACACCAATGGGAACAGCAACAACACTTGAACTTGATGAAGATGGTGAACCCGTGGATCAAAAAGAATATAGAAGCATGATTGGATCACTTTTGTACCTTACGGCATCAAGAACAGACATACAATTCAGCGTATGTCTTTGTGCACGGTTTCAAGCCTCCCCACGTGTTTCACATCGTCAAGCCGTCAAAAGGATTCTCAGGTACTTACATGGAACTCAAGAATTTGGCATTTTTCTTCCTTCTTCCTCAACCGTTACTTTGAAAGCTTTTTCGGATGCTAATTTTGGGGGTTGTAGGATTGATAGGAAAAGTACTTCCGGTGCTTGTCATTTTCTTGGTAATTCTCTTGTTGCTTGGTCCTCTAGAAAACAAAATTCAGTTGCACAATCCACAGCCGAATCTGAATATGTAGCTGCTGATAGTGCTTGCTCACAAATTCTTTGGATTGTTCAAACACTTAAGGACTATGGGGTTGATCTAGATAGTGTTCCACTATTCTGTGATAACACTAGTGCCATTTGCATTGCTAAAAACCCCGTGCAACATTCTAGAACTAAGCACATTGACATTAGGTGTCACTTTCTCCGAGATAACGTCGAAAAAGGAAACATTGTGCTTCACCATGTAGATACCGAACAACAATTGGCTGACATTTTTACAAAACCTTTGGATTTCACTCGTTTTTGTTACATTCGTAGTGAAATAGGGGTTATGCATCCTCATGGCTTAAATTGAGGGGGAGTTTTGAAACTTGGAAAGTCTATGTGTGAATCTGAAATTAAAATAATATGAGCATAGTATTTCATACATATATGACTTTGTGATTCCTTTTACATGCTGAAAGTTCTTACTACATTACTCGTGTTATACATTTTGTAGTTTTTGCCATGTCTAGTAATTGGAATAATTACTTACACTAAAAATGGTCATGGTCGAACTTTCTTGCTGTTTTGAACTTGTTACATGTTCACAAGTGCTTTTAATCATTAAGAATTCATCAAGTAATCAACTCACATGTTGAGTTTTTATGAACAAATATAAATTGAGAAAATATCAAGAGAATATGCATGCGTCGCACTTCTTCTTTTGAGATGGCTTGTCATTGCACTTAGATATGAACTTGGAAGAAGTTGTGTATGACTAAAACCATGTCCTTAAGCTTCTGATTGTCAAATGACATAGGCTTGGCTTGGTTGGTTAGAATAAGGCAGATGCGCATATAATCTCTTGCAAATATCATATGATCTAAATTTATGCTTTGAAAAATAATAAAATGCAGCAACTAGTGTCATGATTTCAGGTTTTGAAATAGTTAAGTTTGTGAGATCATGACTTGCTTAAATTGAAAATTACATTTGATCTCTAGCATGGCTTACACTACTTTATGTATCTCATTGATGTGATAATGTAAGGTACCTGATAGTATGACTTGGATGAGCTTTGTTTATATGTATATGTTATAATATGCTCATAACAACTAAAGGGGGAGAGATAATTTGTTTATATATCATGACTTGCTGAATGCATTGTCAAAGGGGGAGAGATAAGCATGAAGAGAGAGAGAATATGTGCATAAGGAGAGATAATAAAGGGGGAGAGATAATATGATAATTTTTCTTCTCATTTACTTTTGATTTACAAAGGGGGGGAAATTGTCTTCAAAACTTTTATGTGAATAAGCCAATGTTCGGATTTTAAATGGTGTTGCCAATGCATTCATCAAGGGGGAGATTGTAAGACCTATGTGTGCTGAATACATTGGCTTGTCGTGAATACACTTGGCTTTGATGATAAAAGTTTTGAATATCACCAAAACACCTTGTTATCAAGGTTCGACTATATCTCCGAGCTACAGCAAGGTCCGACGGTAGGTCCGCCTTGTTTTGTGTAGCTCCGGTTACGTTCGATGCTAGGTCCAACTTCTTCGTAAGGTTCGACCAGCTTTGGTAAGCTCCGTGAGCTTTATCTTTAGCTCCGGCATGACTTTGATAGCTCCAGCATATATTTGATAGCTCTGGCATGCTTTTGCTAAGCTCCGACGTACTTTGTCTAGCTCCGGTTTTGGGTTGACTAGTTTTGACTTAGTTTTTGGTAAGCTCCGGTGCTAGGATCTACTAGTTTTGGTAAGCTCCAGCAGGTGCTTCATTGTACTAGCTTTTGTTAGCTCCGGCTCAAGCTCCGGCTTGCTGTGGGATGGTCCGAAACTTGACAGTAGTGCTTCTGCTTTTCATTTGCAATGTTTCGCACTTGCTTTACATTGTTGGAAAGATTGCTTAGTATTCATATGCTATGTTTTTTGTGCGTTTTGGTTGATATGGATGATATCGTGTTACTGTGGTTTTGCAACATGCTTATGTGAGGTTTTCACGTAAGGTGTTGTGTTCGGAACTAACTTGAGTCAAGTCGAGGACTTGGGCTCGTATGGATTGGTTGTTTATTCATGTGCAGGTGTTGCTTGAGTTCAAGACATGGCTGGTGACGGGATCCATTGGACTAGTCTCAGGGAGGAGATGAGGTTCCAACAACCAAATTCAGGAGGAATTGTGGTTGAGCTGATCAGGAGGTTGCGCAACATGATTGAATCAAGAACAATGCATGTGAAGGTATCATGGACGTCGTTGGAAGATGTTTGCACATATGCAAGGAGTGCATGGACGTGGATACATGGTTCTGAGACATGATGAAGAGATATGGACGTAAAGAATTGGTCGGAAAGGTCCAACCGACTAGGTTATGGACTCAGGCTGCGGCTGAGTCGGGTTTGACTCAAATATGGAAAGATTTGAGTTGGTTATGATAGGATTTTGTGTGGGTCACGAATTTGAGTTGTTTAGGAATGTGGGATACGTTCCTAAGGTGTTTGGAAGTCTTAAGATTGCTTCTATCTGCGTATAGAAGAATCTTAAACAGTTATGGAAAGTTACGATTCGTGATCTGAGTAGGATTGGAGTCCTAGTTAATATTGGGTTGGCCTAAGGGCTGGTTATATAAGCAAGGGAGCCCAGTGCTCGTGGAGCACGACTTTGGGGCTGTTCCTCTTGTGTTCTATTGAATAAAATTCGTAGTTTGAAGGAACTTTTGTGCCTTGTTCGTCCGACTTGTTCCAGACAAGTTTTTCTCGTCGAGTTTCTGGACAGCACTACCTCTCATTGGTGGTTTTATCATAACTCGAGTTTTACAGATCAAATTGACGTGATTCTTTTTGGGTTGTCTTCAAAACTTGATTTTCTATCATCTGTCAAAATTTTACGGTCATTGGGTTTGTGGTCTATGATCTACACGAGTTTCTTTGCAGCGTTCCAGAACTGTTTTTTTTCTCGGGTAGGGCAGTTTGACCATTGTTTGATCTTTCAATCATAACTTGAGTTTTTCTCGACAGATTTGAGTGAATATTTTTGTGTTGTCTTCGTGACTTGATTCTCTATGATTTTTAATACTTTTGTAACAGATCGTGAAACACATTTAGATTAGTCTCACACACGATTTCTTTAACAGATCGTTTTTCTGCCGAAAGGGTTTGGGGTTTAATTGTTTCCGCTTCGTAAGATTTTTAAATCTACTATTCACCCCCCCTCTCTGGTAGCTTTTCACATGCTCTTCGATCCTACACTCCGTCGACGACGACTCCGACGTCTCTGACAATGAGCGTTGGAAGACCATGAACACCATCTTTGGTGGTTCGTGGGACATCACATCTCGTCGTGTCCTCAAGGCTATGCGGCGGGACATGGCCTCAGTAGCTCCTACAGCCAGGGCAGAGCCTCATCGGAAGTGGATGGACACTACCATCACTTTTGATGCTTCGGACTGCCCTCAGAACATGATAGGAGCTGGGCAGCTACCTCTGATTGTATCACCTACCATCAACAACATTCAACTCCACCATGCAATGGTGGACGGAGGTTAGGGGCTGAACCTCATAAGCTTTGAAGCGTTTGTCAAGCTGCAGCTCCGACCTTAGAAACTTCGCCCCTCCCGACCTTTCTCTGGAGTAGGTTGGGGCCATAACACCACTCGGTGCCATTACTCTCCCCGTGACCTTCGGGACTCGGGAGAATTATCGCACTGAGAAGTTGATCATTGACGTCGCTCAGATCAACTTGCCCTTCAACGCCATTCTGGGCAGGCCCGCCTTGTACCGATTCATGGCTGCTGCTCATTATGGCTACCTGGTGTTAAAGATGCCGACACCAGCTAGCATTCTCTGGATCCGCGGAGACCGTACTGTCGGAGTGACTGCTATGGAAGAACTGCATGTGCCTACTACAGCGCAGGTGGAAGTATCCAGGCAGGAGCAAGCTCCAAAACCCCCGAGCATTCGTCAACGAGGCTCAACCTCCTCACCTCGTGTGCAACCAAGCGGCAAAACTGACATCCCAATCAAAGTCGTCCAAATTGGTTCTGATGCCGCTCAGACCACCCGTATATCGGGGGGTCTGAATGAAAAATAGGAACTCGCGCTCATCACTTTCCTCCGGGCTAATGTCGACGTGTTTGCCTGGCAACCGTCACAAATGCCTGGGATCCCCAGGGAAGTGATCGAGCATAATCTGAAGATCTATCCCGACGCTCGGCCCGTACATCAGAAGCCTCGGAAGAAATCCGTAGAGCGACAGAACTTCATACGACAAGAAGTGAAGAAGTTGCTCGAAGCTAGATTCATCCGAGAAGTCTTCCATCCAAAATGGCAGGCAAACCCAGTCGTTGTACCCATGGTCGGCAGGAAGCTTCGGATGTGCATCGACTACACAACATTGAATAAGGCATGCCCAAAAGATCCATTCCCACTACCTAGAATAGATCAGATAGTGGATTACACCTCCGGGTGTGAATTACTATGTTTCCTAAATGCGTATTCTGGGTACCATCAAATCAAAATGTCTAGGGAAGATGGAGAACATACTTATTTTATCACAGTAGATGGATTGTACTGTTATACTGCCATGCCATTTGGTCTCAAGAATGCAGCTTCAACATTTGTACGAGCTATGTACAAAACCTTTGGAGAGCTCATCAGAGACGTAGTGGAAGTGTATGTTGATGACATTGTTGTCAAGATCAAAGACAAGGAGTCACTCTTGACACCTTGCAAGCTGTCTTCGACAAGCTGCGAGTCACCCGCACGAAGCTGAACCTAGACAAGTGCGTCTACGGGGTTAGCTCCGAAAATCTTCTTGATTTCCTGGTAAACGACCGGGGCATAGAGGCAAATCCGGCAAAGATTAAAGCCATAGAGGAGATGCGGCCACCAGCCCGCATCAAAGATGTCCAGAAACTGACTGGATGTCTAGCCGCCCTCAGCGGGTTCATCTCAAGACTGGCAGAACTTGCGCTACCCTTCTTCAAGCTATTGAGGAAGTCCGGACCATTTCAATGGTCTAAAGAAGCAGAAAAGGCGTTCCAAGAGCTAAAGCAGCTCCTCACCACTCTACCAACTCTGGTAGCTCCGAACCCTGGTGAGCCCTTACTGCTTTACATTTCAGCAACCGACGAGGTTGTCAGCATGGTCCTGGTCGCGGAGAGGCCAGAACCATCACAAGCTCAGGAATCCAGACCCCTATGGGAGGGTCCGGAGATTCCTAAAGGTAAGTCTGGGTCCCAGCCCCCAGACTTGGATCAACAAGGAGTAGTCCCAGAAGACTTGGACCCCTCCAGGAGGGTCCGGGTCACTCCAGCAGAAGCTCCGGGTTCCTCTAGCAGGGACCAGGAGGTCCCCGAAGCATGTCCAGACACCTCCGGTAGGGTCCGGGTCGATGTGGAGGAAGCTCCGGGACCCTGCGGGAGGGTCTGGACAGTAAAACGCCCAGTGTACTTCCTTAGCGAAGTACTACATGATGCCAAGACTCGATACCTAGAGGTGCACAAGCTGCTTTATGCAGTTCTCATCGCCTCCAAGAAGCTTCGCCATTACTTCCAAACTCACAAGATCTCAGTGGTGACCTCCTACCCACTGCGTGCGATCTTGCATAATCCCAACTCTACTGGGAACATTGCAAAATGGGCAGCGGAATTGGCCGAATTTGATCTTGAATTCGTTCCGAGACAAGCGATCAAGAGTCAAACATTGGCAGATTTCATGGCGGAATGGACCCCCTCTCCATCAAACCCTGGGGGCCCCAGTGAGCAGAAGTCAGAACTCAAAGCTCCGGTCTTCACCGAACCTCACTGGACCCTCTACTTTGATGGCTCCATGCAAAAACATGGGGCCAAAGCTAGAGTCCTTCTCCTCGCACCAACCGGGGAGAAGGTAAAATACATGGTCCACCTTGACTTCAAGGTGACCAACAACATGGCGGAGTATGAAGCACTCATTTATGGACTAAAGGTGGCACTATCATATAGTGTCAAGCAGCTGTTGGTCAAGGGAGATTTGCAGCTCATCATTAAACAGATGAAGGGTGAATTCTCCTGTAACAATCCTCAACTAGCTTCTTATCTCCTTGAAGTCCATAGGCTTCAGAAGGACTTCGAAGTCCTGGATCTCCACCATGTCCAGCGTGTCCATAATGCTAAAGCTGACGAACTCTCGACGAAAGCATCAACCGGAGCTCCTGCTCCTAACGGAACCTTTGTCCGGAGGTTGTCAAAACCCACAGCTCAGCCTGCCAAACTGAGCGAAGGGGGCGAGATCAGCATCTCGAAGCTGGCGGTCCCGATGGCCCTGTTACCATGGTAGCCATCAAGGGTCGTAGGTGCTGCTAGAAGCTCCGAGCGAGTGTGGGAACCACGCGTCTTCCCACACACTGGTCGTTAAAGCCTTCCGGCATGGCTTCTACTGGCCTACAGTGCTCCAGGATGCAACTGAGCTGGTGAAGAAATGCAAAGCATGCCAGTTCCATGCAAAGCAAATTCACACACTAGCTCAGCCTCTACAAATGATACCTCCTACATGGTCTTTCGCTGTGTGGGGGATGGACATCTTGGGACCTTTCCCAAGAGCCGTCGGAGGTTACAAGTTCCTGTATGTTGCCATCGACAAGTTCATCAAATGGCCGGAAGCAACTCCAGTTCTAACAATAAACAAGCAATCAGCTATCAACTTTTTGCAGTCCATAGTATGCAAATATAGAGTCCCGAACAAAATCATAATAGATAATGGGACTCAATTCACAAGCTCTCCTTTCCAAGGATACCGCGAAGATCTCGGCATCCAAGTCAGCTACGCCTCTGTAGCTCACCCGGCAAGCAATGGCCAAGCCGAAAGAGCAAATGCAGAAATCCTGAAAGGACTCAAGACGCGCACATATGAGCGCCTAAAAAAACATGGAGCCAACTGGATTGAAGAACTTCCGCCCACTCTATAGGCCAACAGGACAACTCCAAACCGGTCAACCGGAGAAACACCCTTCTTCCTGGCGTACGGAGCTG
Source organism: Tuctoria greenei (assembly GCA_036927565.1). NCBI lineage: Eukaryota > Viridiplantae > Streptophyta > Magnoliopsida > Poales > Poaceae > Tuctoria > Tuctoria greenei. The sequence goes on along the minus strand of JAYESD010000007.1, from coordinate 62,856,065 downwards.
AAGCAGTCCTTCCTCCGGAAATCATCTTGGGGTCACTCCGGGTCCAGACCTCCGATGAAGCCACGCAGGACCAGCTCCGGCGTGAAGACCTTGACCTCATTGAAGAGGGAAGGTGCCAAGCAGCTGTTCGGAATGCCCGATACCGCCAAGCTCTTCGGCGCTATCACCAACAGCATGTTCACAGCCGATAGCTCGAGGAAGGCGATCTGGTACTACGGAGAATACAATCCAGAGAAGGGTTAAACAAACTCTCCCCCAACTGGGAGGGACCCTTCCGAGTGATCAAAGTATCCCATCCCATATGCGTTCGCTTGGCAACCGAGAATGGGACACCTCACCCAAATCCTTGGAACATTGAGCACCTCCGTAAGTTCTACACTTAGTATCACGGAGGTGAGTCTGTAATCACATGTGGTGTATGTTATAGAGTCATTGTACAGAGTCGGGTAGCTCCTCTGAGAGGGCAGCCGGACCTACCCTGTTTGGTCTGCAACGCTCATGCAACACTTGTCACAATGTCAGAACTAAAAGTGTTGCTAGTTACCCGTGACGCCCGGTTCCGAAAATGAACCAAGCTAACGCATATGTGTGCCCAGGATGTTCATCACACATATATGAGTGCAATCACAAAAGAGTATACAGAAAATTACCACAAGACAAGATTAATTATCCAGATTTTATTACACAAGCTATATTATCCTCGAATACAAGCCCTAATGAATATTAATGACAAGTTCAACTAATGCAGCGGAAATAAACTAATTAAGCAACTAAGCAACTATGCAACATAAGCGATAGGGTATGTATGCGCAGCTCCAATCAACACCACAGGCAAAGCTGACGGTAGACACGGCCTAGATCTCCGCATTATCGCCATTAAACTCCCAGTCCTGACCTGCAACTGTTGGGGTGGGGATTGCAAGAGTGAGTACATGTCGTACTCAGCAAGTGTGGAAAGTATGACATGTGGCTGATTCAAATGTCGACAATAATAATGGTAAAGTGCTGAAAAGTACGGTAAAACATTTGAAAAGCAATATATCTTATGTATGTGAAGTAAACCCATCATAATCATAAGTAATACCATAATACCAAACTGAATTCATTACCATCATCAATAATTCCAGATTTCACCATTGTCAATAACCATATTCAATACCAGAGATTAATCCATAACCATTACCAAACCATAACCATTACCAAATTCCAATTTGCCTCTAATCATGGAAGCTGTCCAGGTGCTCATAACCGGGAGCACGGCTATCATGATAGTTTTAATTAACACTCTGCAGAGTTTGTACCTCTTTACCCACGTGTTCGTGATTTCATCACCCTTCGGCGACTAAGAACCTCCCTTATGCCCATGACCCGTCGGTCACATTACACACTTCCGTTGGTGTGTGGCCAAGAGATCACAAAATAGCCTTTACAAAGGGATTACTAGCCTATTTAGACCCCACTGAGGTTTCACCGGTGGCGATGTCTCCCGCAGAGCACATCTTCAACCAAGGGCCCCCTCTTGAGCCATTCGGATCCCAGGGTAGTCCCACCAATCATCAACAAACCCAATCCGACTACCCCTTCCCCGAGCATCCATAATGGTCCAAACAACACTAGCAAAGCCCTAATTAATCAGCTACGCCGCACCCAAAACTTGGCCTCGTGGTGGCACTGTAGTCCTGGCTTATTCTCGCATGAACCGGTCCTTAGATCTAAAGCAAGCAAACCACCATAACATCCAACCCATCCACATACCAGGCTTGCTTAGATCACCCATTACGATACCATATTTAACCAGTTCATGTTAACCATAATCTCATCCATGCATAAATAAATTGATTGGTATAGTTGTTTCCATCCCAGTTGATTAAGCGAAGCAAAAAGTAAAAAAGCCTTCCCGACTCTCTCTACCATAAATTCCAGGTGACAAGGGTGGTCAAACAAAACTAGTAAACTTCCTACCATAGGATTCCCATCAATTTGACACAAGCATGCAGTTTTGCAAACAAAACATTTATTTTAAAACAGGATCAATATGCTTCAAGGACACTTGCCTTGCTCTTGCTGTTGATTAGGGTCAAAGCCTTCAACCTCTTGATGTTGTAGATCCTCCGCGGCACTTTCTAGCGCAAATCCGTCTAATCCACACAATAAACATACAAGACAAGAAACACAATCAAAGAGTGCACAAATATTACTCAATATGTTATGACATGCATGATTGATGCAAATGCAAGGTAGAACTTGTTACTATGTTGCTTTTAATGATCACTAACTAGTTCTAATAGATTTTAACAAGTTTATACAGGTTTGAATTCGATTAGATCAAATTTTAGAATTAATTCAACACAATTTAACCAGAATGATCGGACTAGTCCGCTAGGGACCGGACAAGTCCGCACTTGACGAGATCAGCAGATTAGGGTTTTCTAGATCGACGTGAATTTGGAGATTAGGGGTTGAATTCATATAAGGAAAAGAGAGTAGAAGGTATACCAGGTGTTTAGAACTCCAATGAACCAAGAAACTTGGAGGTAACACTTGGATCTTGATGATCTAGGGTTGGTGATGAACTTGGAGATGAATTGGTGGTGAAGGACGAAACTTGGTGGAGATCTTGATCCTCCTTCGTTTCGTCCTCTTCTTCCTCTTGCTTGGGATCTTCTCCTCCCTCCTTGATGGTGGCTCCCCACGAACTAGGGTTTGGGTGGGTGGAAAAGTGGCAAATAGATGTCAAACCAAGGGGTGGGGCGGTTTATATAGAGGTGGAGGCTAGGGTTAGATGGATTTCGAGTTTAGGATGAGTAGAGGCCGGTTTAGAGTCCCACATGGGCTCTAAAAGACTTGGGCACGACGTCCCTAGGCCCACTTGACGCGAAACCCAAGAAACAAGTCGTAAAACAAAAGGTCAATCTCGGAGTCACGAAATATCGGACAAGTCCGAACAGGACCAGACTAGTCCGAAGTCGTCCAGAGAGAAATTCGGACAAGTCTGGCCAAAAATCGGACAAGTCTGATCTTAGTCAGAAAGGAAAACAGACAAGTCCGCTGGAACACCGGACTAGTCCGGGAAAGTCCAGGGACTTAGCAAATTTTCAAGGATTCATGGAATATCGGACTACTCCGCACAAAATCGGACAAGTCCGAAAGTTTCCAGAGCCAAAATCGGACTAGTCCGCAGCAAAAATGGACAAGTCCGTTTTTAGTCAGAGAGAAATCGGACCAGTCCTCAGTAAAATCGGACTAGTCCGCACTTTCCTGCGCTTTAAGTGCGGTTTTGCTCCAAATCAATTTTAAACTCGTTCCTCTTGTTGTGGGCTAATGTTAAACATGTATATGAGTGCATGTAGGGCATGATGCATGAAAATGAGAGTGTTACAAACCTACCCCCCTTAAAATGAATCTCGCCCTCGAGATTCGACGCGGAAAAGAAGAGATAGGGAAATTCCTTCTTGAGATCATCTTCTAGCTCCCAAGTTGCTTCTTTTTCGGTATGGTGCTTCCATTGGACTTTACACCATCGAATCACCTTGTTCCTTGTGACTCTCTCCTTTGTTTCCAAGATTTTGACCGGTTGCTCGGCATACGTCAAATCTTCCTCTAGTTCCAATTCTTCCATTGGCACTTGATCTTCCGGTACCCTGAGACACTTCTTGAGCTGGGAAACATGAAAGACATCATGTACGTCTGAAAGATGAGCTGGCATCTCCAACTTATATGCTACTTCTCCTCTTTTGTCCAAAATCTTGAATGGTCCAATATAACGAGGTGTGAGCTTGCCTCTTATGTTAAACCTCTTATGACCTCTCATTGGTGACACCTTGAGGTAAACAAAATCTCCTATTTCAAAGGCTAATTTCCTTCTCCTATTATCCGCATAGCCTTTTTGCCTTGATTGGGCAGCCCTCAAGTTTTCACGAATTATTTAGACTCGCTTTTCGGCTTCTTGCAACACATCCGGACCAAATACTTGAGTTTCTCCTGCCTCATTCCATAATAAAGGTGTCCTACACTTCCTCCAATAAAGCGCTTCATATGGTGACATTTTCAAGCTTGCTTGGTAACTATTGTTGTATGAAAATTCTGCGTATGGCAAGCTTTTGTCCCAACCTTTCCCATGCTTTAAAGCACAAGCTCTTAACATGTCCTCCAAAATCTGATTGGTCCTCTCGGTTTGTCCATCCGTTTGAGGATGATATGCTGAACTAAAATTCAACCTCGTTCCCAAAGCTTCATGCAATTTTTGCCAAAATCTGGAGGTAAATTGAGAACCTCTATCCGAGACTATCTTCTTAGGGACTCCATGTCGACACACAATATGCTCCATGTATATTTCGGCCAATCGTGCAGTTGTATACTTGGTCTTCACGGGGACAAAATGAGCTGACTTGGTTAAACGATCCACAATTACCCAAATTGAGTCATACCCGAACTGAGTACGTGGTAACCCAATTATGAAGTCCATTCCAATTTCTTCCCACTTCCATTCTGGAATCTTCAACGGTTGCAATAATCCGGCTGGCCTTTGATGTTCCGCCTTGACTCGTTGACACACATCACACAATGCAGCATATTCGGCTATGTCCTTTTTCATGCTATCCCACCAATAGCAAGTCTTCAAGTCCTTGTACATCTTCGTACAACCGGGGTGAATCGAGTAAGGCGAGTCATGTGCCTCCTTTAATATTGTCTCCCGAATATGTTTTACATTAGGCACAACGATCCTCTTTCCAAGCCATAAGGTACCGTATTCGTCTTCATCAAATCTGAATTCTCTCCCTTCTTTGGTCCTTTCCTTGATTTCATTGATCCCTTCATCTGCGGTTTGGGCCTCTCGAATTTCCTGTTCCAAGGTTGGGTTTAACTCCATCATCTCCATCTCATTTACAAACCCGAGGTTCAACCGTTCAAACTCCTTACATAACTCGGACGGTAACTCTCGAACTGTAAGTTGATGACTTACTCCTTTTCTACTCAAAGCATCGGCCACTACATTGGCTTTTCCCGGATGATAGTTGATCCCCAAATCATAATCTTTGATGAGTTCTAACCATCTTCGTTGCCTCAAGTTCAGATCCGTTTGTGTGAAAATATACTTCAAACTCTTATGATCCGTATAAATTTCACACCTATGTCCAAGAATATAGTGTCTCCAAATCTTCAATGCATGTACCACGGCTGCTAGTTCAAGATCATGCGTGGGGTAATTCTGCTCATGTTTCTTCAATTGTCTCGACGCATAGGCGACCACTTGACCTTCTTGCATCAATACACATCCAAGCCCTTGTCTTGATGCATCGCAATAAATGTCAAAACTCTTGCTTACATCCGGCAATACCAAAACTGGGGCTGTTGTCAACCTCTTCTTCAACTCCTCAAAACTCTCTTGACAAGCTTGAGTCCATTGGAATGCCTTTCCCTTCATTAGCAACTCCGTCATAGGCTTGGCTATCTTGGAAAAATCCTTGATGAATCTACGGTAATATCCAGCCATCCCAAGAAAACTCCTTATTTCCTTGACGTTTTGCAGTGGTTCCCACTTCAACACGTCTCTCACTTTTCCGGGGTCAACCGATACTCCTCCTCCTGAGATTATATGACCCAAAAATGGCACCTCTTTCAACCAAAACTGGCACTTGTTGAACTTGGCATACAATTGATGCTCCCTCAATTTTTGCAACGTAAGCCTCAAGTGTTCCTCATGTTCCTTCTTGTCCTTCGAGTAGATCATAATATCATCAATAAACACCACAACGAACTTATCTAAGTACTCCATGAAGACCTTATTCATGAGGTACATAAAGTAGGCAGGTGCATTTGTCAATCCAAAAGACATCACGGTGTACTCATAAGATCCATACCGTGTCCTAAAAGCTGTCTTGGGTATGTCCGATGGTCTAATCTTCATTTGAAAGTATCCCGACCTCAAGTCAATCTTAGAGAAGACACAAGCACCCTTCATCTGATCAAACAAGTCTTCTATGCGTGGCAAGGTGTACTTGTTCTTGATCGTTACATCGTTGAGAGCTCTGTAATCCACGCACATCCTTTGGGATCCATCCTTCTTGTCCACAAATAGAACAGGCGCTCCCCAAGGCGAAGAGCTAGGGCGAATGAAACCCTTCTCTAATTGCTCTTGAATCTGCTTCTTGAGCTCCGCTAATTCCATAGGAGGCATCCTATACGACCTCTTAGCTATAGGTGCAGTTCCAGGTATTAAATCAATAACAAACTCAATGTCTCGATCGGGTGGCATACCTGGCAACTGATCCGGAAACACATCCAAAAATTCACACACCACCGGAATCTCCTCAATTGCGACACCGTCCATATGATTCAGCTCTAATTGCTTTGGTGCATGTTGGGTTGCTTCAAATTCTACGGTGATCCCTTCCTCATTAGTCAACTTCACCGTCTTTGTGGCACACTCAATAACTCCATTGTGCTTCCTCAACCAGTCCATACCAAGTATAATATCCAACCCTTGAGAATCTAAAACAATGAGGTTGGCGGAGAAGTCTACCCCCCTTATTCTAAGGCTTACTTTTGGACATACTATATTTGTCCTCATCTCTCCTCCAGGAGACTTAACCAACAGAGTAAACTTCATATGAGAGATAGGTAAACTATACTTGGCAACATACTTCGATGCAATGAATGACTGCGATGCTCCAGAATCAAATAACATAGTCGCGGGGTTGGAGTTGGCGAGAAACATACCAATGACCACGTCATCCGCTTGTTGAGCATCCTCCGTAGAGACATGGTTCACGTTGCCACGAGCAAAATTCTGCTGTCCACGGCTTCCTTGTGGCTGTCCTCCATTAGGTCTTGGGTTTTTCCTCGATGCATTGCTTCCTTGAACAAGGCCCGACTTAGGACATTGATGTGCAAAGTGTCCAGCTTCTCCACAAGTATAGCACTTCTTAACTCCACTAGAATTATTGGGACGAGCTTGGTTTTGAACATTGGCTCCAGGAAAATCAGCACGAGGTGCATAAGGCATCGGAGGCCTAGGTGCTTGCATGACAGGGCGCTGCTGCACAAACTGAGTTGGGCGCGGTGCATAACCAGGGCGCTGAGCAGGAATAGAGGAGCTGTAATGAGGCGCATTGGGCGGCACAAAGCGAGGGCGCACATTACTTCCTTGTTGCTGTCCTTGATATGGTGCCTTCCTCTTGATTTCTTGCTCCATCTCACGGATCTTGTTCTCGACCACAATTGCTTTGTCCACAAGCTTCTGAAAATTGACATAATCACAGTTGAGCAATTGCACTTGGATCGTATTGTTCAATCCCCTCATGAACAAGTATTGCTTCCGGCTGTCCCGGCTAACATCCTCAGGCGCATACCTTGAGAGTTGAGTGAATTTATTGAGATATTCACTCACGCTTGATCTTCCTTGCCTTAAATTCTCAAATTCTTGCCACTTCAAGATCATAACACCCTCGGGCACATAATGAGAACGGAAATTCTCCTTGAATTCGGCCCAAGTGATTCTCTCTTGATTCTCATGAGCACTGCAATAAGAATCCCACCAATCTGCAGCTGCTCCAACGAGTTGATGAGAAGCAAATAGCACCTTCTCCCGATCACTGCATTGGACAATGGCTAGCTTCTTCTCCACGGACTTGAGCCAATCATCCGCATCCATAGGGTCTGCGGCTTGAGCAAAGGTTGGCGGCCTAGTCCTCATAAACTCTCCCAATCGGTTATGAGGAGGTGGGGGTGGCGGTGGAGGCATGTGGGGCTGATTGTTGATATTGCCAGCCTGCAGCTGTCCCATAGTCTGTATCATGGTCTGCATGAGCTGGTTTTGCATGGCCAGTAGCTGCTCGATGTTGATAGCTCCCTGAGTAGATCCTTGCCCATTGTTGTTCTGAGGCACTCCATTGTTCTCCTCTTCATCATTGCCATCCCTCTGGTTGCGAGTCCTCACCATCTGAAGAAAAGCAATAGGTAAGAATTAGAAAACGCCCAACTATATGCATCAAGGGATATGAAACTAAACAACTAGCTACACTAGCCTAGGTGGACATGGCAATGCTAAGGCATCCCAAAATCCTCTATTAAGCACACAAGCAGCAATATATATAGCAAACAGCACTCCAAGCAAAAACACATCGATTCCTGAGTGCTCCTATGTGTTCTAAAGTGTCCATTCTATCTAGGCTGCATCCTACGGTCAACCTGGCTCTGATACCAATCTGTGACGCCCGGTTCCGAAAATGAACCAAGCTAACGCATATGTGTGCCCAGGATGTTCATCACACATATACGAGTGCAATCACAAAAGAGTATACAGAAAATTACCACAAGAAAGATTAATTATCCAGATTTTATTACACAAGCTATATTATCCTCGAATACAAGCCCTAATGAATATTAATGACAAGTTCAACTAATGCAGCGGAAATAAACTAATTAAGCAACTAAGCAACTATGCAACATAAGCGACAGGGTATGTATGCGCAGCTCCAATCGACACCACAGGCAAAGCTGACGGTAGACACGGCCTAGATCTCCGCATTATCGCCATTAAACTCCCAGTCCTGACCTGCAACTGTTGGGGTGGGGATTGCAAGAGTGAGTACATGTCGTACTCAGCAAGTGTGGAAAGTATGACATGTGGCTGATTCAAATGTCGACAATAATAATGGTAAAGTGCTGAAAAGTACGGTAAAACATTTGAAAAGCAATATATCTTATGTATGTGAAGTAAACCCATCATAATCATAAGTAATACCATAATACCAAACTGAATTCATTACCATCATCAATAATTCCAGATTTCACCATTGTCAATAACCATATTCAATACCAGAGATTAATCCATAACCATTACCAAACCATAACCATTACCAAATTCCAATTTGCCTCTAATCATGTAAGTTGTCCAGGTGCTCATAACCGGGATCACGGCTATCATGATAGTTTTAATTAACACTCCGCAGAGTTTGTACCTCTTTACCCACGTGTTCGTGATTTCATCACCCTTCGGCGACTAAGAACCTCCCTTATGCCCATGACCCGTCGGTCACATTACACACTTCCGTTGGTGTGTGGCCAAGAGATCACAAAATAGCCTTTACAAAGGGATTACTAGCCTATTTAGACCCCACTGAGGTTTCACCGGTGGCGATGTCTCCCGCAGAGCACATCTTCAACCAAGGGCCCCCTCTTGAGCCATTCGGATCCCAGGGTAGTCCCACCAATCATCAACAAACCCAATCCGACTACCCCTTCCCCGAGCATCCATAATGGTCCAAACAGCACTAGCAAAGCCCTAATTAATCAGCTACGCCGCACCCATAACTTGGCCTCGTGGTGGCACTGTAGTCCTGGCTTATTCTCGCATGAACCGGTCCTTAGATCTAAAGCAAGCAAACCACCATAACATCCAACCCATCCACATACCAAGCTTGCTTAGATCACCCATTACCATACCATATTTAACCAGTTCATGTTAACCATAATCTCATCCATGCATAAATAAATTGATTGGTATAGTTGTTTCCATCCCAGTTGATTAAGCGAAGCAAAAAGTAAAAAAGCCTTCCCGACTCTCTCTACCATAAATTCCAGGTGACAAGGGTGGTCAAACAAAACTAGTAAACTTCCTACCATAGGATTCCCATCAATTTGACACAAGCATGCAGTTTTGCAAACAAAACATTTATTTTAAAACAGGATCAATATGCTTCAAGGACACTTGCCTTGCTCTTGCTGTTGATTAGGGTCAAAGCCTTCAACCTCTTGATGTTGTAGATCCTCCGCGGCACTTTCTAGCGCAAATCCGTCTAATCCACACAATAAACATACAAGACAAGAAACACAATCAAAGAGTGCACAAATATTACTCAATATGTCATGACATGCATGATTGATGCAAATGCAAGGTAGAACTTGTTACTAGGTTGCTTTTAATGATCACTAACTAGTTCTAATAGATTTTAACAAGTTTATACAGGTTTGAATTCGATTAGATCAAATTTTAGAATTAATTCAACACAATTTAACCAGAAAGATCGGACTAGTCCGCTAGGGACCGGACAAGTCCGCACTTGACGAGATCAGCAGATTAGGGTTTTCTAGATCGACGTGAATTTTGAGATTAGGGGTTGAATTCACATAAGGAAAAGAGAGTAGAAGGTATACCAGATGTTTAGAACTCCAATGAACCAAGAAACTTGGAGGTAACACTTGGATCTTGATGATCTAGGGTTGGTGATGAACTTGGAGATGAATTGGTGGTGAAGGACGAAACTTGGTGGAGATCTTGATCCTCCTTCCTTTCCTCCTCTTCTTCCTCTTGCTTGGGATCTTCTCCTCCCTCCTTGATGGTGGCTCCCCACGAACTAGGGTTTGGGTGGGTGGAAAAGTGGCAAATAGATGTCAAACCAAGGGGTGGGGCGGTTTATATAGAGGTGGAGGCTAGGGTTAGATGGATTTCGAGTTTAGGATGAGTAGAGGCCGGTTTAGAGTCCCACATGGGCTCTAAAAGAGTTGGGCACGACATCCCTAGGCCCACTTGACGCGAAACCAAAGAAACAAGTCGTAAAACAAAAGGTCAATCTCGGAGTCACGAAATATCGGACAAGTCCGGACAGGACCGGACTAGTCCGAAGTCGTCCAGAGAGAAATTCGGACAAGTCTGGCCAAAAATCGGACAAGTCTGATCTTAGTCAGAAAGGAAAACGGACAAGTCCGCTGGAACACCGGACTAGTCCGGAAAAGTCCAGGGACTTAGCAAATTTTCAAGGATTCATGGAATATCGGACTAGTCCGCACAAAATCGGACAAGTCCGAAAGTTTCCAGAGCCAAAATCGGACTAGTCCGCAGCAAAAATGGACAAGTCCGTTTTTAGTCAGAGAGAAATCGGACCAGTCCTCAGTAAAATCGGACTAGTCCGCACTTTCCTGCGCTTTAAGTGCGGTTTTGCTCCAAATCAATTTTAAACTCGTTCCTCTTGTTGTGGGCTAATGTTAAACATGTATATGAGTGCATGTAGGGCATGATGCATGAAAATGAGAGTGTTACATTACCATTGGTCAAACGAGAAACGAAACACACTTAGCCTGGTTACATACCCTAAGAGTGTACTTGTTTCCCCTGTACCCCGAACCTATAATGAAAGACATCATTGTGTGAAAACAGACTCCACGTGCATTTACTTTGTACAGGATCAATATTTTTTATATTTCTCTTTCTTGTCTATAACAAAGTTGTGCAGTTCTTAAGAAACTTTAGCTCGACCAGTTCATGTACAATTCGAGTTGCATTGTCTATCCTTCCGGGTTCAAGAATTGTTGATGTCCTACTTGTCTTAATGTCGCCAAGCAAATATAGGGCCGGAGTGTGCTATCGACTTAGCCTGGTCCTGCACCCTAAGTACGCCACTCTACCTACACCCCGGCTGGCCGAAGTAAGGCGAGTCCGGAAACAATCAGCCCCGGAGGAAGCAAGACGATGCTCTTGATTGTACTTAGGATTGTGTTCGATCTAAAACTTTCTCGGGAACAGTAAGCTGCAATGAAGTTATAGATAAGAAATGAATTTTACTATTTTTGTTGACTTCAGAGTGCAGGAAAAATAAATAAGCTCCGACATCCTCTAAGCGGCTTGTGGTCATTAGTCAGACATTGACATCGATCATCTCTGGAGCTACTCAGTTTCAGTATAGCTAGGAGGCAAGTCGTCAACGTGAAGATGGTGAAAAAACTCTAAAGTGGAGTCTAAAGTTGACACAACACATGTTGACAAAGGTCACCGCCGGAGCTGCCAAAGCTCTGACACCCCAGAGGACTAACCATCAATGCTCCAGATCTACTAAGCTCCGGCGATGGTCAAAGCTGGAGCCACTAAGCTCCGACAGCCTCAGGGGGCCTACACTATCGAAGACTTCAGACCTACATTCTACAAGTTCGAAGCACGCAACTCTTCAATAACTATTACATCCTCTTGGTACATGTTCACAATCAAATTGTGTACATCTATCAGGGGGCCAAGCGAGGCAAAGGTGTTGAAGACAAAAAATGAAATTCGAATTCATAGAAATTTGGATTTCATTAATCTAGAGACAAGATATTACAAAATTTGGGAGGAAGAAGAGAAAGTACAAGCGAGAGCTACAGGGAGACGATCGTAGACCCTATGGAAGAACTGGGCGACCTTTTGAGCCACCTTCGACATGTTGGCTCGGGCGGCTTCACCCTCTCCTTCGATGGGACCTTCAAGCACCGGGTCCAAAGGGAATTGAGGGTCCTGGTTGGTGTAGCACGTCAGCACATACTCTACGACATTCTTCGCCAGGGACTGACCCTCTGCTTCCAATTGGTCCGCTATAACATCGCCCACCTTGGAGAGTTTGCTTCCTGCTGACCCCAGCCCCTCCAATGCCTAGTCCAGCTCTGGCTCCGGATCATCCGAACGCACGGGACTGAAGCCCATTGGCGTCAGCGTGTCGTTGGCCTTGACCAGGAAGTCCCAAACTTGTTGGGACTGTAAAAGCCCGTTTTTCGGAAGAACAAAAAAATGCAAAAATGCGAACTTAAAAATTTTGAAAATAGACTTGGAAATCCAAACTCACATGAGCCATATGAGTTAAACCATGTTCACTAAAAATAGGGACTTTTTAAAACTTTACATACAGAACATGTTTGCTAATGTATATTGGAACTTAAGGTGTAAAATCCTTAATTTCCAAGTATTCACATTTTCAATAAAAAATTAAAGGAGAAAAGAAAACAAAATAGAGAGAAAGAAAAAGGAATTATTCCAACCCTAAAATGGGACATCCAAAAATATTCAAATATCATGCCGTAAAATTTTCTATGACCTTCTAATATTCCAAATAGACTCTCGGTAAAGTTTCAAAATTTTTGAAGCACGTTTCCCATTTATTGGTCACGTACTGAGAGTTTAATCAACGTGGACTTCAAATTTAAACTTCGTGCTCAACCTTGTCCAAATCAACTCCAAATTTTTCCTGAGGTCCCTTATGGTTCAAAAAGGTTAACGTCAAAGTTTCAGGATTTTTTAACCTAATCTACTATTTATTTCCTTGCGTCAATTATCACCACTTGAATTCAAATTCAAATCTGAGTTCAAATTCAACTTGCTCAGTTTTGAAATCTGATTGCACCATAAAATTCTCCACATTTTATTTAGTCACTGGGTCAAATTTGACTATTTTTGAAGCATGCTTGCTAGCCCTATTGGAATCTTGGAAAGAAGAAGAGGGAAGTGGGTCCCACAGGTGGTCCCCACCAGTCAGGTCGGCACCTTCTCCCCTGCCTCCATGCAGACGGACTGCATGCGCCACCATGACGAAAACGTTGGTACTTATCCTAGCGCGCCCGACTCCCTCCCTGGCCATGCCGCTCTTCCTCCCGACACTCCTCTGCTCCGCTTCCTCTCCCAGGCCGCGCCACCGCTCGCCCCGGCGCTACTCCCGCTGGCCTGCCTGCTCGCCCTCCTCTCCTCCGGCGCCCTGGCCGCTCCCGACCGCCGGCAGCAATGCCCCCGGCTCCTCCCGTCGGTCGCGCCCCACGCTGGCCGCACCCTCGTCGCCCACGACGCAGCTGACGGCGCGCTCACCGCCGCCCAACGCCGTCCACGCGCCGTCACATCGCGCGACGCCCGACCTGCGCGCTGCACGCCTCCACGGCCGCCTCTCCAGCTTCCTCGCCGGTCCGCCCACTCGCCTGCCAGCGCCGCACCTCCACCTCGCCGCGGTAGCGCGCCGCCATCCCGCCGCTCGACCCCGCGCCTGCTCCTACTCGCCCACAGCGCGCGTCGCCTCCCAGCTACGCCCGCGTGACGCCCGACGACGGCGCTGCCCTTCCCCGCTGCATAGCGCCCACTGGCCCACCTCTGCACACCGCTGGCCCGTCCGCCTTCCTGTCGCGTCGCTTGCCTCCTCGCCGGCCCGCGCAGCTCCCCGTCGGCTGCATCCTTGTCTCCCCGACTGGACCTCGCCCTGGGCTCTGCCTCCTCACCGGCACCGCCCCACGCCGACGCCGTGCTCGCCCCTGCTGCCTTCGGCCGCAACGCCTCCCTTGTCGCCGCCCTGCTCCCGTGCAGCACCTCATCTGCACTTGCGAGTGCCATTCCAGCCGTGTGCCATGGCCATGGCCAATCCAAGCCGCCGCTCGCCGTGGTCCTTGCAGCTCGCTGCAGCACCTCGCCATGCCACCGCAGTGCTTGCCGGACATGCTCGCCCGCGCCATGGCCGAACACCGCCGCCGATGCTTGCCTCGCCCACGAGCGCTCTCCCCTCGCAGCACCACTCGGCTGCATCTTGCACCATCCCCACGCGGCGCTCCAACTGTGCTGCGTCGCACAACCGCGCCCCAGCCCGACGGCACGCGCTGTGACGCCGGCCGGATGCCGCTACAGCGTGTATCCAAGCCATTTCCATCCACCTATGCGCAATGGAAAATCTTCGACTGCTGAACGGCATCAACGTTGTTGACCTCGACGCGTCATCGTGATGTTCCGCATCACTGCTGTGTCCTGGCGGCGAAGACAGTGATGTGGGTGATGGATGAAATTCGGGAACACGCCTTTGACACAGTGGTATCGACAACTTGTGCAAGGTTAGCTCTGATTTATGCAAAGATTAGTTGGACAGTGCTGCATCCAATATGTTCGATGAAATGTCTACAATGCAAAACCAACGGTGATGATGATCAGGACTGATCTGTGATGCAGGGGTAGGATGATGTTGCGACCGACAAGCCTAAGTGCCAAGATGCTCTTTGAATGGTGATGAAGTAACCGAATCAAGTGCACACCCAAGTTGTTCGGCGAAATGCCTACAAGGTGAGCCTTGCACTGAAATATCTTGCTCGACGTCACCGACGTCCGTTCGTCGGGATCGCTAAGGTTACTCCTGTGTCGTCAAGTCGTACGTCCAGTTTCGCATTGATATCATTCCTATAGGAGTCCCTAAGTTGACCTCTTTTGCCGTTTGTATCATGTCGGCCTGTCCGTGCGTGCTCGTGATGCTCCACCATGAGTCGCGTCGACGTCGTTGACCATATGACGTCGTCGTGACGTTCCGAGCCATCATCGTGTCCTGGCATCAAGATGAAGGATGCTTGTAACGTACATGATGATGAAACACAACCATGACACAACGGTCGACAGTCGTTTAGCCAAATTGGGGTTTGGTCAAGGCGAGACTCGTCGAGTCCTAGGTGTAGCCTAGATGCTCGATGAAATGCCTTCTAGGTCAAACCAAGTGTATTGGTGACCACCGATGACCTAGGGTAGAATACTGCGAGAACGTTGCGACCGATGAGAAGAACTAGTCCAAGTGGAACCTTGGATAAGAATTTCTTAGTCGTGTCGAGGACGTTTCCTTTCCGTTCGCAGAATTGCTTACCTAGGTGTACCTCTTCATCGACGGTAGGTTCATCGAGTCTTTTGTCAACAACTAAGTCGAGTCCCAAACTCTCCAACTCATGAGGTGGTGTTCGAGATTCTGCTCACCACTGTTGACGAGTCCGGGTCGATGTGAACGTCGAGGAGACGATCTTCCCGATATGGCAAAACACATCATCACGGCAGAGCTTCGCATCATGTTCGAGTTCCAGGAGTTCAGCGAGCTCATCTGGACAATCTTGCAAAGGACACTGCAATAGTGTCGTGTAAGCACTTGAACGATGCTCGAGAAGCTTGCCGTAGAAACTACTTTACCTAAAGGTCGTTTGAACGTTGTCTCGGTACTCACGTCAGGTTAACAAGGCTCGTTATGACGTCATAAGTCCAAAGAATGTTGACCTCACTTCACTCCCAAGTGTCGCTAGGGTTTCACCCTGGTTCATCCTTAGCAGAACCATGCGACCACACTTGTCATGTAATTAGGTTTACTCCTTAATGAGTTTGTGTAACTTTAATGGTCGACTTCTAAGTCACAACCTCTTGTTGCACAGTTCACTCATGCCTTAAGCTTTCAATGCTCCATCTTGATCGCTTAGTCTTCCTTACATCACACAGTCCAGTAATGCTTCTTCACCATTCTACCTTATCACTCTTTGTGCGGCATAGCTCCAAGTGTCGAGTGCTAAATCGAGATGTGTCATTACATTGCACCTTTCAGTGCTTATCTCGACACTACTATGCCACCTTGAGTCATCCTTTGTTTATCCCCACAACAGAGGCATGTATGTTCCTCTTAGTCAATCTCGTCGTTCCTAAAGAGTACACAATCTTCTTAACTCTAGTGTTTCCTTATATTACTTACTTATATGCATATCATGTCGATAGGAAACGTGATGGTAGGTGATCGACGAGGAGCTTCACATGGAGGAGAAGGCCAAGGTGTTTCCACTGAAGTTCCATGGCAGGTTCTCCGGAGGAGGACCAAGACCTAACAATTGACATTTATTCCAGTCGCAAACTAAGGCAAGCCCCGATTTGCATTTAAAAGCTTTACAGAGTTTTTACAGTCTTTGTCACCTTACGTCATAAGTTTGATATGTGCATTACGTATAAGGTGTTTGATACTCCACTGGCATGGCCAAAAATCCCAGGGATGGTTGGAACGAGTTACAGTTTGACCTATAGTAGCTACTTTGCTAATGCATAGGAAATCCGATAGAAGTCGAGTAGTTGGAGTCTACTCGCGAGAAATGTAGGACATATCTCACAGGATTGGTTGGATAGAAAATGACATAATGTAATGAAACTGAGACCGGGCAGGGAATGGATAGGAAGCAGCGAGAATTGAGTCTCGGTCGCATAGCCCTGCCTGTGTCCATTAAGGCCCGTCTGTATGCGGCCCCGCGGAACAAGCTTGACTTGTACCAGCAACATAATGGACATATGGAACCCAATAAACTGACGTAGCTTGGTCACTTGGGTGTCGAGGAATACCGTTCCGTTTTATAGGTGTGGGTTGAGGGCAGCAAGGTGTAAATCCGCTGGTGGGCACGTTAGAGTACGCCCCACGCAGGGACCTCCTGCTCGTGACGGATCGACCGGTTCGACATTTGAGTGTCTCGTGAAAGGTTGCCATATACGCCTAGTACTGAAGTGTTATGTAGGTACGGGTGTGCTCGCTGACACTTCCGAACGACGTATGTGTCGTGTTGTCCGGGTGTGTCCTGATTGCAATCACTGTCCCTCGCAGTAATAGAGTACCACTTGTTCACTGTATCGTGACGTAGTAAATACTAAAGAAGCCAGAAAATCATATTGTATTGAATTATAATTACTTTGCATCCTTGTATGATTTAGAGATAGTACAATTAAAAGTTTACAATTTCCCCATACTTTAGCTGTAATAGCATTATGTGCTCTGAGCGTGTCATATCATCGGTAAAGTGTTTCTTGTTTGATTGTGGAGCCCATGAGGTGTCGTGCTTGGAGAATGTCATTTGCTACTTAAAACATGATTATAAGGATCCACTTGTAGGCGAGTCTTTTATGCCATTCCTTACCTATGTTAGTATTCACCCTGCATATGTCTAGTGAGACGGTTAAGTCTTGCTGAGCCTTATGCTCACGTTTGCGCTTTAACGATTTTTGCAGGTATTAGTTTTATTTCTGCTGTTCAGGTTGTACATGATACTCGAGGTGTCGAAATAAATCTCATGTGAACCACGCCGCTGCTGAATGTTCTTCTTGTTGCTAGTGAGAATCGTCCTAGGGCATGGACGTCTTCTCTCCTGCTTATTTAGGTGAGATTATGAGTATGTATTTTCCGCTGCGTGTGTACTTCTGTTGTACACTCTTTTGTAAACTCTTCTTATTATGAAATGAAAACTTTATATGTTTTGGTATCCTTTTTGTGTCTGCTGTTAGGTGCCGCATCGCACGGTACCACCCAATGAGATCCTCGGATGTGTGGACTCCGGTCCCCACAGCGACTCTGCAGCCCTTGCACCACGCATCTCCGCCAAAGATCTTTATGCCGCCGCTAGCTCCGAGCTCTCCCGAGCAAGACTCTCCACCTCTTTGGCATTCTGCTGAATCATTTCAGCAACTTGCCTTTCGAGCTTGTTGAGCTCTTCCTCCCGGAGGTAGATCTCGTTCTGGCGTTTGACCAGATCTCTCTCTCGGCCCCGCACTTTCTTCTCCTGGGCGGTGATGGCGTTCTCCTGTTGTAGAGTTCTTGCCCTCACTCCCAGCCTTCTTCTCCTCCTCCTTGCAATGCTCATCCAATTTCTTGGTGTGTTCTTCAAGGCTCTTGTCTGCCAGAGCTATCTTTTGGACAAGCTCCTCCTCCCTCTTCACGAGGTCATCCCGCAGCTCCAGGAATTTCTGCTCTTCATCTTCGAGCCGTCTCTCCCGAGCTTCAAGAGCCTCCCGGCGCTTGACGAGACTATCGTGGATGGCGGAGAGCCTTTCCTGGCGTTCATCAGCTGCACTATTGGCAGCCTTGGCCTGATCATATAAGGCCCGAGATTGGTTGTCGAGGGTCCGCATCATGCTTTCCCTCTCATCCAACAACTTTCCCCAGTACTCCAGGCGGACCTTCTCCCTTTGCACCCACTCTTTGTCATCAGCCAGCCTCGACTGTGCTAGCTTGGTCTCGAAATGGAGTCGGTTCCGCCACCTCCTAAGGGTTTGGCGCTCCTCCTCGAGGGCCTTGCTGTTATGGTAGAAGTCCAGTTGGACTTGGCAAAGACTGGAGCAGACATTGTCGATAGACAACGATAGGGGGATCGGGTGCGGACCCGCTGGGGTCATCTCTGCTGGCTCCAGCGGATCTTCAGCAACAAAAATTGGGTCCCACTCTATGAGACCAGCACCCTGAGCTTCCACGGTACTAGGGCCGTCCATCGGGATAGCCTCGGCCGCTGCTGAGGAAGTGCTTGCAGCAGAAGTACTGACCTCCAGAATGGGTTCCGAAGACCCAGCCGCCAGGTCATCAAAAACTTACCCCTCCGGCGCGGGGCCAGCAGCTTCATCATGGCACCCTGGTCAACAGAGGGCACCTCCGGGATCACAGCATCCGGAGCGGGCATTGAAGGTTCGGCCGGAGCAGAAGCTACTTCTAGCTCCAGCTCAGGCGCTCCCTCTGCTTCTGGCTCCAGCGCAGGCGCTTCCTCTGCCCCTGGTTCGAGCGCTGGTGCTTCAGCCATCATGGACTCCGGCGCTGGCGCTTTGACCGCCATAGACTTAGGCGCCGTCGCCTTCTCAACAACTGGCTCGGATGACGGAACCTCTTCAACAGATGGCTCCACAGCCAGAACTTCTATAGCTACCGTCTCTATCGCTGGAGCTTCCTCAACAACCGGCACAAGTGTCGGAGCTTCATCAACACCCGTCTCTACCGCCGGGACCTCCTCAACCACCGGCTCGACTGCTGGGGCTTCAATAACATCCGCCTCTATGTCCGGAATCGCAGCTTCCTCCAGCTCTGTGGCTGGAGCGTCCAACATCACAACATCCAAGCTCGGAGCTTCAACCTCCGAGGCTGGCGCTGCTGGTACATCTTCAGTCCCGTGGTCCGGCACTACCACGGGAACTTCAGGGGATGAGTCATCCAAAACCATGATAGCCGGCGCCGAGGCTGCCGCATCCTCCGGCACCTCTTGGGGCGGCGGTGGAATTGGAGCCGGAGCTTCAGCCCGCATAGCCTCAACTGCTGCTGCAGGGGCTAGAGCTTCAGCCCTTTTCTTGGGCACGCTGTGGATGAAGGACAAAGAGACTCAAAACAAAGTTAACAACAAAACAAATGACTGGGGTAAAAAATCAAAATTTACCTCGGAAGTCTTTTGCACCAGTTCTCGCGGAACCTATTCTCCAGATGCTCCGGGCTGGCCCCAGCTGACACTGGCATGGTAGTCCCGGAGGGTCCCCTGGAGCTTGCTGTTGCTGCCGGCGTTGCTCTGGTCGAGGCCCCCCTCAACCGGGAAGGACCCCCGGACCTAGTGCCCTCAGCTGGCCCTGGGATCGGAGTCACTTGGCCGGAGCTAGCACCCCAGGAAGATGCGGCAACTGGAGTAGACACCACCGTTGTAGACCTTCCCCTCTGGGGAGAAGGAGACGTCGCGGAAGAAGAATGTCTGGCCCTCCTGTCGGCATGCTTCCTCTTACGGCTCGAGGACTCGGCCAATTCCTTGACCTTGCCGAAGACTTCGATTCTTGGCTTAGGGGCAGGGACGAGGCCACCTTCCGGAGCTTCGGAGATTGCCAACCCGGTGGTCGAGCGCCTCTCAACGACACCAAGGTCGTCAAGCACCAGCATCATCCGCTAGAGCTCCCTACTGAATGTTGCCTCCATGTTTAGTGGGAGGAAAGCTGGTGGCGGAGCCAAATTGTCGCCCTCGACGTCTATGCCGTGCTGGAATTTCTTCAGGTGGAACTCTAAAGTTGCACCCTCCATGTTGGACTTCAAGCCGGTCACGATCCGGTCGTCATCCAGCATACTATTGAGAGCCCAAGACAACTTCTCCCTCCTCTTCAACGGAGCCCACCTGTTGGTCAGGAAGTTGCAAAACACCGCCTGGGGAGTCACTCCTCCTTCCACACACAGGCGGATCCTGGTGAGAGCAGCATCGAAGGCATCCGACAGCACCGGAGCTTCACTCCAAACTGCAGTGTCGATGTTAGGGAGGCCTTCCGTCAGCTCCAGCTTCTCGTGCTCCTCCACCCTGATTACAATCCAATCCTTCTTCCAGTCGTCCCATTTCCCAGAAGGGAATGACCGCAAGTACTTGTACGGGCACTTCTTGCGCTTCATGAAATAATAGAAGCCAAGATACTCGTCGCTTCGACCTGTGGTCTCGACAATGAAGAAGGTGCGGAAGAGCTCAATGCCGGGGGGAATGCCCACCAACATCTCGCAGAAGTGGACAAATATGGACACCTGTAGAATGGAGTGGGGGCCAAGGTGGTAATGCTGCATACCATAGAAGTCTAGCAGCATCAAGAAGAAGGAGGAGAAAGGTGGGATCAGTCCCACCATAGCGTACGTGGAGAAGTACACCATTTCGCCAGTGTGATCCTTCTCGAACAAAAGCTTGCCAGCGCGGACCAAGTGGTTGAAGAAGTCAGGGGACCATCCCATGAGGGCCCGGACCTTCTTCAAATCATCATCGGTCTTCAGTCGGCTTTGGCGGAGACCCAACTCCATCGCGGCACAGCGAGGCGAGAGAGGAAAGGCAAGCAAAAGTTTGGAAGGTTTGAGCGCAAGATCGATTGAAATGCGTAAAGAACCCCAAACGGTGCGGGCTTTCCTTCTTAAGTAAGCCCCGCAATGCCTGGATGGAAACCACAGAGGAGCTGACGATACCAGTCAAAATTTTCACCCCACCAATGACAAGGGGGCCCGGGTCCACCCCGACGATCAAGTTGAGGTTCTTACCCCAGGTGAACGGTTGTCATCATGAAAGGCGGGAAACCCGAAGTCGGCGGCCTGACAGGGCGCACGAAACCAGTACGATTTTCGTATCGGGAACTGGCGTCCTTCAACTGCGTGAGATCCGCACGCTAAGATCTCACCTGCCGCCTTCAAGATACGCCACGCGGCGAAAGTTTAACTGTGAACTACCTCCAATGGCATAACCAAAGACAATTGAAGACACGGTTCAGAAACCGAAGAATGGACCCACCTCTGGCGAAATGACTTCATACAAAAGGTCTCTCCTGGAGGTGAGTCCAGGGGGTCACTGTCGGTACCCTCCGTACCAGATACCCCTTGGGATTGCAAAGATCACAAGGAAACTCCATATACCAGATTTGAAGACCTCTAAAGGTCCCACATGTCAGGTGTAGCCGGACCTGCTCCCCTGACATGGTTAGTCCCAGGGCCGCCACGTGTATCACAAGACCGGAGCTATCACCCACACCTGGGAAGCTCCGGTCAGAATACCAATATGGCACCCCTGGACCTAACACCAGACAGAGGGAAGCTTCGGTACTGACATGTGTCCAACAGCACAGGACCTACCCGTCCACGACGATGAGCTCTGGTGCTGCCATGTGGCAACCGCCGGACCTTCAACTTCAACTATCAGGCCGGTGGACCCCCCAACAGCTCCGGACCTTCAAGGATCAATCAAAGACTTCAAGACCCGATTAAGTGTCATTAATACCACATTAATGACACATGATTGGATGGCCCTTAATACTGTTAGCGGCACTATTAAGGCCTATTACCAGGCTACTAATGGTAATTAACCCCATTTATTGTGTATCAAGCGTGTGTAACCGTAGGGCCCACCTGTCAGGCCAGGCTAACATTGTAACGACCAGTCCTTGTACTATAAAAGGATTGGTCGACGATACACAAAGGACGGTTCCAGACCATTGCTGAACACTCTGAGCTAGACGAGCTTCTTCTTCTGAAGCTTCTTCTAGACTCACAAGCTTAATACATCACCAACACACCCCGTGGAGTAGGGTATTACACTCAGGCGGCCCAAACTACGTAAATCCCTGTGTACACGTGTCATTCACCTTCTTGAATCTCTGCGCGCCCATTACCGAACTACAACTCCTCGATCTACCAAAGGTGGTGTCGGGAGATCTGCCGGTTCCAAACACCAATAGAACTGTTTGGTGCGATCAGCCAAGCTCTGCTCTCCCAGCGACAGACTTTGGGCGAGCTCCTCTTACCTCTTCATAAGGTCTTCCTCTTTCTCTAGTAGCTTATCCTCCTTTTGATCAAGGGCTTCCTGGTGCTTGAGTAGATGCTCATTCTGTTCATTGAGGTTGTGCGAACGGTCATCGGCTGCCTCATTGACCTCCTTAGCATGATCAAATATCTCATGGGTCTTGTCGTCGAGGGCCTTAATCATGGCCTCTCTTTAATTTAGCATGCGGTCCAACCGCGCCATCCTGGCCTTCTCCTTGGCCACCCACTCTTTCTGGTCAGCTAGACGGGAGGGCGTCAGCTTCGTCTCAAGTGAAGTCTGTTGCACAAACGCCTTAAGGTGTCACACTCTTCTTCAAGAGTCTTTCTTTCATGGTCGAAGGTGAGATGGACCTGACGGAGACTTGGGCAAGTGTTGTCGATAGACAACGCTAGGGGGATCAGCTCTGGGCCCACCTGAAGTGCCTCAGCGGGATCCAGTGGGACTTCCAAAATCAGAATCAGATCCCACAACGCAAGCATGTTATCCAAGAGCTCCACATCGTCGGGGCCGACCTCCAGGAGTTCGTCAATATCCACTGCGGTAGAAGAAGGTTCCGCCACAGTAGCATCAACTTCCGAGGCTGATGAAGAGGGTCCCTCAGCTGGATCATAAATCATTGGCTCAGCACATGAAGGACCCACAACTGGATCTTCAGGTTGTGCCGGCTCAGACATAACGACCTCCGGAGCTGGCACTCAAGCACTTCCCAGGGCTTCTTCCACTTCCGGCGCCGCGCTGGAGCCTCCACAGCAGGTTCTGGAATTGCCGGAGCTTCCACAAAATCTTCCTCCAGGAAGTCCGGCACTATCACGGTGTAAAATCCCACTTTTTCCTTCATATGAAGTTCAGTTGTAAGTAGGTTATCAACCCTAATAGAGATCAAATATAGCTATGCTTATGAACTTGGTGTCATCAAATCTTTCCTTCCATTCATGCTTAAATTTTATTAACATGGGGAATAGACTTCACCAATAATCTTAGATTAATTCTATTGACCTCTTTGCAAATTTTGGAATTATTTGAATGGAGATTGCAAGGTCAAATTAATATGCAGTACCAAATATATATTCAAATTTGTTACAAACTGAATATGCTACTATACATTTGGCTCTGTCAAAAATATTCAAATCTAAGGCTGTAAATTTTTTGATTGTCTTCTAATATTCTAAATAGCTTATCTATAAATTTCCAAGATTTTTGAAGCAAGTCTTCCAAATATTTGGACACATATAGAGGGTTTAATCCTCGTTGATTACGAATTTGAATGTTGCACTTAACCTGATCCAAACCAACTCAAAAATTTTCCTAAGACCCTTTATGGTTCAAGAAGCTTTGCTTCAAAAGTTGGGGATTTATGAACCTCGGTTACTATTTATTTCGATGATGTCATTGGAGAGGTTTGAATTCAAATTTGAATTTGAATTTGAAACAAACTGTGTCAAATTCGAAATCTGATTGCAGATTTGGATTCCTTATATTTTTCTTAGCCTGCCTGCAAATTTTGAGAATTTTTGAGCAATGTTTGAGGTGGAATTTTAAACAACGGAGAAGAGAGAGAGAGAGGAAGCAGTGGGGCCCGCATGTCAGCCAGTCAAATGAATTACCGCCTCAGCCTTTCTCTCCCTGCTCGACACCGCACGACCACATGCACCAGCGCGACAGCAGTAAGCTGCTCCCTGTTTCAGCCCTACAAATATCTCTCCCCCTTGCTCTTTCTCTTAGGACTAGGATAGTAGGTCAATTAAATCCAAGATTTTACAGGAACTAGTGTATGACTAAAGGAAGGTTCAGTCCAAATTTGGGACATAATAAAGCCACTGAACATATGTAAAAATTCAATAACTGAAAAAGGTAATTGAACTATATAGAGGGTTAAACAGGTGCAATGGCTCCTAAACTTTTGCTGGTAGTCAAGAATAAGGCAACAAATTTTATATGAATTTTGGGTATTTTTCCAGTGGCTATCTTATCTGGAAAAATTGTATTTGCATTTGGAAAGAATGTTTTCTACAGAATTTAACTCTGAGTTTCACAGAACCTAATTGGTACTGATAGAAACTAGAGTTCAAGGGCTTTCAAACAAAATTTGTTTGAATATTTTTGGAGCATCCTACAGAAAGATATTGATTTTCAAACCTTGGAAATGGTTCTGCACCAAAAGGGAAAATTCATCTTTTGAATTTGGCGCCAGGGCCCACTGGATTTAAAATCATCCAATCAGGGGCAAGCCACACCGGGGGTTATAAACTTTTCCACGTGGCCACACTGGATCCTTAGCCACAGACTGATCTAGGTGCGTTGCGTTCACTGGCAGGTAGGACCCGCGAACCCGGTATTCTTCCACCACGAGTCATTGCTCGGACGGCGGCGTTCTCACCGGCGCGCGACGGCGCTTTCGCCGGCGATAGCCTCCGACTTACAGGAGGCCTCGGGACTCGCCGCTCCCACATATTTTTGCACGGGGAACACGATGGACTAGCTCCCGACGGCGAGGGGTGACCGGAAAACTAATCCAGACGGCGGCGGCGGGGGTTAGGGTTTTGGTGAAGTGGAGACCTTCGATTCCCTAGCTAAACATCTCGTTTGAAAGCTCGGGAAGCATCGTGGATGCATGGGGAAGGTCTCAGGAGGGTTTAGAGCTCGTGTCATAGCCGGCAATACCGAAGTCGATGGTGAACCGAGCGTTAACAACGGCGGAAGGGGAAAACTTGAAGATCTTGCTAATTAGCCGATGGTTCTTTCTGATTTTTGGAGGGAAGGTGCGTTAGACTACATGGATCATGTCCTCTAACTGGATCGAAGAGACTTTTTGTACATACAACTGGAATTAAACTGACGATCTAGCCTCAACGTGATAAAAGTGCTTCAGGATTTTAAAGAACACTAGAGCTAGGATGCATGATAGGGATTCAAGCTTAACCAGAAGCTGCAGGAGGTCGTTGCACACCTTTTAGTTATTGGCCGAAGAGGATGAGGGTGCTTGCATCAACGGCGAGAGGCTGCGCGGCATCGAGCGGCACGGGGTGATCACGGCGGCGATGAAAAATGGCGGCGGTGCGGTGAATTTGTGAGGACTCCGTTGACGGGGGGGGGGGGGGGGGGGGGGGGGGGGCTTTTATAGGCACCACTGCGGTAGATAAGGACGTCAGGGGGGGCAGCTGGGAGGCGACCGACGCCGACGCCGAGCTGGCGCATGGAAGCGTCCGCGGTGTCGACCGGGGGTGAGAAACAGAGGCGGTGAATCAGTTTCACTGCCTGACATGTGGGCCCCACCTCTCTCCCTTATCCATTCCTCTAAATTCTAGCTTAAACATTGTCCAAAAAATTCCCAAAATTTACAGGTAGACTAAGAAAAATATGGGGAATTCATTCTGCAATCAGAATTCAATTTGGACATAGTTTGCAATCAAATTCAAATTGAAATTTGAATTCCAATATGGATATAAACCTTGTTGAAATAAATAGTATCTGAGGTCCAATAATCTCCAAACGTTGAAATCAAGTTCCCTGAACCATAAAAGGCCTTAGAAAAATTTAGGAGGTTGATTTGGGCAAAGTTTTAGTGCAAAGCTAAATTAATGTCGACACGAATTCAATCCTTTGTACGTATCCAAACCAATGGAAGATGTACTTCAAAAATCTTGAATTTTTTTTGAGAAGATATTTAGATATTTAAGAGTCCAAGAAAAATTTGGAGCCTTGGATTTGAATCTTTTTGGCAGGGCCTATATGCATAGCAACATAATCAAATAACATTGGTTTGATTTTTATACTGCTGCCATATAATTTGCCCTATCCATTGCAATCAATAACTTCCCAACTTTGTAGAAAGAAACTTTTTGGTGAGGTCAAGCTTATGTGCAAAATTTTGTTGCCCTCCATTATGTTTGAATAAACCACTTGTGTTGAACTTCTCATAAAAAGGAAAAAGTAGGATTTTTCATTTCATACCAAACTAACTGTACAACTTGAAAACTTCAGATCATAAGGGTTATACAGGATTTTAATTGATATTTTTAGAGCAAGGATATAAGAGAAATTGAATTTAGAAGTTTGATTAAATTCCTGGTTACAGTTCTATTTTATAACTGAACAGCAGAAAGGAATTTGGAATTTGGTTAGGTTATACTGGTTCAATGGCTCCCAAATATTTTATGGTAACCAATAACAGGACAAGTATTTTATGTGAATTTTGGTGATTTTTCCAGTGGAAGGTTCATCTGGGAAAAATCTATTTGTATTTGGAAAGATTGCAATCTACAGAATTAAAAACTTGTTCTCATAGATCCCAATTGGTACTAACAGAACTAGATATCAAGGGCTTTCAAACAAAATTTTTTGAAGATTTTTGGAGCAATCTACAGAGAGATATGCATTTTGGAAGTTGGACAAAGATTCTAGAATTAGAAAAACAGAATTGAATCACTGACAGGGAGGACCCACTGTCAGGTTCATCTTCTACCTCCAGCCAGACCCGAACTGGGAGCCACACAGTGACTTCACGCGGCTGTTCCCACTGCTAGAGGCATCAGATGACCAAGACAAAAAAAAAGGAAAAATGTTCCTTGTATCTTGGAACACCCGTAGGACAACATGGCCAGCCCGGACGACGAGTGGACGATCGCCGGCGTCGATTGGGGGCGGCGGCGGTGTTGAGCTCGGTTATGGCGGTCTAGCTCGGCAAGACATCATTTTTCATGCGGTTTGCTCCAGGAGTATCGTGGCCATCCCAGGAGCATGATTGTGAAGCTTAATTGTGAGGAAAACGGCCGGAGCATAGAGTTCGACGGTCAACCGTGCTCTTTCAATGGCGGAAGGGGAAAACTCGATATACTCCCTAATTATTCGATGGTTCCTTCTGGTTTTTGGAGGGAGGTGCGCTAGGAGACGGTTATAAACAATTGCTAGCTATTGCCAAAAATGATTACACGTAAAAAGCAAATTGAGCTCGAGATCTAATGACGAAGGTATGAACTAGCTTCGGTAAATTAATAATTTCTCATGACATAGTGAATGAAATGTGGAGAGGTTTTTACCGAGAGTAAAATGGGCAGGATGGAGATCTTTTTCTATGTGAGAGTCAAAGATTGACAAGGCTTGTGTGGAGCTGTCCACGGGGAGCAAAAGAGCTCTTCCCGGAGGCCGAAAATCGACAGTGGAAAACTGCAATTTAACGAGCACACAGTTGAGGAAATGACGAACAAATTGGACTGGATGGTGGAGAAGAAAGTGGTGCGCAACTTTTCTGTGAAGCTCGCGATCAAACCGTGGCTTGCTTGCGATCTGCGGCAGGAACGCGAGGAAACGTCGCTGCGCTTGGTTCCGCACGTGTGAGCGCGATGGGGACCGAGAGAGAGAGAGAGAGAGAGAGAGAGAGAGAGAGAGAGAGAGAGAGAGAGAGAGAGGGGGGAGAGCTGGGGAGGCTGGGAGGCTGGGATTCAGTTACAAACTGAATATTGATTAAATGGCTAAAGTTTCAATTATAAGATAATTCCAGAAATTCTTGCCAACTTAGAAATACAATAACTCCTTCACCAAAGCTTAGAAACTTATGGAACAAATTTTGTCAGAACAAATACAATTTCCTATATCTTGATTATCAACTGTTAGCTATGTTCAAGCTATAGGTTTCCTCTCTAGAATTTTTGGAAGTTAATTGCTTGCCATAATTTTGGAGACCACAATCTACTTTGATCATCTCCCGTTCTTTGCAAGAGTTTCTATCATATTCCTAGTATCCACCTTCAAAGTTCCAAAGCCAATTAGGTCATTATCACTTAATGGTCACCATAAATTAAATCATGGTCTTGGTAATAATTATTTTTCAAAGTCATTCATATACGTATTCTATGCATATCGTATAGTGACCGAAGTCAAGGAGGAGCAGAAACCTTGGAAGAGCACCTTCCAAATATTAACTCAGACTCTGACTTGCAACAAGCAAGCCCCGATTTGCATTTAAGTCATTTATAAAATTTTACTTTATCACTATGATGAGTAGTATATGAATTGTGCATTATGTTTAGGATGATTGATACTCCACATGCATGACCAAAAATCTCAGGGATTGGTTGAAATGAGTTACAGTTTGACCTGTAGTAACTGATTTGCTAATGCATAGGAAATCCGGTAGAAGTCGAGTAGTTGGAATCTACTCACGAGAGATGTAGGACATATCTCACAGGATTGGTTAGATAGAAAATGGCATAATATAATGAAACTGAGACCGGGCAGGGAATGGATAGGAAGCGGCGAGAATTGAGTCTCGGTCGCATAGCCCTGCCTGTGTCGGCCCGTCTGTATGCGGCCCCTTCGGCGCCCCTTCGACAGCTTGAATGTACCGGCGACATAATGGACTTATGGAATCCAATAAACTGATGTAACTCGATAACTGGGGTGTCGAGGCCCATTAACTCACCATCGATAGGGGTGGGTTGAGAACAGTAACGTGTAAACTCGGTCGGCGGACACATGAGGTGTTCCGTGCAGAGACCTTCTGTTTGCGGAGGTGAGACGGGCTCGGCGTTCGGGTTTCTTGTGAATGGTGGCCATATATGCCTATACTGAAGTGTTATGTAGGTACAGGTGTGCTCGCTGACACTTCCGAATGACGTATGTGTCGTGTTGTCCGGGTGTGTCCTGATTGCAATCACTGTCCCTCGAAATAATAGAGTACCACTTGTTAACTGCGCTGTGACGTAGTAAATACTAAAGAAACTAGAGAATTATATTGGATTTAATTATAATTACTTTGCAACCTTGTATGATTTAGAGATAGTGCAATAAAAGTTTACAGTTTCCCCATACTTTAGCTGTAATAGCACTATGTGCTCTGGGCATGTCAATATCATCGGTAAAGCGTTTTTTTGTTGATTGTTGAGCCCATGATGTGTCGTGCCTGAGAATGTCATTTGCTACATAAAACCTGATTATAAGGATCCACTAGTAGGCGAGTCATTTATGCTTCACCTTACCTATGTTTAGTGTTCCCTTTGCATATGTCTAGTGAGACGGGTTAGTCTTGCTGAGCCTTATGCTTATGTTTGCAGTTAATGAGTTTTTGCAGGTTATACAATTGATGAAGGGTTTGATGATGAGGCTGCACCCCCTCCAGGGTGTACAATCGAATGGGAACCCTGCACGCCGTCATGATTGAGTGTTGCTAGTGCAAAGTATCCAAGGCATGGATAACTTTGCTTTTGCATAGCTGGTGCTGAGAGCGTAGCTATGATATATATATTCTTTACTTCGCTAGTATTGTAAAACTTCCACTGTATTATAAACAAAAGACTTCATCTTGTATTTTATTCGGGTTCTGTTCCAGTATACTGTTGGGTGTCGCATCGCACGACACCACCCAATGAGATCCTCGGATGTCGGGATTCCATTCCCCACAGTCATGTTATCAGAGCATCATTGAGAATAGTGTACTTGAAAAGAACATATTTTCAAAAATTAGGCTTTGAGTGAGGAATTAGCTATATGCCTTTATAAGGAGTATTATTAGTATAAAGATATAAAGGTGGTAAACTAACTATGTGTTATTATATTCTGTAACGACGCCCCGACGTTAGGTAAGAGGTAAGGTACGCCACCGAGAGCGGGTCAATCTCGGGTAAGCTCACGAGGAGTGGTATGTGAAATTTCCGTGGCTTGGCATGGGAAGTTAATAGGAGTCTCTGAGGCTCTCAATGTTTCTGAGAACCTATGACATGCGGTACCCCAGCGTGCTTCAAAATTAGTGGGAGCCCTCATCGGGTTGTGTATAACCCGATAGTATGCCTCTCTAGAACTATCCATGTTCTATGGGAGCATGCGAAACACGTATGCCCGAGCGTGTATAAGCCGGATCGTAAGAGAGTCTTTGCTGTACAGACGTATTTACAGCCACGTACCTCGAGACATGACCTTGCTCGAAGGCGACTCACACCAGAGTCGTATGCATTTATTTTCATATGTATTATTGTGACTGCCTGTCGTATTTCCCCGTACCGCCCTTGAGGTGTGAAGGTGTAAAAGGGGATTGTTTGTCTTCTGCAGGTACACTAACTCCGGTAGCGACCCGTGTAGCAAACGTTTGTTAGAGATCGATATAGAAACCACCTATAGACATAACCGGATATACCGACAGAATTTTCTTTGGTGAGATACGTAGTACCGTCAGTATCAAACATGATACTAGACAATCCCCAACGACAGAATGGATGCATAATGCTTTGGAAAGTCCAAAATCAGATGCTGGAAGGTTTGGACTCTGTAAAAAGGGACTCCGACTCGATAGGGTAGATAGAATCAAGATTCTTGATTTTTTGGCAGAAGTTGGCTCGACTTCGCCAGGTTGTAATCTTGGTTATCAAATAGATGAAATAAGAGTATCATATATGGATGGAAATCTCGTGAAGACCTCTACAACTTTTCTTTTAACCATCAGGGCAGAAAAGTTTGAAATTCTATTGAAATCTGGAGTATACTAAAACTGCTCTGGATGACCCAACCATTGTACCAGTTCTAGAAATATTGCCAGAACTCACTGTAGGAACATCTTCTGCCTTATTGTGACACATTTATAGAAAGGGAAGAGGCAAGTATACAGGTTTGATATTTAGAGTTTTTCCTAATTCAAATTTGATTTAAATCAAATTTGGAACTCAAAACAGTGGACTACAGGACTACTGGTGCAAACCAGTCAGTTCAACTGTTTAGTTTCGATAGTTATAACTCTTAAACCAGATTAGTGAAATAGTCACATATATACATATCTGGAAATCTTAGGAAGTCCTCTATCAACTTTATTTTGCATTCCTGATCTAAATCTGGGTATAGCGGTGTCTAATTCCATTTGTCGCAAACTTGGTTTCTGGCAGTCCACAACTTAAAACAGTTTGCACCTATTTGTGAATTCACGCGCGATACCTGTATACCAAACTTTTCAGGGGTTAAATCTTTTACTTATGGATTTTAACTTCATGTTATACAAAGTTTATTTTGTTCATTACCTCAAAATATTATCATGATATCCCTGTATAAATTGTGGACATCACTACATATACAGGGGGGGTTCTGTCAAAAATTCCAGAAAATATGGGTCAACTTAAAACCTGTATAGAATCTATTTCCTAGCTCACTTGTAGCTGTATGAGTACAATCTGGAAAGCTTGGAAAGTATACTACAACTTTTGTATTCAGCCCAACATTTGGACCTGATTTTTCCTGTATGAAATTGTGGAATTATACAGGAGGGTCAGCTGGAACAGACTGTGATTACAGCTCCAGTTTTAAAAATTTTCTGAAAACTGTTGAGTTGGAAACTTTCTCATTGTTCCAGTATTCTTTGTATAAATGACGGATGTGAGGATGCTACTACCAGAAGGATGGGTATTTTCCACCTGCGATGGTCATCCGGGGCTTCCCAAGTTATGCTGCGGGAAGTGCTCCAACAGTTTAGCTTCACCGAGATGCCATGCTATTGGGGTAGGGTAAGCGATCGACAGAGGTGTTCGGTCGTGCACCATCTTGGTGGACATTCCAGCTAGTCCACGTCGATATGGATGGGCACCTTTCTCGGTTACCATCGATGGGGCTCAGTTAGAGGACACTTGGGCAGTCGCTGCAGGCGAAGCACTTATGAAGCTTTGTCAGCTTCATCAAGATGCCATGGCAGGGACTCAATTTGCCTTTATTCCAGTCCATGGTATGGCCGGCTTTGAGTGGCAACGTCGTATGGTTGCTGCATATACACCATTTGGCGACACAACCCCGACGACACTGGGAACATATGTGGCTGCTTCCAATATGGTAGTTGCGATGCAAAGCACCATTATTTTTGAGCAAGTCGAGGCTCTACGGGAAGCGACGGAGCGGGGTGATACCCTTGATTTTATCAACGAAGGTCTACGTTCGCTCATAGCCCCAGCGAATCACCGGCTAGATAAGTGCGAGAGTCAGTTACATTATGCTCGCATTAGGATACAAAAAGCTCATGCCACACAACGACAGACTCGCACTGAACTACAGCAAGCTCGTAGTGAGCTACAAGCAAGTCAATTGGAGGTGCAACAACAGTAAGAGCAGCTGTTAGTAGTCACTGAAGAGCGGGACAACGCTATTGAGACAGCTCAAAATTGGGAGTATGAAGCAGGAGAACTACAGGATAATGTAATTGAGGCCAAGGCACAATTACAACCAGTGGTGTATCCACCGGCCCATAAAATACCATTAATTATGGATGAGATAATTACCTTCAAATGATGAAGCAGAAGAAGAAGATCCCGAGGAACTTGAATACGTCAAGTAGGACGTATTGAAGGGAATGTGGCAGCACTTCTGCCACACGGGCAACATATAGTTAAATGGTTGCTCGTGTTTTTCTTTTGTGACCATGTTTGTGTCATATTAAGAGTAGTGGTGGTTATGTCTAGATAACCAGATGTGTACGACATCTCAAGAGGACCAAGTATGATAGAGATGTATTTCCATAGTGGGAGTTCATCATTTTGGAGTTTACTACTGTAAACTTGGTCCAGAGATAATATATCTTGTATAAAGTTGTACTTTATCAATATATGTTGATGTTGTATATTTTCTATCGTGGTCTACCGCATTACTATTTATATGGAAGGATGAACTTGAGGCAGTGAGACTTATGGTGCGAATCATTGTATAGCAGCATGGTGCGTACACGTGCAGCCCCAGAAGTGGGAGGCTCAAGTGGAGGGCAGGGGGATGACACACCACGCCCGGGGCAGAATACGCCCCAAATGCAGCCACCTCCACCACGTCCACCCACACTTCCCAGAAGTCTCGCGGAGGTTCTCGCAGCAGTACTCGGCTCGCGCGACGAGCAAACCGAGTTGTTGCGGACTCTTGTACAACACTCATCCGTCAAGGGGGACGACACGCTGATAGGCCACATCAGTCATATCTGAGTTATTACTCGCGTTTCTCATCGACGCATCCAACGATCTTTAGAGAGGCCGACGAGCCTTTGGAGGCGGACAACTGGCTCCGCACCATTGAAGGGAAGTTCAGTTTACTTGAGGTAACCGAACAACAGAAGGCTCTGTTTGCAGCTCAGCAACTGCAGGGTTCTGCTGGTGCGTGGTGGGCAAACTACCTCGCCGCAAGCCCCGCAGGCTATGTTGTGAGCTGGGCAGATTTCCGAGAGGCGTTCCGCGCCTATCATATTCCTCCCGGGATTATAAGGAGGAAGCTTCAAGAGTTCTTGGAGCTGAAGCAGGGAGGAAGGAGTGCTTACGAGTACTCCAAGGCCTTCAACCACTTGGCCCCAATATGCACAGGACCAAGTGAACACAGAAGACAGGAAGCGAGAGTGCTTCTACCTGGGGCTGAACACCAAGATGAAGGACAAGCTGGTCTTGTTCAACCGCGGCAGATTCAACGACCTGGTCAATGCCGCAATCATGCAAGAGGATGCTACTCGAGAACTGTCCTCAGGACAAGAAGTAGAGGAGTGCTCCATAGGGCAGCGGAGGTGGTGCTCCTCAGAAGTACCGAATGGTGTATCGATCACCATCCGGCCAGAGGTGGCAACCGCCATCACGACCACCAATGTTCAGTGGTCGCCGGTTCGGCAACTCCGAGTTCCGACCGCAGCAACAGCAGGGGATGATCCCACGTGCACTTCCGCCTCCACCACGTGCACCGGGATTCTGTCCTCCCATTCGTACTGGCCAAACCCCGTACACGTGTTTCACGTGTGGACGCACGGGGCACTTCGCCAAGGGACTTCCCGCAAAGTAGGCAAGGCATAGGACAATCATCATACCAGGGCGCCAACCAACCCCGCAACCAGCCCAAGAAGCCAGTTCCCAGACTCGGCAACGTCCACCACCTCGCCATTGAGGATGTTCTGGAAGGCGCGCCCGTACTCACGGGTACGTTCTCTATCTTTGATCATCCCGTAGTCATACTCTTTGACTCCGGAGCTTCACACAATGTCATTAGCAAGTATTTTGTCATTAAAAGTCAATTGCCTATAATCTCCACAAAAACTCATATGTGATTAGCACTCCAGCCGGGAAAAACAGTTGTAACAAATGAATTAGTTCCTTGGATAACACTTAACCTAGATGGAACCATATATCTTACTTCACTTCTGATACTATGAGCATCAGAAGTTAGATGTCATCTTGGGAATGGCATGGTTACAATACCATGGTGCTATTCTAGATCTAGTCCCTCGAAAAATATATCTAAATTCTCCACTTCATCCCTCTCAAGTCTTCAATCTTGAGAGAACCATTCTAGTGAATCCATCTACTCACAATACGAGGTTATTGAGCTAAAAGATATTCCGGTAGTATGTGAATACCCGGACTGTTTCCCGAAGATCTTCCTGGTATGCCCACAGAAAGAGATATAGAGTTCAAGATTGAACTTGCACTGGGAATAGTGCCAATCCCAAGACCACCCTACAAGATGGCACCCAAGGAACTTGCAGAACTTAAGGAATAGTTAACCGAACTTGAGAACAAGGGTTTCATTCGTCCAAGTTCATCACCATGGGGTTGTTCTGCACTGTTCGTAGAGAAGAAAGATAAGACCTTGAGATTGTGTGTAGACTATCGTCCACTCAATGCTGTCACTATCAAAAACAAGTATCCACTACCACACATTGATATCCTTTTCGATCATTTGGTGGGTGCTAAAGTATTTTCGAAGATGGATCTTAGTTCTGGTTATCATCAGATCAGAATCCGACCAGAAGACATACCAAAGACAACATTCTCAACGAGGTATGGACTGTATGAGTACCTTGTTATGTCCTTCGGATTGACCAACGCACTGGCTCATTTCATGTATCTCATGAACTCGGTGTTTATGCCGGAATTGGACGAGTTTGTCGTGGTCTTCATTGACGACATACTTGTGTATTCAAAATCCAAAGAAGAACATGCTCAACACTTGCGTATCGTGCTTCAACGATTACGGGACCACCAGCTATATGCTAAGTTCAGCAAGTGTGAATTCTGGATCAGCCAAGTGCCATTTTTAGGGCACATCATATCAGCAGCAGGGATTGCAGTTGATCCAAGCAAGATCAAGCAAGTCCTCAAATGGGAGTCTCCAAAGTCTATACATGAAGTTTGAAGTTTCCTAGGTTCAGTTGGGTATTACCGGAGTTCATTCCCAGTTTCTCCAAAAT